>OX375878.1:118720220-120022209 GCA_947359465.1 Metellina segmentata | reverse complement strand
TGAAGCGATTGCCGCGACAGCCGTTTGCCACATACCTTGAAAATAAAAACGAAAGTTTTGAAAGAAACACGACACATAATCCAACTATGCAGCTCGCCGATTGAAGACAGATTTAAATTCATTGTTAAGAATCCACTTTTGTCAACTTTTGCTGTCTTCGAGCCATGTTATTGGCCAAACAATGAATAAATTGAGAGCTATGGTAACGAAGAAATTGAGAATTTATGGTTGCATTTTCAAATTCCATTGGAAATAATAATTTCACAGATAAAAAAACTGTTTAAATATTTTATTTACTCTCTACTACTAACCTATCTAAACATACCCAACTAATGAATTAGTTTACATTACATTAATGCTCTAAAATTATGTTTTTTTAAATGTGCACCTAATTTAAAAACTTAGGTGCACAAGGTGTACCTGCATTAAAAAATCTATTTCGAGGCCTGTAGTAGGGTAACGTTTGATGGACATGAAGTCATGTGCAATAGCAAGAATTATTTTGGAGTAAAGGTGATATTGGTCGATTGCCTTCTGAAATTTCGGGACAGTTTAACATTCAACCAGGATTCTGGACAGCAACTTCAAATCCCTGACAATCCAGGATGGTTGGCAACCCTACTTGTTACTGACTATTGTTTCACAGACTTGAAGCAATGATAACAGATGAATGAATCATGTGATACCATCAAATACTTGGACTGCCTACTTTACTAAGGCATTTATTTTAGGTTTGAAGTGCTGTAAAATAACCTATTATGTACTATGCACCTAACATGAAACATGTCTATTGTTCATGAACTTGTAATTTTCTTTAATGAAATAAATACAATACATAATATTGATAAGCATACATTAATGAAACTTGTTTATCCCTAGGGGTGCATTCTCTATTGTTAGAAGATGTGTACAAAAGCAAAGTGGTTTGGAATTTGCAGCAAAAATAATTAACACAAAGAAACTATCTGCAAGAGGTAAGTGAATTGAATGAGGTTATTACTATTAAAAATATGGATCAACATACTTACGAAACAAGCAATCAAAGCAGAAAATTTCGTTCAAACCTGTCTATTGTTACTTTTAAAAGGATTATCATTGGAAATGTATGATTGAATCATATTACATACTATTTAAAAAATATTGGTCCGTAACATAAGTGGGATTTTTGTTACCGAAGGATTCCTAATCTCTGGCCAAAATACTCTATTGTAAAATGTCCTTTAACCAAGAGCAATTATTGTCATTCAAACTTAGAACTTCGTCATCTGACCATGGTTCCAAATTACGAGGTGTTGTCCTCGATCTTTTCCTTGTTGGGATTGATCCTGGACTGTCGTCAATAGCCCGTTGTGTTGCTCTAGTGTGACATTAATTGCATAATTACCAAATTATCAGAATAAGATCAGGTTGATTTTGCTTGAAGTAGTGAGAAAAGGTAATGAATAACACTTTCACAAGATTCTCATTCAGATTAAGATCTGGGTAATGCATGGGTCACTTGAACTATGGAATTCTTTTTATCTGAAAGCTAATTCTGTTTACTCCAGACTAGCGAGGATCTGCTAAAGGTGAAAATTAAGACATTTTGTAAGTGGCCACTGAACTTGTTTCATTCAATGGCCACTTATGAGCGTTCATATATTTAAAAAAATACACACACATGCATTATATGTGTGTGTATCCAAACTTTTTTCTTTTGTGAAAAAATAAAAAACGTAAAGTTTCAGGTTCTACCATATAAACTAATGTTTTTAAGAAAGTGTGGGGACTGTAGCAAAATTCTTCAGTCTACATTTTCAAACATTCTGTCACCACATGGCGTGTGGCGATCGTTACATTTTACCTTTAGGATCTGCTGTCTGAGTTTGCCAGATACATCTGGATTCTTTGGTGGAGAGAGTATTGAACTCTCATGCTTGTGTCCAATTCACAGGCTGTAATACTATAAATCAGCTCTGTTATTTGTTTAAAAATTTCTAGATACACATCATAAAATAAGGCATACTTTAAAAATTTGCTCCCATCTAGTGGATTGTTCAACTTCTAGTCTACCTATTACTGCTGAGATTGCAACATGCCTCTTTTGTCATGCTTAAGCAGATTGCTTTTCTGAATTTCTTCCAAAATATTGCAAAGAAACCATGTCCCCTAGTAATTTAAAAAGGTTTAGTTGAAGATGATTGGTTACAAAAATCTAAGACATAAAATAAGGAGAAAAAGGATATTTAATAAATTTATTGAACAAATAGTAAGTAACTTATCCTACCTGTATTTGATGGGTTTCTGTCCAGATTATTTTGGGGACAGTTGGGATATGTTTTAAAGATCCCTATCTGATTTTAAATTCACAAAATAATACATATGAACAGTAATCAGAAAAAGCACATAATTCATATTAAAAATTTGGAAAAGTAATTTATTATTGAATCGTAATTGTTTATCTACATTTGTTTTAAATTCAGATGATAATATGTTTGAATCATTTAATATAAATGAATCAAAACCCATTTTGTTTCTTTTCAGAAAACTTAACATCAGATAACCGAAAGAAGTTCAGTGCAGAATCTGTAGTTAACTTTTTATGAAAAGTACTAAACATGATAATTTTTTTAAAGCCATTACTGCACCATACTTTCTGTTATCTTTTTCTAAATCTAATGTTTACCAAATACTACACATATCTTACTACAGTCATGTTTAAATTTGTGAAGGTAATAAGCTTGAATGACATCTGGTTCAATTGTCGTTTTTAAAAGGTTCAATGTCACAGGAAGAAGTATACTGTTTGTGCAAAAACTGCTCCCATCGCAGTCTACTCCTGTCTGTTGCTGTAAAACAGATTGTATGCCATTTACTAATAAGAATAATTGAAGAAAGTTTTCACATTTATTGAATTGGCACTCTTTATAGCAAATTAGATTGTTATGATTTTTTACTTGTTGCCTTGATCTTTGCCAGTAAAACTATAGTGTGGCTTCAATGATAATTTTGCTTACATATGCTAATACCAAAGAAAAACACATGTCTAAAAGAGTCACTTTATTCCAAATGAATGAACTCTCTTAATATGAAGTAGGCCCACATTAGCCTAGTAGGTTGTCATGGATTAGCAACAGGAGGTTTGCTAGTTCGAGACTCGATCCAACCAGTGACCATTGTGTACATGGGGACTGGAACATGTTCAATCTGTTGCCGTGATGCTAAAATTTGGAGAGTGAGTGCTAGTGGAAGTATTGACCTAATCATTTCACCAGGGTTAAAAATGATGGGGAGTTGTTCTCGAACCTTTCCCTTCGGGTTTGATCCCTGACTGTCACCAATAGCTTGTGGTGCTGCTCCAGTGTGACATAAATTCAGCTATCTACCTATATATTTTTATCGTGATACAAACCACTGTAAATCAAGAATTTTATTTCCAGTTACCAATACCGAATACATATGACAAACATATTTTGCCACAAAATTCTAGCACCATCTATATTTACCTTTACAGAAAAAGCCTCGCTTTGCAACGGTCACTCCCTCCTGACTAAATGACATGAGCAGTTTGCTTTGTAAACATATACACAAGTTGGAGCAAACCATGTACTTTTCTCAACAAAGAAATTACAATCAGCAAAACATGATAAGATAAAACTAATTATTGCACTAAATTCTATTGAAAATGACATGAAGTTTTGACTCATTGATGTATTGTTCTCTATTATTTTCAACATTGAAAGATTTTAATATCTGAACAGCACTTCAAAATTCATTTTGATCTCATTTATACTTGTGCTTTGTTATTAATATTGTCACATGAGTAGTTCTGATGCCAGATATTGCATGGAGTATTGTATTTCATGAAGAATACCAAAAATACATGGTATTACACAATATTTATTCACATTAATGCAGTTAAGAAATGTTTTAGCATGCTTATTCCTTTACAAAATTATTCATTTACTTATTTAAGTTTGAATAGATAATGTAAGTAGTAAGTAGTATAGTTCATGTAAGTAGTATAAAATTAATTTTACAAATTACCATAGATGTCCTTTCGAAGTAATCAAAAAGTTTACATGTTTGATAAGTAGTAGCATGCCTTTAATAAAATATAAGTACTTATTTTTTAAATCAATCATACTTCAACCATTTAAATAACCTTACATTTTATTTTTTAGACTTTCAAAAACTGGAACGTGAAGCAAGGATTTGTCGAAAACTGAATCACCAAAATATAGGTCTGAAACTCTTTTTATTTCTAGTTTTTTCGTCATCTATCTTTTCATTTTTTTAGTCTTTTTTCTGTCTGTTCTCAATGTTGAACTTTCTTGCCCAAAATCTAGAATGATTGATAGAATACTTTATTTTCCATTTTAAAATATCCCTTGTGGCTTAGTACTCATTTATATTTTCATCCTACAAAATTTCTATTCTTTGAACTTTTTCAATTTTTGTAATCAGCCGATCGAAGTAATTAAATTTTCTTGTTTGAAATTAACTGAAAATTTCATGCACTGCATTCTTGATAAGAAAATTTGGCTTATTTCAAAATAAATTTTTTTTTGTTCAATAATAAATGTTGTTTTGTGAATTTAGCTATACTTTTGGATGAGTAAAACATCAATTTAATTCAAACATGAAAACAAATCTCAATATATTAATTATATTTTTGTATGAAAAAAAAACTGATAATGTTCTCACTTGTAAATAATAATTAACAACACTATCTTTACTATTACTTAGCATTCTGTATATCTACTACTGAAATATCTACATGTATTATAACTTACTAGCCACTGTGTGGCCAGCATGGCGTTGCCTGTGACAGTTCTTTTTGTGAGGTCAGGCGTGAACACTGCTCACTAACCCCCAGTGATTGCTATGAATTTCCATTTGGTTTGCGAACCTATTGGATAACAGCCATCACGGCGTTGCCTGTGTCCTTAATGTCAAATGTGGCTAAATTTGAATTGCGAAGAGATCCAATCAGCGTGACGTTGCAATCTCTTGTGAAAATATAAATATTTAATTGAAAAATTATTTATTAAAAGAAAATCAAAAGTATAAGGTATCTATGGTGTAAAATTTTCTGCAGATTTCATATCTGTTGAAGTTTTTATTCTATCTTTTACGATCGCTGATATAGAACAAAGCACTGAAGAATGCCAGTCCTAACTTTAATTATTTCTTTTGCAACTCAAATCCATTGCTCAGGAAATAATCAAAATGAATGAATCTCGAATCAAATAAAGGTCATTATTCGTGGCGGCGAAATTCGTATTGGAAAAATATAAGAGTTACAATTTAAAAATTATTTATTGCAAGAAATCATATTTTTAGGTATCTATCTAGTATAAAATTTTCTGCTGATTTCAAATGCGTTGAAATTTGTACTCTATCGTTAATGATCTATGAGGAAACTACTACTAGGAAAAGAAGTACATTATTCATCCGCTGAAAAATCGTTCCTCGCAAAATAAAACGGAAACTGAAAAAAAAAATTTCGAATCTGTTATATCTTTATGGTGTTGCCATTCTAAAAAAAAATAATCATAATATTAAATGCCATTAAATTAATTTTAAAATGTTCCAGATTGAATTTAAAAAAACGGGCTACGTACAAAAATTGCAAACAATTCGGTCTACCTGTTTGCCAAATCCCATTGTATCCACACACACAGACAAACACTTCCTTTTATAATAGTAGAGATAATTGGAAAGTTCAATCCAAGAAAGGCTTTTTAAAAGCTTACTTTTGCTATTCTTTGCAAGTTTCCTTATATTTACCCATTAAATTTCAACTTGTTAAAATTGCTGCAAGTTTAAAATAAATTCTGCAAACAAGGCGAAGTTTGGCAAACTATGTCCTGATTATTTAAATTTAAACTGAAAATATATCCAATGCTATAGTAGATTTTTAGCTAAAATGGTGTGCACAATGTTTTTACAAAATCAAACAAACAATAGGTTGAGTTTTAGGTTCGAAATTTTCTAACCTGAACATATTAGAACAAGACTTGATAGATCTAACACTGTCAACACCCCTCATATTTCTGACTTTAGCAACAGTATCACTCCAGCTAGTGTTGTAGATAAAAGTGCTGCTGCCCAATATATTTAAATATTTTAACGTCAAATGACACAGTAATTAAGTTTTCACCATTATCAAATTCAAAATTTGTTTTGTTTTCAAGATAGTTGGATCATGCGGAGAAAAAAAAATTTGAGAATGAAATCAATTCTGCAGTTTTAGACCATTTTAAGAAAATAATATATTTACACTGTTTTTAGTTCAGTTGAAAGATAATTAGCTACTCTAAACGCATATTAAAATAAAGGGTGAAAGTTGCAAAATAAGAATTATTGTTTGATTATATTGTCTCTTTAATGCCTTCGGCAGTAAACATTTTGATCTTCTCTTTAAGGGACAAACATATTCTAATAAATTATTAAGTTTTGCAAAATAAATTTGGTTTTATGTCTAAATTTTCTTTACTATATTTTGAAAAATAATTGTGCATCACAGAAAAACCACTGCATGCTAGTTACTAATTGGAAAATATAAAAGTGAAAATGAAGGCCAGTGTAACTCTTTTGCTTCTGTATTAATTAGGAAAGCTTTATTTTCGAATTAAAACTCAAAAAAATATTTAATTTACAAATTATCCACAAAAAAAATGAAGATTGGCATTCATTTTCAGAATAAACCACTTGCAAATGAAATGTTAAATCAGTCAAATGTGAAACATCACTTTCAAACATTCTAACAAATATTTAAAACTCTTGTATAGTCTGAAGTGAAAGTTACACTTAAACTTCTACGAAAGTGCTCTTGCTATGGTAACCCTTCATTGGGGCTTCTACTTTTGTATAATGTATGTTTGATTAATGCTCTCGTCTACTTCCCTTCAGGAAGTACTAGCATGCAAAGTGTAGATGTTGAGCTATTGGGAAGAAAATGAGGAGATATATAAATCAAGTACTCAGCCAAATGTCAAATGGTTTTCCACCCCTATTGAATTTCTCCAGAAATAGTTGTAGAAGAGTTAATCCAAGTACAGTACAAAGTCCCATATCCGGACGTTTTGCTAACCAACGTTTTCTTTTCCCTCACTTTTTTGCATGTTTCCAACAATTTTTAAAGAACAAGGTGTTAAACCTGGATTTAATTGATAAAACAACGCATAGTAACGGACTTGTTCAGAGTATATACCACGCATAAAAATTAGGAGATTTACAGGTAAAATTTGTTGCATTGTATTAAAAAGGTTATTCCTTTTTTTAAAATTATTCCTATTTATATAGCTGCTACTTTACTATTGTAAAAGCAAAATTCATGTCAGGGGAAGGGGTTATATTAATACAAATAATTATAATATTTTTGACAAAAAATGGCAAATTATCCAAAATGGCTGAGGTTTGGAGGATTCCAGATTTTGGACTTTGTACTGTATATAATTTAAGAGAACAAATTTGAGAGCTGATTACATCCCAGTGCCACAACTAAAAAAATAAGGTATTTTTTCTTAGCATGATTGATAGCTTATGAAGCATAAAAATGTTTTGAAACAATAGAGGAAAGGCTAAGGCAGGACTATTACTTGTCATTTTTATTATTATGAGTTATGATGTAGCTATTTTGTAACTGGGTACACACAGGTACTTAAACATTCATAGATATACTACCTTCAATCTATTAGCCAGTTAAACTTTCATGCCAGTAAGGGCTTACACTTGAAATGTGATCTACATACCAGCCTATTTTTCAAGTGCAGTTAGAGGTTGTGTGCTTGATATTGTATGGGACAATGAACAAATACTCTGAGATTAAATACCACTATCTGGCAACATATGGACTCAACCAAGCAGATTTACTCAGTTATATATTTAGTACTTACAAATCAATCGTACTGACTCCAGAAAAGTTAAACAACTTCTAAGAAAGGGTTCACATGTGCATTTTATTGTTTTCTAGCATGCCAGCGAGCAACAGCAAATTGTGTGAATCCCACTTTAAAAAGGGAATTCATTATGACTCAAAGCCAACTTTTTAAATTAGTGCACTTGCATAGATTTAGTAGATTTCACTGGCATGCATCATAATCCGTAGAAAAGTTAGAAGGCTTCCAAGAAGGGATTTACATCTGCATTTAATTTGTATGGGCATGTCTGCAAGTTTTGATACTAGCTTGTTGTTTAAACCCTTTTTAACAAGCGTTCATAATCACTCAAAATCAACTTTAATTTAGGCATTTGCACTGTGGGGGATATATGAAGAACCAAAATATGCTATAATGCTCGTCTTTATGATTCAAAGATAGTTAACCAGTCTTCTATGTACAACTCGAATGACCATAGTGAACACCATAGCTTTGATTGCAAGAGATGAACCATTCCATCAAATTAATGAGCACAAGAGCTTGCATAACAGGAGAGATGGACCATATCACCCTTGATAAACAGGATATTTCTTAAAAGTGAAACAAAGTACAAAAATCGTATCTCCTATGCTATGCTAAGATTAGTGTGTTATTGCTTGAAGTGGTGATGTGAAAGGCTCCAACAGTTCTCAATCCCTGATGCATAACATTCAGTCAGGTTATGCAAGTTGTGACATTAGAGCTTTTCTGGATGTTTCTTGGTGGAGGCCATAATCATGAAAAGGGCTTTTGAACTGACAACATGCATAAAAAGACATGGTAAAATAATAACTATCATATCAACCTCAATATAATGCCCCCAAGAGTGGAAATTGGTTTCTCTTTTTAAAGATATAATGTATTTATATTTTTAAACTACTAGCTTCTAAAGGGTGCTAGATGTCAACTCACTTTCTTAGAATATTTGCTGGTATAAAAATGATGGTTGGTTTGCTGCTGTACAACCTTTTTAGTGACACTAGGGTTAAATAGACTGGGGCCTATGACTAAGTGGATTCCAAACCACTATGAACATCCATATTAAGTCCAGTATTCGGACTCGGAACATTGAACCCAGGGCCTGAACAATACCTATTCGACTAACATGAAAAAAGGAAGACTTTCCCTAAAGCATATATATATATATATATAATTTTATGTGTCTGATTTGTGAATTAGAAATCTTTTATTTTAAGTCAATAATAAAATATTTTAAAACTTTTTAAGTATTATTTCTTTTTTGAAACATTTGGGTTCTTTTAGGTAGCCTCCCTTCACTAGCTTAATGACCTATTTTTTGAATTTTTCTTTTATGTAGTTTTAAATGAGTTAGAAAACTTGTATACAAATTTACTGCCTGTGGCTAAATTATTTGTAATTTCTGTCTTTTTTATCATAAACTAGAACTTTTTTTTCACTCTTTTATCTATATCTAAAATGTTCAAATGTCTGATTAACCCTTGTCTGGCAAAAAATGACTAAAGCAACGAATCAAACCACTAAGATAGTTCTAAAAATCCTATGAATAATATTTTTCAACTTCAAACATTCTTACCGAAATTTTACTGCTTAGCATTTCATTCTATGGAATTGTTTGTACCCAGTCTTGCAATCTATATGACATTGCATGATAAGAGGACATGACAGAAATCCATTGTTCAGATCCAAAGCAAAAATTTGTTGGTCACCCCACTATTTTCTTGAAAGTTTATATTTTATATTCTTGTGTCAAAACGAAATTACTTCCCATCAAGGTTCGAAATTAATAGCAGAAAAGTCAGACATCTATGGCACCTAAATACCTTTCCTCTATCACTAAAATGCTTTACTTGGGTACAATTTCCCATACATATATATACATATTGTGTTATGGCTGGGGTTTCTTATGACCCAATTGAATTTTTGACCATCTTGTCTTTGTAAGGGCTATATTTTTTGGGTTATTGTCTAGGGCCTAGACTGGGATGACTAGTTGTATTTGGGATATTTTTTCTTTGAACTTTTGAGTCATTGTTTTGCATTAACAGCATAAATTGTTTTTTCATTTGCATATAAGATTATAGTACAGCTTAGTTATAGCAGCAATAAGTAGTATATAAGACACTAGTAAACCCTAGTAATAGTTTTACGTTTTAGGTTGCACACATTTTTCTAGATTTTGTGATTTTTTATACATTAATAAAATTTGGTGTCTGTAAATTTCAAAATTCGTTTTTTAAAAATCACAATATTTGAAAAATAAGTGGAACCTACAGTATGGGATTATTAATTTTGTCCTGCATACTAGCCTGCCAAGGGGTGTTCCTTTGGGCTTATTTGTAATATTAAATGTATCTGAAAGGAAAATAAATATAAAATTGATTATCGGTAATGTATTGCCTCCAAACAAAGTATCACAGGTCGCAACTCAAGGAGAAATAATCCACGACTATGTCAACTTTTACAATAGATTCATTGGAAAGGTCACGTGCGGAAGAGTGAGAGGTTGATTGTGACCGCATGCTGCCTGAAACTAACCAATCCCCACAGGGCGCTCTTGCATCACTACCCTTAATTGTTCCCTTCCATTTAAATTAACAAATTAAGCATTACGGTGGTCGCGCAGCAGAGATGGCCATGGATTAGTGGTTTTCTGTCTGGTCATTTAAGGTGAACAGAAGCCCGAGATCATATCCTACTGATAATGATTCGGTAATTAATGAGGTCGGAATTTTCGAAATTCAACTCTGCCTGCAGATAAAACTGCGCGCTTATCTACGGTCATTTCAGTTGAGGCGAGTGGAGCTGTAATTCGTATTATCTGGTTACTGATTTAGAAAGGTTAGTTGGGTGGAGTTTTAAATTGAATTATAAACAGAAAATAAAATAGAGTGGAGTTTTTGAGAGCTCGTGGGTAGCTTTGGCTCAGTTGGTTTGCCTAATGCGTTAGCAACCTGCCATTGTAGACCGCATTCCTCCTTGGGTGCAGGGATTGATCTCGGACCGTCGTCAATAGCCCGTTGTGTTGCTCTAGTACGACGTTAGTTAAAAATTACCTCCTTAGGTGCGATTTGTGACGGTCCGCTTCAATCTGCGGGTTGTAGGATTTGCAACCGGAGTTGTTGCGAGTTCGAAATCCGGCCAAAGATCGTCGTATACAAAGGGGGCTGTTAAACGTTAAATCTGCTATGACCTCAAATGTCCTAGCGTGGTATGGAAGTTTGGAGAGTGGAGTGCCAGCTCAGGTGTGACCTCGTCATCTGACCGTTATTCCAAATGACGGGTCGTTGTCCTCGGATTTTCCACTTCGGTTTGATCCCGGTCCGTCGCTAATAACACGTTGTGTTGCTCCAGTGCGACATTAATTAAGTACCTACCTACCCGGACGGTACCAATAGCCCGCATTGTTGCTCCAATGTGACGTAAATTCAATTACCATGTAAGTGTATGTCCATTTACTTAATCTTTGATCAAAAACACGAACAAATTATTTTTATGTAAAAATTGCTTGAAAATGCTGTAACAAAGGCAACCAAAAAATCAGATCAGTTCTTCACGAAACATTACTCGTCATTTCACTCGAATTGCGTCTCATTTTTGCCAGAAAACACACATTGAGATGCAAAATTATCAAAAAACAATCCATAAGGATAATGATAAGTTATTTTTTAAATCATGAATTGATATTTGTAGCTGATAATTAATTGATATCGCAATTATATTTAAATTGGTATGAAACTTCATGAGGCCCCTCCATAATTTTGGGCTACTACGGCGCAGACTTACTGCAACTTTATTGGAAACATCGCAATCCACTAACCATTTCCTTGTGAAAAATCATGAATTGTCTGGACCAACAATGTTCCCATTTCTGTTTACATTTTTGATGTGGGCAACAAAACGTGGAGCCTTTTCAAATCGTCAAGATATTTACAAATTCAACAAGCTGGGAGCAAGCTATTGCACACTATCCGAATAAAGGCGGTCGAGAACCTGCTGGGCACCAAGGAATAAAAACTGCTTTCTATTCTGTTCAAGTTTCTTTTAATGGCGATTTCTCTTTATTCATGACGTTGTTGGAGGCTTCTATAGGCTTTCAGGCAATTGAAGGAGAAACATAAACGAAAACCCCCCTCTGTTATAAAAGAAGGGAAGATAAGACCTTCCTCTGAGGATGTTTCACAACGTGTATTCAAAGGTCGTGAAACTATTCTGGAATCTTGTATTCACTATGTGTGCGGGCTCTTTCTTGTTCTCTACTATTTTCTTAATTTCTAGACAGGATGCGACGTTATAATCGATATACAGTAACATCTCGTTATATTGCTCCTCGATGTGTATTGCGTAGTCCGTTATGTTGCTTTTTTTTTCTTGTTCCCGACTATTTTAAGTTTGCCAACAGCAGGGTAAATCGCTCCCTGTTTTTTTTAAACTGGGTGTTCTAAAGCCCCGTTTACACCGCAGTTGCATATACATTGCTTTACCTTTTTGTGTCGAGGACGTTTTACGTTCCCCTATGCTGACCTTTTTTCGACCGACACCTGTGTAAACGCTTAGATGACTTTTTATCGGCGACCATCAGAGCGCACTCTTCTCACCCTTTTGTAGAGAAGATTGATCACTTTTCATCAAGATTTCGAGTTCTTCACCAATTTCACACTCCAGGCATTGTTCTTTTTGTCTTTGTACTCGGGTGTAGTTTGGTCCCAGAGGGCAAGCTTCTCTCTAAATAGTTCTATTAATGTTATTACTGTTGTAACTAGTTATTCTAAGTGTTAACGTGTTTTGTTATAACTGTAACTTTTTTGTATTAGTTCTATCTTTTAAGTGGCTCGTGCTGTTTTTCACTAGCTTTAATTATGATCTCTTTTTTTGTTACGGTTCTTTCTTTTTTCAATAAAGTAACGTTAGATTATCTCTGCTAAATAACATCGTTCAAAGAATTATTCAAACAGGTTATGGGCCATCAACTCGCTGGAACCTGTGCTAGTAAGTAGATCGATGAGTTTTTTAATAGAATAATAGATTCACTACATTTGGAAGCAATTGCTACCGCTATTAGGCTTAGCTATACCGCTAACGATAGACTGCTATTGCTTAGCCAAACTTGTGTCTAGTTCGACAGTATTTGTGATAATAATTAAGAACTCGTTTCACCTCAAGCAAACGATTCCAGAAAGAATGGATTTAACAAGACACGTTAAATTATTAACTGGAGAATCTGACTGGCCAATTTGGAAAAGAAAAATTAGAGACTTGCTAGATTACCATGAAGGAGCTCTAGAAGTGATTGATGGCAAGCTAGTCAAGCCAGAACCTTTGCTCAACTCAGAAAATGCAGATGCAATCAAGGATCACAAGCAACAGAGTGATTTCTACCGTAAGGCAAATAGTTATGCCAAGTCTATGATCGCAAGTACGGTTACTGATACAGTGTATCAGAAAATCATGGACAAAGAGACTGCATGTGAGGCTTGGGAAGCTCTAAAACAGCAGTTTGAAGCCACTTCAAAAGATCAGCTATTCAAAATTTGTACAGAATTTTTTGCTTTTAACTGGTCACTTTGCGATGATGTTTCCACACACATTGCTAAACTCGGGAGTCTGTGGAACGAGCTGAACAACGGTCTCAAAGATAGAGGTGAAAACAAGCTACCAAATCTAATGCTAGTGTGCAAAGTTTTAAATATTTTGCCAAGCAGCTTTGAGACGTTTAAGTCCAGTTGGATGTTGTTAGCCAAAAATGAGGACCGGACTTTCGATGAACTTACAAATCAACTGTGCATGTTTGAGAGGAATTTTGCAAAATCTAAAACGAGTGAAAGAACCATTCAGGAAGCTTTGCCAGCTACTAACCAAGACAGGCATAAGCAAGATGGCAAGGGTAGATTCCTGAAGCAATCAAGGAAAGGAGACGTCTGCAACTATTGCAACAAAAGGGGACACTGGGTGAAGGACTGCCGAAAGTGGATTTCCGATGGAAGACCGAGCAGGAAAAAACCAGTGAATGGAAACATGGAGACTGCCAATGTGTCCCTGATGTCCATCTGTGGTGAAGTCTGTGCTGCTGAAATGGATTTAACGTCCTTCTGGGTTGATAACGGAGCAACTCGTCATATCACAAATTGTCCAGAGTATTTTGTAGAGTTTACTAGTTTCCATAGTCCTTGTTGCATTAAGGCTGCTGGAAAAGAAACCTTGGCTGCACTCGGAAAAGGCACTATTTGTGTAAAGACCACTATTAATGAGAAATGCCAAGAAATTCAACTACAAGATGTCTGGTATGTGCCCGAGATAAGCAGAAACTTGTTTTCAGTGCTGGCTGCTCAAGATAGGAATGTCAATAGTGAATTCAGGTCATCCCCTACTGAGTGTTGGCTAATAGTCAATGGAGTAGCTGTACTATATGGAACACGAAGTGTAAATGGAACTCTCTTCAAGGCTGCTATTGAACCGATTGTGCCTGAGAAAGGAGCAGAAGTAAATGCAGTTGTGGAAGACAGCTCCTTGTTGCAGCTGTATCATGAAAGATGGGGACATCAAGATAAAAGCCACATCAAAGATATATTGCAAAAAGAACTGGGAATCAGTGTTCGCCTAGATAACGAACCCTGTGAATCATGTGTTTATGGCAAAGCACATCGATTACCATTCGGAACCAGAAAGAAAGCTTCCCATCCTGGTGAACTGGTTTCAGCTGATGTGTGTGGACCCTTTGATTACTCATTTCAAAAGAAACGATTCTTGGTTGTATTCAAAGATAGTTATACCAAATTTCGCTATAGTTTTGTAATTAAGGAAAAATCAGAAGTAAAGAATGTGCTTAAGCAAATGCTCGCTCATGCTAAAAACTTAGGGCATTCTGTTAAAGAATTTCTCAGTGACAATGGGGGTGAATTTGACAACAAAGAAGTTTGTGCCGTTTTATGCCAAGAAGGAATCACGCAAAGACTAACTGCACCTTACACGCCAGAGCAAAATGGCGCCAGTGAACGTGAGATGCGCACCATTGTAGAAATGGCAAGAACATTCAAATATTCAAATCCTGATGCCAATTATCCTGCTGCAATGTGGGCTGAACTCGTTACCTCTGCTGTATATATTTTGAACAGAACAGGCAAATCATCAGTGGAAGGTGCTAGCCCATATGAATTGTGGATGAAAAAGAAACCTCGCCTGAAACATTTGCGAGTGATGAGTTCCACTTGCTATGTTCATGTTCCTGTTCAAAAGAGGAGGAAAATGGACAAGAAAGCTGTCAAGGGCTATCTTGTTGGATATGACGGTGATGAGCGTTACAGGATTTGGTTGAAAGGAGAGAACCGAGTGATTTTCTCAAGAGATGTAATTTTTCAAGAGAAATCTAGCAAATATGACCACATTAAACTGATGATAAAAGGACTTCCTGATGAGGGAAAGTCCGATGAGGAGAAATTGATTGGAAAACAAAAATCTCAAAGCGATTCTGAAGATGAATCAGAAGAAAATGAGCCAGGAGTGCCAGGAACAAGTGATGTCGAAGAAGACAATGATAAGGAGCTCAAAAATTCAGGTGATAGACAGTTGCGAAACCGTTCTCTATTACATCAGCCTGCGCGTTTTGAGGACTACATTATGGAAGCCGAATCATTTATTTATGAGACTGATAGTCCTGGAACATTTGAAGAGGCAGTTAATGGCAAAGAAAGTGTAAACTGGAAGAAAGCCATGGACAATGAATTGACTTCTCATAAAGAAAACCAAACATGGGAGCTGACTGATCTACCAGCAGGAAGCAAGGTTATACCATGCAGATGGGTCTACAAAATCAAGACAAATCCAGATGGCAGCATCAACAAATACAAAGCTAGGCTTGTCGTGAAAGGTTACAGTCAACGCCAAGGCATTGATTACAGTGAAACTTACAGTCCAGTAGCAAAGTTGGGAACAATACGTGCAATATTGAGCATTGCTGCTGAGGAGAAAATGTATTTGTCGCAGTTTGACGTATCAACAGCCTTTCTGTATGGAGAACTTGATGAAACCATCTACATGCAACAGCCAGAAGGCTATAAGGATGAAACAGGACGCGTTTGCAGGCTCAAGCGCAGCTTGTATGGTCTGAAACAGGCTCCACGTTGCTGGAACAAGTGTTTTGGCCAGTTTTTGCTGACACTTGGTTTTAAAGCAAGTGATGCTGACCCGTGTCTATATATTAGAGAAGAGAACGGTAATAAAGTACTCATAGTGTTATATGTTGACGATGGACTGGTTGCTGCAACTAACCAAGAGGACATGGATGCATTCCTTAAAGAATTAAAAGCTAGATTTAAGATGTGCATTGGAAAAGTTTCCTGCTTTCTGGGACTTGAAATTGAACGTCACAAAGATGGCTCTATTGAAATTAATCAGAAAGGATATGCCAGAAAAATCCTCCAGCGATTTGGATTTGAAGGGTGCAAACCTGCACTAACTCCCATGCTGAAGGAATCTAAGTTCCTGAAACCTGAGGACACCAAAAGACCGGATTTCCCATATCGTCAGGCGGTTGGTGCCTTAATGTATCTGATGGTGGGAACAAGGCCAGATATAGCTTACAGTGTTGGGTTTCTATCCAGGTCACTAGAAAATCCATCTACAGAGGATATTATGAGAGTAAAGAGAGTGTTCCGCTACATAGCAGGTACAACTAATCTGGCAATCACTTACCATGTAACTGGTACAAGTAGAGTGTTGGAATGCTACAGTGATGCAGATTTCGGTGGATGTTCTAATACAGGAAGATCAACATCTGGTTCAGTAATGGTATACGCCGGAGGTGCAATTTCTTGGCACAGTCAGAGACAATCTATTGTAGCTACTTCAACCACAGAGGCTGAAGTTGTGGCAGCATCTGAGGCTGTCAAAGAAGTCCTTTGGCTTACAAGACTGTATCAGGGAATAGTGAACCTAAAAGAAGTGCCCTCACTTCAAGTAGACAATCAAGCAGCTGTAAAGCTTGCCCACAATCCGGAATATCATCGAAGGACCAAACATATCGAAATCAAGCATTTCTTTATTCGTGAAAAAGTGATGGAAGGCAAGGTGCATGTTGAAAAAGTATCAACCGAAAGACAACTTGCTGATATTATGACCAAGCCATTAACCAAGCCTCGGTTATTGATCTTGTGTCAACAAATGGGACTTATGAACTAATCAATCAAAAACCCAATTAACAAGGGAAAGTGTTGTAACTAGTTATTCTAAGTGTTAACGTGTTTTGTTATAACTGTAACTTTTTTGTATTAGTTCTATCTTTTAAGTGGCTCGTGCTGTTTTTCACTAGCTTTAATTATGATCTCTTTTTTTGTTACGGTTCTTTCTTTTTTCAATAAAGTAACGTTAGATTATCTCTGCTAAATAACATCGTTCAAAGAATTATTCAAACAATTACCAGCTCTTTCGTCTACGCCATTTTAATCGAACTAGCCGGGCTGCGCCGGCTAGCGCTCGGCGGTGTGTAATAGTACTTTTTTTAAACTTTTTTACACACCGTATTTAAACATGTTTTGATTTGTATATTTATTTATTTTTATGAAACAATTCTTTAAATCATTGCGTATTCAATCAAATATTTAAGGAAAGTGGGTCGAAATATACATATACCGCTATAAAATTGCCCATGTCTAGTGATATTTTGCAGGAAATAGACATATCATTAAAATCTAACTCCTAAATAATATTTCTGGAATAGGTAATATACCGCAACACATTAATGCAAACAAAAGTAAAATTCCTATATATATATATATATATCCTTGAAAAAATGTAAAATTCTGGAAAAAAACCACGTACGTATCTATTCAAACATGTTGAATTTCGACTTCCTGAATACATTGCGAGATATAGAATAATGCGACAAAAGACTTTTCAACGATATTGACAAAGACAATAATGATTTATTAACAAAAACAACACACATTTATAATACTTGGGAATCCTCAAATATGTCCGCAACATCTCACAGTCAACTCAAATACCCAAACACGGAATTCTAAATCAAATTTAAAAAGTAAACATTAATTCTGACGTGGCCAGATACCGGGTAGCAAAATTACGTTTAAAGTACTTTTACATCAACAGAAGAAATAAAAAGTCAGTTCAAACATAAATATTACAATTTATTTCCTTATTTAGCATAGAAATTGACCTCGGTTATTTGAAAACAGCAAGAATTCAAACTATCTGGGTTATTTTATTTACGTTGATTGTTAGTGTTTTATATATTTTACGTTGATTGTTGCCATTCGGCGATACACAAATAACGTCGATTTCGAGTCCACGTACGTTAGTGTTTTATATATATAGATAGATAGATCACTCGCTGGCGGGAGATGTGGTCAAGGCAAGCGATGAGGGCCAAATATCACAGAGAGCGAACAAAAGACGGCGTGAGCGACCAGGGGGCGAAGGGCAGAGGGGAGCGATTATTGTCAAGCAGACGTCTCAGAGAAATCTCCCCCTAAAGTTGCAACCCTTTGATCTTTACCAACTAAGGATGGAAAACAAATTTGGCTCTGCAAACTCTCCAAATCGCCACCCCGACTCGAGATCTTGACGATAAAATTAATGCCGTTTCTCGGAATAGCTTCGATGTTTGAAGGGAGAGAAGTTGTGCAGATCCGGTGTAAATGCGGCTTAAGGGCAGGTTATTCTAAACTCAATTCGTAAAAAAGATTAGGCGTCGGGGAAGTATGGACGATGTGAAAGAATTTCTATTTTCATAAACATTCTAGCGTAGTTCTTATTAGTTTAAAAGTTTGAACCGGACTCCAAATTTAGATAATGCATTTACTAAGAATGTATTTTCTAAAGTCTAGTATTTTTTGGAAATTAAGTAATTCTGATGTAATACTTGCACAAGCATGCAAATGCAAAAACAGGCATGGAAATTTAAGACAGAACTGACGGTGTTAAGCTCAGTCACTGTTTCTGTGAGTACTCCAAGTATACAAAATTTCATAAGAACATATCCAGCCGTTTGGCCTTAGTGCGGCCTCACATAGATACAGACAACAAACGCGGAAACAACTGATTTTTCATTATAAAAAAGTCGTAGAGGGACGGATAACGAATTGGGGAGAAAATATTCAGTGTACAAATAGATACTCCATTTTTAGCTGCATAGATTGAGATGGAAGGTACAAATATGGTAATTTAATTGAATAGAGCTCCTCTTAATTCTTGCATCGGTTTCGCACAGTTCGGAAGCTGTTCCCATACGTTGAACTGAAAGACATGACTAGAAAAGTACTTAAAATTCAAAGAAATTTGAAATAATTCCAATTTTTTCATTTATAAGTAGAGGAACTTGCAATGATAAACATTGAAGTGCCAGAAAAAAAAACCCATAGCTCTCATGAGTAATTTGGGAATTACACTTTTTAATACTTAAATATTACCTCTTTATTTGTGCTTTGTGTTGAAATAAAATTACGACTTGATCATGCTGAACATTATTCAACTAAATAGTCTAATTATTACTGTTATGAGGGATCATTTTTCACCCTTATTTTTTTCTTGTAACTCTTATAACTTTTACTCTTTATTACCTGCATCTTATTTCTGCAGTTTTCTGTAACTCGATTGCTCGTGGCTCAATGGGTTCACCCGTTGCGACCTGCGTGTTGCAGGCGGTTCAGGTTCGATTCCTCCATAGATTGATTTCTCTCCCATGTGTCAGTAAAACTTTCCTTGTGTATGTCCATTACTTGGCGTTGTCTGTCTTGTGTTTGGTGCAGATTGGCCAAATATGGCCTTGAAACCAAAATACCAACCAACAATAACTGTCAAATCTAGGATAAAAAAAAAGCCCAGTGACATTCTTTTGATTGAAAGCCCATATGTACAAAAGAGTGTCTCGCTCTATCATCAAACATTGCACTTTTTAAAGTTAAAATTTAGAATTTGAAGTTAGCTTTATCAAAACAATACAGGAGTGACAAGGAAATGTATCCGTTGGATGTTTTAAAACGAATTAGGGTTGGTTAGTTTTGGGTTTTATGGCAATATTATTTTGGGCAATATTTTGCAGAGATGTGCCAAACAAAAGACAACGTCAAGTAAAAAATGTAAAAGGGGAATAGAGAGGGATTAGAAACAGAGAAGTAGGATGGAAGCCCGGGAGCAGAAAGTGCTTTAACTGCGACGTACTTCGCAGAACAGCCTAAGAAAGTCTTTACAGAACAATTTTCCCTTAATTGTATCACAATGTTGGCCGATTTTTTTTTCAATCATAAGTTACGATGCTCTGCAGTGCAAAGCGCGCTCCTTGCCACATCTTTTTTTTTTCTACCTACGGAACAACCTTCCTACACCGCTCAAATCACCACAAACACTTTAAAAATAACACATCTTCTATGTCAATGACAAAATGTTTAACTTCAAAAGTTATCGACAGAATTGTAGATTCTGAAAGTAAGCCTTGGTTTTGAATAAAGTAAGTTAATTAATTTGTGGATGTGTGTTTTATTATAAATATGTAATACATATTTAGTCGATAATTATGTTCTACGTCTGTTTTTGATTTGACTGCAGTTTTCAAAATTCGGACAAAATGCCTGCAGAACAATTGTAATTGCTCGGAGTTGTGTTGCAGAGCACTAGAATATAATTCTGCATCTGGGGATAAAAGCAGAGAAAGATCGTTTGCATATTCTGGGAACTACGCCCCCCCCCCCCCCCCCCGTTTATATCAAAGACAATAAACTCCATGGAAAAAGAAAAGATCATTCGAGTCAGTGAATAGTGCCTCGTGTCCGAGTAGACCATACAACACCTAACGGAGACATGTCCCTAAGGTGAAAACTAAGCATAACATTTCAAATGCGTTGAGGAGACAGTTACTGGATTCGTTAGAGGTATACGCCTCTATTATAGAGCTATAATGCCTAAACATTTCGCCTTGACGCTTATTAGGCATTTCGCGGTCAATTCAAATGAATACGTTTAGTTTAATTCATCGCCAGGTCGAGCGTAAGGTTAAGAGTTAAACTCCTCAACCGCTCTTTGGAAATGGGTTTTACACCAGTATCTGCCAGCAGAAGGCTCGTGAGTCCCCGATGCTGTTTACGTTTTCTCATCCAGTAGAGGTTCTGCTTTTTGATGAAGTGAGCTCTACTCGTTTCGGGAGTGCGGAGGGAGGAGGAGCAATCAATACCAGCATACCCATGCCATGGCCTGGGGTGAGGGCGAGTAAACAGGGCGCAAAATTGTGTGCGGCCAACCACCGAACCCGATGACCGTGCTCCCCGAGTTAGAATGTGTAACGGCCGAGGTTAATATTGCTTCACTTATGAGCCAACGCTCACCATGCAGTGGAATTTGAATTGTTCCTATTTGAGTGTTTCGGGAGTTGATTCTTTATTTGGGGGAGTGCTGCAGAATTTATTCATCGATTGTTGTATGTTTGATAATTATCTTACCAATCCTACACTGTTATTTACCCTGCAGGAACTGTTTCCACCAACCTACCAAGGCTTACCAGCTGATCATAATTATCGTTGAATTTGGAAAAAGTCGTGGATTTTCTTTTGTTTAAAGTTTTGGTAATGAAAGATTTTCATTTACTACTAGCTGAATATCCCGGCGCGTGACTAATATGACTGCGACATTTCCCTGTGTTGACACAAATACACACTCTGTAGAACGTGTTTCCTACCGCAACAGCTAAAATATGACCGCGATATTTCCCTGTGTTTTACTCATACACAGACCCTGTCGAACGTGTTTCCTTGTCCATGTCCATTTATTGCGGGAAAAACAAACTTTAGATTTTAAAATTGGGATTTCGAGGGGCACTTTTAGGATTACCTGTGTACAGATGGGTCTGAAGACAGGGAAAAAGTAGCCTATGTTTTCCGCAGTGTTCTAAAGTATTAAGTGTACAAAATTTGGTGTGGATTGGTCAAACGGTGTAGATTTGTATAGAGAATATACTCCCACACCCACATCCTTTTTTTTTTATATGACAGGAAATTTTCTCTCCACTTACGTGTAAGTGGGGTTGCGTTTATATGGTGATCCATGCATCCTGCACTTATTCTGAACAAAGCGTCAGTTGTCTTGTTTTTCGAATACGATTTCAGCACTTGGGAAATTAAAATTTCCGTCAAACGTTGCCAAAACTGCAATAAACTGCATTTTATGGTAACTACTATATGTATCATGCTAGAGCATTTGGGCAGCAATGGCAAAATCTTCGAATACTGTCTGGTTTATTTGTTTGCATTGAAAATTCCTTTATACATGCTTAGTTGCATTGTATTTATTTAGGGAAAAACTAATTTTTCAGTTTGAAAAACTGTCAATTCTTTGTTCAAGAATATGTTAATCTGAGTAAATTATCCTGGAATCTGTGAACTGTATTATCTTTTGAGGCCTGTAGAAAAAACCCCAGATATTTTGGTAGTTTTAAAAATTTACAAGCAATAGAATGACCGTTTGCAAATGTTTCCGTTATGTCCATTCCCAAATGTATTGTAATATTCATTTGGGAATATTTTATTTTCAAAGTAGTCATTCAATTCGTTTGGATACGAATGTCCAAGAAGCGAATTTTACGTGTTTGATTAAAAGCATAAAAACAAAACTAAAATTATTTATCCTTTGTAATGAAATTAAAAAAAAAAAAAAAAAAAAAAATATATATATATATATATATATATATATATATATATATATATATATATATTTCTTTAGTTTCGTTACATTTGTGCTACACTTTAGATGTAGGTACTAGACAAAAAAAAATAATTTTTGCGAGTTTTGGATCATTTATCACTGCAGTATCACTCTTGCGTGTCATTTGATGAATTTTTAGTTTGTGAACAGCAGAAAAATTTCTTTGTTTCCTAAGAATGTTCAAATAACTTGCTTTAAAACAGTTAACTTAAACAGAATTGACAAGGTAAATCTGTGTGTGGGGGAAGGATTATGAATTTTAGATTTAAAAACTATTTTCTTCAATGTTTAGTATTACTTTAAAATATTTTTACAATCGATTTTGTGTTCAACATTAGTTTTGCATTACTTAAAATAAAATACGCGTTTATTAATGCATAATATTTGCATTTTTATGTGTAGAGCAAGTTTTTCTTGGCACGTCGGTATATCACGTATCTTTGTAATCGCCTAAGAAGCGCGATAAATCGAGAGATTACTGTACGTGGTCCGTGTTAATTCTATTTTGTTGCAATTTTCGATTAAAAAAACAATTTGTATTCTGAATGTGCGTGTGAAAAAAAAACTAGTCTTGTGAGAGGTTGTAGGAATTTAAAATTCCTCTCGTGGTGAGTGATACAAATCCCCATTCCTCAATCTGCATTCTTCCCTTCCTAGACACCGTTTCTAAGTAATTTAAATATCGATCGATGAGAGAACTTGCTTTCGGAGAAGAGGGAGACTGTTTATATCCCTTTACTGTCCCGTGCCTTTTCCGACCCCGATTTTTCATCAAAGACCGCAGGCGAAAGTAATTTTCCGTTTTAAGGATTTAGTTAGCACATCCCTCGTATATCACCGACCTGAGGTTCTGATCTCGTCATCTGAACAAGGTTTAAAATAAGGAAGCGTTGTCATCGGGACCTTTCCCCCATCGGGATGGATCCCAGACCGTCGCCAATAGCCCGATGTGTTTCGCCAGTGCGACGTTAATTCAACTACCTACCATTCACCTTCGTCCTGTTTAATAATACTTTTGCTCGACCCATGCGACTTCCACACGAGTCATCGTTGCGATTTCTTTGTTTTTTCGCTTTTCAGTATGGCATTCAAGCAGCCGTCCCCAAACCTTTTCTGATAGCTGGCATGATGTGTGCGGGCCAAACAGTTCTCCACAAATGGAAGAAGGTTTTTACACGGAGTTTGCGAGAAATTATACGTGAACCAAACTGACTAATCATCTAGGATACGTGAATACGTATCCTAGATGTGGGCCAGTCCATCGTCTGGAGGGTAAAATGTCACCGTTTCGCACAGTTGGCTGTTCAAACGCTCAAATAATAGACGATTTAGTACTCGCCTGGAAGTGTTCACGGTGCAGTCTTTTAGTAGCTGTTCCTTTTCCATTGGTTGGACCGTAGCCCGTTGCGTTGCTCCAGTAAATACCTACCTCTCGTTTCCATTAACAGCCTCATACGTTAGTTTCATGTCGGCCAACTCGGAATTCGCAAAGTGCTACATCACGTGCGAAAATTGTATTACGAATGACAAATTTGAAAACGATTTGCAATCAGCGCCTCTGATGATCCCTACCAACCTTTGTTTGGCCAGCGAATTTCGAATCACCCTGCATGTGCAAGAAGTTCTGTTTGCTGTGACACAACATCCCATTCCCATATTTATATTTTTCCTGGCCTCTTCTGGTGCTGCCTTCTTGTCTGTCTGCCGTGTACCCACTGGAAAATCGAGTGGATTAGATTTCCGATTGTTGCCCATTGATTAGTTGCGTATAACGAGTTTAATTGTTTCACGCAAACGGCGTTTGGCGAATGGCTGGTCGTAGCGGATTGTGACGATCCGAACTGTCGTGCGAGAAATATAATACGTCTGGCAGTAAACAAAAAGTTATTACCGCATCAGTTGAGGGTGTGGGGCTTGGCGTCGATAGCTTACGGAATAGAAGGCTCCCATTACGAAAATTGCTCTCCTCTCCAGCTATCGTTCCCAGTTAAGTGCGTCATGAATATTTATAGCAGTGGAATAGTAGAATGAGGTGGATATTTTGCACACCGTTCCACGAAAATGAAGAATATATGCATTAGGCAATTTGATGCGTGTGCTGTGGTGCTATTGCTAGGGGACACGTCTGACGGTGCTTCCACGTGATTGACGAATGAATGGCTTTTCATTGTAATTTGCATGACTTTTCCGAAATACTGTCTGTAGCAGCATGAATTGAAGAACTTGTGTGTACATTCGTTTCGTAAATTGTTGGTAACAAATGTGAATTTGTTTTATGGTATTTCTTTCAAAGTCTGTCTGAAGTTGAGAATACAGTATTCCGGTGGTTTGTTTGGGTTTTACGGTGGAATATCCAAAACAATTGTGGAATTTCGAAATAGGTAGCTGACCCAACTCTACAAAGCAGGTGAAAATTTACTGAGGACACAAAGAGTGGGATAAAATATAATTTAAACAGTACTAATTGAAACCATTAGAACACTAAATATTATTTCATTCTGCCTAGTATAATTTTTAGACTTTAGAATATTTATATACATTTGCACTAACTATTTGACGAATGGCCAAATTGATATCAACCGATCGTTTTTCAATTTGTAGTCATAGTAAATTCGGTCTCTAATTTTACCGCTTTGTTTAAATATGCTTTGCATGAGCTATGGAGCTGCATAGGATTACTAAAATTACATAGAAGATCTTGCTGTTGTAATAAATTTCTTCAGCAGTCTGATGGCAGAAGACAATGAGACTACAAATTAGCGCAGAACAGAAAATGTGAGCTAATATGAAAATAGGTTTGGATTTTTTAAAAATATGCCAAATCTCTTTTAACAAGTAAATGGAATGCAATTAAAATGAAAGTTCAAAAGTTAGTTGTGGTAACATGAGAGATGTGCACTTTTTCAATTGATTGGGAATAAGAATTAACGCCAATAAGAGGTTCACGAAATGCTTGCTGCTTTGTTTTTGATATATTATATATTCCTTACATATCGATTTTTATACTCATTACAAATAGATTCGAATAATGTGCAGAAGTTTGGAGAGTGGGATGCCAACTCAAGCTTTGAACTCGTCATCTGACCGTGGTTCAAAATGACGATGTGTTGTCGTGAGCATCGACCTTAAAATGAAATAGACGGAGCATGTCCCCGTAGCTTCATGTTCTTTCTTCCAGTTGCTCGTTTTGAAGATATGTCACGTGGTTGTAGGTAAAAGCACGAATCTTAAATTAATGATTGGTTAAAGTCATAATCTACAGTGATCGAAAACACTAGTCTACTCTTCCATAGCCAATCGGCAGGCGATTTGTGATAAAACCTTCAGAGATCTTACGACAGCAACTCCGCCCACATGGACCGTCTATTTCATTTTAAGGTTAATAGTCCTGAGATCCTTCCCTTCTCGATGGATCCCGGACCATTGCCAATAACTCATTATGTTTCGACGTTAACTACCTATTTACCTTAAAAGGAAACTTGGTGGCATTGAATTATTTTTGTGACATAATTATGCTACCAAATTTTAAATAAATTGTTGGCAACACTGTTGGTTTCACCAGTCATACAGACATCGTCCGTTTGTACCCCAAACTCATTTTTTTTTGCACCATGGCTCTAATAATCCGACCATCCACTGAATCACGTAAAACAACATTGCTATGTAATGTCGTGATGTATGACTATGATATAAGCAATCATGAAACTTTATTGCAGATGCTTTACTCGGGTCTACTGCTTTGAAAGCATTCGCGAGAGAAAAACTTTTATTCATTCATCAGGAAGGCGTGATCAAGCAACAAAAGTTCCGCCATTAAACTAGAACATTCGAAATGCCATCGTTTCTTAATTCATCGGGTTGGGATGTTCCAAACACCCATCGGTTGTCCCGAATTTAATTAAACTCCTTCATCAAACAGAAGCGAATTCTAGTATCAATAAGGATTCCTCTGCTCTAAACACCCTGAATAAAATTTAAAAGTTCTGGTGCTCGCACACACGAAGAAGCGCAGACCGGGTAATTTCTTCAGAGCGAGTTTCCATGGCGATTTTGAGTGTAATTGGAAGCCCACCGGCTACGAAAATAAAAACCGGGTCAATTTCGTGCTAGGCTTCTGTCGTAACCGGTGTAATTAAGATGACGCCTGGCGCTAGAAGAAACCCAATCAGTATTTCCCCATAATTTTAGTCTAATTAAGCTTGTATTTCCTTATCTGATACCTCTTTGAAGGTGGATGCTTAAAAATTAAAGAAAGTTTTTTTTTGTACCAAAAACAAAAAACGTAATTAATAAGATTCCACCGTTAAATGTGGACTTCCTTGGTTACTTGTCGCCCTTGTTGTATTTTCTTGTTTCTGAAGCTCTGAAATGAAGTAACACTGTTATTTTTTAAAGATTTGAATTTAATATAGCTGGTCACGCTGACCTGTGTTCGATCCATGCACAATAATAATTTATGCACAAAAAGTAAGTCAATTCCAGAGCAATCTATTATTACCAAATAATTAACTTAAAAACTCTTAAACTTGAATTTACAAACTTTTATGTACAAAAAGTGGTTACATTCTCATATTCGAAAACGAAATGTTTTTCTTTAACGGTACAGGAGCACGAATGTCTTGTTCGTGCAAGTGAGAACGGAAAGTGAAATGTGAAAAAGATGTGGCCCGTAACGTAGCACGCAAATGGTACTAGTGACATAAACTAGAGTGGGATAGTCAACCTAGCCGTGACTAGAAGGCACTACAAAATCCACCAATAGCATTGGAGTTACTTGATAGAACTAAGGGTGGTTGGATTCGGAAAACTAACCGAGAGTTTGTGAGAAAAGAGTTAGCCCACATGCATAAAGGTGTGTAAAAGGTGATTAATGTCTTACAACTATCGATGCCAAAGTCCATTCCGTTCTGTTTTCTTAATGTTCGTCTGTTTTCTTAATGATCAGAAGCGCGGATCGATAATATTACCGATCTGTTTATTTATCGCTGCATCGATTGGATAAAATGATGGGATGAAGCACGCGATATGTTGACATTGACGTCGTAGACGATGTAAGGGGAACACGACGGAAATGTAAGAGGTTAATGCTGATAAGTATGAAGTCCTCAGACAGTAAACGTACGTGAAAATAGGGTATTAACAAGGACGTTCCTTGATTGTGTGTCCTGGACGAATACTTCCATGTCATCAGAAAAAAAATATGGCCTCCGAAAGACGGTCGTGGTAAGGCCCAACTTTAAATAAAAATGACCAATTACAATTTTCCCGATATTTGCCAGCTTTTTTGTGTTATGTCTTGTTATAGCGAAATACGAATGTATACCCAAATGCAATAACAAAATGTATAACGAATTCAAAGATACAGTTAGAACATAGAAACGGACTTGCACACCATAAGAATAAGCCTAAAAAACTATTCTATTAGGACTTTAAAAGGGTCCCCATTATCTTGCATTTTTTCTGTTTTTGCTGTAAAAATTATACATACGAATCTTTTATTTATTTGTGTGTTTCCAATGTCTATGCTAAGTTGAATTTGGGCTTCTCGTGTGAAGAGAGGGAATATTCCAACACTGTCACAAAGCACATCATATTGAAACACCACTCTTTTATTTTCGAGAATACTGCATCAAATTTAATTTTTATCCTGGAATTGTTTTAATTACTGCCTATTACCCAACTATCGTCTCTTCCGGCTATCAAATTACGATATTTATGTCAAATATGGGAAATTCGCTTCTCAAATGAAACTTTTTATTTGTATCACATAAAGGCTGATCATCCAATGCACTGTCCTAGCGAAATAGTTTGGTAGGATTCCCAATAGTCTGATCATCCAATGCACTGTCCTAGCGAAATAGTTTGGTACTATTCCCAATAGTCTTAATTATCACATCGCGATTCCAATCGAGACACAATTTAGGACTATATGACTATTCGTATTCTAGGCACAATACAAGTCTGGACTCATCAGAGACCTAATCGTGAATGCTCATGATGCCAGTACCGTTATTTACTACAAGGATACATTAATGATTTGAAAGTAAATTAAGATTTAGTTTTCTTTGTTTGACAACTGAACTCAGAAAAAGGACACTGGCTTGTTTTATAGAACATAATGCAGAGTTGCAATTGAAGAGTTCCGAGCAACATAGTTATATGCCGTAGAAATATATCTATTCCGTCATTAAAATACAATTAAAACTATATTCAAAGGGTTCAAAATAATTTTTTATTGTTAAAAAATGAGTGCTTAATACTGGAAAGTTTAAGATAACGTAACCTCTTGAATAGTGGATAAACCATTATAATTAATAATTTACAGACAACTTTCGTCTGTCTGGTGGAACCGAACATTCATCATCTGATTGGTCCTCGGGACTGGAGAAGACGGCCATCCATTGATACATTATCTTATTGATCACGCGTCGTTTAGTAGCTGACTTATGCGATTTCACCACTTTTGTCGCCACTCTAGAAATGCTCACTCACACACCAACCTTGCCATTCAATGTTATATCGCCAAATGAGGCGTTGGAATGCTAAATCGGCCAACCAAGTCAACTTTTCACAGACACTCACGTGACTACTGGTATGTTGTTCATACTTTTTGAAACTCCTCTCAATAACGATGCTCAGTCTACATATTTCACACGTCCTAAGGTGCAAGCACCGCGCTGCTCTTTCACTTCCTAGGCTCCCTCAAAGGCTAAAAGGTGAAGAAAGATTTTATACCTTGGGCTGCATCACGGGGGAAATGTCAGTAATTTAAACGCAGCGTCGACTCTCCGGTTGGTCTCTTTTCTAGAAAATCCTTCCCCCATCCAAGTTGATGAGGCGTGTGATCAGTTTTACCACTCGGGTCGAGTATCACTTAATGATGTATGCCGAACTAAACGCTGTGCGACGTCTCAATTTAATTTCGGAACCACGAGATTGAATATTACCCTCTTCCGCGGAAGTGTCGGATCGATCTCTTTACTTTTTTTTTTCATTTTCTTCTTTACTTCCGAAGTATTATCTAATGTGAATAAGCATAGCATACACACTTTATCCGGGAGAGATTTTTGGATGTCTTCCGAGCCGAGTTGCCGGAATTGTTCTTTTCCGATTTGAATCGCGCTGTCTCTCCCATGTGCAATATGTTTTTCGGTGCATTGCAAATCAAAGTGAAACCACTCTGCTTTCTTTTTGTTGAATACCTTTTTTAACGAATTTTTTTAGTGGTTTTTCAACGATGGGAATAACTCAAGCAGTAACGTAGTGGTAGAGTAACGGACTAGCGACCGGAGGGCTGCGAGTTGGAATCCAACCATAGACCGTCGTGTTCAAAGGCTGGTGCATGTTAAATCTGTAGTGGCCTAAAATGTCCTCACGTTGACGTGGTGTAGAAGTTTGGAGAATGAGGTGCCAGCTCAGGTGTGACCTCGTCATCTGATTATGGTTTAAAGTTACTCAGTGTTGTCCTCGGATCTTTCCCTTTTGGGGGTTGATCCCAGACCGTCGCCAATAGCCTGATGTGTTCCACTGGTGTGACGTTAACTAAATACCTACAACCCCCTCAAAAGTCTTGGTTTTGCATTTTCATATAGCTTTATGATTGCATGGTATACTTTTTATGATGTTCTCTGCACTTGGAACATGTGATGCATATAGAAAATTGAATACATTTAAATTAAGTAACAATTTGTTAAATTGAGATCATTCACCATGAATGTGAAAGTATTCAGATTATGGATTTCTTTCATCACTTGCCAATTTTTGTTCCTCTTGTGTATTCACATTTCTATAAGTGACAAAGAATGTGAATTTCATTTCCGGATGCAAGATTTGTATTAAGTGATTGTTATTATAAACATTTTGAAGATGCAGCCATTGAAATGAGAACTGTGCATTCGTAACAAACAAAATGCTTCACAGTTTATACTTGCACTTATACCTTACTTTAAACCTTTAAAATAGGGAGACTTATTTTGATTTTAGTGTTTGTGAAGGTAAAGAAGCCATCCATGAAGCCATTTCACCACCACTGTTTTTTATCTGTAGAAAGATTTTCAGCTTAACAGTATAGTTTTTGCATTTGTAAAAAGTTTGGTAACAAATGTGTTTGTTGTGGTTTCATATCTATTTCAACCAAAATAAGATTAAATGACTAAATCAAAACAAGCACATATATATTTTTGTGATTCCCTGATCTATTACAAGAAATCTGGTTTTGATTTTTGCAATTTAAACTGTCTTTAAAACTATTTTTTCAAATGAAATGAAATGACTATTTGAAGATAAAAAATTCTATTTTATTTTTCATTCATTTGCATTTTCTGTACTTATGTTTAGAAATGGTATTTGTGGTTGTAGTCTTTCCTTACTAAGGATTAAATATTCACATTGTTTTCTTTTACAGTTCGATTGCACGATAGTATACAAGAAGAAGGTTATCACTACTTAATATTTGACTTGTAAGTATTTCGTTGTTGGTTTTCTTTTTTAAGCAATTTCTATCTCATTTTTCTTTTTTAAGTAATTTCTATCTCATTTTTATTTTTTTATCACTTTGTAAATTTGCACAAATAAGTTTTCTTGCATTTATTTAGATAGTGTTAGGTTAGTTCATTGTTCATTATTTTAAAGTTGGTTCTGTAAATTTTAGTGTATGTGGATTGCATTTTGGTTTTTTGTAGATAATGAGAAACATGAAGAGTATCCATTCAACAGCATACAATCGTTTAATGTATTGAATTATTTTTTGCATGGTTTATCATTGGCTTATAGTTTTTATGATAGTTGTACATTATTTTGTTATAATTTATATTTACTTGTATCATGTGGTGCTGGTATAATGGTATTGAAATAAAAAAAGACTAATTAAAAATATACTTTGCCTTTCAGAGTTACCGGGGGTGAATTATTTGAAGATATCGTAGCTAGAGAATATTATAGTGAAGCTGACGCAAGGTTAGTATAAATTTCTGTTTATAAATCTGTGATTTTTTATCCGTTTTTCTTGGATTTCAATAAAAAAAATTGGGATATATTTCACAAAATGGGGTTTTATGAAATGTGGTGAAAGTTTTCTAGTTCAAATTTTTAAATTTGATAAATTAGACTAAGTTAAATGTATGGTAATAAAAATTCTATAATAACCTTTAAAATAGTTCTGAAAACTTTAAAAATATTTTTAATGATCTGCTAAATCAGATATATTTAGATTTTGTATGAATAGTGTTTTTCAAAAATCCAGATTATAAAGTACAATTTTAATTTCAAGATTTTATTAATTTCTACCACTTTTTGACTGTCAAAATTGTTCATACCTAGCATTCAAATGCAGTAGAGCAGTCTAAAGATAGTTTTATGTTTCCATCAAATGCATCTACCTTCAAATTGTTTGTTTGCATACATGTACAGTTAAATATTAATTTAGCAATACTTATATGCTGTCTATTTAAAAATGTATGCTTTTTTTAAACTTTTCATGTAAGCATTACTTTTAAATTATCAAAAATTTTTTAGTAAATTAACTGTCCTTTTATCGATGGTTCTTTAAAAAAAATTTTGCATGTGAAACCTATATTAATTTTATGATAGTAAAATACAATAATCATATTTGTTTTTAAAAGTTTCTGTAATTGACACTAATAAATTTTAACATTTGATGCCACTATATTGGTTTAACTTAAACATATTTTCCTTGACATGTTTATAGCCATTGTATACAACAGATTCTTGAAAGTGTTCATCATTGCCATGTAAATAGCATTGTGCATAGAGACCTCAAGGTAATTTTTTGTTTTTATTGACTATAATTGTTTATAGTAAATATTATTTATATAAAATTTTTTATTCCACTATAATATTTTTGATTTTACATAATACAATTATTTGCTTGTCAGAAATATTTGTGTTTTTGTGATTATACATTTATGTGAATGCTGATATTCAAAAATCCATTTGTTTCATAGTTGATCAGAAATTCTGTTTTATGCCTAAAAAGTGACTAATATTTGGATAAAATTAATAATTGAGTTTGTTCAAATTCAAGCCTGAAAACTTACTATTAGCAAGTAAAAGCAAAGGTGCTGCAGTGAAGCTAGCTGACTTTGGGCTAGCTATTGAAGTTCAGGGTGAACAGCAAGCTTGGTATGGTATGTACAAATATGTTAATTTGAGATCGACACTCTGAATTGGAACTTTAAAAGTTATATTATTTTTGCATTACACTGGAGTCAAACCATATTAAGATGTGAGAGCTTGAAAATTACAAGTTTTCTATAAAACAAATTATATTTTTACTCCCTGTTTTATGTGTACTATAACATTGATAACTTAAGGTTTTATAAAATTTTGGTCACCATGAATAGATTTTGAAAATCGAGCATTTGCAATTTATCTAAGAATCAGCATCACTTAATACCAGATTCAGCTCAGCTCTCAAACCTTTTGGGAAAATTCTACATGACCATGATCGTTTAGTTTTGTCTTAATATCAACTTTGTATATCAGTTTTTATTTATAACAGAAACAAGTTCCTGGACCTTTTGAATGTGCAAGAAAAATTCTGCATTCATTTAAGTTTACTTGGATTATTAAAGTGGATTTTAGTGCAAAGCATTCAAATAATTTTCTAATAGTATTTAAATTTATATTTTCAATAATTTCAAATGTTTTCAGTATCTTGAAATTGAATTTTTTAAGATACCGAATAATTTGAATACATGACATAATTTCTCAGTTTTTTCTTCACTCCAAGTTATCACTGTACTAATAGCTTTGTGTTAAGTATGATTTTGCTAACAAATTTTGTCTGCTGGAGAAAGTTTTCTTAATGTGGTTTGCCTACAATTACAATGATATTAAATACTGTAATGAATTTTTATAAGAATATGTATAACAGTTCGTGAATTATTTTTATTTCCATGAAATTTCTTGAACAACCTTAAGTATGACATAATTAATGTCCATCTAGTGATATTATACTCTATACATCACATTTAATGGCCAAATAGCCATGCCACTATATAGACTAAAAGATTCCTACTAAACTTGATGAGTCAAGAAGGCTAAAACTCGGTTAGAAGCCAGAATTCAAGTATTGCAATTTGAAGTAATACATCCCCATTTACACTATAGAGTTAATTTTTTTTTGCCCAAATGCATTCTATAACATGTTACAGTCAAACAAAATATTCACCATTGCAATGTTTTCCATGGTTGAATTGTGATTTGAGATTTAAATGAATCTTACCAATCTATCAAAGTAATCCATTAATGATGTAATAATTGTAATAGATTAATCTTTAGAGTCTACTATTTAACCTTCAGTTATATTGGCTATGCAAATGGCATTTTTGTTTTTAAGCAACTAATAATTTCAGTTTTAAGTTCATTAACAGTCTTTAACCAACATTATAATTTTATAAGTGTGTTGACAACTTTATGAAATTACAATTGAATTATGTACTGTTCAATAAAAGAATATGTTCCCTTTAACTGAATGTTCACATTTGAGAGCACCTGTACTTAATAATTCTTTATGTCGTCACAGCGCATTGGTATCTAATATTATTTTTATTTCCATTGTTCTAAGAAATAAATTTAAATCTATGTAATTTATAATTGATAGGTTTTGCTGGAACCCCCGGTTATCTTTCACCTGAAGTGCTTAAGAAAGATCCATATGGGAAACCTGTGGATATATGGGCATGTGGTGAGGTTTTGCTTTTACATTACTATTTAAACTTGCAATTCTGTTTGATTTTCCATTCACTTGTAGAAATGAGCAATATAATTAACTGTAAGCAGTTCATACTTTGTTCTAGAATTTGTACCAAATAGTACTATTTTTGCGAATTGTATACACTATAATTTGAGCTAAGTTCAGATTTTTCAGTAATCAAAGTGAACAATTATTCTTGAATTGTTGCTATGGTATTCTAAAACATAATAGATTGCTGATGACATATATGCTCAGAGAAATTGTAAAAGGAACTTTGGATGCTTTTGAAAAGTAGAATAAATATTGTACTAGAGAGCTATCAATTATATTCCTGAAGAATTTGGTGAGTGCAAGAGAACACCACTGAACAGGAGAAGTAATTAAGGATGCCTTTTTCAAAGTTTTATGGTCCAGGTGTAAATATCAGTGGTGTATTTGAATAAAATTCAATATTTAAGCTAATTACGTTTTAATTACTTGTATCAAATTAGTATGAAAATTGTAAAACTTCTTACTAAAGATCATACCCAGGAAATAAACAAATATGAAATGTTGTGAATAGCAATATTTCTTCCTCCGAAGCATGGAAGTTCTTAGACTTAGCAGTGTTATGGGAACATATTATCTATCTACTTCTTCCAGAAGTACAAAAATCAGACTTGACTGTTTTATTTTCTTCCTGGAACGGTAATTTTTAAATGAATCTTTTTAAAATCGAATCTGGTGCCCAAATCGTTTTCAGTTTCAACAAAAATTTACTGTTCTCAACCAACACACAGCATAATTTCATATTCCAATTCAGTTTTTATTCTCTCAAATGCACACAAAAGATTTACAATTTTTCTTGATTTCATACTATGCAATACCTAACTTCATCAGAGCAGAAAGATCCTCAGAGATCAGTTAAACATCTGGATCCCTGATTGAAGGCCACAGTTCTTTTGGAAGCTGTATAACATTTAGTATATTTACAAAGGAAATGAGACGTTATCACACATCTATTTGGCATATAAAACTTGCCATTACTCTGCTCTGTTGCTCACTTTTCTAACATTAAATAAAAATCCTCAATCTATAGACATCATGTTAATGCCATAGTTTGAATTAAATTTTAAAGTATGGTATAAAATACAAAATTAAGCTGTATTCACATAGGAATGTATGTCTCCAAGTGCCACCCAGATATGCTAAGGAATAGACAGTATGTGAACAACATTTGTACTAGCTATAATTTTTCAATTTGACAGTATTTATTCACTTATGGTTTCACAGTAAGTATTCAAAATCACCACCAAAATATTTGCACACCTGACAGTGCCAATACATGGATTGATGTACAAACTTGACTACTACTAGCCTTCTAGGCAGTCTAGGTAATACTTGTGGACAGAATCTGTTTGCGAATATCGTTTAATTTTGTATTTATTGCCTTCCCATAAAATTTGTACTAGACATTTTCAGACTCATGGTGTTTTATCCTATTTTGAGTAATTTGTTAGAGTGCCTTACACTTAGTTACTTTTATAGAAATATTTATCGAAGGTGTTTTCAATATTTCCTTATTTTAGGTGTCATACTTTATATCTTGTTGGTTGGCTATCCTCCTTTTTGGGATGAAGATCAGCATAGACTGTATGCACAAATCAAAGCTGGAGCTTATGATGTAAGCACTGGCCTTTTTGCTGTTTCGGTTCTAGCTATTAGTTATTTTCATGTTCGTAACATGTATATTATTTTATTTTTCGATCTGTAGTACCCATCACCTGAGTGGGATACTGTTACTCCTGAAGCAAAGAATCTTATAAATAGTATGTTAACAGTTAATCCTGCAAAAAGAATAACAGCATCTGAAGCCCTTAAGCATCCTTGGATTTGTGTATGTATTTCTCTACATTTTGTTTGAATTCAGCAGAATGTTGAGAAGCTTTTTCAAATATATGGCTATTGGGCAAAACTAATATATTTCCTTTCTTCCACAGCAACGAGAGCGAGTTGCTTCTACCCTTCACAGACAAGAGACTGTTGATTGCTTAAAGAAATTTAATGCAAGAAGAAAGTTAAAAGTAAGTATTGTTTTGTGTACAATTGCATTCAAGTTTTTGGCACAATGTTTATGAAGTTCATTAAAAATATTATCAGAGTGTTGAACAAACAATGTCAAATTTGCTGCAAAAATTGTGTTGTGTTATAATTGTTCCAACAAAACCAAACATAGCATGAGGGGTAAACTCCTACACAAAATTTTTTTGAAACCTTTTAGAAAATTTGAAAAAAACATTAAGTGCTCGAAGAATACAACCTAACACGTTCATGGCTGACTTGCAACTGAACAGTAATGGTGGGAAGAGTTGTGTTGAAAAATCACTATGTCATCTAGTGGTATTTTGGCTTACTACACTGTGACTTTTGAGATACGGTTGGTGAGGATTTACTTACAACCTCATCACAAAGGTTAATGCAAAAAATAGGTTTGGGATTTTGACATACATAAATAATCATGCCACTTGGACCTTGTCAAGCTATATTTCACACTCAAATAAATGTTTGTCTTTTTGGAGAACACTTTTGAATATTTGACCACACAATTTAAAATTATCAAACTAATTATACATAGGTTGAGGTAGTTTTTTTCATCAATAAAGTATAAATCTGTTAATTTTTTTATTTTTTCTCTTTTATTTTACATATTTTTTTAATTCAATAAAAAATACTTTAACTGGACAGTGTTTTCAAATTTTTGTTCACAAGGTTATTTTATTCTTCTAAGTTTTGATTCTGTAGTACATTTTGTTCTGCTCTTGTATCATTTAAGAACTGTTAATTTCATTTATAAACACTTGTAAAAAATGAAAAATCCATGAGTATTAATTTTAAGGAAATGTTACTTGTTTGAATTATACATAAAAATGTGTACATTATAATCTACATTTTGTGTGTCTTACTTTTTAATTTTAATTTTAGGGTGCAATTTTAACTACCATGCTAGCGACAAGAAACTTTTCTAGTAAGTGTAAATTTTCATTCTTTATGTATTTACTAGTGTTTATATTTGGTAACATTGCATTACTTTACTTTTACATTACTGTATTTAATTTTTATAAAGTAGTATTAGCTGGAAATCAGCATATGTTTCCTGCTCCTTTGTTGAATATACTAAATGTGTGTATTAAAATTTAAAGTGTGAATAAATTATTAAAGTAATTGAGGTGATTATTGTCAGTGCATTCCTTATACCATTCTAGCATGTACTTAACAATATATTTCAGCATTTACTGCTTAGATCAAATATAAATTTCAGTTTATCCTAAAATAAGTTTGAAGATTTGAACAATGTTAATATAATTGCAAATAGTATAACATTGTTTCTAAATGTGTATTATTTTAGAAACAATTATCTTACAAGGACAGACTTATAAAATGATTGCATCAAGATTAAATTGATGTGAATATTTTGAGTCCTTTCTTGTAAGATAATTCTGAGAATCGTAGAAAATCTCTTGTCTATACAATAAAACTTTTAATAAAATATTCTAATGTATGTAATCATTTTTTGTGCTGGGTCTCTGCAGTGGGAAGTGAGTTCAACACATTGTTTCGCCTGCTTGTAATATATATATACATAGATGTATATATAAATCATGCTATGTAAACTCAATATAGCTTTTGATATTTTTCATACATCTGCCGCTGCAATGGGCATGCATTCATTTTTGATTTCTCATTAAGATTCATGCTATGACATTACTTCATAAACAACTACATACTCTTTCTACATTGCTTGAAATTAGCGATATATAGCTTATGCTTTTATTTAAGAACTTTATTCTTAAAAAATTAGATTTCTTATATAATTTCTGTTCTTCCATTTATTTACATCTTTTAGATATGGTTATGTTCTTTATGATGAATGGTCTTTATATAGATTATTTAAAAACTTTTAAATTGGAACAGGACATTATAAAGTGACATAACTGTATTGCATTTCTTTCTTAGTTTCAAATATGTGCATTTCAGATTGCAACTATGTTAATGCATGTAGTTTTCTATGTGTTATAGTATTTTGAATATTTGTTAATATATTTGTTCAATTGATTTATTTTATTTAATGCTGTTTAAGAAATGAGAAAATGTTTAACAAAAATTTGTAATTGAGATTCATTTATGTAGTATCTAATAATAACTCATTAAAATGAACATCGAAGCATTTCAAAGAAATTAGAAATAAAAACTTTCACTAATTAGAAATTTTAGAATGAGTTAAAGTCGGAATTTTAGAGCTTGAGGGAAAATATCTTGATGCAATTTTTATTGTTAAATTGCTACATAATCAAACATGAATTTTACTACTACAATCTTTTGTATCTACTAAAATTGATGAAAACTAATAGAACTACCCATTAGCAGGTTATCCTGAATACTTTAAATAACATATTGGATTAAGTGTCGAATTATAAAATTTATTAGAAATTGTGTTTATAGTTGAGGAATTTTTTAATTCAAATGTATTTTATTCTAAGGTAGCTTTAAATTATTAGAAATTGAAGCTAAATTGTCTAAATTGTTTCCAATTTTGAGTAGCTTAATTTTCTATCAAGGGCTATCTTGTTATTAAAAGTCTCATTGAATGTTCTCATACAAAAACTTATTTTATTATTATTTCTTTAGAACAATATAAAGGCTTAGTAATTTTTATGATAGTTTTGCATGACAATTTTTCTTATTTTTGATTGTTTTCTAATTTTAACTATGCAATGCATGTACATGTATTACTAAGTTTATCCTTTAGTTCCAATTAATAATTTTGAAGTTATGAAACTTATACTGATATATGAAAACATTTATCATGGTATAAAATATTTGTGTCCAATCTTACAATGGAAAATAATTGTAAGAAATTTTGAAGTTAACCTTACATTTTTGGGGTTAGGCCCTGAGCTATCTCATTCGAAGGAAGTGTAAATAATCTTTTGATGTTTCTTTTTACAGTTATTTGTAGTTTTCTTAAGTATAGCATGAGCTCATACATTTAAATTTTTGAATTTTCTACTTTCAAATTTTTATTCATGTACTCTATCTTATCTTTTACTATCTATGACTTCCTCTTTATCTTTACTATCTATGCATCCTCCATATTCATATTCTATGCATGTCTTACATTTCTGATATGTTAAAGGAATATTGGTACATCTTTTAAGAAAACTTTTGTGTTAGGTCGTAGCATGGTAAATAAGAAATCCGATGGTGGTTCGCAAGTGAAGGAGTCGACTGATAGCAACGCTACGTTGGAGGATGATGATATTAGAGGTAATAGTTTCATACTCATTTTTAGATACAAGTATAAGGAATTGGTAGTTATGTTTCTTTTTTTATTGGAAGAAAATTTGTACTAGAAATTACTTGGTTGGAAATTAAAAGTAAAGCATTGTACATGCATAAAGATCATGCAGCAAAATAATTTTGCACCTCAATATTAGTTGCATTGCAATAATATTAAATGAAATCTTGATTAGTACTTCTGACAATTTAGTTTCCAAGATTTTTTAGACAGAAATTTGAAAAAGAAAGAAGTAGAAATAATTTTGAAAGAATAGTTTGTATTCAAGTTCTTTTTGAAAATGCGTGTAGTACGAAATTCTAAGAGTTGACGTACAAGAATGAAAATCAAATGGTTTTCTTCATAAAATGGCACTTAGAGATCATAACGTTATGTGTTTTATAATGGCCTTATATAAAATAAGATATGATTTGTTACTATTTGCTTCCCTTATACAATATTGATTATATCCAATTTTACAAGTTTTTTATATTTCAACACAGTAATCAAGCCATTATTAACTATTTTCTTGTAAGTCTTTCTCACCTCATGGTGTAAGTTATCAAAAATGATTTTTTTAAGTTTTATTAAATCCTTAAGAAGTATTTATAAGGTGCAAGAATTACTAAAATTAAATAAACATTTTCATGTTCACATCTCATAATCATAAAGGGGCTAGCAAATTTCGACTATAATGAACGTTTAAGTAAGCTAAACATGTATACACTGGAAAGAAGAAGAAGGAGGGGGGATTTGATTCAGCTTTTCAAGTTTGTAAAACAAGGGGACACAGAGGGCTTAAATTTCAATAGGGATAACAGAACAAGGGGTCATGGGTATAAATTGAATAAGACACATTTTAATTGGGATTTAAGGAAAAAGTACTACTTTAATAGGGTAATAGACAGTTGGAACGCGTTGCCAGAAAATATAGTTAATTCAAAGGGAGTGTACGAATTTAAGACACAATTGGATAGTCAGTGGGAATTGGAGAATTCATAAACAAAGGACCAGCCTTGTTGGGCTTGAGCCTGTAGCTGGTCGTCAATATTTGTATTTGTATATTTTATTTACTAAACTGTAGAGTTACTTGTGATTTCATTTAATTGAAATAATACGCATTTCAAACTACTACTTTTGGCAAATGGATTGATATTTGTTTATCAAGTTGGCTTTTTAATTAGTGTTTGGTTTGAACAAAGAAAACTGAACATTTTATTTGAATCTAAATGCTAACCTATAGAAATGGTTACTATTTCGTTTGCGGTGATATTTTATGTTTAAAGTAGATGCTAAAAGTATATTTTCCATGCTCAGCATGAAGTATCAAATGTTTTTATATGTATTTACATAAAACCTTTAAATTCTATTGACTTCATAAATTTTTTATGCAAAATATATTGTGGTATATATAAATTTTTGCTGGAATTAGACATTCCCACTTCATAACACTGATATCCTCTTGAATTTCAATAATTTATTTTTAAGTTTTACCAAATTTTAATGCTACAAATATAATATGCTGAGCTTCTAAGTTTAAAAAAAAAAAATTCTCTTTATTAATGTAATTTTGCATTGTGTTTTGTGCCATGATGTCAGAAGTGTTTCATTGTTGCCATGACATGGAAATTTTTCCTGCAAAATGTACATATTGTTCTATATATAAATAAGAAATTGATTGAAATATAACAGTATTATTTATTTATTTATTGTCAGAAATTTTTTAGACAAAAATTTTGTCAAAATATTAACTTATTTACTCAGCTCTTTTAAATTTTCAGCTTTTTGTGTAATGTTTTCTCATTCACACACAGTGTATTAACTTGTAGTTTACTTTATTTAATTTGTAAAAGTAGGAATATGTTTTAAAGTTACAAATATTGTAAATGACTTGATCAATTGAATGAACCTTGATCATGGATAAGTATTTATTTGTGGCTAGTACTATCTTCAAAAAGCCTTCCAATTACATCGTATAGAGTACCATCAATAAAACTGACTTTCATTTCAACAGTGCTTTTACTTCTGGCTTCCAAATATTGATAAATGATTCAGTGTACACTTACAACCCCTTAAATAATGTAAATGGAATATTTTCTGCAATCTTTTATTCCTTTCCATAAGGAAAAATGGAACTTGCTCTTCACAGCAACTCTGAAAGTGTGCTAATTCTGCAACCCAATAAAGGAAGTGGAATGTCTTCGCATATTGTCTGTTCAGTCCTCTCAGTATGAAAGGATGAAACTAGTTCTTCACTGCAACTGACAGTGCATTAATATTTTAAGCCCCTTAACAGCTGCCATTCACCATGAGATAGCAATTTAAATTATGTTGTAATTGCAAAGAAGCAAAATGAAGATGTAATGTTCTTAAAGCACAGATGTTTTGGTAAACTTGATATAACATAGTCAGGAGTACTCACATACAGTAAGCTATCTTTTACAATGTTAAACAAATATTAAACCTGTCCCATGTGTAAACTAATATGCAGTTGAATTGGTTCACAACAATGGTGGCCAGCACAGTATCGATCCATAAAATTAGAGTAATCCAAAGATAGTTTATGGTTTCAAATGCAAATCATAATTATCAACTGGAGATGCCACTTAATACCATAATTTTTCTGTAGGATTAGGATCTGGGTTATTCCCTGGTCACCTAGTAGTTGGACTGCACTCTTCATTCAGTCATTTTTTTCCAATGCAGTGTTAAAAACACCTTACTATCAAACCTGTAAATAACCTAAATAAACAACAAAGAAATCTAAATTAACTGATTGACTACTGTTTTTGGCCTGATGACAAAGGAGGAGTTACAAAAGGCAGTTATTCGTTGTGTTGAAATGGTCTAATGGTTTTGAGCAATTTGCCTTCATTAAGGCCAAGAATTCATTGGAATTTAAGGAACTTTATATGCTGTAACTGCTATTTTTTCAAGAGTGTATAATCTTGTTCAAAGACATCAGCATTGATCCAGAGAAAAATACAGGTCATTCACTCCTGATCACTGCTGAATGAAGCATGAGCACCCAAGTTCCTAGGAAGTGTTTTTTTTAAGGGCTTATTAATGCTCAAATTCCCAATATTGAAAAGTGTTTACACCTGCCAACAGATGACACATTTGGATTAATAAAATCAAGGCTGCATTCACTCAACTGAACACTTGATGATCTCTTGTTTATCTTAGACCTTTCTGTCATTCCATCACAGTACAACATTATCCTGGCCAAATGGAAACTTTTACACCCCCTTAAGTTACCAGCAATAGCGAAATGATTCAGATTTGCATTGCTAATTCTATCTCAGGAAATTCCTCGTTCCTATGTAACACTTCTAGGGTTCTGAGTTTCCAATACCTTGAGGAATAAGTAGCTTGATTTATCCAACATCTGCATAAATATAACTAATATCTTGCATCACAAGAGTATGTCTAGTTACAAATTTCGATACTGTTCAAAATTCTGTAGCCATTACGCCAATGCTAAGAGCTAATTAAGACACTTGGTGACAGTAGCTGGCAATCAAACAATAGAATCTCAAGTTTCCTACCATTGAATCTTCATGAAGAAGACTGTTGGAATCCTCACAGATCCCATTCTATAAAACTGGTTAAAAATCTTATCGACTCTTCGTACAGTAGGGTGACCAACATTTGACGATGACTTTTAAGGAGATACAAATGTGCATATTTCTTAGGACCTACATGGATTTATCCACTGATGCAGCAGAACTAAGCATTTTTTTATCCTGTGCAAATTTTAAAATCTCTTTACATCTATAGTGAATTAATTGCTACCATTAGCTCTGACGTAATTTGTTCTAAACTCTTTTGTTTTCTCTGATCACTCCATTTATTGCTTATTGGAAAAAAGCTGAGCATTTAAGCCTGAGATGCTTAAACCAAAGCCTAACACCTTATTAAAGTTTGGCACTTCAATTTGTTTCTTAAATTGAGTCATCATAGTTCTATACTGTCTGGAAATAAGATATGCAGAGGTTGATTAGTGTATGCTAAACTTTCTATAGATTATTATTGGTAATATTCTGATGTGGAATATGTCTTACCTTTTGAAACCTAGGTACCACGCTTAATTTATGAATGTCACTAAAAAGCATAAGTACAAAAAATTTAATAACTTGAAAAGTATAAATGGCTGGTTGGTCACCACAGGTGACCTCCTCACCTCCTGAATTTTGCCAGGTTTAAGGGTAGCTAGTAGTGTTGACCGAAGTCAACCCTATGACCAGACCTCTGATAATACATTTGACGTGAGTTATACATCCTTTTTGATAGTACATTTGACACATGTGCCTGTAGGGTTTACAGAGTTTTCCTATCTATTTTTGCACCTGCTTCAATTTTAGTAGTTTGCCTCTTTTGGCAAATTCTTGTAGTTTCCCCAATTTTCAATTCTATTGTCAGGCGTTGTCCTGCTTTTCCTTACATACACAATTTTTATTTAAAGCAGTAACAGTCATTTCCGACCCTAGCTAAATTACACTGAAAAATAGTTAGCAATATGGATAATTGTACTATATGTGTACAGCAAAGATGCAGAAACAATAATACTAATAATATAATACATATGTGCACACTCCTAGAATCTTCTGATTGTTAGTTCGTGATAATGTTTATGTTTGCCATTAGGAATTTCATCACATTCATAATTTTTATTTGAGCCTGATTGTTGTTGGTTGCCCAAACTTGTTAGTATGTTGTTGCAGGCTTCTTGTGGTGATTGCTATCTGTGAGTGGACCCTCAAAAATGTAATGATATAGCTTTCAAAAGAGCATTAAACAAAGAATGTTATAACTGTTCGTCATCTTGCGCTGACACCTCGGCTGATGCAATCTCGGTGTAAATTTGAGTCACGAAAATGTGGGGCACTTTCGCCCATATAAATTTGGTCTAGTTCTGGCCCCTTTGTGTGAGCACGACGTTTGAGGAATAATTTGTTTTGTCTTGTTGCCTTTTCTAAATAAAAATAGAAATTAAACTTAAATACTTAATAATTGTTTAGATATCGGACTTCAAAGTGTATACATTTCGTAAAATCTCAAAATGTCCAAATATATGCATAAGAAACGCAAGAAAAATTATAGAAACTTCAACAGGAAATAAGATTGAGAGATAGGGAATCCAAGAAGATCCGTACATCCGATGCTGAACGTCAACGGACTCGGCGAGTGCACTTCAAATTTTAGGCGGTGCGATGCTCACATAATTTAGTCTAGCTCCAGTCTCTTTTGTGGGAGTATGACGTTTAAGGTGTCACTTATTTCGTCTCATTGCGTGTTAAAAATAAAGATAGAAATAAAACCTAAATATTTAATACTTGTTTAGATATCAGCCTTCTAAGTGTGGAAAGTTTGCAAAAATTTCAAAATGTCGAAATATATGCATAGCAAACACCAGAAGAATTATAGAAAACGTCAACAGATGAGGAATCCAAGATCTGGACATCCGATGCTGAGTGTCTACAGGCTTGGAGGGGGTTCTTGAAAGTATAGACATCGCACCTTCAAAGTGAATAAGTGCCGATACGAGTGTGCAAAGTACCTGTACCGCTCAGTTCGACGCAAATAGCATATCTCATATGACATAAACGTTTTATAATCGAATGATGACGAATGAATCGAACATTAGCATTTGATTTGTGAAATTAAAACAGTGTAGTTCTAATTTCTGTCACTCTCATTCACCATAGTGCCTAATTGACGTATTCTCTGCCTTAAACCTAGCTGCTGTGTCCTGACACAACCCTGTCTATTTTTATATAATAATGGTAGTGTATATAAGAATGTTTTTGGTGAAATAATAAAGATTCTTGAACTCTTTCTCTTTCTAAAATTTCACAATCTTGATTGTTAATGACATATAAGGAAGAAATGGAAAGTCCATACTCTTGAGTCGAGGTGATCCAAAAGTTAGCTCTTATACAAGAGTTCTCATGGAATATAGGAAATTTTTAACTCTTAAGGTACAAGGGACAGTTAGTGTTAGTAACACAACAGGTTTAATACATCAATCATTTGGTGTGCAACCTAAGATATGAATGAAACTTGCTCCTCCATGTCCTCTTTGAGTGATGTGCCTTACAATGTCCTGCATTGGAAATGAGAAAGATTCAACGAAGAGCAAGACTTAGAGTTGCTATTGTTAATGTTCTCCCTCCTCTTTAACTACATTGGATTCTTTAGAGCAGGAGTAAGCATCTTATTTTTCAATGTACCCACATTTTGATGAATGAAAAGCAAAATCAAGTACCTGTTGCATAAGTGTAATCCAAATATACATTTTGATGAGTTAGATAACTCAGACAAACAATGAAAATTTTAGGCATTGTAAAATATTTGACAATCCTTTTGTTCTTTTGAGATGCAGAAACATTGGCTTCTGAACTCAATACAATATCCATAAGTTTTGCCTCTAAATTTAAAAAAGAAATTTGAAATTTGTATTGACTTGATGAATCTCATTGTAGAGGGAACATCTCTCAAATGGTTCTCACACCATGTTGATTCAAATATGGCCAGTTTCAAGATAAGTTAGAATGTACAAAAGTGTGTGATATTGGACACTGCCCTTCATGCCTGTGCTTTGATCAAAATGGGTCCAGGTGAAAGTTTTACTGTTTGCTATGTTAGATTTGTAAGGAAGTTGTGGCTGCTTCCTGCACTGTTCTTGATCATTTGCTGTGGAAGAACTATGGATACTAACTATGGACTATTTTGTTGCCAATATTGACTTTTCCTTGAGAAGGACAAGTTTAAGTGAGCAATATCAATGGAAATGGTCTTAAGTCTTGCTCAACTCTTGTGAAATCTGTTTTCAGTGGTCTAATGTCCATTTTTTAACAATCTCTTGGATTATTTGTCCTGCAACTTCATTTTGTTTTGCTGTAAATATTCGAATTTACATACATTTAAATATTTGGATATCAACAACTCTAGTTTTTCTAACTTTGTCTTGTACATCTCGAAAGTAGCTTCCGTTGACCCTATTGCAAACTGAATCACCAGTTTAGATGAAGCATGTACTTACAACTTACAATTTCCAGGCGGGGGGAGCAAAAAACAGGTACACACACTCGCATACATGTGTATATCTATCTATCTATATATATGTATATATATATATATATATATATATATATATATATATATATATATATATATTTAGGAAATCCATAAGGTCAAGGGGTTTACAGCCCCCCTCCTCCGGTTGCCCATAGGGTATATTCAAGGGACCGGGGAATATGTTAAAATTAATCTAAGTTCAAATTAACAACAACAAAAAAGGCCTATATTAATTTTATATTACACAGGAGAAAAATTGTGGAACTTTGTAGAAACTTCGACTTAAGCAGAAATTCGTGTTCAAAAGGTTTGAGTTATTGGGAATTTACTGTTTTTATGCAAAGCAAAATATGCAGACTAGCATCGAGTGATATTCAAATTTGAAAATATCACTTAATATTTAACTATGAAATAAATAATTACAGGAAATGTCAAGAGAAAAATATTTAATCACATACAAAATAAGATGTAATTTTTTTAATACAAATTTTAAGGCCTACCTCTATTATTTTCATTGAAATATTTTCCAAACTGCTTGATGAGAGAAATCCGTTTCTGTGTCTCTTTGTAGCGCATACTCTTGATCTATTGTCTACTGAAGAGTGATGGTTGGCCAACCAAGAATTTACAAATTTTTCTGGTTGAAAGTGTTCTGTAGGTGGTCCATTTGGATTAATAAACATTAGATTGGAGACGTTTGAAACCAATAAAGATTATCTCAAATATGTTACACTATGTTATTCATTAAACTAAACGCGTGCTCACACTCGGCTGTGGAACATTGTAATATTTCAATCGTTCTTAAAAGAGGCTTTAATTTTTCTGGAACAACTTAGTCGTTTTCTTGGGTCCCTCAAACCCTGAATAGTGCGCATTTCATTTATACCAAAACGTTGGCAGATCCTTTTTACCTTCTTTTCTCCATGGCGAATATCCCCTGTATTTATATTTTCTGGATCAAGCCAGGATATATCCTTCAAAAGTTGACAATTTTCTTCATTAACATCAGAACAAAGTCTGGATTTCATTCTATTGACAATACTTTGAATGAATTTCTTTTGATTAATTGGTACGATTTTGGAATTATGTACCAAGGTGATATCTTGTAATAGAAACTTTTCTTTTGCTTCTGCAGCGATCTGCGTTTCACGTGATGGTTTCTAGTAAAAGCAAAGCGGTGTACGTAGTTTTTGTTTAAAAAAAGCAGAGCGTATACATAATTTGCTGGAAAAACTAGAGGGTATATGGTGTGTATACCGCCGTATACCCTCCACTACAGCCCTGCTCTACACCTCACCTCATTAAAGAGCAAACTCCCTCCATGCTTCCTTTCTTTTACAATTTCTCCCCATAGCTTTATCAATAGCACAAAATCATTAGTACTACCCTAATTTGGTTCAACAGTGGTGTTGGATAAATTAAAAACCAGAACCAGACCAACATACAACATAGTTTATTTTAACATAAGAACAACTTAGAATTAATTTTGAAGTTAATTTTGGTATATATGCATCTAAATGTTAATCATTTGACATAAGCCTAACACCAATTACGAGTAGCAAAACAACTCTTACCTATCTTAAGTTCAATTTAACATATTAAGAAAATATTGTATAAAGAGTTGACTATAATAAGGAACTGTAGTTATATAAAATAAAAAACGTACTCAAAAATAAATTAAAAATGCTCTGATAGTAAAACATACTAATGGTAAATGTTTAAAAGAACTTTCTTCGTGAACTAGAGTACAATGTCATTCACATTTCATACAATGCCATCAAAATTCAAACGATATTTTTATTTTAGAATTGGTTATTATTTTTATTTGTTTATTTATTTTTAGTTCTTATTGTTGTAACTTATGCCTTTGTTATTTTTCCAAATAATGTTGCTGCCCTGTGAGCCATAGCCCCCCCCCCTCCCCCCTCCAAATCCGTCAATGGTTTTAACTATGTTTATTGTGCTTTTTGTAAAGTTAATTTTGAGCATTTGTGTCATGTTCCCATTGTGTTTGTGTGTAACCCATTTTTATGCTTGTTTTGTATCATATTTCTGAGTTGTCATTACCTTCTGTGTGTTAAGACAGATACATATTAAAGAATTATTTTATAATAAAAGTATCCCTTTTTATTTGGTTGTTTTTGAGGTGGGAAAATTCATAACATATAAGAAATATTTATGTGTATTGTGTATCTTATGTAATCTATTTTTATTTATGTCTAGAATAATTGTTTTTTTCATAGTGTGACAGATATGTATTTAAACTTTGATGTGCACAAGGACTAAGTATTTTTGTGACGCAAACATATTACAATTTACACATCTGCAAATGTTTGTCACAGTTCATTGTTAATGAGCTAAAATGTGAAGATGAGCAAGTTGATTTGTGATGTCTCTTTTTGACTGGAGTTTTTGCTTGTATTTATTTTTAAACTTTTCTCTTCTGCATCAGAATACTGGTATGGAATGCTTTTGTTACCAGTAAGACTATTTTTTGTGAAGGTTTGCTCCTTAATTGCTTTTACAAGGTGGCTAAGGAATGGCTCATATATGAATATTTATGATGCTTTTTGTTTGCTAGAGTTTACTTTTTATTTTTTGTTTTTTCTACTTCATTTTCTTTCCTGTTTTTTTCTTCTATTCAGACGGTACTCATTCTGGCCCCGAAAGGAGCAAAACAGTTATACAAGTTGAACAAGGTATGACATATTCTATGTCTGCTAGAATCTTTTTCGTTGCCTTTTTTTGCTTTGCTTGAAAGTGCATGGAAACATTGCAATTGTGTAATTGTGAGCAGTGGCATTGAATGTACTATGACTCTTAAATGCATCTTGTGTGCCTTTGCTTTCATGACTTTGATGCCCTAATTTAATTTTATTTTATTTTAATTAGTTTCATAGCATACATGATTTTATTGTTTTATGCTGCTGTTTAACTAATGTAACAGCTGACTGCATGAAAGTAAACCATCCACATTATAGGATTATGTCACTTTATCAAAAAGGTTTTAGTATATCTTAGAAGTTAAAATATTTTAGGGGATGTTGTATGTGATGTAGATTTCTAATAGTGTTTGAGCAAATATATATATGAAAGCATTTCAAACACAAGCTTCCTGCATTATGTTGTTACAATGCAAATTTAGATGTTTTCAAACTACATTCTAAAAATGTTTATTTTTTAAAAAGTACTTTATTTTGATCCTTTTATTATAGCTGTAAGGATATATAGATATAAGTATGTATATAAGTATATATATACACTAGCAGAAATACCCGTCTTTGCTCGAGTTGAATTTATAATATGTTGATTGAAATGTGATCATCAATCATTTTTCATAAAAGAATGTTAATATCATTTAAGTGTAGGAAAAAAAATTTTTAATATCCATTTTAACTTCTCCATTGCTTTTACAATTTACTTAGTACGCAAATGCATAAATGTTGTATCCATCCATATAATCCATTTCATTCTCGTAGTACTTCTGCTGAATGTGTTTTTATTTCTAAGGTGACTACTACAGAAGTTGATTTTGAGTTTTCGAGTGATTACAAATATTCCCATGCATTCATTTTCAGTAAAAATAGTGAATTTTTGGCAGATAGTCTTGTACTTAGTTATTGTATGACAGGGGCTGGCAAAAATAAAAAAATTTAGGAGCCAGGACCCTTGCAATACATTTACTAATATTTTTTCGAACGATGAGTATATCGCAGAACTCGTTACACACACACGCACAGTAAATAATGTGATATTTATAGTGTAACTGAGGCAATAAAAAATAACATTTTTATTATCTACATTCGACATTTTACTCCATTTTTTACCTTTTATGGCCAAAAAAATTTTTAATAATTTTTTTAATGAAAAATAAAGTATTTTATAGAAATGGAAAAATTTTGGCACCAGACCAAATTTCTTAGACCTGGCGCTCAGGATTTGTTGTGCCCTATCCTATGAATATGTTTCATTTGTGCCATTCTTGCACCTAATATGCAATATTTTCAAATTTCATCATCGATATGAGAGGATGATAATTTAAATTGTTACTGTATTCGTGACTAATTTAGTTTGAAGTAGACACAATTTTTCTTGAAAATTCCATTCAGTGGCAGGTGGAATAACGGAATTTTTGTTTGATATATTAAGCAGAGTTGACGTTTGTCTGTTCTCTATACAAATCCACCTTTTGACCAATCTACACCACACTTGATACATATATATTTTAGAACACTGTGGTTATGAGAAACAAAATTCCAATCCTTGAAAAAAGTGCAGAATTCTTAAAACAACCTGTTCTAACATGTTAAATTTCAACTTCCTGAATATATTCTGAAATAGAACAATTCGACAAAAGACTTGATCAATATTGATAAAGACAATTATGATTTATAAGCAAAAATAACACATATTTATAATACTTGGGAATTCTCAAATATAACCGCAACATCTTGTTGTCAACTCAAATACCCAAACAGAGAATTTTAAATCAAGTTAAATAATTAAACATTGCCAGATACCGAAAAGCAAAATTACGCTTTTATGATCAATGAGTTTTTTTGAGGGGGCTTTCGTGTTCCATTACAAAATGTAAGTTATGTAAAATGAAATGCTTTAAATATTCTTTCTTCATCAATCAAATATTATTTTTGTCATGGGAAGAAGTAAAAGTCAGTTCGAACATGAATATTATAGTTTAATTAGTTTAGAAAAAATGGTTTTTTGATCAGCAATCTGAGCTGTGTACAGCAATCGTTTTATACTTAATGTTATTACTATGGCGATTTCGAATTGTTTTTGCTTTAGACCCTAGGTTAATTTTAGGCATCTTAGGAGTCGAATTTTTAAAAATATTTATTAGTGCACCCCTATGGTATAAGAAGAATCGCCTTGCGAAATTTCATCTTCCTAGGACTTGTAGTTCTTGAGATACAGTTATGAGTGAGTGGTATTTGAATTTTATATATATATATACTAGCAAAATACCCGATTTTACTCGGTTTGAATTGGTTTACTCAAGATTGAAGTAATGATATATATATATATAATGACTTACGTTTTTCGTAGAGTAAAATAATATTTTAACACCTTTCGCCATCTTTATAATTTCTACCACTTAGTTTGGACACAAATCCTACACATGCATATCCATATATGTAATACATTTCACAACATACATCGCACCCTTGTTGTAGGACAAAACTACAAAATGACGAAAGGTGACATAAAGGTTACTACTACAAAAGACGATTTTGAGGGAAATTTGAAATTCCCTTAAGTTTTTTGCATGTCCAACTCAAGTAATAAAAACGACGATTTACGGCCAAGACTCTCGCACTCATAGTCAACAAAACAATATTTTTTACTTGTGGCACTCTTGCATCCAGCATGAGACATTGTGGAATTTCACAATCTTATCCTGTCATTATGACAAAGAATATTTTAATGTTTGAAAAGTTCTAGTTGAGATTTTTTAAACATTATTATTCTTTCAGTAACGGTATTTTTCTTTCAATTTTGGATAATTGCACTTAAAAATGTGCTTTATTCTGACTTACCTGCCGCTTTAAGTGGGATACTTTGAGGTAGTGTTGCGTGTGTTGAAAAAGAAACAAAATTTATTAAAATAATAAATAGTTAAAACAGAAAACAAAAGAAAACAGTGACATAAAACAAAATAAAAGATGTAAGGATAAAGTTGTTCTAAAGATATTAAATTGTGATTCCTTTACATCTCTTAATCTTGCAGTTGCCACATCTTGCAACTAAAAAATGCACAAAATTCAGAAATGCGAAATTAATTCAGAGCGAAAGAAACGAGAGTTTCAGTTTTATTTCCGTTCGTTGAAAAATATTGTCTGTCCCAAATATTCGGAAATCGTTTACATTGCGCAAAGAACAAAAAAAACTCTAGAAATAAATGAAGTATCAGAGTTGAAATTCCATTTAAAAAAAATACATTTTTTAAATATGATTGGTTTTTTTAGCAGTGATGGTAAAGCAAATAAAAGTAATCGTAATATTCAATATATATTCCAATTTTTCCAAAACTACCTAAATTATGGTTGATTTAAGTATACTTACTCTTTTGTTTTAGCATGACACTCATTTAAATATAACAATAAAGAAATCTTTAATATTGCTTTCGCTAAACCAATTGATAATGAAAAAAATAAAACAAATTGCAATTAAGTATCTGGAATAAAATTCATGTGATGCCTGCACAAATACGAATTCGAACATAGAACAGAAAGACGGACAGACAGACTTTCGCTCACTAGATGAAGATAAGTACTCACTGTATGCAAATTTTCATGAAAATATATTAAACCATGTGGACGCGTATAGGGCTCATACATACAGACAGACACCCAACGTGAAAGAAGTGGATTTGGCATCAGTAGGGTCCAGAACGGATAGAAAACTTGAAATTGATCGAAAATATTCAATGTACAAACACTCCATTCTTATTTATATAGATTTAATTAGTACTTAGATAACCCAATTCTTTTATTTCCATTCCCCAGAATATTTGAAGATTTTTTTTCTTTTCATGAGTAAAATCAACAATAAATACTAATCTGGTCTCATAAGTAGTTAGAAATTCATTTTATCTTCTACTAATATTCCTTTTGTATCATGATTATTTACTAACTAGTAACATTATCTCACTAAGATTAGTATTAGTTATCTCTTCACAGATTATTGCAATATCTGTAATAACTATGTGTGGGAAAATGATTGCTAAAATTTCCATTAATAAATTTGTAAAGTATTTATTGATAAGTGGTCTTAAAATAATTTTATATTCATACTTTGCATTATGTTCCATACTAAAATATTATTTTTAACTGTAGTAATAATTTTATGCTTACAATGCATAATTAGTCAGAAGATTCATAGTAATGAATTCTTTGGAGCATGTGAAATATATATTATGAAACAAAATATTTACAATGAATGAATATTTAAAAAATTCTCACATATTCCTCAATTTTGTTTTTAATAAATTGTTATATTCAGCAAAAAAAAAAAATATTATTTTAAAATGAAATATATGCCTCAATCCATATTTGTTGTAAAAATAGCAATTTTTGAACAAGATTCAAAAGTTGTGTGTTCTATCCAAAATAGTGTGCAAAAATCAATGTAACATTATTTTTAGTTGTAAGATCTATTTTCATAGTCATTGACCTAACGTTTTAAAACTTTAGCTTAGGAATGAGTGTATGCCATCAACATAACTTGCAGATTGAGTCATCTGCTTAAATTCCTTAGATATTTTTCTTCCAGAAGAACATTTTTACTAAGCAGTGATGTATCTTTATCTAAAATTCTACAAGGTCCTTATAAAATTAATGTGTGTTATTATAATGCACAGTCCTGGGGAAAAAAACGAACCACCCCTCTTTATTCAAGCAATTTTAACAGTATAGAAAATTCAAAGATGGTGTTTGACAGAAACTAATGTTTTCTAAAAATTAAAATTGATAAAATTTGCACTAGGAGCCATCTGTGTATTAAATTTAGCACCAACTTCATAATTTCTACTAGGAACCCTTTATTTTGACACACAATTTCGAATCTATATCAAAATTTAACTTCAGATACAAAATCTCTTGTCATTAGGTCTTGCTGTTTCAAAGTTATGAGTTCAGAAAGATAGGAACTCCTATTGTTAAATCAGTTTCTTAGACTCTTTTATGGATATCTTCCTAAATAATATCTGTATAGTGCTGATATTTTGTACCATGTTACTGTTAAACAATCCAAATACAATCCACTAACTATTATATTTTAAAAATAGTTCTTAGTGTGTAATATAATTATTTAATGTTTGAAAAAAATTAAGAATTGGAACCTTAAAATATTTTTATGGGAATCAATTCAGAGGAACTTCTAGTATGGCCATGCAAAATTTCAGCAATTTCTGATAGTTAGTTTTTGACCTATATTAAATTTTCACAATTATTGCGATTTTGGGGACAAACCAAAAGTTTATTAAATGCCTCTTAAACCTCGGATAATAGTTTTCAGATTGTTTGCACTTGCATAGTAAATATAATGTAATTCTCAAATTGTTTGCACTTGCATAATAAATCTAATAATTCTCAGATTGCTGAAAAATACATTTGAAATAGTGTTCAAATTTGCAATTCGGGAAAACTACAGTTAACCATACCAAACCATAACTACAGTTAATCTCAATCTACAGATAGTGTCTTCCTATTTGGAGATGATCCCCGAAGTTTTAGCTAACTTTAACATTGAATATCTCTGGAGATATATATATATATATATATATACTAGCTACTGTGTGGCTAGCCCGGCGTTGCCCGTGCCCGTGATATAAGGTATTATTCTGGTGTAAAGTTTTCCGCAGATTTCAAATAGGTTGAAAATTTGTAATCTATCTTTAACAAATCCGCTTTCGAAAAAGAACTAAACAACAATGCCTGCTAACAAAGACTAATTTAACTATGCAAAATCTGATTATGGCATCAAAACAAGGTGTTTCCATTAGAAATTTTGCTGTGCAAAATTTTATATGAAGGTGTCCTCTTATGTATCATTTTTCTATTTGAATTTGTAGATGTTATTTAGTTTGAATTTGTAGTCCCTATTGAATGATACCTTTGAATTTTCTTTAGTATGAATAGTACTCAAAATAAAGGAGGTGGTTCAGGGTTTTTTCCTACAACTGTACATTAATTATCTTATTGAGGATTTGCAGTGCTGATTTGATTTGTTTTGCTGATAATTATGACTATTTGCATTAACCGAACAATGTTTCATCACTGTCACTACCTTAATTTTTATTTATTGGGCCAAGTTAATGAAGTATTTCTTAACAACTCCCTACAAATTTTTATAGGATATAAATCTTGAAAGTTTCTAGCCAAGGAAATGTGTTTTTTGTTTTAGTGCAGAGTGATAAACTTAAAAAAAAGTAACAATCACCAAAACATGTGTAAATACAAAAAATACTAAAGAGATTTTTCAATGCAGTGTTTAAGAATTCCTTGATATAATCTGAAATTAGCATGTTCAGGTACAGAATATAGTTTGGATCTCTTGCAATGATACATTACCATAATACTACATGGGATGCCGCTTATACAGAATATTTCATGCATTGCTTATCTTCCTGGAGGCATGTATAGAATAGTTTCATGACACAGTGACATGCTTACTCTAAGACCACAAGGTATATAACCATAAGGTATTAACTGACTAAGGCAGTGTAACCATGCGGTATTAACTGACTAAGGTAATGTAACCATAAGGTATATATTGTACGTCAGGCTTACTGTTTTAAGGTGAAATTTTTTTTAAAGTTGATTTGGAGTGAATAAAAGCATTTTCCCACTTTTCTTCTGCAAACTGTGTTTATTAGTGTATTTTACTTAGGCATAGTTGAAAAAATATATTGATTTTAAGCACATGTGTTCAGTAACAATCTCCAGATGTGTTTATAATGTTTAATGTCATTCCCCCATTAAAATCTTTAACTGTTTGTGAAATTGTTGTAACCTGCTATGCCGAGATAATATATGTTAAAATTATTGTGCAGGTGCCATTTAAAAAAAAAATAATTCATATTGAGATTGTCTAAAGTTCTCAAATATCAAAATAAATATATGCAGATTTGGTTATTGAAAAGTTTAATAAAATTTATTTAAAAAATGCAATCTCTACAAATTTTATTTTTTAAGTACATACATAGTAAGTTTGTAAAAAATTATTCAAAATTTTTTTGATTTAACGAGTATTTTTGTGGAACCCTCCTGGTTACTCCCATAGATGTGTTTCTCTCTTTGTGTCAGTTAAAATTTTCCTTCTCTATGTTAAGTTTACCTGATGGAAAAACATTGCTTTGCCAGATCTGGCTCTTGTGTTATAAAAAACAAACCCATTGCCTATTGGGAATGTTTAAAGAAATGTATTCCTAGTTTGTTGCATTTGCTCACTTAATGATGAATTGGAAATATATTTATGACATCTTTACTTATTGCTAAGATGATCTATACTTGTGTGAGCTACCTTTTCCCACTGCTGTCACTACCTTCAGATAAAAGTTAAGACTTTGGGTGTGGGTTATGTTGGCAAACTTAGCAAGCATTAAAATTCTGATTAGAACATATACAATGTGTCGAAAATAAGGAAATCAACAAATCTGCCATCACTCAACACTGTTGGAGTATTTTCTAATCAGTTTGGATATTTAACAAGTGATACAATCATAGACCTGTTTTCGAGTTAATCATTAGATAAATCTTATCTACTTTGACCTTATCTGGAACAATAGGGGATGATACTCGTGTTTTCTTGCCTTTACACATGTCTTAGGAAGGCTAAATCAGAAAAGTGAGTGGTGGCAGCGTTATTCAAAGATAACATTAATTTGAGATTTCCTTTTCTTTACTTAGGTCTCGATGATAGAAACTCCACCCAAATAGCTAGAGACCAGTTTTATAATTTCGTTTTTATCATCTTTATTCATAATTTTTTAAAGCTTTTTACTGACTCCAGTTTGGTTAAGGTTTTTATCTTTTACTCTATGATGTATTCTGTTAGCAAATTTTATCAAACACATCTTGAATCTTTATTCTATAGACTCCTCAAGTGTGTTTTCTTAATTAAAATTTTTATCATAGGATTTATACTTAATATTAGATTTTTTCTTTGGATTTGACTTTTAAGGCTTTGTTTATCACCAAACGTTGTATTAAAAAAATACTGTAGTTCTTACTACAAATCCATTGGTGCTGGACTTGTATAACTTATAGTTCATAGTCTATTGAAATAGTTTAAGATTCAGCCATAGTTTTATGTGTAACTGAAGAATACATGTAACTTTTGATGAAGTGACTATACCTAGAATGTGGTCACGATGTTCATTTTTAAGATTGTGCCATTTTAAATAATGTTTTAGTGTAAGGTATAAAAAATAGTTTGTAACTTTTGTATTTCTTCTAACCATGATTTAAAAATCGTTTATATTGGTAAAGTTTTAACTTCATATAAAATAACCTTAAATCTCAATTTAAAATTATATAGAGGTTGCTCACCCATTTGCTTTATGTTTGTGTTGCCCTGCTAGTGTATTGTCATTAAGTGTCTATCTATTAACTTGCGTGTACCTTGTTGTATTGATTGTGCTTGAAAGTCTGTAGAACACTGACCTAGTATTATTAGAAGCAAATTTTAAGATGGAATATTGTTTTTAAATTTTGAAAACAGCACTTTTTATTGTGGAAGACTAGTCCGAATATTGAATAGATTTTGGTTCTCCGTCAATGGTTAATAGTGTAATTGTTGTTATATTGCTATTCGCATGGCTTCTGAAACCTACCCTGTACTTTACTGAAAGTGTCACTTTACTCACTCAAGTTATTACAAATTTTTCTGCTTTAATTGTTTTAGTGTTTGATGTACTACACTATGTGTTGTGATACATGAGAAATGTGCTTAATTAGATGATTATGTACTATATTTACAGATACATAAGAGTAGCCTGGTTTATTGTTTAATATATGTGATAAAAAATTACTTTTTAAAAATTAAAGTAATATTTTTTTTTAATGCTTGTAGGTGGAATTTAGTTATCACTTTTAAGAATTGAATGTGTTGGATACTATTTGTTTAACTCATTTAACAAAAATCCCATAAGACTCGCATATTTGAATCTAGTTGTTTCTGAATGCAGTGTGTGTAAAGTGCTTGTGTGAAATTTGGCCCTCTCTGTGAAATCTGCTGTTGAAAAGTACTGATGCTAAAAAAATCCCTTTGTAATGAAATTTAATTTTGAATTTTTATTGAAATCTAACTTTTCCAATTGCTTTAAAAACTGATCAAATTACGTATATCTTTATTGTTAAATTTAAATCTGAATATTTAATTTCTTACGTTTTATGATTGTTGATATCAATAAATTGTTCTAACTGAAAGAATTCAATGAATTATTTTTCCAAATTTGCATTCAATAATAATTCACTGAATTTGATAATTGCATTGGTATGGTGTTTTTGATGTGTCAAATATTGCATGGTGGCATCCCTAATTGTCTTTGTTTCGAATGACAGTATGATTAGTGCATGTACCTTAGCTTAGGATTTTAAGGGCCCTTAGTGCAAAATACTAGTTGATTCTACATACTAATTTTTGATTTTTGAATAATTATGTGTTTAGAGCTCTGGGTTATAAAAAATTAGGAGGTGTGCAATATTTGCTTAAATATTTTGAAATTTACTGTACCTTCCAACTTGCACTTGTTATTAGTCAATACTTTCATTCACAGTTTAAAAGATTTACTATTCTAATACATTTTACAACTTCAGTATTTGCTGGTGGTATTATTTAATAGTTACATATAGGAGGCTAGTTTCTCTATATGTTATCAATACATTTTTGAGTATCAATATGTAGCTAAATAATATACTTTATCTTGCATGGATGACAAATTTCAGCATTAAAATTTGTTTAATCTATTGTACTTTTTAAAATAATTCTTTCTGTCCACTTATAAGTTTGAACTTTATACATTTTGTAGTACATAAAACAAACCTGGTTAGTTTCCACCTTGCAAATTTGTTTAATTAATAGTATCATTAAACCATCAGAACACAATATCAAGTATCTTGTTGTAACACAAACATTTAATAAATTCTGGATGATTTGCATTGTAATAATTTTTTATTGAAACATTTTATTTACATTTGATGGTTAAGATTTTGAAAATTCATTTTAGTAAATCGGTCTAATTAGTCCTCAAGTAGTAAAAGAGAACCATAGAGCAACAAACCAGTGGTATCAGGGAAAAGTGTGGTTGAAGGAGCTTAATTTTGTTATAATGCAGTAGCTCTAAACATCAGCTTTCTTTAGTTAATATTTTGTTTTTATTTTGTTCTTTTTATGATTAATGCTGTTGTTTAAGTTTTTGCTTCTACTTCCTTTTTCTCAAAGTTAAGTCTCCGATCTCACCTCATCCCCCTGATAATAAATTCACTTATAAAAGACCCTCAGAAACAAGTTCAAGTATGTCTATGGGTAAGTATAGACATGTTTTCATTATGAAAAAATTCCAAAAATTGTTGAAATCAGTGAAGTTAAAATGCCCTTTGCGAAACAAAAAGCTATTTCTGATGGATGTATGTAGTTATTGATATGGTACAGAAATTTATATCTGTGTATTTTTAAACTGGTAATTGTGTTGTTTGCTCGCATAATTCATCTTAGGTGTTATTACCTGTCACTCGATTTGCTATCGGTTATTTATTTTAAACATTGTTGTTGTATTGGATTTTATATGTTGCACGATGCTTTGCTTCTGTTTGAGTTGTACTTCATTTAACATTCTGTAATAATTCAATAACTTTTTAAATCAATTTTAGAAGCTGATAAGTTATGGGACCTTAAAATTTAAATGATCGTTTTCACTTTGAAATTTATCTTATAAGCAGATTATAAAAAAATAAAGTTAAACTACAGTCCATTTGTTTCAAGCATTATGAGAATGGGTATTACTATAAGCAGGAAATATTCAAACTATAGTATGGCTTTCAAAACATCTCTAATGTATTTTGAAGTTTCATTCCAATTTTTGCATTTGAAGTTTCTTTTATGTGTTTGTTTCTAAACTTATGATGACTGAAATGCAAATGATCATAAGCCCATTTTTTACGAATTGGTGTGTTTCAATGTCTTATTTTCCAGCAATAAACTGACTTTTATTTATATAAAAAATGAACATGTTTATCAAAATACATTTTACAACTACATAGTTGACTGAAGAAATGTAATATCGCCATGTCTTAAATATTGTATTAATACTTATATCTTTAATTTGTAATCTGTTTGTTTTGTTACATAATTTATTAGAAGCTACATATTTTCCTTTCTTCTAACATTTCTGATGCATTTTGAATTTATTTTCAGCTTTGAAAAGTACTAATGGATTACTGGATCGTAAGTATGACTTCTGTATGAATGTTTTGGTATAAATCTTATTTTTGAATTGATCAAGACATAAATATTTGGTAATTGTTATGAAAAAAAAATTAAACTTTTTCAATATGTTGTTGAATTTCATCTGTTTTTGAGATGATGGTTTTGAAGATCATGTAATTTAATAATATATTGCTTTTTAAAGATTATAATTTTATTTTAACTTTATGGAAAACAATTCTTTGATGAATTCGTGACATGAAAATTTTGAATTATGCATATCATTGTTACTTAAAAAATAATAAAAATGGCAAATATTCACAGCACAAACATTCCAAAAGATATGCCTTTTGCTTGAGAATATATATCAATACAAAATATATAAAACTATTGAATTTAAAAAAAAAAGTAAATACACAATGTTGTATTTCCACTTTTTTAACCTTTTAGTTCAATTGATTATTTTACTTTCCTTTAAAACATGTCCTTTTTGTGGCATTTGAAAAATTCCCTTAATTTTTACAGCTCGGAAACAAGAAGTCATAAAACTGACTGAACAATTAGTTGAAGCAGTAAACAGTGGAGATTTCGAATGTTATACGTGAGTGTTTTTCTCTTCTATATTGTACGAAAATTATTCTTTGGACTATGCATAAAGTAAATAAATCAAAATTACACATTGTCTATTCAATTTTATTTAAAAATATTTTGAGTATTCAAGAATGTCCTATAGTGAACAGGGCTCAGTTTCTCTACTAATCGTTTGGTCTTAATCATCACAAATTATGTTACCTTTTTCTTTGTTTATATTTATAAATCCTCTTATAACACTGGACTATTCGTAGGATGATGTGTTTGTCAAAATTCGATCAACCTCTATTTTTCATGCAAATTATATACAAGTATAATGGTAAAAGTAGATCCCAGAGAGCTTTAATTTTATAGACAGAAAGTTATTTCTGAAATTTCATTGTGATATTGGCATTGCAATTATTTTTTTTTTTTATTACTGTGATTATATAATGCTCCAAACATTGCAAAAAAAGTATTTCTTAAATGTCAAAGCTTATACTTTTTATAAACCAGCGACTATCTTTTGCTGTGATTAATGTAAAATAAATTAGATTTTTCTTCTCTTCATTATGTTATTTGTTTAATATGCAATTTTTCTATCTTTTTCAATTTGACTCAGAATCTGATAATTTTTTTATACACATTATAAGAATTTTTAAAGGACATGATTTTATCTGTTTAATCATATTTAGGAAATTTTGTGATCCTCATATGACTGCCTTTGAACCTGAAGCTTTAGGTAATTTGGTAGAAGGAATGGATTTCCACAAATTTTACTTCGACAATGGTAACTAAATGTTTATTTAATGCTCTGTGTTGAATTCTTAAAAATATAATTGTAACTATGCACGTGTTTTGCTTTTGACTTCAGAATTGTATAAGTTTCAATTATTGACCATTTTGTACTTCATTTAAATTAAAAATATTCTTATACAATATCTAATCAATGTTTATCTGGAATTTTGATAATTTGGCACACATTTGTGGTGAGTGTTGTAGTACTTATCTTTAATTCCCAAGAAGTGCTTGCATTAGATGACACTTTTCAAAAGTTTTTGGGGAATTTTTGCAAGCATTAAAATTTAAAAACAAGTAAAAATATAAGTTGTTAAGTTTCCATAATATTTTTCTTATTCAAGCTGTGGTAAGAGTTTGAGAGGTATGAAATATTTAATCCCACATGAATGAATGCAACGACTTTGATATTCAAGTTATTTATTACAATTATCCGTTTTGACACCTTGCATTCCTTAATGCCTGGTACGAATATAATTTTCTGTTGGTGAAGTATCTCTGTTCTTTTTATATTAATTATTAATTTACTGAACTACTACTTCAGTTCAGTTCGCAGTTACGTTTTTACATATCGCTTCACAGCAGAGACTCCACTACAGAGATCTCACCACAGAGTATCCCCCCAGTGACTGAAGGAACGGTAGGAAGTATATACAACGGTTAAGATACATATGCGGTTAGAACGTGTATAATATTTACATAGAGTTGAATTACACGGTTCAAAGAAAAGTAAACATACTATATACATATGCACAAGGATACATTTAAAGAAAGGTATTAAAAAAAATCTTAATTAATGTGTTGCCAATTTTTGTGGAAAACGAACATGTCTGACGGATCTCGTCACTGTTTTTGCAGAAATCCGTTCATTGGCAGATTTATCATCGTTTTTAGCTGTTTCCAAAGGTTTGGTGTTCTTTGGTTCGAGTAAGGCAGTTTCAGGTAGCAAATAAGCTGGCTTTACACGATCAAGAGAAACAGTTGTTTTTCGGCCATTGAATTCGATGGTGACGGTTTTGTCCGTGCGGCGTATGACTTTATGGGGGCCAGTATAGGGTTGGTGCAATGGCGGCTTCACCCGATCCACTCTTAGAAAGATGTGTGAACAACTTTTCAAAGAAGGGTTGACATAATACTTGTCAGTGCAATGAGCAGATGTTGCAATAGGGTTCAATTGCCGCATGTTGTTGCGAAGATTAGTGATAAAATCCTCACCGCAAGGTGGGATCACTGAAATCTCTAACGTCACTCAGGAGTTTCAAAGTTGTGCCGTATACAAGTTCAGCACAAGATGCATTTAAATCCTCTTTGACTGCTGCACGGATGCCTAGGAGAACCACTGGGATTATCTCAGACCACCTTTCGTTTTCATGAGCCTTGAGTGACGACTTTAAATGGCGATGAAAACGCTCAACAAGTCCGTTAGAGATAGGATGGTATGCAGTCATCTTAATTTTCTGAGTACCCAGCATTTGTGTAAATTCAGCGAACATAGATGATCGCATTTGTGAACCTTGGTCAGTGGTTATGATTGAGGGACAACCAAAACGAGAGATCCATGTTGCAAATATGTTACTGCATATTGTCGTCGTTCGCATATCCGGAATTGGTATGGCTTCGGGCCATCTCGAGAAACGGTCGATGATTGTTAAAAGATAAATATTCCCGTTAGAAGGAGGCAAGGGACCCACGATGTCAATGTGAATTTGTGCAAAACGTGCATCTGGAAGAGAGAACGTGCCTAGAGGTGCTTTGGTATGCCTCTGTGTCTTGGATCGTTGACATGGCACACACGCTCGGACCCAGATTTTTATTTGACGTTTCATGTCTGGCCATACATATCTGGAACAAATGAGTTTCGTTGTAGCTGCTATGCCGGGATGCGAGAGCTTGTGCAAATAGAAGCTTGCGAAAAGAATCCGGAACAAAAGGACGAGGAATGCCCGTAGAGATGTCACATAGCAAATTGTGGTCAGAAATCTGGCAAGGTTTAAGTTCCAATTTGATAGAAGAGGTATTATTCTGAAGAAAGGTTTGTACCTCCGGATCATTTTTCTGAGTTTCAGCAAAATCTCGGAAATTTAATAGTGGCGATTCCGTAATTGAATCAATTTCGATCCTCGAAAGTGCATCAGCTACTATGTTTTTGGAACCCTGCACATGTCTAATGTCAGTGGAATACTGAGAAATAAAATCTAAATGGCGTAATTGCCTGGGTGAACATTTATGGGGGTTTTGCTTAAAAGCGTAAATTAATGGTTTTTGATCAGTGAAAATTTGAAAAGTTCTACCCTTTAACATATGTCGGAATTTCTTTATCGCGGAAAAAATAGAAAATAATTCCCTGTCATATGTCGACCATTTTCGTTGACTACTATCGAGTTTCATGGAGAAAAAAGCTAATGGTTCCCATTGCTGTTGAGAGAACTGCATCAGACTGCTGCCAATAGCGACATCGGACGCATCTACCCATATACTCAGCTGAGCTCCGGAAATTGGGTGTCTCAAAAGAGTTGCCTGAGCAATCGCGTTTTTGGCAGCAATGAAAGCTTGTTCGGCACACTCATTCCACTCAAGTTGTTCGGACGAATTGCGAACACTAGAACGAGGTTTCTTTTTGTTTTTGTGCCCTTCTAAGAACTTTACTACAGGGGCAAGAATATGCGCAGCTTTAGGTATAAAACATCTATAAAAGTTAAACATGCCTAAAAATCTACGAAGTTGGGTTAAAGTATTAGGTTTAGGAAAATCAATTATGGATTTTGCTTTCTCGGTAAGAGGTTGAATTCCTTTTTCGGAAAGATGAAAACCCAAAAAATCAATAGTAGTTGTACCAAAAGTGCATTTCGCAATATTTATGCAGAGACCGTATTCTTGTAATTTTGTAAACAGAGCCTTTAAGTGTTTGAAATGCTCATCAGGGTTTTTAGATGCGATTAGAATATCATGGACGAAGGCGTAAACGCCTGGTAAATCGCGAGTGACTTCATCGATAAATCGATGGAAAGTTGCCGATGCGTTGCACAACCCGAATTGCATACGCGTACTTTCATATAAGCCGAACGGTGTACAAATTGCGGTTTTATGAATATCGGTAGGGTGGATGAGAATTTGGTGGTAAGCTTTGATGAGATTGATATGACTGAAAATTTTTGTACCATGTAATACAGCAGTAAAATCAGCTATGCAAGGAATTGGATATTTATCCTTTATTGTTTGGACGTTTAATGAGCGATAATCACCCACAGGTCTCCATTCCAAAGTTCCCTTTTTCGGGACCATGTGAAGTGGTGACGCATAGTTGCTTTTCGAAGGTCTCAAATGCCCCAGCTGCATCATAATCTGAAACTCAGATTTGGCAATTTTTAAGCGATCTGGAGCTAACCGTCGAGGTTTCGCCACCACAGGAGGACCGTTTGTTGTGATGTAATGCATAGTATTATGTTTTACAGGCTGATTTGGATTTGGAAGTTTTGTAATAGAGGGAAATTGTTTTAAAATATCGTGGTAAATTGTACCGCTAGAAATAGTTTTCACTGAATGAAGATTGGAATGTTTCACTTGGCCAATTATTTGAAATTTCGTTTTTAAGTCGCGGAGACATTTATAACGAAGATCTGGAACCAATTCAATATTATGGAGAAAATCTGCTCCAAGAATGGGTGTGGTAATGTTGGCAACTAGAAATGTCCACATAAATTGTTGTCTTGAATTAAAGTCTAAAGTAAGAGTTTTTTGACCAAAAACGTTTATAGAAGAAGAATTTGCGGCAAAAAGGGTTTGTTGTGGTGGATTCCATTTTTGATAATTATTTGCAGGAAGTATTGACACGTCAGATCCCGTATCGACCAGAAATGCTACATTTGTTCTCCGGTCCCTGATGAACAGGCAACGTGAAATTTGAGGCAAAGAATAAGTCGCCTCTATTCGCTGGTCCCGTTTCCCTGCCATGAACAAGGTTTAACACATTTATCCTCCCAACAATTTTTTCCATAACGCTGATGATACCAGCATACAGAATAATCCCGATTTCTAGAATTGGTTCGATTACTAGAAGTATTCCTTGCGCGGCGGAAAGGTGATCGACCATGAGAAAGTGAAAGACGATCAACTCGTTTATTTAACTGATCAATTGCTTCAAATAATTTTTCCTCCAGGGACTGTTCACGAGTTTTAGAAACTGCGAAATTTTCCATTGGGGAAGGGGTGACTTCTAAAATTTTATCAGAAAATTCAGCTGCCTTAGCCAATGTTAAGTCGGAAACGGCAGCCAAAATTGACTGAACAGAAGCTGGCAAACGCTGTAGAAATAGTTCCATCATCAAGTTTTCTGGAACGGTCAGGGTTTTGGCGCGGCGTTTCATATTACGTAATAATTCAGAGGGTTTGCGATTGCCCAATTCTTCACCCGACAAAAGTTGCCGTATTTCCTGCTGGGATGATTCTCCCGAACGATTTATTAGTTCTGTTTTTAGATGCGTAAAGGGGTCATCGGGATCAGGTTTCATAAGCACATCGCGAACTAGTGATGCAATATCAGGCGGAATATGAGAAACAATGTAGTTATATTTAGTTAACGATGCAGTAATTGCTTTAGGGGTAGCGAGAGCGAAAGTGCTTTCACACATAACAAACCATAAAGCAGGATCGGAATGATTATAAGCAGGAATCTGTACGGCATGAACCTCAGACATAGTGCAAGGCCCCAAAAACAAAACACCATACTTTATAGCAAAAGATTAAAAATTTAAATAGAAAACGAAAGTGATCCGGAAGTACTTATCTGTAATCACTCGAACACAGGTGCAGAATTATCCAGAGTGGCTCCACTTTTTAGCGCTTTTCAAAATATGCGTGCAAGTTCCGAAGGTCACCATTATGGAATATTTAATCCCATATGAATGAATACAACGACTTTGATATTCAAGTTATTTATTACAATTATCCGTTTTGACACCTTGCATTCCTTAATGCCTGGTACGAATATAATTTTCTGTTGGTGAAGTATCTCTGTTCTTTTTATATTAATTATTAATTTACTGAACCACTACTTCAGTTCGCAGTTACGTTTTTACATATCGCTTCACAGCAGAGACTCCACTACAGAAACTTCACACAGAGATCTCACCACAGAGGTTTGAATCCTTAAGAATTACATTAATTTTTTTCCGGCAAGTAGATGATTATGTTTGTTTTGGAAATTTTAAAAAGTTTTAAAGTGATCAAATGTAGGTTATAAAATTTGCTAAATATGTTAGTATTTTGAAGAGAAACTTAAAAAAAACTCCACAGCTATGCGTACTCCAATATACATCAACCAACAACCCAATCAAGATATTAACATTTTTCAAAAAATTGTTTTACATATGTGAGAGAAATGTTAAGTATATAATGTGATTATATTTAAGAAATATTACTTCAACTGGGACTTTATTACAAATATTGTTTCATTATTCCTTTATCACTATCTACTTACAATTTTAAGGAAGCATAATTTCGATTTTGTGCATGTGGAAATGTGTTAAGGTTGATAGGTCAATTAAAAATAGTGATGTGTAAAAGAGTTAGAAAATTACGGGAAACATGACTACTTTGAACACAACCAATCATTATTATAATACATTTTAATAATATTTTTGTCTAAAATTTTCTATAATTAGTTCTAGGTAAAAATAGTAAAACTCTGAACAGCACAATACTGAATCCTTCAGTTCACCTACTAGGAGATGATGCAGCCTGTATAGCATATGTGCGACTTACGCAATATATGGATAAGTCAGTATATCTTTTCATTTTTAGTAATTTTTAGCATTTGTACTTCCTTTTTTTTGTTTTAGTGTATGGATTTCATTTTTGTGAATTAAATGTATGAATTAAAGTATATTGAATTACACAAAAACATTTATCAATTAAACTTGCAATCTTAAATTTAAGCTAGCAAAAGTAATGAATCTAAATAACCAAAAATGTCCTCAAAATTAAATATTTTTATTGGAAAAAGAACGAAGTGAATATCTTTGTAAGGCTTTTGAAGGACTAGGAAGTATAGCATTCTGTATTTATTGTCTTTATCTTGACCTGATGATTGACAGGCAACTATAAATGCTACATAAAAAGTCACTAAAGACACCAAATTTTCATATGAACACAATCCTTAAACGCTTGATTGGTGTACCTGAAATATACTCGGGCATGATGTCTTAGTTTCAATTTTAGCATCTAAAAATTGTAGTCTGTTAACCCTTCTTTGTATAATGGTGGAAATTTCCATCATAACATTGAATGCTCAAAAATTATGTAAAAGAACAAGTTCACTTTAAGTTGATCGTGTCTGGATACCTTTTTAATGTCCATTGCATAAAAAAAAACATAGCTGTCAAAAATAAGCAAGTGTCACTATCAGTAAAACGAGCTTGAAGTTGTCATTCCGCTGTTTGTTGTAGTTGCAATAAACGTATGATTTCGTTTTTAATTTTGTTTTATTATATTTGAGTTTCTATTGCTAAAAAAGTGAAAATGAGTGGAAGAAAGGTTTGTAACATGTGTTTCTGTTATTTTTAGAGCAATTTCTGAAAAAGTTTGCGTTTAATTTAAAAAATACCACATGATACCATCATATTGTTTTTTGCTAAATTTATACTATAAATATATACTAAGATTTTTTTAACCATTTTTCCTTTAATTTTGAACATGAATTATATCACCTTGATTTATTTCACCAATAAAGAAAAAAATCATGCAAAGAAGGGTTAAGTTTCTAACCAAAAAGAGTATTTTCTTATGATTACATCAGTGTTCTTCCCTTCGCAATTAACCTTTGTGTTTGCAATAAAGATGTGTCAGTTATGGTATCGAAATTATCTAAATCTATTAACTCAGCTATTAAATTTATTTAAATATGCTATTAATAATTAACTATAGAACAATAACAAAGTGCCTTGTTGTATACATAACAGTAATATACATAAATACAAGGGATATTCACATATCGTTACCACCATGCCTAAGCGACCAATCTACATTTAGCCGATTTTCAAAGAACTGCACTTTTTTTGTCACCATTTAATGTTTTTTACTATGGTAGTAAATCTTGATTCATAGTGTAAATGCCGATTTTCAGGAGAAAACAACCTTTGACTCAATTTTCATGAAGCATCAAAACTTTGAACACGTTTTTGTAGAAACGTGAATTCTGCAGATTGGTGCCTCTGGTGTGGTGGTAACGATATGTAGAATTACATTTATATTAGTTACTAGCAAAATAACCTACCTTACTCGGTTTGAATTGGTTTACTCTAAATTGAAGAGATAATCAAAATATATAATGACTTACTTTTTTTGTAGAATAAAAAATTATTTGAATACCTTTCGCCATCTTTATAATTTCTACAACTTACTTTGGGCACAAATTCTACACATGCATATCCATTCATGTAATACATTTCATATACATTGCACCCTTGCTGTATGACAAAGCTACAAAATCACGAAAGGTGACACTAAGGTTACTACTACAAAAGACGATTTTGAGGGAGATTTTGAATTCCCTTTCTTAAGTTCTTATCATGTTCAACTCAATTAATAAAAATTAGGATTTACGGCGAGTACTCTCACACTCATAGTCCACAAAACAATATTTTTTTACTTGTGCCACTCTTGCATCCGGTATGTGACATAGTGAAATTTTGCAATATTCTCCTGTCATTATGACAACGAACTTTTTAATGTTTGAAAAGTTCTAGTTCAGATTTTTTAAACATCATTATTCTTTAAATAACGGCATTATTCTTTCAATAACGGCATCATTCTTTAAATAACGGCATTATTCTTTCAATAACGGTATTATTCTTTCAATAATGGAATACTACACTTAAAATTTACTGAAAATTTATTCTGACTTACCTGCCATTTTTATGTCGAATACTCTGTGGTGGTGTTGCGTGTGATGAGAAGGAAAACACATTTATTAAAATAATAAATATTTAAAACAGAAAGCAGTGAAATAAAACATGTCGGAAAAAATTGTTCTAACATAGTAATTTGTGATTAATTTTTATCTCTTGATCTCGCACAGTTGCCACAACTTACAACTAAAAGTGCACAAAATTTAGAAATGTGAAATTAATTCAGAGCGAAAGAAACAGAAAATAACACTGCTTGCGCGATCTTGTTCATTCCCGTTCGTTGAAAAATATCGTCTGTCCCAAATATTCTGAGATCATTTTCACTGTGCAAAGAACAAAATTAAGACTTGAAATAAATGAAATATCAGAGCTGAAATTCCATTAAAAAAAAATTGAAGAATAATTACTTTTTCAGCAGTATTGATAAAGCAATCGAAATAATCGTAATATTCAATATACATTCCAATTTTTCCAAAACTACCAAATTATGGTTGATTTAAGTTTACTTATTCAGGTGTTTTAGCATAAAACTCAACTAAATATAAAAATAAAGAAATGTTTAATATTGCATTCACTAAACTAATAAATAATGTATAAAATTAAACACATTGCAATCAAATTTCTGGAATAAAATTCATTTGATGCCTACACAAACACAAAATCGAACGTAGAACAGAAATACATACAGACAGAATTTCGCAACCAATTCCACTTACTAAAAGAAGATAAGTACTCACTGTATGCAAATTTCCATGAAAATATATTAAACCGCATGGACATGTATAGGGCATATACAGATAGACAGACAGACACCAAACGTGAAAAGGGCGGATTCTGCATCAGCAGGGTCCAAAACGGATAGAAAATTTGAAATGGGTAGAAAATATTCAATGTACAAACAAACACTCCATTCTTATTTATATAGATTAATCACTTGACTATTGAAATCTCTTGGCAAAAATAGTTTCCTCTGGACGTCATCATTAAATTAATTTGTGCCTAATTTCAATGACCTATCTTAAATTATAATATTATCCAGTGTAAAATTGATTATTGTGTTACTAAAACGATAGTGAAAAAAATGTTTATGCATTTTTCACTGCAAAGTTCAAGATGCACTTATCTAAATAATTTGCCCCTAGGACAGTGAGTGTTTGTGCCCTTATACTTTTACGATACTCCTGTACTCCCTAGAACAGTGAGTGCACTCCAAGTTTGAGAACCACTGATCTAATTCCAAATAATTTGACATTTAAGAAGATTAATAAACCTTTGTGCATTTTCTTGTTTCTCTTTTACTCTAAAGCTCTTCCATACAATAATTTTGTCCCATAGGAGTGGCATGGCACACACACAGCAATCCGAGGAGACGAGGGTTTGGTCGAAGAAGGACGGCAAGTGGCAGAACGTGCATTTTCATAGGTCAGGCTCCGCATCATCTCCATTCACAGCTGTTCACAAATAGAAATTTCTATGAGAGAGACAACTGGATTGCAGTCCAGGAGTGACTCGCACTAGCTGTCTGAATCAGTGAAATCACCCCACCTTGGCAACCAAAGTTTTACTGTATCTTTACAGCAATCCTCCTTCAAATCTTTTTGCTCGGTTGGTTCAGTTGCTGGAGGAGTTGTGTGCGGCTACATGTTAACACTGTAGGAATGATGTGGATTTATGATTTGAAGCAATGGTGTTGAATTTTTTATCATATTCTATCTTTACATATAAATGCCATTTGGAAATTGCAAAAAATGCTTTCATTGGAAATGGTCTATCTTTACTGCACTTCTGTATTGAAAGCATTTCTTTTCACCCTTTTCTATGCAACAGAGACGTGGAAAAAATTCATGAATTAGGTTTGTCTCGCATTTTGCGAAATGAAAAATGTGGGTTTTAATGTTTCGTATTAGTGAAATGCTATATTCCGTGTACAAACAAAATTAATAGATGACAAATTATTAATATTAATTGCATCGCAATATTGCTCTGTTGTGTCTAAAAACTCCTTTTTCTTTGTTGCGATGAGGTACTGAAAGTTTTCAAAATGAAAAAAAAAAAAAAAAAAAACGTGTAATTTTTCCAATATATATTAGTAGTGTTAAGAACAAAAAAAATTATGTGTTGAAATGCATCTGAAGTTGATAAAGTGATACAATCACAGACCTGCCTTTAAAATAAATCGAGCTCTAGTATCTAGTCATTTAAAATATGTTAGAATAAACTCAATCGTAGAAAGTAACAATTTTTACTGGTATTCTTTATTTAGTACCAGTGATGCTTCAAGTATACATGTGTGTGTGGAAGTGAACTATTGAGCATGGTTGTGTGTGTCTACTCATTATATATATATTTATATATATGCACATGTTTGACTCAAAAGCTTTCCATTTTATGGTCGCCAACGATTTGGAATTAACTTTTATGATTTTCTAAATTATTCCATCTGTGATCCAAACTGACTAATTATGACAAATCATTTAGCAGATGGTGCTTCTGTATGGAATGTTTCATCTCAGGGAAATCATTTCATTTCAGCAGGCAGGTCTGTTTGTTGGAGGTTCAGTCTTTAATGGGGTGCCAATCCAAACATACATTTCTAAATTGCACTTTCATTTTCCAACTAAAAGTTGAATGATTTTGATGGTCTCTAACTTGAGATGTTTCTTTATTGTAGGAAATATGACCAACATAAACTTTATTTACTTAAAACTTTTTTTTTTCAATAAAAAATTAAAATTTTCAAATATGACTAGACTGGATGATAAAGCTAGAATTGAGTTTTTATGAAAAATAATTTACTCCATGATACCTTATAACTATACTATTGGTATTAAAAGTTAAATTAGTTGAGTTCTTGAAGCTAATTTAAATCGCAGCATGCTTGGTTGTAGTAATTCAGCTTTTCGAAATATAAATACAATTTACAAACTCACATCATGTTGCTTGACACTTTGAGGGAACATTAACTGGTAATGTAACAATTGAGGTGTCTCATACTCCTAGATCGGCTTGTGAATTAATATTTTACTATGGACAAGAAACCACTTTTCATAACCTCTTCCTGAGAGTCCACCAATTGAAAAGATATTTTTATTCAAATGAATTTTCTGTCAGAATGAGATGGATTGTTTTTTTTTTCTATTTGCGACATAAATTTAAATGAGATACTGAGCGAGTCTTGTCATAACTTGTAATTATTTTCAGTATCTTGGCTAACAATGAACCATACTTTTCCAAATTAGTTTTATTTTGTATAAATTGAAAAGGAGCATGTGTTTGATTTCTTTCCGATGTGCTTGATGGATTCTGAATTGTGTTTTGAAGACAAAAACTTGTATGGAGTAGGCAGGCACCTCTGCTTAAAACTGGGATCTATACCTAATTTGTTTCTACTCTAGTATAGAGTTGATTTTGTAGTGCTATGTAGGGGTGGTGTCACTGGTGATGTATAAAATCTCATGGCAGCTTCTCCTTCAAAGAATTGATAATATTTGAAGTAACTTGTGTAACATTGGATAAAGCCAGTGAACACATCCCTTTGGAAAATTTTTTCTGGCTAATACTGAAATTAACACATCCTATAGGAGGACTGTGTGCCTGGCGTTCCTCGTTCTATCTCTTCTTGATGTCTATTTTGTCAACTCTGGAATCACCTTTATTACTATTGTCGGTCAATGTTTGAATTTTTGACCGAGAAATGTTATGATGTGCATCGATTGATAGACATTGCTCAAACGAGTTTCCCTCAGTGAGCATTTGTATGTAGTTGCAAAGCTCTTCTTCATAGATTGCTATGAACATTTTGAAGCATATTTTTTATCTAGTCATATTTTATGTAGGAGCAGTCTTATTTTGTTCTGTTTTCACCATACGTTTGTGCTCAGTGTATGGATTCAGATTTATTTATTTACATTGTGTTCCTCACTGTTAGATTTAAATTTTTGAGTCAGGAGTTATTTATTGCGTTGTTGTTTTGAGACTGCATGTGTCTGATTTTTCGGACTGGTTTTACAATTTATAATGAAAACTGAAAAAAATACCCTTAAGGACATGGTGATATGTTAAGCCCTTTGCACACTGCCTTATTATTCTAGAGAGGATTAGTCTATATTCAGCATTGCAAATGCTGTTTTGTATCATTACTTAGAAACATGTACTAAAAAATTTGTCTTTGCGGTACGCTTTACGAAACAATTTAGTTCTCTTAGTTTTCCATCTTTTTAAACATTGTTTCTTTGATCTGATAAACTTTCTAAAATTTTCCATCAATCTTAACAAATTTACCAAGCCTTAAGCAAAAAGGTTTTCCTCTTGTATGTATATGAATTTGTACAACTGTGCATGATAATTCTATTTGTAAATGTTGTAGTTAGTAATGTGAACTCTACTTATTTGTTATGCCACAGCTCTTTGAGAGAGTGGTGTGGATATTGCTTAAGCGGCTTATTACTTTTAAGTTCCCTGTGCTTAGAAATCTGTATAGAAATATTTATATATATTTGTTGTTCACATTCTACTTTTAGTTCGCCTTCTCTTGTTACAAGAATCCCCACTTTTTTTCTGCCTCTATGAGCATTTTTTGTAAAATATATTTACAGGATAAAAAGTACATCTTAGCATAAAAGGGCTTTTCCAATAAGTAGTGAAAGCAATGTTGTTATATATGTATTATATACTATATATATATATTTGCTATTAGGAAAATTGAGGTGTACATATTTTACATTCATGCTACTCTTTGATTTTGTGCATCTAACTAATTTATATTATCCTTTCTATCTCATACCAAATGTTTAATACATTATTTCCATTGGTGACGTGAGAACAGCTTGATTTTTAATTAGGTATCCAACACCAAAACTTGCCTTTTGACTTCTAAAATATTTCACTATTCTTGCATGTTTGCAGAGCAATCGTAATTCTTAAATATAATCCTGCTAGTTTCTCAGAAATGTTATGAGATACATGTATAATGTATATTAGACTTTTTCCAATTACTTTTAGAGTTTTTAATGAGGCATTCAGCTTTATATCTGCATTCTTCTTGTGAGAAATTTGTTTTTAAAATTTGCGTACACAACCGCTATTTCTAATCACTGAGGATTTTCCTTTCAAATTACATCACACAAACAAGATGCCTTGTCCTTTCTATGGAATTCCCCACACAGTTACTCTTAAAACTAAATGAAACTTGAAATCGTTAATAGCTATTTTGTGGTAACACTCTTCATTACACTCGTAGACTAAACAAGAAAAGATATTAGGAAAGAGTCTGAATGTTACTGGAATTGTAAATAAATTAATTCTGAAGCAAGTGTTTTCTCCAAATAACTTTCAATGATAGATGATGCAATTATAATAGTTTAGAACAGACCGAAAGATGTTTCCTCAACTTTTTTGAGTGTTGGGTTAAGAAATTTAAACAATTAAAAAGGGAGAGATTTCAGAGTGCCTGTAATTTTGTAGACTGGATTACTGAAAAGACAAAATATCCTGCATCAAAATTCCCCAGTTGTTTGTAGCTACCAAAGCTAATAATATGTTTTAATTTTTTTGTTTTTTATGGGTTTCTAATTTTATAAAAAAAAAATGACATTTTAGCTGATAATCTATCTAAGTGAAACAAATTTGAAAGGGCATATATGTACACTTCATGTGAAGTTAAAATGTCTTGATGCACATTTTATTTTTTTGAGAGGATGAAAACTATTTTTTGCTTCAAGTATTATTTCTTTGAAGCTGACATAAAGTTATTTCACACATCAGAAATATTTTCAAACACTCATTTTGATAGAATGGTGATTTGACAGTAACTGCAAGGTATTGGAAAATATTTCCCCTGCCCACCCAAAAGTTTAAAAACATTAAAAAAATCAAACTATGATTGCAATAATATTTAGCTAGGTGTATTATTAAAACGTTTTTTGACTACATATCTGATGAATTTTCTTTTAAAATATAGTTTAACTTCGTTTTGAAAGTGCAAATTTGTTGAAAAGTTTGATGAAATAATATTTTCATTCATTTTAGAAATTCCTACTGTGATCTAATTTTATTGATTTTTTTCCTGGCTTCCCACTCAAATTTGCTATTTAAGATAATTCTGCTTGTGAGCAAATATTTTGTGTAATTTTCCCAGAAATTAACATTGTAAAGAAAGTAATGAATTTCATGATGTGCAATAAACAATCTTGTTATTTTTTATCAGAAAATATTTTAATCATAGATAAAAGAAATACAATTGCAGCGCAATCAAGTGGCTGAATAGGACTAATGAAATTTTCCAATCTTTGTAAAGCAATTAGTTTGTTGAATTTTCGAAGTGTGGCTGTATATGCTTTTGTTTAATCAACATTTTGAAAAAAAAATGTCTATAGTTTTTTTGGTAAGGTGTTATCAAAATAGAAAGTAAATTTTCAATCATCTTGTAACAAAAATGTTTATTTTGCATGGAGATGTCAATTTGTTATTTAAAATTTTTTTTATAGACTAAAATTAATATTTATACAATATTTCTCTATGATATTATCGCTAGAGGAATACTTGAATAAAGTATATTTTGGTAGCTAGACTAGAGAAAATAGGAATACTTCACTATGTATTTGCTGCATAAACAATTGTCTGTGGTTTTTTGTCTGTTTTTTTGCATTATGTAATGGGTACTAATTCATGTAAATAGTTCTGAAGTATTTATCATAAATAAGGATATATTAACTGGTAAAATTTATAACTCATTATTTTAGTGTATATGTTACCCCCCACAGTTGGAAGACAAACATTGAAGTATTAAGATTTTACTAAAACTAGTAGAATCATTGTTTTTGATAAATAACTTTCTAAATAACGAAAGGTCTTTTTAATTTCATGAAAGTGTTTCAATGGTAAATAACAAGTTTTTCCATTTTGTATGATCCAGAAAGTGGTCTGCATAATTCCAGAAATTGTTACCATTTAAGACATGACATTTTTTAGTAATTGTTAAAAATGTCTAATGTATAATTTTCATTCACAATTATTAAAAAATATGCCAGTGATTAATTATGATGTCGTAAACTTTAATTTGTATTTGAGTTATCTAATAGATTCATGAAAATGCTACTTTACATTAAATTTAATTTTGTGCATTTTACATGTTTAAAAAAAGAAGAAAAGAACTGCTTGTTACTGAGATTACCATCTTTTATATTATTTGTGATACTTTTCTGTCTGTATCTGACACGTTTCTTTTGTGTTTGTCACTTGACTCATTCAAAATACGGTTTCCACACATTCCTTGGACAGGAAGAAATTTTTATAGCACTATAATCAACATTTCCTTTCTTCACTTTCCTACTAAATTAACATCTAGAGAGGAGCAGTTGCAGGAAATTATACTTTGTCAGCTTAAATAGCCATACCCAACAAAATTTATTAGAAGCATACATTAATCAAAGGACTTACAAAGCATATTTCTTTTAGAAAAACGAGCCTGCCTTAATATGGTATGAAATAACCATAGTTCACTAGTTTCTGATCACAAAACTTGAAACCACTGTTAAAATATGGATTTTGTGGTTTGGTGTTACAAAATCTTAAACAATATCCTACTGTCAATTAAATACCTTAAATTAATGCATCTCCTGTTTGTCCCATTTCTCTTTACACTGTCATTTTGTTTTAATCATGAATAAATAAGTTGTTCAGTCAGAAAATGATATTTTGAGCTATTGTTTATAGTAAAATATTTGTTTGGAATAAAAATTAAGTTTTACTATGTTTTTTACTCTTTGGATGCCCTGAACTATTGTTTTCTGCTGGCATAATGCAGTGTAAATGTGATACCTTGAGAAATATCGAACTTGTATCACACATGTATGCTGGAAGAGGCTGTAATAGTACAGTTGATGTTGTCAGTCGGAGGATGATATTTTCATTCAATTGCTCATAGATTGAGTCTAAGCAAGAGATATATCCTATTCCACTAACTGGACTACCAAGAATTTTGAGGCTGGCCTCCTAAATTTTGGGGGAAAGTCATTTTTTAAGTAAAAATTTGGTGATTTAAAGCCTCTGGCTGCAAAAGTACTTTGCTCATTTCCTGAGTACCTGTTTTTTGTCTACTTAGATGGGGATGCAGTTGGGAATATGCAGTTAGTAATTTTTGTGTTACATTCTCAAGTATGTTAGCTTGCAACATTAAATGGCTCATACATTACATAATTGTGTGGACATACTGTCCACTCTTGAGAATCTTGATACACTTACTTGATTCTACTTTGAATTTATATTTGCCAAATGTGTATTTAAAATGTGCTTTTAGTGCATTAATTGTTGACCATTTGATGTGCAGTGACTTTTTTCACTACACTAATAAATATTAAATGCCTGATTGATAGCAATGCTTTGAAGAAGTAAACTAACTTGAAGTACACTAACTCCAAGCCTGTATAGTTTTGTGTGCATTTAAGCATGATGGTAAAACTTCTTGATCTTTTAGTTCCAACTGACATGATTGTTGTGAACAATAACACAATAACTCTGGGCCTCCATGAGTGAAATCGGTCTAATTAGCATTCATGTAGCGAATTTGACTGTAGAGTAAGAAACCAACCATGAGTGAAATCTACACTGAATTATTGTTTGGTGAGTAAAATTAAAAACCTAATATTTTTACTAGAAAAGTAAATTTTGAAATAAATGCTTTCTTGGTGTGAGGAAAGATTGTTGTCACATGTTTGTGGAATGGTGAATGCTAACAGCTATGAAATGAAAATTTTAATCTAATGTTTCTACAAACTCTGACTGAATTTCGAAATTTGCTTAGGATTTACCAACAAAAATAATATAGATAGTAAATTTGGATGAAATGTTCCGAAGTAAGCCAAAAAAATAGACATACTGCAGGCATATTTTTTAAGAGACTTTTTTAAAGATGCATGAACGTTTTGTCCTATTCTTATACCGAATATTGATTCTTGGATTGATTTGACAAAAAGTTGCTTTGACTTTTAGCCTCCCCCCCCTTCAGTTTTTTTAACTCAAAAATCATTTTGGTAGCAGTTTCATATAAAATAATTAGTGTGTATATGAAGGTTAAATTGAAAATCTTTGTTACCAATTTGATTGAAAATGTACCATTGGATTTAATTATAGAACATTCATATCAACATTCTCTGTTATAAGCCAATTCTTATTTCTTTGCATAATTTTAAGTGTAATAATATCCCTGAAATTCATTCCCTATAGTTCATTTATAAGAACCTACAAACTCCAACTCAGCTAATTAAAATTTTTCTTTTGCTTATTTACAAACATTTCGTGTTTTTGAAACCACTATTGTAATGCTCCATTTTAAAAGAATAAAATTTGTGTTAATTAAGACATTTTAATTCTGTCACTTTTTTCCTTGTCAATCAGTGTATAAGATAATGGATGTATGGGAAACACTATTCTATTTCAAAACTTAATTTTAATTTGAAGTTATTTACTTGTCAATATCCCATTAGTAATCATCTACTGGATTTTGTATGAATGGTAAGTTTTCTTCAGTACCTCAATAGGATACAGAATGTACAAATGTGTAGTGAATTAAAATATTTTAGATACTTTTTGTTTGAGATCTATGTTAAAAATCATTGCTTTTTTTTAATGAAATCCCTATTTTCTTAAAATCTTGATCTACTAGTTTTTAATATTTATATTTCACTCAAAATAAAATCCGTCACACTATACGGGCAATCCTGTATGCATTTGAATGAAAACGAGAAAGGAATGTGAAACTTTGTGTTCAGAACCTGTATTAAAATATCAACATCGAACTTAGCTTGTATGAAAATATTTCTCTTTGCATCATTGCTTTTGTTTTTAAATTTAATAAGTTTTCTAGTGAGATAATATGCATATTGATTGGAAATGCATAGATTTGTAATGGAAATTATTGTTTTGGACAGTTTTGAGATGAGCATGTTTGTCTATATTTTTGGAACTATTGTTAGTTGTAAAGCTGCTGGCAAAATCACAGTAGTAGCTAAATAAAATTGTATTAAATTCCGTTGTGCAAAATTTTATAAGCATTCAGCTCATGATTAAATGTGATGTTTTACTTACTGCTTACAGTTTGTAACACTTTCCAAAGAAGATATAATGTACTATATTAAATAAGAAAATTTACTCTGAATGTTTTTGAATGAAATTCGTATTTAAGAAGTTTTGTCTTCATATCTCTTACTATGTCTACAATTACAGCTTACAATGTTTACACTAGTGGCAGACTTTCAAAATTAACTTCAATCAATGATTACATTTTAATCCCATTGCTTATCTATTTTTCTCCTCACAAAATCCATTCTACTTTTTTATTTTTGGAAACTTTGAGCATGTAAAAGTACATTTAATATAGGGTTTCATGAAATAAAACATTTGCATGTAAATTTATGTAGTGATGGCTAATAAAATTGTAAATATGTAATTATAGATTGGAAAAGTATAAGATCAGATTATTTGCTTCTTGAGAATTTAAACCCTATCCAACCCTTTGTGCACCTGTTTTCTAAAGTCTCAGTTGACAGCATTGCATGCTGACAATCTGCACTCAAATTAATAAACCTTTTTAAATATTCTATGGTGTTAAGGATTCTGAGCTTACAGTAAATTGCAATCAGAAGTTGTGCCATTACACACTAGATAGCATCACTATGGTCTAAGAAATTTCATCTCACATTACATATTAATTTTCTGTAAGATAATCTATTGACAACTTGCATGCCTATTCTGTAAAATAATGTTATTAAAAAATTGCCCATGTAGTATTATTGCATAAATAACTCTTATAATAATAAATATTCAAATTGAATCACTTGTATAGATAAAGCTGTATGAGATTGTTGAAACTATTGTAACTGCCCCACCTTCACATGGACGTAACTTTCACCTTAAAAGTTCGGATAAAAGTGTTACTTGTATGAAATTTTAAAATAGTTATGGTTACAAATTCACTTATTTGTGTGTTTATATTCCAACAAATGTAATTTAATATAAAAGATGATTCTCAACCTTCTGTTTTATTGTAACTAATGTGGAGTTGAATTTTTAAAACAGCCATTTTGAAGCAATTGCATGTTTTGATGCATATGAATCTTTAACACACGATTTCTTACTCTGCATATGTTCTGTTGAACATAATTAAAATCAGAACTATTTTACTGTCTGGATGATTTAATGGGGCTAAATTATGCAGTATGTGTGAAGTACTACACTTTAGTTATTACACAATTTTTCAAGATTGAGATTGATCAAGATGGTAAAAAAGGAACCCTTTAAGGATTGGCATATATTTTTTTAACTTTTTATTTGCTGCTCTATACACTTTCCAATATTCACATTTCTGTAGGAATTACTCATATTTTTCATTTGGCATAATAGAAAGTATGACAAGATGAATAGCTCTTTTCTTAAGCTTGCTTCACATAAATACATTTCTTCCTTTGCTTTGAAAATAAAATCCACACTCATTTTCAAGCTCACAATAAAAATGCATTTATAATTGAGGCATTCAAGCTATCCATTATTTGCAATAGATTGTTACATTTTTAAAAATAAAACAATCATTCATAATCATATTGTTTCATAAATAATTGGATATATAGTATTAAATTTAGATGTAAAGATTATACACTTTTCATCATCAGCTCAATCACTATATTACATTGTCATGGACTATCATTAGAACAACGATTGAGCAGCGATGCACAGGAGATTTATATCATTGTTGGCACCATTTTTTCTTTAGATGTTTACTTTAGAGATCGTGTTCATAATCCAACTACTATCACACATAAGTGACCTCTTTATCTTTAGAAAACTAGTTTGGAAAATTATTTATTATAGTTGTTTAAAATTATAATAAATATGGGGATAACAGAATAAAACAAAAAAAATAATTATTCAAGTTGAGGATATTTTTTTATCGTTGTATTTATTGCAATCTACAAATTTTTTTCTGTAGGTAAAATATGACCAGGTTCTCTGGCAGAAATATTGCATTTTTTTGTGTTTATTCTTTCCTAGGTACTCAATGGGACGTGAAAGGTATTAGGAAATATATTACGTTAAATTGGTGTATGCAAAGGAACGTGAAATACCTTACGCTTTCCCCTGTACCTCTTAAGCAGCTGGGTTGAGAATCATATTCTATTCCTATTCATTACTCAATGACTGAAATTTTGTGCATTCCTTAAAACAAACCTATTTGATACTTTTAGAAACACTTAATTGTTGCTAATATCTCTTTCAAAAATTTTCAATGTTAAAAAATTCTCAGTGCTTAGCTGCCAGTTGTGTTTCATTCGTAGAACTTTTAATAGTGCAATGCATATCTAGTCTCTATTTTCATATCTACACATTACAAGCATTATACTTATATTAAAAAGCAGTACCGTGTTTGGAGGAATATAATTAAAATAGGAGGACTTGAGTTAATTCCTCGAAGATTGTCTCTCGAAGGATGTGTACTGCCTGTTCTGCAGCACATTTTTGCTTTTTAGCTATTCGTGATAAGCGTTATTTTTTTCATTTCACGCCAAAGAATGTTTCTTTGGTGCATTTGCGGAGGCTGGACTTTATTTTTCTATCTGCTTAACAATGTGATTAAATGTTTAAAAATGTGTTTTTGCTTGGCGAATAAAGTTCAGCTTCCATTGTATCCTTGTTTCTAAGCTTCATTTATTTGTGTGTGGAATTTTCAATTTCAAGTTTTTTTTAAAGTGTATTTAGATTGTTATTGGAACTTTCGTCATTTTGTCGGTTATGATTTTCTTTGGAATCAGTGTGTTTAAATTTGTTTCTGAATGACTTTTGTTGTGTTTTGTTACATTTTATAAAATGTTTATTTGCTTGTCATATCATGAAATAGCTTTACAAATCGAGAATCAGCAACATTGAAATTTGTTAATTGCTCAAGTTTTGGTTTAAGATTCTTTCCTGACATTGATATATTTTGGTACATTTTTTTTTCTATTTTCTTAGAAGTTAACTCATTACTGGTACCTTTGTAATTATTCCTTATATGCAGTGCTAAAGCTTTTTATCATGCTTGGATGGTGTGATTTTAGTTAAATAAGTTATATGTGAAGTAAAATTTATATTCCCATAACTATTATACTCTGATGAATTGACTTTTTTCTATTAAAAATATTTACTCTTCATGTCTCTAATTATTGCGTTATCTTTGTGTCCTTCATCCTAACAATATCATAGTGTTCATTTTTATTATTTTTCACCTTTGTGGCTCTGGTGAGAAATTAGATTACCTTGGGGAGTCTATTTCTAAAAAGGTGCGACCTCTTTGGAGGGGATGGGTTCGTAGGGCTCCCAACACGTCACCTTTTTGACATTTTGTCACCTTTTCAGGGTTTTAAATTCGATTTGGAGAAAAAAAAGTGTGCAATTAAAAAAATTCATTTAAAAAAAAAAACAGGGTTTGCACGAATTCAATTTCGAAATTCAATTTTCCACCACATGAATGGATTAAAAAACGTACCGTTTCAATTGTAAAAGGATACTTTTTGCCCTGGGTGTATTAGCAGCAAGTTCTGGAAATTTTCCCACATGAAAAGGCTATTAGTAAAACAAAGTGGCGAAGTTTAAAGGAAGCAGGGCCATCTGCATGTCCGACCCCTCTTGCCTAATTACCTAACTTGAGTGGCATTTACCACTAACGTTTTCCTTTCATAGTATTGTGTGCCGTATCATTTGGCGCAAGATAGATATCAACGGTCGATAGGGTTGAACAAAAGGAGGAACCCTCTAGGAGGTCAGACGCTGATAGCTCGTAAATGGTGATCTATGCCAGTGGTCACTTAAAAACATGGATAGCATCCTCCATACACAGATCTGAGGGCGGTCTCAACAAACCCATTTTACTATCGGATTCTGGAATAAGACGAGAATGGAGAGGTCACGAGACCGGACGGATGAAGCTGATATTAACTCAACGTTAACCCAGGAGACGAGGTAATGTCTTTATTACCTTTGTCATCACATGTTGCAGTTTCTATTGTGGGTCTGATTATGTCTAGAAGGTATATATACGTCAGTATAAACTCTGAAAGGACGGTGGAATCTTCAATATGTATGATAATTTACACTCGAAGGTGTCTTCGGCAAAGTTTTTAAGGGGATAGCAGTGGCGGATCAAGTCAAGTAGAGGCCCCAAGCGGTTAAATTTTCGGTGCCCTCAAACTCGAGTGAAAAAAAGGTTTCAAGAAGAACTCTCATCAAGTTATTAACAAAAAGAAAAGTAATAATAAAAATTTCATACCTAAACACATCAAATAAATTTATTAAAAAACATATTTTTTACATGAATTTTCGTATTGCTTTATTTCTTGCAAATTGGTCAATTATTTTGGTAGCGTCAAGTAATAAAAATTTTTGCTCTATATACAAAATGGCCATATATATTAATCTTTAAATAATTTTTTACACGCTTTAAAACAGAAAACGATCTTTCTCCAGACGCATTAGAATAAGGAATTGTTAAAATAAATTTCAATAAAAGTTCAACACTTGCCACTACGTGACCAGCACGGCGTTGCCCGTGACAGTTGTGACCACTGCTCGCTAACCCCCAGTGATTGCTACGAATTCGTAGCCTATTGGATACCAGCCATAATAGTGTGTCGCAAACCAAATTGAAATTCGTAGCCCATTGGAATAAATTCCCTGCTAATTCAAATTCGGCTTGATTCGCAAACCAACACCACGGGCAACGCCGTGATGGCCTCGTTATTGTCAAATGACATGCTGTAATTGTCTAAATCACGTTACCCTTGGTGAAGGTTTGCTTCGCACACCAAATGAAAATTCGTAGTCTATTGGAATGAATTCCCTGCGAATTCTAATTTGGTTTGCTTCGTAAACTAAATTTTGAATATCATGAACAATGATTTGCTTTGCAATTTGGATAATAGCGATAACGGTTAACACAGCTATTAACGGATAACAGCCACTATGGTTTGTTTCGCAAATTGGATAACAGCCATAACGGAGTTGCCCGTGGTGTTGGTTTGCTAAGCAAACTAAATAGGAATTCGGCGAGATGTCACAATCTCGCAAAAATATAAATATTTAATTGAAAAATAAAATCAAACGTGTAAGGTATCTATCTGGTGTCAAATCTTTTACGATCCCGATTTTACTAAAACAACTAAATAATGCCAGCCACAGAATGTTTTTATTTTCCTTGCTTTCTTTCGCTGAAATCGTAAGAGGGCAGGAAATGTAATCTCTTTATTTTTGGAACATGGATGTTGGAGTGACGTCACATTCTCTTGCAAAAATGTAAAAGATATTCAATTAAAAATTTTTTTTAAGCAAATTATATTTTTAGGTATCGATTTGATATGAAAATTTCCGTAAATTTCAAATCCGTTGAAATTTTTACTCTATCGTTAACGGTCTAGGAGATAGAAAAAAGAACTACAAAGCTAAAGTTAAAACTTTGTTTTTTATCGTCTGCCGGAAAGTTATTCCTCTGCGCAAAATGAAAAAGGAAAAAATAAATTTTAGAATGTGATCTTTTATGCTGTTGCCATTCCAAAGAAAACAATAATAAACAAATTTCTTTAAATTCATTTAAAAAAAATTCTAGATTCAGTTTTAAAATTCTCCGCGACCCTAAAATTGCGAAAAATTTGGACTACCTGTGTGTCAAATCCCATTACTGTAAGTGCCATCGATTCGTCAGGACTTTGCGTGAAAGAAATAAACAGACAAATATTTCCTTTTATAATATTAGAGATTCGGAAATGTGCAGGACTCGATAGATGTATGTTGGGGTTTTAATTTTGGTCCTCGTTTTTTTTAGAAACAATAAAAAATTCGTCTTCAAAAGTACAATCATCGATGTCATTTTTGTAAATATCCTTCAACTTTCTCTTATCGTGTTCTTTTTTTCTTCTATTGATAAATCCCAATCAAAAAATATTCGAAAGGGCTCCACAACTTCATACGTCTTAGTTCTTTGAGATAATTCCGTCTTGGTGTTATCACGTGACATAAATTGAATTGACTTCGAAATTTCGAAGTCGCCTCCACTATGGTAGCTTTGTTTTTCTTCTGAATTACAAATTTCAGTTAAAGCCTCTTTTATATGGGTGAAACCAAGTTTTATAGCTAATACAGTGTCTGCTCTTGCTGACCATCTTGTATTAGAAACTCTTTTCGCTGCGCTTAAATACGTACACTGTAAGACGCTGTCAAATATTTCCTCGAACCCTAATGAAAAGAAATTTTAAGACCTCGGGGCCCCTTCGTATTCCGGGGTCCTACGCGACCGCTTAGTCCGCTTACCGCTTACATTCTAAGCGCTCGAAGCTTCCCATAGAGAACCCAGACATTCCTGTCTACGGAACGGAGGCTATTCACTCGCTGCTCTCTTTGTGGCACAGAAATGAGGGCATGGAAATCTTAATGGACTTCTGCCGTTTCTTCAGGAGTTTGAGATCTGAAAGATTCCAAACCCCTCCGTAACCAGAGAATGCAAGAATTTCGGCCGTCTCTGTATCCAGAGGGTTAAATATTGAAGGAGCGTTGCGAAAGTATTGAAAATCATTCTCTGTTATCATCGAAGTTGATTATTACAAATTCTTGTAGGTTTCTTTTAGTGAAAGTCAGTTTTAAAAAGATTAATGACTCATTACTTTCTACCCGAAAAAAAGAACTAATTAACATTGGGACATGTAATATTCACACAATACATAATGCTTTTCTTAAAGGTCTAAAAGAGTTAGGGTAAGATGTGTATGAACTAGTTTTTACTATTCGCAGATTTTTTAATCAGTGGCATAAGCGTTGGTCAGCATACAAATAAATTCAAGAAGACTTGAAACTTCCCACTCGCCATTTCATCAAGCAGGTGGCTAAGCCTAAAGCCAGCTGCTGAAAGGTTGCTTGAACAGTGGATTGCAGTGCGAAAGTATTTCCTTGAGTACATTCCAATAAAAGAAGCCAAACATGATACAAAGACCAGGTTACAAAAAAATTGTTCATTTACTTAGAAGAGAAACTATGAAGGCTGAGGTGATATTTGTCGTATCAAGTGCAAGTATATTTAATCATGTGAGTTAATTTCTTCAGAAAAAGGAACCTCCAATACATAACCTTCTTCTTCTAGACCCACTCACCGTTAGGTTTAGAGTGTTATATGGTCTAGGGAGGGAGGACTTCCACCACAGCACGGAGGAGGGCCAGAAGGCCCAACACCAGTCAGTCGCTCGAATTGAGTGCTGGATTATAAAAAAAATAATAATAATGAAAATACATGGGGAAACAAGCCCAAAGAAGACATAACACTTCCGGTGTAACCGGGAATTTAAGTTATGGAGACAAACAACTTCACAAACCTCCGGGTAATAAATAAAACTCTGGCAACACTCCAGGAAAACATCAATACAAATTAAAATAATAAACAAAATACATAAATACACAAAACGACAAAAAAAAAAAAAAACACAGCACCGTACAAACACATATAGTTAAAAGTAGGTTTTACCTTAAACAATTAACAACAACTCAAAAAAAGAATAATGATTATGTTTAATGTTGAGGAATGAAATAAATATTATGTGAGAGATGTAATGATTATTTTAATGTACAGTGCAATATGAACGTAAATATGTTTTAAAAAAAATCTAAAAAGGTTAAAATTCTGTAAAATTTAAAATGTTTAAAATAGAGGGGAACCTAGTTCCACATCTCTATCTAAAAAGAAGGGTCAACCAAATGGAGGTCCCAAGGAGCCACCACATTTTTTTACTTATGGGTCCGGCCGCCATCACGCAGGATTTTATTTTTGCAATAGAAGTTATGCTTCTAAGGACACTTTCCAACCAAATCGGCTTGTGTCTTTCACTTGGTTTTTTCACATGATTTTCTTTTGTGAGTGGACAGAGAGAGAGAGAGAGAGAGAGAGAGAGAGAGAGAGAGAGAGAGAGAGAGAGAGAGAGAGAGAGAGAGAGAGAGAGTCAAAGAGAAAGTGGTCGGCGTCCCCCACTTCCCCGCAGCTACAGAGGTCCGAATTTTTTAGTCTAAATCTGCGAAGGTAAGCATGGAACGGTCCATGACCCGTGAGAAACCAGACGTGCTGGCGATCAGCGATGAGTCTATCTCTTTTAACTCTGGTAATGAATCCCCTGAGCCTGAGACCCTTATTTGATTCTGAGTAATGATTTTGCCAGGTCTTCTCAGTAAAATCTAAAATTTTCCTTTTAAGTAGGCTCAGGGGGAATGGAATGTCCAAGACCTCACCAATGATTGAGGCAAGTTTTGCGTTTTCGTCGGCTAGCTCGTTACCTGTAAAACCCGCATGAGCCCGAACCTAACTAATGCCAAAGATGTTAGTAAACTTTGATATTTTCTTTTTTATTTTATAAAGGTAATTGGATTTATTAGTTGCGGTTTTAAGGGCCTGAATTGAACTGAGGCTGTCACTATAAATGTTTATTTTCTTTTCTTTGGCTATTGCCCAATCGATTGCTTTATATATTGCCGACAACTCTGCCTGTAAGACAGAGTTGCTTGTAAAGTTAAAATGTAAAGTTTCTATTAAATTATTATTTTTAAGATGCACACCGCGGCCTCGACATTGCCATCAATGCCCGAGCCGTCGGTGTACACCTCGTATTCTGCATCTGTGATGGCGTCCAGAAAGTCCAACCTTAGTTCAGCCATCCGGACGCCACCAACCATGATATTGTAGTCATAATGTACTGGTGACAGTCTCAGCTCCGGGTCGGGGAGCCGCCTCTTGATAACATTAAATTTTTTGTACAATGACAGCAGGGTCACATGGAGCGGCGGAATTCCTCATAGTGTATTAAGGGAGACGGTCGGAGAGGTTCTATTATATATGCTCCAAGAATTTTTAGCAGGAATGGCCTCTGTATGGTACTAGGCTTCTGGATCTGAGCTTTAGTTAAGCTACCTCCCCAAATGCCAGCTCCATAAGTGAGGATCTTTTCCGTGACGGTCAGATACCACACCTTCTGGATCTGGCCACCGACTCCCCAGCCACCTTCTAGAATTTTTTGGAGTGAACCTCCGAGCTGCGTACAGGGGTCTCTTAATTTCTGAATGTGATCGCTCCATGCGAGCCGGCTGTCAATGTTTAGGCCTAAATATTTTAAATAACTGACTAATTTTATTTCTTTACTATTTAAATTTATTTTTATACTGACTTCTAATTTTGGATTTTTAGAAACCATTAGGGTCTAGTATTTGTCGATAGAGTCAATTTCATTTCATTTAATCTATTGAAAACAATAGCCAATGAATTATTTGTATTTCTCTCCAGGAGCCCCGCGGAGGACCCATGCGTTATTAATGCCAGGTCATCCGCAAAGGCCTGGAGGTAAATCCGTTCAGAATTTAAATCAAGTATACAATTAAAATAAATGTTCCACAGTGTCGGGGCCAAGACCGAACCCTGTGGGCACCCTTTTATTAGATTACGTGTTATATGTACCCCGTCTATTTCAAATAATACTGACCTAAAATTTAAATAAGAACATATAAACTTAATAAAATACCCCGGGAATTTATGATAATCGAGTCTGTTGACCAACAGTTGCCAGTTCATGTTATCAAAGGGGGAGGAAATATCCAGTGTTGTCAATGCGGCATGGCTGGTCTTTTAGAGAGATTTCAATTTATTAACAATATTGAACAGCGCATCCTCACAGGACCGCTGCTCTCTAATACCATATTGTAGTTTGTGAAGAATATTACTATTGTGCATCCACTGATTTAAAATTAGACAAAGAGCCCTCTCTAGGATTTTACCTAGAGTGGGTAGTAAACAAATTGGTCTGTAGGCACCGCAGGTTGAGGGGTCACGACCTGGTTTTACCAAGAAGCAAATACCCCCAGTCCTGAGGCACCTTGGAAAATATTAAACCTGAATAGCTTTTTGAAATGGATTAAAAAATAAAACAGGGTATTTTTTTATAGAGAAATTTCCAGATTTTATAATCAACGAGGTCCGGCCCTTGGGCCTTCCCATCTTTAAGCATGGAGAAAACATGGTCCAAGTCATGGATTGTGATATTTTCATCTATTTTCGGTTCTATTGTATTTAAAAAATTAAGGGGTGTGGGAATTGTATTATTATCTTCGAAGAAATGGTTCATTAAAATAGTAATTTTATCCTTTTGAATAAGGTTTGGTTGTGTTGGTAAAAATAAATCTAGGTTATTATTCTGTTTTTCGAAAAGGTAAATTTAAATAAAGATCCGTATTTAGAACCATGAATCGAACAATGTTCCCTCCAGGCAGTTCTTTTAGAGGTGTTGATTAACAACCTCAGGGAGGCCCTTTTTGAATGGTATTTTATTTCAACGGCTCGGACCTCGTCAACTGGTAAATTAAATTTTTTTAAAGAGAGCAGTGACTCAGTTCCTGAAGGACGCGAGTTCGTTGTTCCACCAGTGAACTTTAGGAATTAAATTATTAGTTTTTAGTAATAAATATATATATATATATATATATATATATATATATATATATATATATATATATATATATATATATATATATATATAATCTTCATTCTCAACTTGAATTGTTGACAAGAACAATTTTGTTTAGGATCCACAAAGAGGAATTTATTTGAGATTTGAAAATGGATAAATTGGAAGATATATGTCCTCAGAAACTGTTGCCTCTGGTTGATATTGTGATTGGAGATAAAATTTCTAAAGTGCTTCAGAATGTGAAAGAGAAGGAAATGAATTTATTTTTCTAAAGGCTCAGAAGCATTACATTGCCAGTGTTAAATATCTTTTGAAGAAGTCTTCCTTCAGTTCATCTCTCCTTAAAAGTTTATCCTATCTTGGTCCTCTTGAGAGACTCATTAGCGAGAGTGTTCGACAAGTATTAAAAGTTGCAAGAGCAATGCCGTGGGATGTACCCATAGACGTACTACTGAATGAGTGGAAATTACTCCAAAGAGAATTTGAGGAAGAAATATCTAGAATGAAGCCTATTGATGTTTACTGGAACCAGTTCTTCAGACTGCGAGGCATTAGTGGTGTGGATCCTAAGTACCCAGTTGTGTCAACGCTAGTGAAGGCTGCGATGTCACTTTCTCATGGCAGTGCTGACATTGAACGTGGCATCTCAGCCTCAGGAAGAGCTTTGACAGGAGACAGACCATCAATGTCAGAACGCACACTCAATGAGACATAATCTTTCAAAGAAAAAGAAGAAATTCTTCAAGCTATGTCAAAAATTAAAAAATCATAATTCCGATTTTTTTTACTGTTAATATTTTAAAATGATGTACTTTATAAATGAAGTAAACAAAAATATCCTTCCACAGGGTTCCCACAGTCCTTGAAAATTAGTTAAAAGTCCCTGAATTTTTTTTCCGAACTAGGGGCCTTTGAAAGTTCTTGAAAATTACGAAACTTGGTGAAAAGTCCTTGAAAGTACTTGATTTTTTTAACGTACATAATTGTGTAATTTCGTCTTGCATTTGAATTTGTCCAGAATAGTTTCCTCCTTTGTCCAGACTAGTACTAGCTCAAATGGTGCAGATGCACCATTTTAGCGACATTCTGAATGAAAATGGAGTTTTGCACTTTGACACCATATGATATACTAATAATGCTACATCTAGATCGTCCATTCCATTCTACACCAAATTCTGTCCGTCTAAGTTTACACATCTGGTCTCAGTTAATACGGCCACCTTGTTATGCCCGCCGCATCATGACGTATCACGGCTGCTAGATAACAGCACTGCTTTCTTAGGAAACGTAATTATAGCAATCAGAACGTCTTTGGAAACCTGGCATGCGTCCAAAGAAATGAAGCCAAATTCTTATTGCAAAAATATAAAAGTTACAATTTAAAAAAAAAATAAAAAAATTTAAGAAAATCACATTTAACATAGCCTTTAGCTGTAAAATTTTCTGCAGTTTTCAAATCTGTTGAAATTGTCACGCTATCTTTAATGATTGCAAAGCTAGAAACGTAGGGCTTTTTTTATGCTCTAGTCTATCACCAGTTAAAACTTTTGATTTGTTTTGTTTCTCAAACAAAATAAACCACGACAGCCGTCTGTTGTAGTGAACGACAGCAAAATGGAGATTGAGCAAGAACATGGGATGCAAGCTTCCATACTCTTCGTGCCACCAAAAGAATTTATCGTACAATATTTTATCGCATGACCAAAATCGATAGTTGTGCAAGCAGCCTGATAGTTACCATTGAGACAAAAAGCCCACTTTGCAACAAAAATATCACAGGTTCTTTGAGAAAGAAAATTCAAATTATTGCTAAATTGATGATAACCTTTCTTTTTTTTTTGACTATCAGTAGTTTTAAAAAAAAAAACTTTTGTGTATCCCTTGTTTTAGGTCGTTATAAAAAATGTTAGGTCCTTGAAAAATATTTTTTAGGTTTTGAAAAGTCCTTGAATTTTTTTTGAATAAAGATGTGGTAACCATGTTCCAAAGAAAGTTAAAGAAAAGATAGTGGTAGCTGGGGAGGATCTTTTTATTTTCTATCTTTACACTTGAATATATTTAGCATTATTGTTATTTGTCACTTTTTTTGTTCGATTAGTCACTTTTTGTCTCCTTTTTCTACTCGATTAGTCACTTTTTTGGTTAAATTAGTCACTTTTCATTTCTGTCATTTTTTTGGACCTTCAAACCTGTTAGGAGCCCTGGGGTTGCCATTTGCAAAATTATATCTGGCGATCGCCATGGCTGATTATTTGATTCACCTCACTTCTATCACTTACGATACCGAGTGTTGATCTAGGGACCTGAATCCACGCTTAAGACGACAGTTGTAGAAACGTATTGTTAAGATCTAATCTGCCCTCTCTTAATTTACTGAAAAAACTCGTTGAAATCCATGCGACTCCAAAGCCTTTTCCATATTTTCTTTGCAAAATATAAGCGCTTTCTGATTAGTTGCAGAAGCGTATTGTTTCTACAACTAATCAGATTATTTGGGACAGGTGATATTTTGTAATGAAAGGAAACCACTTGCAGTTTTATTTTCTGATTTTTCAACGCTGTATTTAAAAATTTGTGGTAAGTTCTGGAAACTCCAGGTGCAGAATCATATTCAGTATTGTGCAACACTCCAAGCAATTGCAATTGCTTTGCATGCATTGTGTTCGAATTTTGAGAACTGCAGTTTATTCAAAAACACAATTATAGGCTCAATATGTATAACATATTTATGTAATAAAACATCAAAATTAATGTACTTTATTTAAAACCAAGGCATACTTTCAGAATTTGCATTTCTGTCGATCCCTTTTGAAGATGAATATTTTGTCATTGACATAGAATATGTGTTATTTATAAAGTGTTTGTGGTAATTTGGACGGTGTAAGAATGTTGTTCCGTAGCTATAAAATAAAAAAGGCGTGGCAAGTAGCGCCCTGTGCACTGCAAAACATTGTAACTTATAATTGGAAGGAAAAAAAATCAGAAAACATTTTGTTAAAATTAAGGAAAAATTTATCTGCAAAGGTGTTTGTTCGGCGACGTACGTTGCAGATGAGCACTTTCTGCTCCGGGGTGGCAACTATGCGGATATCACGATATAAAAAGAATCGGGATTTATAAAATATCGTCAGGACAACTTTGCTTAAGTTTTATTTCGCTGCTTTCTGTTGTTAATTCGTAAAATATTTTTTTAATGAAATAGGGGGCTCCGCCCACTGCTCGATATTGCTCGTCAACCCCCGATGATTGTTACGCAATCATATTTAGTTCGCTTCGCGAACTATACTTTTCAACAATGAGGGGGAGGGGATGGCTTCACAGTCCATTCCCATTTGGATCGCTGCTGGATTGATCCCAGACCTCTAGTACGACGTTTATTGAAGGTTCCCTTTCCATTGCGATATTTATTGCATACGCCGGAGTAAAGGCGCGTTCTCACGAATCAGGTTTAATTGACCGATTATAGTTGATCAATGAAAGTTGAATATGACTTGAATCAGTTTTTATTCTCACATTTCAAAAGAAACTGATCGACAGTTTAGCAAGCGAAAATATAAAAGTTACAGTTGAAAAATTATTTATTTATAGAAAATCACATTTAAGGTATCGAACCGATGTAAAATTTTCCACAGATTTCAAATCCGTTGAAATTTTCACTCTATCTTTAACCATCGGGAAGATACAAACTTGGCCTCGTGAAAAAAAAAACCACTTGTTTTGTTTCTCGAATAAAATAAACCACGACAGATCGTTTGAGTGGGTCAAACTTTTCTTGATCCACTAAAAAGTGGATCAACTCTATTGAAACAAAGGTTCTCACTACAGTTTTCATTCAACTTTTGTTGATCAACTATAGTCGGTCAATTAAACTTGATTTGTGAGAACGCACCTTTACGGAAAATTGCCTACTTTTTTTGCGAGATTAGCGTATCCGTATATAAGCCGACCCCAGTACTTTAGTATCAGAAAACGTTCCAAAAATTCTCGGCTCATACAAGGAAATTTTGTGTACTGTCTTAAAAAATGTCAAGAACAAAGCATCTCATTTCCACATAAAAAAAGGATTCTTCATGCTTAATGCTATTACTTACTGTCTGCTGGACAACGAAGAACTTCAGACTTGTCTTTTTGACCGATAAAACACTTGTTCAGCTCTGTTTCTTTGAATTATCCATATGTATCAGTATTGAATGGATTAATCAGAGTATGCACTACATCCACATTTTTATCATATTTCTCTTATTGTAACACCCGTGGAAAAAGTTAATATGAAAATATAATTATAACATGCACGCATGTTTATAGCATCAATTCATGCAAAATCATATGTAATATGCTATTAACATCACCAAATGACAATTAAAAAAGAGCACATAAAAGATACTCAGAGGCCGCCAGTTTAAATGTCCGCCATTTTGTTACAAATTGAATATATATATATATATATATATATATATATATATATATATATATATATATATATATATATATATATATATATATATATATATATATATATATATATATATATATATATAAATAGCAAAGTACATGTACAAAACAACAATTACTCGCCATTACTGTAATAGCTGTCATTTAATATCATCAAATAACATTTAAAAAGAGCACAAAAAATATTCCGTAGCTGCCATTTTGAATGTCCGCCATTACTGCCATAGGCGAAACCTGAGATGGCCTCATATCCAAAATTAAATCTTCATATATGTAGTATATGTGCCCCAAGTTGTATGCATCTATAATTAAAGGCACAATTATTTCACATATCAGCCGTACTACTTCCATTTCTGACCTCTTTGAAGTTTTGTCTTATTGAACTGCAATCTACATGATTCGTGAAACTGATATATATGTGTACCAATGTTGCCTCAACACCTCCTGCATCACCGAGACGTTGCAGACTTATTGTCTTTGGTAAACCCCCTGGAACAATAAACCTCACAAGTAAATCAGAAATTGTCTTATAACCAGTTCCCTATTCTTCATGCTTACTGCTATTACTTACTGTCTGCTTTACACCGAAGAATTTCAGACTTGTCTTCTTGACCGATAAAACACTTTTTCCACTCTGTTCCTTTGAATTGTCCAGATGTATCAGTATTTAATGGATTAATCAGCTTATACACTACATCCACATTTTAAAATTATTTTTCTTCTTATCGTGTCACTTGTGGAAAAAGTTAATATCAAAATACAATTATGACATGCACACTTGTTTATAGCATCAATTCATGCAAAATCACATGTAATATGCTATATATATATTTAATATCATCAAATAATATTTAAAAAGAGCACAAAAAATATTCCGTAGCCGCCATTTTGAATGTCCGCCATTACTGCCATAGGCGAAATCTGAGATGGCCTCATATCCAAAATTAAATCTTCATATATGTAGCATATATATATGTGCCCCAAGTTGTATGCTTCTATCATTAAAGGCACAATTATTTCACGTATCAGTCGTACTACTAGTACTTTTAGCTTTAGAAAACGTTCCAAATATTTTCGGCTCATACACGGAAATATAGTGTAAATAAAAACAAAATTTTTATAAAATGTCAACAAAACATCTCATTTCCCCATTAAAAAGGAAATATTTTAGCACAACATATTGTTAAAATTCAGAGGAAATCTCGTCATAATTTTAAATGTTTTAGCTTCTCCGTGTTGTTTATTATAATAGTACTACTTCAAGCCTACTTTAAAAATGGCCCACTATTATTAATAATTAATGCAAATTGAAAACTCAGCTAACATACTAGTATCTTACTTTCCAAAATAAATTAATCTATAAACAACAAACGAAGAAAATTGCATTGGACACAATCGAATGGGACTTGATAATTTGATAACAGCAAACGAGAAATGTTTACATTGAAAAATAGAACATTAGGCCAACTTTAATAGAATTCTGTTGTGTTCAAGTTTTTTCCTGTTGTCAGTATACTGACAATACAACAAATTACAAACACGGGCTAAAACTTCATCAATGCACCCAATGAATGTACTTAATTATTCTTACCTAAATACTATTAACATTACTAAATAATTTACATAAATATCCATGATAGCTACCTTATAGAACTTGCACTTTTTAGAGATGTCTGCTCTGTTTCACTGTTAGATTCGGCGAAAAATCAAGGGCAATCGTAGAGTGAACGATAGCATAATTGTATTTTCTTACCAGCCATTTTTCTTTAGCAAAGACACAAATAGAAAAACTTATTACGTGCAGAATAGCGAGCGCGTTCGTATGTCATTATCTCGTAATATAATGTCTGCCGCCAACCCAAACAACGAACATGTGACCAAACATAGCTTCTCCGCTCAAAAAAATATTGGCCAACATCAGCTCAACATCGTTTTATGGATATTGATTTCACAATGTCGTCGCCAAATATCAATACAATATCAGAAAAAATGGCAAAAGGTTTTAATTTTTGAAAAAAATGGGTACTGTCGTGACCGACTGTAATGTGTGTTTAGTTAAGGGGGTCCGGAACACAAAAATCGTAAAATTTTCGAATTTTTTTTTATTATTTTAAGAAATTCTCTGTGTTTTTCTGCTTAAAATGACGCCAAAATAACGTTTCTATCCTAATTAGAACTAGAAATATAATAATTTTTGTGGTGAGTTGTTTTGAAAATCTAACACTCTTGACAGTTGTTGTCATGGCAACAACATCTGTCTTTAAAACTTTAAATGCGTTTTTCTCCATGATACTTTTTTTCAAGATTTCCTGTATTCAAATTGCTATAAGTCGAAAACCGATAAAGTTTAGGGTTGAAATTTGTAATATATCTTTTTCAAATATTATACTTTAATTTGGATTCAGCAAATTTGAAACAAATATTTACTTTTATAAATATGACTTAAAAAAAAAGACCTTAAAACTTTCAAAAATTTTAATTTTTTTTTTTTTATAAAATTAATATTTTTTAAATTGCTGAATCAAAATTACAGTTTATAAATTTGTAAATAATTTACCGCAAGAATTTTGAAAATTGATCAAGAATATTTTGAGTTTTAGCAAATGCCCTTTCTTTTTTTCAAAAAAAAAATTTTAATTTAAAATTTTTAAAAACTTTTGGAAAAAATTTGTGTTGTGATTTTGCTTATTAGTTAGATGGGTAATCAGTACAAAAAAATTCTAAATTCTAAATTAATTAATAAAATTTTTTTTAATGTGTCCCGGACCCCCTTAAGGAGAGAATATTCTTAATCCTGTCACACATATTTATTTACAGTCTATGTACAACGCTTGTGAACAAGATACATGGTTACATTACTCAAGGAAATATTTCTCATTATAGTCTCGTTTGTGTAGAGTTACATAGTTTGTTTAGAGTTCTTACGGTCACAGTTAAAGCTTCCATGGAACTCAAAAGTTATAGTTAATACACTACAGGTAAGACAACGCGGTATAATTCGTTACATCATTATTACATGATTATAATGTTACAAAAACGCAATTTACTGTCTTCCTTATTGAATAAAATTAAACGGCATCAACCAATATCAACAGATATTGTAATTCTGATATTCGACATTCAGAGACATCCAAAATATTGGTAGAATGTTGGCCAATGTTGTTGGGGTAGACTGGCTACCTAAGGTAAAAAAAAAGCATCACATGTCGAAAATGCTCCTATTTTCTGCCATTTTGAAAGCTTAACAAAATTCAAAAAACACAACCCCAAAACAAAATTCTTTCCCTAAGCACTTACAGAATTTCCTTCTTTCAAACAACATCTAAACTTTGCACATGTGGAATAGATAACACATCAGTTTTGCGATGCAATGTCATCAAGCGCCAAAAAAACGGGACGAAGTTTTGCATCAATTCAATATATAATAAACCATCCTCAAGTCTTTAAAATTTAAAACAAGTGACGTAATAAACCTTTGGGGAGAGAGTAATGTTAAAGCAATGATCGTTCCTTTATCATTGACACTCATCATAATTGGATTCTTGAACTTTCTCGATGAAATTAACGATTATCGCAATCATAATTTGCCGGTACTTGGTGTCCACACTTCCATTGTCGGAAGAAATGCCACCAATTACTTTGATGTCTTTTAAGAACAGTCCTGGGAATAAATGCATAAAATATGAGCACTTGGGAATTTGAATTTTTAAATTTAATTTATCAAAAATATATAATTTAATATTTTTTTTTGTACTTTTAAAGTTAGCATAACACACTGATTTTCACATAATTAAATATTTTTATTCACTTACTAGCCACTGCATGGCCAGCACGGCGTTGCCCGTGACTATTCTTTTAGTGGGGTTCAGGTGTGACCACTGCTCGCTAACACCTGGTGATTGCTATGAATTCCCATTTGGTTTGTGAAACAAACCAACACCACGGGCAACGTCGTGATGGCCTAGTCATCGTCAAATGCGGCCAGATTCTAATTGCGAAGATATCCAATCGGCGTTACGCCACAATCTCTTGTGAAAATATAAGTATTCAATTGAAAAATTATTTATTAAAAGAAAATTAAACATATAAGGTATCGATCTAAAATTTTACTTGCCCGTGACAGTTCTTTTCGTGGGGTTGAATGTGCAGGTTCCCTGTAAAATTTTGAATAAACCATGTTAATCTCGTAATTTTCTGATCCGTATATTCTTGGGAAATAGTCTGAGAATAGAGTGAAAAAAGCGAGTCTTTCGGAATTTCCGCTCCAACTTCACAGAGTTTTAACGGCCAAATAAAAAAAATCGTTGCTACGATAAATTTTATATCGGGCAAACCCGTTATTTAAAAATGTAACCTTTCATTTCCGTGAATAAAAATGCGGGTTCCGCGATGGACAATTTGTACACTATTGCGAAAAGTATAATAATGATCGATTGCAATGAAATTTACCAGATTGCTAAAGTGCTTATGAATGAATAAATGATTAAAATTTGATACTGAAATATGCAAACTTTATTGAGAAAAATAAAATAAAAAGTGATATCATTCCGTATGGCATATGACTGCTATTATTCCTAATGCAGCATGCCAAGCGCCTTGGTACTGAGTCGTACAGGTTCTTTATGAAGTCCTGCGACAGTTAATCTCATGCTGCTTGAGCCCTGTCACGTAGTTCCAGCAGATTATGCGGTACAGTTGGAATGGTGACACCTCGTCCAATGGCATCCCATACATTCTCGATCGGGGACAGGTTCGGTGAGTATGCCGGCCATGATAAGATATCGTTGTGTTTAAACAAGCTCTAGAGACGGTAGCAATTGGGGTCGAGCGTTGTTTTGTTGAAAGCTGGTGAACCTGGGAGTTCAGGAATAGGAGCGTAACTGGCTATAAAATTTCTTGTACGTAACGCTGGCAGTTCAAAGTATCAAAGTACAAAGAGTACAGTATCAAAGAGTACATTCTGAAGTTTCCGTGATATTTTCAAATTTAAAAACTAATAGTAATAAGCTATAGATATGACAGTTTTAACAAAAGAATAACAAAAATGTGCGATTTTTCCCGAATTTCCAAAAAATATTATCAGGAACCAAATTAAAATTTCTAAAAAAAATTGGGCGAAGTGTAAAAATTTATGTTTAGAGGTACTCTAAAAAACTTACTGCTGAAGACTGAAAATTTGTACGTGTTTTGCTCACTCGCGTTAGAAATATTGCTTTTTTCTACTTTGTCACTTAATTCACCCTAAACTAATAGCCGAATAGGAAAAAATCTTTTCCATCTTGTTCCCTGTACAATTCTGAACAAACCATGTTAATTTCGTAATTTTCTGATCCGTACTTTCTCGGGAAACCGTCTAAGAATCGAGCGAAAAAAGCGAGTTTTCAATCCTATGGCTACGGCAGTAATTTTTTTTTAAATAAAGAGATTTGATTGGAAGAGAGAATAACTGTCTAACGTTTTATATTACTGCTGGTCGCGAATGCGTGCCTATTATCGTTTATGCGGACCTGCTGCGAATGCTTACGGAATTGAAAAAGCTAGAACAAGGAATAACTGATTCGTAACGCGCGAATCAAGTACCTTGTAGAAAAATGCTCAGTTTATTTTCAGTGTTCAATGTAAATATAATTCAGCGCAATTAAAGATGAGCGAAATTTATAGGAAGCGTCTTCATTTTGATTGAGTTTCATTGTGTTAGCGAAAAGAAAGTTTCAGCAAAAAAAGAATAAATAAAAAGCAAGGATAAAACAAAGACGTAATCGAATTTGATATTTTTGTCCAGCCCTATAAAAGAGGGTATAGATTTAAAAAAAGTTGAACACCTTAAATATTTTATTAGCTTTTAAACGAACTTTAACCTTATTCAAACAATAACTGCATTGAATTGAAAAATAATTTTGATGTTTTGTGGAATTCTAGACCTATTCAATAAACAGATTTTAGTCTCAAACGGTTTGAACTCTTAAAAGTAAATACATAGTAATTTTGTATGTTTTAAAATCAAAATTAGGATCAATAAGGCTCCATGACTGATGCAAAACGAGAAAGTAATTAAGGAAGATAATGAAGATGAATGTACTATTTTTATTTTCTATAAAGGTGGAAAGGATCGACTTTAAATTAAAAATATCATGGAAGAATTGGTACTTCTTTTAGCAAAACTAAATTCACCATTTATGAATAAAACGTGACACTCCTTGGTCATTACTTAGAAGGCAAATATTTTATGCCTTGAAAGAGCGTTTATTTTATTTAAGATAAACCTAGACAAACCAAATGTTCATTAAAGTATGGAAAGTTGTGCAAAATCTTACAGGGCACCATGAGAATATAGCACTTGCGTTTTTTCGTTTGATTGTCATGGTAAAATATAAACCTTCATCACACTACTATACTGAGTGCATATAAAACAGTTCGTACTTTAAAAAGCTCGTTTTACTTTTAACTTGTATAAGTAAACATAAAGTATGAAATATTGCCCTTTTCCCCAGTTTAATTCACTTCAGAGTAGAATCTTCTTTCCAGCTTTCAAAGTTATTGAATACCCCGTAAGTGAAAATCTTGGTTCTTTTCTCCCCCAAAAGTCATCTTGGCAGACAAGGACAAAAACTTTTTTCAGTGGCGCAGAACAGAAATAAAAAGATTCCTTATACTTATGCATGACCGAACTTTCGCTTGTATAGATTCTGGATTCTCTGAAGTGTAAAGAGAAGTGAAAATAAATTTGTTTTGTTATACCCCTTCCCTCTTTTTACCGCTTTGCGCTGTTTTCAGCTCTAAGAAAGTTGGGAAATGTAATGAATAAGTAGTTTAAAAGATGTTGAGAAGAGAGAGAAAAATGAATAAGTTTTTTTCTCCTGTTTTTTCAGTTTTCAAAACTCCCATGTTCGGATCAGTAGGGATTCTGGGGGTACAGTGTAATATGGACGCGTTTTGGGCAGCAACATCCCCGAACGCGAATTTTTAATTGTTTCCTCGTGATCGTTGTTCTTTTGCCGTTCCAGTCATTTGTTTCGCATATAAATTAAGCCGTTTGAAACGGATGTAACTTTCAGACCGAGGAGAAGTTTCACTTGTATTTGATAAAACCGAAAACATGATCTCGTAAATGCTTTTGGAAAATTATAAATATATTTTTTTGTTAGGAACTTCTAACTTAACGTCCTAGTTCCTCACTTAACGACATAAGAATAATTTAGTCGTATTTGTTTCGCATATAAATTAAGGCATTTGAAATGGATGTAACTTTCAGACCACGTATAAGTTTCACTTCTATTTGATTATGCCAAAAAACATGGTCTTGTAAATGCTTTTGGAAAATTATTAATCGATTTTTTTTCAGTAACTTCTAACTTAACGTCCTAGTTCCTCACTTAACGACCTAGTTTCTCACTTAACGACCTAGTTTCTCACTTTACGACCTAGTTCCTCACTTAACGACCTAGTTTCTCATTTAAAGTCAGATCCTACGACTAGGTCGACATATTGCTATAATCGTTTTTATTGTTCTGAAAACAGAAAAGTGTTTCATACACACCGGAATTTACGGTATTGATAGTTTATATAAGTTTATTTTAGGGGACTAGCAACGACTTTGAAGCAACTGAATAATCATAGCAAGAAATGACAGATGCAGGGTGAGTGAGCTCAAGAATCACCAATAGAACAAAGATTACAACATTCCGGCATATGATACGTCGCGTTCAACACCTGCTGCATTTCCACGTTTCGGCAGCTGTACTGGGGCTTGAATACAAGCACATTCTATGGAAAATCAATACGGTCCGTTTCTAAGTCAACAGACAGACGCTGACTTTATGGGTCAATGGAATAAAATGAAGGGCTATTAGAGACGGCCAACCCAAATGTCCCACTGGAGCACAACACAACGAGCTATTAGTGACGGTCTAGAATCAATCCCGAAGGGAAAGTACAGAAGACAACCCCACGTAATCCACGGTCAAATGACAAGGCCACAACTGAGCTGGTACCCCACTCTCCAAACGTCTAAACCCATCAACGTGAGGATATTTGTAGCCAAAACAGATTTAATGTGCACTAGATCCCATGTACACGACGTTCTTTGGTCGGACCAAGTTTAGAACTCACGACCCTTCGGCTGGTAATCCAACTGGGATACCGACCGAAGACGTTTTTGAAATTGAAGAAAATGGAGCCTAATGTTTTCATGAGATCAACACCATTTAAAAACGACGTCTTTGAATACTGCAGACAGATTTTAAAACAAACATAACAGAATTTTAAGAAATCAGGAGACTTTTGTCTTGTAGGAGCAACCTTCATCAGTGCTTAACTCTAGTTATTAATTTTTAAATACTTAATTTGATATTGTTATTCGTAAAGGATAATTTCTTAGGTAGGCGAACAAACCCAATTTGTTTTCTTTAATACTGCTTGGATCCTTTTCATATTTTTTATCAATGATGAAGATAATACAAATGTTTTAAGGGTAACATTGAATTTTTATAAAAATAACTTTTTTTAAATCGAAATTTAATAAAAAATTATGACATTATAAAGGGTTTCTAATAACACTGATAGCAATTTAAAATTTGCACCTAGTTTGTAGTTTTGCACTAAATTCTTGGTTTACATTTGGAAAGCGTATTAAACCAAAACAAATTAGGAATAATAATAATAATACAATCTTAATACTGATATCAAATATTTAAATAATCCAAAAAATTCAAAAAAAAATCTGACTTTATCTTATTATCTTACAAAATTAAAAATTTTATTACAGTTACATGTATTTTTTGAGGTTCAATGCACAGTATAATGACTAATAAACATTTATGCAAAATATCTAAGAAAACAATTGAATAGTTTTTTAGGTCGAGTTGTTAAGATAATGGTAAATACAGAAAAATTCATTTCGAGTAAATGGAACATTTTACCCGTAGGACATTGCTTTTTGTTGTTTTTACTAATCCCCGACATGGTCTCTCTAAATAAGACCAATCCCCCGAGTCCATAAACCTCCAATAAGTCCAAGAATAGTAGAGGTTCCGAATAAACCTTGTTTATTGTAAAGTCAATATATTTTAAAATATGAGCTGGCGAAGCCTGATCAGCTCCGCACTTGGTACAAGTCCCGAAAACCTTCTGGCCCTGTTCGTAGGAGATACTCCTCAAGTGTCCACTGGCAAAACGTGAAATACAAGTCTGCTGACTTATAAAGCCCTCAAAGAGTAGGGTGCCTCCAGGATGACTTTTCAAGTACCAGTCATGTACTGGAGGGACATTACAGAGATCTCTAGATGTCTCCATGCACTCTGAAAACGCTTCACTATAAGTATAAGGATTATCTGACTGGAGAGTTTCTAAGGAAGCAGCCTTTGCCAGGGAATCCGCGATCTCGTTGTCACTTATACCGACTTGGGAGGAAATCCATTGGATGTGCTCCTTGTCATTGACTGAAAGTCTCGAAATTAGGTTCAGGATGGAAATTCCAGCCCTGTCCCCAACATTTGTTAGTTACTTAGATGTTGAACTGAGGATCGGCTGTCTGTTAAGATCCAAATATCCAATAAGTCAGGTTCCACAATGTTCTCAGCATAGCTCAGGCCTCTCTCGATAGCAATGAGTTCAGATCTGAACACAGAGCAAGAATTTTGAGTTTCTAATTTTAAGTCTGAATGTAGAAGTAGGAGTCCTGATGAGGATATCATTACCAGAATGGCCTTAATCATTCTTGCTGCCATCTGTATGCATTAGAAGAGTGTCTTTAGGTATTTGATTGATTGTCTCAAGGGCCATCCGTCTCATAAATTCAGGGTTGTCTGCAATTTTATGAACTGGGTTCAAAAGTTCTGTGTAAAAATGGACATCACTAAAATCACTTACAGGGCTAAAACATGGCCCAAGTGACTGATGCTTAATCCGGCAAAAAGGGAGCAAAGTTACTAAATTTTTCAAAATTGCTTGAGAAAAACGACTGTTTTGCTTCAGTCTTTGGTTATTGTTCCATTTCTTAAGATAGGTAGAATCTGGTTCTATTCTGTTCCCCATAGCTGAGAAGCTTATTATAATATTTCACAAGGCAACAGTTTCTTCTCAGACTCAATGACTGGAGGTTACACTCAAAAAGAGCAATATCAGGGCAGCTACTGCTCAGGCCAGAAATAATTTTCGTAGCACTATTTTGAACACTGTCTAACATATTAAGATTGGAATCTGAGGTACAAAAATATATAGGGAAACCATATTCCAAAATTGGTATGATAAGGAAAGTATGTCAATCTCAGAGTTGGGGCATCTGCTCCCCAGTCTTGCCCAGAAATATATTTCAGAATATTAAGCCTCTTCCTACACCTCTCTTCCAGAATTTGTATGTGCCTATTACTAAGAATCTCTTGATCCATTGTAAATTGGTAAACCCTTTTCCATCGTCACCCCCCCCCCCTCACAAAAGAACCGTTTGAGGATCGATCTTAAGAGCATTTGATTTAACATCCCTAGACACTACCTCCTAGAGAAGAAAACCGTCTGGCTAGTTTATGACCTCACCAGTAGTAGGTAAAAGCCTTCCGATCGCAAATTCAGAAAACCCTTGAAAACGACATTGCCTGCTAAAAAAGCAGTGTGTATCGGAGTTTACAATTGAAGGGTTCTAAACAAAAACAGCACTTGTCCAAAAATCGCGAAAATCAACTAACAGTGCAATCTTGCGATTCCCACAATACTCAGAAAATTAACATGCCCTTGTTACGAGACGAGGGAAAATTTTGCTGGTTCTATAAAAACACTTGTCCAGAAAACTGTTTTATCTTCCTGAAAAATTGAAATTTTGGCCAAGTGGGATTTTTGTTGACAACCCTTCAAGTACTGTACATTTTCTTTGACAACCCTATGTGTATTAGGCTCTACTAACGTTTGTACAGTGGAACCGAAAAGTGGCCGTGCTAAAACAATTATAACAATAAGTAAATTACATTTTAAAATGGCGCTAATAATTTACCACTGGAAAGAGAACTTCCCATAGTATAACTAAACAATCATTGTCTTTTCAATCCTGCTGTACGTTGGAGAGAGTGAAAATATATCTTTATGAAGCAGTACTTACCCTTGATTGATGTTATTTCAATCCTTATATTGCATTTGAAGTAATATATATTTTGTATAAAAAATAATAATAAAATAAAAGCAAGAAACATTTTCTGTCAGTCAAGTAAAATATTATAAATAGTGAATATATTGCCCCTCAGTTGCACTTTTTAAAAGGTTATTAAAACTAAGAAAAATACTCCAAAAAATATCCATTTATATTAAAATTACTTTTATTAATATACAAGCTCAGTATTTGAGTACATAGAAAAGGCATAAATTTACATACAATAATTTACGTACCCAAAATTTATATACAAAGCATACAACAAATTACGTACATAAAATTTATATACAAAGCATACAACACATTTTTTATGCCTTACATTCGAGGCAATTCTATAATGAGATTCTTGAAGCCTATTACAGTTGTTCAATAGATATAATAGCAAATTATTGGTTATGAAAATACAAAAGCGTACGTATATAAATATGTACACAATACAGAAAGAAAAATTAAGATGCCTTTATTTTTTTACTGATGCCTAAGTTTAAAAATGAATACTATCAAAACATTTTTATAGTACATTATATAAGGAAAATGACGAACTAACCGTAGATGCATAAATAATCGGAATGAATGTGCCCTAAGTTCTCATAGAAGTTGACTAGGCAATTAAAATCAGGAAGAGACTCGGGTGAATTACATTAGACATCCTTATAGGGAAAGCCAGAGAAGAAAGTGAAAATGTACAACCCTGGATTAAACACAATTTTATCTAAATTCTTTCCCAATTAATTTTTGCAAAAAATAAAATTACTATGCATTATGACATTTACAGCATACACAGCTGGATACTTTAATCCACCTCCACAATTATGGATATGCTGAAAGACTGAATGAATAATTAGTGGTTTTTCAATAGCTAAATTTGCACTACAACTTTCACACTTATCCTTTTTACAATTGAATGACAGTAACCAGCTAATTATGTGATTAAAGGAATGTTATCAGAAATTGAATCTGTGTCATTATCTGTAACCTCACTATGTGGAATCAATATGGCTTCGTAAACGCATATAAACACTTTTATATATACCAGCATATTTTACAGTAGAATCCGCTTATTATAATTACTTCGACTCCCAGTGTTTGATAACAGTAACCAAATAATAATATTAACCAAAAAGTCTGAAAAGTGCTGTTCCCTAGATCTTTGTAGTGTACAGTTTTTTATTTAACCAAAAGAGCACGTTAGGCTTAGTTCAATAAAGTTATGTATGTAAATTGTTGGCTATCATTATAATACGATTTTATGAGACTTGCTGAATATTTGACATAACCACACACACAAAGGAGAATGAAACTGGAGAATCACAGATGCTGAGAGAATTTAGTAACCTAACAAGTATTTCATTGGTATTAATTACTTAAAGAATATTTAAAATGAAATCAACATACCTTTTTCTCCCTTTCTTAGCAACCTTCGAGAATAAAATTAAATCACATATGTCATACTTTGACAAAGCCGTGATTGTGGTGATAATCATGCAAGTAAATTAAAGTCATGCAAAAAAACAAAAAAAAAACAGGACGCATCAGGTAATCAAGAAAGAAAATATATTGTCACAGAATTCAAGGAAATTTTACATAATTGATCAAAAATACAAATAGAGACAATCACTGCATTTTTAATTGAATAAAAATAAGAATGAAATTAAATTCAATAGACCTGTCTGGTGTTCAATCCACCCCCCAGCACTTCGATGGTGAGTACAAGAATTCACGTCCAGTAGTTCCAGACAACCCTCGAAAAAAAAGTTATTTTTTCTCACTTCGCACACTTCAGCCCGCGTCCTGCTTTCGGTATTTTTCCATTGGACCCCAAGGATAGCGTCCCCACGGCAGGCTGTCCATTCCGGCGGTCTCATTGGTCGGGCCTTTTTTAGCGCGAATTGCGCCAACCCCAAGCCGAGAAACTACCCCCACGTGGAGGTTTCGCTTTCATGTTCCCCTTAGGGTCAATATTCACTGTGTGGAGGCGTCACTGGAGTGTGTGCTGCTTGCTTAGCAGGACAACATAGTTTAAAATTTAACGGTAATCCACTGCTGAAACGAGCGCGGATGTCTTCAGCATTCAATTCAAACAAGACAAGAATCGTATACCTACTGATCGTGACGTCATGTAAGGTTTGGGCACCAGTCAGACGGCTTTATAAATCTAGGAGGTAGTGTCCTAGAGCGTAGGGTTCTTTTTACAATATGTATCTCTACTATGAATCTACTCTATAATAAATGCATAGGTAGATAGTTAAATTTACGTCTCACTGGAGCAATAAAATGTTAAGTTACGAATACATAGGATACTTCTGTAAAACAGTATGAATTTTGCAACATGCGCATTGCATTTGTGAAATAAAATATATTTTACTCTCAATAAAAACATTTCACTAACCACTGTAACTATTGTGCAATAATATCAACGAAGTAGTATCGATTTTTATGCATGCAGCAGTCCCTTATTTGATCCGTATGAGCATCATTAGATTTAAGAGAACTGTAGTGTTGCTTCTCCCTAACAACACATACGACTAAACAACAGCATATCTCTACTATTATAAAGGAAAGGTTTTTTTTTTTTGTGTGTGTGTGTCACGAAGTTGTGCCCTGACGAATTTATGGCATTCACACTAATGAAATTTGGCACACATGTAGTACGAATTTTTTTGCGATTTTATAGACCAGCCCGATTTTTAAAATTTAGTCTTGAAAATTTTAAAATTAATTTAATGCGATGTTCTATTATTATTATCATCTTTCTTCCGAATGGCAACAGTCATGAATCGGTATTGAATGAATCCGTATTTACTGCGCGTGTGTATCCGTTGCCGTGTAGCCGCCCGATTACTGCATATCCTTTCAAAAACGTATTGCTTTTTTTAAAGCATGTTAACTTATAAAATACACGACAAATTGCACATTTGAAAAGGCAACTCATCACCTAGAATAAAATTTCTACTTGTTCAAAGCGACAATTACTGATATATATATATATATATATATATATATATATATATATATATATATATATATATATATATATATATATATATATATATATATATATATATATATATATATATTACCTTTAAAATCCGAGACCAATAAAACTAAAGTAATAGAACGAGACCATTCGGGGTAAAAAAAGAAGTTATTTACCCTACCCCGAGAGCATGTAGAAACTGGATCAGGGTAAATGGAGGGGGTACATTTCTTCTTACTCCGAGTACTTTGCGAAAGAAAAATATAGCGGGATCAAGGGACGAGCATGCAGCAAATAAATAGTTTGGGACGCGAAAAGTGAAAATCCCGTAACTTTTGAAGTCACGGAACCTGTTTTTTGTAAGACTTGCGAGAAGAGAAATAAAGTCTATGAGAGAAAAGCCATAAGCAGCTGTTGGATGTATCCCGTGGAGCGGAAAAGCTAGATTTTTCGGATATATCGATCCCATTATTCCGCTCTTATCTCAAAAACTAGGGAGTCCCTTTCCTTCAAAAGGAAATTCTTACTTTTCTTAAATAAATGATGAGTTGGGACTCGAGTGGTGGATTTCTCTTTCAACTCGCTCAATTGTATTTTTCTCAACCTCCCTAATAAAGTAGAATTACTATACGTCAATAATATAGGGATTCTCTCTTATACTAGGAAAGTGAATCGAATTTCTTCAATGAGGTTTGGCCTGGGGGAAGGGGGGGGGGGTTCACACGCATATATCCAATCTTCAACCTGCAATCCTTCCTAGTTATTCTAACCAGTTTGCAACTTTTTGACCAATAGAATCCTTCTTAAGATTCTTTTAACCAATAGATGGCGCTACTTAACTCTGGTCGGTAGTCTTGAGGTATCTCGTTATTAAAACTGACCAGATATCGATGGACGATCTTGTCATTAGTAAAAACTGACCAGATATTGATGGAGGATCTTGTCATTAGTAAAAATCGAAGAGATATCGATGGAGGATCTAACATTAGTAAAAGCTGACCAAATATCGATAGAGGATCTTGTCATTAGTAAAAACTGACCAGATATCGATGGAGGATCTTGTCATTAGTAAAAACTGACTAGATATCGATGGGGGATCTTGTTATTAGTAAAAACTCATCATATCTTAATCTCGTGATCATAAAAAGATTGGCAGTATTTTGATGACGAGTCATTGGCTAGTCATTGGCATAATTGATCTTGATGAATGAGATATCGCGTCGAAACCTCAGTAATTGGTAATTTGACATTAACGTCGCACTAGAGCAACACAACGGGCTATTGACAAAGGTTCGGGATCAATCCCTTAAGGGAAAGATTCGAGGACAACACCTCGTAATTTTGAACCACAGTCAGATGACGAAGCAACACCTGAGATGGCACCACACTCTCCAAACTTCCTTACCAACCCAACGTGAGGACTTTCGGCCACGACAGATTTAAGGTGCCCCAGCCGCCTCTACATCATACGCTTACACGCATCCATGCCCGGAACCGGATTCGAAACAGGAACCTTCAGATCTAGAGGCTAACATCTTAACCACTATACCGGTTGGTCGGCCGAAACCTAATGGAGGTTTAAGCATTGTGAGTGTTTGAAGGTAAAAGCAACACTATACATAGCTTGGAAATCTCGCGAAAATGGGAGGACTCGTACGCTTTCTTCGAACTTGTTCAATCGCATCTTCCTCAACCTCCTTGATAAAGTAAAATTAAAATTTGTTAATGATACTAAGGGAATCGACTTTCTTCAATGAAGTTTGAAACCTCTGATCTGCAACCTGGAGTTCTTCCTTGCATTTCTGCCGACCAACCGGTATAGTGGTTAAGGTGTTAGCCTCTAGATCGGAAGGTTCCTGGTTCGAATCCGGGCCCGGGCATGGATGTTTTGCAAACGTATGGTGTAGAGGCGGCTGGTGCACCTTAAATCTGTCGTGGCCGAAAGTCCTCATGTTGGGTTGGCGTGGAAGTTTGGAGAGTGGGGTGCCAGCTCAGGTGTTGCTTCGTCATCTGACCGTGGTTCAAAATTACGAGGTGTTGTCCTCGGATCTTTCCCTTAAGGGACTGATCCCGGACCGTCGTCAATAGCCCTTTGTGTTGCTCTAGAACGACGTTAACTAAAAAATTACCAATTACCTTGCATTTCTAACCAGTTTGAACATTCTTGACCAATGGAAGCCGTCCTAAGATTCTTTCGACCAATAGAAGGCGCTTTGTAATCCTCCTAGTGTCGGTCTCCAATAGGTATCTCCCGTCATTAGCAAAACCGATCAGATATTGGGAAAAAAATGACAACCGATTAAACGATCCTCCACTACAACGATCTTCCCCCCCCCCCAAAGATATAGTCTGTTCGACCACAGGAGGACAGTACATTATAATATCCCTATACCTCCCCACAAAGCATTGTCTTACATGCTGTCTACTGGGTTGATGCAAAAGTTCGTTCCGTTTTTATGACAAAAATTCAAGAAAAGTTATTTCATTGACTAAAAATTACATTTAATCAGTGTAGTATGTGCCGTTCTGTTCGATGTCCTTTCTCCGTCTCTCCTGTAGCTGCGTCATCCCGCGCTCGTGAAATTTCTAGAGTTTCTGGCTCAAGAACGGATCCTGGTGACGAGAATTTCCGATAAACTTACGGCACGCGCAATCGTCCATGGCACCTCGAGCAGAAAGTGCTTGAAACAGAACAAAAAAAGTTGCAGAACAATTTTTACTTAAATTTTATCACAATTTTTTCCGATTTCTTTTGTTAATCATAAGTTACGATGTTCTGCAGTACAAAGCGCGCTCCTTGCCACACCTTTTTTCCTCTCCAGCGTCGGAACAACCTCTCTACACCACCCCAAATTACCACAAACACTTTACAAATAGCACATCTTCTATGTAAATGACACAATATTTAACGTCAAAAGTGATCGACTGAATTACAAATTCTGAAAGTATGCATTGGTTTTAAATAAAGTAAGTTAATTAATTTTGATGTTTTATTGCAAATATGTAATACATTTTTAGCCAATAGTTGTGTTTTGCGTCTGTTTTTGATTTGACTACAGATTTCAAAACTAGAATACAATGCCTGCAGAACAATTGCAATTGATATAAGTTGTGCTGCAGAACACTAAATATAATTCTGCACCAGGGCATGGCCCCCTCACCATACACGACACGTATCTTCTTTTGCGTTTGCAAAGCATCCTTGCTTTTTCGGAAATAAAAATGCATAACGTGTCGAAAATGTTCCTGATTTTAATTTGTTTTGAAAGCTTAATACAATTTAAAAAACACAACCCAATAACACATTTGTTTCCCCAAGGACTCTATGAACTTCCTTCTTTCAAACAACATCAAACCTCGACACGTGTGAAGTAGATAACACTTCGGTTTTTGCGATGCAACACCATCTAGCACCAAAATCGAGACGAACTTTGTACCAACCCAATAATTCCCCTCCTTCACTTAAGCAATCTTCCCCAGGACCTGGTCGGTTCGACTCAGGAGGGCAACGTATAAAAATATCCCTTTACCACCTCTCAAAGCACTGTCTTACCAGCTATCTACATTCCATTAATTTCGAGTGTGTCCGCCCAGTTTCCGGTCCAGTTCTCCCCAAGGAAAACGGCCATTGTGCCGTTCTCCAAGTCCTGCCACAGACTAGGCCATTTTCGTTAATTAATTATTTGTCCTCTTCCTCGGCAAAGGAAGCGCAGGACAATGTCTGGAAGTGGCGAGTAAAAGGAGGAATATGCTGGTGAGGCCAGTTCAGACAGATTAGATCTCCGGCGGGGCGTGATAGATGGTGAATTAGAGTCGCTGCAACACGGATATAAGACGGGTCTCTACACGTTGCTCAACTACGGACGTGTAGACGCCATGCGTTAACTTTTAATTCAGTGGTTCCCCACCTTTTATGCTTCACGAACCCCTGCAACTGTGTCTGTAGCTGGCGTATTTTTCGTATTCGTAAAACTGGAATTATAGTAAGGCAAAGGAGGAATTTAGTAAAACACATCGTCAGGCTACCACGTTGGATTATGTGGTTTGGAACGAGTCTATTGGTTGGATTAGGGGACAGAAGGAAACGCAAACAAATCCCTAGCCACGAATTCTATGTTTAGGATTTCGGGCTAGTGCCTGCCCTCTGTCTAAGGTAAGGTAATTTTAATTAACGTCGTACTGGAACAACACAACGGGCTTGTGACGAAAGTCCGGGATCAATCCTGTTAGGGAAATTTCCGAGGACAACACCACGTAATTTTGAACCACGGTCAGATGACGAGGCGACACCTGAGCTGGCAACCCACTCTCCAAACTTCCACGCCAACTTGAAGACTTTCGGCCTAGACAGATTTAAGGTGCACCAGTCGTCTCAACACCCTACGCTTACAAATAGCCATGCACTGAGCTGGATTCGAACCACGCACCTTCAGATCTAGAGGCTAACACCTTAACCACCAGACCGGTTGGTCGGCATTAATGAAGTAATTATAAATCGGCGGGATTAAAGTAACTAACATTAGTGAATTTCTTTCTTTTGTTGTACAGGTATTTTTAATTAAAGTCGCACTGGAGCAACACAACGGGCTATTGGTGACGCTGAGATTGTTCGGGGTCCTCTGTTTAAACCAAAATTTATTGAAACGTCTTTTAAATTAACATAAAGTATAATTATTTAAATAATTGAGGTAGGTATTTTAATCAATGTCGTACTCGTACAACACAACGAGATATTGACGACGGTCCGGGATCAATCCCGAATGAAAAAGATACGAATATTATTGAGGTAAAAGATATTGATTAGTCCCCTGTTAGTATTATTAATCCTCCTGATATTGACTTGACGAGGTATCTCGTCGTTCAAAGAAATATGATTAGATCTTGATCTGGTCATCATAAAAGAATCGACAAAATCGTGATCACGAGATATTTCGTCATTGACAAATTGGATCAGATTTTGGTGGACAAGGCATCTCGTTGAAAAAACAAATCGCCCAGAGGGTTGATAGATGATTGTTCACAAAACTAATTTTGATTACAATTGTTGACAGCTCAAAAAAACAGAGAAAAATAGGTTTTGCTCAAAATTTTTGTTGGATCTCCGGGCAGAAGTTGAAGCATCTCTGTATTATTTCCAGCTGTCTAAACGATCATAAGAAAATAACTTCATTGCTTTGTCTCTTTCCAGAATGGTAATACGATTTAAAGAAGGTATTTTAACTAATGTCGCACTGGAGTAACACAACGAACTGTGAAGGTCCAGGATAAAAATCCGAAGGGAAAGATAATAGGACAGAACCACGAAGTTTTGAATAACAAGGTCAGACGACGAGGTCACACCTGAAATGGCATCCCTCTCTTCAAACTTCCCCTTCTCACTTACAAAGTGAGGATATGTGAAGCCATGAACAAATTTAACATGCACACGCACATAAAATAACGCGAGATGCAAGATCGCCCGTGTGAGACACGGGCATGTGCAAATTTGCCGGTAACGTTCGCCTGTGTCAGACACGGGCAAATGCGTCAAGGAGTTAATACCAGGGTTTGCCATAAAGGTTTTTATTTCGAAGGGCAAGGCTGGGTACAGATTACACAGACAAATACAATACATAATGCAATACAGTACAGAATTAACCGAAGTCATTGTAGCCTTATACAAGGCCAGAAGTGATGGTCACTTGAGAAGGGGCACCCAGTGGGTGGACCATCATTGTCCATAACAAAGGACAGCACAATTTACATCCATGTCCTGACCCGGATTCGAACCAGGAACCTTCCGATCCAGAGGCCAACACCTTGACCACTAGACCGGTTGGTCGGCTTGCTATAAAGGTAGTCTACTTCATTTAAATTATAAAAGTAGTGAAGAGGTTTTTTCCAGCTGTGTCTATGGACAAGCAATCCGTTCCAAAAAACTGTTGTCTCCAATCCTTCAGGTGGTTGTCTCTTTGAGGTATTTCGTCATTCGCAAAACTTATAAGACCTGGATGGACGATATATTTCGTCATTATTAAAAAACTGTCCAGATCTTGATCGCCATTATAAAAAAATCGGCGATATCTTTATGACGAGATATCTCGTCAGTAGATAAATTGATCAGTTCTCAATGGACGATAGATCTCGTGGTTAGCTAAATTGGAGGAGAGATTTTTATGGACGATATATCTAGTAAAACCACTTGTGGATGGCTAAAGGAAGGCCATTCTCAAAGATGTTTCATTGTGTTAGATGCAATGTACTTGTTTTATAATTTTGTTATTGGTGAATTTTAGATCTCATACACAAGCAATGGTTGGTAGACAGTTGAATTAACGCTACACTGGAGCACCAAAACAATTATTGTTGATGATCCGGTATTCATCCCGAAGTGAAAGATCCAAAGACAACGCTTCGTCATCTTGAACCACGGTCAAATGACAAGGTCAACACCTGAGCTGGATCCTCACTCTCCAAACTTCCACAGCATGCCACCGTGAGGACATTTAAGGCCACTACACATTTAATGTACACCAGCCCCCGTGTACAAGACGGTCTTTGGCTGGGCCGTGTTTTGAACTCATAATCCTGCAGTTGCTAAACCGTTGTTCTTCCAACTGAGATACTTGGGGCCATCTCACACATGAGAAGGGCCGCAGTAATCCGATCGGTAATTGGTAATTTTTATTAACGTCGTACTAGAGAAACACAACGAGCTATTGACAACAATCCGGTATCACTCCCCTAAGGGAAAGATCCGGGGACTACACCAGGTAATTTTGATCCACGGTCTGATGACGAGTGGTCCGGACGATTAGTGACGGATTAGCAACCGGAGGGTTGCGAGTTTGAACTCAACAAACACCGTCATGTACAAAGGGGGCTGGTGCACGTTAAACGGGTCGTGGTCACAAATGTCCTCACGTTGGCGTGGTGGAAGTTTGGAGAGTGGGGTTCCAGCTCAGGTGTTGCCTCGTCATCTGACCGTAGTTCAAAATTACTTTGTTTCGTCCTCGGATCTTTCCTTGGGGGATTAGTCCCAAATCGTAGTCAATAGCATAATTGCCAATTTCCAGAGATTAATCAACAGCTATTCAAAATCAATTTGCAATTTTCATTCTGTCAAGCTATGAATATCAGCACATTTGTTTTCAACTTGCAGAAGAAATGAGACTCGGCGGAAGACATTTTTTTCTACTCGGTTTCGTTTACCTCAACATTAATAGAATTAGCCCCGTGTTAATGAAATTCCTAGCGACGTATTAATTCCCATCCAAAAGGTTTGTCGCCAACATCAACTCTCAAGTCACTTAATGTGCATACTTTCCCCCACCAAATGCCCCACTTGCAGAAAGATTCATGTAAGGGCAGAGTGAAACAATTTCATGGCTGAAATACTTCTCCCTCGGACTTCTTCGGTATGACATTTCGCAGGCAGTTGGGGATGAAAGAGTGGGGAAAAAATGTCGTTCCGCAGCTCCTGGCATGCGAAGACATTACCAGACATAAGCCAGACCGGAACAAATCTAGATATTATAAACTGTCTGGCTCCGTGAAGTCCACCAAAGAGACATTCTGCTAGTGAAAACTGTTTCAAGAAATACTTGTGTAAATATTTCTAGTGGAGTAGTCCAAAAGGGGGCCACCAGATGGCGTTGGTTTCCGAGTTTTAAAATATGTACACAAATGACTGCTGTAAATGATCGAAATGTTTCTTTATATCTACACGTGTGAAGAGAGAGAGAGAGAAGTATTTTGACAATTCTGTTTACAGGCGGTTTGGTTTGTGCCACAGATTTAACATGCACCACCCTCCTTTGTACACAACGATATTTGCTTGGATTCAAACTTACAACCTTTCGGTTGCTAATCCGTTACTCTTCCAACCGGGCAACTGCGTCCTTATCTACCATCAAGAAACGGTAATTGGTTATTTGGTAATTAACTAGAGGAACTAGAGGACCACAACGGGCTATTGACGACGGTCCGGGATCAATCCCTAAAGCTTCGGTTTCCTAAGAAAGCGTAGCCGTGATCTAGCGGCCGTGATGTAGCGGTGATTGACGTCAATAAAACGTTGTTTATACTAAAACATGTTTTTCTAGAGAGCGTTGCTTGTGAGCGTAACGAAAATTATCGGTGCCACTATTTCCATGACTGTCGTCATAGCGGTCTCAAACAGTTGGGGAACGTTTTTTCTCTTGCAGCGACAACATTTCATTTCCTGCGCCAAACGATTCGAGCGAAGAGGAGAAAAACAAACAAACATTTTTGACTGCCATTGATTAGTTAGTTTTTGTAAAATCGGGACCGTTAAACACAGAATAAAAATTTCAACGGATTTGAAATCTGCGAAAAATTTGACACCAGATCGATACCTTAAATGAGATTTTCTTTAAATAAATAATCAATTGTTTAGTAAATAATTAAATGATCAAATGGAAAATAATTGAATAATAAAACTATTTTTGATATCGATCTGGCGTAGAAATTTACGTAGATTTCAAATCCGTTGAAATTTTCATTCTGTGTTTAACGATACCGATTTAAAAAAACGAACTAATCAATGGCAGTCAAATATGTTTGTTTGTTTTGCTCCTCTCCGCTCGAATCGTTTGGCGCAGGAAATTAAATGTTGCAGCTACAAGAGAAAAAACTTTCCCCAACTGTTTGAGATCGCTATGACGACAGTCATGGAAATGGCGGCTCCGATAATTTTCGTTACGCTCACAATCAATGCTCTTTAAGAAACCAACAAAATCTGTTAGTATAAACAACGGTTTAGTGATGTCACCCACAGCTACATCACGGCTACGCTTTCTTAGGAAACAGAAGCTTAAGGGAAAGATCCGAGGATAACACCACGTCATTTTGAACCACGGTCAGATAACGAAGCAACATCTGAGCTGGCACCCCACTCTCCAAACTGGCACACTAACTCAACGTGAGGACTTTCGGCCACGACAGATTTAAGGTGCACCAGCCGCCTCTACACCATACGTTTACAAACACCCATGCATTGACCCGGATTCGAATAAGGAACATTCCGATCTAGATGTTTAACCAGCAGAATCTTAACCACCTAGACCAGTGGTCCCCAACCCCCGGGCGGCGGACCGGTACCGGTCCGTGGATCAAATGGTACCGGGCCGCCCAAGGAATATTAAATTATTTCCATTTTATTTACTTTGGTGTATTTATCTCGGGTTTGTGTGGTTCTTATCTATGAAATGTCTACTCAAATTAGGAGGCGGTAAATCAGAACTTTAAATTTGTTCTGTTACTAGACCTTCAATTATGATTTCTGAATTCTGTATGTCTCTATTTTCCAATTTTGACAAATGTGAAACTGTTTTCAAGTTGGCAGACAAAGTAGCTGCATTTAAAGCCAAACTGAAGTTGTATGGACGGCGCGTGAACAGAGGCATTTTGGACATGTTTCAGACGTTAGCGGGGATTTTAGGTGAGACTGAGCCAAAACATTCATTCTCCTAGTGGGTGCACGATTGTGGTTGGGAAACCACAAAATACCCACGAACTAGTAAGAAATGGATCCGCAACCCATTTGTCAACAAATCAGGCGAATCTAGCATGTCTGTGCAAGAAGATCAACTGCTGGAGATTGCAAATGAAGGCGGCCTTAAAACTACGTTCGAGACAACAGCTCTGCCGGTGTTGAAATGAAATAATGGGTGAGCCGGAGAACTTAGGCCGAAGGCCTTCTATCTCCCTCGGAAAGTAGTTGGGAACTGAGCAGGTTTTGAAGTTCACTGAAATATGTAAGGTAGAGTGAGTGCAGTTGGTTGACCAATGAAAAACAGGTGCCTTAGAAATTGGGCAGATCAAGGACGAGTCCAATTGGTACAGTATATAAGATGCAAGATGACAAGGAAAACTTAAGAATAATTAAATTAAATAAAAGAAAAAAGTAAAGCAGGAGATTTAAATAGTAAGAACATTAAGGATTAAGAATGACTCTGGGTCTTTTATTATATTCCGGTTGACGAGGGTCATATCTGGGGATACACTGGATGGCAGGGTTATCAATTAATTCAAGATTAGCATAAAAATTAGTAGCAAGTTTACTGAAGTAAATTTTAAGTTCGGTAATTTCAAGATCTTCGCGAATTTTAGCGTTTCGGTAGTACCAGGGGTAACCACTGATAATACGTAGAGTAGAATTTTGAAGAGATTCAAGTTTTTGGAGGGTAGTTTTCGCTGCGTATCCCCAGACAAGACTGGCGTAGCTGATTTTTGGTCTAATCATGGCTTTGTAAAGGAGCAATTTGTTGTCGATTGAAAGAATAGAATTTCTACCTATTAAGGGGTAAAGGGTGGACCTAGCGGCGATGACTTTGTTCCTTAAAGAAGTGATATGGGGTTTCCACGTTAGGCGAGAGTCTAAAGTGGCTCCAAGATATGTACATTTAGGGGACCAAGGTAATTCATTGCCGTAAAAAATAGGGGGGTCAGGAGTATTCCGTTTCTTAGTAAAGTAAACAGCTTGGCATTTGTCAACATTGATTTTTATTTTCCAAGCAGTAAGCCAGGATTCAAGTGAGTGTAAGTAGTTGTTGAGTGTATTCATGACATCTGTAGGATCATGGTGTCTGGCTAACACAGCTGTATCATCTGCAAACATGCAAAGCATTGATGATTGATCTTGTGGTATGTCGTTCACATACAGATTGAATAGTTTGGGTCCTAGGATTGAACCCTGTGGAGTGCCAGCCTGAATGGCATGAGTGTTTGAAAGGGTCTTGTTTACTCGAACGACGAAGTGCCTACCTGTTAAGTAGGAAAAAAGGAGTCTGATGAGTGAGGCAGGGATGCCAAATGTAATTAATTTGTGGATGAGTCCGTAAATCCAGACCCTATCAAAGGCTTTGGCTATATCTAGGAAGATCGCACCAGTACTTTCTTTGTTTTTAAAACCTTCCAAAATATGCTCAGAAACTCTTAGGAGTTGATGGGTCCTATTACCCACAGATGAAACCGTGTCGTTGCAAAGAAACAATCTCAGGGTTCTCATTGATTTAGCGTTCTAGTGAGTTAAAATGTTAAATCACATTATATTCATTTTTTGGTGCAACTGTATTTTATTTTGAAGGCATGTTTAAACACAATTAAATTAAAATTATTAAATCAAAACAATCTAAAATATAAGCAATCAACGCCCCCCCCCCCTCCCTCAGCGGGCCGCGTTAAACTTATCAAACGTTGATCCGGTCCGCGGCGATAAAAAGGTTGAGGAGCACTGACCTAGACCACCAGAAGAGAGAGAGAGTTAGTTAAATTAAAATCCATCTGAAAGTTGAAGGACCGGTTAGAAGAGTAACTGATTAGCAAACCAGATAGTTGAGAGTTTGAATCCGACCAAAAAACATCGTGTACATAGTGGGCTGGTGCACGTTAAGTCTGTCGTGGACTCAAATGTCTTCACGTTGCCGTGGTGTGGAAGTTTGGAGTGTGAAGTGCCTGGTCAGGTGTGACATCATCATCTGACCGTGATTCAAAATTACGTGGTGTTGTCCTCGACTCTTTCCCTTCGGGTTTGATCCCGGACCGAAGCCAATATCCCGTTGCGTTGCCGTAGTTGTGATTTAAAATACTTCTCTATCTATCTCGTAATTTTGCACTATGGTCAGGTGTCAAAGTCAGCATCAGAGCTGGCACCCCACTCTCCAAACTTCCATACCTTGCCATCGTGATTAATTTCATCTCAATAACGCAATTATTTAGGTCATAAAATAACTACTATGCAAAGACATGATAAAAACAAGAAACCAATGTTTATCAAGGAAACTCATCGTGTGATTTATTTAATGGAAGGTATGTAAGTAATTGAATTAACGTTTCACTGGAGCAACAAAACAGGCTATTGGACATGGTTCGCGATCAATCTCGGAGATAACGATCCCAGGACAACAGCATGTAATTTTGAACCACCGGTCAGATAACGAGGTAACACCTGTGACTTCCACTCCACTCCAAATTTCCACACCACGCTAACGTGAAGACATTTAAGGTCACGCAGATAGAACGTGCACCAGCCCCTTTGTACATGACCGGTCATTCAACTCCGATTACTAATTTGTTACTTTTCCAACCTGTCTACTATCGCCCCCTGTTATTTTATAAATGAAGTAATTCAACTAGTTACCACCGTCCCAGCCTAAGCCATTCGGTGTATCGATACGTACTTTTGAACCACGGTCAGATGACGAGACAACATTTGAGCTGGCATCCCACTCTCCAAACATTCACACCAACCCAACGTGAGGACTTTCGGCCACTACAGATTTGAGGTGTACCAGCCGCCTCTACACCATATTTTACAAACATCCCTGCCCTGACCCGGATTCGAACCAGGAACCTTCCGATCTATAGGCTAACACCTTAACCACCAGACCGGTTGGTCGGCATTAATGAAGTAATTATAAATCGGCGGGATTAATGTAACTAACATTAGTGAATTTCTTTCTTTTGTTGTATTGGTATTTTTAATTAAAGTCGCAGTGGAGCAACACAACGGGCTATTCGAAACCACACCCGAATTCTTTCTTCTATATCAGTAAAAAAAACTTTTCTTGTTGGAATGTACGTCCAATTGACGGGAAAAAACTTGCTTTTCATGATCTGGTACTTACTCCATTTGAAAAAAGCAGTTTTGTAGATTTAGGCCAACCGAGATATTTTTTGACCTATATTCTTTTGAAGTATAGAGTAGTAACCAAAAATGAAACTCTTAAATCTATGGTATTTACGAGGATTCTCATTAGTGTAATATTGTTTTTCGACAACCACACTCATAATTGCTGAATAACTGAATCCAAATATCAAAGATTCATAGAGTAAATTCTATTGGAAGGTCGAAACAGGTTTGAAGTCACGAAGGGAAGACTGCACTACGGATGAATGCGTGTAAGCCAATTAAAGGGTTAAAGGGATCTGATTGTTGATTTTGCATAAAAACTCCACTTTTAAATTTGGGTACCATCTAAAATGAAATTAATGTTATGATCTATTCATTTTCAAAAAAAAAGTTCCATTTTTTTTTTAATATTTTTAAAAATTATATTAATACATAATTATGAACACATTTCGAAAACTATTAATTAAATAACGGACTGTTCAATTATTAATGCCTCGTATTTAATGAGACAGCGTTTTACGGAATATTTTCAAGTAATCAACGAACCTTTCGCATTTAAATTGAAGCAAACATTCTGGTCAAATAATAAGAACGCCAAATTTCAAACGGATTTAGAAAATTTTCCATTTTGAAACGGTACATATTAAAAAATACTTAGCTCAGAAACATTTTTAATGGATTATGCTTGAATACCAGAGTGGTTTTCTATTTATCTAAGGGCCGAGGTACCTAGGTTGGTAGATTCGTGTATTAACAACCGGTAGTTGCGACTTCGAAACTACATCCTTGCAAAGACCGTTATATACGCAGGGGGCAGGTGTACGTTAAATATGACATGGCTTCAAATGTCTCGCCCTCTACTTGATCAACTGACATGAATCATTATTTTGTATGTTTGGTTTTAGTAATAATTTTATTTCGTTTTGTCTGTTAACATGAATAACATAAAACACTTTTAAAGAATATAATTAGCTTTCCATGAAAACCGTTTTTAATATTGGGTGTCCTTCACAATATAGGGCCGTGATAGCCTGGTTGGAAGAGTAATGGATTAGCAACTGCGAGTTCGAGACTCGATCCAGTCAAAGACAGTCGAGTGCAAGAGGGACTAATGCACGTTAGACCTGCCGCGTAATTTTGAACCATAGTCAGATGACGGGGTCGTACCTGCTAAAAAACTTCGTACTACAATGGCACGCAACTTGGATCGCATGCAAATTAAGGGTCGTTGTAGCCCGGTTGGAAAAGTAACATACAAGCAACCGGAGGGTTGCGAGTTCGTATCCGACCATAGACCGCAGTGTACAAAGGGGTCTGGTGCACATTAAATCTGCCATGGCCTCAAATCTCAACACTTTGGGCGTGGTGTGGGTTTGGAGAGTGGGGTGTCAACTCAGGCGAGGCCTCGTCATCTGACTGTGGATCTAAATTACGTGGTGGTGTCCTCTTATCTTTCCCTTTGGGGGTTGATCCTGGACCGTCACCAATAAACAGTTGTATTGCTCCAGTAATCTATTGTGACGATAATTAAAAATACCACACCATACCTCGGATTTTTCCCCTGTGGATTGATACCAGACCGTTGCCAATAGCCCGTTGCGTTTCACCAGTGTGATGTTAATTCACTTACCTACCTGTACATTACCGAATGCCAGCACGCGTCAAGTGCACCTGCAGAGAGTGGGCGGGAAGAAATTATTATAACGCCATCAAAGGCCGTATTTAAAGCTTTTAAGACGTGTTTTAGTCCGTTTTTATCATAACGCGCAATCTGTCTCGCAGGTGCTCTTTTTCCTAAGGGGATCAAGAGACAACATTCGAAAAGCAGATTGCGATCTTTCTGTTTGGAGGAAGCATATTCTCACGAACGAAAGGGGAAAATGAGACATTTCAGTCACGGATACGTCGAGTTCTAGTTCTTGATGATATCTTTTTGGATTATATATGATGTAATTGGAAATTTCATTTATTAAAAAACCAAGAAGCATCTGGAATATTAAGGAAGGTAGTTAATTAATGAACGTCGCTCTAAAGCTGCTATGATCTTCGATAGCCCTCGCTTCATATTATGTTTGAGCAGATACAAAACCATGCTCAGACCAATAATCAGCTACGCTAGCCATGCAGCTAAAACAAACATTAATAAACTTGAAAGTATTCAAAATTATACCCTGCAAACTCAGTGGTTATCCCTGATACTACCAAAACGATAAAATCCGTTCCTCAATAACGATATAAAGACGATAAAAAACGATAGACTTCGAAATATATATATATATATATATATATATATATATATATATATATATATAATTGAACTGAAAAAAATTCTTCAGTAAAACCTCAATTAAATTCTACGCGAATCTGGACACTATTGAAAATCCAGTGTATTCCCAGATATGAATTTCGTCAACCAGATTTCAGTAAAGAGCCAAGAGCCATTCTTTATAATTAAATAATTTTTGGTTTTTATATAATCCTTCCTTTTTATTCATTTTCTATTTTTATGCTGATCTGGACACTATTTAAAATCCAGTGTATCCCCAGATACGAGTTTCGTCAACCAGATCTCAGTAAAAAGCCAAGAGTCATTCTTTATAATTAAATAGTTTTTTGTTTTTGTATAATCCTTCCTTTTTATTCCTTTTCTATTTTCTATGCGGATCTGGACACTATTGAAAATCCAGTGTATTTCCAGATATGAATTTCGTCAACCAGATTTCAATAAAAAGCCAAGAGCCATTCTTTATAATTAAATAATTTTTGGTTTTTATATAATTCTTCCTTTTTATTCATTTTCTATTTTTATGTTGATCTGGACACTATTTAAAATCCAGTGTATCCCCAGATACGAGTTTCGTCAACCAGATCTCAGTAAAAAGCCAAGAGTCATTCTTTATAATTAAATAATTTTTGGTTTTTATATAATTCTTCCTTTTTATTCATTTTCTATTTCCTATGCTGTAATTCTGTCATCATAGTATCAACTGTATAGCTAAAATTTGACTTTCACTGTGACTCCTCCTCCTTACTTTTCATTGGATCACTACCACTCCACTTCAATACAATATATCATAGTCATGTTCAGTTCCAGTCAGCATTCAGAAGGAGGTAGAAGGCCTACGGCCCAGGTTCTCCGGCACACAAATTATTCTGTTCGGTATAAGCAGAACTTGGGAGATTTCCGCTGGAATGACGAAAGTCGAGGCGAAAAGGAGGTTCTTTGTCCCATCGAAAAGAAGGTGGTGAGGGGGTGTTGTTCCTCGGAACATAGAAATATTTATTTTTCTTCGGATCTTAAAGTGATACAATTATTTAAGTAGTGTATTTGTAAGCATTGTTTTACAATACATCGTTGACGATTAAAACTTAGTTGTGAAATTGTAAAATGCCCATATTAATGTCAAAATTGATGTGTCCATTCATGTGTATTTAGACGAATATTAGTATTGGGGAACTTTGCACTTCTAAATTTAAGACAAAGAAGAGGTGGCTATTTAAAAAGTATTTCGACTTTTTTTGCAATTGTAGAAAATTTAAAATGGTCGCACTGCAATATTAATACGTTTTTCCGAAATAAGCCGGATTGAAAGAAACATTCAATATTACGTAACACAAAGAACTGGACATTTAAACAATTTGTTTTAAACAATAAGTTTGTAGTTTAATTTCAACACACAACCACCCAGATTGATAGCGAGCACATGAAAAAAATTTGTAACCGAGTTGTCAAACCAGAAAGATTGATTAACCAAACCTGACGCCGGGGTAATCAATCATCCATGTTCAAGCCTTTATCTACCAGCCGTGATACTGTCATGATGCCGCAGGCATAACTAGGCGGCCGTCTTAACAGAGACCAGAGGTGTCAACTTAGACGGACAGAATACAGTGGAGCATGGGCAATACAGACGGCTATGTCGTGGTTCATTTTATTCCAGAAACAAAACAAAGTGGCTTTTTTATTCTATAGTTCAAGTTTCTAACTTCGGGATCGTTGAAGATAGAGTCGAAATTACAACGGATTTCAAATCAGCGTAAAATTCTTCGACAGACAAATACCAAAAACAGATTTATCATTCAATTATTTACCATTTGATTATTTAATTAGTTATGATTTGATTATTTAATTATTTACCATTTGAATATTTAATTATTTACCATTTGAATATTTAATTATTTACCATTTGAATATTTAATTATTTAATTATTTAACATTTGATTATTTAATTATTTACCATTTGATTATTTAATTATTTACTATTTGATTACTTAATTATTTAATATTTGATTATTTAATTATTTTTAGTAAATAATTTATTTTTTATTTAAAAAAAAACACATTTAAGGTATTGATCTGGTGTGAAATTTTAATAACTAATTCTACGCCAGATGATGCCAAAAAAAAAAAAAATTATTATTCAATTATTTACCATTTGATTTTTATAATTATTTATTAAATAATTAATTATTTGTTTAAAGAAAATCACATTTAAGGTACCGATCTGGTGTAAAATTTTCCGCAGATTTCAAATCCGTTGAAATTTTCAATCTTTCTTTAACGATCCCGATTTAACAAAAACGAACTAAACAATGCCAGTCAAAAAGTTTTGTTTGTTTTGCTTCCTTCCGCTCGAATTGTTTTTCGCAAGAAATTAAATGTTGTCGCTACAAGAGAAAAAACGTCCCCCAACTGTTTGAGACCGCTACGACGATCGTCATGCAAATATCGGCTCCGCTAATTTTCGTTACTGTCACAAACAACGCACAATAGGAAACCAACGCCATCTGTACGAAAAACGGTTTAGTGACGTAATCCACAGCTACATACGTCTGCTAGATAACGGCTCCGCTTTTTTACGAAACCGTAGCTTAACTGGCCGAGGTAGTCCGGTTGGAAGAGCTTAGCTACCGGCGGATTGTGAGTTCGAATCTAACCATATAGCGTCGTGAACGTGGTGGCTGGTGCACATTAAATTTGTCGTGGCTTCAAATGTCATCACGTTGGCGTGGTGTGTAGAGTTAATCGCACCCCTACAGATTGACCCACCGGGCTATTGACGACTCTCCGTGATCAATACCGAATGGAAAAGTTCGAGGACAACACCTCCAAGGTAGTGTGAAGAGGTGAGCACCTAAGCTGTCACCCCCTTCAACTTCCACATCACACCGAAGCGAGAACATTTGAGGCCATGGTAGATTTAACTGGTACCGTAGAATGGGGTACATAGAAGCAGTTTTGAAATTTATAGCAATATTGAGCCTTTTCTTGTAATATTAAAATTTTGATTAATACCTTAAAATCCGGTGACTGTCTATACTATAAGCCCTCATGGTAAAAAATTTTAATTTTTGACTTTGGAGACAATAATTTTTTTTTAAAGTTACCTGGTCTTTATTCTTTATCAATTGTGATCACTCGCTAGGTGATCAGAAACAGTTATGGTCTGTTTAAATTGTTATTTTCGGTATTTTTTAATTAACGTCACACTGGAGCAACACAACGACAGTCAGTCTTAGAAAAGTAATAGTTGGCTTTGCCAAATCACTTGAATGAAATCCCTAAAAACGTTTTAAGACACGTTTGCACAAATTGTGGAGGTGTTTACGAAAAAAAGGGTGTTTGCAGTTCTTTTCTAATGACGAGATATATCTAGTCCATCAAGATCTAGTCTGTTTTCTAATGACCAGCTGTATCTAGTCCAACAAGGTCTAGGCAGTTTTATAATAAGGAATTATATCGTCCATTAAGATCTAGCCAGTGTTCTAATGACTATATATATCTAGTCCATCAAGATCTAGCCAGTGTTCTAATGACTAGGTATATCTAGTCCATCAAGATCTAGTCTGTTTTCTAGTGACCAGCTGTATCTAGTCCAACAAGGTCTAGGCAGTTTTATAATAAGGAATTATGTCGTCCATTAAGATCTAGCCAGTGTTCTAATGACTATATATATCTAGTCCATCAAGATCTAGCCAGTGTTCTAATGACTAGGTATATCTAGTCCATCAAGATCTAGTCTGTTTTCTAGTGACCAGCTGTATCTAGTCCAACAAGGTCTAGGCAGTTTTATAATAAGGAGTTATGTCGTCCATCAAGATCTAGCCAGTGTTCTAATGACTATATATATCTAGTCCATCAAGATCTAGTCTGTTTTCTAGTGACCAGCTGTATCTTGTCCAACAAGGTCTAGGCAGTTTTATAATAAGGAATTATGTCGTCCATTAAGATCTAGCCAGTGTTCTAATGACTATATATATCTAGTCCATCAAGATCTAGCCAGTGTTCTAATGACTAGGTATATCTAGTCCATCAAGATCTAGTCTGTTTTCTAGTGACCAGCTGTATCTAGTCCAACAAGGTCTAGGCAGTTTTATAATAAGGAGTTATGTCGTCCATCAAGATCTAGCCAGTGTTCTAATGACTATATATATCTAGTCCATCAAGATCTAGACAGTGTTCTAATGACTAAGTATATCTAGTCCATCAAGATCTAGTCTGTTTTCTAGTGACCAGCTGTATCTAGTCCAACAAGGTCTAGGCAGTTTTATAATAAGGAGTTATGTCGTCCATCAAGATCTAGCCAGTGTTCTAATGACTATATATATCTAGTCCATCAAGATCTAGTCTGTTTTCTAGTGACCAGCTGTATCTAGTCCAACAAGGTCTAGGCAGTTTTATAATAAGGAATTATGTCGTCCATTAAGATCTAGCCAGTGTTCTAATGACTATATATATCTAGTCCATCAAGATCTAGCCAGTGTTCTAATGACTAGGTATATCTAGTCCATCAAGATCTAGTCGGTTTTCTAATGACGAAATGTATCTAGTTCTTCACGATCTGGTTAGTTTTGTTAATGACGAAATGCCTCGTGAAGACTACCACCAGGAGGGTTTATAGATCTGTTGTTTTCACACTAGCTAAAATTCCTTTTTTATTGACAATTGTGAGAAATTAACATACATCTTCATTTTTGAGCCTTTCTCATCGAAGCTGTTTTCTCTTTTGATCCTTCAGCCGTGGCGTTCCAGGAATCGCATAGAAATACTGGCAGTAATTCATTCCCCTAATGTGACACTTTGCCTTTGTTTTTACCGTTGTCGGACGTAAAACTCTTAAAAGTATCGTTTTCTTCTAGCTCCTGGTTCTTTATGAGAGGAGGGGGATTCGGTAGTAGAGAGGAAAGTGGCAAGCTACTTTATGAGCTGATAGAGAGGAAACGGAATTTATGTCTAGTAGTCTGTCAACGGCTGAAGAGAAGATAAGAGCCTCCAATCCTTTTAACGTTGCGAGGTCGCGAAATGAACACCTCGTCTGGGAAAATCTAAATAAGAAAAATAGCACCATGGTTTTTGAAGAAAGGGAGAAACTTTTCTCTGCAAGAGGAGTGATAGCTTTTTCAGTGAAATGCGCTTAGTCTAGGTTTCTGGTAGATAGAAAAATAACACATTTTAGAATACTTTAACACCATCAAGCTTTTGGTGTACCATCACAGGTATACTTAAGAATCGTCATTACATAATCCGCATACTCTCAACTTTTTCAGACGAATTCCTTTTTAACCTTTGAATCAGTAATCTTATTTAAATATTATTAAACTTTTTATTCAACTTCTGGGCAATTTATTTTTGATTCTGTTTCTCCACAAAACCATTCTACCAGAGGTTAAGGACGCTACGCAGCCATGCACTCAGTGCTACGCACGTCAACCGATTCTATACGCATACTCTATAAAAGAATTTTAAAATAATGAGAATTTTGGGCATTTTGGAGTAAAATAATGTAACTTTGTCAACAAAAATTACTTCGTGAATGATTTGGGCTACACTGTTTATTGCATAGTTAGTTATTTTTAATACTGGTGGCTAAGTTTGCCATAAATTATTCATTAGAATATATAAAAGATTTGTAACCTCTTTACTACCAACCATATAAAAGTTGTTCAAAAATCAGTTTTTTTCTGATAAATGCTATGAACTATTTCAAAGTTCTCAAGTAAATTCCTCTTTTGGATGGTAGCATCATAGGGGCTAAAGCATTTTAGGTACACATATTTGTACCACGGATCTCAAGTATGTTGAAAGCAAAATAATTTTCAAATGACAAGATATTTCTTGAATCAGAAAAATTATCATCACATATTTTAAGACATTATCAACTAAAACACACTAACTAAAGGATTTAAAAACAAATGAAATTTAATTACTTTTACCAGCACGTTGAGTTGATACCATCTCTTCCAAATCGCTTTTGAATAATAAATATTCCACAGGAACTACCTATTTATACAGCCATTTATTGATGTCAATTGGAAATTTAGACGCTCACGCACGTGTTCCCGACTTCTTAACTACCAATTTTTTCAGAAGGAATATTTTTAAGGCGAAATAATCAAGATCCACGTATGTGGACCTAAGTAGCGAAGAGGATAAATTGCAGTTTGCAATAGCTATTGTAAACAGAGTTGTAATCAAGTATAGGTTTAATTTTAGGCAGGTAGTTAATTAACGTCGCACTGGAGCAACACACTCAACACACCTTCAATTGGCTCTCGTCCCTCAAAATCTGATCAATGTCATTATTGGTGAGATTCGTCGTCACGATATTGATGATTTGTTGATGGTGTAGAGATCAGTACAGTTTTTGATGATGAGATCAAGGGTCAGTTTCCATCCAATCACAAGATATCTCGTCCATCAAGATCTGGCCAGCTTTTCTAATGATGATATACCACATGGAGACAGCCATCAAGGGCATAAAAAAGTGTCAGATAGGCATGTTTACAGCTTTAAAATATTTTAAAGAAATGGTTTCCAAACTGATGAAACGAAAAATTTCAAAGATGAATGCATCACTTAAACTTTGAAAACTTGGCAAAACTCAAGAACCCAGTGACATCGTGATAAACTCCGTTGTTCTTGGCCTTTAGAAAGGGTTACTTGCAATGCAGATGACTAATCCATTGTGTCATCAGATTACCGAATATATTCTGATTGGTTATTGTTTGGCGCCAACTGCTGTTCTTTCTTCGCGCGCTTTACAGCGACTTAAGACGAACAGGTGAAATAGAACGTCCTACGCAGGTGGTGCTCATCCAGATGATATCTGATTGGTTTTCAACTTTTACAGTTGACTTCCTTTTTGGATTGTGGGCAGAGAAGGTTGGAGATACGACGTTAGAGAGAAAGAGAAGAGAATGACGCTTGGTCACCGTGCTGGATTGCGATAATTCATACTTTTATGTAATGATGTAAATACTGTATGTTTTTCTTCACGTTCTTGGAATAATAAGAACTTAACTATCTTAGCTGTTGGTTGTCTTCTCCTTGTGTACTATCCATACTGTTTTCAGGCTACCGTTTGGGGGCGGCGACACCACAACTCGGTATCGAACTTTCGCCAAATCGATGGCTAAAATTTTCGTCACGAAATGGTTAGTTGGACAGGCCTACAACGGGTTATTATGTGTCAAAATCATCTCCAAATCATCACACATACACAGTTGTCGTGGTGGGGAAGTTTGAAGATGCCAGCTCAGGTGTGACCTCGTCATCTGACCATGATTCAAAATGACGTGGTGTTCTTAGACCTTTCTCTTCGTATTTGAAACCGGACTGTTGGCAGTTGCCCGTGGTGTTGCTTCAGTGTGATGTTGATTAAGAATACCAAATATACCAAACACGCTTCGATTACGATTTCGGACCGTAGCCAATTATCCTGTTGTGTTTCTTCAGTTTCTTCAATTAAAATACCTACTTACCAAATGATCACCAATTCCGTGATGGTGTTCTTGAACCAAACAGGAAACCCTTCTCAATTAAAAACAAAATTCTTCTTCACCAGGCTACCAGTCTTCGAAAAATACTTTAATTTAAAATTCCGAGTAACATATCAAATAATGTTCCTCTTCTTGAAAAGAGGTAATAGGAGTTTTGAGAAAAATAGTACACGATGTATTGACTCGGAATAGAAATACGAAGCTCTGTTATTGTGTGACAGTCCATCCCAGTAATCTCGCCTGAATAGTTTTTCGTTCCTTTTCATTTGGAGAAGGAGCTTCACGCCGTTGCTCAGAACAGTTTCTGAAGTTCTTTGCCCCGTACGTCCAAACGCGACATTTGCATGTGGATGGAAATTCAAATTTTAGAGTAACATCTGCGAACGGTACCATGCGACATTTGGAACTGCGCTGAGCTCTGAAAGAGATTCTGTGTAATTCAATACTTCAACGAATTGAACATTGGTTCGCGGAAATGCTTCTAGCATGAAACGCCTCGTACGGAGGATAAAGGAGAAACATTTTATGTGCTTCTGAAAGGTAAACGTTTTTTTTTTTTTTTTTTTTTTGTGTATAAATGAAATACCCTGAGATGTTTTCTTATTTACTTTTCCTTGTATATGCATTTGATCTACTCCAATAAATTAACATATGTTTAATTATTTTTTAAATAGAACTTGATGAGACTAGATTAGAAAACAAATTTATTTAACCCTTTAAAGGTTGAAACGCATAATTCCACTTTGAAACCTGTAGTTTTCCTTGCAGGATTTCTAACCAATTCGTTGACTGTTGATCAATAAAATATTTTCAAAGGATTCTGTCCTAAGGGGAGAGGACCATTATAATATTTTCAGATGATTCTGTCCTAAGGGGAGAGTACCAATATAATCTTTCTAAAGATTTTATTTAAGGAAATAACCAATATAATAGATTTCAATTAAGGAAAGGACAAATATAATCGATTTTATTTAAGGAAAGGACCAATATAATCTTTTAAAAGATTTTGTTTAAGGAAAATACCAATTTATAAAAATTAAGAATGGTTCTTTTGGAGGAATTGCTTGTACATTGAATATTTTTGACCCATTTCAAGTTTTCTCTTCGTTTTGAGTTCTTCCTATGCCAAATCATCCGTCTCTTGTGCGTTTGGTGTCTGTTCATCTGTCTGTCTGCGTGTGCCCATGCTACGTCCTAACAGTTGGATATATTTTCATGAAACTTTGCATACTATGAGTAGTCATTTAGCGACAGAACTTGGTTGCTTAAGTTTGTCTGTCCGTCTTCCCATTCTATGTTAGATTTTGAGTCTGTGTGTTTGTACAAGTATCACATGAAATAAATTTAACATGCGTCAATGAAATGCTCTAAAGATGATACACTATATTATAGTTTAGTGAATACTGTATTTAAATGTGTATTTGCTTATATATTTAGACGGGTTTCATGTTAAAACATCTGAGTAACTGTACTTAAATCAACCATGATTTGGTAGTTTTGGTGAAGCTAGAAGGTAGATTGAGTATTACAATTACCTGGATTGTTTTACCAGTACCGTTTAAAAATGTAATATTCCGAAAAATCTATACTTACTTTATTTAAATTCTAATACATTTGTATTTATAGCCTTGTTTCTTTTCTTTTCAAAATATAAACTATTTCCGAATATTTGGGACAAACTATATTCTGCTAAGTTACGGAAACTCATGTTGTTTTGCCATGTGCAGTGATATTTTCTGTTTTCGCTCGGAATCGATTTCGTGTTTTTAAAGTTTGTCTAATTTTTAGTAGGGGGGGGGGGTAAGTTGTGACAACTGTTCGAGATCAAAAGATAAGAAAGCATCACGAACTTATGTCTTTAGAACAACTTTTATTCCCTCCAACTTTTATTTTATGTTTTAATTCCCTGTTTTCTGTTTAAAATATTTATTATTTTAATAAATAGTTTTTTTTCTTTTCGTCACTTGTAACAACACCGAAGAGTATTTAATTTAAAGCAGCGTGCAAGTTCGAATAAAGCAATTTTTATGTGGAATTTTGTCATTTTTGAAAGAAAGTTAATGTTAAAAACATCCGAACTTGGACTTTTGAAATATCCCAAATTTTTTGTCATGCGACAAAAGATCAATGTAGCTTATATTACGATTCGATTTACCAATTAAAATGATAATAATTAACCCATGCTTCGTCTGTACTGGAGACACTCAATTTCAAAACAAGTTCTTTTATTATTACATGTGCCACAAAACGGCATTTTCAAGAAAAAACGTATTTGCAAACAAACTTACTGTTCCTAATCCTCAATCAAAATCGTCTTTTGTAGTAGTTACCTTAGTATCTGTCATCTTTCGTTAGTCTGTACTTTTCGTAGGGGTGAGATATACTATGTGAAATGTAGGACAGGTGGTCCAAATATCGCCACATGTGCTTAATATTGCCTAATCATGTTTGCAAGCTACTATGCGCGACATCTATGAGTTTATGTAGTTGCCTTGACGGTCTAGGGTTTTGCCTCATGTAGCGCCACCAGCAAGTTTCTTACCAGTTATATCAACAACACTATTGCATCTGAAGTATTTGAGGCTGTGATCACAACGTACTTTTTGTCGCCAATCCATCCAGGGAATATCCAGGTAAGTGTTTCCAAATCATAATTTATTTTATATAACTTGAAAGTACATTGGATTCTAAAGGTATGTATGCTCCACTAGCAACTCGTTTTTAATATTGGCTCCTGATTTCGCCTGGTGGGTGATAATAGGAACAGAGGTAGGCGATATTAGGAACCCACTCTTGAAAATTCTCTAGGGAAAGTTTTACTAGTTAACTTAAACTGACCTAAGTAAAGAAGGTATATGATCTATGGAAACCAAAGGAGAATAGTTCCAGCTTGATTTCCTAACCCAGGAGGTTGAGATACAGGGAAACAGTTAGGGTAGACTATAATTGGAATACCCTACCCTATTATATGAATGGACATGCATGTACAGGATCTGTGTCCAAAGTAGGTTGCAAAAGTTATAAAAATGTCAAAAAGGCGTTACAAAGTATATTACACTAAAAGACTAGGTATGTTTCTACGAAAGAGGAAGATTATTATTTTCCCGGTTACTTTCAATCAACAGTTAACCAATTCAACCCGAATGAGGTCGGGTATTTTGTTAGTATATTATTTATTTACAGAGAGTTCAATTCTGCAGAAAATGAGTCAATAAAATCCTTCCAATGAATTCTAATTTGTGGAAAAGACAAATAGAATCTAAAAAAAGATTAAAATAATCCATGGATGCATAAAAAACTTGGTTGTTTAGAGTTAGTAACTGTGTTGTGGGGTGAAAGAAAACACTACACTTTTCACAAATCTCGTGCCGCTTACTGTATCCGAATACTTTAAAAATGTCATTTTTGACCAAAAATTCCAAAAAAGTTTTTGATTTCATTTGATAGAGTATTTATTTGATGTTACAAAGTAAATTTGATTTTAGTTAATTAGTTGCAGAGATATTAAGATTTTAATCAAGGCGGGAAAACCAGAAGTAGGTATGAAAAACACCGGAAGTGGCCGTTAAAGACCAAAAACCTGTCAAAATTTAAATTTAAAACTTACTTTTTTTTTTGCAAATATAATTTTTGAAAGGATTCTCAGATGTTTGAAGGGTTTCTCTTTTTGGAAATATTATGAACAATTTTAAAGAGAAGTGAAGAACACAATTGTTTACACAAACAGTAGAAGCAAGAGAGAGCAAACGATACACTTCAAACTATTTTTACTCTAAATAAATATTTATGCATTATATCCTCATTACAAATGTTATAACGTATAACATTTGAAATTTCATACATAATTATAATTTTTACAAAATTATTAGTACATATTTTAAATATTTATAGCCAGTGCTACTGTTCACTAAACATAAAAATATTATCGAAAATTACATGAATACCACATTTAGAATAAAGGGTCTTGAGAAGTTGTCCGAATGCCTTAAAGGTTTAAATTTTTGTTTATTGTCAGATAGATCTGTTCACAAAAGCAATCAATACAACAAAATGCTAATGACGAAATACCTCGCCAAGACAACGACCAGGAAAGTTACTTTTCAAAAATGCAGCGCGTTTCCGTTAAAGTGATCATAAATAAAAGTGTTAAAGTCGTTACATTCATTGCGAAAAAGGAACTCGCTTATTCACACCTCTCATTGCAGTTCAGTTTTGAAGTTTCAGCGCTGAAAATCTGCCGGAGGCTTCTGATCATTTATCAGCAACTACAATGAACGTAAGTGCGAAGTCTGAGGACCTGAATTGTTCCTTCACAGAGGAGCACTTGGCTGCGAGAAGTTGGCGGACTAGTCGGCACTTAGGAGCTTCCCAGAGGCATACGCACAATGAAGACAATGAGTCATTATCTATTCGAGAATGCTTTAAACTTTAAAGCAAATGAGATTTCTCTCGTCTTCAGTAAAAATAAGCTCACTGAAACGTTGAAGGAAACACGCTACAAGTGGAATGGGGTGTTTTGGGAAAAAAAGAATTATAGCTGTTAAGATTTTGGTAATATATCTAATGCTTTACCATTTATATCACAAAAGTACTTAATGCCTTACCATCTCTATCACACAAAACATATTTAATGCCCTTACTATCTTTATCACAAAATATATAGTTAATGCCTTACCATCTTAACACCACAAATATATTTAATGCAGTACACATATCTATCACTAAAAATATATTCACTAAAACGTTGAAGGAAACAAACTACAAGTGGTGTGGTGTTTGGGGAAAAGGAAACTGAATATCTGTCTGTTCTGTCTGTCTATTCTATGTGTTCTGTCTGTTCTGTCTGTTTTTTCTGTCTATTCAGTCTGTCTGGTCTGTCTGTTTTTCTGTCTGGTCCGTCAGTCTGTCTGGTCTGTATGTCTGTTTGGTCTGTCTGGTCTGTCAGTCTGTTCTGCATGTTTGGTCTGTCTGTTTAGTCTGTCTGTCTAGTCTGTCTGTCTGTTCGTGTGTTTAGTCTGTCTGTTCTGTCTGTCTGTCTATCTGTTCTGTCTGTATGTTCTATCTGTCGGTCTGTTCAGTCTGTCTGTCTATCTGTTTGTCTGTTCAGTCTGTCTGTTTGTCTGTTCAGTCTGTCTGTTCTGTTCTGTCTGTTTGTTCTGTCTGTCTGTTCTGTCTGTCTGTTCTGTCTATCTGTATGTTCTGTCTGCCTGTTCTGTCTGTCTGTTCATCTGTCTGTCTGTATTGTGTGTGCCCAATACACCGTCCACACGGTTTAATACATTGTTAAAATGTTTTGAAAACTTGTATGAATTTACTTATATTATTTAATGATCCCTTATGTAACTTTATTTAAAATACAAAAAAACATGTTAACTTTTTCTATGTTTTTAGTACTCCCGTTCACACGGTTTTAGTTTCCTTATTACGCGGAACGCAATCTCTACTTTTATATAATTCCTAAGTTTCGCTTAACACGGTTTCTGTACAACACGAACTATCCTATAGCATGGTTTCCATATAACACGGATAGTGGTTAAGGTGTTAGCCTCTAGATCGGAAGGTTCCTGGTTCGAATCCGGGTCCCGGCATGGATGTTTGTAAGCGTATGGTGTAGATGCGGCTGGTGCACCTTAAATCTGTCCTCACGCACCGAAAGTCCTCACGTTGGGTTGGTGTGGAAGTTTGGAGAGTGGGGTGCCAGCTCAGGTGCTGCTTCGTCATCTGACCGTGGTTCGAAATTACGAGGTGTTGTCCTCGAATCTTTCCCTTGAGGGATTGATCCCGGACCGTCGTCAATAGCCCGTTGTGTTGTTCTAGTACGACGTTAACTAAAATTACCGTTTACCATATAACACAGTACCAAATATACAAAATTGTATTGTATTAGCATGGGGGATGCTTCCTATAGCTCGGTTTCCTTAAAACACGGTACCATTTGACCGTGTTATAAGAGGGTCACATGTAGTTAATTAACATTGTACCGGAGTAACACAACGGGTATTGGTGACGGTCCGAGTAGGTAGGTGTTTACATTAACGTCGCACTGGAGAAACACAACGGGTTATAAGCGACTGTCCGGAATGAATTTCAAAGGGAAAAGGGCTCTGAGGGCAGCACCTCATAATCTTGATCTACCGCAATACCTGAGCTGACACCCCACTCTCCAAACTTCCACACAAAACCAGTGTGAGGAGAAATTGGAGGCTATGACAGATTTAACATGCACAAAGCCCCCTTTGTACACGAGGGTTTTTAGTTGGGTTTCAATTGGTAAACTATTGATAAAACCCGATCCGAGAACACCACGGAATTTTGAAGCGATATTCTGGAACTGCACTCCAAGTTTCGCCACACGATTATCGAAAGGGTTACCGAAACACTAGCGCCCTCTATAGTTTTACAGATAAACACGCACAGTAAATCATAATTTGAGTTTAAATAGATATCAATATTTGTATGTAATTTTTAAAGCTCATTAGTTTTTTGTGAACTCAATGCACAAACAACTTTCTATATGTACTGTATAGAAATAACATTTTAACTAAATCTAGGACGGAAGAACATTTGTGCAAAATAGAAATAGTTACATAAGCAATAAAAAACCCGTCGAGTTCCTACTCTATGCCGTAAGGGTCAACACGGGTTTTAAATTTAGCACTCAAACTGTCAAAAGTTGAAATATATTAAGCTGAGAAAGTTATTAAATTTTCTCCAGAAAGCTTCAAGACTTCCTTCGAGGTCTCGAAAAGTAAACAAGCTCAAATTTCTCGAAGGTTCTCTTGAACTTTATGCACTTATATACATTAACATATCAAGAAACTTTTTACCATTTGTTTCGTAGCATATGAAGTCAAAAATATTTTATCCCGCTTTTCAAAATTCAGACGCGTGTTCTCCAGTGCAATAATGCGGCCTCGGTTTTCTTTTGATTCAAGGGACTTAAGACGAAGAAATTAAGTTTCTACTTTTCAAGCCAGATACTGTTTACTCTTTTCTGGAGCAAAAAAAAGCATCCGCTGTTTGTGTTTTTTTGCTTTGAACACCTTGCACACTAATTGTTTCCTTCTTTCTGTGCTTCAGTGGTGGCACACAATGGAATAAAATAAGGCAGGGCGTAATTGGATCTCGTGCTGGAAGGAAAAAGCAAAAAGTCGTTGCGCTTTTCATTATTAATATCGCGAAAAAGTTCTGATTTTATTTGTAATTGTTTTACCTGTGTGTTTGGTGTAAAAATAGCATCTTAGAAGAGCTTCTTGGACTGTATGAAAACAGTTTATTTCTTTTGTGAATATATTTTCCTACAAGAATAGTTAGGGTCTTTTGAACCGGATCCGAACAAAAGTTTTTCCTTGTTCGTAAAGCCGTTGAAGACCGGTTGAAAAAGTGTAGGATTAGGAACTGGAGGGTTACGAGTTCGAGAATATATCGAACCGAAGACCGTCATATACGCGGGGGCTGAAGCACGTTAAATCGTGGAAGACCGGTTGAAAAAGTGGAGGATTAGGAACTGGAGGGTTGCGAGTTCGAGAATAGATCGAACCGAAGACCGTCGTATACGCGGGGGCTGATGCACGTTAAATCGTGGCCTCGAATGTCCTCGTGTTGTTGTGACTTGGAAATTTGGAGAGTTGGGGTGCCAGCTCAGGGTTCACCTCGTTATTTGACGGTAGTTCGAAATGACAAGGTGTTGTCTTCGTATATTTCCCTTCGGGGATAGATTTCGTATTGTCTCTAACAGCCCGTTGTGTTGCTCCAGTGTGTCGTTAATTAACTACCTGATACCCTTGTTGATATTTAATTCTTAACTTGATGTAAAATCCTTTTATTTAAAATAAATTTTCTGTGTGGGTAATAGTTTTTCTATAGCACTAAATTGTATTTTAAGTAAGAACGAAAAAAAATTTAGAATAACTGAGCTAACATTAGATTGAAAATAAAAATAATATCTTGCAACGGGACATTCATTATATTTTCTGCTAAGTTTAATTAATATTAATTATGATAATAGTATCTGGACATTAGTAAACAACGAAGAAAACCTTTCACAAGCATTCAGTTAATGTAGTTAAAATCAATAGGTTTTAAGAATGTTTGAGAGATATAATTTTGTACAAAATGTGCGACTTCAATTGAAAGCGTTGGGGCATTCATTCATAATTTTAACAGACCCTTACCTATTTAAGACTTATTCAGAAACTTAAGACTTCGAGAAAATACAGTTACTTCTACAAGTTTGACAAAATGGATTTAAAATTTTTAATAGTATGAAAATACATAAAAATACATACCTATGGAATATTATTATTATGAAAATACACTACCCTACAATAATGGACCGGACAGCAAGATGTGATGGTATAAGGGAAAGGAATACAAGCTTTAATTTTGGGGGTCCACCACTTTCTGCAATTACACTAGCAACCCTTCTGGGCATACTTTCAACAAGGTTTTGATACACAGCTACGGGTATTTGTGTCCATTCCTGCTGCAAGAATGTTGCCAGCTCAGCTGTAGAATTCGGACGTGGTTTCCTGGTACTTAAGCGTCGCTATAATTCGTCACAGAAATGTTCTACGAAGTTTAGGCCGGGACTCTGAGCAGGCTATGGAAGACGTCTACATTCATATATCGATACCACTGCTTGACAGAGGCTGCAAAATGATATGGAGCGTTGTCTCTCTGGAAGTAGCATTCGTCCAATCCAAAAAATTGCCAGAGTGTAGGAAGAACTTGATGGTCCAAAATGTTTATGTAGGCGTTTAATTGACCAGGAACAACATGCAAAGGTCCCAGACTATACCACAAAAAACACCTCCAAACAGGTAGTCAGATTTCATGCAAATACGATGGTACATTATTGTAGGGTAGTTTACAGAGCATGAAGTAAAATACTTCTGCCATTGAGATATTAGCTCGTTTACTACAGGAATGAATAGTTTTATATTGAGGCACGTACATACTCCAGAAATAATATTTTGAGTTTTATCACTACAGCATGAGGTCGAGGTAGCCCGGTTAGAGAGTAACGGATTCACAACTGCAAATTTGTCGTCATTCGATCCAACCAACGACCGTCTTGTAATTGGGGATGGTACACGTGAAATCTATTGTGGTCTCATCCGTCCTCACATTAGCGTGTTGTGGAGGTCCAGTTGTAAGATTAACTCATTCCCTTTTACAATTTTGTTCTGTGGAAATGGCAAAACCGCACAACCTGGCTCAGAATCTTTCGATTCTCCAGAACCAATCAAAGGGGAGGAAGAAGGCAGAGCTACGGGTGATTTCAAACATGAATGTTGTCATTTTATCGACATAAACTTTTTCGATTGAGACATTTTTAGAACCCTTTTTTTTATTGTTGTGTCTACGTGTTTGTACTGTGGTTCCGTTTTGATTTGTTTTGTTTAAATAAATATGTTAATGTTCAGTTTTAGATTCTTTTAGGCTACTCTCCTTCCTTGTTTTTCATAGTTAATGCTGTGGAAGCAAAATAAGCTCTGTTTTGGTAGACATGAGTTCATTGCGCGGGAAACACTTTTTTATTCCTTATTCCATTCAAGAGGGGCGCCAGATGAGACGCTGACCTCATATGGTCATAGTTAAAAATTGCGAGATGTTGTTCTCGAATCTTTTCTATTCTCGTTCCCGTTTAACCCATTGAGTACATTTGACGACTGAGACTCGTCATGCACTTGTTTTGCCTAAGTTACGGATGACGAGTCTAGTTTGTCATTCAAACTAGGACAACATTAAACATGTACATTCTTGGCAAGAGTGATTGGTGTTACGAGACTCACCTTGAATCAAATTATTCAATCGTTCTCTGCAAAAATACACTTTATTTAATCTGACTCCATACATAAAAATATTTACAGGGCTGCGTTATCAGACATTCTTTATTGGAATGAACGCGGAGATCAGAAGCTGTGCGATCTCTCTCATACTGTTGTCATTTTTATCAAACGAAATTATACGAAAATATAACAGAAACTAGTATACAAACGATAATACGAAAATATAACAGTAATTGAGCCGCGGTAGCTCAGTCAGTAAAGCGTCGGGCTCGCATCGGAAGAGTTGTGGGTTCTGTCCTCAGCGGAGCCTGCAATTCTGATGGTTACGAGATCGGCGCTTGGATCTGGCTAAAGACCGTCGTGTTCGTTAATGGTGGCTGTGGCTCGTTAAATAGGTCGTGGTCACAAAGTCCCCCATGTTCCCATAACAAATCAATACCTCTGGGGGTACCTGATCAGGAGGTTATCGGCCTCTGATTGGGATCTAAATTACGATATGTGAGAGTGAATGGATGTGTGAAAGGGACATTCCTGTAAAACGGATGTGTCATGTATGAAGAAGTCCAACCCTCCGGGGCAATGGCACCCCCAATTGGGTCATATATGGCCCGCACGACAAAAACAACAACGTAACAGTAATTAGTGTATAGACGATCATACGAAAATACAACAGTAACTAATTTGCATACGATAATCCGAACTATTTTTTTAAAATAAATCTATACCCAATGAGTTAATAGTCCTGTGTGTTGCTCCAGTGCGACGTTAATTCAACTACTTACCTACCTATGTAATACAGTAAAAGTAAAATCTCAGAGACCACAATAAGAGACTGTGAAGCTAAATATAAATGGAAATAAAGTTTTTGTGAATGATCATGCTTCCTATACAAGTCCGGACGTGGGATCATTTGGCTCGTTTTACGAATATAATTTGCGCACGTCGGTAACAGAATTTCCGAATTTTCTGTGATAGCTAATTTGTCAACTTTAACTAAATTAAACGCCAAACAAAGCCCTAAAACGGCAAAAAAAACTAAATTTGAAGGAAGTTCCTATATGCATTGAGTAGATGCAAAAGTTCGTCCCGTTTCTTTTGACAAAAAGTGTATTTACTAAAAATTACGTTGAAGGAATATAGTATGTGCCGTTGTGTTCGATGACCTTTCTCAGTCTTTCCGGTTGCTGCATCATTCCGCGCTCATAGGAGTTCAGAGGTTTCTGGCTAAGGAACTGATCCCAGATGAACCAAACTTTCTGAACCACTTACGGCATGTGGAATAGTCGACGGTATCCTCACCCACCACGACACATATCGTCTCTTTCCTCTGCGAAGCACTCTTACCTTTTAGGAAATAAAAAAAGTATAGTATGTCAAAAATGCTTCTTATGTTCTGCCGTTTTTAATGCTTAACAAAATTTAATAAGCACAACCAAATAACACAACTTTTTCGTAAGTACTCACTGAAATCCCTTCTGTAAAACAACATCAAAACTTTACACGTGTACAGTAGATAACACTTTGGTTTTGCGATGCAATACCATCTAGCACCAAAAACGAGACGAACTTCTGCACTAACCCAATACGAGGAGTTTGAGTAGAAGTATAATCCCCGCCTGGTTAATTTGTTTTGCTCTGGAAATGTTACATAAAGCTAACGAATATGTTGGCCATGGAAATTAATCATGATTCATCATTCAGTTTATGACACAGAAAACCCACGATCTAATTCTAAAAACTTTGGTTGAAGACCCGAAATAACCACAAGAAAAAGCTTTTAAGAAATTAAAGTAGTTGTCATTCATTTAAGGAATTCCAGATCCAATCGATTGAGTACTTGAAACAAAAGTCATGTAACACGCTAAAATTTCCTTGGAATGCTTTTTTAAAGCGAATAAGCTCTAGTGCTTTTATGCATACGTTAATACCCAAGTCTACTCAATTTTCAAAATAAAATAACCCACTCAGCTTGTTTTCAAGTATCACCGGGTCGTTTTTATGAACCATTTTTTCTATCTAGTTTGCGTTAGATGTATAGTTCTTAAAGTTTTACAGGGCTTCAAGAAAGTTGTTAATTACTTTTCCCATAATGGGTTTTGATGTGCGAGATCATTAAATGGGCATCAGTGTGTATCACAAACATCGATGTGTAGGGAAACTTGCTTTTTAATCTTTAATGCCGCAGAAAAAAATATAATATAATTTTCTATTTCGTTAAAAACCTCATCGAGATCAATCAATGGTTCTATTGTTAATTATTTTCATCGTTGCGATTGGATAGTAGTTGAATTAGCGTCGCAGTAAAGTATCAATCTTAAAGGGAGAGATCCGAGGATAACACCTCTTAATTTTAAACTACGGTCTTATGACGATAATCTGAGCTGTTATCTCACTTTCCACATTCCTCTATACGCCAACGTAAGGATATTTGAGGAGGATTTTTTATACACCAGCCCCCACGTACACGGTTAGAATCCAGTCAAATACCGTCGTGTACAAAGAAAGCTGGTGCAGGTTAAATCTGTCGAGGCCTCAAATGTCCTCACGCTGAGGTGGTGTGGAAGTTTGGAGAGTGGGTGCCAGCTCAGCTGATGTATCGTCATCTGACCGTGGTTTAAAATTACGTAGTGTTGTCCTCGGATCTTTCCCTTTGGGGATTCATCCCGGACCGTCGTCAATAGCCTGTTATGTTGCTCAAGTACGACGTTAATTAAAATACCAAATACCTGCACGTACACGACTTTCTTTGAGTGGAACGAGGTAGCAAATCCGAGTTGTGATTGGTGAAAATCATAAAAACTATTCTTTTTCCAGGATATATAACTGATTATTCTGTTGAAAAAAGTTTTTATTTTCTCTTTACCTTCCTTTAACAGGAAAATTTTTTTAAATTCTTATCAACACTATTTCAAGAATCTTAATTTGTTAATTCTCCACGTGGTATCGAGGATGTATCTAGTCCATTAAGATCTGGCCAATTTTTCCTATGTCGAGCTATCTCGTTATCAAGATATTACCTATTTCTTGATGATGACGAGATCATGATCTCGTCATTTTTGTACTAATGTCGATACAACTCGTCCAAAATCTGATGACATCCCTCACTACTGCTTTCCGCCATCTTCCCATTTTATATTATCTTCCCTTTCATCTTTTCCTGCATCCATCCTCTCCCAATCTATCTATCAAGCTCTCTTTCTCATATTCGCACTCTCTTTTTCATATTCTCTCCTCATATTCTTACTCTATTTCTCACTTTTCATCCTTCTCTTACTCACGATCTATATCTCTCTAATCCTTTCCGTCTCATATTTCCTAGTTCACTCTTTCTAATCCTTCTGTCTCATATTTCTTAGTTCATTCTGTCTAATCCTTTCATTCTTATATTTCCTGGTTCACTCTCTCTAATCCTTCCGTCTCATATTTCCTAGTTCACTCAATCAAATCCTTTCCGTCTCATATTTCCTAGTTCACTTTCTCTAATTCTTCCGTCTCATATTTCCTAGTTCACTCTCTCTCTCTTTAAAATTTTCTTTCCTTTTTCGCACTCTCTATCTCATCTCTCACTATTTAGTTCACTATTTTTTCTTATCTTCTCTTTCTATTACTTTTCTTCCTCACTCTTCCTATTTCTTTGCCCTATCTCTCATCTTTTCACCATTTTACTCATACTCTATCCATTTTTTCTTTTTTTCTCATATATTCTCTACTCCTTTCTCTTTAATTACGTCTTTCTTTCCACAATCTCTGCTTTTACCTATCTCACCCTTTTCTCTTTTGTGTGTCTCACTACCTTTTCTCTCACTTTTTTTCTCGCAATCTCCCACTTTTCATTCCGTGCTCCCTTCATTTTCTTTCTCACGATCGATTTCTCTCCAATCCTTTCTATCTCATATTCTCTTCCTTGCTCACTCTATTTCCACACCCTTCTCCCTTACACACGCGATTCTTTCGAGATCTGTCTTTCTTTTTTATTATTCAATGTTCCTTCTCTCCATCTCTTTTTTTCTCCTCTCTCTCTCTCACTTTCTCTTTCTAACACTTACACTCTATAAAAAAATAAATCGACTCACCAAGAAGGAGTTGTCCGACTGCGTTAAAATTAGTGGATATGAAGAACATACATAGAAAATCAAACGATCCAATTTTAAGAACAATTGAATCATTTATTTCAGACTTTGACCGTTACAAAGGGACGAAGTAATAAGGCGTAGGTCCATCTCAGGACTGGATGCAAGCTGTCACCCGTCGTGACATAGACTGACCGGTGTCCTGCGGAATTCCTTACCAAATTGTTTCCAACAGTCGGATTAAATGGTCAACATTCCGCGATGGTTGCCATTGCCTTCCCATAACGCCCTAAATGTGTTCTATGGGAGAGAGATCAGGAGACCTAGCTGGCCAAGGAAGTGTTGGGAAAGCTTGAAGACAATTCATAGCAACAAATATGCGACCGGGCATTATCTTGTTGAAAAGTAAGTCCGTTGTGTCACAAAAGAAACGGTGACACAATAAGACGTAGAATGTCGTCTAAGTACCACTGTGCTGTAAGTGTGCCAGAAAAGACAACCAAAGGGGTCCGGCTATCAAAGGAAATGGCACCCAGACCATAACGCCTTGTTGTGGCGTGCGATAATAAGAGCAAGATCCACACACTGCCCTGAACGTCTCCAGAATCATATGCGGTTGTTTTCAGGATACAGTTGGAAACGGGACTCGTCACTAATGACTTTACATCCCCAGTCAGCACCGTTCCAAGTTGATCGGGCCCGCACAACTACTGGACAACTCCTTTTTGGTGCGTCGATTTTTCTGTTATAGAGTCTCAGTCCCTATTTTTACCATTCTCTCTTGCTATCTCACTTTCTCCTTTTAATCACTCTCTGTCCCTTCTCTCTATCTCTCTGTCTTTCTCACACATATTTCCGTCTCTATTTTTACCATTCTCTCTTGCTATCTCACTTTCTCCTTTTCCTCACTCTCTGTCCCTTCTCTCCATCTCTTTGTCTTTCTCGACCATGTCTCCGTCTCTATTTTTACCATTCTCTCTTGCTATCTCGCTTTATCCTTTTCCTCACTCTCTGTCCATTCTCTCCATCTCTCTGTCGTTCTCACGCATATCTCTGTCTCTATTTTTACCAGTCTCTCCCGCTATCTCTTTTTCTCACTCACTTTCCCTTCTCCCCCTATTCTTTCGCTCAATTTTCCACAATTACTCTACATATGTTCTTCTCTGTTTCTCAATTCCAAATTTTTATCTCCCCACTAAAAACCCACAAAACATATCAATACTAAGAAGTTTGGTGATTTACAATGTAAATGATTAATCACGATAGACTTTTCACCGCTGCAGCTGGTACATCTAAGAAACTCACGCCATCCAGAATCGATAACTGATTATCAAAACAATTTTTATAAACGTAAAGTACTCTCATTGATTTCGCATAATGAGATCTTTTTGGACTCAATTCATTAATGCGCTTTCGCAAATTTTTAATTTGTGTGGAGACTTCACTGATATTCTATCATTGTTAAGGTAGATGACTAATTAATAAAATTGATCGAAATTCTCTTTATTCAAGTCTGGAATTCATTCTTATCTGGCTATCGGAAAATTGATTGAGATAGAGTCAGATCATTAGGCATTCGGTGGTGGAAGAAAGCTTTTACATGAGAGAAATTCTTAACACATTTATTTTAATTAAGAAGAATTTAACTTTTCTGTATCTGGCATACTGTTCCAGGACTTATGTGGATCCTTATGATAATAAAATATATTGATAACTTTTAAAGTTTGTATCTTTTCTGTATTAACATCAAAATATAAGCATATACGCAAAGAACTAACCAGACGCGGTGTATTCAATCAGAAAACGAATGTCCAGACTAACCATGCAAGCGCGCTGAAGCTACAGACTTATAGCATGTAGGAATGCGACATCGATGTCGATGTTTTCAAAACATCGATGTTTTTTAAAACACATCAATGTATTTAATATCGATGTATTGGAGTTGATGTTTATGTAACATCAATGTTTATACCTGTCGAGGTTTTTACGTTTTCTATGTTTTATTTTTAAATGAAAAAAGGTACCGTTATAAAAATTTTAAAAATAACCAAGTAGCATAATTTTCATAATCAGCAAATTGAACATACTTTTAGACCAAAGTGTCCAAGGGTGAAGGGTCTGAAAAGTAGGGATGCGACATCGATATCGATTTTTTCAAAACATTGATGTTTTATAAAAACATCGATGTATTGGAGCCGATGTCGCATCAATAGTTGCTAAACAATTTTAAGAAATAGGTAAAAAAGTTTAAATACACTGGATTTTAAAAACATCGATAGTTTGGGAGCGATGTATTATCAACATCGATGTTTTAATTTTAAACATCGATGTTTGAAAACATCGATGTTTTGCTGTCGATGTCGCATCCCTAATAGCATGGTAATCAATATAATTTAAGAACAAAAGAATTTATATCTCTCTATATTAAAAAAATGACGAGCGGAGGCAAGCAGGGGACGTAACCCTTTAAATAATTACAAAACCAAAAAGAAAATTTTAAAATTGTAGTAATATAATTTTCAAGATATTTCCAAAAATGAAAAAGTTTTGATGGATCAGAGTGTCATTAGGGAGGAGCATGACTCAGACAACACATAATGGTGTTTTCTAGGCATTAGCAGCAGTATGGTAAAACTTCTTCATATACTTCCACACAAACACCATAAAGAACAAACAGAAAGATAAATTAGGCAAAAAATCAATTTATGTAAGAAATTTTAACAAAGGCAAAGAAGTAGAACATAAAAACGTCAGAGGACACAAGCCCGAAATGGCAAATACACTAAACTAAATGTAATACTAAAACACAAAAAAGCAAACAAAGGCCAATGAAAGATTGGAAAAACAGAAATTATTACAAAATGAGAAGCAAATGTTTTTGATTTTTGACACATTTAATACACCTCTACATGTGCAGCATTAGTTACACGAAGCACATCAAGACGGTACTGGATTTCTTGTCATGTTCTTTGTAGCATACCTTCATCAACTATAGCAATGACATGCACTGTATCTTTAACATAACCATAATCCCATAGAAAGAAGTCGAGGGGAATAACATCTGTTGAACGAGGTGGCCAGGGAACTGTTCCACCCTTTCCAATCCACCAGTCTAAAAATGTTTTATCTAGGAACCCACGAACATGCTGTCCCCAATGTGGATGTGTATCGAACAAAGGTATGGGACATCACTAATCAAAAGCAGAGGATCACTGTTGCCAATGCTACCATTGATGAGTGTATGCTACAGTGAACATGACAAGAAATCGAGTACCGTCCTTATGTGCTTCGTGCAACGAATACTGCCCATGTAGAGGTTTATTAAACGAGGCAAAAACATTTTGTAATAATTTCCACTTATCTGTCTTTTAATTTGCCATTGTAATAAATTTTTGAAATTGTAAAGATATTTTATGAACACCCTGAAAAATAATGTATTCATACATATAGGCCCTATGCACATACATATACATACAAACTCTAAAATTATGAGTTTGGTTATCATATACTGATATTTTTTTGCAGTAGAAAATAGTAATATGACAATGACTGTTGATTGAACTACATTACAATAGCTAAAATATTTTATTATAAATATTCTAATGTGCGTGTATATGTTTATACTACCGCTCGTTTTAATCTGAAAGACATGAACGGATATTTTTTGTTTATAGTAGACCTCTCACATAGATAAAGCTCTACCTTGACAACTTATAGGAAAACTCTGATTAATCGTTTCATGCATGGAAAGTTCCTCACTTTTAAAGCATTTGATTGATTAATCTCTCCTATAAAAAAAGTTCTCATGCGTGCTAATGCCGAAGTTTTCTTCCAAAGTTTGTACATTCCTAGTTTAATGGTCTACCAGGAAAGGTTACAGGAATTTATCCGATTGCGTACCTTATGGATTTGAGGACTATGGAAATTTTAGTTGTGAGTAGCTTTTGTTCTTTTGACTGTATTCTGCTGTGAGTTATTCAGTAATTTTATTTAATTAAATGTATCTGGCATGATATAAAAACTATAAAAAATCCATGCCACTTTTCTCGGGTTGAATTTTTTGAATACATAAAGCAGCTGGGTTATTAACATGTTACCTTTCGTTACGGAATGATTTAACCCTCCAAATGGTTTAGACGAGATATCTCGTTCTTAAAGATAGAACCAATTTTGCTAAGTACGCTGGATGACGAAGATATCTCAACAAAATTTTTCCTATTGTTTGATGATGATAAGATAAATATTTGGTCAGTTTTTTTCTTAAGACGAGATTTCTGGTACATCTAGATCTGCTAATGACGAGATACCTGGTGAAAACAACCACCAGGAGAGTTAAACAAATTATTATAACTCTTAGAAACTTACAGACCTATACATAGCACCGGTGCTCAAGTTCATTAATTGGTAAAACCTTTAAATTGCAATGAATAAATACTATATAGAACTAAGAAGAGAAGATGTGGAAAAGAATGAATAAAATAGAGAGAAATGAGAGAGTAGTGTAATGAGAGGGAATAGGAGTGTATCATATCGACGATAAAAAAATAGATCACTTTCGATATTACACTTCTTATATATTATCATAACAAAAATTTACATTCAATTTACAAGCTACAGTTTAAAAATTTACAGACGAGATCGATCACCGATACAATACAAAAGCGCAAAGTTAGCTCAACCGCACTCATCTGTGATTACACCACACTCTGACGTCATCTCTATAGCCAGACCGGGTAAGAGCGCCCTCTAAGTGCTCTGTTTAGGATGACTTGATACTACAGGAGGGTGCTACTTAGCGAACGAGGTAAAAAGATTGTGTGAGAGGAAAGTGGAAGAAGAGAGAAATTGGGAGATTATGAAAAGGAAATGAGTGGGTGGGATAAAAAAATTGTGAGAGACAGGATGGAGTTGTAGGATAGAAGAGAAAAATGAAAGGATGGTAATGTGAGAAAGAAAGCAGTAATGGAAGATGGAAGAGAGATATGAAAGAGGATGGAAGGAGAATATATAGAAAAGGGAATGAGAGAATAGGTGTGTAAAAAGGATAGTGAGATAAATACAGTATATAACAAAAAAAATTGACGTACCAAGAAGGAGTTGTCCGATGGAGACAAAAGTTGATGGATAGGAAAATTATGTACAGAATAGAAAATTATTAAAATTTCAGAACAATTGAATGATTTATTTCAGAGTTACAGCAACGAGCTCAATAAGGTGTTGACCCGCCTCTAGCCTGGATGCAAGCTGCTACACGGCGTGGCATAGACCGATAAAGCTCCCGGATGGTCTCCTGCGGTATTTCTAGCCAAATTTGCTCCAATTGTTGGACTACGTCATCAGCATTCCCTACCGGATGCAGTCGCCTTCTCATCATATCCCAGACATGCTCGATGGGCGAGAGATCTGGTTGTCTCGCTGGCTAAGGAAGTGTTTGACAAGCTTGAAGACAGTTCATAGCAACACGTGCCGTATGTGGTCTGGCATTGTCTTGGTGAAAAATAAGCCCAGGGTACTGCGAAAGGAATGGTAGCAAAACAGGTCTCAGAATGTCGTCAACGCACCGCTGTGCAGTAAGTGTACCTCTAATGACTACCAAAGGGCCCGGCTATCAAGGGAAATGGCACCACAGACCATAACTCCTTGTTGAGGGCCCAGGTGGCGTGCAATAGTGAAAGCAGGATCGGCACGCTGCCCTGGGCGTCTCCAGACACGTCTTAGATGATCGTCAGTGCACAGTTGGAAGCGGGATTCGTCGCTAAAGACTATGCGTCCCCAGTCAACATCATTCCAGCCTGATCGAGCCAAGCACCACTGTAATCTGGCTCGACAATGTGCAGGCGTGAGTGGCAGGTGGCGTAACGGTCGGTACGAGCCTAGATTTCGCTCTCTCAGCCGTCTGTGAATGGTCATGGTGGACACTCGTGTGTGGGTCGCACGACTGCTGGTTGATAGCGATGAATCAGGCGCTGTGACAGCTGATCTGACAATCATTCTGTCGTCGCGATCTGTTGTGGCCCTACGTCGACCGCTACCATCATGACGCTGAAATCTGCCATTGTCCACCCACTCTTGCCAGCATCTTCTAATCACCATATCGCTTCGGCTCGCATGACGAGCGATTCTCCGGTTTGTCCAACCTGCCTCTTTCAATCCAATGATACCTCTTTCAAACTCTGAAAGTTGCTCGTAATGAGCTCGAATCCTGCGGCGAGGCATTTTTCTAGTCGTTGAAAGGTATCCTAAATCGCAATGCAGCAGAAATTTTTAACAACAGTTCAAGAACAACTCCTTAAAAACATCTGCTGGATGCGCAGTTCCGATGCGCTGGAGATCGCACTATTCATTCATTGGACACCAAATTTTAATCATTTGTATATTTGGTCAAAACATTTTTGCATACGGAATTTCAAAGCAATCGGATGATTCCTTCTTGGTGCGTCGATTTTTTTTGTTATAAAGTGTATATCATAAGAGACAGTGGTGGAAAGAGCTTTGAGAGCAATGATACGACTCTATCGGCCATATTCAGAAGTCTCGAGTTAACCCGAAGATCACGAGTTAAAACGCGGATTATCAACAACCGTATTCTCAAACGGCTGGTTAAATGATCCTCGGATTAAAATGATGCGTTCGCTGTAATTGGATACTACCATCTCCCCATAATCACGTGTTATTTATTACATCTCTTACGACGCCCGAATATCGATTCATACCGGTCAAACACGTACTTCGCCGGCAGAATTGATTCCACATTTTTCAAATTGTATTTTTATGGAGACTTAAATTAAGCAAGAAAGAGAATTGTACTCTCAATGCCTTGACAAATCAGTGTAATCCGATTATCTTTGTACTTGACAGTATGGGTGAGTATTGGTGTGAAAAGTAGCTTGCATTGTCAATTTTCTTTCATTCGTAATAAATCAACAAAATAATTTTTATTCTACGAAGAATTTACATCTGTGATGGTCATACTATATCGTTCGCAAAATCATTGGGTTCTACTCTCTGGTGAAACAAAATATACAATAGTTCGAACCAGAACATATCTGAGCATATCTATTTGATAGAAAATGTAATCACGTACTTGTTCCGATTCATATAACATCAGTTGAATGTTCGTCGTCGCAGGATTATTGTAATTTAGCGATGGTCTTGTGTGTCTGTTGCGATGGTCTTATGAACAGACACCACCTTGCGGAGTGCTGTAATTTACAGGACATTGACACCAGGGATACTTCTCCCTAAGGACTTTTCTAAGGAAAGACAGCGTATGGCCGAAAGGTCTTAAGCTAGGCGTAGGATAAAAAAAATAATTCAGCACAGAATGAAGTATGTCGTCTATTTTTTACAATCCTAGGGGGCTCCACCCCCTGCTCACTTACTCTCGACAACTGCGGCGGTAACTTTTTTTTAAGATAGAGTGATATCTCGCTTCCTTCGAAAAAAGATAGCCACTGCGCTTTGCGTAACTCTCAACCGAGAGTTAATCCGCCGATTTTGGAGGATCAAAATGTAACTCCAAAACATCGGTTTAAACCTCGGACCAGGCATTGTGAATACGGTTTTTTCGATAACCCGAAGATTATCGCTGATCTTCGGGCTATTATCGCTTATCTATTTCTGAATACGGAAGTACAGGATGGAAGCGTAGGCAAGGAAAGAAACAACGAGTAACAGAAGGAATAATAGCGACAGAACGAAAAACAAGAGCGAGACATAATGATCGAATGTGAGAAAATGAGATAGAAAAGAGGGAAGGGGAGAGTATGAGAGAAAAGAAAGAGGGTGGGAGGAATTTAGAGAAAAAAAAGAATTCAAAGAAAGAGAAAACAGAAAAAGAAATTCGAAAAGGGGGAATAGAAAAAGGAATTAAAAAGAAAGAGAAAAGCGGAAAGGGAGATAGGACACACTGAGAGGAAAGAAAACAATACAAACAATAAAGAACTTTAACGAAGTTAAAAAGAGAAGACAGATAAGAAAGGAGAAAAAGAAAGCGGATGGGAGGAATTTAGGGGAAAAGGAATAGAAAAGAAAAGGGAGGAAATGAGAAAAGTAGAAAGGAAACGCGAAAAATATAGAAACAATAGTGAAATAGCAATGAAGTTAAAAAGATAAGAAATACAAGGATGGAGAAAAAGAAAGCTATATTCATGAAGGTATCAAAGAAAGAGAAAATTGAAAGAAAGTTTGAGAATATATATATATATAGCATTTGAGCCCTACATATTTAACGTCCAGCAACACCTTTTGCATACGACGATCTTCGGCTAAACATATAGTTAAAAACAAAACCAGACATTACGTATTGGGCTACAGCTTTTAGAAATTCTGAACGATAAAACTACTTAATGCAGATATCCTCTACTTTCATAAGAGCAACTTTGGTAGCACAATAATAAAGCTCAGGACTCTTTTATTTAGACTCGATCTTTGAGATGTTTTCCTGAGCACCAGAGGCTTAATAGTGATTTTAAAAATAAACAGAACGCTCCTGTCTAAAAATAACAATTTAAAGAATGTTATTTCGATTTTTTACCAATAAAAATAACTAGAAGTTAACGATAAAATCATCCAGTAATTAAGGTTTTATAAGTACCAATCGCACTTGGCGAAAGTGTACTCTATTAGGAAAGGACGGATAAATAATGCTTTTTTTCCACACTTCGCTAAAAATGGCGATTTGTCTCTCGCAGGAGTTAAAGTGAATAATTACCTCACGTCCCTCCTTTTTGTGCTCATCGGTTCCATAATTGATTCTCCACGTCTTCGTAGGTGTGTCTTTTGTTGCACGGTGGCGACTAAAAACCGTAATTAAGTGCTTAACTAACTAAACAAGTCGTGATTCTTTTCTGTTAACTTCCAAACAAAGAGGTATGTGCAGGTTATTAAATTCTCCTGGATAACGAATAGTTCATACTACAGTCACTCCGAGGTGGTTAGATTAACAAATAATTCGATAACGGCTTATTGTTTTGCAGATGGATATTCATGTCTTAAAATTTATGTTTGCGTGGAGAGTTTATTTCTTGGGACCACGGTAGCTCAGTTGGAAGAGTTTGTTTAATTAACTAAAAAAAACAAGTCGTGATTATTTTCTATTAACTTCCAAGCAAAGAGGTGTGTGCAAGTTATTAAATTCTCCTGGACAAAGAAAAAATCCATACGACAGTCACACCGAGGCACCGAGGGGGTTTGATTAACAAATAATTCGATAACGGCTTATTGTTTTGCAGATGGATATTCATGTCTTAAAATTTATGTTTGCGTGGAGAGTTTATTTCTTGAGACCACGGTAGCTCAGTTGGAAGAGTTTGTTTAATTAACTAAAAAAACAAGTCGTGATTATTTTCTATTAACTTCCAAGCAAAGAGGTGTGTGCAAGTTATTAAATTCTCCTGGACAAAGAAAAAATCCATACGACAGTCACACCGAGGCACCGAGGGGGTTTGATTAACAAATAATTCGATAACGGCTTATTGTTTTGCAGATGGATATTCATGTCTTAAAATTTATGTTTGCGTGGAGAGTTTATTTCTTGAGACCACGGTAGCTCAGTTGGAAGAGTTTGTTTAATTAACTAAAAAAACAAGTCGTGATTATTTTCTATTAACTTCCAAGCAAAGAGGTGTGTGCAAGTTATTAAATTCTCCTGGACAAAGAAAAAATCCATACGACAGTCACACCGAGGCACCGAGGGGGTTTGATTAACAAATAATTCGATAACGGCTTTTTGTTTTGCAGATGGATACTCGTGTCATTAAATCAATGTTTGCGTGGAGAGTTTATTCCTTGGGGCCACGGTAGCTCAGTTGAAGGGTAACGGGTTCGCAACCGCAGTGTTGCGAGTTCGAAACTCGGACCGGCCACTGACCGTCGAATTTAGAGAGAGAGGGAGCACTTTAAATCTGTCTTGGCCTTAAATGTCCTCACGTGGTCAGTGTGTGAAAGTGTGTGGAGTGGGTTTCTATTAGCAAAAACGGCTTGTTCCTGATCTCGTTATTATAATATAAAATATCGCCAATAACTTGATGGCAAGGTATCTCGCTATCAGAAAAATTTATCAGATCATGTTGGACGAGTTATCTTGCCGAAACCACTTGCTTTATGTATGTATTGTGGATTGCTCGGCTCTCCCTTATCCCCGAATCTCCTCCGTAATGAGTACTATACAGCTGAAAGCCGCACAGATAAAACAGCGTCCAATTCAATCCAACTACTAAACAAGTTGATGTAAAAAATAGTTTTTAGTAGTTTTTAACAGAATTGTTACCCATAACTAATTGTTTCAGGATTTTATTTACCTGGTTACAATAACTCTTTGGGGGTTCACACGCATATATCCGTTCTGTAACCTACAACATTGTTTCTGAACTTTAATTTGGGCATGATCCTGGAACGTCACCAATAACCCATTATGTTGCCCAGTGCGACCTTAACTAAAATACCTGCCTACCCGGCAGCTTTTAGTACAGGTTTGAACTTGTCATCTGACCAAGGTTCAAAAACACGTGGTGTTGTCCTGGGATCTTTCCCTTCAATTTTGATCTCGCACCTTCGATAATGACCCATTATGCAGCTCCAGTGCATCGTTAACCTACCAACACTGGAACTTCTAAAGCTATTTCCCAAACGAGTCTTTCCTAAGATTCTATCAACCAATGGATGTGGTTAGGGAAGAGTGACCTAATATGAGATACTTGCCTAATATAAGATACTTCTGTATCGTTACCGTATGGTGTCGCCATTTGCTGAAAGTGTCATGAACTATTTGGTCGGGAGACTAGAATAATTGTAAACACACCCTTCCACATTTCAAGCAGACCCATACTTCAGTAACAACCTATGGTGCACATCGCTTTTAAGAGTTTTGAAGGCTTTTTGACTCGTCTTTAGGCGTATAAGTTAAGTTGAAAAATGTTTACATAAATAAATAAGTTTTATATTAAATAGATATTTCGCCACGCTTGTATTTCTTTGTTATTGTGAATGTATAATATATTAAGAAAGCTGGTGTCTCTTATTGGACGACTTATTTCCAAAATAACTGATTCGAAAAATCTATAAAATTTATTTTTCGAATACAGTAGATCTACAATTATCCGTATCAATTGGGATCAGACCCCATCCAGATTATTTACGATGTAAAGGTTATTTCTTAGTAAAAAATAATAATTTTGTTTACGTATGTCATGTATTTTAATGGCTATGAAAACAATTTTGCTTACGTTTAGTACTTGCATACTGTATTAAAATGTATTATTGCTTGAGCGTATCGGTAAAAGTCCGTAGTTTCGCTGTCTTTACTCGTTTTTGTGCATGGAAGTCTCGCATGCGCTTGAGATGAGTAGCTGTAGATGGTCACACCCAGGCTGTCGATCCATCCATTTTAGCACTGTGTCAAGGCATTCAAATGACTTACTAGCTAGAGTTTGCCTTACTCTCGCGTTTGGTTGATTAGCAATGTCGTCGTCATTTCTCGTGTCATCAATAAGTTCATCTCTCACACTTTTAATCAGTTCATCGTCACTTTTGGAATCCAGCGTCCTTAGAATCATGCACCAGCCACTCGCTGTCCTCTGCACTGCACTTGGAACATCCAGGAATTTTCACTAGGATTTTTCCTATGACCTGAACTGACACTATTCGTTTTTATTATTCACCGATAAGAAACTTTCAAAATGCGGATTTTGTTGAGTTCATTTTTTTCTCAATGCGACCCGGATAATTGGAGTTCTACTGCATTAAAAAAATCCATCTACATTTCGAAACAACTTTATAACAGTGTTGAAAATCAAAAAGATGTTCGCTAAATTTTTCATTACAGTCTCATCAACGCACTTTAAAAATCCCATTGGGTCACTGATCTTTTTTTTATCATTACGATGAGGCTGTGGAGAAAACAACCCTTCTCCGAAATCTCGGGGTTAAGTTGTTTTTCAATAATATTCACCGAATATCCTTCATCGTATTCCTTCCAAACAAACACACAAAAGCGCCTCTTTTAAGCGATCCGAATGAATAATTAATCTCCAAACAAATGTACATTCTCGAAGTAATTAGATTCAACATATTAAGGTCTGTGTTCTCGAACGCCCCCTTCACATCCCATCTCATTCGTTATCCGCCGTGGAAAAGAACCACCTTTTATTCACAGCTGAATAAAATCGGTAATTTCTCGTTCTTTTCAGCCACCCAATTCACTCCTTGACTTTCTTTTCTTCTCCAATGATGGATCGAATCTGGGGGAAATAAAAAGCGGCATCGCGTTTTCTTGCCACGTATCGAAGAAAATAGGGTGCGCTGTTGTCGACATATCAGTAAACATTGGACCTCCCCCGGTCTGGCCATAACTGCCATCTGCACGGTTTTTTCGACAATTCTTTTTCGACGGAATAGGGGAAAATAGTGACGCAAATATCGCCTTTTTTGATGCATTCTGTTGGGAAGGAAGTCGATTATGCAATTTATCGACGGACTTGCTCGATCAAACTGTGCGAGATGATGTAATTTATGTCCAAAGCCAAAGCTTTGTTGTTGAGTGTCGTCCTTTTAATGAGCTGCACCCCCAATGTATCATTTGGGGCCGATTTGGCTCATTGTGTGTGCCAACTCTACTAGCAACCTTCGAGTTGTAGGCGGTGGAGGTTCGATTCCTGCCAGGAGCATTCTTCCTTGGGCGTGTTTCTCTTCCGTGTCGGTTAACCCAGGGCTCGAAATACCCGGGTGCACAGGTGCACTGTGCACCTGAAAATAAAACTGTGCACCTAATTTATTCCCTCTAGGTGCACGCAGTAATTTAAATTCTTAAATACACACTATGCAAAAACTTTAATCCAGAAAATGCTATGTTGCAATGAAGGAAAAATACAAAAAGAAGGATGGACACTAAATCTTATGGGTAAAGATCTGCCATAAACGTAAACGTTTCTGATTGCTCACCAATGTCTGATGATGACTGAATATTTGTAAGTAATCATTTCGGAGGTAAAAAAAAATGGTTAAATATTTTTATTTCTTATCTACTAGCAACATATCCAAACATACCCAATTAATAAAGTAGTTTACATTACATTAATGCTCTTATATTACGTTTTTTTTTAATATGCACCAAAAATATAATCTGTGCACCTAATTTAAAAACTTAGGTGTACCTTGTGCACCTGAATTAAAAAATCTATTTCGAGGCCTGGGTTAACCTTTACGCAGACAATTGTTACCACTACAATTTCGTTTACATTAGCGGCATGGTATAGATCTGTGTACGGTAAATGTATCCCCCTTTTAAAGAGACCGCTGGCAGCGATCACCATTTACGAGCTGTCAGCGACTGACCTAGAGGATTCCACCTTTTGTTTGGCACCCCACCCTGTCGACCGTGTGGTGCGAACATTTTGGGTGAAAGGTCGCTCTGGTCATATACGCCGCACAATACTATCGAAGGAAAGTGTCAGTCGTAAATGACACCTAAGGTTCTAGCTCTCAAGTTAGGTAATTAGGTAAGGGGGTCGGACATGCAGGCGAAAGAGCCGTACTTGGTGACTATGGAAAAAATCTAAACGCCGCAGCATACAGTTTAAAGTGCTGACCTCTAGATCGGTAGGTTCCTGGTCCGAATCCGGGTCAGTGCATGGATGTTTGTAAGCGTATGGTGTAGAGGCGGCTGGTGCACCTTAAATCTGTCAGGGCTGAAAGTCCTCATATTGGGTTGGTGTGAAAGTTTAGAGAGTGGGGTCCGAATTTTAAAATTTAATCTAGAACATTTAAAATTAATTTATTAGTGTTTTTCACCGTTCTTTCTTTCCTTCCGGAATGGGACGTCTGTTTTAAATATTTCTGGCTGAAATAAAAGAAACATTCTCCTGAATCGAATTGACCAATATTTATTTAATGAATTATGTTGTTGTTGTGTCTTATCCTCCAAAATGGTCTGACGAAGTCAGACTAGGTCCAAGAATCCGTTGACATAAAGTCGATCCCAAGAAGAGGAGATGAGTATATATCCTCCCTAGAGAGGTCCATGCAATCCAGGATAGCAGAAGCCTGGTGTGCGTGGCACTTTGAGCATGTAGTGTAGAGTTTCTTGCCCTAAAAAAATGAAAGACATTTCAAGTGGCCACTGGCAAGACGTGAGAGACTGGTCTGGGACTGTTTATCGCAAGAAAGGGCCAGAAACAACCACGGCTTACCTCCCATATACCAATGGTGGGAGGGAGGTACCAGCCCTTCCTCTTTGTTTTGGGATTTTTTCCGAGAAAAAATTCCAAAAAGGTGAGTTCAGAAGAGGAGGGGGTTGGATGACTGCAGCCCTCCTTTGCAAGGTTGCCAGCTATTTCATTACCGAAAAGATCCACGTGGGATGGAATCCACTGGATGTGGATGTCATGAAGCAGTGATATGAGCCTCACCTTTTGCAGGGTAGAGATGCTTACTTTGTCCCCTTTGAAGGTACAACTACTAAGGTGTTGAATCGAGCTGAGGCTGTCACTTAAGATCCAGAGAGCGCCTAAGTTGTTTTCACTTAGGATAGCCTGACGTCCTATATCGATTGCAATTAATTCGCTTCTGAAAACTGAACAGAAGTCCTGGTTTCGTTGACAAAGAGTTATCTTCTGCTGGGGAGTTTCGATGTAGATGCCACTACCTGCCAGTCCGCCAATTTTGCTACCGTCAGTAAAAGTCATAATGCCACTCTTAGGTATTTTATTTATGATTTCTAAGACCAACTGCCTAAGATGATCTGTCACGAAATCCTTCTTATTGACAGGAGTGGAGAGGTTATAGTGAAAGTGAACCCTGGGGTGCACTTCCGTTGGATTCATACTACCATGAAGAGAATATGGCTCTACATCATCACTAATGTTCTTAAGTGATTTATGCGATAGCCCTGTTGGCAGAGTGAAGGAAAAGCAACGGAGGGTTGCGAGTTTGAATTCAACCAAAAACCGTCGCGAACAAAGGGGGGCTGGTGTTCGTTGAATCTGTAGTGACCTCAAATGTCCTCATGTAGGTGTGGTGTCGAAGTGTGGAGAGTGGGGTGCCAGCCTAGGTGTGACCTCGTCAGCTGACCACGGTTCACAATTACGTGGTGGTGTCCTTAGATCTTTCCTATCGGATTTGATCACTGGAGCAACTCGACAGGTTGTTGGCCAAGGTGCGGTATTAATCGAGGGGAGAGATCCGAGGACAACACCACGTAATTTTGAACCACCGTCAGATGTCGAGGGAATACATGAACTGGCTCCCTACTATCCATCCAAACATTCAGCCCATGGCAACATGAGGACATTTGAGGCCACGGAAGATTTAACGTGTACCCAGCCCCCTTTGTACAAGGTGGTGTTTTAATGAATCTATGGAAAGAACCTATAGAATATCTCTAAATAGTGAAATAATCGATGTTTTCTTAGAAAGATGTGCTCTATTAACTAATCATTAAATATGTTCTGGGTTAAAAGCAACGTCACACTACTTGTAAATCTCAGGGTTAATTTGACTTACCAGCGACAATAAACATGTAACTAATTGAAATACTCTAATTATTTTACAGGAGTAAATAACTATGTGCTTTTAAGGAATATATTTTGTCTAATAACATTAAAACTTTCCTTTTGAATTAAATGGAATATCATAAAGACATTTAAAAAATGCCGATTTCTTTATAGTTTATTCAAATACTTTTTGAAAGTATCAGAATATTTGTTTTAACTTCTGGAAAAACAAAAAATACATATATGTTTTAGTTCATAGAGACTTAAAATAACAGGAATATTTATTTTAGTTTCTAGACAAAAACCACTCCATTTTTAAACATGTACATATTCATTACATCCAAATGGATTTTTATTTTTTCATTAGGCAAAAATATGTTTCTCAAAGCTGTTGAATCAAAGCTTAAAAAGAAACTATGAAACTAACGTATTATAAAGAAAATGGAGCCCTTTTAAAAGTAATAAAATATTAACTAAATATGAAATCGATTGGAAGTTTATTTGAACAACAAAGGTATGTTTTTAAAAATCATCAGGGCATTTGAAAATTTCCGTTCAATCGTTACTCGTTCTGAGTCCCGTTGAATTTTAATGGAAAAAAAAATATTTTTGTAAATCACTATTTGAATAGAAATAATGCATTGTACACCACAGAATGTAACAACCCAAAATAAAAACCACACTTCTAAAGAATAAATCGTTTAACATGCTAAGTTTTATTTAGCCAACATTGGAACGAGACAGCACACCGCAAATGGAATTCAATTAAACCCAGAAGATGAAAACAGGCACCGATTCTCTTCACCTCGGGGGCATTGTGAAGACAAAACACACACTCTATCTTAAAATTAATCTTTTATTCGCTAAGTTGAAAGGGTTCCGAGGCTTCAGATGAAAGTGGAGGCTGAAAAAATAACTCCGAATGCAACCAACAAAGAGGATTCGAACAGAAAGTCAAATACGATTCAAAATAAACACTTTATATCCGTTAAAGTTTGTGATCAATGGCGCGGAATCTGAAGCCCCCCTTTTCTGAGAAAATTTTCATTACCGCGTAGTGAGCTAAGTAAATTCGGAGAGATATGCGAGTCATTTTTGATTACTGGACTGTGTGCATTTCCGTTGACACCAAATATTTGCGTGATTCCAAGGAAAATTTAATTTCAAAGTGATTTAATGATTTCAGAAGATGCAATTGATTTATGAACGAGAATTAACTTCACAAACGAATTGTTTCCAGACGAATATCAATGCAATGTTTAACTCTGGAATAGGTACTTCTTAGTCAAGAGAGATTAAGGCCCGTTGCACACATCCGGTTTTTCAATATGCGGTGCCTCTGCCGCAACGCAAGTGCGGTCTGAGATACATTAGATCCAATGGAGCAGTGCACACATGCCTCCAGCGCCACTGGGGCGACGCACGTCCAACTTGCTTGCAATTTTACCGCAGTTAACCACGGCGCCGCACATGAGTCTCCGTTCTGAAGTACCTTGTTTTCATAAACAAATGGAATATAAATAATAATTAATAAATGGTTGTATCCAGAAACGTCTATTTTGTTTCAAAATATACTTTTTTTTACACCAAGTAAGCGAAATAAACACGTTTTCTTCGATAGAATATTTATCGCAAATGGCGCGAAATGAGTTCGTGCGTCATTTAACGCTTATGTGTGCAGAGTTGGGTTTCGGTCCCGCAGTGGCGCCGCACGTTGAAAAACCGGATGTGTGCACCGGGCCTAAGTTTCTTTATGAAAGATTTCTTCAGGTAGGATGCTTTTTTAAATTTATGTCGAACTAGGGGCAACACAAAAGACTATTAGTGAAGGTCCGGGATCAAACCCAAGGGCAACACCAGGTAATTTTGAAGCATGGTCGGATAACAAGGTAGACACATGAGCTGGCACTCCACTTTCCAAACTTCCACACCATACCAACGTGAGGTCATTGTGGTACAAAAACAGATTTGACGTGCACCATCTCAATTCGTGCACTACGGCCTTTGGTTGGATTCGAACTCGATAACATCCGGATGCTAATCTGCTGCTCTTCCAGCCGAGCTACAGCGGCCCGTATATGCAGATGGCTACTATGGATGGCTGCTACTACTATGGCTACTTTGGATGGCTGCTACTACTATGGCTACTTTGGATGGCTGCTACTACTATGGCTACTTTGGATGGCTTTTACTACTAGACTACTATGGATGGCTACTACTACTATGGCTACTATGAATGGCTACTACTACTATGGCTACTATGTATGGCTACTACTACTACTATGGCTACTATGTATGGCTACTACTACTACTATGGCTACTATTGAAAACCCTTTAAGGGGGTCTGGGACACATCGGAAAATTTTTTTTATTAATTAATTTTGAATTTTGAATTTTTTTGTACTGATTACCCATCTAACTAATAAACAAAATCACAACACAAAATTTTTCCAAAATTTTTTTAAAAATTTTAAATTAAAATTTTTTGAAAAAAAGAGGGGTCATTTTAAATTGCTAAGGCTCAAAATATTCTTGGTCCATTTTCAAAATTCTTGCAGTAAATTATTCACAAATTTATAAACTTTAATTCTGATTCAGCAATTTAAAAAATATTAATTTAGCAAAAAATAAAAAATATTTAAATGCAAATTTTTGAAATTTTTAAGGTACTTTTTTTTTAAAAAGTCATATTTTTAAAAGTAAATATTTGTTTCAAATTTGCTGAATCAAAATTAAAGTATAATGTTTGAAAAATATATATTCCAAATTTCAACCCTTAAACTTTATTGGTTTTCGACTTATAGCAATTTGCATACAGGAAATCTTGAAAAAAGTATCACGGAGAAAAACACATTTAAAGTTTTAAAGACAGATGCCGTTGCCATGACAACAACTGTCAAAAGTGTTAGATTTCCAAAACAACGCACTACAAAAATTATTATTTCTCTAGTTCTAATTAAGATAGAAAAATGATTTAGACGTCATTTTAAGGAAAAAAACAGAGAATTTCTTAAAATCATAAAAAAAATTTCGAAAATTTGACGATTTTTGTGACCCGGACCCCCTTAAATGAAATAAATAGCTTAAAAATGAAATCTGCCTAGTCCCTGTGGTGCCCCAAAACACCACACGGCCCAAACATTTCTTCAATAGCTTCAGTTAGTGAAAATAAGGTGGAACACTGCATCTACAATGTATATGCGCTTCTGCTTCTGTAAATATCTATTTTGTATTAACAGTCGGAGTAGTTCTTGTTCCTAATAAGATAAGATGTAAAGGTTTGGCCCATAAAGGGGAGATATAAAAACAGAATGAGCAACGGAAACCTTTTTATTTGCACGGGATCATGTTACGAAAAATAGGAGTAACGTGTCGCTAAGATTTCTTTCGTCTGCTGGGTGGAAGTTAGCATTCAGCATTTGATTGGTCTACGGCAGTGGTCGGCAAACAGCGGCTCTTTAGTCACTTGAATGCAGATCTGCTACGAATCGATTTCGACGAAATGGTGGGGAAATGTATACATTCCGCCGGTAATGCGAGGAAGAAAGCAGTTGAGGAACTTCAGAAAAGTCATGAAATATCAAGTTCTGTAGTTAATTATTGGGTGCAGTCTTCCAACAGTTTTAATATTGAAAGCTTTATTGTTAGTCAAGAGAGGCAAACTATATACAAACGGTGAACACATTAAAGCTGTTTTATAAATGCATTTTAAGAACAAGGAAGAAATTCTTTTTTAAAAAATTAGAGTTATCACTGTTTGCTAAAACAGTAAAAGACAGAAGAATCAAACTGTCTTCGAATATAACCAATTCGCATATCGAAGATCTTAAATTGGTTTCAGCTTTATCAATAGCTGTTGACGAATCTTGTGACATAAATGACGCAGCGCGCGTTTTACTTTTTGTTCGATTTATTTCGCTTTCGGGTCCTAAAGAAGAACTTTGAGGATTATTGCCACTGAAAGGTCAAACTCGTGGTGAGTATATTGAAAATGCTGTCATTGAATGCACGGAGTAATATATTCCACTCGATAAAATTGTTTCGATTTCAACAGTTGAGGGGGGGGGGGAATGACTGGAGTGAGAAAAGGTGTTGTTTCTATTTTGAAGGAAAGAAGTAATCACTAGATATACTTGTTTATCATTGCATCATTAATCAAGAAGAGCTTTGTGCGCAGACACTTCCAAAAGAAATTTGCAATGCTATGGAATTGGTGATCTAGATTGTCAACACAATTGTAGCTAAAGCTCTTTATCATCGCCCATTTAAAGAATTTTTAGTTCAAATAGAGTGCGAATATTCACAGATCTTCTGCTGAATAATAAGGTACGTTGGCTTTCAAGAGTAAACGTTTTAAAACGTTTCGTTTCCTTATTACTTGAAATTAAAGCGTTTCTCCTTGAGAAGTATAATGACTATCATAAACTAACGGACGATCAGTGGATCCAAAAATTTTATTTCATGGTAGACGTTACGTCTTACCTAAATAATCTTAATCGTAAACTACATGAGAAAGGAAACACAATTTTTTCGATGTAAAAAGAAGTCCTTTCATTCGAAAACAAATTATCCATTTTCGCTCAATAATTTGAAAGAGAAACATTAATTCATTTTCCAAGTCTGTTGAAACACATCGCCAAGAAAATAACTCGGTAATTGAAATTTGCGATTTTAAAACAATTAATTTTAAATACGAGGGAAGCTTTTCTACGGAGGTTTCAGGAATGCAGCAATAGCATAGTGACGTTAGCCTTTATTGAGAAACCTCAGTGTTGATGTAACATAATTGAATTTGTCTCCCTTTTATATTGACATTGGAGCTTTTGAAATGTAATTACTGGAGTTAAAAAACAAAGAATAATGGAGTTCCAAATTTGAATGTCTTAATGCTGATATTGAAAAATTGGAGAAAGATAAATATGATCAGATTCAAAGAAAAAGTGGTCTGTTTTGAAAGACCTGAAGATGAGGAAGACACGCACACACATAATAATTTACAACACCTGGAATAGTAATCCTGACTCATATGATCAGTTAAAAAACTAACATTTGCTGTTCTTGCACTCTTTGGCTCCACTTATTCAGGCGAATAATCTTTTACAAGCATGAACCTTGTCAAAAGTAAATTGATAAATATTGATGACATTGATGACAACCTGGAATCTTGCTAGAAATTAAAAACAATGACATACAAACCTCACTTCTCCAAACGTTCCTAGGAAATATAAGGTCATTGTTGACATTAAATGCGTGTTTTGGCATATTTTTATTTCAATGTAACAAAAAAAATTTGTTTTGTCAATAAATAAAATTATTCTTGTGATATCTGGTTTTATTTAACGTTAGTAACTAGTTCAAACCGACTCCTAAAAACATGGTTCTTGAAAAGAAATTTGGCTCTCAAAAGAAATCTTAAAAGAAATTGCTGATCTTTGGCTCTTTTGACTAATGAGTTTGCCGACCATTGCTCTACTGGAAGGGAGAAGATGTTTATCCATTGATTCATCTCGATTGGTCCACGTGACATAATAGAGTTTGGCGATTTCACCCTTTTTGTCGCCCCTCTTTAAATATGTACATATATATATATATATATATATATATATATATATATATATATATATATATATATATATATATATATATATATATATATATATATATATATATATATATATATATATATATATATATATATAACAGAGTATAAGATGCCAAATCGGTCAACCAAGTTAATTTCCCACAAAGTTACGTAACAATTGGTCGCACTTTTTGAAGATTCTATCAATAGAAATGCTCAGTCTACTTATATTGCACGTCTTTGACAGTGGGCCACGAAAAAGCAGTTCGCGTATTTGCGCATTTGTAAATTCTATACACAGCTCACGTTTGAGGACCTTGACTGCTGCACCTCCCAGCAGGATGGAGAGATCTGCTGCAGATCTGAAGAATCCCTGACTCGTATCGCCTTCACTGAAGATTTTTAGCAAAGGTTTGAGGCCTCCTCGTTTGCCAGACCTGTCAATGTGTATTGACCGCGGTAAACCTGTTAGAGGAGCAACAAACCGAAATGTTGCAAGTTGGGAATGTTGCGAGTTCGAATCCAACCAATGGCCATCGTGTACGAAGGGAAATGGTGAACGTTAAATAAATCTGTATCGACCTCAAATCCGCAGGGAAAGATCCAAAGGCGATATCTGGCTAATTTACACCACGGTCTGAGGACCAGGTGAACACACCTGTAAAGTAAATTCAAATGTTCTCACGTTTGTGTGGTGTGAAAGATTGGAGAGTGGGGTGCCAGCTCAGGTATGACCTCGTCATCTGACCGCGGTTCAATATTATGTGGTGTTGTGCTTAGGGTTTGATCCCAAAGCACTCGTGGGATAGGGGAACGGTGGGCAGGCGTACGCGGGCGGCTAAGAATATGCAGGGAAATGTCACCTTGGTGGGAACACTGCAAAGAATCGCCATTGTGACGTTTTAGTTTTGTTGTTACTGTGTTAGATTACAACTTGTCACCATCGATTTGCTAAATTTCGTATTCAATTTACAAGGTAAAATTCAGTTTTTTTACTTTTCAACGTAATTTTTTTTATCATAGAACACAAGTGTTTGTCATTGTATAGAGTGAAATAATTTTATAAACTTATTTGAGATTAAAGCATTTATCATAAGCTACAAGTTGGTGAAGCTAGAGTTTATCTTTCTCTGACATGCTGCCATTTAGCAGCGGTTTAGACAATCGCCATCGAGGAGGCAAGAGTTCGCAACATATTTCACCTAGGCGTGCACAAAATTCTACCTGCAGTAAAATTAATGTTAGCATTCATTCAATTTTACCACTTCCAACGCAAAAGAAAACGAAAATGTGAACCAGAAAAGAAAGAGACCTGCGCTTAAGTCTGAAATCATGACATCTTCGCTTATTAAAGCCCTTTTGGAAGATAAAGAAAAAAAGCAAAAGGCAAAGATTCTTAACAAATCCAGAAAAGGGAAGTGAGAGGGTAAATATAAAACGAACAAAAAAGAAACAAAACGTAAAAAAAGGACTGACTTTTTCTTATGACGACCAACAATCATCAACGAGCTCAGCCCAGCCTATGTTTTCTGCTGAAGATGATGATACTTTAGTTATTTGCCCAGGATATGACAACTCTTATAACGAAGACTGGATTCAATGTAGATTGTGCAAAGATTGGTGGAACGAGGATTGCAGTGCATACGAAGGCAATGGTTCTTTTGCATGCGACTATTGTTAGGACAGATCCTGTGAGTACCCTCCATGTAGGGCAAGAGTACGTAATTTTAATTTGTTTTATTTTATATTTTTCTTACTTAAATGATAAGAGATAAAATCATGCATTTATTGATTCTGGATTTATTGATTCACAATTGAATAAAGTACTTTGTGTAAGATTTTGAAGCTTAAGGTAAAGCTAGGAGAGATTGCGCACAAAGAGGATCGGGGGGGGGGAAGAGTTGAGTGCGCACGCAGCGACTCCATATAGTTGTACAACAGCAGTAGTGGAGTGTCTACTTGAAAATGCAGGTTATTTGTTCCGAGCGTTTAGGATAAAACATCGCTATTTTGCATTGTTTTCCCAAGAAAAGCGCTTGAATTTTCATATCTCTTTCTCTAAATTTTATAGAATGACAATAGTACAAAATATTTTTTAATTTAACGGTTACCATTGCGATCACCAACGGTTCTTTCTTGAAGCGGCCATGCTTAAATAAATGGCCGCGCAATCTCTCCTATCGAAATGGGAGAGTTTGCGCATCTGCTACTTAGGAGAGAGGGCGCATTGTTCCCATTCGTTTTCATGCTAGGAGAGATTGTGCAGCTTATTGGTAATTTTGCATAAATTGCCAATTATATGTAAAACAAGAATTAATTAATTTTGAAAAAAAATTAGAAAAAAAAAAAAAAACATAATTTTTTAAATAATTAAGGTAATAAATTAATTTACTGAAAAATAATTTTGTAAAATAATGAAGTTATTATTAACCTTTATTGTGCGGCAGCTTTTGTTACCACTAAAATATCGCTCACACCTGCGCCATGGTGGATGTTATCCCCCTTTAAGAGTAATTATTATTGTTAACAATTTAACTGTAGTTTTTATTAAGAACAATATCTCCTACCCATGTGCGTAATCTCTCCGACTCTATAAGGACAGATTGCGCAAAATAGCTTTCTTGGTTTTATGACAACTGTTGTATTAGATTAAAGCTGAACAACAAAATAGCAATGAAAATACATAAAAAACAAATAAAGTTACAATTATTCATGAATTATATAGCAAAAAACTGATAATTAGACTGTTTTTTATTATTCTGTCCAATTGTGCGCAGACTCTCCTAGCTTTACCTTATATCTTAATTCTTTTACTTTTTATAAATAAAAAAAACCCACTAGATGCGTACACTTATCCTCCTTTCCCCTACAGGGAAAATGAAAGAGCGGAGGCAATAACCAAAGAAGCCATTACTAAAGAGCAAAATAAAACTAAAGAATATATTCAGAAATTAATCACGAAAGAACAACTAACGTATTGGCAAGACATATGGCCGCAGACAAGTAAAGGAAGAGAAGTCTTTAAGGCTTATAAAAATGTTTCACCAAAGCAACTGAGATGGGATACTTCGAGCTTAATCAGATCATTATGAGACATGGGGTTTTTGGCACATACCAAAAACGTTTATTTAATAAAAGCGACGTATATGACTGCCAGAAAGGCATCCAAATTGTTGACCACGTGGTTTACCATTGTAAAAACTTTTAGACTATCAGGGACGGAAAGTTTCCTAAGGGATACTTAAGCATAGACAAAACAAATATTCAGGACAAATAAAAGATCCAGTGAAGGACTGAAAGAAGTTATAAGGAAAATACTGGAGCTCAGAATTGAGCAAATGGATACGAATGAATAGCGAGTTCTATTTCAAGAATCTGAATGAAAAATTTCACTGATCTGACTGAAAATTTTCAAATTCACACCCTTAGCCTGTGACGGTGTTAACTATTTATTAGTAGGGATTTGATCCCGGAGCGTCACTATCTCTAGTAGTATAAAAGGAAGTGTTTGTTTGTTTGTCTGTTTCTTGCCGCAAAATTCTGACGATTCTATGACACTTACAGCAATGAGATTTGGCACACAGGTAGTATGAATTTTTTGCAGCAAGTTTTGGGTCGCGGTGAATTTTAAAATTCAATCTAGAAGATATTTAAATGAATTTAATAGTTTTATTCTCCATCGGATTTTCAACGCGTTTCTTCCGAAGAAGAACCACCCCAATTTTGACTTTTCTGCACACGTGACCTTTCCGTCAGCCTTGGAACCATGCAAAGTTTTTTTTTCATCGCGGAGAACGCTCAGAATTATTTTTTTCGTTTCCAATTTGATTTTGCTCGGAGGAATGATTTTCCAGCCAGACAATAAATCTTTTAACTGCTTGAGTCACTTAGTTCTTTTTTTTTATCTCCTGGACCGATAAAGATAGAGTAAAAATTTCAACGGATTTGAAATCTGCGGAAAATTTCACTTTAGATATATACCTAAAAATACGATTTTCTTTAAATAAATAATTTTTAAATTGAATACATCTTTTATATTTTCAAAAGATATTATGACGTCATGTGAAACAAATTGCATCTTCTGCCCTTCGCGTTAATAAAAAAGAAGCAGATTACATTTCCTGTCCTATTCCATTTCAGGGAATGGGAGCAAAAAAGAAAAACATTTTGACTGGGATTGTTAATTCTTTTTCGTAAAATTGGAATCGCTAAAGTAGATTGAAAATTTCAACGGATTTGAAATATGAGGAAAATTTTACACCATATTAATAACTTACACCACGTGCACGGGCAACGCCGGGTTAGTCACGCAGTGGCTGGTGTATATATATATATATATATATATATATATATATATATATATATATATATATATATATATATATATATATATATATATATAAATATATATATATATAACAGCTCGTTGTGTTGCTTCATGGCGACGTTTATTAGTTATAATTGCACTGAATCAAACAACGCTACGTATAGGAAAACTTTTAAAATTGAAAACAGATATTCAGGACACTAATGCTGAATTTAATGAGCCCCAACAGTGTCGTTTACTCGAAGAGGACGAAAACGAGTCTGTCAGATCGATAAAGTAGTTATTAAAGTTTACATACATAGAATGCGGAAAGTAAATAAGGTAGAGAAAATGGCACCGAAAACGTGTCGCGCAGAGTAGTCATATGGGCGCAATTTTATACCAAAGAAAAAAGTAGAAACAGTTCCTTCATTTTCAGTTATCTGCATTTCAGCACTTTCCTGCTACAAAATAATGTCACCCAAGTTTCATAGTTCGATTTTATGTCATCCCCAAAGAGGAAAGAGATCTTTAGAGAGTCGGGACTTTTATCTCAAGAAGAAAAAAACTAAAAACCAGTTTCAATAAATGACGCTTATTGTTGGATGACTGCCAAGAGAGGGAAAGCGCGAATTTTTTATTGTTTGTGTTAGAGAATATATTAAAGTTTGAAGCGCCCTAGATGATGAGGGGATGAAATATTACGATTGTGTCTTTATTGAAGAATTTATTTAACACCATAAGTCATGATCACCGTCTTTTTAAATACGCCATACAGGGAAATCAGAGGCTGCAAAAGGGGGCATTTCATGAATTCTAAAAAATTTTGGAATTCGAATTACGTTTCATAGGAAGTGGTATTTTAAAGAAGTTAAAAATACTAATCAACACGGGCATAGAACATCTTTTGTCTGGAGGATCCATTTCTTGATGTGCCGACCAACCGGTCTGGTGGTAAAGGATCCTACAAAGGTTAGCCTCTAAAAAAGAAATATGCTAAAAATGCTTAGTAAGAATATGGTTGGTTTTTTATGGCAATAGAATAACACCAAGCAATATTTTAGCTTTCATGCAAATGGAAAAATACACTCAAAAGGTTTTCTTGTTTTAATTACATAGAAAAACGTATACTTAATTAGTTTAATACTCTCATTAACTTTACTTACCCTTAAAGCTTACACATAAGGAATAAGTACTTACAGAGTAATTACAGGAGTCGAACATGTGCCACCGACAGTTCCCAGGTTAGTAGAGGAATTATCTCTGAGCCGCTGGTCGATCAAACAGTCTGATGGTTAAGGTATCCTCTATATCGGAAAGTTTCTGGTTCGAAATCGGGTCAGTGCATGGATGTTTGTAAGCGTATGGCATAGAGATGGTTGGTGCACCTTAAGTCTGTCGTGTCCAAAAGTCCTCACGTTGGGTTGGTGTGCAAGTTTGAAGAGTGGGGTGCCAGCTCAGGTGTTGCATCGTCATCTGACCGTGGTTTCAAATTACGTGGTGTTGCCCAGCGATCTTTCACTCGGGTAACTGATCCCGTGCCGTGGGCCATAAACCGTTGTGTTGCTAAAGAGCGACGTTAATAAAAATACCTTCCAGTTGATTACTAATCCGCTAATATTCCAACCTGTCTACCATGAAACATGGAAAACCGCGAAGTAGGATCGAACCTATACCAAAATTGCATGCTTGTTTAAGCTTCATTGGGATGCCAGGTCTGGCATACAAGGGCACAGGGAGATATTACAACAATTCCACTTAAACTCAGTAGTGAATATCTACAGCTAAATTGCAGCTATAATCTCAGCTAATGTTAATCTATTTGAGACTTGATGTTTTTACTTGTAAAGCGCCAAGCTGATGATCAAGCTACTGGATTCTGGATCGAAAGGTTTCTGTTTCGAATTCGCGGTAACGTTTATGCATGTTAAATTTGTCGTGGCCTCAAACGAACTCCCGCTGGCGTTGTATGGAAGCTTGGAGAGTTGGGTACCAGCTTAGGCGTTGGCTTCGTCATCTGACCGTGTTTCAAACTAACAAGGTGCCCTCCTCATATATTTCTCTTCGCTATGGATGCCCTGCCACCACCAATAGCCCGTTGTGCTGTTCGATTGCGACGTGAATTCAACTACCTACCTCAAAATCATACATCTTGTGTGCCCGACTTGCTTAAGCAGTCTTTCAACCCTTAAAAAGAAATGACGATCCAAGATCCCTTTCCGATAACCAAGCATGTGAGGTCGATCTTTTTATGGTTCTTTGATTGGTACAAGAAAGGTAGGTATTTTAATTAACATCGCACTAGAGGAACACAATGGGCTATTGGTGACAGTTCGGGTTTAACCCGGAATGGAAAGATCCGAGGACATCACCCCGTCAGTTTGAATCACGTTCAGGTGACGAGGTCAACACCTAAGCCAGCACTCCACTCTTCAAACGTCCACACCACGTCAACGTGCGGACATTTGAGGCCACGAAAGATTTCCGTGCACCACCCCCCTTTGTGCACGATGGTCTTGGGTTAGATTTGAACTCACAACTATCCGTTGGCTAATCCGTTGCTCTTCTAATCGGGTTTCCACTGCACGTTTGGTACAAGGAAAAAATTTCTTCGTCAGTATGTTCATTATTTGTTGTAAAGGTCCGTTCACATTTTCAAATTAAAGTATTCCGTTAAAACTCTTTAACCTTATGATTGAACTATATATTACTCTAAACGTGATTTTCCGTTTAGTAAATAGCATCGAAAACTGATAGAATGCGCAAATCAACGAACAACAAACAATAAGCTTATTATCTTAGATGTAGGAAGATTTTCTTGGTTAAGCTCTTTATTCCACATGAATAATCTTTTGATCCAACACTCACGGGGGACAATCACTGGAGCTTTTATTCAATGTGTCGAAAACAAAGCGTTTAATACCATTTATTGGTACGATTTACAATTAAAGAGATTATTTAGATACGGTGCATATATACAAGGTTAATTACACGCTTGGTTACCATGGATATTTTGCAGTAAATAAATTTAGATAACTTATTGGTCTTAAATCTCGAAGAATGAAATACGTTTTTTTAGATACGAAACACAGTGTATTTAGTTGTGCGAAGATTTCGAACTAATCTCTTCCATGAAAAGAAAAAGGTATTTAAGATTAAGGTACAAATGAGATGATTATTTATCAAGATGATTTGAATATGGTTCTGGATAAGCAGGCCTCTACCACCCCTTAAAAATAAAATAATCCCCTTGAAATTTAGGTTTAGTGCAAAATCCATTAATCTAACTCTACTGGTGGTTGCTTTGACGAGGTGTCTCGTCACTATCAGATCTGGATGGACGAGATATCTCGTCAAAACCACCTTGGAGGGTTGAGGTGATTGTTCTTTACCCTAAAGTTATTTCCCTAAAAACATTTTTAGCACAACAAAGATTAAGAGTTTTAGGTGGTAGGGTGATAATCACGTCACTATTTTGTCATTTGATGGTGCGGTACCAATTTTAATCATGACCGTTTAGAGTTTGATTTAGAATAAAACTTTACGTTAATCGTTTGGCCGAAACATGATCGAAATAGTGGTAGAAAAAAAGTTTAAAAGTATGACCAGGTTGTTTGCCTTGTATAATTTATCTGTTGGCAATCACCTAGGAAATAACAAGAAAGTCAACATACTTTAAAGCGATGCGGTTTTTTTAATTTAACTTCACCTTTATTTAAAAACACAGGACGACAGGATCCTTCCTGGGACATTGGTGGTGTCACAGAAGATATCATGAATAGCGGGATTACAAAAAGAAAACTAAGATTAGCTGAGTGGGGGGGGGGCGGCATATTGGTCTGCATCCTTCGTTTGGTCGTTGATCCGGACTCCATTTCCCGTGCACACTTCTCCGCGTAGCTCCATGAGTTTCGGAAGGGTGAAATCAAGTAAGTCAGTAAATGCATCTGGTTTAGTGAGGTTACATAAGCTCCTTCTTTGGAGACGTATTGGGTGGTTCTCCTTCTTCTAAATAGGCTCAGAAACGTTTCCCTTTACTTCCAATGGAGTTGAGGGGTTCGATTATCCCTGCTTAAAGGGGAAGAAGACGCATGCATTGGAATTCTTATGGCCTTGTTTTTCAAACGTTCTCCGGCAGGGTTCTACCCTTACTCTGGGTTAACCGACTCGTAAACTTGTTTTGGTAAAGGGTCATATGCCCATTGCAGACTCAAAGTGGTGGGGATGTGTAGGAAACTCAGACGCAAATACAAAGCGATCACTTCCAAATCTGCAGGAAACCTCGGAGAGCTTCACTGTCGTATAATAATGGACCGGACAGCAAGATATGATGGTATAACGTGCAGCAGCCCTTATTGTACACGACGGTGTTTGGTTGAATTAGAACTCTCAACCTTTTTGTTGTTTATGAAAGTTGAAGAATGGATGAAAGATCTACAATTATATTTAAATTAAAAAAAGTGAGACATCAAATTTGACGTAAGAAAAAATTGGAGAAAATGGCGTGGATGAAAAAGAGAAACGAAACTGATGAAAGTAGAAAAGTCAATTTGTAGAACAAGAGGATAGAGAAGCAACTCAACTAACAAATATGGTTAAAGAAAGTTGAACACTAAAAAAATATTGCAAAAGTAGGAGAAAAACGAGATGGAAAAGAAAAGATGAAAATAATCCGAATCAGAAGGTAAGAATGAACTAAAATGAAAGGAAGAAAAAATGAGTGACAGTAAGAGAAAGGGAAATGATGAAATGTAGAAAAAAGAAAGGAGAAAGTTGAAAAAAGAGAAACTGCCTAGAGAATCAAAAATCAAATAATGATAAGGAGAACAAATATCCGAAAGAACATAAACAAGGATTCGATACAATCGAACGATGGACATCCTTGGCCACACTTTAACGCAATCGAAAAGTAATCGATTGCAAAAATTCCTCTATCGCACTTTTAAGATAGCAGAGTTTAATTTAGATTCAAGCAGTCAAGATTTGAATCGCTTGTTTGAGAAACCCCATACGTCACTTTTGTCGAAATTGAGTTTTCGGTAAAAATCTATTCTTCAGAGGTAGACGCATCTATTAGGAGTGAAACACCACGAGTCAGGTCATTCTACATAGAGTTGGCCCGTATGAAAGTTTTCGTTTATTTGAGAAAGCCCATATGTCAGTGACGTATGGGCTTCGTTTATTCGAGAACTTTCATACGGGCCAACTCTATGTAGAATGACCTGACTCGTGGTGTTTCACTCCTAATAGATGCGTCTACCTCTGAAGAATATATTTTTACCGAAAACTCGATTTAGAGAAAAAAGTGACTTATAGGCGTAAAGTTCAAAAGGACGAGAAGGTCGCTTTTAAAATCTCGCAGTTCATGCAGTTTTCACACTCTGTCAAACATTAGGATCTTGAAATCGCCAAACCTTTTAATGATGGGTTTTTCAGCCATAATTTTCGGTTTAACAACAATAAAAAGCTGCTTCTATCACTCCTAAATTAACCAGTATATCCAAGTGGAAAAATTCCCAACAACAAGAATAAAATTGAAGACATGAATAAACTGATAAAATACAACCCAAATGAAGGAAACATTCAAGCATTTTACAAAGATATAGTTCACCTGTGTTCTACAAGTACATCTGATTCTCAATTGCCAAAGAACTACGGTACTGATGAATAAATTTTATTTCACCGTTTATACCACTCTTATTCATAGAACTAAACAATCTTATTTGTGTTTCATATTTATTTAATATTTCTATTTGTCTTAGAATGCATATTTGAGGTGTACTAAGTATACTTTTTATTTTATGCAGTTTAGAATGCAATTACTTTTTGCCAAAAGTGTATGCATTTGAGAAACCTCATAAATCAACTGACTTTAAAAATCCATAACAATTTAATTATTTATCTTTATAGACCCCAATTGAGCACAAAGATTGTATTTAGCTCCAAACAATACATTTTATTAGAATTAATAATATAGAGGTTGTCGGTTAACGCAGAAACAGTTTTTTCTCGATTTCCCAAAAATTGTTCTCATCTGACTTATGAGATTTCTCAGACAACCGATTCATTTGTACTCGAGAAAACTATATCTTAACCCCTTGCGTACAGATTTAGTTTTAAAAATATAGTTCGGATTATCGTTTGCCCATTTATTACTGTTATATTATCGTACTATCGTCTGTACACTAATTACTGTTATATTATCATTTGCACACTAGTTACTGCTGTGAGACAACTGACTGTGATGTCATTTCTCTCGAAGAAACAGAAAAAAAATAGAACAAAAAAGTAAGAACATTAAAAGAACAATACAACGAAAAAGTAAAAACATTAAAAGAACAATAGAACGAAAAAGTAAGAACTTTAAAAGAACAATAGAACGAAAAAGTAAAAAGATTAAAAGAAAAATAGTACGAAAAAATAAAAAAGATTAAAAGAACAATAGAACGAAAAAGTAAAAAAGATTAAAAGAACAATAGAACGAAAAAATAAGAACACTAAAAGAACAACAGAACAAAAAGTAAAAAAGATTAAAAGAACAATAGAACGAAAAAGTAAGAACATTATAAGAACAATAGAACAAAAAGTAAGAACATATAACGATGAAGTAAGAACTTAAAAATTGGTAGAGAATGAGCAAGAAGAGAAATTCTAAAATTATATGAATAAAATAAAGATTAGAAAATACTATCACACATATCACACATAGTCATTTGTTGTCAGGTAAATAGATAGGTAGTTCTGAACTAACATCGCACATGAGCAACACAACGGGTTATTGACTACCCTTCGGGATCAGAAGCGAAAGGAAAGAAACGTGGACAACATCTTGTCATTTTGAACCGCTGTCAGATGAAGAGATAAACATCTGAGATGGCATCCCATTCTCCAAGATTCCGCTCAGTTGAGTTCCAGACAGTTGAGGCCACGACAAACTTAACATACGGCTTATAATTCCGTTGATCTTCCTACCGGAGCCCGATAGGAAGAGCAACGGACTCATTGGCTTTATTGGTCTCAAATATCCTCACGTTGGAGTGGTGTGGAAGCTAGGAGAGTGGGGTGCCATCTCAGGTGTGGTGTCATTATTCTACCGTGGTTCAGAATTACGTGGTTTTGTCCTAGTATCTTTCCTTGCCGTTTTGATACCGGACCATCTGCAAATAGGCTAATAGGCTAAAAAGGCTAATAGGTTATTGGGGTATATTAAAAAGACTGTAACTTCAAGGGATAAGAATATAATCTTGCCGTTATATAAGGGTTTAGTAAGACCACATCTAGAATATGCTGTACAATTCTGGGCTCCATACATGAGAAAGGACATAGAATCAATTGAAAGGGTTCAGCACAGAGCTACAAAAATAATAAAGGGGCTAGCAAATTTCGATTATAATGAACGTTTAAGTGAGCTAAACATGTATACACTGGAAAGAAGAAGAAGGAGGGGGGATTTGATTCAGCTTTTCAAGTTTGTAAAACAAGGGGACACAGAGGGCTTAAATTTCAATAGGGATAACAGAACAAGGGGCCATGGGTATAAATTGAATAAGACATATTTTAATCGGGATTTAAGGGGAAAACTACTACTTTAATAGGGTAATAGACAGTTGGAACGCGTTGCCAGAAAATATAGTTAATTCAAAGGGAGTGTACGAATTTAAGATACGAATTGGATAGTCAGTGGGAATTGGGGAATTCATAAACAAAGGACCAGCCTTGTTGGGCTCGAGCCTGTAGCTGGTCGTCAATATTTGTATTGGTATTTGTATAATAGCCCGAAAGGTTGCTCCATTGGGAAAAATCACATGAACGAAAGAGAAACAGAAACTCTAATGAAAAAAAATAGAGATTTGCAACAGATGGGAAACGAGGCAAAACGAAAATACCATAAGTGAAAGACGAGAAAATGATAGATGGAAACGCCGAAATGAAGAAACGTAAAACCCAAAGGAGGTGCGATACAAGAGAAAATGTACAGAAAATTGAAGCCGTAAACAATAACAAACATAGCAAATCGGAAGATTCTAAACAAGCATTCGATTCAATCAAACTTCAGATTTCAGCGCCGCTCTAAAATGAAATCGACGCGGAAACTCCTTCAAAAAATATAAAAAATCGTTGTTGAATATCGCTTCGAGAGCAGCCAAGATACGTACTTGAGCAAACTATCTTTGTTGTCTGAACTGCTTCGTCGCGCCTGCGAAAGAAGAAAGATCCGTACGGAAAAAAAGATGATCTTTCATTATGATCTGATGATTCCCGAAATTGATGATGCTCCGCGATAGATCCTCCGTTTGATGACGGCGATAAAATCAGCATTTCCTTCCCTTTCTGTCTGAAAAAAAAAAAACAGAACACACAAAAAGAACAATCGAACGAAAAGGAAGATAATAAAAAAAAGCCTTCCAGTTTATCACCGGAACGGCGCTTCCGTCGCCGCTCGTTAGATGGCGCGCGCGGCCGATAAAGTGGCAGCTGCCAGATTCATTCGTGGAGGAGGAGCGCTATTGAATTGCAGACGATCGCGCTCTCGTGTCGCGAGTAGGTGTAAATTCTGTGGGATCGCCCCCCAAACTCTTTCTAGCGGATCGGAGGCAGGTTATGATGTAGGAGGATGGCGTGGAGGGTGGATTTCCGCTCCATCACGTTGCTGCACGCGCTGGTGTTGCTGCTGCTGCCGACCTTGAGGGGTCCGTCTGCCGTGGAGGCGGGTAAGTCCGGCACGTTTTTGTGTTACTCGGGGAAAACTTCTCATCTTGAACTTCCGAGACAGGCCTGTCCCGCGCTTGGATTCTCCGGTTTGTCCATACTTCTCGCAGGAAAGCGAAACCGATTGGTATCTTCAAACATTTTGGAATCTTAAATTGGTGTAAATATTCGATTTAACCCTTCAAATGGTTTAGACGAGGTATCTCGGTCATCAAGATCTGATCAATTTTGCTAACGACGAGATATCTCGTCTATCAAAATGTCACCAGTTTTGTTCATTACGAGATACCTCGTCCATCAAGATGTTGTCGGTGTTTTGATGATGACAAGATCAAGAAGTGGTCAATCTTATTTTAATGACGAGATATCTCGTCCATCAAGATCTGGTCGGTTTAGCGAATGACGAAATACCTCGTTCCTCATGATATGACCAGTTTTGATATTTCTGAGATATCTCGTCTATCATGATGCGGAGATCAAGGTCTGGTCAACTTTCTTAGAATGACGAGATAACTCGTACATTAAGAGCTGACCAATTTTTTTCACAATGGGATATCCCATCTTCAAGATCAAACTTATTTTTCTAATGACGATATATCTCGTCCATCATGATGTTTTGGATGATGCTGAAATCACCGTGTGGTCAACTTTCTTATTATGACGAGATAACTCGTCCATTAAGAGCTGAACAATTTTGCTAACGATGGAATATCCCATCCATCAAAACTGACCAATTTTGAAAGTGGCGAGACATCTCGTCCATCATTTGTCGATGTTGTGATGATGCCTAGATCAAGATCTGGTCAATTTTTTTCTAATGATAACAAAACTCGTACATCAATAGCTGAACAATTTTGCAACTGGTAAGAATCTCGTTAATCAATACAATGCTGTTATTTTGATGACGAGTTTAAGATCTTTTCACTTTTCTTCTATTGACGAGATATCTCGTCCATCAAGATCTGCTATTCTTTGCTAATAGCTCATCATCAGAATACAAACAACAAAACTCATCATCAAGATATTGCAGCTATTTTGATAATGACAAGATGATCTGGTCACTTTTCTTTTTATGATATCTCGTCCATCAAATTCTGGTCAGTTTTGCTAACGACTAGAATCTCGCAATCAAGGCAATGCCGATTTTTTGATGATGACGAAATCAAGATACTATCTAGTTATCAAGGTATTGCCGGTTTTTTTATAACAAGATAAAAATTTAGTCACTTTTCTTCTAATGACGAGCTAACTCGTCCATCAAGATCTGGTCAGTTTTGTTAATAACGAAATAACTCAAGAAGGTATTATCGATTTGTCTGTGATGACGAGATCAGGATCTGGTCCGTTTTACTAATGACAAGAAACCTCGTCATCTGTATACTGCCGATTGTTGGAGAATAACGTGATCACGATTTGGCCACTTTCATCTAAAGGAGATATATCATCCATCAAGACGTGAACAATTTTGTTAATGACGAGATATATCGTCATCAAAATATCGCCGATTTTCTTACGATGACGAGATCACGATCCGGTCACTTTTCTTTCTATCGACGAGATATTTTATCCACCAAGGTTTGGTCACTTTAGCTTTTGACGAGACTTAGCATTTTAACCAACAGGGGGTTTAAATATTTTCAAGTCCGAAACCTCATCTGACGTTCCACATTTTTGAGTAGCGTAGTATTGCTTTCATCTCACAACACACATAATAACTGAATAACCTCGTCAATTCATAGAAGAGATTCTATTTGTAAAGAAGGTAAAAAGTGTTTAAGGGGGTAGTCATTGACAGACAGATTTTAGATTCCAGAAAGGATATATGTGGGTAAGGGGTTGACGTTTTCTTAAAACTCTTATAAGTTTTGCACGATGCTTTTTTTTACGTAACGTGTTTAGAGTTAAGAAAACATGACGCACAAGAGGATATTTTGTAGGCCGAAACCTGTGTAGAAAAACTAATCATATCTTTTAAATACCTCTTAGATGTCAAATTCAAGTCTCAAAATATCTTTAATTTGACAGTCACATGACGTCTTTGACCGTCGTATATATCCATACCGAAACCTATATTATTCCTGGCATCACTCATGACTAATTGTGACCAATGAAATATGTTCTTGGATTCCATCAACCAATGAATGTGGTTATTTAGTCGTTACGTGTGCTGTGGGAGAAAAACAACACTACACTACTTCGAAAGCTGGTGACGCTCAAATGGTTTAGCTGAGGGTGTAATAAAATGCAAAAGTTGTATTTGGTTTATTTCGCGTTATATTGTAGACAGCGTTCTTAACTCTTATGCGTGAAAAAACGAGGTTCGAAAATGAAGTTTCATCGTCTTGAGAAAAGTGATTTTTAGTGAAGATTTTTTCAGCTCGCCAATGTTTCTATTAACCTCAAACCATGGAAATTAAAATAGGAATTATGCTTTAAAAATACTTAGGAAGAATCTGGTTGTTCTTTTATGACAGTCTAATAATACCAAGTAATATTTTAGCTATCATGCAAAATGGAAAAATACACTCTCAAAAGTTTTTCTTATTTTAACTACACAAAAAACGAATACTTGATTATTTTATCACTCTCATTAGTTTTATTAACCATTAAAAGCTTAAATATAAGAAATAAGTACACACAGGGTAGGTACAGGAATCGAACATGTGCCGCCGACAGTTCCCAGGTTGGTAGTTTTCTCTTGAGTCGCTAGACAACCAACCGGTAAAGGTGTTAGCCTCTAGATCGGAAAGTTCCTGGATCGAATCCGGGTCAGTGCATGGACGTTTGTAAGCATATGATGTAAGAGACCCAAGGTGCACCTTAAATCTGTCGTGATCGAAAGTCCACACGTTGGATTGGTGTTGAATTTTGGAGAGTGGGGTGCCAGGTCAGGTGTTGCCTCGGCATCTGACCGTGGTTAAAAATGACGCGGTGTTGTCCTCGGATCTTTCCCCTCTAGGGGATTGATCACGGACCGAAGTCAATAGCCCGTTTGGTTGCTTTAGTACGACGTTAATTAAAAATTACCAAAAACTACTCTGAGCCGCTGATAACAATAAACCCTGTTTAAATGTATTCAATCTTCTTTTGACTCTTCTGTAGAATTTAAGTTTTTGAGTGGTTACTTTTCTTGAGAATTTGCAAATTTTGCTCTTTCAACGTACGATGCAGAGCTGCGCAAAAATAACCTAATCCCTCATAAGTTAAGGTATCCGAAAACGTTCAAGACCCCCTTTTTTTTAATGTGGTAAAGAAACATTTTAATAAAATTTTTATGTTAAGTGTTATTAAACAATTGCATCGGGCTATTAATATTTAAAATATATATTAATAATTTTATAAAAATGATAATTATGTATGAAATTTTAAAGAAATTGTTCAAAAACTTCAAATGCGCTACATTCAACCCATTTGAAAAATGAAGCTTCCAATAAAACTACATGTATTTTTCTAGGGAATGAACTAAAATCAAAAGAATATTTAATTAAACGAAACTTTTACAAGAGATCGAAAAGTGACTACAGGATTTTAGATAGTTTTACAGTCCTATTTTTTAACAAAATTGGCCATAATTTAATAACTTTTCAACTTAGCATAATTATTTTTTTTCTAGATAATTTCCTAAACAACATTATAAAGAACAAGTTTTCAATTTTACGAGAATCCCTCAATAACCTTTAGTGTTATAACATTTGAAGTGAGAAAATAATGCATAAATATTAATTTAGAGTAAAAAATAGTTTGCTCTCTCTTGCTTTTACTGTGTATGTAAACAATTTTGTTCTTCTCTTCTCTTTGAAAATGTTCACACCATTTCCAAAAGAGAAACCATTTAAACATTTGAGAAAACTGTCTAAAATTTTAATTTTAATTTTGAGATTTTTTTGTATGTAACGGCCACATTTCCGGTGTTTTCCAAACATACTTCCGGTTTTTTTCTCGCTTTGATTAAAATCTTAATATCTCTGCAACTAATTAACTTATATGAAATATCAAATATATTTTGGAAAGTCAAATAAATACTCTATCAATAAGATCTAAAACATTTTTTGGAATTTTTGGTCAAAAATGACATTTGTAAAACGTGGTCGGATACTTTTAAGATAAACTCAAATCTCTTTCATAGTAGAGTAAATTCAAAGGTACCATTTAATAGACACTAACGCTTTATATGCTATAAAATGTACTTCACACTCTGAGGTTACTATTCACGTATAAAGTCGTACTGCAACCTACAGTTTTCGGACCGAGGTAGCCCAGTTCGTAGAGTTACAAATTAGCAACAACAGAGTTGAGAATTCGAAACTCGAGGCTACTAAAGATCGTCGTTTTCGTGGAGGCTGTTACACGTAAAATACGTCGTAGTTGTAGATAGGTAGTTAAATGAACGTCGCTCTAAAGTGACACAGCTGGCTACTGGACATTCCGCAAGGTAAGATCTGAAGGCAACAAGGCCGACCAACCGGTCTGGTGGGGTGTTTGCCTTCAGATCGAAAGGTTCCTGGTCCGAATCCGGGTCAGTGCATGTATGGTAAGCGTATGGTGTAGAGGCGGCTCGTGCACCTTAAATCTGTCGCGGCCGAAATTCCACTTGTTGGGTTGGTGTGGACGTTTGGAGAGTGGGGTACCAGCTCAGTTGTTGCCTCGTCATCTGACCGTGGGTCAAAATTACATGGTGTTATCCTCGGAATTGTTAAGAAACTTTTAACTCTTAGGGGATTGATCCCGAACCGTCGTCAATAGCCCGTTGTGTTGCTCTAGTACGATGTTAATTAAAAATTACCCCAAAAAATTAGACAGGGTAACACCTGGTCACTTAGCCCCACGGTCGGAGGACGAGGTCAACTCCTGTAAAGTAAATTCAAATGTCCTCAGGTTGGTGTGGTGTGGAGGTTTGGAGATTGGGATGCCATTTCAGGTGTTGTCTCATCATCTGACCGTGATGCTAAGTGACCAGATGTTGTCGTAGGACCTTTCCTTTCTGGATGGATTCCGGATCGCTGCCAGTAGCCCACTGTGTCTCTTTAAGAACGACGTTGATTCAACTACCTACTTCCAATTTTACCTTGCATGACTATTAAAACATTTTTGATATCTAAGCGAAAAGCAACGGGAAATCTGCTGCTCAGAGTTAGGGATCGTCTTCATTTTAAATTACGCTCAAACTTCATAACTTCCATCATGAGCCCCAAATTTGACGTCATATTTCAAATCTCCATCGAAATTTAATCTCGGAACGCAAGTTTCATACCATTTGTTCCAGCCGTTTCTGAATTATGAGTCTGGACAGTTTGGAGAGCCTGATATGTTGGATTAGTTTGCAAGGCTTTTAATCGTACCTTCAGAAATATTCTTTTTATGGCACTCAAACTTTTAAATACTACTGCAGAACTCAAATCTACATAATGTTCTTCATTTAATTCCATTCTTAGTGTGCAATATTAATTATGAAATTAGTGTTCCAGAAAATTATGAATAGCCACCATTTCACATATTTGAAGAAAATCAATGTAAAAGATCCTTTTTTTTATTTTTATAAACTGTCACTTTTCATGAAAATTTTGCAATTCTTCAGTTTCCATAGTATGATCTACAACTGAGGTGAGCAAAAAAAACGAGAAGATTCGTTTCAAATATTAACTTCGATCATGCAAAATTTTGCGCTCAATCAAATATTTTAATTTTTGATGATCCTTAAAAGTAAAATCTAGCTTGTGTTGTTTTATTTTTGCTTTCATTTAATTGTTTCAGCCGATTTACAATTTCCTTAGATCTGATTGTTTTCAAGATTTTTATGAATGTTTCATGCGTTTGAATATTTGATGTGTTCTCAGTACTTTTATACTCTTATGCCCTAATATGTGTAACATTCTTCAAAAACACTTATGTTCCTGATTTAAACTGCGTTCACGAGATATCTCGTCATCAAGATACTCTCGATTTCTTCATGATGATGAGATCAAGATCTGGTCAGGTTTCTTCTAATGACGAGATATCTCGTCCACCAAGATCTGGTCTGGTTTCTTCTAATGGCAAGATATCTCGTTAGGGAGGGTTAAATTGTTATTTTCAATCACATAGAATTTTGTTTCTGAAGATATTTTGTTAAGAATACGTTTCAGAAGTCAAATGATTTGGTTGGTTAACCTATAAACAACGGCCGGTACAGCAGTTGTACCATGATCCCGCTAAGAAAGAATTTAGACAATGGCCGTTACAGCAGTTGAGAACTCTGAAAGTTATAAAATTGCGACAAGAAAGAATCGCGCTTGTTATAATTATAGGCGTATTCAAAACGTTATAAGATGTTTTATAAGGTACATTCAACTCTTCAAACGATTTTGTGCCAATTCTGGTAAGCCGACTTCATTCTCATTTATGCGTTTCAGTGTGGCAACCATTTAGAATTGGCGACGCATTTTCACTTGGTGACCAAGTGTCGCCTAAATTCATCTTTACCAATTAGTAAATAATTATAATTTTATCGGATATCCCAAACCAAATAGATAAATGACTTTGAAAAAAGAAAAGAAAGATAAGGAGATAGAGCTACTGCCTATAAGAATCGAAACTCAAATTTGACATAGGGGTGTTAAATTTGCCTCAAACAATCGCAGGATAGCTAACTTCGATTTCTTTCATTTTATGACCATTCTGTTTCAAAACATTTATTTGATTGTTTTTAAAATTTTTATTAATATCCCCTGCTATAGTTTTGTGTAGAAATTCCGCTCACCCGTTAAGCGTTCTTCGAACTTTTATTTACTGTAATTAATTTTAACGACGTTGCACTTTACGATTTTTGTGACGTAAACTTTTAAGATAACAGCATTTGTAGCCAATAACATTTCGTTCTCTCTTGGCGAAAAATGTTTGTGGTTGCCCTTAAGTTATAGTAAATGATGTCTTACTAAGAGATATGAGGGTAAATAAAGAGGATTTTGTTTTGGGATGTATAAATACAAATCCAGTTGAGATGAGGAGGAAATTGAACAGACTAAAAAGACTTAGAATAGTCTCTTACTATATATTTTTACTTAAATTTCAATAGTTTGTTAAACGATTTTATATACATTTTCACGCGTATTTTCTTCTTTTGTTCATAATTATTGAACTAAATCTGGTGATCATAAGAAGTCTGCAAATGATTCAATCTCACGAATTTAATAGCAGCTTTATAAGCGAATACATTAAGAATTGTGTTGTGAGACGCACAAAATTCTTTCCCGTTGCTTAGCAACTGCTCTTCCTATTTTAAAAAATTTATTGGCATCAAGATGAATAATATTTTTTTTGATATTTTTTGTTACACAAACTTGGGTTGGGGAGAAGGAGTTCTTTTCAGAACTTGCTATGTGTGTGCCATTGTATTCGTAATATATTAGCATTTTGCATTTTTCTAGTTTTTTGTTCTGATTGTTTGCATCGTTAATTTCAACTTTTTTTTAAATAGAATTTTACGGATATGAATTCTGGTTGTCATTCTGTTGTTTTTTTCTGTTGCTGCTACAGACTTTTTAAAAATTCTTGTAAAGAGTGAAGTAAATTTATTTAAGAAAATTACTAAAGTTTATATTTTTAAATTAATTAATTTCTTGCTGGGGATATGGATCGCTGACTTGATTCCATAAGAGTCGTTTTTCTATGCCATTTTGTTTTTGCGTATGCTTGCTATGTATTGTATTTTACCAAAACATCCATCAACATTTCGAAGCAGCTTTAGTTGCAGTTGCAAAGATGTTTGCTAAATTTTTCATTAGACAATCACCAACGCAATGAAAAAAAATGTTTCTCATATTAGGTCACTTTTTATTGCCCCCCCCCCTTTATAATAAGGGAAATGATTCTGAAGGCTGCTACACATTAGGCCAGTAATTTAGTCGAGTAGCGAGTGATTTTGTAGATCTACTAAACGAGAAAATGGCAAGTGGGGGAGTGGTTGTTCACACACGGTTTAGTTGGTGTTCGAGAGTCGACTGCTAAAGATGATGCGGAGAGCGAAGCTGAATCGCGATGAAAAAGATGATATGAAATAGAATATGTAGATGGATGCATCATGTATACATATTTGCGTCTGAAGTAAATAGAAGCGATGAAAAAGTTAAAACGATATTAAAAATTATTTTCCGTACACTTAAATGAAGCTAGCATTCTTTTACGAAAGAGAAGTGAGAAGTCATATCACTTTTCAATCAGCATTTAATTAATTCAACCCGAGCAGCTCGGGGAAATTAATTCTGCTAGTTTAAAAATAAATACAAAATACTTTCCTAGTGTTTTTAATTTTTTGTTTGATTTCCTTCTCGTGAAACTCCGGTATTCCCATCGCTTTTTCTAACATCGATTGTAACTGCCTTCTATGCTTTATTTTTGTACAGGGACGACTTCACATTCCATAAGCACTCCTGTTCAACATAAGCAGTAACAAATTTGACCGTAGTATCATCACTCCACACAACGAATCATTTTGCTGATAAAACTGTTGTTTTAAGAGAACAAAAAACGTTAAACATTTAGAAAGAACATATTTATCGACTAAAGAAAAGAATGAATTTAAATTACAGCGATGGAAACGATCTGCGAGACAGACGATCGACAAACTGTTGCCCAAAATTTAAAACTCATATATAATAGGCATAGTTTAACAAATAACACACACAAAAAAGAGACCTCTCGGAATGAAAACGAATAACTAATGAACTCTACTAAACAGACGTGTTCACACCTATCTAGTAGCGCGCTTGCGGTTAGTGGAGTGGAGTAGGAGGCACTACTATTCATTTGACTGGATCGTATCCACTAAATCGTTTTACTAAACTACTCGACTAAATAGTTTTGTCCCAACACGTTTAGTTACTAAATTACTCGCTACTCGACTAAATTACTGGCATAGTGTGTAGCAGCCTTTAATTGTGAAGCTGACATAATCAGAAGGTTTTACTTTTACGAACATCACAGCACGTACACGTTACAACGATAGAGACACAAAACACACTACTAGCATAAAAAAGAAGTAAGACTTATATACAAATACGAACTGAAACTATAGTCAACGATTCTCACCGGCAAGTCCATTAAAAATGATGGCGCTGTTCAAATCACTGCATACTGTCCGGGCCACCAGTGAAGATGACGTAATCAGAAGGTTTTAATTTTACGAACATCACAACACATACATGTTAGAACGATAGAGACACAAAGCACACTACTAGCATACAAAGAAATAAGAGTTATATACAAATACGCGAACTGAAACGAAAAGTAACGGTTTAAGAAGTGAGAAGTGAAACTAAGGGGAGTGAGAACTGAAAATTTTTACGATTAAGGATGCGACATCGGCAACAAAACATCGATGTTCAAAATTCAAACATCAATGTTCAAAATTAAAACATTGATATTGATAATGTATTTAAACTTTTTTTCTCCCATTACTTAAAACTGGTTTAGTAACTTCAAACATTAATGTTCCCCGGGGGGGGGGATTTATTTTGTCAATTGCTGTGTTTGTTAATTTATAACTAAGATTTTCTTACTGTCAAAACAAAGTAAAAACAATTAATAAAAACAATTAACATCATTTGTTTCCAAATTGGATTGTATAAAAATAATATTTACAGCAATTTGACCATAGGTACTACTAACTATGTATTTAGTTAGGTAGGTACATAACAATAATTATTGTTAGTTATTATCAAGTATTTATCAACTTATTTGGGGAAACATAACAAACTTATTTTTTATTTACTGTGAATAAAAAATATTGAGGCCAATAATTATTATATGCCCCAATATTTGCTATTTACAGTTTGTAAAAAAGGAAGTTTTTTAACTTTCTCCCCCAAAAGCCGATTTCTTTTTTCACTAACTATCCCACCAGTTAGAGAAAAAACTTATTCTTATGTTACGGATGTCGCCATCAAGGACATATACTTAGTTGCCCGGTTATTTTTCTTAATTTTTACTATGGTACTTTTATTTATTCAAAAATAAAACATCGACAACGTAAAAACATCGATGTTAATCAAACATAGGCTCCAATAATTCGATGGAAAATCATCGATGTTTTAATAAAACATGTTTTTGTTCACTATGTTTTTATAGAACATGGATGTTGCAGCTCTATTCAGGATTTCTCACTAGCAAGCCCATTGAAAATGGTGGCGCTGTTCAAGGCACTACAATTGCATCAACATTTGTGTGTGATAATTTGATACATTAACAGAATGGAAACTCTTAGCAGCATCAACATTTGTTTATGACAATTCGATATCTTAATCTAATGGAAAAGAATTCACCCACCCACGAAAATGTGTGCGATAACTTTGAGTCAACTTACACCTGTTAGCTATAGTTTTCTAACGTTAGTAAGTTCCCAAATATTATTTTAGTCCGCTATTAGATTAAGAAAAAGAGGTACATACTTCATTTCGTATGGAAATAAGGAATGGGGACAAGGCGAAACTTTCTCCGTATCAGATATATGACATTGTTCAGTATTCTCCAGCTTTCACCGATCCTATTTCAATATTATTTTTTCCCAACTCGCTCTAAACTGCGGAAAAATCTCAAATCCTATTCAAATGTGCAGAAATTGCCGTAAGTTGCCTGAAAAGTCATAACAAAAATTCCGTGATCCCATTCCTTGCTTCAGGTGGAAAGAATAGCCAGTCGGAATAAAATAAAATTTATCAATCTCAAACTCTCTCTCTCTCTCTCTCTCTTAAAAAACGTCGCCATATTCTTTAAAAATCCGTTTTTATATAGATTCCGGGGGAATATTCTATCTCTGAAATACAAAAGCTCGTTCAAGCTTCAGAGAATATCCGACTGGAACTTAATGTTACTCTTTGTGATCGCGTAAGAGGAATAAGCTTTTCTCATTTTCTTATGCGCATAAAAAAACATTTTTATTCACTTAACGTGTCAAATAAAATGATTTATATCACTTGTAAACGCAAATGAAACTAGGGAAAAGATGAGGGAAGGGAGAAAATTGCAGAATAGGTTTTGCTGCAGATTGTGCTGTACGGCAATTGATTTTCTTGCTGAATTTAATTTTTATGTTTTCTGTGCAGGCAGGAATATATTAAATTAATGATGCAACTCTATTTTTATATTTTTCTGTCTGAAGGCACAGCTTATTTAAACTAACTCGAACTTTATATTGAGAGATGAAGGGAAGTTGTTTTTTATTGCTTCTCGGTGTTTAAAAAATAATTTGCAATTTTTTCAAAGAACTATTGAAATAAATAAGTTTTTTGGTTCTCTCAGAAGCAAGCATTTTTTAAGATAAAAACAAATATTATGAAACTGTTTTATTAATATTTACAAAACTTTTAAAGAAAGTTCCAGACTTATTTTTTTTGTAATTGATCTTAATATAACTAAACTGGAGGACTAGTTTTGAAAGTATTTATTAAAGCATTTTTTCCATTCTATTTTCCCGCCGACCAACCGGTATAGTGGTTAAGATGTTAGCCTCTAGATTGGAAGGTTCCTGGTTCGAATCCGGGTCCGGGCATGGATGTTTGTAAGTGTATGATGTAGAGGCGACTGGTGCACCTTAAATCTGTCGTGGCCGAAAGTCCTCACGTTGGGTTGGCGTGGAAGTTTGGAGAGTGGAGTACCAGCTCAGGTGTTGCTTCGTCATCTGACCGTGGTTCAAAATTACGAGGTGTTGTCGTCGGATCTCTCCCTTAAGGGACTGATCCCGGACCGTCGTCAATAGCCCGTTGTGTTGCTTTAGTACGGCGTTAACTAAAAAATTACCAAATTACCATTCTATTTTCCCATTTCACAGCCTATATCTAAGAATTCACTGAATATTTGACTAAGCCTTCTCGTTCCTAACGAATATAACACTCTTAACACAACACAACTTCCCTTTATTTATAAAATATTGTTCTAAAATTGCTCATTGAATTTGTTTCGTATGAAGTCGGTTAAAAATATGGTATTCACCATCGGAATATTTGACTCGTGGCTTGAATGTACTTTCATCTAGTCGTTATTATACACAGATAAGAGAAGAGCCATTTTTCGCGAAACCAAAAAGAGAATTATAGAAATACTAGAATGATATGTGTCCTAACATAAGGGATTGTTGACAAAATATGATATCCCCAAAAAATATTTTTCAAATGTAAATTTGTGGTACCTCAGAAAAGTTATAAAGTACATCTGGAATCAGAAATTGAACAATTTGGAACTCAAATGAAAACTTTGAACAAATTTTGAATCGAAATGTTATAGCTGCTTTGGAAATCGAATATCCAGCGTGTTGTTTGTAAGTTGCAACAGCTCGATTAATAATTTTTTTTCAATAAAATTTCATTCGATAAATTCAATGGAATCGCGAGGTTTCTAGTTAAACAAACAATCGTTAGTGCTGCCAAAACGCGATGAAATTAAGGCCTTTTTTGTGTGCTACGTAAGAGAATTAAAATATAGAGGATTTCTTTTTAAAAACATCAAATGGAAAAAGTGAATGACACTGATATTGGTTATTCATAATTTAATGTTTTATTTTATTGTTTTGATGTCGCGTTTTATGAGTTCGATGGCATTGCATCGCAAAACCGAAGTGTTATCTATTTCAAGCGTGTGAAAGTTTGGATGTTGTTTGGCAGAAGGAATTTCAGAGAGTACTCGGGGAAACAATTGTGTTAGTGAGTTGTGTTTTTTAAATTCTGTTAGCTTTAAAAATGGCAGAAAATAAATAAATAACATTTACGGCATAATATGCTTTTTTATTTCCGAAAAGGCAAGAATGCTTCGCAGACCCAAAAGAAGATATGTGTTGTGTAGAGTGAGGGTGGCGTCGTGTGAAGATTCGACGAGCCATAAGGGTCTGAGCGTGGGTTTGAAACAGCTACCGGAGAGATAGAGAAATGTCGTCGAACAGAGCGTCACATACAATATTGATTCAATGCAATTTTTAGTGAATAAAATAATTTTTCTTCTCTTGTCAAAAACGGGATGAAGTTCTGTATCAACGATAATACGTGTACTTACGTTAATATTTATTCTAGTATAAATATATTATCGGAACATAACTTATAGTTTTTCCATCATGGACTAGGAAATACACTCTGTAACAAAAAAAAAAAAATCGACGCACCTAGAAGGAGTTGTCCGATTGCGATAAAAATTGAATGGATGTGAAGAACATACATAGAAAAACAAACGATTAAAATTTCAGAACAATTGAATGATTTATCGCAGAGTTTCACCGTTATAAAGGGAGTAAGTCAATAAGGCGTTGGTCCACCTCTGGCCTGGATGCAAGCTGTCACCCATAGACCGAAAAATGGTGTCCTGTGGAATATTTTGCCAAATTGTCTCTAAATGTTGGGCTATATTGTCAACATTCCGGGATGGTTGCGATCGCCTTTCCATAACGTCACAAATGTGCTCTATGGGAGAGAGATCAGGAGACCTAGCTGGTCAAGGAAATGTTGAGAAAACTTGAAGACAATTCGTAGCAACACGTGCCGTGTTCGGCCTGGTATTATCTTGTTGAAAAGTAAGTCCGGGATGTGGCAAAAGGAACGGTAATACAAACAGTCGTATAATAACGTCTACGTACCGCTGTGTTGTAAGTGTGCTAGAAACGACCAACAAAGGGGCCCAGCTATCAAAGGAGATGGCACCCCAGACCATAACACCCTGTTGTGGCCATATGTGACGTGCGATAGTAAGGGCAGGATCCCCACTCTGCCATGGACGTCTACAGACTCGTCTGCTGTTGTCGTCAGGACACAGATGAAAAGGGGGCTCTTCAATAAAGGCTGTATGTCCCCAGTCAGCGCCGTTCCAAGTTGATCGAGCCCGACAAAACTCCTTCTTGGTGCGTCGATTTTTTTTATAGCGTACTAACCACTGCGTTGGTGCGTTTTTATAGAATACTAGACACCCGGCGTTGCCCGTGTCCGTGGTGTTGGCTTGCGAAGCAAACCAACACCACGGACAACGTTGTGATGTAAGGTATTAATCTGATGAAAAATTTTCCGCAGATTTCAAATCCGTTGAATATATATTTAATTTAAAAATTATTTATTTAAAGAAAATCATATTTTTAGGTGTCAATCTAAACTGAAATTTTCCGCAGATTTCAAATCCGCTGAAATTTTTACTCTATATTTAACGGTCTAGGAGATAGAAAAAAAAACTGTGACTTTAAATCATTCCTCGGGCAAAATCAAAGTGGAAACAAAAAAAAAATTTCCCCGCGTTCTGTAAGAGGAAAAAAACATGGCATGTATCCAACAGCTTACGTGGCAAGATCATTTCCAGCGTTTCTTCTCTCTCTGGTAGAAATGCGTTGAGAAACCGATGGAGAATAAAACTGTTAAATTCATTTTAAAATCTTCTTGATTAATTTTTTTTTTCTTCTAGAAAATTTCGACGCGACCCAAAAATTGCAAAAAATTTGGACTACCTGGGAGCCAAATCTCATTGCTGTAAGTGTCATAGATCGTCAGGATTTTGTGGCCGCGAAACAAACAGACAAACAAACACTTCCTTTTATAGTAGTAGAGATATAAGTAGACTAAGCATTGCTATTGAGAGGAGATTTTTGAAATTTTGACCAACGAGTCCACTAGTCCCTTGAATGTTCTATGAAAAGTTAACTTGGTTGGACTATTTGGCATCTGTTCTCTTCGCTTAGCGACATGACATCTTATAACTATGTAAATGTGTGAATGAGAATTTTTATAGCGTGCTGAACAAAACGGTGAAGTCGCCAGTCTACTTCTACGTCAAACGGACGTCAGGTAGTCACAAATGCTACACAATCTGCATATTTTCTGAGTATGTAGTTACTTACTAAATACCTACTTCAATGAATACTGGGTGTCATACTCTTGGCACCAGAGTCTTTTTAAAATCTCACATCCGTTAAAATATTAACCGAGAATGCATAGGTTTAAAATGAGCAATCTTTTCATAATACATACTCCATTAGTTTCTTCAGTAATACGCAATTAATTGTCCGTAACAAGTTATATCTTTTTATATCGATAACATATCCCATATTGCTTTTTACTTTTATCTGGCAGATTACCAAACTATTTTCGAGAAAAAACAGTCGCAACTCTTTTTCGAAAACAATCATTAGAGAGAAATATAAGCATTAGTTTCCTTCACATGAAGTGGGCTGGTCCTTCACATTGATTAATGTTTCAGTGTTGATTAATTACATATTAGTATGAAAAAGAATAATTTCATTAAAACATGGAAGTGACAGTTTTTCTTTTGAATGGCTGGAAGTTGGTTATATTTTAGTTAATCGGCCTTGAAAGTGGCGTTTTTTATCGCCAAGTTGCAAATTGGCGGTCGCCAAGTTCTGTAACTCTTCCCACTTATTAGATGGGTTACCAAAATGAAGAATGTGTCAACCATACAATCGCCAAATTAACGCTAAGATCAAAGTTGTGGCTTCTACTAGAGATTAACCGGAGTCAGTTTTCAAATCCTCTTATAAGTGATCGCACTGAAATTTTTTGACAAACATTAAATAATTTTTAACGTTTAGTTTTTGACAATAAAGGTTCTTATGGCATAGTGAAAATAATGTAAATATATCATTTATTACTTATGGGGATGTATTTATAATATTGTAAGACGCTGCCTCTCTCTCTCTCTCTCTCTCTCTCTCTCTTAGATAATGGGGCATGTTTATGCATTTATATAAGCATGTTTCAGACCAAAAAAAGACTTAAAATATTTAATTTTCACCAAAATATTATAGACCTTTACTTCAGAAATAGATAAATTTCAAACAACATAAAATCAAAGGTTGTTATTCTAAAAAATTACGAACGAGGATTTTAGTGATTATAATAAATTATTTATACTAGTTGTGAAATGTCTTAATTTGAAGAAGTTATTGTAATGATATTGCATCGATTGTTATCAATTATTTATTTCTCTAGTAATTTACACCAAGTGAATTCCACTAAAATTTATTCTGTTATAACATGTAATTAATTTGGAAATAATGGCAGTTAAAACGGTAATAGTAATTTTAGTTAACGTCGTACTAGAGCAATACAACGGGCTACTGACGACGGTCCGGAATCAATCCCTTAATGGAAATATCCGAGGACAACACCTCGTAATTTTGAACCACGGTCAGATGACGAAGCAACAGATGAGCTGCAGTTAAAACGATGTGCAAGTTAAATTCTGGAATTCGGTTTAGATTTAAATTACCTGTTCACAACTGTAGAAAATCCAAATATAAATGGTGAAAATTGTTGAATGAAATTAAAAAGACATCGTTGTCGATTTCTTCAAGATCTGACAGTTATTATCCAAGTTTTTGACTTGATTCGTAAAGATTGTAGTGAATTCTCATTTGAATATTAGATCGAAAATCATTTTCTTTTTAAATGACAGTCAATCAGTAAGTATATAGTAAAAAATAAGTAAATAGTAGTAAGTATACAGTATAAAACACACACACACACAGTATGTAGCTAATGGCTACAAAAACATTACATAATTTAAAGAAACGGTTTTATGGTTTAAAATTTAAAAAATAGTTTTTCAATATTCGCTTCTGTTAAGTAGTTTTTATTTCTTGATGCATTGAATAAAATGGATATAAATAATATAGGTATTGAAAACCAAAATATTATAAGGAAATAAGAAAGAAGTTACTACTTGACAAACACGTGTCACAAGTTTGGCATTGATGATTCGGTTCTATTTTTATAATTTTAAAATATCTGAAGGCATAAAAACATATTTGACATTACTGGTTTGGCAAATGTAATTACCTGTAACTATAAATCAATATTTTATATGAAGTTGGAAGGGGGTATTGAATTATGTTACATCGGAGTGAACTATGTTGTAGCTATGAATTAAATAATAAATTGATTTGGTCAATCGTTATTTATTAGACTGATATTAACTGCAAACTCAAAAGACGTACAACACCAGCTAAATAAAGAACATAAATGAAAGAAATTCCTCTAAAAAAATAAATACATAATTTTCTACCATCTGCGTAACATGAGAAAGGCCATTCATTAGAACGATGTTGGACTGTCTTCCCTTAGGAGTATTCTTGAGGATTCCCTAATTTATATCATTACAAGATGTATATTTTGCTTCATGATAAATAGGAACGATTTATTTAGGATGAGTTATAATACAAGCTAATTGGTGGAGCCGTCATTTCAAAAAGCAATTAGGTGTGACTTACCACCTTTATTTTCTTCTGCGTTTGGTCACAGTTTTTCAGCAGTTGGTGCCTATTAGGACCTTGCGTCATAAAATTCAAAATCCAATCCATGTCTTATTTTTTATTCCCAGACAAAAGTATTTTTTTACACTTGTAATAAATATATCTTACGGGTAGAACCGAATACGTCAGAAACCTTTTACCCTTTATTTATATTGCAGAGGTATTGAGTAACATTTTGAAAAGTGTTCTCAACTAATGACTGGTATTTCGTTACATCTTTTACTCAGTACCCTTTATTAATTTTGCAAAAGACCGTTGTATTCTTCAGGTGACCAAGGGACCAGCATTGAAATCAACTCGCCTGAAGTCGGTAAAGCATATTTGAAAGAGATGGAATACAAACAGTCATGATATGTTTAAAGGGATTTTCTTCTATCCGGCAAAAGAAGGATTTGAATTTGTCGCCAAATTTTATTTTTTAGGGTCTGAAAACATGTGTTCCAAATGTCTAAAAATTCCCCATGTGTCAAAATTCGTTAAATTGGTCCATTTATAGGCTATTAACAGACTCACCGTGACATGCAGAATTTGAAGTGTCTGCACTTTATAAAAAGGTAAATTCAACAAACTCTAAGGGTTTGGAGTTCGAATCCAACCAAAGACCGTCGTGTACAAAGACACTGGTGCATGTTACATCTCTGTTGGCCTCAAATGTCCTCACGTTGGCATGGCGAGGCCATCTCAGGCATGACCTCGTCATCTGACCATGGTTCAAAGATACGTAGTGTCGTCCTCTGATCTTTCAGTTCGGGGGTTTATCCCGGACCGTCGCCAATGGCCCATTGTGTTGCTCCAGTGCGACGTTAATTAAATACATACTAACCTCTATAAGTTCTATATGATTCAACTAGGAATGACTTTTTAAGAGCTTTAATTATGCTGATTGTAAAGCTTAATGCTTAAAACTATTAAAAGCTTTATAGGATTTTACTTCAAAAATGGTTCCAAAGTTGAAAGGGTATTTTTAACGTAAATATAACTTTAAAATTGGAACAATACTGGAAGGCATACATGAAAAGTTAAGCATTACATCTGTTTTGTGTAATGATTTCAGAACTAGAAGAAACATCCAGAATATTAATATAGCATCGTGTATACAAAAGACGTACGTACGTACCTGATATGACCTTCGAACCGAGTTCCCAGGCACACTGAGCTCGAAAAATTGAGGTTTCGGAATATGTCAATATTCTACTGTGCTGGGCGAACTTTGGGCCAGTGTCACTTTCAATTGTACCGAGGGAGAACTGGGTAAAGGGTGTAGTTTGAAAGCCACAAAACTACGATATTATCACAAGTCTGAATCAATAAAATCATCCTTCAATCTTAACATCGAACTGCACTTTAATCGCAATACAATAATAGTCATTTAAAAGTAAATAACTATTTAAAAAAGTATATAAAAGAGAACTTACATGTTGATAACAATTTATTTGTAAAGATTGTTTAAATATCAGAAACCAACGCTTTCGAAAGCGAACTCCAACCCTGGGTGATCAATAGCCGCTGTGTTCCTCCAGTATGACGTTAATTAAAATACCTACCTATATACCAATACCCTAGAGTCTTATCTGGAGACTATACCGATAGACGTACAAGATATGTGCTAGAATTTTAGAACTAATTTACTTAGAATCATGTTCGTTTCGATTCAAAACTAAAAAGAAAACAACCCTAAAGTATCCGTATCCACTATTTGATATCCAACTGGTTTATCAGTTCTTTTTTTTCAATGCTGAATTTCTCTTGAAACCATACAACAGGTTTTATGGAGGAATGATAAATAAGCGTTTTCCCCTGTAAAATGCTTTTAAAGCAGATCCGTGTGATGTATCACTCTACTCCGCATTTTCTGAAACCGAAAATGCAACTGATATACTAGATAGACCCTAACTCAGCTTTCATGACCTTGTCAGTTTCGATTACAAGTTGAGTTTTCCAGCATCCCAACCGTATTTGATGTAACACATGCTTTCTCTAAAACATCAGGGTATCTTGAAAGGAACTTTTTCGCCATACTTTTGATACCAGAAATGGTTTGTCAAGGTCATAGGAGATTTATCCGCCCCAGGTTTGAAAATTATCGACGCAAATTCTCTATGTCTGTTTTCACTCGGTGGCATTTCATCGCAAAACTGAAGAGTTATCTACTTCACCAGGGCCCCTACATACTCGGTACTGCCGTTTCCATGTCAATGGGGCCTGTGGGTCAGGAAGCTCCCAAAGGAGCAAAAAATGCGATTAAAAAATTCATAAAACTGGCGTCGATGTTGAAAATAACTTTTTCAGATGTCAAATTAAAATGTATTAATCTCTAAAATGTAACATTCTTTATGATGAAACCAAGAAAAATGTAAAATAATTTGTGCGTGTTTGTTTTTCAAGGAGAACATATATACTTTATCTATTAAGTATTTTAAAAGTTTGAATTATATTTTAATCAATTGCTTTGAGTTTTAATTTCAATTGTAGATTTGTACATATAGAAATAACGTTTAGATTTTCCAAGTACTAAAACTGTATGTTACTAGTAACTACGTTTGTTAATCAAATGTTTATTTTTGTTTATCACTACCTAAATGTCTTGTTTGTTACATGGTATATCGTATATATATAAAGTATGTTTTAGGATTATGAAAAATGCTTTAAAAAATTCAAATGTCTTTTTCAAACATAAACAGTGTAAATGGGCCATGGATGAGATGGGGAGGGGACCGTCATTTCAGCTGGCAAACGGGGCCCACAGATTGATGAAAGGGACCTGTACTTCACACGTGTCAAGGTTTGATGTTGTTTGAAAGAAGTAATTTCAGCGAGTACTTGGAACAAAATTTGGTTAGTGGATTGTGTTGATTTTCGATTACCATTACCATTATTACATTACAATTTTCGATGACAATAATAATAAAGGAAAATTGTGGAAGTAACTTTTCCACACCGAAATATTTTATGTTTCTTATTTTCCGATTGTAAGTGGGGGCCAGCGGATTGGAAGGGTAACGGATTAAGAATTCGAGGGTTGCAAGTTCAAAATCCGATCTAAACAAATACCATCCTGGACGTGGGGCCTGGTGAACATTAAATCTACAGTAGCCTCAAATATACTCACATTGCCATGGTGTAGAAGTTTGTAGTGTGAGGTGCCAGTTAAAATGTTGACCTTTTCTTCGGACCGTGGTCAAAATGACGAAGTGATGTCCTCGGATATTTCCCATCGGTATTGGATCCCAGATCGTCGCCAATAAACAATTGTATTGCTCCAGTGCGACGTTAATTACCTATGTATGTACCAACCTTAATTTACACGCATCATCAAAACCACGTATTTCGAAGCATTGAGAAATACAAAATGATTAAGGTGAACGTATACACTAGAAGTTTTTTGTTTTAATTTTGACTTAAAAAATCCAGTTTTTTTAACACGATTACTTGGTGTATTCTTAAAATAATTTCAGGCATAAAAAATCAGATTGTGCAAATAATTAACTATCTAATTAAGATAAAATTAGCAATTTAACATGGTTTTGGAAACATGATATCTCAAATTATAATTTGTCCAAGAAAGACGATTCTTGATGGAAATTATTTATAATATTATTCTTCATGTCTTAAACCTCCATCAAATTTCTAGAAGAAATAGTTGTTTTTTTTTTCAATTTTTTAATCAAGGAAACGCAAAAAAAATCCACATTTTTCCAGGAATTTCAATATTTAAAAAGCAATTAAAAATCCATTTCTTAACGATATACTCTGATTGATACTCAAAACATCCACGTTATTACATAGATCATAATGATGCAAATTATTTTATAATAGGTGAACTCATTGTTGAGTTTTCACTGTTTTCACAAAGCAACATATTGCAAAAACGCAGTTCTTCAGATATTGAGTTTAAAGTTTTGGAAACATCTGTTCATGGGTTACAGTACCTAACAAAAACTCTTGTAAAACTAAAAAACTCTTTAGAATATTTGCAAGATCTTAGCATTGTTTGAAAGCTAAAAAATTGGAAAATATTTTCAATTAATAAAAAAAAATATTGATATTCTGGTCGATTTTCGTGATTTCTAGTGTATACATACAGCCTCAAGTAAATCGAGTTCGTGGAGGTTTACTGTAGATGGATTTGCGAAAAGACTGGTGGCGTTATCTGCATTCAAAGCATCTGCAGCATTCAAAGACGTCGTATTCCAAATGGTGTCATGAAATTATTCGACACCATTTTCTTCAATTTCTATGCAGACTGGACCGTGGTAGCCCAGTTGAAAGGGTAACGAATTACCAATCGGAGGGTTGCCAGTGCAAAACAAGGTCCTATTAACAACATCGTGCACATGGGGACTGGAGCATTTGAAATCTGTAGTAGCCTCCAATGGTTGGCATAGTGTAGGAGAGTGGAATGACCAGCTCGGGTTTTGACGGACCGTGTAACAAAATTATGAGATGTCGTTGGGTTCTTTCCTTCGGGATGGATCAAGGACCCTTGCCAATAGCCCATTGTGTCGTTGCAATTGCAAGATGTAAATTCAACAACCTACCAATTCTATGTGTGTAGATAGGTGTTGAATTAACGTCACACTGGAGCAACACAATGCGTTATTGGTGACGGACCGGGATCAACTCCCGAAGGGAAAGAACAGAGGACAACACCACGTCATTCTGAACCACGGTCACATGACGAGGTCACAGACTTGAGCTAGCACCCCACTCTCCAAACATCCATAGCACGCCATCGTGAAGACATCTGATCCAACGACAGGTTTAACGTGCATCATCTCCCATTGTACACGCCGACCAACCGGTATAGTGGTTAAGGTGTTAGCCTCTAGATCGGAAGGTCTCTGGTACGTATCCGGGTCTGGGCATGGATGTTTGTAAGCGTATGGTGTAGAGGCGGCTGGTGCACTTCAATTTATCGTGGCCGAAAGTCCTCACGGAGGGTTGGTGTGTAAGTTTGGAGAGTGGGGTGCTAGCTCAGGTGTTACCTTGTCATCTGACCGCGGTTAAAAATTTCGAGGTGGTGTCCTCGGATCTTTCCCTTAAGTGATTGATCCCGGAACGTCGTCAATAACCCGCTGCGTTGCTCTAGTACGACGTTAAATAAAAATTACCAATTTTTACCCTTTATACTCGGCCGACCAACCGGTATAGTGGTTAAGGTGTTAGCTTCTAGATCGGAAGGTTCCTGGTTCGAATCCGGGTTCGGGCATGGATGTTTGTAAACGTATGGCGTAGAGGTGGCTGGTGCACCTTAAATCTGTCGTGGCCGAAAGTCCTCACGTTGGGTTGGCGTGGAAGTTTGGAGAGTGGGATGCCAGCTCAGGTGTTGCTTCGTCATCTGACCGTGGTTCAAAATTACGAGGTGTTGTCCTCGGATCTTTTCCTTAAGGGACTGATCCCGGACCGTCGTCAATAGCCCGTTGTGTTGCTCTAGTACGACGTTAACTAAAATTACCATTACCATTACCACTACCCTTTATACTCGACGGTCTTTTGTTGGATTCGAACTCGCAACCTTCCTGTTGCTAGTCCGTAACTCTTCCAAGCGGGTAACCGCGGTCCGAATTTTAAGTGGGAGATGCTTTGTAAAACCTTTTGCACACACATTCGAATACTCTGCATTCCATTTCGCCTATATCTTCGATTTTATAAAAATAAAAAAAGCATTCGATGCCCAATATCCTTCTTTAAACACCAACCGTTTCTTATTTCCAAAGAGATCTGCTCGAGATCTCATTCCTTCCGACTTTTTTCTTCGACTCTCGCGTGTGACTTATAACAATCTCTTCCAGCACCCCTAATCCAGAATCAAGTTCCTCCGACACGAGCCCATCTTTCTCCGGCGAGGGGTGGCAACGGTTCCCTTTCACCGCCATCGGAAATCTATGAAAAGTTGGGAGTTGGCAAGCCGACTTACAACTCTCCTCTTTTCCCGTCTCGCTTGAAAGGGAACTCATTCCCACAGATAAGATAACGGTAACCGAGAACCCCCCTTCTCTCTTCCGTACCACTTTGTACCACTCTTCTGCAATTTACGGCCCTCCCGAGTTGAGACGTCTCAGGTGGAAGGGGGGTGGGGTAAGTTATGGATTTTGGGAAAATACGCCCGGCACAGATGCAGCGCTTCGTGGGAATCGTCAATGGGAAGGATTGATGGCCGGGGAATACTATTTCGGGCGGGCCTTGAACTTGGATGCAGTTTCTAAATTTCGATTGCGGATCGCATAAATACCGCTCGAAGGCCGCGTTTGCTTGGGGTGCGGGGGTGTTCGAAATGGGGGGGGTGTATCAGTTTATTGATGGGTGAAAGGTGGAATATTGCGTTTTTTTTTTTTTTTTTTTCTGTTTTGCAGTGGTGCGAACACTCGACTATTGGGTTTTGTCCGTTTAAACCTTGTCCTCGTGATGATCAATTGATTTTTTTTCTCTACTAGGGGGCTCCCCCCCCCCCTCTGCTCGCTTACGCTCGCCAACCCGTTTGGAATAGAAACAGATTCGCAATCGGAGGGTTCTGAGTTCGCGACCTCGTCAACTGAGCGTGGTTCAAAATTACGTGGTGTTGTCCTCGCGTATTTCCCTTAGATCAGGGATTCCAAACCTTTTACTAACTGCGTACCACTTAAAATGTTTAGAAAATATTGGCGGACCACAAGTTTTATATTCTTTTAGAAACATATATCTAATGTCAGAAAAGTGACCAATGGCTTGTATTATTTTAATTAAAATACTAAGAAAGCTTCTTATTTTATGATTAATACACGTGTATTTCGTATTATTGATGTTTTAATAAAGGAAAAAATAAAACTATTGTTGAAAATTGCAGTTTTATTTTTACTCACAGGTCTAAAAACAAATAATTATCTCGAATTATCTCGTGCGTATTTCTCATACATAAAGGTAAAGGAATTCTTAGTAAAACGATTTGACAGGGAGAGATATCAACTTAATTTCGCCGAGATAGCCATTGAATAGAAATAGATAATCAGCAACAAAGTTTCTTTTTAAATAATGTGCTACTGTTAGCACAATTTATTACAATGTAATAAAAACGTTAATCACAAAATTGATTTCATATAATCCCATTTTTCCTATAACGTGGTTGTATATACTAAAAATTCGAATAAACTTCGTGGAATATTTGGGTCGCTCGTATCATCCTTGCGTACCACCTGAAACCTTGCCGCGTACCAGTACCACCGGTTGGAAATCAATGCCTTAGGTTATTGATCCCGGACCGTCGTCAATAGCCCGTCGTGTTGCTCCAGAACTACCTAAATTAAAATTACCATTACCATTATCGAGTTCGAGACTAGGTCCAGCCAGATACAGTGGTGTATGCAGAGGACGAAGCACTTTAACTGTGTCTTGGTATTCATCTTCTCCCGTAGGCGTGGAGTGGAAGTTTGAAGCGTGGGGTGCCAGATCTTAGATTTTTTCAATCGTGTCACAGAACGGCTCTTTAGCCTCCATGACCGACTCCACCCCTCCTTACCTAATTACCTAACTTGATCTATAGAGGATTGAGTGGCATTTATGACTGGACGCTTTCCTTTCATAGTATTGTGTAGCGTATCGTTTGAAGTGAGATAGATATCGCCGGAACAACCTTCTGCCTTTCCCCCAAAGCGGTCACACCTCAGGGTCGACAGGGCAGTGTACCCAGCAAAAGGAGGAACCCTCTAGACGGTCAGTTGACAGCTCGCAAATGGTGATCGATTCCAGCGGTCACTTAAAAGTGGGATAACATTCACAGTACACATATCTATACCATGCCGCTGATGTAAACGAAATTTTAGTGGCAACAATTGTCTATCTGCCGCATCGTAAAGGTTAACTAAGTCGCACTGGAGCAACACAACTCACCATTGGCGACGGTCCAGGATACTTCCCAAAGGGAAAAATCCGAAGACAGGGTGAGCGTATATATATACAGGGTGTTTCAGTGAACCGTTTCAGAACTTCTAAGAGGGGTAGGGTATATCCTGACAACTCGAAATCATATAGCAATATGGGGTCGGAAATGCTTTCCTGAAGCGGTGTTGTACACAGAAGCACCGTAAAGAAAAGAGACCGTAAGTGAGAAATCGTTTTAATAATACATGAAAAGAAGCAAAAGGTACATGGATTAAAGTAAGTGTTCGAAGTTTCTTCCACGGGCTACAATGCACGCCTCATATCTCCGACGCATGGACATCCGAACATTCTGGAATACTCCAGGCATATCTCGAATTTCTCCGGCAGCTACTGCAATTCTTGCAACCAGCTCCTCAACATTGTCAACAGGGGTGTCATAAACTAGCGATTTCAGATGATCACAGAAATAAAAATCAAGACATGATAGGTCGGGTGACCGAGCAGGCCAACGCACGGGACCACCACGTCCGATCCACTTCTGACCAAATGTGACATCCAGGTAGTTACGAACATCTCCGCTATAATGGGCAGGGGCTCCATCGTGTTGGAACCACACTGTCTGTTGCGTCGATGCAGAAATCTGTTCATCTCTCAAAAGTTGTGGCAATACTTCCTGCAGAAAGAGCAAGTAGTTAGGTCCGGTAAGATATATGTATATATATATATATATATATATATATATATATATATATATATATGTGTGTGTGTGTGTGTGTGTGACCACCTGTCAAAAGCCAGAATAACCACCTTTGGCAGAGCGGACCGATGCGAGAAGACAGGAAGACCGAGGAAGAGAGACAATTAGGTTTCTGCACCCAGTGAATGCCAGGAAAAAACATTCTCCAAACCGTAATGCTCCCTCCCCAAGCCTGGATCCTTCCGGCAATTGTTGCAGGGTGTTTGCTTTCAGACGTTTCACGCCGTATACGCCAACGTCCATCTGTCCGATGGAGGATAAAACGTGATTCATCGTAAAAAGCCACCAGTCGCCACTCTGTGGACGTCCAGTTGCGATACTGGCGTGCAAATTCCAGCCTTCGTCGCCGTTGAACAGCAGTCAGCATAGGTGCATTAACCAGGCGTCTGCTGCGTAGTCCCATGCGCAGCAACGTTCGCTGAACCGTTGTTGAGGATACACTCTTGGTAGCCCCTTTGTTCATCTGGGCAGTCAGTTGCTCAACAGTTGCACGTCTATTCGCCCGAACGCATCTCCGTAGCCTTCGTTCGCCTCTGTCATCTATAGCCCGTGGTGCACCACGTGTGTCACGCCACTGATTTTGGATAGTGCCATTGTGCCATGCACGGTATACGTTTACCACGGCGGTACGCGAACAGTTCACAAAATTAGCCGTTTCCGAAATGCATCCACCCTTGGCCCGAAAGCCAATAATCATGCCCTTTTGGACGTCGGATAAATCGCTCCGTTTCTGCATTACGCCAACGATTGAAATGCTTTCCGATGCCCTATGACATCCTTCATATACACTCCACTGCAATGTGCTGCCACCTGCCTTTTGTGATTGGTTATTTCACGTTGACGTCGAATGTATGTATGTATATATATACACAGATATATATATATATATATATATATATATATATATATATATATATATATATATATATATATATATATATATATATATATATATATATATACTTAGTACTTAGATTTGAAAGGTAATCTAATAAATTTCATTAAAAACATTGCATATTTCTACTGTAGTTTTTACTTCGCGAATTAATTCTGAAAATGTTCTTAAAAGTTAAATTATTTGTTTATGAGCACTATATTTTGAAAGGTGAATATAATCCTGCCATAATTGAATAGTGTAGTATTGTTCCGCATATATGGTCACCCCGCTTATATGGTCTGATTTTTCTTGGATAGCTGAGCTGACCATATAACGATACTGACTGTATATACTATATATTGCTCTGATAAAGTACATACTTTCCATAGTCTTTACTTTTTTAGCAATCAAAATACGTCGCTCAAATTGGATGGTATCTGGTTATCCGAGGCGTTAGTTTTGTTAGTCAAATGATAAACTAACGAAATTTAAATTTTCCAAAACTCCAAGTTTTCCAAATTTATCTGAAGCACAAATTCAAAAGGTACGTTCCAGATGCCTATAATATGATGATACTCGAATACTAATGAGCGGGAAAGAAAGATACTACCATTCAGGTAATCTCCAGAGAATCGATGTATGTATCGATCCATTTTATGCGGGATTCAATTACAGCTCCAGGCAAAACTTTAACGATTTTGTCAAACTTGCGTTTCTTAAGTAAACGACATCTAATGCTGCGCGAATAACTTTTGCTCTCTCGAAAGCTAGAGATCTATGTTTCGGTTTTATTTGTCCATTTGTTTAAATAACCACAACAGTAAAAAATTATCAAAGTTTAAACATTAGTCGTTTTAATTCGTAGATTGAAATGGGTTTAGCAATTGAAGACTTAAACAACGTAAATTCTGCTTTGAATAGTCTTTAGTTGTGAGTCGTATTTGTCTATTAGATCTTTACTTGGTCATTTAAAGGTACTAAAAGGTTTTGCATGGGTGTTTTGAGTTTCTTGCGATTTCTTAGTTTTTTTTGTATTTCCTTACTAAAACATTACCAGAAAAAACATTACAACATTACTAGAATGGTACACAACTTGGATCGAATGCCAATTAAGAGCCGTAGCCCGGTTGGAAGAGTAACAGACTAACAAAAAGAGGGTTTCGAGTTCGAATCTAACTATAAACCGCCGTGTAAAAGGGGGTGTATATTAAATTTGCCATAACCGCAAATGTCCTCACAATAGCGTGGTATGGAAGTTTGGAGAGTGTGGGTGTCAGTTCAGGTGTGACCACATCATCTGGCCGTGGTTCAAAATTACGTGTTGTTGTCCTCAGATCTTTTTATTTGGGATTGATCCCAGACCGTTTCCAAAAGCCCTCTGTGTTGCACCAGTGTGACGATACTTAAAATACCTACCAAATACTTACCGCATGCTACTTAAGACAAAGAAAATGTTTTCACAAGAACAATTTTTCGTTCCTAAAGACCCCAACAGGCTAATACAAGACACTGTATGATAGAACTGAAAGGTGAAACGAAATACGGGGGTGCAAGTGTTTTGGTAATTTTAACGTGTGGCACCAATATAACATATTACTCGAATACAGTTTCATCCCGTGTGACTTATATTAAAAATTAACACCTTCAAAACGGTTAATGAATGATTTCTTAACCGGGAGTATTTTTTCTAAGGTAAACCTTTTTTATAATGAAAATCCATCTAATAGGTAATTCAGATGTTGCCTCGTCATCTGATCGTAGATCGAAACGACGTGTTGTGGTCTTCGGATATTTCCTTTAAGGGAATGGTAAAGGACCGTCGTCAATAGCCCGTTGTGTTGCTCTAGTACGACATTAATTAAAAATTACCATCTCATACGTACCTCAGATTTTAATAATTTTGTAGGAATTTGTTTTGTAATTCTTCTGTTTAAAATTTCCAAACTTTTTGAGTAGCGGTATGCTATTACTATAAAAAAATACAAAATACATAGCTATACATCATTAACTATCCTAACAAAATGTTAATAGGACCCGTTGTGTTGCTTAACATTAACTACCTACTTACTTTAATTGGTTCACTATGCCCCACTCCACACTAATTTATAATTTTAACTTCAGGACAATATGTGCTACAATTTCTCTTAGAATTGTATTGCTAATCTCTCTTTCGTGCGTCATTTTAAAATTACTATATGGTCTACGTAAGCCTCAATTCAGAATGCTCATGGTAAGGAAATGTAGTTACTGACCAGCCTGAACTGGGTAGGTTGTTAATTAACGTCGCACATTAGCAATACAACTGATTACTGGCGATGGCACGGGATCAATTCCAAAGGTAAACAAGGACAACGCCTCGCGATTCTGATACACGGTAAGATGAAGAGAAAATCACCTGAACTGGCACCCCACTCTCCAAACCCACGCTACGTCAACGTGAGGACATTTGAGGTTACGGCATATTTATCCTGCACTACACACACAGCCCCGTGAACACGACAGTCTTTGGCTGAATTGAGTTTCGAACTCACACTCTTCGAACTGGGCTATAGCTGTCCTGCCTCTACTTGGGATTTCTAGTTATCTGTTTTCTAGACTGGGGGGAAACCAAACTGCACTCTAGTAGGCATGTTCTAGCAAAAGTTCCCATCATGTGATGCCATCGGCTTAGCTGGTGAGTTGCCAAGGACGTTGGACGCGAATCTGAGGGAAGCAAAGGGGCCTAAAATACTATAAATGTGCGAAAACTTCTATTATTCTTAAAATTACGTAATGCTTATTTTATTCTTAAAGTAATAATTATTTTATAATAAACATATAAAATTATAATAAATGAATAATAATAAAATAATATAATATAATAATAATTATAATAATAATAATATAATAATAATAATATAATAATAATAATAATATTATTATAATAATAATATAATAATAATAATAATATAATAATAATAATATAATAATAATATAATAATAATATAATAATAATAATAATATTATAACAATAATATAATAAAATGATAAAATAAATAAATAATAAATTACTGTATGAATTAATATTCATTACACAATTTAATTGATTATTCTTGTCGTTAGCAAAATTAGAGAGGACTTAATGGACTTGTTATCTCGTCAAAACTACTTGGGACGTTAATATTCATTTCAAAGGTTGAAAGCAGTGATTTTGGAAACTTTCTTTTTGCCCGCTGTGTTTCTCCGGTGCGATTTTATTTAACTACCAGTCCATCATCCGGACTATGCTTCTGGAAGTAAATTAGGGAGTGCTGCAATCGGCATATATCAATTGGAAGAGATGTGCTCCTTCTGGTTTGAAGCTGAATTGATCTCATACCTTCAGCTACCTTCGATCCTAATGTCTACGGCGAAGCTGAACTCATCTGTCCGAAAACATGATTTTTAGCATTTGGTGCAGCAATGGCTGTCTAAATAGAACTTTCAACAACAAATTTTGGATTATGAAACGGCGGTAGAGAGTCTTGTGAGGAAGTAGAAGACCACCAGTCCATAAGATTTCAAGAAGTTTTTGATTCACATAAACAGGATTACCATAGTAACTCCTAACTGGACGCGGAAAGTAATCTGATGCTCTACCAACTGGGCTAACGAAGCCCCAGTTTTTGGTTCAAATTGAAAGCCTAAACAGCCTTAATGTCTGCAATAGTCGCTAAATCTTTATGTCCTTTTCTCATACTTTTACGTTTACAATCACAATCGTTATAGCTAGATATTTAGATGCGTAGAGTGTAACAAACGTAAGACATAACATGGCACAAAAGTCCTCTAAAAGACATCTCATCACACAATAGCTGGAAGACTAACCGATTAGCAACAGGAGGGTCGCGATTTCGAATCCAACCAAAGATCGTCGTGTACAAAGGGGGCTGGTGCACGTTAAGTTTGTCGTGGCCATCAATGTCCTCACGTGTGGAAATTTGGAGAGTGGGGTGCTAGATCAGGTGTTGTTCTCGTCATCTGACCATGGCTCAAAATTACGAGACGTTTTCTTTGGATCGTTCCCTTACTGGTGGATCCCGAACCGTTACCGATAGCCCATTGTGTTGCTCCAGTGTGAGGTTAGTTAAATGCCTATCTACCCTATTTTGGCAAGATGAAGATCATTGGGACTTCGAGATTTGATCTAGCCAACGACCGTTGCTGTAGTGCGATGCTAATTAAATACCTACCTGCCGGAATCCTGACTTTTGGCACTCGTTGTAGCTCCACTACCCTACAATAATGGACCGGACGTCAGCGGATTTGCATAAAATCCGACTACTTGTTTGGGGGTGTTTTTCGTAGTAAAACCTGGGACCTTTACATGTTGTTCATGGTCAATTGAACGCCGACGCCTACATGATCATTTTGGACAATCAGGTTCTTCCTACGCTCTGGCAATTTTATGGAATGTTATTCTCAGAACAACAACGCTCCATGTCATGTTACAGCCTCTGTCGAGCAGTTGTATCAACATGTGGATGTAAAACGTCTTCCCTGGCCTCCTGAGAGTCTCGACCAAAACCCCATAGAACATTTGTGAGACGAATGAGAGCGACGCTTACGGACCGGGGAATCACGTCCGAAATCTACAGCTGAGCTGGCGACATTCTTGCAGCAGGAATGGACACAAGTACCCATAGCTGTGTATGAAAACCTTGTTGAAAGTAAGCCCAAAAGGGTTGTTAGTGTAATTGAAGCACGTGGGGGACCACCCCCTATTAAAGCATGTATTATTTCCCTTATGCCATCACATCTTGCTGTTCGGTCCATTATTGTAGGTTCGTGTATATAAGTGAGCGTCGGCAACAAAAAATTACGGATCATGAAGAGCACAGGTAAAGATTCTCTTGCGAGGGATTACAAAACCACACCGGTGCAGAAGATGCCAAGTTTTCGATACCTCATAAACAGGATTGCCACAGTAACGGGACACATAAAGTACGGCGGTGGGGAATTTCGGGGTGACAGACAACCGGTGCGAAACGAGGCTCATCGCAGTGGGTGAAGGAACTTGCATGGTGACTAATGAAGGTACACGAAGGGGGACGACATTGGTGGCCTTTGGCACAGAGACAAATCTGTCACGAGCCTTTTTTCCTCTACCCCTAATGATAGAAGCAACACACACCACAAGAAATCACACGCGCAGCATTACAAAGATCATTGTTCCCTATGATATATTCATTGCATTCTTTGAATCTTTTGTTGCTCAAAACAAACCTTGTTGTGGTGGGTTTTTTTGCTGGTTGAAGAGTAGTTTACGATCTGGAAATAAATAAATCGTGGCACGCATTTTGAAGAGTTTGTAAGAAGCATTTTCTCTTAATTATTCTTTGTACCTTTTGTAATCACACAGCTATGCAAATATCATAGTTACCCTCTGGATATTCATTGCATACATTGAATCTCTGGTTACTTAAAACAAACCTTGTTGTGATGGGTATTTTTATTGGTTAAACAGTAGTTTATGATCCAAAAATGAGAGAATCGTGGTTCGAAGAGTTTGAAAGAAGCATTTTGTCTTGATTATTCTTCGTATCTCTTATATAAGCGCACACTGTAATGCAAAGATCATTGTTCCCTCTGATATTCATTGCATTCTTTGAATCTTTTGTTGCTCAAAACAAACCTTGTTGTTTGATTTTTATGAGTTCAACAGTAGTTTACGATTTGGAAATAAATAAATCGTGGCACGCATTTTGAAGAGTTTGTAAGAAGCATTTTGTCTTGTTTATTCTTTGTATCTTTTATATAATCGCACACAGCAATGCAAAGATCATTGTTTCCTCTTATATGAATTACATTCTTAGAATCTTTTGTTGCTCAAAACAAACTTTGTTGTGTGATTTTTATTGGTTGAACAGTAGTTTACGACCTGGAAATAAATTAATCGGGGTATAAATTTTGACGAGTTTGTAAGAAGCATATTATCTAGACGGTTCGGGATCAATCCCAAAGAGAAATCTCTAAGGTAATTGGTAATTGGTAATTTTAGTTAACGTCTTACTAGAGCAACACAACGGGCTATTGACGACGGTCCGGGATCAGTCCCTTGAGGGAAAGATCCGAGGACAACACCTCGTAATTTTGAACCACGGTCAGATGACGAGAGTAACACTTGAACTGGCATACTACACTTAAAAATTTCACACCAAGCCAACGTAGTTTGGAGAGTGGGGTACCAGCTCAGGTGTTGCTTCGTCACCTGACCGTGGTTCAAAATTACGAGGTGTTGTCCTCGGATCTTTCCCGAAAGGGACTGATCCCGGACCGTCGTCAATAGCCCGTTGTGTTGCTCTAACGTTCTGCCTGAACGTTAACTAAAATTACCAAAATTACCATTACCAAGCCAACGTGAGGACATTTCAGGCGACGTCAGATTTAACGTGCACCAACCAATGTGTACAGTCTTTGGCTGGACCTAGTTTCGAACTCCAACTCTCAGGTTGTTGATCTGTTGATCTTCCAACTGGGCTTCTGTGGCCCGACGTGGTGTATTTGGGCGGCTAACCCATTTGGTGCTCCTTTTAAAAAAATTCGTGAATGAATTCGCTGAATGCTGTACCTAAGGCTGGGAGATCAGTGGTCGGGTTTGGAAAAAAATATTTGTAAATGCAAATGTTGTTTTCATGATAAATAGCTCAATAGATGTCAAGAAATCTAAAGATGTTCTTTATTATCCTGTACAAAATGCGATGGCATTAAGGTATTTTTTGCATGGAGGTCAGCTTTAAATATAAAATATGTAGTGAGGTGGGTGCCAGCTGAGGCGTTACATCGTCATCTGACCGTGGCTCAAAATTACCTGATGTAGCCCCCTGATTGTACATTTGCGATTGATCTTGAAACGTCGCCGATATCCCGTTGAATTTCTCCAGTGCGACGTTAATAAAAATACTTACCTACCTACCATTTTGCTTTCACATGTCACTACCCCCACATACACACACACACACTCGACATTACGACGTGTTATCCTCGGTTCTTTGCCTTAGGGGATTGATAAAAGCTCGTTGTATTGATCTAGTACGACGTTAATTAAAAATTACCAAATACCTCCCTACTCGACACTTCGACTTAAACAATCTCAAGCTTTTCGCTTTACGGACAGATAAGGGAGTTTCCGAAAAACTCAGCACAATCCTTCAAATCTAAATATTACACAGCTCGGTACAAATAATCGACGCCATCCACTTTTCGAATCGATTCTTCGTACTAGGATCGATCTCTCGAAGAAAAAAACCCGGTAATAAATGAAGTGTCAACATCCCAACGCCGCTCCGCGTCACAGTCGGAGGAGGCGAAAGCTTTGCATACAGCAAATCCGTACCATTAGGCCTCTGCGACCGAAAACGTGACTGCCATTTGCCACGGATGAGGCAGAGGCATTTGTGTCGAAACATCGCTCATCAATTCCCCGGGACCCTGGCTCCGACACATGGCATCACATCCATCCGAAATCCATTCCTAACTGCCGATGAGTGATGCATGATAACGCCTCGCGACCTTTCCCTAATGGCAGTTAAAGCCCAGTTTTGTAACAATAATGCGCCTTTTCTGGGGCCCGAATTTCTGGCGGATGGTTTTGTGCTTGTGGTCTTAATGGGCATTTCGCGGACCTGAAGTAATGGACAGGACTAAGGTTAATGAAAGGAAAGAATGATAACAATGGGTCTTTGTAATTACAAAGAGCCGTAATCGGGGGATTTATTTTGCATGGCAGGAATCTTAGAGTCGTTTTAATGCGTCTGTCTGGTTTACGATGCTGCTGGAATGGTTGGGAGGGGTTGTGACGAATAAATTGGGGTGATGAACGTCGAATTGGAATGTATGGCCGACGCTTTAAAGTGCTGTGGTTGAGACGAAGGGGTGACGTTGTGCAGAGGGGTAGATAATTGGAATTTGTGCCAAACGGAATGAATGTGCTGTCGATAGATTCTATTTTGGATATATAGATTATATTGCGATCGTTCCCTACATTCAAACTAGACGTGGGCGCGGAATATGCAATCCGTTGTTTGTCGTGATTTATTTTATGGTACGACGTTATTTTAATTAATGTCACACTGGAGTGCTGGAGTGGCATAACGGGATTCGACGGTTCGGAATCAATTCCAAAGGGAAACATTGGAGGACAATAACTCGAAATTTTGAACCACGGTCAGGTGACGACCTGAGCTACCACTCCATTCTCTAAACTTTGACAGTGACATTTGAGGCCATGACAGGATTAACGTGCACAGTCCCCCCTTGTACACAACGGTCTGTGGTTGGATCGAGTTTTGAACTCGCAACGTTCAGGTTGTTGCTGATCCACTATTCATCCAACCGGGATACCCGAATTTGATCCGGGTTCTATTGTTGTGAAGGGAGATAAGGATAAGGATATAAGCTTATAAATAAGGAGGATGGTAAATAGGTATTTTAATAAACGTCGTACTGGAGCAACACAACGGGCTATTGACGATGGTCCGGGATCAATCCCCAGGGGAAATCTACGATGACAACACCACGTAATTTTGAACCGCGGCCAGATGACTAGGGAACTCCTAAACTTCCACACCACGACAACGTGACGCCATTTGAGGCAACGACAGATTTAACGTGCACCAGCCCCTTTCTACATGACGGTGTTTGTTGGATTCGAACTCTCGACCCACCGGGTGCTAATTCGTTACTGTTCCGACCGATCCACCGCGGCCTATAAATAAGAAGGTAATGGTAATTTATAATTAACGTCGCATTGGAGGAACACAACAGGCTATTGATGACGGTCCGGTATCAATCCCCTAAGGTAAAAGATCCGAGGACAACACCACGTAAGTTTGAACCACGGTCCGATGACGAGGCAACACCTGAGCCAGCACCCCACTCTCCAAACTTCCACACCAACCCAACGTAAGGACTTTCGGCAACGATAGATTTAAGGTCCACCAACCGCCTCTACACCATACGTTTACAAACAGCCATGTACTGACCCGGATTCGTACGAGGAGCCTTCCGATCTAGAGGCCAACATCTTATAGATAAGGTAATGGTAATGGTAATTTTAGTTATCGTCGTACTAGAGCAACACAACGGGCTACTGACGCCGGTCTGGGATCAGTCCCTTAAGGGAAAGGTCCAAGGACAACACCTCGTAATTTTGAACCATGGTCAGATGACGAAGCAACACCTGAGATGGCACCCCACTCTTATAAATAAGGAGGAAGTGATTGATATACAGATAACTGAAGGGAAAGGGAAGAGGGGACACTAAATGTTGGCTACTGTAGGATCATAACAGAAGCTATGAGAAAGTATTCAAGATCCGTCAATCTCTAACCGACCAACCGGTATAATGGTTAAGGTGTTAGCCTCGAGATCGCAAGGTTCCTGGTTCGAATCCGGGTCCGGGCATGGATGTTTGTAAACGTATGGTGTAGAGGCGGCTGGTGCACCTTAAATCTGTCGTGGCCGAAAGTCCTCACGTTGGGTTGGCGTGGAAGTTTGGAGAGTGGGGTGCCAGCTCAGGTGTTGCTTCGTCATCTGACCGCGGTTCAAAATTACGAGGCGTTGTCCTCGAATCTTTCCCTTAAGGGACTGATTCCGGACCGTCGTCAATAGCCCGTTGTGTAGCTCTAGTACTACGTTAACTAAAATTACCATTACCATTACCGTCAATCTCTAATACTTGATTTTCTTTGTCCACAAAAGGCCGGTAGTCGGGTTGTAATAGTTATGGATTAGGAACCGCAAGGTTACGAGTTCGAATCCGACAAAAAACCGTCTCCATACAAGTAGTACGGGTGCACGTTAAATTTGCAGTGGCGTCAAATGTCCTCACATTAGTGTAGTATGGAAGTTTGGAGAATGGGGCGCTAGCTCAGGTGTGACCGTGGTGCGAAATTACGTGGTGCTGTCTTTGCATATTTACCTACGTGTTTGATCTCGGACCATTAAAACTGCTCCAGTGACGACGTTGATTCAAATACCTAGCTTAACAGTAGGGCTGTCATGGCTTCAGTGGGTATGGCCACTGCGCTTGCAACCATCGAGTTATAGGCGTCCCCAGGTTCCATTCCTATCAGGTGCTTTCCTCCATCTGTGCGTGGTTCAAAATTACGAGGTGTTGTCCTCGGACCTTTCCCTTAAGGGACTGATCCCGGACCGTCGTCAATAGCCCGTTGTGTAGCTCTAGTACGACGTTAACTAAAATTACCATTACCTCCATCTGTGTATTTCTCTCTTCTGTCATTAAAACTGTCATAGTGTGTTCGTTTATTACTTGATATTTCATGTCTTGTGTCTGGTGCAGCATGGCCAAATAAGGCCCTTGCGCCATTAAACCCCAACAAACCAACCTTAAAAGTAATGTTTCTGTCCAGTCATTATTCAAAATTCTCTACCACTTGAACCATTCAACAAGCATAATCGTTATCATGCCTCGATTAGGAAATTAAGCTATTAATCACCGAGAGATTACAAATTGGAGCAGAAGGTTAAATGCATGTGGTGTTTAATTGCACCTCTTTATAAATACGAAATCCGAACTTCATTTGTTTCGTTGATTAAGAGATTGTCAATGTGGGGGATATCGGGTCATTTTTAACACGGGGGAATACAAGAGACAATATTAGACAGCAACTTCTGTCTCGCGTTAAGGTCGATTTATTATGCCCCATTGACATAAGCTGTCTCATTAGATGCCATACATCAATATTAAGGATGAGTTACGAGCCATAGGAACCACTTCCCTCTTAAGGGTGCAACACAGATATTGACAGGAGATTAATTTTGCGGAAGCTTAAGGAGAGTGTCGTGGAAGTGGAAAACACTGCGAATAACTAATGACACCACGGCATCAAATCAAATTTCTCTGTTTGACCCATGGACAGTTACATTAAAATTTGCATTATCTTTTTACTTTCGGAAACATCTTGAAATTTTCTCATTGCTTTAAAAATTTTCTTTTCGGATTTTGTAATTAATAAACATTTTCTTTTGTTGAAATTCTGTTGTGTTGCTCTAGTACGTTAAATTAATTAAAATTACATTACCTTACCTTGTTGGAATGAAATATATCTTCCGGATAAGGGTTTAAGAATTAAAAACTACTTTTCAGAACTTCAAGTTGAATGTTTCTCTCTTTGTCTCAAATGTTCAGTGAAAGAAAAAGAATCATGCATGATAAAGAGAAAAGTACATGTGTAGGTTTTTTATTAACGTCACACTGGGACGCCACAACGAGCTAGTGGTGACGCTTCGGTGTTAGTCACGGAAGGTAGATATTTCCTTCCGAGGAGAACGCTGCATCATTTTGAATCACGGTCATTGACAAGAACACCTGAGCTGGCAACCCACTTTCAAAACTTCCATATCACGTAAGGCCATTGGAGACCACTGCAAACTTAACGTGCACCTTTGTCCTGACATGGAAGAAAAGATATATAAAATAGTATGTAATTTTGTTACAGAAATAAACATCATTTTAAAATTAGTGGATGGTAAGGTATGGATAGAAGAAATGTAAAATCATCGTCTATGAATTGATTTAAATCTAAGTTGATTTGAGATGTAGAGCTGCTTGATGTTGCAAAAATTCTCAGAGGAGCTGGAAATTCTTCAGCAATCTGATTGCAGAACGTAATGAAAAATATGGAAAATTCGAATCAGCGCAGGGAAGATTACGTCAATGAACCCTATGATAGATTTAGAAGATCAAAGCAATCCGAACAGCATTGGAATGAAATGCATTTAAAGTGGATATTCAGAAGGTAATTGCGGTAATATGTCTGAGGTACGCACTTTCTGTCATGACTCTATATTGGATATAATTAAATAAAAGTACACGAAAATGCTAATTTATATTGGGTTGATGCAAAAATTCATCCCGTTTTGGCACTATATGGCATTCTATGGCAAAATCGGAGTGATATCTACTGAACACGTGTCAAGATTTGATGTTGTGGGGAAGCAGGAGTTTTTCATCGAGTAATTAGAGGAAAAATTGTGTTATTGGGTTGCGTTTTATAAACTTTATTAGGAATTAAAAATTGCAGTAAATAAGGAGAATTTACAACCTAATATGCTTTTTTATTTCCGAAAAGGCATGTATGCTTTGCAGATGCGCAAAAGTATATAGGTGTTGTTTAGGGTGAGGGTGCCGTAGATGATTTAAAATGCCGTAAGTGGTATAGAAAGTTTCGTCACCTGCCTCAGTTCTTTAGCCTGAAACCTCGGAACTTGTATGAGCGCGGGATGAGGCAGCTACCGAATAGATGACAAAAGGTCGTCGAACAGAATGGCATATACTATATTGATTCCAAATAATTTTTGGTATATAGAATCCCTTTTCTTCAATTTTTGTCAAAAAACAAACAAACGAAACGAACTTTTACATCAACCTAATATTTACGTAGCAGCACATATGGCTCATGTATATAGCAGCTATCGTGGTTAATATAGAGTATTAATGCAACAGTTATTTTGAATTTACAATTTATTTAATTGTGTTCTTAATTTTAAAAATTGTGTTACTGGGTTGGGTTTTTTAAACATTGTTAGGCATTAAAACTGGCAGGAAATAAGGAGCATATACGACAGATTATGCTTTTTTATTTCCGAAAAGGCACAAATGCTTCGCAGGCGCAAAAGAAGACACGTGTCATGTAGGGTGAGGGTGGCGTTGACGATTTCACGTGCCGTAAGGGGCTTAGCGCGGGTTGATGCAGCTACCGGAGAGATTAAGAAGGTCATCGAACAGAACTGCACATACTATATTGATTGAATATAATTTTCATTCAATATAATAATTGCTCTTAATTAGTCAAAAAAAAAAAAACGGGACGAACTTTTGCATGAACCCAATATATTAGATTCATTTTATTCGATGCGTGCATATAAAAGGATTTAAGCAAGATGTGCCGAGTCTGAGTTACGAGGGCGTCACCTATAAACCTATTTTCCACATAGAATTTTCTTCCATCCAAATAATACGGAGTGGAAAGAGAAAGCAGAGAAGAGATGGGGTGAGGTGAAAGAGGAGAGATAAAATAAGTGAGAGACGAGCGAAGAGATCAAGCTCCCTGGGATCTTTCTGGATCCAATTGTTCAGAAAAAGAAATAGTGGAGAACGACGCAAATATATCTACAGTTGACCGGTTTTATAGGAGGGTATTTCGGTTATTCGAAGACTTGTAAGGAACTTTATTTCACAATTTATTTCGAATCCAATAAGAGACGATACGGATTTCTTCCTTTTCACGTAATTTGTGGTAGGTTGGGTTTTAATTAAAGTCGCACTGGAGCATCCCCACGGACTATTGGCGACGGTCCGGGATCTACCCAAAAGAGGGAATGATCCGAGGACAACACCAAGTAATTTTGCACCACCGTCGGATGACGAGGTCAACACATGAGCTGGCACTACACTCTCTAAGTTTCCACACCACCCTAACGTGAAGACCTTTAAGGCCACGACAGATGTAACATGTAACTCCCCATACAAACACGACGTTTTTAGGTTGAGTCGAGTTTCGAACTCAGAAAAGCACTTGTCGATGTGCTTTTAATCAAAATAAAAAATATACCCACTGCTATGGTAATGGTAATATAATTTTAGTTAACGTCGTACTAGAGCAACACAACGGGCTATTGACGACGGTCCAGGATCAGTCCCTTAAGGGAAAGATCCGAGGACAACACCTCGTAATTGTGAACCACGGTCAGATGACGAAGCAACACCTGAGCTGGCATCCCACTCTCCAAACTTTCACGCCAACCCAACGTGAGGACTTTCGGCCACGACAGATTTAAGGTGCACCAGCCGCCTCTACAACATACGTTTACAAACATCCATGCCCGAACCCGGATTCGAACCAGGAACCTTCCGATCTAGAGGCTAACACCTTAACCGCTATACCGGTTGGTCGGCATACACACAGCACCACTTCTTCAGAAACTAACAGTTTTCATGACACGTTTTGTATCTAAGCGAATTACTTAACTAACATCGCTCTGACACAGGTTACATAGTTAGTAGAGTGATTCTTTAGCACTCGGGTTGCTAATGAATCACTCTACTACCTCTACCCGAAAACTGTAGGTTGCAGTACGACTGTCTTCGTGGGCATTTACTCCAAAGGGTGAAACAAATATTACCTGATGGAACACCAGGCAATTTCGAACTGCTGTCAGATGACGAGGTCACTTCTGAGTTTGCATACTACTTTTCAAACTTCCACATCTCCCCGACTTGAGAACACTTGACGTCACGACAGATTTAACGTGCACCAGCCCTTATTGTACACGACGGTCTTTGGTTGGATTTGAACTCGCAACCCTCCGGTTGGTAGTACGTTACTCCTGCAACCGGGATACCGCGGCCTATGATTTGTGGATAGACACATAGTCGTTTTTACTATATGCTATGCAAATAATCATAAAACTTAATTTGAATCATTATGCTTTATGAACTAATAAAATTTTTCGCATGGATATTCTATTCGTCACTTCAACGACAGTAAAAGTAAAAGTCATTTTTTTTAATGTACTGGGCAAGCGTCTCTTTTTTTACGATCGGAATTTATTGAATAAATTTTTTAGTCACATAATTTATGACCTAAGAGAACCGATTTTATTTGGAACACTTTCATTTCTTTATGTCTTCCTTCACTGATTAAATAGTATTTGAAATTCTCACTAAGGCGACGGCCTCGAAAAATAGTTTTATTTCCATATTATTGTTACTAAAAGAGGAGGTTCTTTCATCTCAATTTAGGAAGAAAACGGTACAAGGTAAAGTTAAAACTTTTTTTCATCAAACATTTTTAGGGGCAATGATGGTCCTCCCACTGCTTGCACCTTCACAAGTGGCCATCACTTCCGGCCTTGTTGTGGCCAATGATTAACTTCATATACGCTCGCCATTGGGAAAAAATAGGTTAAACCTTTTTTGATAAAAAATTGCTGTTTACAATTGATTATTCATGATTTAATTTTCGCAGATAACTCATTGTCTCAAAGCAACGCAGCTAACAAACCTGCCCTTTAAGATGTTAAGCTAACCACAGAACTGGTATTCAATCAATGATACTTTTGAATCACAACTATTACCTGTTACTGAGTTATCAAAAAACAGTGATTTGACAGCAGTGATTGAGTGCGAAATAATATCAAAGAATATATTTTAACCACGATACTGCGATTGCTATTGTGATGTGGTAGTAGTGATTGAGGGCTAAGTGATATCGGAATAAGTAAGGTTAGGTAAGATGGATTAACGATGTACAGATTTTACATTATGAATTTTTTTTGAGTTTGGACATTCTTGCTAAAATTTCCTCTTTTGTGGTATTGTGTCAAAGTGTTCAGTAGATTTGTCAAAGTGTTCAGTATATTTTACCCTTGAAACTGAAGGATAAAACTTCTTGAAACTAGTCATTTGTTTAAGTGTACATTCTTTTATGTATGTTTAATCACAGGTACCCAGTTCCCCATATCATTGGGGTAAATAGGCATCCACACCCAAAAAATGGTCAGTTGTCGTATGATCTTTCCCTTCGAGATTGATACCGTCACGTTGCTCCAGTTCGACGCTAGTTAACTACCTATCTTCCTTGTAATGAGGGCCGTGGTAGCCCAGTTGGTAGAAAACCGGATCAGCTATCGGAGGGATGCGAGTTCGATGGCAACCAAAGACGGTCGTGTACAGAGGAGCAGGTGCACGTTAAATATGTCGGGGCCTCAAACGTCCTCACTTTGGCGTGGTGTGTATGTTTGGAGAGTGTGGAGCCAGCTCAGATGTTGCCTCGTCATCAGACTATGGTTCAAAATTACGTGGTACTGTCCTCGGATATTTCGCTTTGGGATTGATCTCGGACCCTAACCAATAGCCCGTTCGGTACTCCCTTGGGACGTTGATTAAAATACTTACCTAAAACGAGTCTAGCTTAACCTTTGTCAAGAAAGCATTGGACAAAGATCAAGCAGTTGATTTTCCTGAAATACATTGATTAACCTCGAACGCCAACTGAAAAATCGCCCCAAACCGCACTGTTTGAGCTTTGTTTATAGTTTCATCCGAATTGGATTTCCTCGCGCGTTGAACAAACAAAAAAAAAACAAAAAAACAAAAAACCCGCGTTGTTCTTTGAAAAGCGCGAAAGACTTCCAATTCCGCACGTTCGAGAATGAGGAAATCTCACGTTCATCCAATTCATCCCAGGAGACTGCTTCGCGTCGAGGCTCAAAGCAGAAAGAGGAAGAATGAAAAAGAATTTATACAATACTCCGCAGCATTTCTTTATACGGGAGTTAATTTTTCTGCAGGCCGTTATTCCGTACGTTTTTCACTTTCATCCGTTCGTTGAAAAATGAAATCGCGGCCTTTCTAGTAAACATTTTTTTTTGAGTGAATTGAATCTGGAACAAAGGTGTATTCTGTTGAATTGTTTGAAGGAAACAAAATAGATTAATTGGTGAAGAATGTTTATGTCTCTTTGATTATAATTGGGTTGCGAAGTTAGTTTATGTATACGCACCAAAATCGAGATGATAAAAATAATCTACAATTGTATCCGTTTATACACTATTTATTTTTCTTTTGAACACAATTTTGAAATTTATTTTTCGCTTTTGTTCATAATTATTTCGCTTAAAATTAAATTGCAAAACTGCAATGAAGTGAATATTTTTTGCGTGAATGGAATCTGGAACTAAAAGAGCGTTTTCCGTCGAATTTTGCAAAGAAAAGAAAATAGGTTAATTGTGGTAGAGATAATGTTTACTCCTCTTTGAATATGTTTGTGTTGTAAAATAGTTTAAATATGTGAACCGAAAGCAAGAGAAAAGTGTATACCTAGTCTACATCAGTTTATGCTGCGTTAATTTTTCTTTTGGCCATTATTTGGAACATTTTTCTCTTTCATATATATTTCTGTTTAAAGAGTAAATTGCAGGATTGCAGTGAATAGAATACGTTTAGCATGAATGGAATCTGGAACAAAGATAACGTTTTCTGTTGAATCGTTTGAAGGAAACAAACTGAATTAATTGGTACAACTCGTTTAAATCGTTTAATTATATTTGTACTGTAAAGCTGGTTTAAGTATGCGCACAGACAGAAATGGAATAAAAAACAATCTACAATAGTCTATGACATCAGTTATGCTGCGTCAATTGCTTTTGTCATTATTTGGAACATTTTTTCTATTTTTTTTCTGCAATTCTACTGAAAAATTAAACTGTAAGACTGCAGTGCATTGAGTATTTTTTGCGTGAATGGAATCTGGAACAAATATAACATTTTCTGTTGAATCGTTTGCAGGAAACAAACTGGAGTAATTGGCAAAGAATGTTTACTTCTTTTTCATTATAATTGTGTTGTGAAGTTGGTTTACGTATATGCACCAAAACCGATAGAAGAAAATACTCATTATACTATGCGGTATCTGTTTATGTCTTTGCTAAAGTTTCTGTTAGTCGTTATTTCATACTTTTTTTTTAATGTGTTTATTGAAAAATAAATTTTGCGGCTCTATCAGTGGATTAAACATTTTTTTGAGTAATTGGAATCTAACAACGATGGCGTATTGAGTTGAATCGTTTCAAGACATCAAAATAGACTAATAATCGATGTATTTATCATCTATTTATTGGAGCCGATGTTCGTTTAACATCGATGTTTTATTTTTGAATACTAACAAATATTGGGGCACATAATAATTATCGGTCCCAATATTTTTTATTTGCAGGACATAAAAAATTAGTTTATATTTCCCCTCATAGGTTGATAAATAAATAATAATAACTAACAATATTTATTGTTATGTAAATACCTACTTTTACTTATAGTTAGTAGTAGCTATTTCAAATTGTTGTAAGTATTATTTTCTTTTGTTTTATACAATTTGAAAAGAAAAGATTTGTTAACTGTTCGTTATTATTATTTTGACTTTGTTTTGACAGTTAAAAAAAAACTCAGTTATAAATTAATAAACACGACATTGACAAATTAAATCTCCTCCCAGGGTTAACATTAGTGTCAGAGGTTAGTTACTAAACCAGTTTTGAAAAAATTGAAATTTTTTTTAATACATCTATGTTTATAAACATCGATGGTTTTGGGGCGATGCATTATTAGCATCGATGTTTTATTGTCGATGTCACATCCCTAGTTGGAAAGGCGGGTTTTTCAAGCATGCATTAATTTAGATGGCTGCATCTTTAAGTAGTTATGGTAGCCCGTTTTGAAAATTTATGAAGGGCAACCGAAGGGTTGCGAATTTGAATCCAACCTAAGAACGTCGTGTACGAAGGGGACTGGTGCACGTTAAATCTGTCGTGGCCTAAAATGTCATCACTTTGGCGTGGTGTGTAAGTTTCGAGAGTGGGGTGCCGTCCCAAATGTTACCATGTCGTCTGACAGTGGTTAAAAATTATGTGGTGTTGTTCTCGTATCTCTTCATTTTGCTCTAATCCCGGTCCGTCACAAATAGCCCGTTTGGTTGCTTCAGTGCGGCGTTAGTTAAAAATACCAAAATACCTTATAGCAGTTATGTTATTGTAAAAAAAAAAGCATAGTGATTATCAAAAGCATTTAATTTTATGTGCAAAATTCTTGTTTTTGGGCCTAAATGCATCACATGCGCCCATGCATTGCTATGCAAAAAATGATTCTTTTAGTGAGCTCAACACCCCTTAAAGTGAGTCCCTCGAGCTCCAAATCACCCTGTATATAAAGTTAAACGATCTAGATCTATTATTACAACCTTTCTTTCTAAGTATAACTTGCAAGTGGTGCAAGACCTTCTGATTATGTCATTTGGGGTGCTTAGTGGTGAATCTAGCAAATCCACAAACCCCTAATGTATTTATTTGGTCACGCATTATTCTATTTGCTTTATTCGCTTTATTCATTAATCTCTTTACTAATATCCACTCCCACACGTCATTAATTATTGGGAACTTCAACTTCATACATTTAACTCATAGTTGTAGTGAAAGGTCAGATTTCTTTTCCGTGAATCATACAGGATTATTAATTGATAATCCTTGGAATTGAAAATAATTACAAAAAGAACTAGCTTCTAACAATGGAAAGTTTGTTTGCTGTTGTATTAAGCTCATAGTCTTCTTTGTTGAGTTTGAAAGCTTTTATTAATAGATTTTTAAGCTCTTTTAAAAAAGTTTTTGTCTTTTTATTATTCAAAAGTATTAAATTCAGTTTAAAACTATAAAAATTTTGTTTAAAAAAAATTTTAATCTCATGTAGATTCTAAATTTTATATTCCATATGGAGTTGTTGGAGAACATTGCAAAACCTTATGAAAAGATAAGTGAATTTCAATCATTATTCTAAAAAGGAGATTTTATTTATTAAACTATTACTTAATTTTACAGTATTGTTTTTTAATACTAGGTGTTTAGTTGTAAAGAAGACCCTAAATGATTAGTGAAGTAAAATGAGTAGTGGTCTGAGATTAGTAATTTTTTTAAATCTCAGTCCGATAAAAAATATTTAAAAATATTTTATTAATCTTTTAAGGTAACTTTAGACTCAAGAACCATAAAATATTTTTTTGGAGACAAAAAATTCCATAGGATAATGAACATATTACCACGTGCTTATATATAGGGTGTTTCAGTGAACCGTTTCAGAATTTCTAAGAGGGGTAGGGTACATCCTGACGAACCAAAATCATATACCAATGGGCAGTCAGAAATGTTTTCCTGACGCGGTAGATGGCGTTGTGCGAAAATCCCGAGCTTTCGTGTAGGGAATCTTCATTTCGCACAAGAACGCCAAGTTAGTAGGATGGATGATTACACGATCGCAGAGTTAGCCGATATGCATTTGGCGTACGGGGCTGCAAATTGTAGTGGGCCAGCCGCACAGCGTTTGTACGCGGAACGATATCCGACGAAGCGTATCCCCAGTCATAATTTCTTTGCAAGACTGCACCAGAGGTTAGCTGAGACAGGTTCATTAGAAAGAGCTGACAGGGACAGGGTAAGAACAGCACGGACTGCAGACGTCGAACAGAATGTGCTGCAGCATGAACAGGGGAATCCAAGAACGAGTACACGAAGTGTAGCAAACGCAGTCGGGGTTTCCCATTGCAGCGTCTGGAGGATTCTCCGAGAAGAAGACATGCATCCGTTTCACGTGCAGCGTGTCCAGACACAGCAACCGGAGGATTATGCACCTCGTATTGCTTTCGCACAGTGGTACCTTGGAAAATGTGCTACAAATCCCCTTTTTCCTGCTGAAGTGTTGTTTTCCGATGAGGCATCCTTCACAAGGGAAGGAATTTTCAACACGCATAACGACCATATCTGGGCGGTCGAGAACTCGCATGCAATACGACGTCGTGCAGCACAGATTCGATTTTCGGTCAATGTATGGGCCGGTATTATGGGAGATCACCTCAACGGACCTTGCCTGTTACCGTCTCGTCTACCTGGACCTAACTACTTGCTCTTTCTGCAGCAAGTATTGCCACAACTTTTGAGAGATGAACAGATTTCTGCACCGACGCAACAGACAATATGGTTCCAACACGATGGAGCCCCTGCCCATTATAGCGGAGATGTTCGTAACTACCTGGATGTCACATTTGGTCAGCAGTGGATCGGACGTGGTAGTCCCGTTCGTTGGCCTGCTCGGTCACCCGACCTATCATGTCTTGATTTTTATTTCTGGGGTCATCTGAAATCACTAGTTTATGACACCCCTGTTGACAATGTTGAGGAGCTGGTTGCAAGAATTGCAGTAGCTCCCGGAGAAATTCGAGATATGCCTGGAGTATTCCAGAATGTTCGGATGTCCATGCGTCGGAGATATGAGGCGTGCATTGTAGCCCGTGGAAGAAACTTCGAACACTTACTTTAATCCATGTACCTTTTGCTTCTTTTCATGTATTATTAAAACGATTTCTCACTTACGGTCTCTTTTCTTTACGGTGCTTCTGTGTACAACACCGCTTCAGGAAAGCATTTCCGAGCCCACATTGCTATATGATTTCGAGTTGTCAGGATGTACCCTACCCCTCTTTGAAGTTCTGAAACGGTTCACTGAAACACCCTGTATAATATATACAATACCTACAATAATGAACTGGACAGCAAGGTTCAATGATATAAGGGAAAGAATACAGTATTTATGTCCATCCCTACTACAAGAATGTCGCCAGCTCAGCTTAAGATTTCGGACGTGGTTCCATGGTCCGTAAACGTCGCTCTAAGTCGTCTCACAAATGTTCTATGCTGTAGGGACTCTAAGCAGGCTAAGGAATACGTGGAACAGCTACACTCTACGTTTATGAGTGGTGGCAACGGCCTTGGCGATTTTTTTTTGGCTTTTTTCTAAAGTCTCCAAGGAAAGAATTATTTCAAAAATCTTTTTCTGTCAAAAACATTTTTCTTTTCACAACGGAAAATGAAAGCTTGAAAACACATCTGAATACGTTTTAAAAGTATATTTTTTTAAAGTTTCACAAAAAGTAAAGACATTAGAAAACACAATTGTGTTCCAGCAGAACTAAACTTCGAATCTTAGGTAAGAATATATATATATATATATATATATATATATATATATACCTGAAACTTGTCAATTATGCTAAATACAGTGGCATGTTAAAAAAGAAAAAGATTTATAAAAGGAAAAAAAAATATTACAACCTGATAACGTCAGAACTCTTGCGTAAAAAAATAATTAAAATGAAAATGGCAAAAAAACAAAGCTCTTAATCCTTTCGTGAATGAAAACTAATATAATAAAATGAAAATTCCACAACTGTCGAAGTACAAATAAATGGACCAATGGTATCACAGAAAAAGATTTAAAAGGACCAATGCAATCAAAGAATATTTTAAAATTAAAATTACCAATGAGAGCAAAGAAAAAATTTGAAACGAACCAATGAAATCGAACGACTTTAACGAAATTTGGAAGAACTTTCTAGAATATTCAGACTGAAAATTGAAAGTTTCCGTTTGCCGAGGTTGCCATGAAAATCACAACAACAGTACCGACAGATGGGTTGACTTAATTTATCGTAACTCGCTACTAGAAGTAAAACAAACAAATCGACAAGCCGTTGCCATCACTCCTAAACGTAGAGTGTAACTGTACCGAATACGTTTTACATCCATATCTTGATACCACAGTTTGACAGAGGCTCTAACATGACATGGAGCGTTGTCGTCCTGGAAGTAACATTCGTCCATTCCATCAAATTGCCAGAGCGTAGGAAGAACCTGATTGTCCAAAATGTTCATGTAGGCGTCGGTTTTCAATTTACCATGAACAATATGCAAAGGTCCCAGGCCATACCATAAAAAAACACCCCTAAACAAGTAGTCGGATTTTATGCAAATCCGCTGGCGTCCGGTTCATTATTGTAGGGTAGTGTATAAGCATAATAATATATATAATATTAAAAGCTTTAACTATATAAGTATAGCATTATATTATAATACTATACTTAATATAGTTAAAACTATCATGTAGACGCTGCCTGATAATTTAATCCTAAATCTCCACAAATAAAATTACCGTGAGGACGTTTGAGGCCACGACAGAATTAACGAGCACCAGACGCCTTCTACGTGACTATTTTTAGTTGTATTCGAACTCTGAATTTGGGATAAATCTATCCCGAACTTCCGAAATCACAGCCAAATTGTTGGCTCAAATTCTCTGAGAACGTGTGGATTTATTTGTTTCCTCTATGACAGGCCTCGAAATAGATTTTTTAATACAGGTGCACCTTGTGCACCTAAGTTTTTAAATTAGGTGCACATATTATATTTTAAGTGCACATTTAAAAAAACGTAATGTAAAAACATTAATGTAATGTAAACTACTTTATTAGTTGGATATGTTTAGATAGGTTAGTAGTAGATATTAAAAAAAAAATATTTAAACAATTAATTTTTTTATCTGCGAAATTATTACTTACAAAACTTAATTTAGAAGGAAAAAAAACAGAAATTGTTACTTATAAACGAGTACACGATATTTTAAACAGATAAAATATGATTTTAAGGATAAATAATGAAATATTTGTTTACGATACGCAGTGGCCAGACAATTCTAATGAATTCCTTAGGGTTTACATTTCATTGAAACACGAGGGTTTATAAAAATGCGGGATGCCTATCGTTCTCCGGTGGTCAAGTGATCTAAATTCTCCCTTCTGCGACAGTCTCTGCAACAAAGCCATCTGGAAAAAGTTTCGATCATCGGAAAGTTCTGGCCCGGCAGTAGCACAAATAAACCTTCTTCCTGTATAAACCCGTTACGACCCCGCAATTTTGTTTTTGCATAGTGTGTGTTTAGGAATTTTAGTTACGTTCCCTTAGAGCGAGAGAGGTCGATACTAATAGTTTGTTCAAACATCAAAATAACATAAAAACACGTCCTCCCTCCTTTTTTTTTTAACGTTAGGTGCACAATTTTATTTTCATGTGCACAGTGCACCTGTGCACCCGGGTATTTCGAGCCCTGCTCTATGAACATGTAAACATTTTTTTCAGAGTCAAACAGATGTGCCATAAGAATTTGTTTGGTTAGCTAATTATGTTTGCTACTCAATGAACTTGTATTAAGTTGAGCGGAAGCTATTTAGAATGATAAATTCACTTGGTGTCGAAACGACACCAGCGGACGTTCAAGGTAAATTTAGCTGTAAAATATTTATAAATGAATCTAGACCAACGAAAGTTCTACAGTGCATTCATCTAGAAAAATTATTAAAAGTCACCGAAAATTTTCAAATTCAATTCACAAATGCGGAAAGAAGAACAAAATAAACAGGCTCCGGTGTCGAATCGACACCGACGGACGTTCCAGTGTTAAGGAAAACCGGCACATTCCGTAGATTACACCTTTCACTTAATGCATTTTCAAACACTAAGTGGACGCTGGGTAATATTTGTACTCTTCCGCTCCACGCAACAGAACCCAACAGCTATCCCAACAGAAAATAAAATACCTAACGTTCAATAATCTGCTTAGGCCAGATTCTTAACGAAACCCATTGGCGGACGGGCATTACGTCACCCCGATTTTACGTCGAGTATAATATTCCGGCGAAACGGTTGTGAAGACGTTTTGGGGGGAGGACCGCTCTAGGAATTTAATTATTTCCAGGCGCTGACTATTTTCCACTATTAGTAGTCTCCCTTGACGGGGCCTCTGTTATTCTAAAGGCAATTATAAACTAATAATAGTCCCTGTGCTCGTTCCCGGTAATGCGGAATCTTTGTAAGTCGGGCTTGTAATTACAGTGTCGCCTGTTAATTTAGTTTCCAATATCTGCTATAGTCGGGAGTGCTTCGAAACTTCTTGTGAATGCTTTGAGGGGAGGCGGGGAACGCTGATTTAACCGTCCCGTGGTTTATCGCATCGAAAACTGCCCTCTAGTGGCCAGATTTTGGTACAAAAATCTGTTCCAAACCGTCACCTCGTCAACTGACCGTGGTTCTAAATTACGTGGTGTTATACTTAGATCTTTACCTTCGCGTTTGGTAGTTCTAAATTACGTGGTGTTAAACTTGGATCTTTACCTTCGAGTTTGGTGGTTCTAAATTTCGTGATGTTAAACTTGGATCTTTACCTTCGAGTTTGGTGGTTCTAAATTATGTGGTGTTATACTTGGATCTTTACCTTCGCGTTTGGTAGTTCTAAATTACGTGGCGTTAAACTTGGATCTTTACCTTCGAGTTTGGTGGTTCTAAATTATGTGGTGTTATACTTGGATCTTTACCTTCGCGTTTGGTAGTTCTAAATTACGTGGTGTTATACTTGGATATTTACCTTCGAGTTTGGTGGTTCTAAATTTCGTGGTGTTATACTTGGATCTTTACCATCGAGTTTGGTGGTTTTAAATTACGTGGTGTTATACTTGGATCTTTACCTTCGAGTTTGGTGGTTCTAAATTATGTGGTGTTATACTTGGATCTTTACCTTCGAGTTTGGTGGTTCTAAATTACGTGGTGTTAAACTTGGATCTTTACCTTCGAGTTTGGTGGTTCTAAATTTCGTGGTGTTATACTTGGATCTTTACCTTCGAGTTTGGTGGTTCTAAATTACGTGGTGTTAAACTTGGATCTTTACCTTCGAGTTTGGTGGTTCTAAATTATGTGGTGTTATACTTGGATCTTTACCTTCGAGTTTGGTGGTTCTAAATTACGTGGTGTTAAACTTGGATCTTTACCATCGAGTTTGGTGGTTCTAAATTACGTGGTGTTATACTTGATCTTAACCTTCGAGTTTGGTGGTTCTAAATTACGTGGTGTTGTCCTCGGATCTTTCACCTTCGGGGATTGATCCCGGACCGTCGCCAATAACCAGTTGTGTATCTCTAGTGGGTAAGTTAGTTAAAATACCTGAAGAAATTGACCTAATATGACATATTTACCTAGTATGAGGTACTCCTGTATCTTTTCCGTACCGTGTCGTCATCTTCTGTAAGTGCCACGAACTATTATCTAGAGCCGCGGTAGCTCTGTCAGTTGAGCGTCGGGCTCGCATCAGAAGGGTTGTGGGTTCTGTCCTCGGCGGAGCCTGCAATTCTGATGATTGCGAGATCGGCGCTTCGACCTGGCTAAAGACCTTCGTGTTCACTAATGGTGACTGGGGCACGTTAAATAAGACGTGATCACAAAGTCCCCCATGTTCCCATACCAAATCAATACCTCTGGGGGTACCTGATCAGGGGGTTATCAGGGGCTGATTGGGATCTAAATTACGATATGTGTGAGTGAATGGATGTATGAAAGGGGCCTTCCTGTAAAACGGATGTGTCATGTATGTCGAGCAAAGTCGGACTTCCTCCCAATGGGGCTCAATAACATGAAAGGCGCACCCCCTCGCCTCTTGCCGTCTTCGACGGGCCTGTCACTCCTCTGGTCTGCCAGTGTAGGCATGAGAAACAACAACAACTATTAGCTAGGGAGACTGTAATAGTCATTGTAAACAGAACCTTCCCCATTGCAATCCAACCCATGCATCAGTAAAAACATATAATGGCCCATCGCTTTCAATAGTTTGGAAAACTTCTTTTCGACAGGTCTTTAAACATATAAAGAAATTTTTTAAGTAAATTGAAAAGTTTTTACACAAATAAAAATAAGTTTTATGTTAAACAAACTTTTTATTCACGCTTGTATTTCTTTGCCATTGCGAATGCACAATATCATATTAAGAAAGCTTGGTGTCACATACCTTTTCGTTACCTCGGATATCCTAACGTTGGCAGGGTGTGGAAGTTTGGATCACGTGTTGACCTCTCGTCATCTGATCATAGTTCAAAATGGCAAGTTCTTGCACTCGGATCGGCACCCTTTTCCCCCGGACCGTCTCCAATAACACGTTATGTTGCTCCTTTGATGTAAATTCAACTCCGTACTTACCGGTAACCTATCATCGCCTTAAAGTTTTTCTACTTGATCAACTTCGCATTGTTTCCGAAACATCCAGCTAAGTTGGTGACCCGGACCTAATTATGCACACGCACACTACCGAAAACAAGCCTTGTGGCGATACAGACAAATACCAGATGGCACTCACAGTAACGTGCACGCACTTCGATGGCTGAACACTATAACTGCTAATGCAGTGTCAATCACTTCCTACTGTCTGGACGGATAATAACTGACACTGCTTCAGTCTTCATTCCCACTCAGCTTTCTCCCTTATCTCGGCCCGCTGCTAAAGGCAACATATCACAGTATACGGTTGTTATCATTTAGTGCATGACAATGCATAGTGCACCTGTGATCTTATTAATACTGCTCTCACGGGCTCACGCATTCGGCAATCTATCAACTAGTGGGAGCATTTATCGAATTAAACCATTGTTAAATTCTGGTAGATGGGGGGGGGGGTGAGTAATGGGGTGAACTTAGCCACCACTTCATAACTTACATCCCAATCATATCTCCTCCGTGAAAAATTTTAATATCCCGTTACATTTATCCATAACGACTTTTATTAAAATACCAACATATTGTGAAGACATTCACATCTTCTCACACCTGTCGGAATGCTGAATATATTCTGACTGATTATTATTTCGCGCCACCTGCTGTTTTTTCATCAGCCGCTTTACAACGACTCGAGAAGAACAGGTGTTTTTCGTTCAGAAGATCTCTTATTGGATCTCGATTTTTACCGTTGGGTACTTTTTGAACTGCGGAAAAACGACGGTTAGAGAGCACGAAAGAGACGACAGAGAGAGCAAGCCAGAGGCAGAGCGTGACGCTAGTGACCACGCTGGACTTTGAGGGCAAACACTAATATGTATTGGTGTATTAGTATTAAAGTGATGATGTAAATACTATGCATAGTCTTACGTTCTTGGAATGATAAGAACTTAAAAATCTTAGCTGTTTGTTGTCTTCTTTTTGTGTACGATTCGTATTGTTTTCACTCTACCGTTTCGGGCGACGACACTACAATATCATGAAGTACTTTTTAACAGACAATCTTTCACTGTCTTACAAGTACTGTTTGAAGAGTAATGACTTAGCAACCTGAGGGTTGCGAGTTGAAATCCAACCAAAGACAGTCGTGTACTTAGGGAGCTGGTGTACGTTAGATCTGTCGTGGCCTCGCATCTCCTCACGTTGGTGTGGTGTGGAAGTTTGGATAGTGAGATGTCAGTGCTGGTGTCATGTCGTCATCTGACCGTGCGTCAAAATTACGCTTCGTTGTCCTCAGATCTTTCCATTCGACGGTTGATTCGGACCGTCGCCAATAACTCGTCGTATTGCTCCAGTGTAACATTAAAGTACCTTCCTACCACGCGTCTTTCCAGTAATGTTCCAATTTTCTGTACAAGCTGTAAATGTGCATACATTGTCGAATTGTAAAATTAAGGCTAATGATCATCGAGATCTGACCAATTTTACTAATAAGATTATCTCGTTATCAAGGTACTGACGATTTATTTACAAGGACAAACAAGATCTGGTCTCTTTTTTCTAATACATGGAAGTCTGAAATATTTACACAAATCGTGAATCAATTTACAACTATGGCGGTCAATTTTCTGGTTTGGTTTGATTTGTCACTCTGCGATAAGTCTTGTTACAGAGGTTAATTTGACCGAAGTTGTTTTTCAAAGGTTGGTTTGCGAAGCAGCTTAGTCGCAGATTTGATGATAATCCCTACGAAAGGGAAATGGAAACGCGCATCTTCCCTACCCGATGGGGAATTCAATCCGATTGATTTGGAACGTGGTCGAAGGAAGATCACACTGTATTATTTTCCGGGTTTCTTGTCATGTGTTAGTGTCCTGTCATTTTCAATAAATAGATGTCAAAAATAGCACTGAATTGGACTTGAACAGAATCCCACAACTCGCAACTTGTTGAGCAAAAATTAGGAATAGTGAGTAATTTTTACTACCACAATTGATTTTGGGGTTTCATGGCGCAAGGCCATATTTAGTCATGCTGTCTCAGACACAATACAATAACAAGTAATTGATACACACAGTAAAATCTTTACTGACTCAGAAGAGAGAAATACACTCCGGGGAAGGATTTTCCTACGTAAATACTATATACTAATTTGCATTTAATACCTGTAGAATAGAATATGTAGTGAAAAACTTGAAAACGCTTATTTTTAACCCTACTACATTTTAGAAACATCTTCATTTAAAAAAGGAGACATGGTTTCGATACCTCGTTTCGTTGATACTTCACCCACTTTGTATAGCACAGAACTCAATAGCCATTTTATCTAGTCTGAAATTAAATCTTTCATTTCCTAAAGTTTTAGCTTTGTATTCATTTTAATTTTTATGAAATACTTGAATAATTATCTTCGCCTAAAATTGTGTCCTTTGCAATAAATAATTTTGCTTTAATAATTGCATACATGACCTGCCATAAGCTTCCTGACTGCTGATGGAAATTTAAAGTTATGGCATCTCTTGAAAACAAACGATTAAACTATAAATAATCGAAATTATTTCAGTACGAAATCACACAGCTATTCTTTGATCACATTTGTCATTCAAATGATCATGGATCAATAAATAGAGAAACTCTTGCTTATTCCTGAACTACCGCATCGGGTTCAAGCGAGTGGAAATATTTAACATAAAATAACGGCATGGATATTTATTGGGACCATTTCCATGAACCGGAAATTTATGCCTGGATTAAATGTATCGGTCGTTTCTCTCGAACGTTTTCGCAAGGAATTCGGCACTTCAATTTCCCTTTATAAACCTATTTTATTGTAAAGTGTCAGAAAAGTTTGCCATTAAACGTCACACCCAGAGAGAGAAAAGGCTTAACTTGAATGTAAGGAGACATTTCCGGTGCGTAATTTGCAGCCGAGCAATCAGTCTGAAAAGCTGAAATGAACGACTATCGATATTTGTTAGTAAAATTTGAGAATGCTTATCTTGGAACAGAAATTAGTTGCGCGTTAAGTAGTAAGTATTTTCGATACATTTTTAATCATAAAAAATATACTGTACGATGAAAACAAATCTGGACACCTTTTTTTTTGTTAAATAAAAACAGGTTGGTCGAATTTGTTAGTAGTACAAGGGCTAGATACGGTCAAGATTTATTTTCCCGTCAATGAATAGACGTACACACACAAGGAAAGCTTTTGGTTGGTTGGTTTTTGAGTTGCAATGCCTTAAACAGCGCCATCATTTTCAATGGACTTGCGGGTAAGAATCGCAAACTACAGTTTCAGTTTGCATTTGTATGTAACTCTTACTTCTTTGTATGCTAGTAGCGTGCTTTGTGTCCCTGTCGTTGTAACGTGTATGTGCTGTGATGTTCGTAAAATAAAAACATTCCGATTATGTCAGCTTCAGTGGTGACCCAAACAGTATGCGTTGCCTTGAATAGAGTCATTATTTTCAACAGACTTGCTGGTAAGAATAGCGAACTATGGCTTCAGTTCGCATTTGTATATAACTCTTACTTCTTTGTATGCTAGTAGTGCGCTTAGTGTGTGTCGTTGTAAAGTGTATGTGCTGTGATGTTCGTAAAATAAAAACATTCCGATTATGTCAGTTTCAGTGGTGACCCAAACAGTATGCGTTGCCTTGAATAGAGCCATTATTTTCAACAGACTTGCTGGTAAGAATAGCGAACTATGGTTTCAGTTCGCATTTGTATATAACTCTTACTTCTTTGTATGCTAGTAGTGCGCCTAGTGTGTGTCGTTGTAAAGTGTATGTGCTGTGATGTTCGTAAAAAAATTATGTCAGCTTCAGGATTTTAAGGGCCATATTTGATCAAGTTGCGCCAAACACACGACAACACAATGAGGAAGGAAGACCAAGTAGAAGGGCAATTGAGGGTAAAAATGAAGAGAGGAAAGATCACTCGGGTTCGTCTGGATTATGATGCCCACACACACTTAAAGAGGTGCCAATGAGGGCAAGGAAAGTTTTTACTGACACAGTATATACAGAGAAAAACCCCGCAGGGTAGCAAATAAATTAGAAAGGATACAAAAGACGTTGAACTCATTAATTTCTTAGAACATAGTTAAAAAAAGATTCAAGAGAACTTTAAATTTTTGAAAGTTAACAGTCTACCCCTCTTTTAGAAATAAATGACTGGTAGGGCGCCTTCATACGAAGGAGATCAATCGCTCATACCGGTATGAAGGCGACGGAACTTACATAGAAACACTACAGGAGCATTTCACACGAGAAGACACGCAGGAGAACGGTATGAGATGAAATAATAGTCACCGAGTAAGTTCAGTCACCGGCGACTTTTTTTTTGTCGTGGTTTATTTTAATCGAAAAACAAAAGGGCTTTTATATTCTCAAGAACAAGTTTCTATCTTCGCGATCGTTAAAGATAGAATAAAAATTTCAACGGATTTAAAATATGCGGAAAATTTTAATCCATATCGATACCTTAAATGTGATTTTCTTTAAATAAATAATTTTTCTATTGTAACTTTTATATTTTCGCAATACGAATTTAGCCGCAATTGGCGAATATATTGATTTCGAACACAAAAAGGGCTATTTGTCTCGATTTATAGAAAAGATATAACTTGAATAGAGAACTTAGTTGCCTTAATTTACTGCTTTATATAAATAGAAACAAAAAATAGGATGAATATTTCATTGCATTCGATGTTTTGAAGAGTTTACAACAAAGGATATAGGTAATTTTATTTCTGAGATAACGTATACCGACAACGGTCCGTTTAAGTTTTCATGCGTGGCAAATGTCTTTAAAATAAAACAAAATTTAAACATTCAATTTGAAGTTAATTTTTTTATGTCTTTATTTAAAAGACATTTGCCAAGCATGAAAACTTAAACGGACCATTGGTGGTATATTATATCTCAGAAATAAAATTACTTACTATCCTCTTTGTTGTAAATTCTTCAAAACATCGAATACAATTAAATATTAATCCAATTTTTAATTGCTATTTATATAAAGCAGTAAATTAAGGTAACTAAGTACTCCATTCAAGTTATATCTTTTGTATGAATCGAGATAAATAGGCCTTTTTGTGTTCGTAATTAATATCTTCGTCAAATGCGGCTAACTTCGTATTGCAAAAATATAAGTTACAGTTGAAAAATTAGTTATTTAAAGAAAATCCCATTTTAAGGTATCGTTTTGGGATTGATAAAATTTTCTATTGTAAAATTTTCCGCAGATTTCAAATTCGTTGAAATTTTTAATCTATCTTTAACGATGCCGATTTTACAATAAAGAACTAAACAATTCCAGTCAAAAATTTTGTTTTGCTTCTCTTTGTTAGAATTGTTTGTGCTCTGGAAATGAATCTGTAAACATTTCCTGGCGACAATCTCAGGCGACCGATGTGAGAGATCGATCTCCTTCGTGTGAAGACGCCCGTAGATCTCACATCTAAATCGATTATGACATGTTTGAGGTTCTAAAATTTAAAACTGCCATTAAAAGTTTACAATGCACTTTATGCAGTACGAACTTTTGAAGTTGCATTAAAGAAATTCTTAATATGAAGAAATGCAATGATATATATTTATTTGAAGATAATTGAGTTATTGAAAAATATATATTAGATCTATAAGAAATAACCAGTTCAGTCCCATAAAATAATAAGAATATAAACCAATGCAATATATATGTGAAAAAATGAATCAAAAATATTCATATATTTTCCATAAGATATCTTTTTTTGGAAAACGATCTATTGTATCACTGTTGTTATAATTCAGTCCTTAGAAGTCTATAATTCTTTTTTAGTATTAATTATTTTTGATACCGTGCAATAATTATTATTTTTAATACATATCCAACACCTCCATGAAAATTCCACAAATCAATCTATACACCCAATAATTTTCTAAGTATGTCCTCTTTACATAAACTATCTGCAGCACCATTATTGTATTCAGTCCTTGGAAGATAATGTAATTCTCTCTTAGTATTAATTATTTTTGACTAACACTACAAGTATTACATTTCCAACAGCTCCACGAAAATTATACAAATCAATCGATACAACCACTTTCCTAAATCTATCTTCTTTCCAAAAGCTATCTACTGCATTACTCTTGTCGGTCCTTATAATTCAGTCCTTAGAAGACCGTGATTCTCTCTTAGTATGAATTATTTTTGACTACCTCAGTAGTATTAGATTTACAACACCTCTGCAAGAATTCTGCCAATCAATCTATACACCCAATGCTATTCTGAAAACCGAGTATCCGATATAAATAGCCCACTCCTTGGGATTTTTTCCGAAAAAGGTTGAAAATAGATTTATTTTTATAACAGTTTCCAAAATGAAAATTCTTTTCTCGCAGCGATACTGCCTGTCGTCAGCGCTTAAGCACCGCCATCTTATCTCCCGAAACGAGACTCCATTCCTGTATTATTAGGTCCATAACAGAAGAGAACGGCTCCTTACAGCTCGTCCGCAAAACAGCCGATATCAGCAGGAGAAAAAACCCACCAACCGCGTATAACAGAGACCGGTGGCCAAAAAATTCAATCAAAAAGAGTGCCCCCCCCCCGAATGTGGACGAAGTTTCTGGCCGTCCCCCACCCCTGCACTAAAGAACCACCCTGACGTTATGAACTCCGTAATATCACCCCTCCTCAAATCGACTTCTTTGGTAGAAAAAAAAGACATCAACAAGAGAAAAAGGAGCACAGAGACAAGAACGAAAAAGAAGGGGGTGCTTTTTCTGGCTTTATACCCAATCCTTTTTCCTGTCAGGGCAGGAAATTGGATCCAACCGCGAAAGGAACTTTAATTCGCGAAAACTACGTCAATCAATGTTACCTGTGGACCTCCCTTCTCCGCAGGACTCAATCTATAGAATGGCCACAAAGGATGTGCCGTCAACGATTGGGACGGAGGACTTAATAGTTATGAAAATGTCCTCAGCCACACTTCACCTCCAAGAGACATCGATGAAGTTATCCATCACTGCGTGTTATTAGAATCGATTTGGTGAGGGCGACAGTTGATTTGTGGTTAATCGACACTTCGGAATAGATTCGGTGGAATGGTGAAGATTTTTTTGTGAAGGGTTGATAGAGTAAAAGTTAGTCTCATTCTTTTGACAAAAACCGAAGCAAAATTATTTTATTTCCTAAAAATTACACTGAATCAGTGTTGTATGTGCCGTTCTGTTCGATGACCTTTCTCCATCTCTTTAGCAGCTGCGTCATCCTGCAATTGCAGAAGTTATGAGGTTTCTGGAATATGAACTGAACCAGGTGACGAAACTTTCTGAACCACTTACGGCACGTGGAATCGTCAACGGCACCATAACACACGACACATCTCTTTTGCGCCTGTGAAGCATTCTTGTCTATGGAATAATGCTACACAAGCGCATTAAAAGCATACTAGGTCACGAATGTTTCCTACATTTCTGTAATTTTTTAATGCTGAACAAAATGTAAAAAAAACTAACCCAACACCGCCCAATATAATATTCAATCGTTAAACAACATAAGATAGCATCATTGAAGTAACCCTGTTATTAAAACAGATATTCTTAACCTATGGCTTGGACTCTATTTTATCCATTTAACCGTCAAAGTGTTTTCGACGCTTCAAGATCTGTAAATGGTTTTCCTAATGTCAATATATCTCGTGAATCAACCGCCAGAAGGATTAAAGAATGTGTATGACGCCGATTCTAATATTTTAATGAAAATTTATGTTTCTGTTAGATTTTCGTCGCTTGAAACTAACCTGAGATAATACTATTTCTCAATTTATTCATGCTATTTTATGTGTTATTTAAATAACTCATCTAAAGTATCCACTTCGTAGCATATTGTGCTTATAAATTATTTTTTATTGGTGAAAATTCTTTCTTGAAAGAACACAATATATAGAATAGCCGCAAAAGATACCCCAACAATTGGGACGGCGGGCTTAATGATTATGAAAATGTCCGCGGCCACATTTCACCTCCAAGTGATATCGATGAAGAGTTATCCATCACCGTGTGTTATTAGAATCGATTTATGTGGTGTGGGCGAGATTCGATTTGTGGTTAATCCATACTTTGGAATCGATTCGGTAGTATGGTGAAGGTTTGTTTGTGATACACAACCATGACCTAATCGTGAAACAGCATAAGGCGGTTCTATTGGGAACCTTTGTACGACTAAGATAAACCCTTCAACAAGTTATCTCATCCACGATCTGGACAATATAGCCACGAATACCTCCTTGAGACAAAATTGCCTTAATCCTCTAGGAGGGAATTAAGATCCAAGTTGTGGAATTGGAAAATAGGGTCCCAGCTCTGGTGTGACCTCGTCAACGCAGCGTGGCTCAAAATTACGTGGTTTGTCAACGGATATTTCTCGTCGGGTTTAATCTTTTTCGACGTTAACTAAAATACCTACACATCTCAAATGTAAACTACGGGCAGAATCTAATGCATTGTATGCATCTGAAGCCAGCTTGTCTTCCATCCTGAGTGGATTCTTGGGGGCTTCAAGGCTTACGACTTCATGGGTTTAGTACAATTTTTTATTATGTCCATGGGAGACCGAATACTATTGCTGTAAATGCATGAAAATATTTATTGCTGAATAAATCCTACAAAAAATACAAACCCCTTAGTAAAACCGGAGAATAGATCGACTCGTTTTTATTGTCTCAACCTAGACTCTCTTCTTTTCAATACATTTGAGAACTATGGATTTTTGAATAAATACACTTCGATGAGTCGCGCCTCTATTTCATTTTTTTTTATGCGAAGGGATTGCATTGTTTACTTAATTTTATTCACTCTTTTCAAACGCGTGATGCTATATAATACGGCTTAGGGCGGTATCCGTGAAGAGAGATTCGAGGGGTCGGATATTAAATTTCTTTACATCGGAAGCGGTGGAAGAAATTGCGAGAGAAACAATTGGGGAATCAATATTTCATTACAAACTTCGTACTTCAATCCAGGGGATTTTTTTTAGATCAACGGCATTCTATTTTTATCATGCAAATTAGATGGGTATTTGGGATTGTGTGTTCATTTGTATAGAGGACAAATTGTAAACGACTTGGCTTTTTCAAAAATGGTATTTTAATTCTTTTTTAATGCTATTAATTTTTCTGGGGAAATAAATAGAGCTAAATTGGATCGAGAAAATCGTGTTGTTAACGCTTCTGGTGATTGTATCGACGGAGATGTCTCGTCGTTTGCAGAACTGACCAGAATGGACGAGAAATCTCGTCATCATAAAAAACTAAGTGCTCCGCACACTGATCGCTTATGATCGCCAACCCCCGGGGATTGCTACGCAATCCCATTTGGTATGATTCGCAAACACTTAATGCACCCTAAACTAATAACCACATCGGAAATAATCTTCCCCGTCTTGTTCCCTGTATAATTTTGAACAAATAATGTTAATTTTGTAATTTTCTGATTCGTACTTTCTCGTGAAACCGTCTAACAATCAAGCGAAAAACAAGCGAGCTTTCAATCCTGCGGTGGCGGTAACTCTTTTTAATACAGAGAGAAATCGGCAGTGTGCGTCTTGACGACGAGATAATTCGCAATTATCAATATGGGTCAGAATTTAATGGACGAGATATCTCGTCGAAACCACTCCGTAGGGTCAAGGGTGTTAATGTGTCGAAAATCAAAGAACCCTTTACGGGTTAAAAGGAAACTAACCCTTTAAGGGTTAAAAGAAAAAACTTTACGGGAAATTAACCCTTTACGGATTAATTTCCTCTTCTACAATATCGGCATAATTTACATTTTAAAATATTGAAATGTTTCCTCGTTAGCTGATGGATCAATCTACGAGATGTAGCTTGGCATTAGGGTTCACACGCATGTATGCGTTCAGCAACCTGCAGTTTTCCCAGTATTTCTAATAATCGACCTTGTTGATCAATAGATATTTCCTATGATTGTTTCAACTAATCGTATAGTTATTGAGTCATAATGTGTGTTGGGGTGGGAGGTAAAAACATTGCTGTAGTACTCAAACATTTCATGGCATTCAGGGAGCCGTTGTGGCTCAGTGGGTATGTCCACTGCTCTAGCAAACTTCGAGTTAATCAAAATGTGGTCCTCTCGCCATAAAACCTCCAAACAACCAAACTCATGGCATTCAGAGGGTTAAACTTCAACGCACAGTTCTTGTTTAATCAATCCTGCCCACAATAAATATAGGAGAGTATGGTGCCATCTCAGGCTTGACCTCGTCATCTGACCGTGGTTCAAAATTACTAGGCGATGTCCTCAGATATTTCCCTTTGGGTTTGATCCTCGACCGTCGCCAATAGCCCGCTGTGTTGCTAAAAAGCGACGTTAATTGAAGTTCCAAATACCCTACAACAAATATCACAGTAACTGCTCCCATAAAATTGTACACCTACTTTGAGACCGGAAGCAAGTGCCACTGAGCAGTATTTTACTGAAATAAACCTCCATTCTGTCTCGCACAGCCAACTCGATGCTTTAAGATAGAAAATTCCCCTATTGACTTTTTCTTAGCCCAGCGGAACGCAGCGGCCCAAGGGCTGATAGAGCTCTTTAGAAATCAAGCATCGTATCGCGGAGGAATTGCCATTAGGAAACAGTCAAGCTAATTATCGGGAAAAGTTTCTGCGGGATCTTTTCCCCAAGTCTGGATTCCCCAGACCCCTCTCCGCTTTCTTCCGTAATTACGGCCCAAAGTGAATGATCTCTGCGTTGGCACTTCTCCTGGTAAGACACTCGGACCGGAAGAGGAAAAGTCCGGGACTTTAAAGATTGCTTTTAATCTTCCGAAATGAATTTCGATCTCTGTGCGGTGTTTGAACGCGGGAGATACCGACGGAGCGTCGTTAAATGCATGTATGGGGTTGATGTAAAACTTTGTCCAGTTTTTTCTGACAAAAATTGAAGATAAATTATGTCATTTGCTAAAAATCACATTTAATCTGAGTTCTCCTACCAACACAAGGAGGACTGGTTGGGGGGGGGGGACGAGACATCCTCTAGGGACGTTGGCGGGGGTGTCGTGGAAAGGTCACCTGGGTCATGTGGGAAAAAAGGGATTAAGAAAAGAAAGATTTGACCAACGAAGAAGGCAGACAACGGACAGACTCTCTGCTGCTGTTTTTTTTTTTGTATAATGTATATTCTTAGGTAACCTAGACTGTTCAAATAAATGTTGAAAATATAGGTATGAATTGTGTTGCCCTCTCCAGTAGGCAAACGAACCACTCTCATTCACCAGAGATAGAGAAAGAGATGGGTGTGACAGTCTGGCAGTCAATATAGTATGTGCAGTTCTGCTCAATGACCTTTCGGGACTGACGTAGCTTAGTGGGTATGTCCACTGCGGTAGCAACCTTCAAGTTGTAGGCGGCGCAGTTTCGTTTTCTGTCAGGTGCATTCTTCCCTGGATGTTGTGAGGTAGCGGTTTTAATTCATACACGCATATTCCATTAGGAAAAGGATTTTTATTTCCTTGGACAAACAACGCACTACATATTACAACACAAACAATTTAAATACTAAAGAGCTCACTAGACGATCAATTTTACTGTCAATGTGATTGAAGGTTTCGATTGCTTCAATCCCGTCAATCTCATTCGGTCAATGTTTTTCGAAGGAACGCGACGTGTTTTATTTTTGTGTTTCAGAATGGGTTCAAATTAAGATTGGGACTTTCTTGCCTTGAATTTGGGTGTCTGCAATAGGAAGAAAGAGAAAAGAGAAAAAAAAAAGACGCTGATCCAAAGAGTGGTATAAACTGAGAAGCCGCTTTACGCACTAACATTTGCTAAACTTTCTGTGAGATATTGAATCATACGCAGAATATTAATTTTTCCTTAGTATATTCTGATTTGTATTGTTTCAACACATTAACCATTTTTTGCAAAACAATATTTCTTTTGCTTTGTTTAAATATTCATTTAACTTTCCACAACTCAGGATAATCACGATACAAGATAATTAAAATTCGTCACAAACTCCCGTCCCCAGACGGAATCGCTTCTCGTCGGGTTCGATGCATCCGTCATGTCTGCTATCTTGAGCGAAACTGCCGAACGATTGGCAATTGCGTATTTTAATTAGTGGGCCGAGTGGGTCTGTCAACACAACGAAACAGACTAATTTATAGTTAATTTGCGTTTATTTTACAAAAAAAACCTATATTTATGCTTTATTACAATTAGTGATTTGAATGCCATATCCATTTGTGTCAACTGATTTTTCAGGGAATCAGTTAAAAATCACCTGCACTCAAAAACAACGGGACGGTTGTCGAAGATCACCTGCGTGACTCGGGCAGATGACATAAGGTCTCAGCTTAATTGAAAGGGTTTAAAAAATTTAGAGAACAGACTAAAGCAAAGAACGCTTTATAGATACAAAGCAAGGAATAAAAATCATTATATAGCTTGGTATGAAGAAATTCTGCGTGAAAACAAGAAGGCACTATGTCTTAAGACGAATTTGTTAGATCTTATGAATCCATCGACATCGAAATAACATTTCACAAACGCATTAATTGTTTTAATATTTTGTATTATCTAGGAGGATTAACCCCCTGCTCGCTTACGCTCGCCAACCCCCGGAGATTGCTGCTCAATCATCTATATATATATATATATATATATATATATATAATTCTCTTACGTGGCAGGCAAAAAAGACGTGATTTGTTATCGCGTTTTGGCAACATTGTACGATTGTTTGTTTACCACGATTGAATTTATAGCGTTATCTGAGGAAAATTTATTGGGGGGGGGGAGAATTTTAGTTGAGCTGTTGTAGTTTAAAATTACAAATCAGAGAAAGCGGAGGATCAATTCAGGGTCATTTAAAAAACGGTCCTTTTCAGGGCCAACAGTTATAGTTCAACAAGACGCTTGCACTACAACTTTCGACAACAAACTGAATGAAAAAGTGTGGGTGACTCAAGAGTGCTTTATGGAAATGTACACACAAACGACATGCTGGTATTTATTACATTTCCAAAGCAGCGCTCCATTTCGACTCAAAATTTGCTCAAAGTTTTCATTTGAATTCTGATTCCAGAGTACTGTATACATATTTTCTGTAATACAGCAAATTTAGATTTGAAAAATATTTTTTTGGTATATCATATTTTGTAAACAATCCTTTCTGCTAGGACACATGTCTTCATTAATGCGAGCGAAGCGAGTATAGGTTGGCGTAGCGAACCAATGAGGATTTCAAAGCAATCCTCCGGGGGTTGGCGAGCTTTAGCGAGCAGGGGGCGGGCCCCCTAGTATTATTATATTACACTAACTATCTATTCTACAAAGAAAACTTTTAAAAAGTAGTTTTTAACTATCTAAACATACTCCAAACAATGAATGGTATATCGCAGAGAATGTTTTGTCACCAAGCATCAGTTTTTCACCAAATTCAGGGTTGCCATACCGAATGCTATAAAATAATAAAGGCGGTTATTAGACTTGCATTATTCAGTTCCGTGAGTGATTTGGTGCCAATTCTAGTAACCAGCCTACATTCTGTGTTTTATAACACTAGCAGTACCCGCACGGCGTGCCCGTGGTAGCATTCCTGTCATGTAAAATTCATTCATTCTAAAACTAAAAAATTAGAAAAAAAAAACAATGATATTTAGAAATTCATAAACAAAAACGTTTTTTTGGTTGATGGAATAAAATAATTTATTTTACCCTTTATTGAAATGTATGTCCAGTGTCGGTAGGTATGTAGGTATTTTAATAAGCGTCGCAGTGAGGTGCAACACAACGGTCTATTGGTGACGGACCGCGCTCAATCCCAAAGGAAAATATTCTATGACCACAACACGAATTTAGAACCACGTTCAAGTGACAATGATGAACTGGCACCCCACTCAACAAACTTCCATACCACGCCAAAGTGAGGACAGCATGTCTAATGTCACTGACTATGTATAATTTCTCACTTTGTCCATTTTTGCACATTGCCCCGCAAACCGAAACAATCAATCACCAAAATCTATTTCCAATAACCAATAAAATACCAAGCTAGAAAAAAACGTGACAAAATTTTTTTTCCCGAAATGAGATTTTTTATTCATTGATTGTTAAACTAACAAAGACCCCTCAATCTTTATCTTCAGAAATACTTGAAAGCGTCGGAATATATTTCCAAACATTAATCAATGCCCAAAAGCACAAATATAAGTTCTTGATCCCTCAAGCGATGGCTAGAACTTTTTAGTCATCGAAACGAATTTTTAATAACCTTCGCTTTGATTGTCCCAAGGAAACAGAAAAAGAAGCACCTTCAAGAAGGGGGGATCAATCATAATTGCTTTTGCAATACGAGATATGATGTGCCTAATCACACGAGCCAAAACATATCCGACACGGTTCTCAAGTGTCGAAGGACATGTTACTGTCTAGCGTAATTTCGCTCTCGGTGAAGTTTTAATGGATTGCAAAAAGCAGAAAACTTAATCACGAAAACGAAAAAGGCGGAGACATATTGAAAAGCCAATATTTTTTACACTTCCACTTTTCGGGAACTTTTTTTTTTCGGTGCTTCGTCTTTTCCCGGCCATTTTGAATTTAAAGCTTAGGAGATAAGTTGTAGAAAAAGAATTCTTGAAAAATATCTTCATTAAACGCTGCTTTTCGATTTTTTTTTTTTTGAGGGAAACATGTTCTTTTTTCCAGGAAAAAAATGGCGCAAGGTGGTGCGAGGGTCATGAGAGTGTTTTGTCAATGACAAGATAGTATGGATATGCGTTGAAGAGGGGGTGGAGCGGTGGTGGAAAGGAACAAAGAGGGTTCGAAATGGATCGTTTTCAATAAATATTTTTTAAGGTCGCCGGCTTTGTCAGTTTTTTCTGCAGAGATGATGAATTGAAAAGGTTCTGGAGGAATTACCAAACGTTCGGTTTTTATGAATTTGAGAAGACTCAAGAGATAAACACTTCGCGAGTTTAAAACATTTTAATGGCTTTTTATTTATAAATTTGCTCACAAGCTCTACGATTGCGTCGTTATATGTATTTTTTTCTCTCTCTCTTTACTCAGTTCCTCTTATTTTTAGAAAAATAGAAATCGACTTATAATTTGAAAATGCTAAAATAGATTTTTAAATAAATTTTCAGCACAAAATAAAATAACATTGGTTGAAGTCGCTGTGTAGAAAGATATTGTATAGAATGGAATCACTGTCATAGGGGCTATTCTACATTTTAAATAATAAATGTGACTTTATATAAATACTTTTCGGGTCTGTTTCCTCCAGTTATGCAGAATTTTTGAGATTAGAAACTTTTTTGTTTGTATTGACCGAAGACCGTCTAGTACGAGTGTACGTTATATAAATCGTGGCATCAATCGTTGGAATGATGTTGATGTTTGAAGAGTGGAGTGCCAGCTCATATGTGTTGTCGTCATCTTATCATGGTCCAATAGAAAGATATTGGATAGAATGGACTCACCTGTCAGAGGGAGTATTCTACATTAAACACAGTAAGTATGCCTTCATTTGAATACTTTCGGGTCTTTGTTTCCTCCAGATATGTAGAATTTTTGAGATTATAAACTTTTTAGAATGAATATCTTATTAATAATCGTGGTTTCAGTTTAACACTTATCTGTGACCAATACTACAGTCAGAACATTGTTTGAGCTGCGGTATCGCGGTCTGAAGAGTAACGGACTTGCAACCGGAGTGTTGGAAGTTTTAAGACCAAAGACCGTTTTGTAATGGGTATTGATGTACGTTATATGTGTCGTGCCATCAAATATCGTTGGTGGGATGGGGATGTTTGGAGAGTGGAGTGCCAACTCATGTGTGATGTCATCTTACCGTGGTGTAAAATTAAGTGATATTGTCCTCGGATCTTCCAGAAATTGGCACATTAAATTTACATTTACATAAACCTTCAACAAGGAATCATTCTTGAGACGAAATTGCTACCACGCTGAATTCTTTAAAACCTCCTGATGGTTATCTTGACGAGGTGTCTCTTAGTCAGAAAAACTGACCAGATATTGATTTGGTCATCGTAAAAAATGGCAATATCTTGAAGACTAATATATAGTCGTCATGATTCAGAATCCGTATTTTCCCTCTACTGCTATTGACGACCGAATTTACACTGATACACAAGCAGTGTAACAATCCACCACTCACTGTTTCTTAATTTCAATACCATTCGGTAAAAATTATACTTTCAAATATATAAAGATTTTTGTTCCTCAAAAGGTTGAAGTATCGGAATACACTAACAATGAAACCTACATTTATTCGAATGCTTGACGTTATCATGTGAGGATCCAGAGATCCTTTATATGTATAGGTTATATAGGTTTTCCCTCTATCATTAGGCCAAATAATATTGAACGTAAATGCAGGCCTATCGTTATGGATCACACAATCCTTCTTGAATGGGCAATATCCTATAAACTCCGACTGCGTTCAATTCTCCGATATGCAAGCTTTGTGCGACCGGTGGTGTAATGTAAGTCCTACAAAGTCTAATCAAATTTCGACAGGAGCTCCGATAGGATCAGATTCATCACTTTAACACTCTGAGGGGGTTTACCCTTATATAAGTTCTGAAATAAACAGGTTTTCCTGAATGACTTCTCATCACTTTTTATCTTGTTAACCAATAGGATGTTTATTGAAATTACACTCTATAACAAAAAAAATCATTGCACCAAGAAGGAGTTGTCCGATGGAGACAAAAGTTGGTGGATAGGAAAATTATGTACAGAATAGAAAATTATTAAAATTTCAGAACAATTGAATGATTTATTTCAGAGTTACAGCAACGAGCTCAATAAGGTGTTGACCCGCCTCTAGCCTGGATGCAAGCTGCCACACGGCGTGGCACAGACCGATAAAGCTCCCGGATTATCTCTTGCGGTATTTCTTGCCACATTTGCTCCAATTGTCGAACTACGTCATCAACATGCCCTACCGGATGCAGTCACCTTCCCATCATATCCCAGACATGCTCGATGGGAGAGAGATCTGGTGATCTGACTGGCCAAGGAAGTGTTTGACAAGCTTGAAGACAGCTCATAGCAACACGTGCCGTATGTGGTCTGACATTATTTTGCTGCAAAATAAGCCCAGGGTATTGCGAAAGGAACGGTAGCAAAACGGGTCTCAGAATGTCGTCAACGTACCACTGTGCAGTAAGTGTACCTCTAAGGAAGACCAAAGGTGTCCGGCTATCAAGGGAAATGGCATCCCAGACCATAACTCCTTGTTGAGGGCCCGTGTGGCGTGCAATAGTGAAAGCAGGATCGGCACGTTGTCCTGGGCGTCACCAAACACGTCTTCGATGATCGTCAGGACACAGTTGGAAGCGGGATTCGTCGCTAGAGACTATACGTCCCCAGTCAGCATCATTTCAGCCTGATCGAGCCAAGCATCACTGTAATCTGGCTCGACAGTGTGCAGGCGTGAGTGGCAGGTGGCGTAACGGTCGGTACGAGCGTAGATTTCGCTCTCTCAGCCGTCTGTATCTCATGGTCATGGTGGACACTCGTGTGTGGGTCGCACGACTGATGGTTGATAGCGATGAATCAGGCGATGTGATAGCTGATCTGACAATCACTCTGTCATCGCGATCTGTTGTGTCCCTACGTCGACTGCTACCATCATGACGCTGAAATCTGCCACTGTCCACCCACTCTTGCCAGCATCTTCTAATCGCCGCATCGCTTCGACTCACATGACAAGCGATTCTCCGATTTGCCCAACCTGCCTCTTTCAATCCAATGATACGAACTCTTTCAAACTCTGAAAGTTGCTCGTAATGAGCTCGAATCCTGCGGCGAGGCATTTTTTCAGTCGTTAAAAGGTATCCTAAATCGCAATGCAGCAGAAATTTTTAACAACAGTTCAAGAACAACTCCTTATATACATCTGCTGGATGCGCAGTTCCTTTGCGCAACATCACACTGGAGAAAGACATCGGGCTGCTGGCGATCAAATCCGAAGGGAAAGATGCGTGGACAACTCCACGTTATTTCGAACCACGGTCAAATGACGAGGTCACACCTGACTTCGCACTCACACTTCCACACCGCGCCAATGTAAGGACATTTGAAGCCTCGACAGATTTAGCGTGTACCAGCCCCCTTTGTAAACGACGGTCTTTGTTTGGATTCGAACTCGCAGCCCTCCGGTTGTTAGTCCGCTACTCTTCCAACTGGGCTACCGCGGCCACTTTCAGCCATTGGATGTGGTTATTTAGTAGTTATGTGTATTCAGGGGTAAACTCGGAAATCTCATGTTAAAAATTTTTAAAAGTTTAATGATAAATCCCAAATGACTTATTGGTTACAAAAGTGTTTAAATTTTTGATAAGAATGACAAGAGCCTATTGAATTTGACTGCATTTTAAATCAACTATCATAAGGTAAATCAGTAAATTTTGTTTCACATCTTATTTTAATTTTTACGCATAATTTTTTTTCCCCCACATATCAAATAATTTGTTTGTTATTACCCAAACCAAAGTGGGAACCGAGATGTAAATTCTAACACGTGTCGGATTTTAAATCCATTATGATTCAAAAACGAGTAAGAATGAAATGGGTTTCTTTTAACTTTTCATCTAGACATTTTCACTCTTAAATATAACACACTCATCTCTACTCTTGTATGTGTGAGCCCCTCCGAAAAGAAAACTTCTTGAAGAATTAATCTCATTTCGCGACGCTGATTTCGCGTGGAAACATATTTCTTTGCCAAATCCCATTAGCGCTAATGGAAGGCGGAGACATTTTACTTTTTCGTCGTGGTTATGCTTAATTTGCTACAAAAGTGATGTTGATGCAACGCTACCCAAATAAACTACAGAAAACAAAGAAAGGGAAGAAATCTTTATATGGAGAATTCTTCATCGCGTGCATCTGAAGAATATTCGCTACTGTTCAGGGTCTAATTTTATCAATTCCAGTTTGGTCGCTATGAATATTAACCTACATTTTTTTCATGGAATAACGACAGAAGCCAATATTTTCATCAGCGTTATCAATGTTTTCATCAGCGCTATCAATATTTTCATCAGCGTTATCAATGTTTTCATCAGCGCTATCAATATTTTCATCAGCGTAATTGTCAAGTTCTGAATCTTTTCATCTACGTGAAGGTTAATACAAAAGTTCGTGGTCCCGTTTTTGTCGCTGGATATCATTGCATCGCAAAAATGAAATATTTCTTCTTTTCACTTATTAAGTTTTCATGATGTTTGAAAGAAGAAATTTCAGAGAGTACTTGGAAAAAACCTTATGTTAATGAGTTGTGTTTTTTTTTAAATTTTGTTAAGCATTAAAAAATGACAGTAAATAAGAAGCATTTTCGACCTAGTAGACCTTTTTATGTCCGTAATGTCAAGACTACTTCGCAGACGTTAAAGATCTTTATTGGGTATGGTGAGGGTGCCGTTGACGATTCCACGTGCCACAAGTGGTTCAGAAGGTTTCGTCACCTGAATACGTTCTTTAACCAGAAACCTCAGAACAGACACCAGGAGGAGTAAAATTTTCTATGTCGGTATTTTAACTGACGTCTCACAGAAACAAAGCAACGGGCTATTGGTGGGTTAATCCGGGGTGAATATCGAAGGGATCCGAGGACAACACCACTTAATTTTAACCGACGGTGAGATGACGAAACATTTTCAAAGAGTTCCCAATAAGTGAAAAGTATTCTCTTAGGTCACTTTAACACTATGTAAAAATCCTGACATAGTTCCAACGGGAGAGCTTACTCTATTGAATCTTTATCGACTTTCGCAGCGTCTTATTGGGACTCGACTAAAGAATAACTGTTGACATAAAGGGGGTCTAGCACGAAGACAGGAAAAGAAGAAGATGGCCGGACGTCTCATTTGTGATCCCAAGGGGACGTTCTCTACCAGGAATAGAATGAGTTACTCCTCTCAAGGGATTTGCCGAAGTCCGTGACGATGGAACTGCATAAAATTACATTTAGCGGTGTATGCAGTTACATTAACGGCTTGGGATTAAAAAGAACTTTTTGAAGAGCTCAGTTAGGTATTGGGGTGATGCAAAGGTTCGTCTCGTTTCTGGCGGTTAATGGCCTTGCATCGCAAAAACGAAGTGTTGTGTACTTGTCATGTGTAAAGCTTTGATGTTTTTTGTGAGAAGGAATTTTAGCAACTGCATGGAGAAAAATGCGTTTTTTCAATTTTGGCTTTTGAAAAATGGCAGTACAAAAGAAACTTTTTCAACACATGATGCTTTTTTTATTTTATTTCCGAAAAGGCAAGAATGCATCGCAGACGCTATAGAAGATATGTGTTGTGAGGGTAAGGGTGCCAATAACCACGTGCCGAAAGTGGTTCGGAAAGTTTCGCCACCTCGATCTGTGCTTTAGCCATTAAACTTAGAACTTGTATGAGCGCGGGATGATGCAGCTACCGGAGAGAGGGAGGAAGGTTATCAAACAGAACGGCGGTCTGATCCATTCTAATTTTTAGTAAATAAATTTATTTTTCTTCAATTTTTGTTTAGAAAACGGGACGAACTTTTGCATCACCCCAATATTTTCCTTAGAATGTAGTTTATTTCCAATGAACAACATTCAATTCAATGTATTATTTAATGTACAATGTATTTATTTAATGTACACTGTATTTATTTTATGTGCACTGTATTTATTTAATGTGCAAACAAGTAAATTTCGTTTTCATGTTTAAATGCTGTCAAACGTACGTTTGTAATTGGAGCGCTTGACTGAATTAGTTAGCTGAATTAACTTCCCACTGGAGCAACACAACGGGATATTGGTGACGGTCCGGGATCCATCTCGAAGGGAAAGACCCGAGGACAACACTTCCACACCACGCTAACGTGAGGACATTTGAGGCCACGACAGATTTAACATGCACCAGCCCCCATGTACACAACGGTCATTAGTTAGGTTGAAACTCTAAACCCTCCCTGTTACTAATACGTGACTCTTCCATTCGGCTACCTTCTGTTTCTGTACAAGTTCCTATGTATGCGTATGGCCATTACGTGCGTTGTCTACCTTATGTTTGGTGCAGTATGGCCAACAATGGCTCTTGCTTCATAATATCTGATAAACTTAACTTAACTCCATCATGGGATACTGATCCTACGATTGGGTTTACGGTAAACAAAATTTCCCATAACGTAAAAGATGACCAAATGAGAAAGGGAAAAATATTTATTTTGTGTGATGCAAAGCACATTTTAAGTTAAGAAATGCACGCGCAGGGGCTGATCTAAAATATTTTTACTATGTGGTTAAAGAGGCATTTAAGGTGTTGAAGTCAAAAAGTGAACTTTAACCGCTTGCTTGAGTTCAAACTCCCTGGAGGCCACAAATCGAACGAGTTGTAGGATTTTCCTTCGTAGCAAGAGATGAACATCCAGACGTCGTAGTACTGAGTTGCTGGTTCCTTGATGTGTGTAGATGAGATGTGATAGGGTAGGTGGTAACATAGTGGTCCTGTTCTGCTTCCAAGCCACAGATGCAGAGATAACCGATAAACCAGCCATTACCGTAGAAAACGTCGACATTTTAACTTCAGTCATTGATCTTCAAATTGATAAGAACTTTCAAGCTTTCCTAAATTCCCCACGAATCCCACAAAAGTTCCCAATCTGACAAAAGGGAAAAAAAGGGATTAAAATCGATAAAGTTGCATCGGCAAACCGTTTTCAAACCGCGGTATTACCGGAAAAACAATTTTCCTCCGCCGAAGCAATCCCATTCTAGATTTTTTTTTGCCTTACCAAAGCTAATGAAAACATCCGAATCCTCGCTTTTCAGTAAACGCTTCGATAGCTCCCCCCACTGGTTGGTTTCGCTTTAAGCCGGAACGTGCCTATCTTCGAATAGGACGCAAAAAAAGGGCAGCTATTGTCTCGATGGTTTTCGAACCTGGAAGAAAAAACACACCTTTCCCCTCACCCTCCACTCAAAACCCACAAATGAGGCGCCATGCTTTGGGTTATAGGCCAGGGGAAGATCATTTCAACAATTGCAAACAAAGAGCACCTCTGTGCACGGGTTCAGAGACAAGGTAGGCTCTGTGTGGGTCTTGTGTTTTTAAACGACGGACTCCACACGTTAAGTTTCCCATGGATCCGCTACTTGAAGAGTGTGTTTGTGTTTCTTCGAGGTTTTGGAGGTTGTGCCTCACCACGGGAGTCCGGAGGCGATATGTGTCAACGTACTCGATGTCTGCATTTTTATTTGTGGGGTCATGTTCGAGGTGGGTTTTTGTTTTTGTAGCCGCTTTGAACTTTCGGAACGTGTGATCTTGGGGTGATGGTATTCAAACACAACTTTCGTGATTGGACGAGAGAAAGATTATTTTCTTCGTTGATTTCTGAGGTTTTCGAACAGTATTTGTAATTGCGATGGAGACTTTTTTGTATTTTTTTACTTTAAAAACTTTTTTTCAATAATAGGTCATTGGTTTGCACTTAAAGTAATTTCGGAGTGAAAAATCAGATTAAGATAATCATTAATTACCTAAATTAGCGATAGTTAACTAATCAACGATACATCTAACGTGAACCAGCTTCTTCGTACACAACGGTATTTGGCCTGACCGAGTTTCAAACTTGCAACCCTCCGGTTGCTATTCCAACTGGGCAACTTCTGCATCTACCCACCAATGATTGCCAGCGAAGTTTTGACTTTCTTAGGCAAACAGTTTTTAATGTTCTTCATTACAGATGCAAGCATTATGCCTAGCAATACACATTTAAACCAACGACCAGCTAATAGATCCCAGTTACTAGAACTTCAACCCACCAATTATATTCGACTCTCTAAAACAAATACTTTGTATGGTTCTTCATTGGAGATGCAAACATTATGCCTACCAATCCGCATTTAAATCCAACTACCACCTAATGGAACCCAATTACGAATGCTTCATCCGCCTAATTTCAGCCGAATCAAACATTTGTTTACCCTCATTTGTCGATGCATATCCAATATACCAGGAAGCTCCAACTCCACCCTGGAGCCACATTTTAATAACGTCGAAAATTCCCGCAGTCTCAATGAAGCAACAGTGGGAGAGGAGACTCTTTATTAAGGCACCGAATTAACTCATCAGCGGCAATTAAGCGCCATTTCGATCTTGTTACGCTCCGAATGGGTTCTTAATGAGCGAGTTTTACATCTGCCGGGATTGGTGGAGCCCGAGTCCGACTCCCTTCAGGACATCGGGGTAGGATAAAAATGAAGATGGGAAACCGCAATCCATTCATCAGGATTGGGAGGGAGCTGCTTTCTCCAGGAGGAAACTTTTCGATTAGTATACCTGGGAGGACAAGCGAAGCGTTAGTTTCTCGAAGGTTTTTTGTTTCCTTCTTGGGTCGCGCGCGCGCGCGCGCCGTGGAACGAACTTGTGGGGGTGATTAAAGCCTGGAATGTTTCGTTGTCGTGGTGCGTGCTTAAGATTTAGGGAACAGAACAAAATAACAAGATGTAACCGTCGCTGGATTTGGGATACATGGGAATAACAGTTGGTTAGGATTGCTTAAGGCGATGTAATGTAGCTGCTGCTTTTGATTTCGAGGGAGATTAGCATCGAATTTTGGTGCCTTTCATTAAACACACTTGTCTATGTTTAATTATCTACTTTTGCGATGTGCTGTCTTTTCGGTAATAATTTCGCAACACGATTTCCTAATAGGATGAGTAGAGTGCAGCAAGGTCAGATTGATACTTCACGCATGAAACTAATTTGTATTCAAGTATCTACCCTTACAATTTATTATTTTTCGATCATAATTTTTCGGATTGAGCAGTTCCATATTCCTAAATTGGTGAAATAGAGAGCAGCATGATCAGTTGATGCTTCTCATAAAACTAAGTATATATCTCATAAATCTAAGTATATAGTTATGTTCAAGTATATATCTACTCTTACAATTATTTTATTTTTCCGTCATAATTTTTCAACTTAAACAGTACCGTATTTCTAAATATCTGAGTAGAGTGCAGCAAGATCAAATGATGCTTCACATAAAACTAATTTATGTTTAAGCATCGACCCTTACATTTTTTTTTTTTTTGCTTTTCGATCATGATTTTTCAACCTAAGCAGTACCGTATTTTTAATTTAGCTAAGTATATTGCAGCCTATTTTAAAGAGTGTAACTTATTTTGGTAGCCCGGATGGAGAGTAAGGGATAACAACCGGAGGTTTGTGAGATTGAATTCAAGCAAAGACCATCGTGTAAAAGTTTGCTGGTGTACGTTAAATCTGGCCGGACTTCCAATGTCTTCACGTTGGCGTGATGTGTAAGTTTGGAGAGTATGACCTAGTCATTCCACCGAGGCTCAAAATGATGTGGTGTAATCCTCGAATCTTTACCTTCGGGAGTTGATCCCAGACGTCGCCTATAACCCGTTGTGTTGCTGCAGTGCGACGTTAATTAAAATACCTACCTAGCTACCTCAGTGTATACCGGAGAAGAAAAAAAATTGGGATTAAGAACGTAATTAATTTATAACCTTTTGGAGGCGTTGTTTGGCGAAAATTTTCAGTAAAAATGGATTTGGAATTTGCGTTTGAATGACATGGCTACTTTATACCACAATCTAAGAGTTTATCAAAAACACTGCCCTCCGTATTTAGCTTTATAACAAAAACTCTTGTTGCCATTAATCTAAAATATTATCTCTCAATTTTATTAAAATGTATTGTCTTCATGGCCTGTAGTTAGTTAATTATAACACCTGCCTGGATCAATACAACGGTCTATCTTCATGGCTTGGTTGTCGACCAACTGGTATTGTGGTTAAGATGTTATAGCCTCTAGAACGGAAGGTTCCTGGTTCGAATACGGGTCCGGGCATGGATGGATGTAAGCGTATGGTGTAGACGCGGCTGGTGCACCTTAAATCTGTCGTGGCCGAATGTCCTCACGTTGGGTTGGCGTGGAAGTTTGGAGAGCGGGGTGCCAGCTTAGGTGTTGCTTCGTCATCTGACCGTGGTTCAAAATTACGAGGTATTGTCATCGGATCTCTCCCTTAAGGGACTGATCCCGGACCGTCGCCAATAGCCCGTTGTGTTGCTCTTGTACGACGTTAACAAAATATTACCAATTATCATGGCTTGATTGCAATGAAATGAAATCTCGATTTTAAACATTACATGTTTAATCTAATAAAATAAACTAATAAAGTATATTTCGAAGGTGATAACGAATATAACTTATATTTTTTATTATTATTAAATATTGACTAAAACGTTTAAATTATAAATAATTCGTTTTATTATTTCTTCTTCGTAGATTTGATCCAAATTATCAATAAGTACAGAAATATATGTTCAATGTTTGTATGACACAGGACTGCTTTCTAATCCATGTAACCGAATTAGAATTAGCTATTCCTTTTATGCTTCCATTTGCGAGTTTAGAATGACGTTACGTTCTGCTGAGAGTTCCATCTGCATATTGGAACGTTGAAATGTAGTTGTACACTACGCTAATGTTACATCCTTCCCCCAAGAACTATGGAAACCTGCTCGCGGGGATCAAATATTTCGCTTTATATACTGCATGCACTTTAACTCAGGTAATTTAAGTATCGGTAATGGCATACCCTTTTAGCGCTTCTTTATTTGAATTCAAATAGGATCAGAGCTCCATTTGCATTCGGATACTTTTAAGGAATATCCAGCTCATTGTGCGCACAAAGCGCTCATCTGCTAAAGTACCTGATTGGTTTGTTGGTGCTAAGTTTACCATTGTAATATTGCGTCCTGTGACAAAGTTCTATGACTTTGTTACCTAGAGCGGCCACTCCAAAATGTGAGGCTTTGTTGATTGTGAAGAGACTTCTTGTCACACCCAATAGTCACATCCCCGAGAGCAGATAGTGCTTAAAACTGCGATGTACGTCGTAGAAAAAAGTCGACGCAGAACAATTTTTCCACAATTTTATCAAAATTTTATCCGATTTTTTTTTAAATCATAAGTTACGATGTTCTGCAGTGCAAAGCTCGCTCCTTAGCGCACCTTTTTTTCTTCTCTAGCTTCGGAACAACCTCCATACACCGCCCCAAATAACCACAAACACTTTATAAATAGCACATCTTCTATGTCAATGACACAATATTTAACTTCAAAACGGATCGACAGAATTCCAAATTCTGAAAGTATGCCTTGGTTTTAAATAAAGTAAGTAAATTAATTTTGATGTGTGTTTTATTATACATAGTAATACCTACTTAGCCGATAATTGTGTTTTACGTCTGTGTTTGATTTGACTGCAGTTTTCAAAATTCCGTCACAATGCCTGCAGAGCAATTGCAATTGCTTGGAGTTGTGTTGCAGAACTCTGAATATAATTCTGCACCTGGGGTCACAGCATGCGAAGAGTGTATTCGATACAACTTTAGATCCTTTACTCTGCTCAAATCCTTATGCATGATAAAGTAGTTCAAACAAGCATAAGGTAAGGATGTATGTGTATCAATTAACGTCGCACTGGAGCACCGAAACTATTGGCGACGGACTGGGATCAAACGAGAAAGGGAAATATCCGATGACAACTCGACGTCATTTTGAAACATAATCGGATGACGAGTTTACACCTGAGTCGGCATCCTACTCTCGAAAATTCGACACCACACAAAGGGAGGACGCTTGAGGCCATGGCAAATTGGACGCGCCCCAGCCCCCTCTGTACACGACGGTTCTTTCTAGGATTAGCACTCGCAATATTTCGCTCATAGAAGTTCTGAAGCTTCTGGCTAAAGAGCGTTCAAGTGGCGAAATTTTCCGTTCCATTTACGCAAGTGGAATCGTCAATGGTACTTTCACCTTATGCAACACATCGCACCCCGGCAAAAAAAAGTGACACGACTCAAAAAATAAGAATTTTGATGTTATGTCATTAAAAAATATGTATGAGGTGCCCCAGTGTGTTATATTAATATTCTATACAGCATAATAGAAGTTACCACTCTAAATACTTACATGAAATTTAAAAGAAGCTTATGCTATTTCAATATAAGTTTTATAGTATCCTTTAAATTGATGTTTCTGAAATTCTACAATTTTGAGTTGTGTCACTTTTGTGGCCGGGGTGCGACATGTCTTCTTTGGCGTCTGCGAAGCATTCTTCCTTTTACGGAAATAAAACAGCAAAAAAAGGCCGAAGATGCTACTTATTTTCTGCCATTTTTAAAAAAAACACTTAACAGAATTAAAAAAAAACCAACAACCCAATCTTTATCCCACAAGTACTCGCTGAAATTCTTTCTTTCAAACACCGTCGAAACTTCGCACGTTTGAGGTAAATTGAAATTCGGTTTTGCCAAACAATGCTATCGAATGCCTAAGACGGAACGAACTCTTGCATCAACCCACTAATTTCAGTTCCTGACAGCCATCACAATACGACATCTGAGACTGAATGTCAGGACCAAGCAAGCTCGAGACATAAAAGAGTAATAATAAAGGAATCAAACACGTATCTAATTTCGTGACGTCATTCATGTAGTTCATATCAAACTTTATGAAAGAAATTGGGCACAACGCAGTGAAAAAAGAGCCCTCGTCCTCATTATGCAACTATGTTGCAATTTGAATCCAGAAATTAAGGCGCATCCCTTTGCAGTGGCTACTTCCGCAGTACCAAATGCGATCTCTATCACGAAATGTGGAAATGGATCCCGTGATTACGAAGAAACATCACACATTAAGAGCTGTCAAAAAACAAACCCCTTTCCCCCGCACTTATTCACGGCGAGTCCTTTCGCGTTGGACCAGCTGTTAATTTCGCGTGTTTATGTTGGAGAGGGTCCTGCCGTGGGAGATCACTCCCAGCCACCTATGGCGTTTGTCAGGATGGCCGTTTCGGCATTCCGCCGCCCACGCGAGTTGGGGCCGTAACGCGATCGCGGTTTCAAGGACTGAAATGGCTATTTTAAGCAAATTGTTTGCTGATTTAATGAGAAGGTCTGAGATATTGGACTGAATTGCGTGTTTGTTGAACGACGGATGAGCTGGTGCAGTTGGACATAGATTGGCGGTATCCTGTTTTGATAGCGGTTTGATCCTGGTCTTCCAAATTAGGCTTGTCCTGGTCTTAAGGCACCAGAAACTCCTCTAATAAAAAAAGTATCATTTTATTTTCGCAATAAAATGTTATTGATTATAGTAGGTTGCTGCAAAAATTCAGCCTGTTTTTTTTTTACAAATTTTTTTTTTGAATTAATATATATGGGGTCAACACAGGAAGGGCTCTGCAACTATTACTTGATGTGTTATTTGGGAATGTGTTTTCAAACACCACGTGTTTTCAAACATAACATTTATTGGTATAGTAATGAATACGGTACACATTAATTGTCCCTTTTACGTCCACATAGAACTAATCACCTGCTGGTAACGTCCAGTGTTCTAATGCATATAAATCCACATAGGAGAATACACAGTAACTCAGTAGATGGGAGGACTTAACCACTAGGAACACTAGTAATAAAAAATGTAGTTTTATTTTATCAATAAAATATTATTGTTGTTGTTGTTGTCGTGTCTATGCATACAGTACTAGTGCAAAAGTTTAGAGTCCTCCAAAAGCCTTGATGAAGGATGTCTGAAAGTTCTTCTGCTTTTCTCTGCGTGCCATTTATGTATAAAATATTATTAATTATTATATATTCATATTAATCGTACATTTTGTAGGAATATTTGGGTTTCATTTGATCATTCAAAAGGGTTTAATGCTAATAAACCCTTCAAACAAACGGAGGGTTTTGCGAGTTCTAAAGAAATCTATCCAACCAAAGACTGTCGTATACGTGGTTGCTGGTGCTCATTAAATACGTCGTGGTATCAAATGTTCTAACGTTGCTTTGGCATGAATGCATGGAGAGTGATGTGCCAGCTCAAGAGTTGACCTCGTCATCTGACCGAGGTTCATAATGACGAATTATTGTCTTCGGATCTTTCTCTTCGAGATCGATCCCGTATCGTTGTGTTCCTAATAACCCGTTGTGTGGTTCCAGTATGACGTAAATTCAAACTATCAAATACCCTACCTGTTATATATTACGTGGTGCTGTCCTCGGATATTTCTCTTAGGGGATTGATTCCGGACCGTCGTCAATAGCCCGTTGTGTTGTTATAATATGACGTTAATTGAAATTACCTTACCTTACCTTACCTACCTGTTATAGCCGACCAACCGGTATAGTGGTTAAGGTGTTAGCCTCTAGATCGGAAGGTTCCTGGTTCGAATCCGAGTCCGGGCATGGATGTTTGTAAACGTATGGTGTAGAGGCGGCTGGTGCACCTTAAATCTGTCGTGGCCGAAAGTCCTCACGTTGGGTTGGCGTGGAAGTTTGGAGAGTGGGGTGCCAGCTCAGGTGTTGCTTCGTCATCTGACCGTGGTTCAAAATTTCGAGGTGTTGTCCTCGGATCTTTCCCTTAAGGGACTGATCCCGGACCGTCGTCAATAGCCCGTTGTGTTGCTCTAGTACGACGTTAACTAAAAATTACCAATTACCAATTACCAATTACCTACCTGTTATATAGTAGTTATAAATAGAATCTGACAAAGCGCTCCTGAAGAAACAGAAGCCTACGTACATGCGCTGTATTCATAGCTTTCGTAAGTGTTCCATAATGCGCGCTTGTTATACCAGAATGCGCGACTATGCACTTGCACACATCGTCAACCAGATGAAGGTGTTATTTCCTAAGGAAGGTGTTATTTCTAAGCTGCTTCGCTACTGTTCAGAACTCCTACTCAGTACACAACACTACCCCTCAACAAAACGCGATTTTTATTTATTTCTATTTTTTAATTATCGGGAATCGTATCCCTTTTCTGAAAGACCATCCCATATTTTAATCAACCAGTCGTTTTAAAATATCAAATGGACTACAAGATATGCTATTAAACTTCTATCCCATTAAACATCCTGCTGACCAGCCCGGAGTTACAACGCACCAGGTTATATTTATTTACCCGAAGTTAATGTCCAACTAAGCGAAGGACAGATTACCGGGAACATAAACGCAGTTTCCCGAGCGAAAATGTCTCCAGGGACCTTGATGTGCTGGCTCCTGTGGCGCGTATTGATTGATGACTGATCCCAGCGCCATTTATAAAGAACACGGACCAAGTACTGTCAGCTCCATCAGAAGTTAAACGTCAAATGATGTTTTGGCGTGACAATCTGGTGCTCTTCGCGACTGTAGATGATGGTCTTCAAAATCAGGCCGGAGTAATCGGATTTAGATCAGCGCCATCAAAAAATTGATCACTCTCGAATTAAAATTGTGATCTGATGGTGTTTCAATGTGTTTCGGTAGATTAGATCAGTGATCGGTTATGTAAACTGACTTTTCTCTTATTCGCCCGTGACCGTGGTTCAAAATCACGTGGTGTTGTCCTCGGTTTGAACTAGCGCGTCTTTTTAGTAATGGCTCTTCGTTACGTGGACGATTCTATTTAGGACCGTAGGGAGGTCGGTAGATATTAAACTCGTGATAAGTGAATCGATTCTTCAGTTTGATTCTTTCGTAACTTGTTTTGATCATTTGATCTACAGTGAGCTATGATTATTTACTTGTCTGGTAGTCTTTTTTTGTGTGTCTTCTATGATTTTTTTGAAGCAGATTGATGGAAGGGTACTTATACTTTAAAGAGCTTCTTTTCGTGAAGCAACGATGGCCTAATGGCTAAAGTCACCCACCTTCGGATTAGCGTCGGCAGCGGAGGATGACTTCCCGAGTTCGAACCCAGCTGGCGGAAAAAATTTTAGATCCTCCAAATTATTTAAAAAAAATTCCAATTTAATTTCTTTTCATTCAAATTTACTTTTCCTAATTTTTAATACCCTTTTCATATTTTTCCAAGCTTCCGTTGATTTTACATAAATAATCTAAGAACCACTCCTGAACTCACTACCAGCTGATATTTTTCCGCCCCTCTGCCGTCCCCTTTGCTTTAGGATGATGGTGTCGTATCCACCGCTGGCTTAGGACCATTCTGATGTAACAAAAAGCATATATAAAACACTAACTTATATAATTATTAACTTATATAATAAAAGGATACAATTTTCGGCTCCCACCTCTACCCACCCATAGCCATGGATCTGAAAAGAAAAGAAGAAAGCAGAAAGGAAGAGATAAATCGCCAACAACTATAAACCTTGATGACATACGTATCTAGGTCATGTGATCCGATTAGCCGATCAAGTTGGACTTGCGTAAAGTACTATCATGGGATTGAGGCGCCTGTCCTCCCCACGGTCCTAAATAGAATCGTCCACGTAACGAAGAGCCATTACTAGAAAGACGCGCTAGTCTCGGTTTGATCCCAGACCGTCACCAATTACCCGTTGTGTTGCTCCAGTGCGACGTTAACTAAAATGCCTTAATATCGTTGTAAACTTATTTAAATACGGTAAGAATATAAGTAACGACAGTAACAGTTCTAAACCAACCTTTCGAAAAAAAATCTAGTTATTCTTGAGATGTAAAAATGCTTCTCGCAGTGGGGTAATTTATCTATTGGACTGCTGCAAAAATTCGTCCCGTTTTTCTGACAAATATTGCAGTAACTGTATTGCATTGACTAAAAATTTCATTAAATCTATGCAGAATATGCCGTTCGGTTCGATGACTTTTTTTCATCTCTTCGGTAGCTGTTATCACGCTCTTCGAAACTATGAGGTTTCTGGCGAGCGTAAGAGAGCAGGGGGCGGAGCTCCCTAGTATTTAAAGAAAATAATATTTTTAGGTATTGATCTAATGTGAAATTTCTCGCATTTTTCAAATCCCTTCACATTTTTATTTTATCTTTAATGATCTAGGATATAGAAAAAAGAATAGCAAAAAAATATTCCAGTTTAAACTTTTAATTTTTGTTCTTCGGCTAATAGCGTTCAAACGGAAAAAATAAATTTAGAATCGGTGATTTTTAATGCTGCTGCTATTCTAAGGAAATAATAATTAAATGTTATTAAATTAATTTTAAAATGTTCTGGATTGAATTTTAAAATTAGGGCTTCGTACAAAAATTGCAAAACATTTGGACTACCAGTGTGCTAAATCCCATTACTATATGTGCCATAGATTCGTCAGGAACGTGCACATAACAAACAGACAAACATACACTTCCTTTTATAATAGTAGAGATTTCCTTATGCGCGGGATAACGATTGTCATTTCAAACCAAAAGCTACAAAGTATCGAATTTCCCGATGGCACTTCATCGCTCCCTCCACGAACGAGGACACCCCTCCGAACTAGTTTCCCTCCGGAATGCATTTCCGAGGTAGTGCTCATCGAATTTTGTGAATTATGATGGGCCGACTAACAACTGATAGGACGCATCTCTCGATGCAGTATAATCGTATCTGCATTTCTGCCAGGCTTAGCTCACGCTGTGGGTTGCCTTCGACCGTCGCCGTAATTGTTTAACAGCGCTTTGTTATTCATAGGATTGGAAGCTAATCTGCAGCGGTGAGGTGTATCGTTTTACAACCCCATCAAAATTCATACTTTGGGTATCGTTAAATGAGTGCGAGGTTTGAAGGAGCACGCGTGATTTTACGACTATACAGGATGTTGCAAAAAATGTTACCACAAGAGTGTTAAAAATGTTAATATTCATTGAGAGCGTATACTGATGCTAGTATGTAACTTTTCCAATTAAATCGCTACAAAATACGATGGACACTATCATTTGAATTCTTACTTCACGAGCAGGCTGGCGAAGCGATATTCATGGCCTGTTCACGATACATTTCTAACACCCTTTCTTCCGTGTCTGAGTCAGTCGATGATCATGGTGAACGTTGTCTGAACATTTTGAACAGTTCATCTGCTTCAAACGTATCTCTAATTAGTATTATGATGAGTCTACTAGGATCAGTATGAATATTTTTCCGAAATCGCGTATTTTCTTCTGCAGCGTTTTCACAATTCCAGTAGCACTTTAACGCAAACTTTCTTTCTTCGAAACAATCTGGATTGGGCCTTTATTTCTCAACTGTTAAATCTACAGCGAAAATAAAATTCAGCTAATAAAGTGTGGTAACATTTTCTTGCGACACCCTCTATATCGAATTTTATATTAATAGCTTTATGGATAGGTAAGTAAATGTATTAATTAACATCGAACTAGAGCGTTTTACCGGCTAATAAAGTGTGGTAACATTTTCTTGCAACACCTCGTAATTTTGAATCACCGTCACTAGAAGAAATCTGATCAGATCTTGACGAACAAAATACCTTGTCATTAGAAGAAAACAGACCATGTCTTGATCTCGTCATAGACGAAAACAGACCAGAACTTAATCTCGTCATTGGAAGAAAACAGACCATGTCTTGATCTCGCCATTAAAAGAAAACAGACCAGAACTTAATCTCGTCATTGGAAGAAAACAGACCGTGTCTTGATCTCGCCATTAGAAGAAAACAGATCAGAACTTAATCTCGTCATTAGAAGAAAACAGACCATGTCTTGATCTCGTCATTAGAAGAAAATAGACCAGAACTTAATCTCGTCATTAGAAGAAAACTGGCCATGTCTTGATCTCGGTCACTAGAAGAAAACTGATCATGTCTTGATCTGGGTCATTAGAAAAAAAACTGACCATGTCTTGATCTCGTCATTAGAAAAAAAAAACTGTTCAGGTCTTGATCTCGTCATTAGAAGAAAACTAACCAGGTCTTGATCTCGCGATTAGAAGAAAATTGACCAGGTCTTGATCTCGTCATTGGAAGAAAACTGATCAGGTCTTGATCTCGTCATTGGAAGAAAACTGTTCAGGTCTTGATCTCGTCATTAGAAGAAAACTGACCAGGTCTTGATCTCGTGATTAGAAGAAAACAGACCAGAACTTAATATCATCATTAGAAGAAAACTGACCATGTCTTGATCTCGTCATTTTAAGAAAACTGACCATGTCTTGATCTCGTCATTGGAAGAAAACTGTTCAGGTCTTGATCTCGTCATTAGAATGTGACGTCATAGAAGAAAACTGACCAGGTCTTGATCTCGTGATTAGAAGAAAACAGACCGGGTGTTGATCTTGTCACCAGAAGAAAACTGACCTGTTCTTGGTCTCGAAAAACCGTCAAAGTTTTGGCGACGAGATATCTCGAAAAATCCGAATTTGTCAGATCTTGATGGACGAGTATCTTCTCGAAACCATTTGGAGGTTTCAAGGTTATGAAAATTCGAAAAATGTTTAATTTTTTCAATATAACCTCGTCCTGTTTTATTTACTCTGCTATCCACACATTTAACAGAATAGAAGTTTTACCCAATGTAACAGAAATGCGTCTCAAGCAAATACAAGAACGAAATTTTGTTTGCGTAACGCGCATTTTAACTCCATAGCTCCGATTCTAGTTTATTCTTTCTTCGACCCCTTTTTGAGTGTTTATCTATACAACAGGTACAGAGAAATATTCGGAATCCAAATATGAATTTCCGAAATGTCTCCCCCTTCGCCACACAGCGCAGTGAAGAGTCAGCGCTGCTAGATTAAACAGAATGGAAATGACGAAGCGCAAACACGACGCCTTCTGTCGTTACACATGTCGGCCGGTGAGTTTCTGGAGCGTCAAATGTCTCGGAAAAGAGACTGTTGGGAAGATAAATAGAGATCAATTCGTTTCTTCTGTCTGAGAACAAGATTGCAACGAAACGCGACTCTCCGAGAATCATATTTCGCCTCGCAGTTTTTCTTTTGTGTTTCCCTGCTGTTAGTAAGCGACGCCATTAATAAATATAGATGGCGTCGAGTATTTTTTGACAGCGTACTTTTCATGAAGTCATATTTGATACACTGTTTTGTTTTGGAGTAATATCAAGACAATTTTCCTTCGAAAAATCCTGAAACATGATTTTATTTAGCCAAAACCGTGATCCCAAGTGGTCGATATGACATTATTGGGGGTCAATAAAAAAAATTAAAGACATTAATATACGGGTAGTATTTAAATCGCTTAACTTGGATTACCTACTTCCCGAATGAAAGCGCAATTGATAGTTGGTTTCAACCTTGTAGATTCCATTTTAACGAAATAAAGAAATAAGCTATGTAGTGAAGGCAACAGTTTGCTACCTTCTTCTTCTTCTTCTGAATGGAAACAATCCCCTCAATACCAAGTTACCGAAAACCCACAGCGGATTAGCAGGGAAGGTCTCTAATGATAAAAAGAAAGAAGACCCGGGCATGTGGGAGGAGTGCTAGGTGCGCCAGGTTATCCGAGACGTAACAGTTTGCTACTGCCACTAACACGAAGAAAAATTAACTGAAATAAATTTTAAATACTATTTTTCACTAACGTGAATAAGCATAAAACTATAGACAGGAGAGTAAATCTGGTTATATAGTTTGTCGAGCTCAGTTGTTCCCGGTTACAGTGCACAAGACAGGATATGCATATTAAGTTAAAAAGACAGTTCGAGATTTGCCGACCAACCGATCTGGTGGTTAAGGTGTTGGCCTGTAGATCGGAAGGTTCCTGTTTCGAATCCGGGTCAGGGCATGGATGTTTGTAAGCGTATGATGTAGATGCGGCTGGTGCACTTAGATCTGTCGTGGCCGAAAGTCCTCACGTTGGGTTGGTGTGGAAGTTTGGAGAGTAGGGTGCTAGCTCAGGAGTTGCCTCCAGAGCTGTAGTGGAGCGTATACTGCGGTATACGCCGTATACCCTCTGGTTTTTTCCAGCAAATTCCGTATACCCTCTGCGTTTTCTTAAAAACTGCGTACACGCTTTGCTTTTCCTGGAAAACTAGGGGGCTCAACCCCCTGCTCGCTTACGCTCGATAAAAGGTTGGTTAACAAATAGTCCAGATTTTGGACAGTTCAGGATTTCGGAATACGAATTTGGGACTTTGTGCTGTATATGCTAAAAGAAATTATTTGGAGAAAACTAAATGTTTTGCTTCAGCTACAAATATATATTAAATACGTTAGATAATATATGTTTGTGTGACACATCCTAATATCCTCAAACAATAAATATGAAATAAAACATTTTTAAATGTTTTTTGGAATCTTTGATCTTTTATGATGTTGCCATTCTAAGGAAAACAATAATAATTATCTGTCATTAAATTGATTTTTAAATGTTATAGATTGGATTTTAAAATTCGGGTCTCGTACAAAAATTGCAAAAAATTCGGACTACCAGTGTGACAAATCCCATTACTGTAAGAGCCATAGATTAGTCAGGAACTTAAACATAACAACAAACAAACAAACAGTCAAACACTTCCCTTTATAATAGTAGAGAAGCATTTGCGTGTGTGTACATATCCCCCCCCCATAGAAAGTGTAAGTAGTAAGTATATGTTTCACCATGGAAAAAATTCTGCCGGCGCTCGTGGTATACCCTCTGTTTTTCTTACGACTACAGCACTGGTTGCCTCGTCATCTGACCGAGGTACAAAATGACGTGGTGTCCTCGGATCATTCCCTTATGGGATTGATCCCGTACCGTCGTTAATAGCCCATTGTGTTCTTTAGTACGACGTTAATTAAGAATTACCAGAAAATTACTGTTCAAATCTGAAAGTTCGAACTGGTAATGGTAATTTTTAAGTTTCGTTGGAGTTCAGAGAGTGGGGTGCCCGTTCAGGAGTGACCTCTTCATCTGACCGTGGTTCAAAATTACGTGGTGTCCACGAATTTTTCACTTCGGAATTAATCTCGGACCGTCGTCGCCAACAGCCCCTTGCGTTACTCAGAGAGATGATAATTAATATACCTGCCTACACTCCTATGAAATATGTCATGTTAAGAAGGACGAGTCATAGTATAAAATATTTTATTATATGACCCGTTTGGCCAAAATAATAATAAATACTACAATGAAGAGCCAAAACATTATGACCACCTACTCAATAACGCGTTGCGCCTCCTTTAGCCTGCAAAACAGCTGCAACTCGCCTCTGGACGTAGATGCCACAAGTTCTTGGTACATGACTGGAGACAGGTTGTACCAAATGTCTAAGCAGTGGTTACACAAAGTCGAGATATTAGGACATGGTGATGTTTGAGCTCTGAGCTGCCGCTCCATGACACCCCAAATGTTCTCTATCGGATTAATATCCGGAGAGTTAGGTGGCCAGGACATTAAGTGGAATGCATCAGTATGCTCCTCGAAACACTCCAACACAATCCGAGCCTTATGACATGGGACGTTGTCCTGCTGGAAGATTCCATTTCCAGATGGGAAGACAGACGCCATGTAAGGGTGAAATGATGTTCGGATAGTTCGCAGCGTTTATAGTCTGTTCTACCACAACTAAGGGTCCCATAGGTGCCAAAGAGAACGTCCCCCAAAGCATAATACCGCCACCACCAGCCTGTGTATGACCTGCTGTACAAGAGGGGAGCAACTGTTCGCCTGGCAGACGGCGTACCCTGACACGACCGACCATCGACGTGATGAATGAGAAATACGGATTCATCTGACCGGGAAATCTCTTATACTCATCCATGGTCCAATCTCAATGTTCCCGGGCCCACTGTAGGCGTAGTTGACGATGACGTTTGGTCAACAGAGGCACACGAGTGGGACGTCTGCTGCACAGTCCCATATCCAACAATGTCTGCTGAACTGTGTCTTACGCAACACTTGCGCTTGGACCTGCATTGTATTGGGCTGTCAGCAGAGCCACTGTCTCGGGCAAATTTTGCATTACCAAGCGGGACAGTTTCCGAAGTCCTTTTTCCTTGATGATTCGTGGACGACCAACACCTTTGCGTCTACTACTGGTTTCACCGTCATTCATCCACTTTGCATGAATACTAAGAACGGCAGATCGTGAACAACCTACCAGTCGTGCAGTTTCGGTGATGCTCGTTCCTAGTCTTCGGGCCATTACGATCTGCCCTCTCTCAAATTGGCTAAGATCAGCAGCCTTTTCCATCACTCGTAAAAGTAAGTGCAAGAAGGATTACTTACCTTCTCCAGCAGCAGTTGAATACCATTCTCACTTAATCACGTGCCCTCCACGTCATCCGGACGAGTTCATTGAAAAATGTGGGGATGGTCATAATGTTTTGGCTCGTCAGTGTTGATTACACATCCAATGCACTCTTAACTATCTCTCTATATTAAAATAAAGTTGCCGCCGCTGTCGCAGGATTGAAAACTGTATTGTAAAGCTCGATTCTTAAACAGTTTCTCGAGAAAGTACGGATCAGAAAATTACGAAATTAACTTGTTTTTTTTTCATTGTGTTCTCTGGACAAATTTGAAGCTCTTTTTTTCCGATGCTGCTATTAGTTTAGGGTTTATTAAGAGTCAAAATTGAAAAAGCGAAATTTCTTACGCGAGTGAGCAAAAGTCGTACAAATTTTCAGTCTTCAGTCGTGAATTTGTTTTTAGAGTACCTCTAAAAGGTTGACAAGGTAAAGGTTGGCTAAAAGGTCGAACAGGGGGCGTAGCTTCCTAGTAAAATAAAAAATCTGAAAACTCACTTAAACGTCTTTTTTTTAATTCTTGTCCTGTTATAATTACGTAACAGTAAAACAGAGTGGATCGATAAAATATCAAAAAACTCTTGAAGGGGCTTCGGTCAAAGAAGTTTAGCGACCCCTTAACTAAAGCCTGGTTTTACACCTAACGCAAATCTGTAAGCAATTGAATTAACCCTCTTTGTAAAGCATTTTCAGATACTGATGGACGAGCTATCTCTTCATTTAAAGAAACTGGCCAGATTGTGATCTTGTCATTATCAATTAAGATATCGGCAATATCTCGATAAAGAGGTATCTCGTAAAAATTGCCTGTGGTTCGTAAAAACAATGAAAGTAGGATTGCCAGAACATATCTTTTAAAGAGAACATGTCCGCGTTTTCCACTCGCATCTCTTTTTCAAACACTTTTTTAAGTCGGATCTTTTTTTGTCCTCTTTTTTTCGGCTGTTCACTTTTCACTTTTTGTTCTCTTTGTTCATTATTTCAGATTGTGTTATATAAAAATTTGAAACTTTATGCGCTGATACGTATATTTACATTGCCTACTATATCGTTATGTAAACCACAGCTATATAAATACGTCCTGGTACATTGTACAAAAATAGTACGTATTATTAAAACGCATCAATGTATATAGGAAGTTCAACTAACATAACATAATAGGAAGTTCAACCTCTAGTGTATATTGAGCTCCATGTTAAAACGTCTCATTAGGAGATCAAATAGATAACCAGGGATCGTTTAAATTCGTGTTAGAATAATGAGAATAAGACATGTTGCTCTTATTATATAAGAATGAATAGTAAGACCGACGATTCGAAGTCTTTTTTTTATTTGTCAGTATTTGCATTAGTTCTGCCAATTATTAAATTATCATTTTTCGTGTTTGTTTACGTGATAAAGTTAAAAGAATAGAATATTGGTTGCAGTTAATTTATTAATCGAAATTCTAAAAGGCGGTACATTTGGATATAGTATTGTGTATTAGGTATAGAGTTTCATCCATGTATTTTAAGCCATAATCTTAATAGCAATTTTTCCCGTAAGCTTTTCAAATGACCGAACACTTTTTCGGAAGTATTTATAAAACTTCTCTGGATTTTCACTTTTCCTGTCCTCTTTTTTTTAAATATAATTTTACCAAATGTTCTTTTTTTTTTATATTTATCTACTGGCAACCCTAGATGGAAGGCTATTTCTTGGCACGACACATTTTCTTAACATCACATAACGACACACACGAATAACAATAAGACACACAAGCGAAACACGCGATGCTATATGCTCGACGACAAGTTCAACACTCATCAAATCGTTGATGACTCAATTTAATTGCGTAGTTTTCCAAACCGGAAGTAGTGATGCGACATCGACAGCAAAACATCGATGTTGATAAAACATAGCCACAAAAACATCGAAGTTTTTAAAATTCAGTGTATTTAAACTTTTTCCCCCTATTTCTTAAAACTGGTTTAGCAACTAGTGATGCTACATCGACAGCAAAACATCGATGTTCAAAATTAAAACATCGATGTTGATGATACATCGCCCCCAAATCATCGATGTTTTTAAAATTCAGTGTTTTTGAACTTTTTCCCCCATTTCTTAAAACTGGTTTAGCAACTGGTGATGCGACATCGGCTCCAATACATCGATGTTTTTTTTTATAAAACATCAATGTTTTGAAAACATCGACATCGATGTCGCATCCCTACTTTTCAGACCTTTCACCCTTGGCCACTTTGGTCTGAAAGTATGTTCAATTTGCTGATTATAAAAATTATGCTACTTGGTTATTTTTAAAATTTTTATAACGGTACTTTTTTTTTAGTTGAAAATTAAACATCGACAAGGATAAACATTGATGTTACAAAAACATTCACTCCAATAAGAAAAATCGACGTTTTAAGATATAAAAAACATTGATGTTTTGAAAACATCGACATCGATGTTGCATCCCTGACAGGAAGCACTACCAGTACTCATTACTTGCCTACAAAGAGTAATCATCATATAAGTCATGCGTAAATATCCAATCTTCGCACTCGTAATTAATGAAATCGGTCAGTTTTATTTTGTTCAAGAGTACCATTGATTCGTTTTCTGTTTGAAGAATCTACGAAACATGGTTATTTTTCAACAAAAGCTAAAACCAGGGTAGCGTTCTAGCCTTATTTTGCTAATGATGCAGCACATCTGTTAATAATCTTGTTGATAGCACTGGGTTCTGTCACAAGTACCTCTTGTGGTACCAAAGGGTGAAGACGTCACTGATCGGTTATTAGAAATGAGAAACTACAACAACGAGACTTTTACTATCCTCCGACACGCTAGTTTTATTTGTTCAAAAATAAATCGAGTACATAATATCCTCAGTCAATTATTCTTTATTCCAGCTAAACTTTAAATCCATGAAATTGTATTACTCCAATCCTCTTAATAAAGGACACCAGGTCCGATGCGTGAGCGAAATAAATTGCGAATTGTTACTCGAAAAAGGAAATATTCCGTAACATTAAATTGCGTAAAATCGCGAAATTCTTGCTTTGATTTATCAGTACAGATTTTTACGAGGCCATAAAAGATATGTGTTTTATTGTTTCTCCTTTAGGGGGAGAGTAAAATATTTTTTTACAGCGCCTCTTTCTCGAGTACAAGGAGTTATTGTGCGTACGAAAAATCGAATTTGTAGTTGGCATCACATTTTTCTGGTTGTTACGAAGGCACTGAAAGATTTTTTTCACGTCTCCAGTTCTTGTTTCAGTCCTTGGGCTTGTCAAAAAGTTTAGGGTCTGTCTTTAAATAATCTACAAACATGAAGCCAGTTATATCCAGTAGACAGATTTGTGGAAGACATTAACCGAGAAAAATTGGCATTATGTGTAGAAAATCTATTATTCGATATGTCTACACGGGGATCGTTATACGTTGGCCGTAATGGCAAATGCAGTCCGTATTGAAACGACAGAAATGTAATTTCTACTGAGAATCATCTTACTAGCAAAACATGCGCCTCTAGAGTTAATAATGCAAGTAACACAAGCTGCCATAACATTAATCATGCAACTTTAACATGCCCCATTAACGCTTATCATGGAAATAAAACATACATCGATAACTTAATCCTCTACAAGTAAAACATGCGCTTTAGCATTAATCCTAGAAGTAAAACATGCACCAATAACTTTAAGCGTACAAGTAAAATATAGGCCCATGATATTAATCATACAAGTACAACATACTACGACATCATTATATAAAAGTAAGCACCGATAACATTTATCATACATGTTAAATATGGGCCCATAATGTTAATTATACAAGTAAAACATGCGCATTTAACGTTAATCATACAAGTAAAACATTCGCTGATAGCATTAAGCGAACAAGTAAAACATGGGGCCATGATATTAATCATACAATTAAAAGATGCATTGATGACTTTAATTATAGAAGTACAACATACACCGATAACATTAACCATACATGTAAAACATGCGCATATAATGTTAATCATAAAATTAAATCATGCGCATATAATGTTAATCAAACACGAAAAATATGCGGCTTTAAAATTATTATACCAGTTAAACATACGGCCTTAAAGTTAATCATACAAAGTAAAAGATGCGCAGATGACGTTAGTCTTGACAATCAAAAACATTGGAAGAGAGAAAACAGGACCACCCCCAAAATTATTATCAGAATGGATATCTGGTCCTAGTCATTTTAGAGTTATCATTAGCTTGTGGAAGTGGCCTATATGCAAAGGAGGTCCCAAAGCCCTCGCAACTTTGACAGAAAATGGCGAATCTTCGAGAAAAGATAATGCACCTCAAGGGATTGTCTTAATTTTGCTAACACTATGCTTATCCAAACAAAATAGCAATTACATATCTGCGACGGAATTTAACTATTAGCAACATAAAAATCCCTTAATCTCCGTATATTTACCCCGCCCTCTTGAAACCGGGCCTGGCGAAGCCTGCACCACTCGCTAAAAAGACACACCAGGGAGAACGATTTTTCCGTTCTTCCAATTTTCTAACATCCCTTCTCAAGGGCTCAAGAGTGTTTCTGATTTTCCACGCGAACTATTCTCTTCGGGAAATATTTAAACAATTCGGGCATTTTCTCTCTCGAGTAAAATGCCTCCGTCCCGGCGCTCCTCGAATTAAGCCGAATCACCTTTTAGTCGCTCAAATTACTTTATTTTAAGCGATAAAAACTGCCCGACCCGGCAGGCCTAGTGTTGGCTCCGTTCCAAGGAGGGGAAGGGGTTCTTTATAACGTGAAATTAATTCTGATACCCGCATATCTTCCATGTTTTTAGTGGAGTCATTAAAAGCCTCTTCCTTCTGCGAGGAATGCGCAAACAAAGCTTTTCTTCCCGGAAAATATTACATGGAATCGGGAACAGGCGTTTTCGCCGGCGGTCTTTTGTGTACAGTCGGCGGCGTTGAAGCACACTTGGCGTCGGTTTAGCGAAGATGAATCGATGTCATCGCTCAGGCTTGAGTTTTGGCTTGGAAGTTTTGCTGTGGTTTTCGGTGTGGGAATTTCTTTCCTCTTTGCCGCTTTGGTGAATCAATAGCCTGCTAATAAATATCGGTTCTTCTGAAGTCTCGAGTTCAGTTTGAGAGTGGTTTGAGTCAATATAACAGTTTCAAAACAGGCATTGGAGATTGGCGTGGTCCTGCTAATAAATATCGGTTCTTCTGAAGTCTCGAGTTCGTTCGAGAGTGGATTGAGTCAATATCGCGGTTTGAAAACAGGCATTGGAGATTGGCGTGGTCCTGCTAATAAATATCGGTTCTTCTGAAATCTCGAGTTCAGTTTGACAGTGGTTTGAGTCAATATAGCAGTTTCAAAACAGGCATTGGAGATTGGCGTGGTCCTGTTAATAAATATCGGTTCTTCTGAAATCTCGCGTTCGTTCGAGAGTGGATTGAGTCAATATCGCGGTTTGGAAACAGGCATTGGAGATTGGCATGGTCCTGCTAATAAATATCGGATCTTCTGAAGTCTCGAGTTCAGTTTGAGAGTGGATTGAGTCAGTATCGCGGTTTCAAAACAGGCATTGGAGATTGGCGAGGTCCTGCTAATAAATATCGGATCTTCTGAAGTCTCGAGTTCAGTTTCAGAGTGGATTGAGTCAGTATCGCGGTTTCAAAACAGGCATTGGAGATTGGCGTGGTCCTGCTAATAAATATCGGTTCTTCTGAAGTCTCGAGTTTATTTGAGAGTGGTTTGAGTCAATATAACAGTTTCAAAACAGGCATTGGAGATTGGCGTGGTCCTGCTAATAAATATCGGTTCTTCTGAAGTCTCGAGTTCGTTCGAGAGTGGATTGAGTCAATATCGCGGTTTGAAAACAGGCATTGGAGATTGGCGTGGTCCTGCTAATAAATATCGGTTCTTCTGAAATCTCGAGTTCAGTTTGACAGTGGTTTGAGTCAATATAGCAGTTTCAAAACAGGCATTGGAGATTGGCGTGGTCCTGTTAATAAATATCGGTTCTTCTGAAATCTCGCGTTCGTTCGAGAGTGGATTGAGTCAATATCGCGGTTTGGAAACAGGCATTGGAGATTGGCATGGTCCTGCTAATAAATATCGGATCTTCTGAAGTCTCGAGTTCAGTTTGAGAGTGGATTGAGTCAGTATCGCGGTTTCAAAACAGGCATTGGAGATTGGCGAGGTCCTGCTAATAAATATCGGATCTTCTGAAGTCTCGAGTTCAGTTTCAGAGTGGATTGAGTCAGTATCGCGGTTTCAAAACAGGCATTGGAGATTGGCGTGGTCCTGCTAATAAATATCGGTTCTTCTGAAGTCTCGAGTTTATTTGAGAGTGGATTGAGTCAAGATCGCGGTTTGAAAACAGGCATTGGAGATTGGCGTGGTCCTGCTAATAAATATCGGTTCTTCTGAAGTCTCGAGTTCGTTCGAGAGTGGATTGAGTCAATATCGCGGTTTGAAAACAGGCATTGGAGATTGGCGTGGTCCTGCTAATAAATATCGGTTCTTCTGAAGTCTCGAATTCGTTCGAGAGTGGATTGAGTCAATATTGTGGTTTGAAAACAGGCATTGGAGATTGGCGTGGTCCTGCTAATAAATATCGGTTCTTCTGAAGTATCGAGTTCGTTCGAGAGTGGATTGAGTCAATATCGTGGTTTGAAAACAGGCATTGGAGATTGGCGTGGTCCTGCTAATAAATATCTGTTCTTCTGAAGTCTCGAGTTCGTTCGAGAGTGGATTGAGTCAATATCGCGGTTTGAAAACAGGCATTGGAGATTGGCGTGGTCCTGCTAATAAAAATCGGTTCTTCTGAAGTCTCGAGTTCGTTCGAGAGTGGATTGAGTCAATATCGCGGTTTGAAAACAGGCATTGGAGATTGGCGTGGTCCTGCTAATAAATATCGGTTCTTCTGAAGTCTCGAGTTCGTTCGAGAGTGGATTGAGTCAATATCGCGGTTTGAAAACAGGCATTGGAGATTGGCGTGGTCCTGCTAATAAATATCGGTTCTTCTGAAGTCTCGAGTTCGTTCGAGAGTGGATTGAGTCAATATCGTGGTTTGAAAACAGGCATTGGAGATTGGCGTGGTCCTGCTAATAAATATCGGTTCTTCTGAAGTCTCGAGTTCGTTCGAAAGTGGATTGAGTCAAGATCGCGGTTTCAAAACAGGCATTGGTGATTGGCGTGGTCCTGCTAATAAAAATCGGTTCTTCTGAAGTCTCGAGTTTGTTTGAGAGTGGATTGAGTCAAGATCGCGGTTTGAAAACAGGCATTGGAGATTGGCGTGGTCCTGCTAATAAATATCGGTTCTTCTGAAGTCTCGAGTTCAGTTTCAGAGTGGATTGAGTCAGTATCGCGGTTTCAAAACAGGTATTGGAGATTGGCGTGGTCCTGCTAATAAATATCGGTTCTTCTGAAGTCTCGAGTTCGTTCGAGAGTGGATTGAGTCAATATTGTGGTTTGAAAACAGGCATTGGAGATTGGCGTGGTCCTGCTAATAAATATCGGTTCTTCTGAAGTATCGAGTTCGTTCGAGAGTGGATTGAGTCAATATCGTGGTTTGAAAACAGGCATTGGAGATTGGCGTGGTCCTGCTAATAAATATCTGTTCTTCTGAAGTCTCGAGTTCGTTCGAGAGTGGATTGAGTCAATATCGCGGTTTGAAAACAGGCATTGGAGATTGGCGTGGTCCTGCTAATAAAAATCGGTTCTTCTGAAGTCTCGAGTTCGTTCGAGAGTGGATTGAGTCAATATCGCGGTTTGAAAACAGGCATTGGAGATTGGCGTGGTCCTGCTAATAAATATCGGTTCTTCTGAAGTCTCGAGTTCGTTCGAGAGTGGATTGAGTCAATATCGCGGTTTGAAAACAGGCATTGGAGATTGGTGTGGTCCTGCTAATAAATATCGGTTCTTCTGAAGTCTCGAGTTCGTTCGAGAGTGGATTGAGTCAATATCGTGGTTTGAAAACAGGCATTGGAGATTGGCGTGGTCCTGCTAATAAATATCGGTTCTTCTGAAGTCTCGAGTTCGTTCGAGAGTGGATTGAGTCAATATCGCGGTTTCAAAACAGGCATTGGTGATTGGCGTGGTCCTGCTAATAAATATTGGTTCTTCTGAAGTCTCGAGTTCGTTCGAGAGTGGATTGAGTCAATATCGCGGTTTGAAAACAGGCATTGGAGATTGGCGTGGTCCTGCTAATAAATATCGGTTCTTCTGAAGTCTCGAGTTCGTTCGAGAGTGGATTGAGTCAATATCGCGGTTTGAAAACAGGCATTGGAGATTGGCGTGGTCCTGCTAATAAATATCGGTTCTTCTGAAGTCTCGAGTTCGTTCGAAAGTGGATTGAGTCAAGATCGCGGTTTCAAAACAGGCATTGGTGATTGGCGTGGTCCTGCTAATAAATATCGGTTCTTCTGAAGTCTCGAGTTCGTTCGAGAGTGGATTGAGTCAATATCGCGGTTTGAAAACAGGCATTGGAGATTGGCGTGGTCCTGCTAATAAATATCGGTTCTTCTGAAATCTCGAGTTCGTTCGAGAGTGGATTGAGTCAAGATCGCGGTTTCAAAACAGGCATTGGTGATTGGCGTGGTCCTGCTAATAAATATCGGTTCTTCTGAAGTCTCGAGTTCGTTCGAGAGTGGATTGAGTCAATATCGCGGTTTGAAAACAGGCATTGGAGATTGGCGTGGTCCTGCTAATAAATATCGGTTCTTCTGAAATCTCGAGTTCGTTCGAGAGTGGATTGAGTCAATATCGCGGTTTGAAAACAGGCATTGGAGATTGGCGTGGTCCTGCTAATAAATATCGGTTCTTCTGAAGTATCGAGTTCGTTCGAGAGTGGATTGAGTCAATATCGTGGTTTGAAAACAGGCATTGGAGATTGGCGTGGTCCTGCTAATAAATATCTGTTCTTCTGAAGTCTCGAGTTCGTTCGAGAGTGGATTGAGTCAATATCGCGGTTTGAAAACAGGCATTGGAGATTGGCGTGGTCCTGCTAATAAATATCGGTTCTTCTGAAATCTCGAGTTCGTTCGAGAGTGGATTGAGTCAATATCGCGGTTTGAAAACAGGCATTGGAGATTGGCGTGGTCCTGCTAATAAATATCGGTTCTTCTGAAGTCTCGAGTTCAGTTTCAGAGTGGATTGAGTCAGTATCGCGGTTTCAAAACAGGTATTGGAGATTGGCGTGGTCCTGCTAATAAATATCGGTTCTTCTGAAGTCTCGAGTTCGTTCGAGAGTGGATTGAGTCAATATTGTGGTTTGAAAACAGGCATTGGAGATTGGCGTGGTCCTGCTAATAAAAATCGGTTCTTCTGAAGTCTCGAGTTTGTTTGAGAGTGGATTGAGTCAAGATCGCGGTTTGAAAACAGGCATTGGAGATTGGCGTGGTCCTGCTAATAAATATCGGTTCTTCTGAAATCTCGAGTTCGTTCGAGAGTGGATTGAGTCAATATCGCGGTTTGAAAACAGGCATTGGAGATTGGCGTGGTCCTGCTAATAAATATCGGTTCTTCTGAAGTCTCGAGTTCAGTTTCAGAGTGGATTGAGTCAGTATCGCGGTTTCAAAACAGGTATTGGAGATTGGCGTGGTCCTGCTAATAAATATCGGTTCTTCTGAAGTCTCGAGTTCGTTCGAGAGTGGATTGAGTCAATATTGTGGTTTGAAAACAGGCATTGGAGATTGGCGTGGTCCTGCTAATAAATATCGGTTCTTCTGAAGTATCGAGTTCGTTCGAGAGTGGATTGAGTCAATATCGTGGTTTGAAAACAGGCATTGGAGATTGGCGTGGTCCTGCTAATAAATATCTGTTCTTCTGAAGTCTCGAGTTCGTTCGAGAGTGGATTGAGTCAATATCGCGGTTTGAAAACAGGCATTGGAGATTGGCGTGGTCCTGCTAATAAAAATCGGTTCTTCTGAAGTCTCGAGTTCGTTCGAGAGTGGATTGAGTCAATATCGCGGTTTGAAAACAGGCATTGGAGATTGGCGTGGTCCTGCTAATAAATATCGGTTCTTCTGAAGTCTCGAGTTCGTTCGAGAGTGGATTGAGTCAATATCGCGGTTTGAAAACAGGCATTGGAGATTGGTGTGGTCCTGCTAATAAATATCGGTTCTTCTGAAGTCTCGAGTTCGTTCGAGAGTGGATTGAGTCAATATCGTGGTTTGAAAACAGGCATTGGAGATTGGCGTGGTCCTGCTAATAAATATCGGTTCTTCTGAAGTCTCGAGTTCGTTCGAGAGTGGATTGAGTCAATATCGCGGTTTCAAAACAGGCATTGGTGATTGGCGTGGTCCTGCTAATAAATATTGGTTCTTCTGAAGTCTCGAGTTCGTTCGAGAGTGGATTGAGTCAATATCGCGGTTTGAAAACAGGCATTGGAGATTGGCGTGGTCCTGCTAATAAATATCGGTTCTTCTGAAGTCTCGAGTTCGTTCGAGAGTGGATTGAGTCAATATCGCGGTTTGAAAACAGGCATTGGAGATTGGCGTGGTCCTGCTAATAAATATCGGTTCTTCTGAAGTCTCGAGTTCGTTCGAAAGTGGATTGAGTCAAGATCGCGGTTTCAAAACAGGCATTGGTGATTGGCGTGGTCCTGCTAATAAATATCGGTTCTTCTGAAGTCTCGAGTTCGTTCGAGAGTGGATTGAGTCAATATCGCGGTTTGAAAACAGGCATTGGAGATTGGCGTGGTCCTGCTAATAAATATCGGTTCTTCTGAAATCTCGAGTTCGTTCGAGAGTGGATTGAGTCAAGATCGCGGTTTCAAAACAGGCATTGGTGATTGGCGTGGTCCTGCTAATAAATATCGGTTCTTCTGAAGTCTCGAGTTCGTTCGAGAGTGGATTGAGTCAATATCGCGGTTTGAAAACAGGCATTGGAGATTGGCGTGGTCCTGCTAATAAATATCGGTTCTTCTGAAATCTCGAGTTCGTTCGAGAGTGGATTGAGTCAATATCGCGGTTTGAAAACAGGCATTGGAGATTGGCGTGGTCCTGCTAATAAATATCGGTTCTTCTGAAGTATCGAGTTCGTTCGAGAGTGGATTGAGTCAATATCGTGGTTTGAAAACAGGCATTGGAGATTGGCGTGGTCCTGCTAATAAATATCTGTTCTTCTGAAGTCTCGAGTTCGTTCGAGAGTGGATTGAGTCAATATCGCGGTTTGAAAACAGGCATTGGAGATTGGCGTGGTCCTGCTAATAAATATCGGTTCTTCTGAAATCTCGAGTTCGTTCGAGAGTGGATTGAGTCAATATCGCGGTTTGAAAACAGGCATTGGAGATTGGCGTGGTCCTGCTAATAAATATCGGTTCTTCTGAAGTCTCGAGTTCAGTTTCAGAGTGGATTGAGTCAGTATCGCGGTTTCAAAACAGGTATTGGAGATTGGCGTGGTCCTGCTAATAAATATCGGTTCTTCTGAAGTCTCGAGTTCGTTCGAGAGTGGATTGAGTCAATATTGTGGTTTGAAAACAGGCATTGGAGATTGGCGTGGTCCTGCTAATAAATATCGGTTCTTCTGAAGTATCGAGTTCGTTCGAGAGTGGATTGAGTCAATATCGTGGTTTGAAAACAGGCATTGGAGATTGGCGTGGTCCTGCTAATAAATATCTGTTCTTCTGAAGTCTCGAGTTCGTTCGAGAGTGGATTGAGTCAATATCGCGGTTTGAAAACAGGCATTGGAGATTGGCGTGGTCCTGCTAATAAAAATCGGTTCTTCTGAAGTCTCGAGTTCGTTCGAGAGTGGATTGAGTCAATATCGCGGTTTGAAAACAGGCATTGGAGATTGGCGTGGTCCTGCTAATAAATATCGGTTCTTCTGAAGTCTCGAGTTCGTTCGAGAGTGGATTGAGTCAATATCGCGGTTTGAAAACAGGCATTGGAGATTGGCGTGGTCCTGCTAATAAATATCGGTTCTTCTGAAGTCTCGAGTTCGTTCGAGAGTGGATTGAGTCAATATCGTGGTTTGAAAACAGGCATTGGAGATTGGCGTGGTCCTGCTAATAAATATCGGTTCTTCTGAAGTCTCGAGTTCGTTCGAGAGTGGATTGAGTCAATATCGCGGTTTCAAAACAGGCATTGGTGATTGGCGTGGTCCTGCTAATAAATATTGGTTCTTCTGAAGTCTCGAGTTCGTTCGAGAGTGGATTGAGTCAATATCGCGGTTTGAAAACAGGCATTGGAGATTGGCGTGGTCCTGCTAATAAATATCGGTTCTTCTGAAGTCTCGAGTTCGTTCGAGAGTGGATTGAGTCAATATCGCGGTTTGAAAACAGGCATTGGAGATTGGCGTGGTCCTGCTAATAAATATCGGTTCTTCTGAAGTCTCGAGTTCGTTCGAAAGTGGATTGAGTCAAGATCGCGGTTTCAAAACAGGCATTGGTGATTGGCGTGGTCCTGCTAATAAATATCGGTTCTTCTGAAGTCTCGAGTTCGTTCGAGAGTGGATTGAGTCAATATCGCGGTTTGAAAACAGGCATTGGAGATTGGCGTGGTCCTGCTAATAAATATCGGTTCTTCTGAAATCTCGAGTTCGTTCGAGAGTGGATTGAGTCAAGATCGCGGTTTCAAAACAGGCATTGGTGATTGGCGTGGTCCTGCTAATAAATATCGGTTCTTCTGAAGTCTCGAGTTCGTTCGAGAGTGGATTGAGTCAATATCGCGGTTTGAAAACAGGCATTGGAGATTGGCGTGGTCCTGCTAATAAATATCGGTTCTTCTGAAATCTCGAGTTCGTTCGAGAGTGGATTGAGTCAATATCGCGGTTTGAAAACAGGCATTGGAGATTGGCGTGGTCCTGCTAATAAATATCGGTTCTTCTGAAGTATCGAGTTCGTTCGAGAGTGGATTGAGTCAATATCGTGGTTTGAAAACAGGCATTGGAGATTGGCGTGGTCCTGCTAATAAATATCTGTTCTTCTGAAGTCTCGAGTTCGTTCGAGAGTGGATTGAGTCAATATCGCGGTTTGAAAACAGGCATTGGAGATTGGCGTGGTCCTGCTAATAAATATCGGTTCTTCTGAAATCTCGAGTTCGTTCGAGAGTGGATTGAGTCAATATCGCGGTTTGAAAACAGGCATTGGAGATTGGCGTGGTCCTGCTAATAAATATCGGTTCTTCTGTAGTCTCGAGTTCAGTTTCAGAGTGGATTGAGTCAGTATCGCGGTTTCAAAACAGGTATTGGAGATTGGCGTGGTCCTGCTAATAAATATCGGTTCTTCTGAAGTCTCGAGTTCGTTCGAGAGTGGATTGAGTCAATATTGTGGTTTGAAAACAGGCATTGGAGATTGGCGTGGTCCTGCTAATAAATATCGGTTCTTCTGAAGTATCGAGTTCGTTCGAGAGTGGATTGAGTCAATATCGTGGTTTGAAAACAGGCATTGGAGATTGGCGTGGTCCTGCTAATAAATATCTGTTCTTCTGAAGTCTCGAGTTCGTTCGAGAGTGGATTGAGTCAATATCGCGGTTTGAAAACAGGCATTGGAGATTGGCGTGGTCCTGCTAATAAAAATCGGTTCTTCTGAAGTCTCGAGTTCGTTCGAGAGTGGATTGAGTCAATATCGCGGTTTGAAAACAGGCATTGGAGATTGGCGTGGTCCTGCTAATAAATATCGGTTCTTCTGAAGTCTCGAGTTCGTTCGAGAGTGGATTGAGTCAATATCGCGGTTTGAAAACAGGCATTGGAGATTGGCGTGGTCCTGCTAATAAATATCGGTTCTTCTGAAGTCTCGAGTTCGTTCGAGAGTGGATTGAGTCAATATCGTGGTTTGAAAACAGGCATTGGAGATTGGCGTGGTCCTGCTAATAAATATCGGTTCTTCTGAAGTCTCGAGTTCGTTCGAGAGTGGATTGAGTCAATATCGCGGTTTCAAAACAGGCATTGGTGATTGGCGTGGTCCTGCTAATAAATATTGGTTATTCTGAAGTCTCGAGTTCGTTCGAGAGTGGATTGAGTCAATATCGCGGTTTGAAAACAGGCATTGGAGATTGGCGTGGTCCTGCTAATAAATATCGGTTCTTCTGAAGTCTCGAGTTCGTTCGAGAGTGGATTGAGTCAATATCGCGGTTTGAAAACAGGCATTGGAGATTGGCGTGGTCCTGCTAATAAATATCGGTTCTTCTGAAGTCTCGAGTTCGTTCGAAAGTGGATTGAGTCAAGATCGCGGTTTCAAAACAGGCATTGGTGATTGGCGTGGTCCTGCTAATAAATATCGGTTCTTCTGAAGTCTCGAGTTCGTTCGAGAGTGGATTGAGTCAATATCGCGGTTTGAAAACAGGCATTGGAGATTGGCGTGGTCCTGCTAATAAATATCGGTTCTTCTGAAATCTCGAGTTCGTTCGAGAGTGGATTGAGTCAATATCGCGGTTTGAAAACAGGCATTAGAGATTGGCGTCGTCCTGCTAATAAAAATCGGTTCTTCTGAAGTCTCGAGTTTGTTTGAGAGTGGATTGAGTCAAGATCGCGGTTTGAAAACAGGCATTGGAGATTGGCGTGGTCCTGCTAATAAATATCGGTTCTTCTGAAATCTCGAGTTCGTTCGAGAGTGGATTGAGTCAAGATCGCGGTTTCAAAACAGGCATTGGTGATTGGCGTGGTCCTGCTAATAAATATCGGTTCTTCTGAAGTCTCGAGTTCGTTCGAGAGTGGATTGAGTCAATATCGCGGTTTGAAAACAGGCATTGGAGATTGGCGTGGTCCTGCTAATAAATATCGGTTCTTCTGAAATCTCGAGTTCGTTCGAGAGTGGATTGAGTCAATATCGCGGTTTGAAAACAGGCATTGGAGATTGGCGTGGTCCTGCTAATAAATATCGGTTCTTCTGAAGTCTCGAGTTCAGTTTCAGAGTGGATTGAGTCAGTATCGCGGTTTCAAAACAGGTATTGGAGATTGGCGTGGTCCTGCTAATAAATATCGGTTCTTCTGAAGTCTCGAGTTTGTTTGAGAGTGGATTGAGTCAAGATCGCGGTTTGAAAACAGGCATTGGAGATTGGCGTGGTCCTGCTAATAAATATCGCTTCTTCTGAAGTCTCGAATTCGGTTCGAGAGTGGATTGAGTCAACATAGCAGTTTGAAAACAAGCGTTGGAGATTGGCGTGGTACATAGACGTGAGACGTAAGCACTCAACATTGTTATTGAAAGAAGATTCGGAAAATGCGACCAAGATGTCGACTAATAGTCACGCAAATGCTCTGTGAAAAATTGTTTGGGCAATTTGGAATCTTATCGCCTTGTTTGGAGACATAACAATTAAATACAGGGAAGGTGTTTAAATGAGCATTTCAATAGTGGCATTAAAATTGGCAAAATCGCCCACAGTAGAAGTATAAAAATAGATAGGGCAATAGCAATATTTTTATGTGACCAGGGTCATGTGACCAAACCCAGTAGTAGCATATTCCTTAGACTACTTCCGTCAACCGGGTGGAATGACTACACCTTGTCATTTTGAACTACGGTGAGATGACGAAGTTGACGTCCGGCTCTAAACTCACTCGCCTAACTTACAAACAAAGCCGACGGGAGTACATTTGAGGATACCAGAGATTTAAAAGTGCACCACAGTTTCCACGTACACAGCGGTCTTTGTTTGGATCGAGTTTCGAACAGGCAACTCTCCGTTTGCTATTTCGCTGCTTTTCCAACCGGTCTCTACCACGTGCCCTAGGCCTAGTTCAGAAGTATTGTAAACGAAGCCAAAAGTATACTCGAGACGCAGAGCACAGACATGACCATCTATTTCTGTGCGTTGTAGCGAACTGCCGGCCCCGTCACTTATAACTTGTCACAATATCTTCTATGCGCTGTTAAATTACACTAGCGTCGTTGTCACGCCTCCGATAACTCTGGAGTTTAATTTTTCGTTGAAATTGGTCACACAATCATGTCCCGTCCATCTCTAATTTGTGCTGTATCATAAGACATTATAGCAACGTCAGTACAGTTCGCAAAGTAAAAAACTAGAGCTCAACCCACCAACCGGATGCGACGAGGTATCTAATCCATCAAGATTTGACCAATTTTGATAATGGCCAGGTATTTATCCATCAAGGTCTGTTCAGCTTTAGTAAAGACGAGATATCTGTTCCATGAAGATCTTTTTAGTTTTAGTAAAGACGAGACATCTCTTCCATCAAGATCTGGTCAGTTTTGTTAATGATGAGGTATCTCTTTCATCAAGATTTGTTCAGTTTTAGTAAACACGACATATCTCTTCCAACAAGATCTGGCCAGTTTTAGTAAAGACGAGATATCTCTTCCATCAAGATATGCTCAGTTTTAGTAAAGACGAGATATCTCTTCCATCAAGATCTGGTCAGTTTTAGTAAAGACGAGATATCTCTTCCATCAAGATCTGGTCAGTTTTAGTAAAGACGATATATCTCTTCCATCAAGATCTGGTCAGTTTTGTTAATGATGAGGTATCTCTTTCATCAAGATTTGTTCAGTTTTAGTAAACACGATATATCTCTTCCATCAAGATCTGGTCAGTTTTAGTAAAGACGAGATATCTCTTCCATCAAGATCTGGCCAGTTTTGTTAAGTATGAGATATCTCGTCCATTGAGATCCGATCAATTGTACTAATGACATCTGTCGATTGAGATCCGGGCAATTTTCCTAATAACGTCTCGTTCATTGAGATCCGGTCAAATGTGCTAGTGACAAGATATCTCATCCATCAAGATTTAGTCAATCTTACTTTTGTTGATACATCGTCTAGATAATGAGAAATGAAGATCCATGTATGCAAAACAAATTGTACTTTGCCCGGTGACATTTGGAATAGGTGACAATTTGGTGAACAACTTGTGACAATTTGTAACAGGTTTTTGTTTGATAAGCTATCGACTAGAAGACAGTTTTCGAGGCGAAAATAAATCTCCCCAGAAAGGTTAAAACCGGTATAAGGAATTTCCGTCGATAATTTACCGGTAATGAGGATGTCTGTAATTTGCAAACCTGAGTACGCTTGCGTCATCTTAACAGTGAAGAATCGATATCTCGCTTAGACTTATATTTTCGTTATAAATTTTACTGTGGATTTCACCGAGGGAAATTATTTTCTCTTGAATCAATTGGGCCTCTAATAAACTTGAAAACCGATAGCGAAATATCGGTTTTCAACAGTTGTGTAGAAATGTGAGAACTACTGTTACCAAAATTATCGCTACCGGTTTTATTAGCCGTATTTTACCGTTATTGTAGCTTTATTTGCATTATATTTCAAGGTTTGCACCCCAGATTCAATAGGTTTACACCAGAAAATAGCATCAGTATGGGACATAACGGAAAAATTTAACCTCAACTTCATTTTTTCCGTGTTAATTCATTTTAACTGCAACATGGGTTGCGCCAAACTTCTTTGACCGACCGTCGACTTCCTCAAGAGTTTCATGACTTTTTATCTAACATTTTCTGTTTTACTATTACGTAATTATATGACGACAGACAAAAAAGACGCTCATGTGAGTTCTTAGACTGTTTATTTTACAGTTAATATTTATTGTATGTATAATATATATATATATATATATATATTGTTTTAAGTATTATATAAGGGGCTTGGCAATTTTATCTAACCATATTTAAATAACCATAACCATAAGCTTCCATATCACACCAAGTGGGGGGAAACGGTGTATTAAAGGATAAGCATCAGTAAGGAAATGGCCCCTTACACAACGTTTATCAACAAAGAACAGCACGTTTAAATTTCATCGAGATAAAAAAATTATTTTGCGAGCAGAGGAAAACCTTTCGAGAGAGAAAAGTAAATAAAAGAAAATATGAAATTAGCCGGTGCAAAATGCTCAGAAATAAACACGCAATATATTTTACAGCACTTTGTGCTACAACAATTTATCAATAAAATCCATGCTTAATTCTCTTTTACACGATGCATAATGGTCTTCACGAGAGAAAAGCGTTAATTAAATTCATTAATTACTCGTTGAAGCAAGTGTAATTCTGCTACAAGTATTCATTTACCGTGGCATTCTAGATTAAGTTTGTTTTCGGAAGAAAAATTATTTTTTCTCCCAAAGTGAACAGGATTAGCTTCAATTCAGTGCTTTCGATCAAATGCTGCAGTTTGCCTGAAGGCTAATTTTATACATGCATACTAATTACTTGAACGAAAGCAAAAAGACGGTTTTCAACGAAAAACAGCTGGATGTTTACAATTAGATCGGTAACTCTTTGATAAATAAGACACAATTAACGAATGGCAATGCAATGAAAGATTTTCTTCATTTAACAGTCAAATTTGCATTTGGATATAAGTTTATGAATAAGGGATAGAAGTTAGGATTTAATGGCACCTAACATTTTCACTCTTGCGCCAAACTACTCTACTTGGCTGCTATTTCAAAATATATACTCTATAACAAAAATATCGACGATCCAAGAAGTTATCCAGGTGTTCTGCCGGGTTTGATCCACTGGTAACTGCGCTGACTAGGGACGTATAGTCTTTAGTGACGAGTCCCGTTTCCAACTGTGTTCTGGCAACAAACGCAGGCGTCTCTGGAGACGTTACAGAGCAGGGTGGGATCCTGCTCTTACTTTCGCAAGCCACACATGCCCACAACATAGCGTTATGGTTTGGGGCGCCATCTCCTTTGATATCCGTAACCCTTTGGTAGTCGTTTCTGGCACACTTACAGCACAGCGGTAAATAGACGACATTCTTCGACCGGTTGTGTCACCTCTGGTTGTGATATCTCTCTCATAGAGCACAATTTGGGACGTTATGTGAAGGCGATTGCAACCATCTCAGAATGTTGAACATGCAGCCCGACAATTTGGCAAGAAATCCCGCAGGACATCATACGGGACTTTTTCAGTCTATGCCACGCCGGGTGACAGCTTGCATCCAGGCCAGAGGTGGACCAACGCCTTATTCACTTCCTCCCTTTGTAACGGCCAAGCTCTGAAATAAATCATTCTATTGTTCTGAAATCGTAATTGTTTGTTTCTCTATTATGCTCTTCACGTCCACCAAATTTGATCGCAATCGGACAACTCCTTGGTAATGCAGACAATACGTCTGGATCATGGAGTGTTAGGCATAATTTTACACCGTAATAATGCAAGTGGAGTTACGTTTAGCGTTCGTTGACGTGAAATCAATGACATCATTGAAATAGACTCTATAACAAAAAATGCGACGCAACGAGGAAGAGTTGTCTGATTGCGATTAAAAAAGGGGGATGGTGAAGAACATACAAAAAAAACCACACGATTAGAATTTCAGAACAATGGAATGATTTATTTCAGAGTTTGACCGTTACAAGTGGAGGAAGTCAATAAGACGTTGGTCTACCTCTGGCCTGGATGCAAGCTGTCACCCGGCGTGGCATAGACTGAAAAAATTCCCGCATGGTGTCCTGCGGAATTTCTTGTCAAATTGTCTCCAACGGTCGGGCTAAATGGTCAATATTCCAGGATGGTTGTATTCGCCTTCCCATAACGTCCCAAATGTGCTTTATGGGAGATATCAGGAGACCTATAGCTGGCCAAGGAAGTGTTGGGAAAGCTTGAAGACAATTCATAGCAACACGTGCCGTGTGCGGCCGGGCTTTACCTTGTTGAAAAGAAAGTCCCTGGTGTCGCAAAATGAACATTAACACAACCAGTCGTAGAATGTCGTCTACGTACCGCTGTGCTGTAAGTGTGCCAGAAATGGCAACCAAAGGGGTCCGGCCATCAAAGGACATGGCACCCCAGACCATAACGCCCTGTTGTGGGCATGTGTGGCATGGGATAGTAAGGGCAGGATCCCCACGCTGCCCTGAACGTCTGCGGTTGTCGTCGGGACCAGTTGGAAACGGGACTCGTCACTAGAGACTATACGTCCCCAGTCAACGCCGTTCCAAGTGGATCGAGCCCGGGACCTATGTAATTCTGCACCTTCTTGGTTCGTCGCTTTTTTTTTGTTATAGAGTATATTTTCTATTCTGCCTTTTGATAACACCGTTGGAAGTTTCCTTTGGAAAGAGCGATTTCATGGATCTAACTCAATTTCCAAAGGGTTAGAAAAATCTTGGAAAGCTATGACTGCAATTCATTTACTAAACACCTATTGCATGAGACATACATCAAATGTTGAATATTTGTATTTTTTTTTAACTAACAGGATTTATCATCGAACTTGTGTGGTACTAATGAGTACATAAAAAATTCATTTAAAGGACGTTTTATCATTATTTTGAAAACGTGATTTCTGTTTCTTGGTTAGAGGCCTTTTACCTTCGGTACCAAAGTTTAGAGGGCGCAGTAGCCCAGTCGAAAGATTAACGAATTAGCAACCGAAGGGTCGCGAGTTCGAATCCAACCAAAAATGCTGGTGCAAGTTGAATATGTCGGATCCTCGAATGCCCTCCTGTTGGCGTGGTATGGAAGTTTGGAGTCAATTTTGCAAGCTCAAGTCTGACCTCGTCATCTGACCGTGGTTCAAAGTAACGTGTTGTTGTGCTCGGATCGGGTTTGATCCCGGACATTATCCAAAAGCCCGTTGTGTTCCTATAGTGCGACGTTCATTAAAATACCTACCTACCCAAAGCGTCTAACTTCGTCTCTCTTCAAAGGTTTTGCGAAAATAAAACTACTCAAGGATCCTAAGCATGCCGTGTGTAAAATAAGGCCTTTACCTGCAATTAGCTTTTAGTGCGAACAAAAGGGGAAGTGAGGTACAAGCGCACGAGAGTAGGATGCCTGTAATGACACATATTACATGCAAATAGTCTTTAATGAGGACGGTGATTAATGAATTGCCGACAGTTGGGATTAAAATGTGCTAGTTACGTGTCTTATTAGTGGTCAGAAAAATAATGTTCCGTCCCTTTTTGCATTCAATCAAAAAGAGTGCTTGACTAGATGAATATTACACGATAATATTGATTGTTTTCAGACACATGTCCACGTACTTTTTATCTTTTTTCTAGGCGAAATTGCCCGGTTGGATAGTAATTGGTCATTTTTGTTAACGTCGTACTAGAGCAACACAACGGGCTATTGACGACTTTTCGGGATCAATCCCCAAAGGGAAAGATCCGAGAAAACACCTCGTAATTTTGAACCAAGGTCAGATGACGAGGCTACACCTGAGGTGGCACCCCACTCTCCAAACTTCCACACCAACCCAACGTGAGGACTTTCGGCCGCGACTGATTTAAGATGCACCAGCCGCCTCTAAACCATACGTTTACAAACATCCATGCCCGGACCTAGATTAGAACCAGGAATCTTCCGATCTAGAGGCTAACACCTTAACCACTCTGCCGGTTGGAAGAGCATCGGATTAGCAACCGGAGAGTAGCGAGTTCAAATCCAACCGAAGACCGTCGTGTATAAAGGATGCTGGTGAGCATTAAATCCTTCGTGGCCTCAAATGTCTTCACGTTGGCGTGGTGTGGAAGTTTGGAGTGTGGGTTGCCAGCTCAGGTGTTGCTTCTTCATCTGACCGTGGTTCAAAATTACGTGGTGTCGTAGTAGGACCTGTCCCTTTGGGATAGATCCCGATCAACGTCAATGGGCTGTTGCTCTAGTACGACGTTAATTTTAAATAAAATACCATACCAGACCTGGGCCGTCTCCAGTAGCCCGCTGTGTTGCTTCAGCATGACGTTATTTCAGCTAGTTATCTACCAAAAACTGTAAAAACCGATATTTCATCAACGATTTTTCTAAAATTATACAACATCCTCTCATTCGACAAGTTTTCTTCACGCCACAACAAGATACTTCTCTTTTTCGCCCCAAAGTAGAACTGCAAATTCACACACTCAATATTCGCGATACTGTCCCCGTCGTTGCTGTCGCAGTAGCCGGCGAGATCAATGCTAAGCGGAACAGGCAAGAAGAGGGGTTCGGAAGGATGTCATTCTATGCGTTGTCTTTATAGCCGGATGCAGGGGGGGGGAGATGGCAGCGTTTGAAGTCGACGGAAATAGAACTCAAAACCCGAGAAAAGTAGACAACATCAACATATTTCTGACGCACGCCACCCTTGCGCCGTTTTACTTCTGGGAATTTCGGGAGGAAAATCGGCCATCGTAAACAGGGAATTCGCATATCGTTATGGTGGTGCATTCAACCGAGAAGATATTGTCTCGAATGCGTGTCTTTGTTTTTCTGGGATGGAATTGTATATTTCGTTTCCAAAAGGGGGACGCCCCCCCCCCACCCCCGAGTTCGGTTAACTTCTTTTGGGTGGGGGAATCCTTGGGGGATAACCATCTCACACAAACGCACGAATTCCACAGGGTGTATTTAAATTCCCCGACAGAGGGGTGATAGTACGCATCAAGACGAACAAAAAATGCAATGGAACATGGGGTCGCTTATGACGTTGAGTGGGTGAAAGTTGCGAAAATGCGTCTGCAGAGCGTGTGTGTACAAGGAATGCAACATCGATGTCAATGTTTTCAAAACATCGATGTTTTTAAAAAACATCGATGTATATGTTTTTAAAAAACATCGATGTATTTAACATCGATGTATTGGGGTCGATGTTTTGGTAACATCGATGTTTATACTTGTCGATGTTTTTACGTTGTCGATGTTTTATTTTTAAATGAAAAAAGTACCGTTTTAAAAATTTTTTAAATAACCAAGTAGCATAATTTTTATAATCAGCAAATTGAACATACTTTTAGACCAAAGTGACCAAGTCTGAAAAGTAGGGATGCGACATCGATGTCGATGTTTTCTAAACATTGATGTTTTAGAAAAAAACATCGATGTATTGGAGCCGATGTCGCATCACTAGTTGCTAAACCAGTTTTAAGAAATGGGGAAACAAGTTTAAATACACTGATTTTTAAAAACGTCGATGGTTTGGGGGCGATGTATTATCAACATGATGTTTTAATTTTGAACATCGATGTTTTGCTGTCGATGTCGCATTAATAGTTTGTAAACCAGTTTTAAGAAATGGGAAAACAAGTTTAAATGCACTGAATTTTAAAAACATCGATGGTTTTGGGCCGATGTATTATCAACATCGATGTTTTGCTGTCGATGTAGCATCAATAGTTGCTAAACCAGTTTTAAGAAATGGGGAAACAAGTTTAAATACACTGATTTTTAAAAACGTCGATGGTTTGGGGGCGATGTATTATCAACATGATGTTTTAATTTTGAACATCGATGTTTTGCTGTCGATGTCGCATTAATAGTTTGTAAACCAGTTTTAAGAAATGGGAAAACAAGTTTAAATACACTGAATTTTAAAAACATCGATGGTTTTGGGTCGATGTATTATCAACATCGATGTTTTGCTGTCGATGTAGCATCAATAGTTGCTAAACCAGTTTTAAGAAATGGGGAAACAAGTTTAAATACACTGATTTTTAAAAACGTCGATGGTTTGGGGGCGATGTATTATCAACATGATGTTTTAATTTTGAACATCGATGTTTTGCTGTCGATGTCGCATTAATAGTTTGTAAACCAGTTTTAAGAAATGGGAAAACAAGTTTAAATACACTGAATTTTAAAAACATCGATGGTTTTGGGCCGATGTATTATCAACATCGATGTTTTGCTGTCGATGTAGCATCAATAGTTGGTAAACCAGTTTTAAGAAATGGGGGAAAAAGTTTAAATACACTGAATTTTAAAAATATCGATGTCGTCTTGATGCGTACTATCACCCTTCCAAGTTTGTCGGTGGAATTTAAATACACCCAGGGTATAAACAAAACACTTCAATATTATTACATTGTTTGTCCGAAACAACCCTTTGTTTGGGGGTTGTTATGATGGTTGTGATGGATAGACACAAAGGGTTGTTGTGATGAATATTTAAATTAACGTCAATAATTTTATGGATGGATATTTTAATTTATGTTTATTGGTTAGTAATAATCATTGTTAACTATTGGGTTTCGACGTTCAATTCAGTGTCATCCTTTTTGTAGGTAGGAATGTAGGTATTTTAATAACCGTCGTACTGGAGAAAACGTACGGGATCAAAATTGGAGAGAAGGATCCGAGGACAACACCTCTTTATTTTGAACCACTATCAGATGACGAGGTCACGACTGAGTTGCCCTCCAAACTTCCACACCAAGCCGACGTGAGGATATTTGTGGCCAGTACAGATTTAACGTGCACTAGCCCCCATGCCTTTGGCTTGATACGATAATCAGTTACTCTTTCAACCGGCCTACCGCCTCCCCAAGTTTTCTTTTGAAAACGTGCGACCAAAAATAGTGAATAGTATTTAGTTATTCAATTCAAAAGTATTTGGTTAATCAATGGCATCTGTCAATGGGGATGAGCAGTTATGGTAAGTCAGATACTTCCGCATCCAATGACAAAATTTGAACTAAATGTTTTTGCAACATTGCCCAAAACATACTCATAAAACTTTACCCTCTTGGTGGTTGTCTTGAAGTGATCTCTCGTCATCAGCAAACCCTTAGCGGATTTTGATGGACGAGACATCTCGTCATTACAAAAAAACTAACCACATCTTAATCTCGTCTTCATAAAGAAAAACCGACATTATCTTGATGACGATACATCTCGTCACTGAGCAAATTTTATCACATCTTAATGGGCGAGACATCTCGTCCTTACAAGAAAGCTGACCAGATATTAATCTCGTCTTCATAAAGAAAAATCGACAGCATCTTGATGACGATACATCTCGTCACTGAGCAAACTTAATAAGATCTTGATGAACGAGATATCTCGTCATTACAAGAAAGCTGACCAGATCTTAATCTCGTCTTCATAAAGAAAAACCGGCACTATCTTGATGACGATACATCTCGTCACTAAGCAAACTTAATCAGATCTTGATGGACGAGACATCTCGTCATTACAAGAAAACTGACCAGATCTTAATCTCGTCTTAATAAAGAGAAATCGACACTATCTTGATGACGATACATCTCGTTACTAAGCAAACTTAATCAGATCTTGATGGACGAGACATCTCGTCATTACAAGAAAACTGACCAGATCTTAATCTCGTCTTAATAAAGAGAAATCGACACTATCTTGATGACGATACATCTCGTTACTAAGCAAACTTAATCAGATCTTGATGGACGAGACATCTCGTCATTACAAGAAAACTGACCAGATCTTAATCTCGTCTTAATAAAGAGAAATCGACACTATCTTGATGACGATACATCTCGTTACTAAGCAAACTTAATCAGATCTTGATGGACGAGACATCTCGTCATTACAAGAAAACTGACCAGATCTTAATCTCGTCTTAATAAAGAGAAATCGACACTATCTTGATGACGATACATCTCGTTACTAAGCAAACTTAATCAGATCTTGATGGACGAGACATCTCGTCATTACAAGAAAACTGACCAGATCTTAATCTCGTCTTAATAAAGAGAAATCGACACTATCTTGATGACGATACATCTCGTTACTAAGCAAACTTAATCAGATCTTGATGGACGAGACATCTCGTCATTACAAGAAAACTGACCAGATCTTAATCTCGTCTTAATAAAGAGAAATCGACACTATCTTGATGACGATACATCTCGTTACTAAGCAAACTTAATCAGATCTTGATGGACGAGACATCTCGTCATTACAAGAAAACTGACCAGATCTTAATCTCGTCTTAATAAAGAGAAATCGACACTATCTTGATGACGATACATCTCGTTACTAAGCAAACTTAATCAGATCTTGATGGACGAGTTAAATCGTCATTACAAAAAAGCTGACCAGATTTTAATCTCGTTTTTAAAATGAAAAATCGACAGTATCTTGATGACAATACATCTCGTCACTAAGCAAACTTAGACATACATTGATGGACGGGATATCTCGTGGAAACCATTTGATGGGTTTAAAGGTGCATGTATATACACTAGAAGTCCCAAAATTCGACATGAGTATGAATAATTATTTTATCTATGCATAATTTTCTTACGTGGCACACATAAAAGACGTTATTTGTAATCGCGTTTTGGCAACACTGTACGATTGTTTGTTTAACACGAGGCATCGCGACTCATTTGAATTTATAGCGTAATAGGATGAAATTTTAGTGAAAAAAAATTATAGATTTATTGCACTACTCTCTCTCTCTCTTTCAAAATGTAAAAAACAAGAGCTCTTTTCAGGGCCATTTAAAGAAACGGCAATTTTTAGGGCCAATAATTATAGTTCAACAAGACGCTTGCATTACAACTTTCGGTCACATTTCGAGTCAAAATTTGCTCAAAGTTTTCAATTGAATTCCAAATTGTTCGAGTTCTGATTCCAGAGGTATTGTATAACTTTTCTGTAATAAAACAAATTTACATTTGAAGATACTTTTTTTGGAATATCATATCTTGTAAACATTCGCTTCTACTAGGACACATGTCTTCATTGTTGCAAGAGAATCAATGAGGATTGCAAAGCAATCCACCGGGGGTTGACGAGCGTTAGCAAGCAGGGGGCGGGCCCCTTAGTTAAATCAAGTTTAAGTATTTTGAAACGATGCTAATATCTTGCAAATATTAGAAATAATTTTCTAATTACTAGAGTTTTCTTTAGGTTGCTGTCACCTTATTTCCAAAATTGTAAACTAAATTTCTAAAGCACTGTGTTTATGGAATAAAATGCTTTGGAAACAGTGATAACTCAACCAACGAATTTATCTGCTATAATTATTTTTGAGTTATTATAATCTATATAATACAGCGCATGTTTTGAGCCTCAGTCCTAGTTATTCGGTAAGAAACGAATTTTTAGTTGATTTTTAAAAGTTGAAATTCTTGAAAAAAAATGTTAATTTTTTAGACATTATTCGTGAAAAAATTGTAAAAAAAAACTATTCTTTTTTGCAACTTGACGGAGGGTTAAAATATAGAGAATAACATTAGGAGTAATTTCTAACAGAGGAATTGTCTTTCTGAACAAATTAGAATTAGAGATATCACTTTTCAAAAAGCATGCTAATTAGCTAATTTTATCTAAATTAGATAATTAATGATTTGCTTAATCTGAATTTTTTATACTGAAATGAGTTTAAGCACAATTCAATTACCTTTTGTAAAAAATTTGGATTTTTAAAATCGAAGTATAAGAAAATCTAGCGTATATCCTACACTTTAAAACAGAGAAAACTAGCATTATTATCGTTTTATTGCTTCGGACTTTGTTTCCTCACTTGGCTGAAAGGAAGTCAGCGTTACTAAGCATTGTTGATGGAATAAATTTGGGTTTCGAGATCTTTACCTTTCTTTAACGTGGTGCTGACTTTGAATCTCACCAATACTTTAAACAAAGCAAAGACCTTGAAAGGATTCTCAGTCCACAATACTCTCCAATAAAGATACAATCCCTTTAAGAGTAGAAAGCGTTAAAAAGTCACGTGTCCAATGCAAATGTACACCTTAAAATAAAGGAAACTTAAAATTATTATCGTTTTATTGCTTGGGAAATTTGTTTCTTTACTCTTTTGGAAGTTGCGATTAAGCGCTACTGAGCATAGTGGATGGTACAAATTTGGCTTTCAAGATCTTTGCCTTCCTTCCGAGTGCTGTCTTTGCATATCGTGAACATTAAAAACAAAGCAATGATCTTGAAATGATTCTCAATCCACAATACCCTCCAAGTAAAGATACAATCCCTTTAGAAGTCGAAAAAGTTAAAAAGTCACCAGTGTCTAGTGCAAATGTGTACACTTTAAAAAATAAAGGAAACTTAACATTATTACGTTTTATTGCTTGGGAAATTTGTTTCTTTACTCTTTTGGAAATTGCGATTAAGCGCTACTGAGCATAGTGGATGGTACAAATTTGACTTTCGAGATCTTTGCCTTCCTTTCCAGTGCTGCTGTCTTTCTTAACACAAACACTTGAAACAAAGCAAAGATCTTGAAATGATTCTCATTCCACAATACTCTACAAGTAAAGATACGATTCCTTTAAGAGTCGAAAGCGTTAAAAAGTCACTATTTACACACCCCGCTACCGTTCAAAAACGGGTATTTCCCCGGCAACCCGCAATCATTTCCAAGAGCGTCGACTTACGTGCAATTAGGGTTTATCTGGGGGCGCGTCAACAGCCTGAAGAACAGCTGGCGCGTGTCTCAGGCGACAGCAAAGGGTCTATTTTGGTAGAACACGACACCCAAGGGTCTCCCGACCGTGTCCCGCGCGCCGGAACCAAACCCTGTTCCGGGAACTTGGGACTAATGGCGGGCCCCGAGTGTTAATTGCATTACGTTTCATCGGCGGGACAATGTTCGTGATTAACTACTGCGGAAATGGAATCGATTAGACAATGTCGAGCGTGAAATGGTAAATGGGGCACTTGTGTCGAGCAGAATTAAAAGTTGCCTTTAACGCCCCGGTGGGTGGGGGGAGGGCTGTCGGATTCGAGGGCGGTTTTGACATCCACTTTAAATTGATGAAACTGGTAATGTATTAGGGGACTCTCCCGTCCTTCCCTGTTCTCCACTACTCTACAAATCCCCCAGAGATTGCTAAGCAGACCCTATCATGAAAACGTAAAACAAATGCTTTGATAAACGACAATTATCCAAAACGTCAGAAATGTAACTTGATAATGTTAGAAAGAAACTTATAAATCATAAGTTCTATACATGTACTCTTGAGGTAAAATAGTGAGAGGTAAAGAGGAATAGAATATTATATGAATTTAAGAAACGCGTAACTTTTTTTTATTAAGTGCAGAAATAAATTTATAAATCATCAATTATATATGAACTCCAGAGGTAAACAATGAGAGAGATAGAGAAAGAAAAATATAGAGGCGGTACATCTAAAGTTTACGTTTATAGCTGTGACTACTTTTTGGTGCACTTTTAAAATCGCAAAGGAAATAATTATTTCAAAACTCTTTTCATTTCAAAAATATTTTCTTTTCATAACGGAAAATAAAATTTAAAAACACATTTGAAAACGTTTTAAAAATTATATTTTTTAAAAACTTTCACATAAAGTAATAAACTTAAACACATTTCAAAACACATTTGTGTGAACAAGCAGAAAAACTAAGCTGCGAATGTTGGGTAAGAATAACCCTGAAACTTATCAATTACACTAAATACAGTGGGCATGTTGAAAAAGAAAAGGATTTATAAGAGAAAAAAATCAAGAAATAATACAACCTGATACGTCGGAACTGATCCGGGAAATAATTATTGAAAAAGAAAATTTCACAAATGGCTGAAAAGCAATAAATGTTATAACGCTGTCGTGAAAAAAATTATCATGAAATATAAAATTCCACAACTGCCGAAAAACCGTTAAATGAACCAATGAAATCGAAGAAAAAAAATTTAAAAAAACCAATTCAATCAATAATATTTTAAAATTAAAATAACCAATGGAATCAAAGAAAAAATTTCAAACGAACCAGTGAAATCAAGCGACTTTAACGGATTTTCAAAGAACTTTCTAGAATGAAAATTGAAAGTTTCCGTTTGACGAGGTTGCAATGAAAACAACAATTACCGTAAATACAGATGGGTTGTCTTTAACCTATCGTGACTCGCTACTAGAAGTGCAAAAAAAAGTAGCCAATTCCGTTGCCATCGCTATAAACGTGGAGTGTAGCTGTACCGTAGAGACATAAGCGCTCCCTACCCAAAAAAATTATTATTTTATATTTTTATATTATTTTATCACAGATAAAATGTTTAAAAGCTTTGATCACTTTTGCAACATTTCCATAAATAAATGGCATTAAATTAATTAATAATTTATTAAATTTCTAACTTTATGGGTAGTGAGAGTATTAAGAATGAATCCACTTCAGACAGTATGAGATAATATGTTCTTTTAACTCGATTGTATTAACTGAAAAGTGACGATCGAGAAACAAGATTTAATTTTTTTCTCACAATGCCTCTGTATCATAATAAACATATCATGTACTAACTTACCTACGATGAATTTTGCATGCTGCCAAAAACCTAAACATGCAACGCATTTCACGTAAATATTAAATGAGGATTCGAGAAAATTGCATTCTCTGATATTTATCAAACTAGTATAACGTAATGGCAGGCATACGAACCCGAGCGAATGCATCACGGATTCTCAACTATTTGCAAACACCTCTTCTGATGTGCCATGAGTGTCACGAATATTTGGTGTGTGCTGCAATATTTAATAATTAATTAAAATATCCGGAAACTGGAAGCGACCGTTTCATCCCTCACTTATGCGATTAGAGAACGTTTCACTCTGTATATGCATACATCCCATGAGATTGTTCAGAGGGAAGAAGTGGTCCAAATCAGGGGCTACAGGGACTTGGATCACAGACTTTCCTCTCTTTTTGTCGAAAATGCTCTTTTGATAGATTATATTGATTTGAAATCACCCGCTTTACAGTTCAACTCGTCATATTTTCGTTTGAAAGTCATGAATATCTGTCGTAATAAGAACGGTTTAATGGGTAAACCATAACAAAACCAGTTCATGAATGAACTTGTTTCGACGAGATATCTCGTATATTAAGATCTGACCAATTTTGCGGATTTCACGTCACCTAGATTTCTTTTATTTTTCGACGAATAGATCAATATCTGTTCAGTTCTCTTCTTATGACGACATATCTCGTCCATCCAGAACTGGTCAGTTTCGCTGTGTGTGTGTGATGACGAGATACCTCGTCAACATAACCACCAGGAGAAGAGTAAACTCTCCAATTGTTTTCAAGCGAGTTACTTTCTTCAAGATCTGGCCAATTTTGGTACTGATGAGATATCGATGCAACCACCTGGAGGGTTAAGATACAGACCTCTCCTTACACCAAGTCTGGGAGCAGAATTGCTTGAAACTGAGACATACGTAGCAGAACAAGCAAAATATTTGAAGAACAGCTTTTCATTAATTTTATCAAAATTTTGGCCGATTTTTTTTAAAATTATAAGTTACGATGTTCTACAGTGCAAAGCGCGCTTCTTGCCACACCTTTTTTTGTTCTTTTCTAGCTACGGAACAACCTCCCTACACCGCCCTAATTACCAAAACACTTTATAAGTAACACACCTTCTATGTTAATGAAAAAATATTTAACTTCAAAAGTTATCGACAGATCTGAAGTATGCCTTGGTCTTAAATAAAGTAAGTTAATTAATTTTGATGTGTTTTATTACAAATATGTAATACATATTGAGCCGATGATTGTGTTTTACGTCTGTATCCTGCTAAACAATGAGGAACTTGCACCTGTGAGGAAAATGCTCAAGTTTGTATTTCATTAATAGATTGAACGTCGAAATGTTCGAAGACAATAGTTAAAACCCACAGAATGGATTTAATTAAAATTTTAAGTTGTAACTTAACGAAAAGTGCAGCAGCACGTGACCTCAAAACGCTACGTGATTGGTTTGACACCATTGCGCTCCACGCTGTAATGTTTACGTTTGTCAAGCACGTTGAAATTTCAAATTGATTGTGTTTTACGTCTGTTTTTGGTTTGACTGCAGTTTTCAAAATTCGGACAAAATGCCTGTAGAACGATTGAAATTGCTCGGAGTTGTGTTGCAGAACACTGAATATAATTCTGCACCAGGAACACCAAGTATCGAGCATCTTGGCAAGTCACTTATTTATCTGTACCCTATGAATTTCAGATTTGCAAACAATAAATGAATTCGAAATCTGTTTCTTAAGAATTGGGAGTATCAAATGGTTTATTCATAAGGGGTGCATAAGAAAATGTATTTATAATGGTCAAACTTTATTTATATATGTTTTAAAACCCGATGGTGCGTGATCACTGGATGTGTTTACACCTGTATTCACCACCATCTGTCAACGTTTGTTGATCACTGGCAATCAGTAAACCTTTTTACACCACCCTCTGTCAATTTGCCTTGCTTTCACACGGTATTGTTTCTTGAGCATTTTCTGACAGAACGATATTATTGGAAAACTTTATATTTGATCAACACTGTTAAAACCCTATTAAAACAGACCCCCCGTTCGCACGTGCGGATCTGCATAGAGGTAGGTTGGTCTGAGAAGTTTCTCAGGAGATTGAACTTGAATTTTGAAAGGGACAGGCCTCTTGATGAGACTCTGATTTTTTTGGAGCCAAGCTCCTTGCTCGATAGGCGGTTCGACGTCAATGCCTGTACCCACGAATTTTTTAAGTTGTAAATAATCTGTAAATATCCCAATTACTTTAAATAAACGTTTCATTTTAATCAGTTGTACGTCTAATTGTTAGATAACGGTACATTACACTTCAAAAAATTACCTTTCTCTGGTAAAATTTTAGCTAGCTAGAAACGAATTGGGTTTTCTACAGTTAATTTATCAAAATATATAAGCATGGAATTTGTTTGGAATTCGTATTCTTCGATCGAAGTACACAAACACGGAGTTTCGAATAGTACCGGTTCATTATCGCTTCCGAAACTTGCGGTGCTATATCCAAACAACACCTCACGACCTTGACCAAGACATGGCACTTTGAAGAACGATGCATTCATAAAAGTCAGACTGTGGAGATTCCCTCCCTTCTCCTATTTAATCGATAAGCCCCATCTCAAGATTGATATCCGGGGAAAAAATGGCCACCAATCCATCATGTCCGAAATAAGCGGAACTGAAATGAAAAGACCCCGCAAGAAGTAGCACCAAGAAGAAATCCCTCGAATTCCCCCAACATGCCCACTTGGGCGACGAGTTTGACGAAGAAAAAGAAATACTGGTCCTTCCTTTGTTACCCCCAAGTCCCTCATGTAATATTCATGATGGAACCTCATGCTTCCCCGATTTTTGCATTAAGCCCGAGTTATCCGAGTTTCTGAGAAGCTTCTGCAGAAGCACCCCCGCTGAAATCCCGAATCCTTTTCTGCCCGATCGCCTTCTGGTTTGGGGCGAGAAGACGTCGAAGACTTCTCGGTGGAAATTAGAAGTATGGCGTTTAAGGAACATTTTTAGTTTGGTTTGTCGGTCTGCTGTATTTTTTTGGCTCCATCTGGTTACTTTAAAGGAAGAAATTGAATGCCTGGTTGATGTTGGAATGACTCAAACTTTGACAGAGACATTGCATCGTTAAAATAACAGTTGAAATGACATCTCAGGTTCACACCCTTAATTTCTTGTCTTCCCTGAATCAATTCGCACTAGTTTTGAACTTCTGGACCAAGAGAATCTTTCCAAAGGCTTGTACTTTTAAGGAACTGACCAATAGAATCATATAAGGATTATATTCTTAAAGGACTCAATTCTTAAGAATTCTATTCTTAAAGGATACTATTCAGAAAGGATACTATTCTTAAAGGATTCTATTCTCAAAGAATTCTATTCTCAAGGATTCTATTTTAAAGGATTCTATTTTAAAGGATTATATTCTTGAAGGATTCTATTCTTGAAGGATTCTATTCTTGAAGGATTCTATTCTTGAAGGATTCTATTCTTAAAGGATTCTGTTCTTAAAGGATTCTATTCTTGAAGAATTCTATTGTTGAATGATTCTATTCTCAAGGATTCTATTCTTAAAGGATTCTATCCTTGACGGATTCTATTATTAAAGGATTCTATTCGAAGAAATTTTGAAGTAGAATCTTTCCAAAGGAATATATTCAAAGAAAGGGACCAGTGAAATCTTATCGAATGAATCACTTCAAAGGAAAGGACCAATCGAACCTTTCCAAAATATTATTTTCTTTGGAACTGTGACCAATAGGATCTTACTAAAGGATTGTATTCAAAGAAAGGATTAAATTGAATCCTCAAAAGAATTGTATTCAAAGAAAGGGACCAATATAATCTTACCAAAAGATTCACTTCCAAGGAAATAATCAAATGAATTTGTTCTGAAGAAAGGATCAATATAATTTTTCTAAAGGTGGAAATAAATTGTGGATTACTTCAACCAATCGTCATTACGTATCTCGTATAGGATTAGGGCTTTATGGCGGAAAGTCCAAAAGCGAACAAACTCCGCCATACGTGTTTTGGTGTCTGTCACTCTTAAAAATCGATCCTACGTCAGTTGATTTTTGAAATTAATTTTCTCCTTCGAATCACGTCGTTTACTACAGACACTTGAGCATAGGGATAGGAAAGAAAATAGATTAACTTGGTCTACTGTAGTCTTTAGTAACCCTCCTCTTGTTCATCAGGACCTGATAAATTTCCCAATACAACAAGATATCCCTTTATCAAGATGTTGCCAAATATTTGACGCGATCTCATCAGATTTCTTCAAATGACGAGTTATCTCGTCCATCAAGATCTGGTCAGTTTTTCAGATCACGAGCTATCTTGTCCGTCAAGATCTGTTCAATTTTGCAAATGACAAGCTGTTTCGACAGTTAAGATGTGGTTAGTTTTTCAAATATACTATCTCGTTCATCAGGACATGATCAGATTTGCAAATGTGAAATTAATTACCTCATCCATTAAGATCTGGCCAGTTTTGAAAACGACAAGCTATCTCGTTCATCAAAATGTGGTTAGTTTTGCAAATGAGTGATCTCGTCCATCAAGATCTGGTCAGTTTTGCAAATGTGAAATTACCTCATCCATCAAGATCTGGCCAGTTTTGAAAACGACAAGCTATCTCGTTCATCAAAATGTGGTTAGTTTTGCAAATGAGTGATCTCGTCCATCAAGATGTGGTCAATTTTGCAAATGTGAAATTACCTCATCCATCAAGATCTGCCCAGTTTTGCAAACGACAAGCTATCTCGTTCATCGAAATGCGGTTAGTTTTGCAAATGAGTGATCTCGTCCATCAAGATCTGGTCAGTTTTGCAAATGACGAGATATTAAGGATGGATAAGTCCTAGTCAACCGTCCCAACGTGAGGACTTTCGGCCACGACAGATTTAAGGTGTACCAGCCGTCTCTACACCGGTAGGTTGGTTAAGCCCGAGTTACTCGGCAGCTGCTGGCTCCATTAGAAAAGCACCCCCGAGCAAGATTCCCGAATCCCTTATGCCTGATCCCCACAAGTGAGAGGGCGTCGAAGACTCGCTGAAAATTAGAAATATGCGTTTATGGAAGAAAATTAGTGCGCGCTTGATAAGCGACGGTGTAGAGCCGTTACCGCGCTCGAGTCCCTTACAAATTGGTCGTCGGAATAAATGGTCGTGCATGGCGGGCCATTTATTTCGAAATGAAATGTCGCGGCATAGATTAAGGCACCGGGCATTAATATAATCGCCACAGGAATTGAATTAAACGCAAATAAGTAATTGGCCACCCACCTCAGCGGTGCTGAAAGACATCCTTCTTAATCATGGGAGTAAGAGGTATTTTTTTATGAATTTTGCTCAGAACGTTCTGAGGGAATATTCTTTCTAAGCTTTCGGAATTTATTTGGGATTGGAATAAGGACGCGGAATGGGAAGTAAACGGGGAGAGGTTTTAAGCTGCAATGATAAGGGAATTAATTACTCTCTTTGGTCGTTGGAGCGTGAATATCTTGGTTTTTGAATTGAAATATGTCGTTTGTGAATTTCAAATGAATTTGTAACTCGATATCAAAGCACACATGAATGGTCGATACTTAAAAACGTGGCACTGGAGAAACATAACGAAGGGAAAGATCCGAGGACAATATCAAGTTATTTCGAACCACGGTCAGATGAAAAGGTCACACCTGAGCTGGCAATCCGCTCTCCAAACCTCCAAACCATGCCAACGTGAGAACATTTGAGGTTAAGGCAGATTCAACGTGCACCAGCCCCCTTTGTAAACGACGGTTTTTGGTTGGATTCGAATTCTCAACTCTACTGTTGCTAGTTCATTACTCTTCTAGGTGTGCTATCTTGATTAATTAGATTGATTTTGTTATTATTATTTTTGATTAACCCTCACTTAGTTTCGACGAGATATCTCGTCTATTAAGATCTGGTTGGTTTTGTGAATGACGATATACCTTGTTTATGCGCCGACCAACCGGTATGGTGGTTAAGGTGTTATCCTCTAGAACGGTATGTTCCTGGTTCGAAACCAGGGCATGAATGTTTGTAAGCGGCTGGTGTACCTTAAATCTGCCGTGGCCGAAAGTCCTCACGTTGGATTGGTATCGAAGTTTGGAGAGTGGAATGCCAGCTCAGGTGTTGACCACGTTATCCTTCGGGGATGCAAAATTACGCCAATGCAAAATTACGAGTTGTCCTCGGATCTCATCCTATCTTAGGTTGATCCCGGACCGTCGTCAATAGTTGTATTGCTCTATAGTACGAGTATATACCGTAGTAAGTACCGTAACGTCTCTTATTGTATTCGAAACGAAGTGTGAAAAAAAGTTCCTTATAGGTCCACGAGTAACCGAAATACCCTCCTATAAAACCAGTCAACTGTTGATATATTTGATATCGGAAGGTTCCTGGTTCGAATCCGGGTCCGGGCATGGATGTTTGTAAACGTATGGTGTAGAGGCGGCTGGTGCTCCTTAAATCTGTCGTGGCCGAAGTACTCACGTTGGGTTGGCGTGGAAGTTTGGATAGTGGGGCGCCAGCTCAGGTGTTGCTTCGTCATCTGACCGTGGTTCAAAATTATGAGGCGTTGTCCTCGGATCTTTCCCTTAAGGGACTGATCCCGGACCGTCGTCAATAGCCCGTTGTGTTGCTCTAGTACGACGTTAACTTAAAATTACTAATTTTTTACCCTCCTATAAAAGCGGTCAACTGTAGATATATTTGCGATTGGAAGGGTCCTGGTTCGAATCCGGTTCCGGGCATGGATGTTTGTAAGCGTATGGTGAAGAGGCGGCTGAAGCATCTTAAATCTGTCGTGGCCGAAAGTCCTCACTTTGCGTTGGTGTGGAAGTTTAGAGAGTCGGGTGCCAGCTCAGATGTTGCTTCGTCATCTAACCGTGGTTCGGAATTACGAGGTGTTGTTCTCGGATCCATCTCTTAAGGGATCGATCGCGGATTGTCGTCGATAGCCCGTTGTGTTGCTCTAGTAAGACGTTAATTACAAATTACCAATTTTTTACCCTTCTATAAAAGCGGTCAACTGTAGATATATTTGCGATCTGAAGGTTCCTGGTTCAAATCCGGGTCAATGCATGGATGTTTGTAAGCGTATGGTGTAGAAGTTGCTGCTATGGTGTTGAAGCTGGTGCACCTTAAATCTGTCGTGGCCGAAAGTCCTCACGTTGGGTTGGTGGGGAAGTTTGGAGAATTGGGTGCCAGCTTATGTGTTGCCTCGTCATCTGACCATGGTACAAAATGACGTGGTGTTGTCCTCGAATCTTTCCCTTCGTAAGAATCGATGAAAAATACATCGTTTATAGGACAGGTCTTCGAGCCACGGTAGACAGGTTGGAAGAGTATGGGGTTAGTAATAGGAAGGGTGCGAGTTCAAAACTCGATTCATCCTGCCATGTATGTGGGGGCTAGTACACCTTAAATGTGTCATCGCCCCAAGCTTCCTCACGTAGTGTGGAAGTTTGGAGAGTGTGGTGCGTACTGAATTGTGGCATCATCTGACCTAAACCTAGCAAATGGAAGTTGCCATTAGGTGACGGCCCAAGATCTATACCTAAGAAAAAGATCCGAGGGCCCGTTGTTACTCCAGTGAGAATTTAATTCAACTACCTGCCACACATATTAAAACTATAAATTAAGAATTACTTTTTAAGTTTTCGAAACATGTCCTCGATTGTTTAAACACAGTGGGCAAATCTACTTCGAATCCATCGGGTTCAATTAGTTTGTTCAATTAGCTTCTCAATTTGTTTCTTGAGAATAAATTATTTTCTTTGTGATTACTAAATGCCCTTGGAATAGACCAATGTGTTGCTCCAGTGTGATGCTAATTCAACTACCTACCTTGAACCTTTTATCAAGGCTTTTCAACATGTAAATTCCCTGCAAAAGTGGCATAGACACTTTTTTTTTAACACTGTATGATCAGGTAATGAAGTTAGCACCATCAGTTGCCCTAACTGAAGTTAAGAGAACATCATTTGCTACTCTTTCATACACAAAAAAAATCCTACTCCACGCAATACTGCCCTAATTGACCCTCTGAACATCACAAGATTTCCGAGTTGAGGACAATTAATTTTGATACAAAACACGTTTTTATTTCTTTATAAACACATCTATTGGTTGAAAGAGCAATAGGAAAGAATCAATTGACCACGAAGGTCAAAGCTGGTAAAAGGTTTTTGAGAAAGACTACGTATAGCAAAACTGATATATGCGCATCAACCCCTCATAGGCCCAGGAGCAGAATTATATTCAGTGTTCTGCAACACAACTCCAAGCAATTGCAATAGTTCTGCAGGCATTTTGTCCGAATTTTGAAAACTACAGTCACATCAAAAACAGACGCTAAACACAATTATCGTCCCAATATGTATTACATATTTATAATATAAAACACATCAAAATTCACTCTCGCTTACTTTATTTAAAACCAAGGCATACTTTCAGAATTTGCAACTCTGTCGATATAACTTTAGAAGTTAAATATTTTATAATTGACATACAAGATGTGTTATTTACAAAGTGTTTGTGGTCATTTGGGGTGGTGCAGGGAGGTTGTTCCGTAACTAGAAAAGAAATAAAAGGTGTGGCAAGGAGTGCGCTTTTCACTGCACAACATCGTAACTTATGATTGAAAAAAATCGGCCAAAATTTTGATAAAATTAAGGAAAAAATGTTCTGTAAAGACTTTGTCGCAGTTTTAAGCACTTTCTGTTCCCGAGCTGATAGATTAAAAGGATTTCACCTTTGTTGGAAATGTGACCGCACCTTTGTTGCACCGGACGGGGCGGCGTGTATTTTGAAGCTTTATATTGTACTACCTACTGCGTGACCAGCATGGCGTCGTCCGTGGCAGTCCGTGGCGTCGTCTTCCGTTTTCGTGGGGTCAGGTATGACTACTGCTCGCTGCTTTGCGAAGCAAACCAACACCACGTACAATGCCGTGATGACTGTTATCCAATAGGCTACTAATTTCAATTGGTTTGCTTCGCAAACCAACACCACGGGCAACGCCGTGATGGCTGTTATTCAATAGGCCACGAATTCCTATTTGGTTTGCGAAGCAAACCAACACCACGGGCAACGCTGTTATCCAATAGGCTACGAATTTCTATTTGGTTTGCGAGGCAAATCAAATGGGAATTAGTAGCAATCACCGGGAATTAGCGAGCAGTTGTCACACCCGATCCCACGAAAAGAACTGTCACGGGCAACGCCGTGGCTAGTAAATATAAAGTTTCAAAATTCACGTCGTACCATCCGGTGCAAAACACGTCTGACTCCTCCGAATTGTAAAACAATTCTATTCTTATTCGTGTTCTTTTTCAGTAATCACAGCCAATATGTCATATTCTTAATCGCATCAGAACCTATGCACTGTCATCCATCGATGTTCATCTACTAGTACAAATAGCAACTAGAACACAAGAACAACTGTTATTGTAACCTATCTGTGTTTGTAACTCCCTGTCGGGTGTATCTGCTTCGTTACCAACGTGTTGAAAGACAGGAAATAGTGAAGAAAGGTTCATCCAATTTGTATGACAAAAGATTCAATAATATCTGTTAGTATTCTAAACCCGACATAGCAGCCGAATGGAATATGTAACCACTTTACAAATCACATTGGCTTAAAGTAGGGACTTATTAACTGACAAAACATTTTTACGGGAATGCGTCTTAAAATCGGAATAGTACTGGGGCATGCACGAAACGAGCGTTATAAACAGCGCGACAACTGTTTTGTCTTTTGATTTCGGAACTTGAAGAAATATCTGGAAGATAAATATAGTATGCCCGTACCTCATTTGACCTTCAGACCTAGTGCTCAGGCCCACTGTGGGAGGGAGTCTTCAACACGTCAAAATTCTACGGTGCTGAACGAGTTTTGGGTCAATGTAACCTTGGATTGCATGACGTGAGGACTGCGTTTTTTGTGTCATTTGAAAGCTACTGAACTCTGCTACCGATCACAGGCCTTTTATAAACAAAATTATCCTTCAATACTAATAACAAACTGCACTTTAATCTTTCAAACTGTAATTTGGCGTTGACAGGAATAAAATCAGGATAAATAATCAGTTTTTATTTAAACACCAGAAATTATAGACATATGTTAACTTAAAAAAAACACGGGATTCTGTCCTTACATAAAATATAGCAAAAATTACATTTATTTAAAGGCTGGAGTTCACCCGCACAAGGACGATGACTGGAGTAGGAAGAACTGTTGAGAAAGAATTGGCAAACTGCTTTTATTTAAAGCAGCTTATTTCTGCTTTTATTTAAAGTAACTTACTTATTGAATATTCACAATAACCAATCGTTAAAGCTTTCTTATGAGCTTCATTCATTCCATAATCTAACACTTGGCCCGTGTATTGACGTCAAAATTATGGTTTCTTTCCTCAACACTACCTACCAATTTTTAACCGTACGGCTGTTTAAAGGCCTGCTAGGTTTAGGGTAAAAAATTAAAAGCATTGTGATAGTATTAATCTCCTAAACAGATTTCAATGACTGCATTTCCTACCATCGTGGAAATAAGTATTTAATGTGTTTAATGTAAAATGTAATTTAATGTGTAGTAAATAGAAAACATATTTCTTTTCTAAGCCAACGAAATGATTAAACCAATAATTTAAAATAATAGTTTAAATATAATAAACATTTATGCTTTAATACTTTCATTAACCAACAGTATACGCCAAACCGCAGTATTTAACCAATTTGCTGATGATCGCTTAAAATTATCAAAAACACGCAGATAAACTGAAATATCAAAGCAACTCTCTCCGTTGACTTTCCAGCTTATGCGATATGCACCCTATTTCCCAAACCGTTCCAATCCCTCCAATCAAGAGGCAGGCTCCAAAAGTGGCGTTTAACACCCTCCCAAACAAACACTAAACAAGCGCCCGTGGAGAAGTTGAGGAGATTTCTCCCCCCCTCATCCCAAAGTAACGATCCTTCTCCCCATCCTCCACTTGGTTTCCAATGGAAACGAAGAGTTTTCGCTGCCTCTGTAGGGAGCTACCACGCGCGGGAGGGGGGGACAGGGTGGCTGTCGGAAGGGAACACCCCTTCCCCTATTGGCTTTGTTCCAAGACTAAAATTTTATTTTTCTTAATTAGCGTTCTTTGGGAGGGGGAGGTTCGAGAAGGGGGTGGTCTTCATTCAAGCGAGGGTTTCGCAAAATCGCGGCAATATTCTGTGCCCGTCAGTTTTCTGAAAAATCAATTTAGGCCTCGTTTTGTGGAACTTGAGGGGAAAGTTTTTCGGCTTGGAAATTTCGGGTGCTTGAGGATTGGGATGTATTGGAATCGCACATTTCCGTCTGTAGCCTGTTTCATTTGTAATATTATTATAGACTAGCAAAATACCCGACCTTACTCGGTTTGAATTGGTTTACTGTAGATTGAAGATATAATCAAAATATATAATGACTTACGTTTTTTGTAAAATAAAAATTTATTTCAACACCTTTCGCCATCTTTATATTTTCTACAACTTACTTTGGACACAAATCCTACACATACATATCCATTCACCTAATACATTTCACATACATCGCACAATTGCTGTATGACAAAGCTACAAAATGACGAAAGGTGATACTAAGGTTACTACTATAAAAGACGATTTATAGGAAGATTTGGAATTCCTTTTCTTAAGTACTTTTCATGTTCAACTCAATTAATTAAAATTACGATTTACGGCGAGTGCTCTCGCACTCATAGTCAACAAAACAATATTTTTTTACTTGTGGCACTCTTGCCTCCGGTATGCGACATTGTGAAATTTTGCAATCTTCTCCTGTCATTATTACAACGAATTTTTTAATGTTGGAAAAAGTTCCAGTTTGGATTAATAAACATTATTATTCTTTCAATAACGGCATTATTCTTTCAATAACGGCATTATTCTTTCAATAACGGCATTATTCTTTAAATAACGGCATTATTCTATAAATAACGGCATTATTCTTTCAATAACGGCATTATTCTTTAAATAACGGCATTATTCTTTCAATAATGGTATTACACTTAAAATTTACTGAAATTTTATACTGACTTACCTAACATTTTTAAGTCTAATACTTTGTGGTGCTGTTGCGTGTGATGAGAAGGAAAACACATTTATTAAAATAATAAATATTTAAAACAGGAAACAGCGAAGTAAAACAAAATAAAAGATGTCGCAAAAAATTGTTCTAAAGATATTAATTTGTGATTGAATTTTATCTCTTGATCTCGCACAGTTGCCACAACTTACAACTAAAAGTGTACAAAATTTAGAAATGTGAAATTAATTCAGAGCGAAAGAACCAGAAAAAATATCACTGCTCGCGCGATCTTGTTCATTCTCGTTTCATTGAAAAATATCGTCTGTCCCAAATATTCTTAAATCGTTTTCATTGCGCAAAGAATAAAAATAAGACTCGAAATAAATGAAGTATCAGAGATGAAATTCCATAAAAAAAAAAAAAAATTTTTGAAGAATAATTACTTTTTCAGCAGTACTGGTAAAGCAATCGAAGTAATCGTAATATTCAATAGACATTCCAATTTTTCCCAAACTACCAAATTATGGTTGATTTAAGTATACTTACTCAGGTGTTTTAGCATGAAACTCAACTAAATATAACAATAAAGAAATGTTTAATATTGCATTCACTAAACTAATAGATAATGTATAAAATAAAATACAATGCAATAAAATATCTGGAATACAATTCATGTGATGTCTACACAAACACACTAACACAAAATCGAGCATAGAACAGAAAGACGGACAGACAGACTTTCGCAACCAATGCCACTCACTAAATGAAGATAAGTACTCACTGTATGCAAATTTTCATGAAAATATCTTAAACCGCGTGGACGTGTATAGGGCACAACATACAGACAGACAGACTGACAGACAGACAGACAGACAGACGGACAGACAGACAGACAGACACCAAACGAGAAAAAGACGGATTCGGCATCAGAAGGGTCCAAAACGGATAGAAAACTTGAAATGGGTCGAAAATATTGAATGTACAAACAAACACTCCATTCTTATTTATATAGATGTAAACTTTGATTTCATTCATATATTTTACGTCTAGAGATGAGCCATGATGAGCTACGATGAGAATAAATAAAAAAAGGAATATTTTTTGGTACAAGGCAGTGGTTCTTTTAACTTTTTGTTATGATTGGCACCGCCCTTGAATCTAAAAATAAGTTCTTACAGTACCTCGAAAATTGTTTTCCTATTTCATTATTAAGGAAATAACATCTGTTGCAAGATAATTTATTTTTTGAAAAATACACACATAACACTACCCTACAATAAAGGAACAGAGCCAGCGGATTTGCATAAATACAACTTGTTTGGGGGTGTTTTTCGTAGTATGGCCTGGGACCTTTGTATGTAGTTCCTGGTCAATTAAACGCCGATGCCTATATGAACATTTTGAACCATCTGGTTCTTCCATCGCTCTGTCAATTTTGTGGAATAAACGAATGTTACTTCCAAGACGACAACGCTCCACGTCATGTTGCAGTCGCTGTCAAGCAGTGGTATCAAGATATGGATGTAAAACGTCTTCCATGGCCTGTTCAGAGTCCCTACCTAAACTCCATAGAACATTTGTGGGATGAGTTAGAGCGACACTTACGGACCAGGGAACCACGTCCGAAATCTACAGCTGAGCTGGCGACATTCTTGGAGCAGGAATGGACACAAATACCCAAATCTGTGTATCAAAACCTTGTTTAAAGTATACCAAGAAGGTTGCTCTTTTTAATTGCAGCACGTGGGGGGGGGAACCATCTCCCTATTAAAGCATGTATTATTTACCTTATACCATCACATCTTACTGTCTGGTCTATTATTATTTTTTTTTTAAATTACGTCGGGCACTCGATTGCTAATCATAGGCCACTGACTGCAAGGCCGGGAAGCGATGGTGGCGACCATCACTACCCCTAACTAAGGACAGCACAATTATATCCATGCCCTGACCCCGGATTCGAACCAGGAACCTTCCGATCCAGAGGCCAACACCTTAACCACTAGACCGGTTGGTCGGCTGATCTGTTATTGTAGGCTAGTGTATATTTACACGTACATACAAAACAATATCTTAATTTTTTATGGCTATATCGTTTGTTCATAATAATACTTTTGAAGAGCAGCTCTTTTTTTTAAGAGCCACGCGTAAATCATCACTTGCATTCAAGCGATTACTGGCTTGTGTTTTTATGTGCAAAAGGGATGAAGATTCTGACCCTGATGATTATTCCTATGTTATCTTGATGACAATTCCCATGAAAAGCATAATTTTGCATTTTATTCGTGGAAGAAATAATTAATGTAGCCTAAAAATGGTGATTATTTATTAAAAGATACCTTTTTAATACTACAGAGTACAATATTTCTCATTAAATTGGTTTTTCTAGCCTGATCTTCAAAGCATGGTCGCCTACTCCGGTTTAAATACCTCAGTAGCTGAGGAAAGGGTAGAGAGGGTAGGAGTTGGTGTCCTAATAGTTGACGTAGCGTTCGCTAGTTTCTCACAAGTAGTAGTTTCCATCGAAAATCTAGAAACTTCTCTCGCTCCCCTGAAATGCTTTCTCGACACCCAGTTTAAGAACCGCTGGTATAGGGAATGATTACTTTGGAATCAGGTCAGAGATTCGTGTATTCTAAAATTTAATTAATTTCAAATAGTGTGTTCGAATCGGTTTAAATAAATTTATTTGCCTAGAACATCTGAAGTAACCGGCCACAGCACCAGCACAAAAACATAACGACAAGCAGAATTGTGTTAGGTAAGAATTTTAATTAATGTAGAACTGAAGCAGAATAACGGACTATTGGCGACGGTCCGGAATCAAGCCCGAAGGGAATAATCCGAGGATAACACCAAGTAATTTTGAACCACGATCAGATGATGAAATTGCATCCCACTCTCCAAATTTCAACAGGACAGCAACGTGAAGACGTTTGCCACTAAAAATTAAAGTGTACACCCCCCCCCCTATGTGCCCGACGATCTTTCTTTCTATTCGAACTCAAAACCCTCCAGTTGCTAATCCGTTACTTTTTTTAAGCTACAGGAACAGTAGAAATATGCTATGTTAAATTCCAAAAAGAAAAGCTGAAAAAAATTAAACGATAAGTGTGAAAAAATTCAAAAAATCAATCTGCAAAAAATTACTAAACTAACGATTTAGCAAGTTCTGAAAAAAAAAAAACCTAAATTTGTTTATCCGAAAAATTTCGAAGACAATTTTTTCAGCTTGTTGCTGATAGTGGCTAAACAATAGGCAAACTCATTTGCTAAACAACGGGAAAGAATTTAGCGTGTCGGGCAAGAAATATCGTATTTGATTAATCGTTGTTATACACTCTATAACAAAAAAATCGACTCACTAAGAAGGAGTTGTCCTATTGCGATAAAAATTGGTGGGTGTGAAGAACATACATAGAAAAACAAATGATTAAAATTTCGGAACAATTGAAGGATTTATTTCAGAGTTTGATAGTTACAAAGAGAGGAAGTCAATAAGGGATTAGCCTGGATGCATCACCCGGTGTGACATAGACTGAAAAAGTTCCCGGATGGTGTCCTGCGGAATTTCTTGCCAATTTGAATCCAACTGTCGGGCTAAATGGTTAACACTCCGGGATGGTTCCGATCGCCTTCGCATAACGTCCCAAATGTGTTCTATGGGAGAGAGATCAGGAGATCTAGCTGGCCAAGGAAGTGTTTGGAAAGCTTGAAGACAATTCATAGCAATACGTGCCGTGTGCGGCCGGGCATTACTTTGTTGAAAAGTAAGTTCGGAGTGTCGCAAAACGAACAGTAACACAACCGGTCGTAGAATGTCGTCTACGTACCGCTGTGCTGTAAGTGTACCAGAAATGACAACCAAAGGGGTTCAGCTGTCAAAGGAGATAGCACTCCAGACCACAACGCTCTGTTGTGGGCATGTGTGGCGTGCGATAGTAAGAGTAGGAATACCCACGCTGCCCTGGACGTCTCTAGACAAGTCTGCGATTGTCGTCAGAACACAGTTTGAAAAGGGACTCGTCACTAAAGACTATACGTCCCCAGTCAGCGGCGTTCCATGTTGATAGAGCCCGGCACAACTCTTTCTTGGTGCATCGATTTTTTTTGTCATGGAGTGTATAACGCGCCACAACAATAGTAAATTAGATAACGCTAAATTTCGTGAAACAAATATAAAAATTCATTCCTTAAAATGTTTAAATAATATGCAGTCCACTATACAAATTATTTCTAACGATTGCTTTCAAGTCAAAACCTGCCTATAAGATATTTAAAAAAAAATCTGAATCGAATGAATGCTTTCACTGCATCTACTTCTATTTTAATCTCCAAGCTTACTTACAAAATGTTTCTTTTAATTTGAAAACTATGCAGTAACATTTTTTTTCTTCTGAAGAAACGAAAATTACGCTGCTCCTTAACCGGTAAACGAGACTTTTACACCAGGATATTAAATATAATGTCACAGCGTTTTTCCACTGATATCTTTTTAATTAATGCCGCATTTTTTATCTTAGTATTTGGGACAAAGATTAACTTCCCCCATTAAAGTAAAGGATTTCTTTTTTTTTATTTTGAAAAGGGGAATCGTAATTAATTTATTTTTGTGTAAATACATCTACGGGTGATTACACGTTTTTATGTTAAGTCACATTAGAGGGTCGCCTTGTGATATAATCTTCAAGGCTAAATCTAGTGTCGATTAGCTTGCGATATTAATGGGAGAGGCAGAATTAGTGAAGAGACAATTAAAAAATATAAAGATTCGTGTTCATATGTAAATTTAAAATCCCATACATAATCCGTAGTAGTTGATTATATTTCATTAACAAGAATCGACTTCGGTAAAAATTGAACCCCTTTATTCGAGCACCGTTCGCAGAAGAGCAAATTCAAAGATGTCGATCATTGGGTAATTGGTAATTTTAGTTAACGTCGTACTTGAGCAACACAACGGGCTATTGACGACGGTCCGGGATCAGTCCCTTAAGGGAAAGATCCGAGGACAACACATCGTAATTTTGAACCACGGTCAGATGACGAAGCAACACCTGAGCTGGCACCCCACTCTCCAAACTTCCACACCCACCCAACGTGAGGAATTTCGGCCACGACAGATTTAAAGTGCACCAGCCGCCTCTACACCATACGCCTCTACACCATACGCTTACAAACATCCATGCCCGCACGCGGATTCGAACCAGGAACCTTCCGATCTAGAAGCTAACTCCTTAACCACTATACCAGTTGGTCGGCGCCGATCAATGGGAAATAACATCTATAAATTCACGTGTATAAAATTTGCTTAGAAAGTGGTCTTCATATTAAAGGGCTGTGGTAACCCATTTAGAAGAGTAACGGAGTAGCATCTGGAAGGTTGCGAGTTCGAATCCAACCATAAACCGTCGCGTGCAAAGGGGGCTGGTGACGCTAAATCCATCCTGGCCTCAAATGTCCTCGCGTTGGCTTGATATGGAGGTTTGGAGAGTGGGTTGCCAGTTCAGGTGCTGCCTCGTCCTCTGATCGTGCCTAAAATGACGTGATGCTGTCCACTGATCTTTCCCTTCGGGGGTTGGTACCGTCGCCAGTAGCCATTCGTGTCACTCCAGTGTGGTGTTAATTAAAAATACCACAACATAGCATTAGATGAGCTGCATGTCCTGAAATATAAAGAACACACAGTCCATTAACTTAAACACCCTCGTGAATCACTGAAACTCCAATATCCCTCCAGAAATTGATTCAATGAAGTAAGGGGGGTTCCATAAGTGAACTGTACCTCATTTCCAAGGACTTCCAGATAACACGACGGATACCAGCGAACGATAACCGCGTGATTCAGCAAAGGGGAGCAGACAGAGATTCTGAGGTTAGGAAAATAAAAATTCCCCCGGGGGCAGGGTGATAAAAATGGGTGTTGCAGCAGGGGGGAAGGCAAGCCCGGTGTTTTCACAACAGTCGAAGTAAGTGTATTATCCCTTTCCTGATACTTGAGAGGCTTTGGGGAAAGCACCTTCCCTGCCCCAGCAATCTCCTTCTCCAGAAGATACTTCCAACCTCCCTGGAGAAATATTCCCGACCTTGCTTTTGAAAAGCAAAGGAGAATAAAGAGCATTACCTTTGTTGAAATCTGAAGGTGGGTGTTTTTAAATCAGTGGCAAAAATGTGATGCCGAAAGCAGAGTTGCTCTTGGGCTGTTTGAGAATTTAGAGATAGGCTCTGAGGAAAACATTGGATTTTTGGCGAATGTCGGAATAAGTCTTTTACTTTGTCCTCTCTTGAGTCTGGGGTGTTCCTGTGCTGAGGTTTAACGTTTCATCAGTTGATATTGTAGCTGAAGCCTGCATTGGAAACGAACACTGGCATAGCCAGATTTTTATCTTGGTCTTTTTTGTTAGTGCGAAGTGTTCCTATTGTAAAGGTGATTAACATTTCACCTCCTGAAATTGGAGTTAAAGCATCGGAAACGGATTGTTGCTATTAAAACAATGCCTAACATTTCACCAGCTAATATTGGAGCTACATCCTGCATGGGATACAACTTAGCCGCAATTTATTTTACCTATTTTGTTTATTAGTATGGATAGTTCCTACGTGAAGATGTCTAACATTTCAAAAGCTGGCATTGGAACTAAAGCCTACGTGAAAAATATTAGCGTAGGCAGAATTTTATTTTGGTGACTGACCATAGTTAAAAGTAAAATGTTTTACGCCAAATTAGATTTGAAGGAAGATACATGATTTGCTAAAAGTATAGCTATAACTTTTTCCTATACGACTGGTTACAAAGTCCGGTTATCACACACAAAATACGAGGATAGGTAAAAAATGATCCGCCCTTTCGCTGTAACACATCTTTAGGTTTGTCACACTGACTTTTGCACAAGCATGTTTAGAGTTGAAATTACTGTTGTCACGTTACCATGGTTTGACCTTGATAGCTTCATCTTTCTTGCTTCTGCTTCAGTGTAAACAGGGCACCATAAAAATTTGTGATCTGATTTCATGGAAGGTGTGTCAGGGGCCTAAATTCATTCAGAAGCTTTCCACACAATACGAGGGTAGTTCTAAACAAAGTAGAAGTGTGTACGAGTGGATCGAGAAGCTTCAAAGTGGCCGGACAACTGCGATGCACGAAGAAAGAGCAGGAGGCCCGTCAACCTCCACCACTGACGAGAAGATTCAGCAAGCTCGAGAAATGGCACTGGCAAACCGGCGAGTTACCGTGGACAATGCAGCGTGATCTCTGCAGATTAGACTGACAGAGAAGTGGTGGAAGTCGTGCATAAATGGCTGGGCGATTCACCGAAAACATTCTACGAGGAAATGCGCAAGATTGTGAACCGCTGGATCAAATGCATCGAAAAGGAAAGAGAATATCTCTCTATATTAAAAATAGTTACTGCCCCGCCTCTGTCTCAGGATTCAAAACTGTGTAGTTTAGCTTGATTCTTAGGCGATTTCACGAGGAAGTACGGTTTACAAAATTACGAAATTAACATGGTTTGTCTTCATCGTGTTTCTTGGACAATTGTTAAGATTTTTTTTCCGATGCGGCTATTAGTTTCGGGTTTATTAAGTGTCAAAATTGAAAAAGCAAAATTTCTAACGCGAGTTAGCAAAAGAGGTACAAATTTTCAGTCTTCAGTCGCGATTTTTTAGAGTAACCTCTCAACGTAAACTTTTGCAGCTCGTCGAATTTTTTAGAAATTTCAATTTGGTTCCTGATAATATTTTTTTGAAATTCGAGGAATATTGGGATATTTTCGCTACTTTTTGTTAAAACTGTCATATCTACAGATTAATAGAATTATGTTTTAAATTTGAGAACATTACTGAATACCTTACGTTATACTCTTTCTTATAGTACACAGTTATTTTTTAAATTTCTTAATAAATAAAGTCGATGCAATCAAAAGTTGGTCACACAAACTATGTATTTTTTAGATCGCGGAGCATTCCTTGTTCTTCACGGAAATGTAGGTTACATTTTATGACTGATGGGTTTGCAAGATATCAAATTTATCGTAGCAACAATTACAACAAAAAAAAAAAAAACGATTTTTTTTTTATTTGGCGAGGAAAAAGACTCTTTTTTTTTCTCTGTTCTCAGACAGTCTACCGAGAGAGTACATATCAGAAAGTTACGAGATTTTTACGGTTTATTTAAAATTGTACAGGGAACAAAGTGGAGAAGGTTTTTACTGATGCGTCGATGCACCCGGTCCATTTCGAAACATAAACGACGTGTTTATTTTTAAGCGATGACAAATGCATATAGTCAAAATCTTATTTGTTACGATTTCCTGAAATTATAGTGTTAAAATTAATCGATAACAAACCCCTTGGATAGTATAAATATTTTTTTCGATTACGATCCTTTTTCGCGGAGTAGCTTCCACAAGGTATCTTACAATCAAGAACTCGTCATTATTTTCTGACGAGATATCTCGACATAAAAACGCCGATTAGATTCTGGATGATGAAAAAAAAAGAAGGTATTTTTTAATGGTGAGATCAAGATATCATCAGATTTTTTTTTCTAATAAGACATTTCATCTATCAAGATCTGCTTAGTTTTACTGATGAAGAGACTTCCATCAGAAGTATCTAAACATGAGGGATTTATAACACATTTAACGGTGCTCCCCTCAAGTCTGTTTACTCAAAATTAAATCTTACCATCATGAAAATTGGACCATAGGTAGTCCTAAAAGTGCCCCTCGAAGCCTCATTTTTAAAATCTAAAGTTTGTTTTCTTGCAATAAATGAATACTGACAAAGAAACAAGTTTTACAAGGTATGCATTTGAGTTAATACAGGAAGTCGAAATTCGAAGCTTTCGTTTTTCAGAATTCTGCATTTTTTCATAGGAATTTCATTTTTGTTTGTATGTTGTAAAATTTTGCATATTGCAATATATTATTCACTTACTCAGATCTGCTTACTCAATATTTTCTGACTAAAAGCTGATCAGTTGCTTACGTCGGAGGTAGATGACAAAGAAACAGAAGTCTGGAATTTTCAAAATCCCATCCTTATCCCTATCCTCATCGCCTCAAAGAGCGCTCGGCCTATGAACGACATCCCGGCACATTATCTAGAGGAGATTTACGAGTATTGGAGGCTTTATCTCCGAAAAGGTTGAACCGTCCCGAAGTTCTCCAGGAATAAACTGTTTATTTCTTCTAGCCCATTGAAAACAAATACCTCCCGCCCGAGAGTGAGATGGGTGTTTTCTTTCCTTCCTATTTATCCCTGTCTCGGGTAACGTGAGAGAGCATTGGTTACTGCCGTTGCTATCTCACTCGTTAGGGACTGGGAACGTTTTATTCTTTCACAACGGAGGAGGGGGCATTCGTTTAGAAATGGAGCAAGTGTTCCCACTCTACTCGTTTAGAGGAGAGCTCTTCCCCCAGATGTCCCCCACATGTTGTAAAAATAAATGTCGAAGATAGCTGTCAATTGAATTTACGGAAGTCTGGCCAGGTCTGGTAATGGTAAATAATTAACGTCGGGCTCATGCTAACTTCCACACCACTCATTTGGAAGGGATCGCTTCCCCTCAAATGTCGCTCACATTGTAAAAAAAATGTCGAAGATAGGTGTCAATTGAAATTCCGAAAGTCTCGCTAGGACTGGTAATTAATTAACGTCGCACTCATGCTAACTAACGAGGTATCTAGTAATTAGCGAAACTGACCAATGTGATATGCGTGAACTGAGTCTGATATATGATATGTGTGAACTGAGACTGATATATGATATATGAGACTGATATATATGAACGATATATCTCGTCTTTAGAAAACAAACAGAATTGATCAGATTTTGAGAGACGAGGTAACTCGTTAAAACCACTTGTAAAGTTAAGCTACTAGAATAAGTATGTATTATATATGTATGTATATATATATATATATATATATATATATATATATATATATATATATATATATATATATATATATATATGCTTGCTGAAATATGCAAACTTTATTGAGAAAAATTCAATAAAGTGGTGTCATTCAGTATAGCGTATGACCGCCATTATTCCTAATGTAGCATGCCAAGCGCCTTGGTAGCGAGTAGCGATGCGACATCAATGTCGCGATGTATTTAACATCGATGTATTGGAGTCGATGTTTTTGTAACATCGATGTTTATACTTGTCGATGTTTTTACGTTGTCAATGTTTTATTTCTAAATGAAAAAAGTACCGTTATAAAACTTTAAAAAATAACCAAGTAGCATAATTTTCATAATCAGCAAATTGAACGTACTTGTAGACCGAAGAGGCCAAGGGTGAAGGATCTGAAAAGTTGGGATGCGACATCGATGTCGATGTTTTCAAAAGGTTAATGTTTAAAAAAAACACCGATGTATATTGGAGCCGATGTCGCATTACTAGTTGCTAAACCAATTTTAAAAAATGGGGAAAATGTTTAAATACACTGAATTTTAAAAACATCGATAGTTTTGGGGCGATGTATTACAACATGGATGTTTTGATGTCGATGTTGCATCAATAGTTGCTAAACAGTTTTAAGAAATGGGGGAAAAAGTTTAGCTACAAAGAATTTTTAAATTTTCGATAGTTTGTGGGCGATGCATTATCAATATCGATGTTTTAATTTTGAACATCGATGTTTCAACACATCGATGTTTTTCTGTCGATGTCGCATCACTAGGTGCTAAACCAGTTTTGAAAAATGTGGAAAAAAGCTTAAATACACTGAATTTTAAAAACAGCGATGGTTTTGGGGCGATGTATTATCAACATCGATGTTTTAATTTTTAACATCGAAGTTTAAAAACATCGATGTTTGCTGTCACTGTGGCATCACTTGTTGCTAAACCAGTTTTAAGAAATTGTGAAAAAAAGTATAAATACACTGAATTTTAAAAACATCGATGTGTTTGGGGCTATGTATTATCAACCTCGATAATTTAATTTTTAACATCGATGTTTCAAAACATCGATGTTTTGCTGTCGTTGTCGCATCACTAGTAGCGAGTCGTACAGTCTCTTTACGAAGTCCTTCGGTAGTCAATCCCATGCTGCTTGAACCCTGTCACATAGTTCCAGCAGATTACGCGTTACGTGTGGAGTGGTAACATCTCGCCCAATGGTATACCATACATTCTCGATCAGGGACAGGTCCTGTCAGTATCAGTATGCCGGCCATGGTAATATATCGTTGTATCGTAGACAAGCTGTAGAGACGGCAGCAATATGGAGTCGAGCATTGTCTTGTCGAAGAACTGTGTGAACCTGGGAGTTCAGGAATGGGAGCGTAACTGGCTGTAAAATGTCTTGTACGTAACGCTGGCCAGTCAAAGGGCCCGTAACGAATACCATAGGTGATTTGGAATCATACGCAATTGCACCCTACACCAAGACACCACGTTTTCTGGACGTGTGACGATGCACAACAAACCGTAAATCTTGGTGCTGACCAAGTTGCCTCCACACATGGATTCGATTGTCGTTTCCACCCAGACAGAAGCGGGATTCGTCAGTGAAGACTACGCGATGCCATTTGTCACTCCATGTCCGTCTGGCACGACACCTTTCCAGTCTTTGACGGCGATGTAATGTTGTTAAATACAGTCGTCGTAACGGTCTACGTGAGTTTAGTCCCACTTCGTGAAGCCGTCGACAAATGCTGCGATCACTTATTGGATCGAGAGAGGTTCCCACTGCCCGTTAGATGTCTGCAACAGTGGCTGTTGGATCAGTACGCGCATGTCTTACAACGCGTCGATCCTCACTCGGTCCTGTTTCTCTAGGCCTGTTGAAACTCAAATATTGGGACCAGAGGGCGCTGCACGCGCTCTGACTTGCGATTGATGTTACAACTTATAGTTAGAGCTGGTTTAAGAACGATGTTATAAGCCATGACATCCTATTCTGTGTTTATGTAATAAAACTTGGATAAAAAGGAAGAAAGTCTGGATTGACTTCTTACCGTCTGACAGATAAGAGGACTTAAAAAATTGATTTAAGAACAAATATTGCGAATCCATACGACATAGAAGTTGTTTTAAGGCTTTCCTGAGCCTGATTGACGCTGGCATGTGCTTTGTTGTATCCATCACTGCCTACAGCGTACTACAGTAACATCACTACAACCAATTTGTTGCACAATCCGTCGATTAGACCATCCACCTTCTTGGAGGCCAATTACTCGGACTCTGTAAAACTCTCCCAGTAGCTTAAATTGCTTGCAAACTTTTTCCCTTGGCATAACTCAATTCGAAACGATGTAACCAAAACAATAGCATGAGTCAAAATTAATTTGCTGCGTTACTGGATGTCCTTTTATGCCTTTTGCCCTTTTTTGCCTGATGTCCTTTTATATTTTTAAAATATAAACCAAGGCAAAAATGAACACTGAAATGCAATGGAGTGGTTTTGAAAATAGGGATTAAATTGTTTCTGTATTCATTACTCCGACATGCATCCAAAATAATTTTCATAACATCGCACTTATAGTTGAATTCCAGATCATATTTCATCTTACTTTGGTTTTCACTTAAAAAACGAACAAACAATATAAAATATATATAAATTTAAAAAGCAGCTCCAACAATTACTTTTTAAAATGTCAAAGTAAATAATTTCCTTTTTGAGCGGTCTGGAGTGCTTCCATACATTTAATTCAAACTTTAAAAAGTTATACAGTTGTTGTCATTTCATAAGCCATCATCTTTTATCTAATATTTATTCTTTACAGAATAGTGCTTCCATACATTTAATTCAAACTTTAAAAAGTTATACAGTTGTTGTCATTTCATAAGCCATCATCTTTTATCTAATATTTATTCTTTACAGATATTAATAACATTTGCAGAAAATTAATATGCATTTTCAATAACGCGCTTGATATATTAGAGTACCATTTATTTCAACGTGATTAAATATTCTGTACCCAGAGCGCAATCTTAATAAAATTTCATAAATAATATTAGTTCAAATTCTGATCTGCATCCGGGACACATCCAGTAGCCAATACTTTTTCGGAAAACGATAATTATTTTATCGTAATTTAATTTGGCTCTCTGCGTTGAACGTCCCTAGCTGTGAAAAACGCTGTTGCCAAAAGCATTTTTCTTGTCATTACATATTTTCCCATGAAGAAATTACAGCGTTATTAAATTTGCTTACTTTAGGAAGAAGGCACTTCTTTATGCAACAGCAAAATTATCTTTTTTTTATATCCATGAATGGCATCAGTAACGTTTTGTGTTATTGCTTCGTTTATGTTATTATTTCGTACAACTTCCAGTTAAAGCCAAGTTAATGGAGTTTGGAATCGTGAGTAATGATCACCTCCAGCAAACCAAATTATAAATACTGTACTAGTAACTACAAATGCAATTAAATACAGACTGTTAAGAGATGGTAATGATAACTACAGCATTTGTTTGTATAAAAGCATTTAGTGGATATAAAAATGCAATTAACAATGGGACAGTAGTTTCAACGATGAAGAGATGTAATCGAACCAGATAAGAACTTCTGTTGAAATTTTAATTTTCTAGAAATGGGCAATTTAATTGAACCTATTTGATGCATAGATTTGGGTTCCGGTTGAAACTTCAAAAACCAATTTTCGGTGATACCAACTTTTCACCAACGGGTAAAACATGAAGCCTATGCGCTCAAAGTTTGCAGGAAAACCTATCTAATTGTATTTATCCGAATACAATATAATACCCACACAGTATAACACCCCAATCACTGACCGAGGACAAATTAGACCGGTTGTAAGAATGCGAGTTCGAAACTCGTTCCAATCAAAAACCGTGGTATGCTTGGGGGCTTAAAAGTTTAAAAAGTAGTATTGCATCAGTAAACAGATTGCCGGTCGCGGGAGCTTGCTTGGTCACCCTCCCAAGTACTGACCGCGACCGGAGGTGCTTAAAAATAATGTCCCTTATTTGGGACGTTGCTGTGTTGACTGTTCAAGCTTATTGCTGGTACAAATTGAATAGTTAAAAAGTAGTTCTTTTTTGGCAAGGAAAAAATAGTTCTGAGAGCGACTTTATAATGTCTCTTCAAAGAGAGGTTAGATTTTAATCAGCTATCTGCATTAAATATCGTGTTTTTTTTTTTTTTTTTTTTTTTAAGTTTAGCGATAGGGGTTTTAAGGGAGGTAATTTTAATAACGTGTCTTATAATTTCTGTTTTTCGTTGGAACCATCTTGCTTTGGAGATGGTTCGGTGTGTATAAGTTTGAAGGACTTCAAGTGAATTTATATTTTTGTTATTAGTAGATCCCCAAATTTGGCATGCGTATGTGATTACTGGTTTGAGATAGCTTAGGTACACGAGTATTTTGTTTTCAATAGTCATTGGCGAATTCCAAGCAATTAGGTTGAAAAGTTAACGTTTTACGTCTCGGAATTTATGGATAACGTTTTTTGTGTGCCGATGCCATGTGAGTCTTCTGTCTAGGATAATACCTAGGTATTTAGCTTCCTGAGCCCATGGGATTTCGATATTATTAATTTTGAACTTGCTGGGTGAAAAACATCAACCGAAACCGGATTAGGCTTTATTCTGATTGGCTGTCAGCTCGGCGACAGAGACAAAAGTTGAACTTCCTCCAAGACTTGAAAGCGCAGCGACAGCGACAGAGACGAACCGGGAGAAACAAAATTTGTTTGTAATACGCATGCGCAAAGCGAAGAGACGGGTGTTTTTGTCGCTGTCGCCGTTGGTGTGAAGCCACCATTAGTGTATGTTAAACCTGCCTTGGCCTCAAATATCCTCACCTTGCCATGTTGTGGAAGTTTGGAGAGTGAGGTGCCAGCTTGAAGTGTTAACCTGACCGTGGTTCAAAACGACGAGGCCTGGTCCTTGGGTCTTTCCCTTGAGGATCGATCCCGGACCGTCGCCAATAGCCCGTTGTGTAGTTTCATTACGACGTTAATTCAATGTACTTAAATATATTCTTTAGATGTGTACGTGCTTCACAAACCTGAGGTACCATTGTGTCTATTATGTTTCCATGGTGATTACTGCCCACAGTAAACACTGGGATCGTGACCCCAGGAAGTCCAAGCGATCTCCCACTCCATCTTTTCTTTTTTGTTTATTGATCCCGGGTCTTCGTCAATAGCCCGTGTGTTGCTCCAGTGTGATGTTAGTTAGAATACCTTCCTTCCTGCCATCCTTTCATTTTACAATTTATCAACATTGCCTGTCTTATTTTTGGCACAGATCGTCAAAATATTTCGCCAAAAAAAACCCCAAACTAACTACTTGCGCTAGGGATGAGACATCGACAACAAAACATCGATGTTCAATATTAAAACATCGATGTTAATAATACATCACCCCAAAACCATCGATGTATTTAAATTTTTTTCCTATTTTTTTTTTTTTAACTGGTTTAGTAACCTCTAACTTTAATGTTCCCCCAGGAGGATTTAATTTTCCAGTGGCCCTGTTTATTAATTGATTATAAGATTTTTTTAACTGTCAAAAAAAAATGCGAAAAAATTCATTCGAACCGTTAACAGATATTTTATTTACAAATTGAATAATACAAAATGGTAATGGTAATTTTAGTTAACGTCGTACTAGAGCAACACAACGGGCTATTGACGACGGTACGGGATCAATAAGGGAAAGATCCCAGGACAACACCTCGTAATTTTGAACCACGGTCAGATGACGAAGCAACACCTGAGCTGGCATACCACTCTCCAAACTTCCACACCAACCCAACGTGAGGACTTTCGGCCACGACACATTTAAGGTGCACCTGCCGCCTCTACACCACACGCTTACAAACACCCATGCCCGGACACTGATTCGAACCAGGAACCTTCCGATCTAGATGATAATACCTTAACAACTATACCGGTTGGTCGGCGAATAATACAAAACAAAATTTTGTTTACAATTTGAAATAGTTACTACTAGCTTTAAGTGCAGGTAGGTAGGTACATAAAAATACTTATTCTTAGTTATTACTAATTATTTATCAACTTATGGGGGAAGCAAACATTTTTTGTTTGTACAACATACATAACAAACTTATTTTTTATTAACTGTAAATAATAAATTTGTAGATAAAAATCATCAATATTTACTGCCAATAGTTACTCCCTATAATTATTATATGCCCCAATATTTCTTATTCACAGTTTGTAAAAAAATACGTTTGTTTACTTTCTTCCCCTAAAGTCGACTTCTTTTAACTCTAAATATCCCGCCAGTTAGGGAAAAAACTCTTTATAATGGGACGAATGTCGCCATCACTGACAGATACTTAGTTTACACGGTTATTTTTCTTAATTTTTACTATATTACTTTTTTCATTCAAAAATAAAACTTTGACAACGTAAAAACATCGATGTTAAACAAACATCGGCTCCAATAAATAGATGGTAAATACATCGATGTTTTTTCACGATGTCGTATCCCTAGTTTGCGCATGCTCAGTGTGAGTTGCACAACCCACTTTTCTACTTGAGAACTCAGTGTTGTGTAATGAGCTCGTAGGGGGAAAAACCCTTTCCAATGGCGGTCTTCCCAAGTGTATCAATGGGGAGTAAGAAATAATTAGTTCACTAACCATGTTCATTAGTTATTTTTGCCAACGCCAATCTTCCTACGAATATACCCAATCACTGTCCAGCATTACATAACATTTTGCGTTGGTCATGTATCCCACAGATTCCTTACAGTCTTCACTTGGTAGTTAAATGTATTCAATGAAAAGTATTTATTCAGTCCACTAACTGTGTCCAACTGTAGTTATTTCCGTGAATACTAACCTCCCTACGTATATATACCCAATCACTGTCCAGCATTACATAACATTTTGCGTTGGTCATGTATCCCACAGATTCCTTACAGTCTTCACTTGGTAGTTAAATGTATTCAATGAAAAGTATTTATTCAGTCCACTAACTGTGTCCAACTGTAGTTATTTCCGTGAATACTAACCTCCCTACGTATATATACCCAATCACTGTCCAACATTACATAACATTTCGCATTGGTCATGTCTCCCTCAGATTCTTTACAGTCCCCACTTTCCAGTTTATGCAACGGGGAAATATCAGATACCCTTATCATACTTCCACCGCCAGCACTAAATCCCAGAACTTCCCCCACCTGAGAAAGCAAGATATGATTCTCAAAGCACCCCGACTCTTCAACAGAATGCACCCTAAATTCAATCTACAAGGACATTGAGAATTTAATGCCCGGAAATTAGTATATAAAAACGCACCGGTCGAACGTTCTGTAAGAAAACACCCAGCTCTGTTGCTCTTCGTTTTTTACAACCAATGTCCCCAGTATGCCACATTTAATATCCGACTCGATCTACTTCAAGGGGCATAAAAATGAAATAGCTTTTAGTGTCACTTTGAAAAGTCATTATGTTGATGGCTGATCATTCCTTACGTACTTTGCAAACGTGTACTTGGGGATTTGGATCATATATGTTTTTCGTCATCTTGCTACCAAAGGATCTTTTTCCCGTTATGAAATTCCCTCGAAGCACATGAAGATGCATGAGGCGGTAGGAGGAGCGTGCATCGATTTTTATTCCGTATTGACATCGTGTTTCCATCCGAGGGTTTTCTTTTGAGGGGCCATCCTGACTCGTACCTTGGGGAGACATGCAAGGTGGGGATTTATTTCGGATATATTTATGCAAATGGTTCTCATTTCTCGGTGTGAAATTCTTTCAAAAAAAAAAAAAAAATAGCAACACAAACGAGAATGCAAAAACGTAAGCTTCCCATCTGATACATTTTTTTAATAAATGTCCTCTATTTTTGTCCGTTCTCTAACCCTCCTGGTCGTTGTGTCGGTGAGAAATCTCGTCGTTAGCAAAACTGACCAGATTTCTATGGACGAAATATATCGATAGAAGAAAAACGACCAGATCTCGATGTTTGAAATATATCGTTATTAGAAAAAACTGACCAGATTTCGATGGACGAAATATATTATTTGAAGAAAACTGACCAAATCTCGGTGGACGAAATATAAAATTAGAAAAAAAACTGACCAGATTTCGAATGACGAAATATATCATAGAAGAAAATTGACCAGATCTCGATGGACGAAATATGTCGTTATTAAAAGAAAACTGACCTGATTTCGATGTACGAAATATATCGATAGAAGAAAGACGACCAGATCTCGATGTTCAAGATATATCGTTATTAGAAAAAACTGACCAGATTTCGATGGACGAAATATATTATTTGAAGAAAACTGACCAGATCTCGGTGGACGAAATATAAAATTAGAAAAAAACTGACCAGATTTCGAATGACGAAATATATCATAGAAGAAAATTGACCAGATCTCGATGGACGAAATATGTCGTTATTAAAAGAAAACTGACCTGATTTCGATGTACGAAATATATCGATAGAAGAAAGACGACCAGATCTCGATGTTCAAGATATATCGTTATTAGAAAAAACTGACCAGATTTCGATGGACGAAATATATTATTTGAAGAAAACTGACCAGATCTCGGTGGACGAAATATAAAATTAGAAAAAAACTGACCAGATTTCGAATGACGAAATATATCATAGAAGAAAATTGACCAGATCTCGATGGACGAAATATGTCGTTATTAAAAGAAAACTGACCTGATTTCGATGTACGAAATATATCGATAGAAGAAAAACGACCAGATCTCGATGTTCAAGATATATCGTTATTAGAAAAAACTGACCAGATTTCGATGGACGAAATATATTATTTGAAGAAAACTGACCAGATCTCGGTGGACGAAATATAAAATTAGAAAAAAACTGACCAGATTTCGAATGACGAAATATATCATAGAAGAAAATTGACCAGATCTCGATGGACGAAATATGTCGTTATTAAAAGAAAACTGACCTGATTTCGATGTACGAAATATATCGATAGAAGAAAAACGACCAGATCTCGATGTTCAAGATATATCGTTATTAGAAAAAACTGACCAGATTTCGATGGACGAAATATATTATTTGAAGAAAACTGACCAGATCTCGGTGGACGAAATATAAAATTAGAAAAAAACTGACCAGATTTCGAATGACGAAATATATTATTTGAAGAAAATTGACCAGATCTCGATGGACGAAATATGTCGTTATTAAAGGAAAACTGACCAGATTTCGGTGTACGAAATTGTGGTTATTAGAAGAAAACTTCCAGACTTCGATGAACGAATTATATCAGAAGAAAACTGACCAGATTTCGTTGAACGAAATATATAGTTTTAAGAAGATTTCGATGGACGAAATATATCGTTATTAGAAGATTTCGATGGACGAAATATATCATTAAAAGAAAACTGACCAGATTTCGATGGACGAAATATATATCATAGAAGAAAACTGACCAGATCTCGATGGACGAAATTATTCGTTATTAGAAGAAATCTGACCAGATTTCAATGGATGAAATATCTCGTAATAAAAAGAAAACTCATCAGATCTGGATGGACGAAATACATCATTAGAAGAACTGACCAAATCTCGATGTCGTTATTATCACAAATTCGCCAATAGCTAGATGGCGAGGTGCCTCGTCATCAGAAAACTTTATCAGATCATGATGGACGAGAAATCTCGTCGAAATCACTTTCTTGAAGGGTTAAAAGAAAAGAACCTGCGGTAGCCCAGTAAGATGAGTAACGGTTTAACAACCTGAAGGCTGAGAGTTCGGAATTCGGTCCAACGGGATCTTGATGTGGAATTTTGGAGAATGGTGTGCCAGATCAGGTATGAACTCGTCATCTGACCGTGGTTCAAATCACGTGGTGTTGGATAGTTTCCTTTCGGATTGATCCCGCATCGTCGCCAATAGCCCGTTGTGATACAACGCTCCTGTGCAATATTAATTAAAATACCCTTACCTATCCCTTTTTTAAAACTAATACACGTTGTCCATTTTTCACCCAACTGTTCGCATGTCAGTGCTCATGAAGCTAAACACCTGATTAACACCAATACTTCCACACTAGTATAATAGTGACAATTTGTGTTGTAGGAAATATAATTATGGCTCTCATGATGATTTGGAATCCAAAAACAAATTTCTCGACTCTAAACTGCAAAATTCAACTCTGAGAGCAAGAAATGTAACAGGTTTAACAGCGTAACAGTCTGTTTTTGAAAAGCTTTGATTAAAAGTAACTATAACACATTGCGAAAACCACATAATGTTTTTTATATTTGCGCTGCTAAAAAGTTTGTCATTCAAATCATTTTAATGGATGTCATTCTTCTCAGCACTTTCTTGTTTACGAGGGCTTACACAGCAGAACTCTGAATGCCCGCTTTGTTTAGTTTTCACTGAGGGATGTTGGCTTAGAGTTGAAGCCAAATTCACCCCCACTTTGTGAAAAAATTGCGGAGTGTGTAAAAATACATTGTTTTATTTTTTCACACAGAAACAGCTTTTACAGTGTCTTGAATAAATATTACTCTTTTTTTTTCTTCTTGTCGGTACAAATGAAAATAAAGAACTATATTGAGAGAGAAGAGTCGAAAAAAATTCCCACAACATACTCTTTCCACGAAAGGAAAGAATAAAAGCTGGGCTACCCTCCAGAATTTTTTTCACCTCCCACTGTTTATCCTTTCGCTTTAATGTTTTTAAGAAAGCGAACTCGAATAATAGAAAGTCGTCCACAAGACGCCGATGTGTGTGGTACTTAGGATAATGTGGCTTTTTTTGGATATTTTTCTATTTCTTTGAAGTTTTTATCAAGGCGTAAATGGTTTTGTTCCAAATTAAATGTTTGTCGATTGCCTTCAACTTTAAACTATGGCCACTGTTTCCAAAGGGAGCTCTTTAATTTTTTTTTTCTCATCTACTTTACAGGACCGGTTTCTGCTTCGCACCTAAAGATTAAACTCGAGCACACGTAACACGCATTTACGTAAATACATAAAAATTATAGTATTATTCTCACCATGAGATAGTTATATTAATTAATGTCTACGTTTCGATAGCAAATCGGCTCAGGTCGATTCTAAATCTCACGTGATCTCGCTTTTGAAATCTTACGACAGCCACCCCAACTACAAAGCCCGTCTCCTTACTTTCAGGGTCTTTGGTTTTGTAACAAACCCTATTAACTCACATGCAGATTGTCTTCACGAGGTAAACTGTCAATAGTAGAGCTTAACAGGTCTTGATGTACGATATATTTCGTCGTTAGAAAAAATTGACCTGATCTTCATCTCATCATCATCAAAAACGGCAATATCTTCATGAATCGATATTCAATCTGCCACATCTTGCGAGTGAGGTATTTCGTCATTAGAAACATTGACCTGATCTTCATCTCGTCGTCATCAAAAACGGCAATATCTTCATTTTCGTCATCAGAAACATTATGATACTCATCTAGTCATCATCATAAACGGCGGTATTTTAATAATTCGGAATTCAATCTGCCATATCTTGTGAGTGATATATTTCGTCATTAGAAATATTGACCTGATCTTCATCACGTCATCATCAAAAACGGTAATATATTCATGAATCGGTATTAAATCTGCCATATCTTGTGAGTGAGATGGTTCTTTATTTTCAAAATTGGTCAGATTTTGATGGTCGAGATATCTTTTTGAAATTACTTGGAGGGTTGAATAATCTGAACAATGCTTCAAACCATCCTACAGATTTTCCTGTTTCAGTTTGTCCCCTTTTTACATTTCCCTGTTGGTGTGGTGGAAAGTTTGAAGAGTGGGGTGCTAGTTCAGGCGTCACCTCCTTTAACCGTCGTTCAAAATTACGTGATGTTGTCCTCGGATCTTATCCCTTAGTATTGGTACCGAACCGTTGCCAATAGCCCGTTGTCTTGCTACAGTGCGAACGTTAATTAAAATACCCTCCTCTTACACGTTCACACATTCAAGTGAATGCCTCTTTTCCCTTGTACTTGCTTTGTAGACGCTTATAGTTGCTTAACCGTATTTATAAAGCTCTGAAAGATTTGTAAAAAGTTGTTGGCGTTATACGTTAAGAACCAGGCATATGAAATCTTCATCTCGCTTTGTCAGGGTTTCGAAGTAATTTTTCATGAAGTACCACTTTTCCTCACTTAATTTTTGTGGTACACGTACCAATAGTTGAAAATCATTGCTCTCTGTTTATTAAAACTGCCCTCTGAAAAATAATATATTCGTGTTAAAAACTTGATTATTCTCGTACATATTGTTGAAACCCGCTACTTTTGGTTTATTAAAACAATTATCTGAAATATCAGACATCCCTTGTAGAAACTTGATGATATCTTTGACTTGATGATTCTCGCACCAACTGTTGAAAACCGCTACTCTTGGTTTATTCAAACAACTTTTTGAAATGTAATACAACCCTTGTAGAAATTTGTTTATATCTGACTTGATGATTCTCGTACCCAATTGTTGAAAACCGCTACTCTTGGTTTATTGAAACAACTTTCTGAAATATTATTATTCCCTTGTAGAAACTTGATTATATCTGACTTGTTGATTCTCGTACCAATTGTTGAAAACCGGTACTCTTGTTTTATTAAAACAACTTTCTGAAACATCATAGAACTCTTGTAGAAATTTGATTATATCTGACTTGATGATTCTCGAACCCAATTGTTTGAAACCGGTACTCTTGGTTTATTAAGAGAACTTTCTGAAATATTATTAATCCCCGATAGAAACGTGGTGGCTTTAGTACTTGCATGGTAAGTTAGGCAAATTTGTGTCTGATAGTTAGTAAAAATAACAATAACTCGTTAAGAAATAGACTACTTTATGAAAAGGAATTATCATTGTTATACGTAGAAATTTTATCTTTAAATAATAAATTATTGAGATTGTAAATTCTTTTTTCTTATATCTTCCAGCTTCCTTTTATGGGGCTAGCTACTTAAAGGTTCCACTTCAGGACGCCCAGAGCACCACTTACATATACTTCAAGTTCCGCACTTACAGGCCCAATGCGTTCCTATTCCTCGCAGCTGGATCCAGCGATTACTGCTTGCTGGTTCTAGAGAATGGAGAAATTCAGGTAAGGACCCTCTAAGCAAATTTTATTTTCCTGCTTTCATGGAAACCACTCCATGTCAAAAGAACGATATGCTTCTTACAATGAAATGGTATACGTATGAGGACACGAATGAATGCACCATTTTACAAAACTATCCAATATAAATTGCCCGACTGGTTACTCTTCAGATCGTTTAATCTTTTTAACCTGTCTAGTATGTTTAAAGTTTTAGATGTTAACAGAATGATCTCGTTGATTGGTGTCTTATCCACTTCCATTCAGGACCTCAGTTCATTAATCTTTAAAGAAATATAACAAAATGGTCTCGTACACCGTGTAAGGCACTATAACGTGGTAGAGTTTAAGGCACTATACCTGGATTAAAAGCTACTGGTTCAGGTCCTCACGTTTATAATCTTTCCAGATGTTTTACAAAATGGACTTGTACATCGCGTAAGGCACTATATGTTGATTACACGCTACTGTTGATGTCCACAGCTGTATAATCTTTTCATATCTTTAACAAAATGGTTTTGTACATTGTAAGGCATTATTTTAAGTAGCGTGTAAACTATTCGTGGTAGCGTCAAAGGCACTATACGTGGTAGAGTGTAATAACTATACATTACCCTACAATAACGGACCGGAAAGCCAGATGTGATGGTATAAGGGAAAGATTACATACGTTAATTGGGGGATGGTTCCCACTTGCTGCAATTATACTAGTAACCCTTCTGGGCATACTTTCAACAAGGTTTTGATACACAGCTATGGGTATTTATGTCCATTCCCGCTGCAAGAATATCGCCAGCTCAGCTGTAGATTTCGGACGTGGTTCACTGGTCCGTAAGCGTCACTCTAACGCGTCCCACAAATGTTCTATGGGGTTTAGGTGGGGACTGAGCAGGTCAGGGAAGACGTTTTACATCCATGCCTTGATACCACTGCTTGACAGGGACTGCAACATGACATGGAGCGTTGCCTAACTGGAAGTAACATTCGTCCATTTCATAAAATTTCCAAAGCGTAGGAAGAACCTGATTGTCCAAAATGTTCATGTAGGCGTCGGCGTTCAAGTGACCAAGAACAACATGCAAAGGTCCCAGGTCATTCCACTTAAAACAGCCTCAAACAAATAGTCGGATGTTCTGCAAATCCGCTGGCGTCTGGTCTATTATTGTAGGGTAATGTATGATGGCGTATAGGGCACTATATGTGGTTGCGTGTAAGGCATTATACGTGGATTACACGCTAATGTCCAGGTCCTCAGTTGTTTAATCTTTTCAGATGTTTAACAAAATGGTCTTGCACATCGCGAATGAGTGTATTTCTCCCTGCCGTAGAGGTCCTCAGCTGTTTAATCTTTTTAGATATTTAACATAATCAACTTTCCTGTGCATCGTGGATTGGTACCCTACTCGCTGCATTCATCTTTCTAGATATTTTAATAAATGGTTTTATGCAACGTGAATTAATGTCAGCTGTGACATAGCCATATCTGGATAGCTCTGAGGACCTGGGCGTCATTTCCCCAAGAGTGTTGGTTTATGCTCTCCAAATACCTCTATAAATAAAATGTATTAAATGCATGAAATACATTTTACATTATCAATCCAAATAACAGTTACTCTTTTTTCTCAAAATACTTACTAATAATCGTATAATCATTTATGTATTATAATAGTTTAATGGCTTAGTATCCATTCCTGAGTATAAACGGAAGACTGATGTTCCTTTCCTATGTTAATTCCATCACCACATATTCATATATTTATGTATCGTGTCAATTTCCTACTAGTGACACAAAAGAAAAATGTGAACTTCCAGCGACGACGTGGTAGGTATGTATTTTGATTAACGTCGTAATTGGGGTAACACATCGGGCTATTGGTGACGGTCCTGTATCAATACCCAAGGAAAAGATTCAAGGACAACACCACGTAATTTTGAGCCACGCTCAGAAGACAACACCTGAGCTGGCACCCACTGTTCAAACTTACCACCACACCAACGTGATGACATTTAACGTGCACCAGCCGGCTGTATACACGACGGTCTTTGACTGGACCGCAGCGAAAAAGGAACATAGAGCCGGAAGGAACTCATCACTAAAAGAGTTAGCTTATCTTTTTCAGCCCCTGCCGACCAACCGGTATAGTGGTTAAGATGTTGGCCTCTGGATCGGAAAGTTTCTGGTTCGAATCCGGGGTCAGGGCATGGATGTAAATTGTGCTGTCCTTTTTTAGGAGCATTGATGGTCCTCCCACTAGGTGCTACTTCACAAGTGGCCATCATTTCCGGCCTTGTAGTGGCCAATGATTAAGTTCATATGTGCCCGCCATTCTGGGAAAAAATCTTTTTCAGTCCTGTTGACTGCGCTTTCTCTTTTCTCCTATTGACTAAGTTCTTTAGTCTCTTTAAACACTCGGTTGCTTGACTAAAATAATTTACTTCTTTTGTGTGTACATTAATTTGTTTAACAGCTAAAGCGTACATTGACCAAGCTCCGCCTTGGTTTGACCAAATTTCATATAGAAAAACCAATTTTGGTTATTGGGAATTATCACCTGTGGATGAACACAAAAGAATTTGCCGTGTCTCTGAAAGCACAGTAGTAAATATTAACGAAACGGAAGGGATCGCGCCTGGATACAGAGCCACTGAGAGAAACTAACTTATCATATCAGCTCTTTTCATTTAAACTTTCAATCCCCAAACGTTTATTTTATTGACTACGATCTTCAGAAGACTTAAGAATTACACAGTCACTTAACAAAAGCAATTTACCTCTAGTTTCTTACTTTATTAACTTGTTTGACAGCTGAGATTATCTCCAGTTTCGACTAACACTGACCAAGTTTCATCTTGCAAAAACAATTTTGACCTTTGCAATTTTCTCCTTTGCAATTTTCACCTGTGGATGAACACAAAAGTATTCTCAGTTTCTCTGCAATCACAGAAGTAAACCTTATCGGAACGGAAAAGATCACGCCATGATAGTGAGCACTGAGAAAATAGATTAGCAATTCTGTTCTTCATTTAAAATTCCGGTCCCAAAACTTTTCCCTTATTGACTACGGTCTTTACCTATTTAAGCACTACAGGGTTACTTAACTAAAGTAATGTACTACCTACTTATGGTTTACTTTATTAACCTACTTATGGCTTACTTTATTAACCTACTTATGGCTTACTTTATTAACCAGCTTAACAGCTGAGAATATGTTCACCTTTGTCTAACATGGCCGAGTTTCATTTTCGAAGAACAATTTAGGCCCTTGGTAATTTTCTCGTGTGAATGAACACAAAAGTGTTTCCAGTTTTTCTGTAACAACAGAAGTAACGGGAAAATCACGCCATGATACTGAGAAACTCGCTTAGAAACTCAGCTCTTCATTTAAAATTCCAATCCCAAAACTTTTTCTCTTATTGACAACGATCCTTAGCCTATTTGAGCACTGCACGGTTACTTAACTAAAGTAATGTACCTGTTGGTGGCTTACTTTAATAACTTGCTTAATAGCTGATAATATCTTCACCTTGCTCCAACTCCAACAGAGTTCCATCCAGAAAAACAGCTTAAGCCTCCGGTATAATTTTGGAGAACTCAGCAGTACTTCCAATTTACTCGCAACCTCAAACGTCTGTCAGCGAAAACAGAAAAGACGGAACTGAAAGAATAGAGTATTACTTGCTTTTGCAGCCAGAGAACGCACCCCTGTACCATTATTACTACTGCCACTACTTCGCCCGCACAGAAACGCAAATAAAGCATCGAGCAGAACTCTCAGTCGCATTTCTCAAAACTACCTTTTTTCCTCGCTACCGGCAAATGCCTTTTCCTTTCGGCGTAGTAAACAACCATTACCGCGTAACGATCGAGAACGTGAAATAAATGCACCATTACACCACGTCGGAGGGGAGGAGGGGGCATTCGCGATGCAGGGCCCCTCGTTTCGCGTGCGCCAGGCATTTATTTTTGATGCTCCATTTAATGCAAATCTGCGGCTAATTAAAAAGGGCCGACGAAAAGAAAAGGTGACAAAGAGGTTTGCGTTTGCCTTTAATGGTCGAATGGGCGGTTGGGGTCTTTTATTTTAAATAACTTCCCGCGGCCTGTCAACAAGTTAATGCCGCCATTTTTTGCAGAGCGCGTTTCCCGATCTCAAGAGTTTAGAGCGAAGACCTTAATATCAAAAGCGGGCGGTTATAAGTGTCATCAACAACGGCCAGGAAAATTAATAAGTGTTGGTGGACGTGTTGCTTTTGCTGCAGGTAATTTTTAATTACTAACATTTTTTTGAAAAAGCATTTTTTGGGAGTGGGGTTGGAAGATGCCATTAATTTAAAATCTTAAATTGTAATGATCTCGGGAATTTTACCGAAACTGATTATTCCATTCATTAGTATGAGTGCTTCGGAAGGTGTAATCTTCTGTCGGGGTTTATGTTGCTCAAATAAGGAGTTTTGCTGTTGTTTCGCATGGTAATTAATACGCACGCAGTTGAATTCAGCATGTTCTGACGTCTCAATTAAAAATCATGAATTGCGTCGTTGAAACTCTAATGAATCGATTGAGCAAAAAACCTTAGGAAATGGCCTAATATACCAAGTATGTAAGCGTGCTCTTTTGTCGTAATTTATCGATGTATTCCAAACCTGAAAGTGTCGTTATGTAATACCAGACGAAACATTTTTGCCGAATCATCTCTTTCGAAAAATTTCTGTAGAGAATTCAATAAAAATTTCTATAGAATTCTATAAAAATTTCTATAGATTCTTTAAAAATTTCTATAGAATGTCGTCTACAGAATTGCGACCCGTATTTCTATAAGCTCTATAATGTGAACTTTACAGAATATTTATAAAAATTTCCACAGAAAATGTCTGTAGAAACCTCTATAGAATTCTATAACTCATTTATTTTGTTTCGCGAATTTACTTTTCTATTTTCATAGAAATTTTTATGTTCGATAGAATTATGGTTCGCTTATCTATAAGCACTATAAAGTTTACAGAAAGTCTAATGAAATATTTATAAAAAATGTCTGTAGAAAATAATTATAACTGTCCTTTATAAAATTCTATAGAAGCTCGTTTCTTTTGTTTCACAACACATACATTTTACCTTTCTATAAAATCCTTCTGTATAGAATATTTTGAAATACATTTCTATAGAGTCAAAGATTGTTTTCTCTAGAAATCTATAGAAATTTTTTTGAAAGAAATGTAATTTCGTTTTGATAGAATTCTATAAAGTCCAAAATAACTCTACAAACTCTACCTTTCCCTCTACCTACCAGCATTTTGTTTGAATGTTTAGAGTTTTTGAGGCACAAGGACTATATTTGGCCATGCTGCGCCACACACAAAACATAAAGGAATTCAAGGAATGTGCATGTACACTCGCGGAAAGTTTTTCTGACAGAGAAAGGAGAAATATTCCCGGAAAGGAATCAAAACCAACAAGAATCGAATCTGTGCCGCCAACAACTCTCAGGTTGCAAGCACTGTACTCGCCGAGGCACGACGGTATCCTTGTTGGAATAATCGTCATCTGACCGTGGTTTAAAATTACGTAATGTTGTCCTCGGAACTTTTCCTTCGGGTTCCTAATATCCCGCTGTGTTGCTCCATTGCGACGTTAATTGAAATACCTACCTTCCTTCTTTCCTGTGAATATGCCTCAAATTACGCTACTCACAAAGTTTTTTCTAACGAAAAAATGTGAAAGTGAGTCTGTAAAAAAAATGTGTGTAGAGCATTATAATATACTGAAAATGGTCCTGCACAAAAATATTGACTTAGACTAGTGGAACAATAATGTATCTGTTCGTCATTGTTTGTGTGTTATACTATCCCAGAAATTAAAAGCAATACTATTCCACTAGAAATAGCCCTGCATATAAGATATTAGGTCAGATTTAGATAAACGTTTGTGTATAAAGCATAATATTTTACTGAAAATGGTCATGCGCAAAACATATTGACTTGGACTAGCGGAACCAAAATGTATCAGTTCGTCATTGTTTATGTGTTATCCTATCCCAGAAATTAAAAGCAATACTATTCCACTAGAAATAGTCCTGCGTATAAAATATTGGGTCAGATTTAGATACATGTTTGTGTGTAAAGCATAACATTAAACTGGAAATGGTACTGCACAAAAACTATTTGCTTACATTAGGGGAACCAAAATGTATTTGTTCGTCGTTGCTTGTGTGTTTTCCTATCCCAGAAATTAAAAGCAATATGTTTCATTAGAAATAGCCCTGCATACAAGATAATGGGACAGATTTAGATAATCTACAAAGCACTGGTATTGTTCATCGTTGTTTATGTTATCCTGCACCAGAAATTAAATATAAGATTCCACGGTAAACAGTCCTGCCCATAAGATATCGGGACATATCTAGCGAAGTTACAATGTATCTCTTTCGATCTTCATTGCTTATTTGTAGCACAGGTATTTCATTTCAGAAGCACATTCCTAACAATAGAAGCATGCACAAAGCTAAACCAAATTAATACACATGCCTTACGTCGTGAATAACAACAAGAGACATTATCTTTTCCAAAAGCTTATTTCCCCTTTCTATTTTCTGTATAGATAAAAGCATAAAAGGGCGTTTTAATTCGCCGATAAAGATCCATGTTTGCTCTGCTAAGTTATCTGTTTTAACTATCTTAATCGCACTGCATCGAGGAAACACGCTCGCTTGTAAAAGGTTCGCAACAAGAAATTAAACGAGAATCGAAAAGCAGGTGCTTATTCTACCGCAAACAAAAACACCCGCGAAGCAAAAAGTGAATACAATCGATAAATAAAATGAACACTCCTCCCCAAAACATGAAAGGGAAAAACTGTTTTCGACCCAAGAGAGAGTGAAATTAAAATTAACGGAACTTTCAACGGCCTTTCGATTTACATAAATGGCGATGTTGTGCCGGCAAAATATTTTAACGGTTTTGAACAAAATCGAAGTTTATTTTTTAATTTCCCGAGCTGTGGGAACTGAAGTGAAGAAAGGCAAAAGTGAAATATTACGCGTTTCAGCTGCCGTGTGCTCACAGTTCAAAAAGAATTTTCTAGGAGAAAAAAAATGGCACCTCATTTTACGAGTCATTTCCAACAGCTGACATAAAAGTTAGCCGGGCGAAGTAAAAAAAATTTGTTTTTTCATATTCCTGAATACATCAAAGTAGGTGTTTACATGCAAATTTGAGAAATTTCGCATTACCACGCATACTGTCGGTGTAGCGTATTTAGCGCCGTATCAGTGCATCATCTTGAATTAAATTTCGGAGTGTCGCTTAAAGTTCAAAATGCTTGAATATGGTAAGCAGAGATTGGTAAGAACCATTTGCGTTACGCAAATGGAATGGCCTGTTGTTTTCTTTCCGCTTTCCACAAAAACCATTCCAAAAAAACTGCACATTTTGGGTGGTATTTTTTAAATAAAAAAGAGAGCAAGTGTTGTTATCTGGTATTCTACAGTCTCTTGGGAGGGGGAGTCGAATTAATGTCACTCTGAAGCAACGCGAAGGGTCATTGGCGGTCGCCATTGACGATTCGAGGACAACACATCGTCATCTTGAACCACGGTCAGGTCAACATCTGATCTGGCATCGCCTTCTCCAAACTTCCATACCACTTCAACGTAAAGGCATTTGAAGTCAGGACAGATTTGCACAAGCTGTGGCAAAGTGACAAAAGAGGAGATCTTGATTCACCTGGCCGGATGAAATCGTTCTTTGTCAGACAATGGCTAGCCCCTCGTTTGGAATAGGAGTGGAAAGGATGGGATGCTCCCCTCTTGGAATTTTTCGGACGATGGAAAACTGACCAAGGGTTTCTCCCAAGAGACGGAGGCTTCGAGGCTTGGAGCAGAGAGGGCTGGGTCATCGATCGAGACATTCTCTGACAGACTCGAGAAGAGTTTTGTCGTTGTGAGGGCGTCAGCCAGAGACTGCCCAGACTTTTGAAGTTAAGTCTATGGTGGAGACTCTTTGCTATGTTTTATTTGAAATGTTGTGACTGTAAACATAATTAGCCAAGACGAAATAAAATAATATTTGTTATTATACAATATTCAGATATCTTAAAATATCCTTCCTGCCAAATCTTATACAAGCCCGTTTTTACAAAGCCCCCACACAAGAGACTGTCTTTACTCGGATCAGGTTTCGAATTCGCAACCCTCCGATTCCTAATCCCTTACTCTTCTAACCGTGCTACTGTTGCCCAAGAGGAAGTTGGAATTAGTAAATTAGTATGATCTGATAGGTAGGTAGTGTTATTTTAACATCAGACTGGAGCAACACAACGGGCTATTTATGACGGTCTGGGATCAGTCCCCCAAAGGAAAAATCCGAGGACAACGCCGCGTAATTTAGAGTCACAGAGACGACCCAACGAGAACTTTTGGTCAAGTCAGATTTAAGGTGCACTCAGCCGCCTCTACACTATATGCTTACGAATATCCGTCCACTGACCCGGATTCGAACGAGGAAACTTCCGATCTAGAGGCTGACACCTTAACCACCAGACCGGTTGATCGTCTGCATTGTGTGTATGTCGATTAATTGATATTGTATGTCTTGTGCTTGGCGCAGTATGACCAAGTACACTGGGCAACAAAATTTCAAAAATTTTCTACTCCCTAGATGAAGTTAGTCATTTCCTATTTAATGCAATGTACTAAACAAGAACATGACAAAGAAAAAGCTGAATTGGCTACGGTTGTTTTTGTAATGAGTACGCATTATTGAGAAAAAATGTATATTCGGACCTTTGCTTTCTTTTGGCCTGTCATTTGTGATGGACGAGGGGAGTATGTTGTCCAACGATAGTCAGCCAGCATTGACGTGGACCATTTGTTCATGTACCGCTACTCCCTCTTTTCAATGTCCTGATTAAAACATTCGCCGTGCTCATCACTGACTTCCCCGCAGCCTTACTTGCTGTAGTTACTCCTCTACAATAGCAACTTTAGATTAACGTACGTCTCCTTCATGTAGACAGCATGTCCGATAGGTACGGACGGAAGCTGGTTCCCGTTATACAGCAAAACCTATTTGAGACTCAGTTTTGACGCATCTATAAACACCCGCCATTCATGGGGTTCATGTGCAATGCTGAATTCTTGTAGTAATCCATAAATATCGCAGAAGAACACAAGGTTTTCTTATTCAAAGAAAGATTAGAAGGACTGGCGACGACGGCAAAATGAATTCACTTTGACATTTTGTTCGAGAAGATTCCACTGTCGAAGTCTTGTGGCCAGTAATTCCGTTTCGCTTTTGGACAAATCCAAATCTCAAACAAGATCGCTCAGTTCATCCGAGCGAAGTTTATGTGGCGCATATGTTTCATCAAAACACGAAAAGTCATCACCCATAGTGCCACCACATGCTGACGTTGACGATTTAAGAGATTTCGCGGACAGATGGCGATCTTCCTCGTTTGAACTGGTAGCAAATACTGCAGGATGCTCTGGAAAAAGGAGTCCTTCGCCATGCGATATAGGACGCATATGGACGATGGTATATTAGGATGTGTATTCAACTGTCCACATTTTCTTGATGATAACTCCAAAAACCGGGAAAACATGCAGGAATAACAGTCATCAATGTGATAGGTCGGCTCCCTCCAAACAATGGGCACATCAAATGACATCGCCTTTCTTTTGCAATTAAACCACTGTGATATAAATATTTACTGCACAAATGCAGCAACACACGTGTGGGGACCAGTTATTTATCCTGGTCGCCACACTGTAACAATCACTTGCGTATGCTAGAGCTTCCAAAAATATGGACGAAATGGAAAGAACTTTCTTGAGCCATGCCGTTTCACGTTTATAAATAAACTATTGCTTGATCTTGCGAAATTACCTTCGTGAAGCCGCCAATATAAACTTTGTGTCTATGATGCAATAACTTATTTGTGTTAAAGGATGATGAAATATGCCGTAACAATTTCGCCGTCATGTATTTATCTTACTAAATAGGATTATATTACCCGATAGCACCTATAGAACGGACAAAACGTTCATACACCGCAACGAGAGCCTATCAACTTTTTTAAAGTTGATATTCGTGTTCAGCACTTTGAAATCATTCAGAATTGGGTTTCTTCATCTAAGAAGCAATTTCACTGTTGAACAGTGATATGGCCCTTGCGCTATAAAAACCCAACCAAACTTGGGGTCGCCAAACTTCTTTAACCGTCGACCCCTTTCAAGAGTTTATCGACTTTTCATCGACCCCTCTATTTTACTATTACGTACAAAAAAAAGGCTGTTGCGAGGGCTTAGATTGTTTATTTTACAGTTAGTGTAAATTGTATGTATAATATAGTGCATATTTTTATATTGGTTAGCGTCAAAGGATATGTTTTCGTTTTTGACGTCCTTAACATTACATAATTGATAGCGGAATAAATAAATTATAAAAAATTTTTGAAAACAAAATAACAGTTATAAAATTTTCTTCATACACTACCATACAATAATGGACCGGACGCCAGCGGATTTGCATAAAATCCGCCTACTACTTTTGGGGTGTTTTTCGTGGTATGGCCTGGGACCTTGATACGTTGTTCCTGGTCAATTGAACGCCGACGCCTACATGAACATTTTGGACAATCAGGTTCTTCTTACGCTCTGGCAATTTTATGGAATGGACGAATGTTACTTCCAGGTAGACATTGCTCCATGTCATGTTGCAGCCTCTGACCTCTTTGGCGGCCCCTAACCAAACTAATCTCTTGTACTTGCAGGTGAAAATAAACCTCGGTGCCGGCGAAGCAGTCCTGTCCTCTACTCCTGGGCTCCACCTCAACGACCTCCTGTGGCACGAGATCGAGTTGCACCGGACGGACGCCGAGCTGACCCTGGTCATCGACGGCCTGCACACCACCTACCTGGACATCCCGGGCCGGTTCTTCGAGCTGAACGTCAAGTACGGCGTGTTCGTGGGGGGCGTGGGCGGCTTCAGCGAACTCTTCCTCGGCAACATTCCCAACTTCCGCGGGTGCGTGGACGACGTCATTTTCAACAGCCACGACGTCCTCAAGGTCGCCGCCGCGTCCTCGTCAGTCGACGAGCACAACGTCGTCGCCGTCACCTGGAACTGCAGCGACGAGTTCGAGGCCCTCTCCAACCAGCCTATCAGCTTCGTGGACAAAGGTACGTGCAAACGGCGTCGTTTATCCCCTCTGGTGACATATCATTTCCCTAGAACGAATCTGATCAGATTTTGATCATCAACAGAAAGTCGAAAGCTTCTTGATGGCGGGATATCTCATCATTTGCAAAATTAGTCAGATCTTCATGGATGAGATATCTCGTCGAAGTCATGTGCAGGGTTGAACGCAATTGCACTGTTCTTGCACCGAAAAATATAACACATTTTGGTGTGTATCAATTATTCGGTTATGCAAAAATTCGTCCTGTTTTTGTTGACAAATTTTTAAGAAAAATTATTTTATAGACAAAAAATTACATTTAACCAATATAGTATGTGAAGTTCTGTTCAATGACCTTTCTCCATCTTCGGTAACTCCATCATTCCGCGCTCATACAAGTTCTGAGGTTTACGGCTAAAGAACTCACCCAGGTGACGAAAATTTTTGAACCACTTTTCAGCACGTGGGATCGTCAACAGCAAGCTCCCTCACCCTACACCACTCGTAACTTCTTTTGCGTCTGAAATGCATTCTTGTCGTTCTTGAAATTAAAAAGTATATTATGTCGAAAATGCTCCTTACTTTCTGTCATTAATAATGCTTAACAAAATTTAAAAAAAAGAAAAACCCAATAACACTATTTTTTCCCAAGTACTCGATTAAATTCCTTCTTTCAAATAACATCCTAACTTTACGCATGTGAAGTAGATAACACTTACGTTTTGCAATGCAATGGCATCTAGTTTAACAAGTTCGCTGCTGGTCACTTTTTCCCAGGAGCCGACTTACTTTTTGTAACAAATATGATTGAAAAGTGCGCCAATACCAGAATAGATTGGCGTGGTATTGGTGGTACATTTAATTATTGCCCCATCATAGAAATGAATTTTTTTTGCTAATAAAGATATAAATTCGAAACCACATACCTTTACAACTAGCTTCTAACCTTTACTCCACGACAACACCTAACATATAATGCCAGTTCAAGCGGACAACAATCACGCGTTGCCGCGAGATCAGCAGCGAACGTGTTAAAAACGATACGAATTTTTGTATCAATCATTAGTTTGTGCCATGGGGTGAAAAGGTTGAAAATCATCGCTCTGTTTTAACCATTTAACTACGGCTATAGAAATAACAAGCGTGAGTTTTTCTTGGCGCGAATCTTATAACTTTCAAGGTACAACAGCTGTACCGACTGTAGTTTAAAGGTTAAGTCAAATAGTCTCAAAAGCTTTTATTTCCAAAGTTTTGGCGAGTTTGAATGAAAATTTACCCAACGAACAAAAATTTGGTCTTTATAGGTGCGTATACATTTCCGAGCCGAACAGTTCGTTGAAATTATTTCCACAACGACTTCCAGCGATCCATGGGAAAGGAAAGAACCAACCGGGAACCACCAGGCAATCATTTTCAGCCAACGGTGATGAGCATGCAACGAACTACTCACTACGGCGTCCCAATCTGTACCAAGACCGTCTTTGAGTTCATCGAAAAACTTCCAAGAAGCGGATCACCATGAGCCGCTTGTTAGGCACCCAAAACCTCGTCCCAATCATAAGAACTAGAGGCTCGTGAACGGTTCGGTTCAAAATGCATACGCGCCTTAACCTTTTGACTACGACTATAGATATTACTGAGGAGATTCTTTCTTGGCGTGATTCTTATAACTTGTAAGGTACAACTGCTGTATTGGTCTCAGTCTGAAATTTAATGTAGTTTTAAAATAACTTTTCTCTCTCAGGTTCCTTCCTCGCGCTCCCCTCGTGGAACGCCCGCAACGGCGGCACCGTCTCCTTCGACGTCAAGACGCAGACCCACACGGCCGTCTTGTTTTACAACGCTGGAGTGCCTTTGAAGTCCGACTTCATCTCCCTGGAGATCCTGGATGGCAGAATCACGGTCTCTGTCAACGAAGGCAACGGGGCGGTGGTCCTGCAGTCCGACGTGGTGGTCAGCGACGGCACCTGGCACCACATGGAGGTCCAGTTCAGCCAGTCGTACATCGAAATCGTCGTCGACGGACAGGCCAAGAACCTCAGGCCGGGCCTGGGCGAGAACCGGTTCTTCGACCTGTCCGGCCTCTTCTACGTCGGTGGGATCGAGCTCAACAAGCAGCATCGTGCCTTACAGGACGGCCTACAGTCCGTCTTCTCGGAGCGCGCGGAGTCGTCCCTCAAGGGGTGCATCAAGAACTTCAAAATCAACAATCAACAGGTGGGCTTGAGGGAAGCCGAGGTGACCCACGGCGTGCAGCCGGACTGCGCGTGGGAGTACATGTGCTTGCAGAAACCCTGCGTGCCGGAAGCCGAGTGCTACCAGGACGGGATCGACAGCTTCAGGTGCATCTGTGAACTCGATAACTGCGTCAGGACGAACTTCTCGTCGGGGTACAAGCTGTACACCAAGTCTTCCGAACCCATAGACCTGGAAATACTCAACCTCCAGCCCCTGGTGATTTCCGAAGGGGGCAGCGACCTGATCACGTCCAGCCACATCCGGGTGATTTTGGACTACCAGAAGAACGGAATTCGCGAATCGGGGGTGCTGTTCCACATAGTCGAGGCCCCAAAGCACGGGTCCTTGGAGATCGAGGTGTGGCACGGGACTCCGGACAGCATTTTCACGCTGCTGGACCTCATTACGGACAAGGTGAGGTATTCTCACGATGGGTCTGAGACCAAGACGGACGCGGTGGTGTTCGAGCTCGAGTTGAGGGCACGGGAGGGCAGGCTGCCCGCGTTTCTGGAAAAGAAGCACCGTTTTGTGTTCCATATCCAGGTGTTGTCCGTCAACGATCCGCCCAAGCTGAAGATGCTCGCGGGGAAGATATTCCGGCTGGCGAAGAACACCAAGAAAACCATTACGGCCGATCTCCTGAAGGCCGAAGACCCCGACAGTCAGCCCAGCGACATTGTGTACACAGTCCTAAATTTAGGATCCCCGGAAACCGAAGGGTTTTTCGAAAATGCGAAGGCTCCGGGGAAAAGCACGGATACCTTCACTCAAGCCGACATCAATGACAACGTCATCAGTTACAACAGCAAGGGCGCGGGAAACGTTCGAGTTACTATACGAGCTTCGGATGGGATCCAGTCCGACCAGACCACTTCCACCTTTCGCATTGCGCCGTTTGAGCTGGAGATCACTTTGATGAACAACACCGGAATAGCATTGCCTTACGATTCCTATGCAATAATTTCGTCGGATAACTTGACGTTCGTCGACAACGCCCCCGATCAGAATCTAGAGATTCGGTTCGATGTCGTCAAGTTGCCGTTGCACGGAAGCCTGCAACGATTGCGCAATAATAATCGCTGGTACGGTGTCAATCACTTCACGCAGAGGCAGCTGAGGAAGGAGAAACTGAGGTACATACACACAAGCGGACGAACTGCTTACGACGAGTTCAAGTTCACCGTCTCCTCCGGAGACATTAAGTTTCCGACTGTGTATGATTTCCGAATAACGTTCATTCCCATCAACTTGAGGCAGGTCTGCAATTCGGAGCTGCAACTGAATAAGAAACTGGACGGCATAATCGGCGAAACGGAGCTCAAGTTCGAAACCTACCCCATAGCCACCGTCAGCAATCGCATCACGTACACTCTGAGGGTGCTGCCGGTTTACGGGAACCTTATCCTTTTTCATTCCGGAGACACCGAGCCTCGGCACAAGAAACTGGAAGTATCATCCAACTTCACGCAGAACGACATTGACTCCAAGAGGCTCAAGTTCAAACTACACCGAAAGAGTTACTCCAGTGTGGAAGACCGCTTCACTTTTAAGGTTTCCAGCCCGGGTACAGAAGCGTTTAGCGAAGTCGAGTTCAAGGTGAAGCACAAGCCAGGGGAAGTGGAGGCCGTGATCATAAACGAGAAAGTCACCGTCTTGGAAGGGGGAACGTCCACCATAAGTCCCAACGAGCTGCACATCGAAATACCATCCAAGTCGGTGATCGTTTACAACGTCACGACCCCACCGAGACACGGGATCTTGAAGAAGCTGAACGCCGATCTGAGCGAAGTAGAGGAAGACTCGGTCCACCTCATAAGCTCGGAAGAGATATCTCAGAACAGGCTGATCTACGTGCACGGGGATTCAGAAAACGAGCGAGACCTATTCCACTTCACGGCTTTCGCGGCAGACGGCACCGGCGAGAGCTTCGTGTACTACGGCACGGTGCACGTCCACGTCATCATGAAGAACGACAATCCGCCCGTCAGGGAGATCGACAAGGTTTTCCACGTCGTCCTGGACGGCGAGAGGAAGCTGACGAGCTTGGATCTGAGGTACGTCGATCCCGACATCGACTCCACGCCGGCGGACATCCAGTACACGCGCCGGAGCATTCCCAACGGGGCGCTGTTCCACGTCGATGACATGTCCACGCAGGTGTACCAGTTTACTCAGGTGGATCTGAAGATGGGCAAGATCATTTTCCGCCACAGTGGCGCTCCGTACGGAAAAGCGGTCTTGAGGATAACAGACGGCAAGTTCTACGCTACTGGCGTGCTGGAAATACAGGCCTCCAAACCCTACATGAACATCACCCAGAATACAGGGTTAGTCGTCAAGCGTGGTGAAAACGCGCTGCTCTCTGCTTCCAACTTAACGGTCGAAACGAATCTGGACGCCAATTCCGACGACATAACCTACAAGATAACCTCCTCGCCCAAGTACGGCGAGGTTCTCTTGAACGGAAAACTCGTCAACGAGTTCACGCAGAGAGACCTGAGGCTGGAGAATGTCGAGTACGAGAACGACAACAGCGTGAGCTTCCAAGATTCCTTCAGCTTCTCGGCCTTCCTGGACGACTGCACCGTCGACGGGAGGTTCGAGTTTCGGATCTATCCGGAAATTTACTGGGAGCCTCTGAGGGTGATGCAGAATCGGACCCTGTACGTCGACGAGCAAAAGCTGGTGACCATCGACTCTTCGGCTTTGAATGTATCCCAGCAGAACATAAACACGCACAACATCACGTTCACTGTGAGGGTCCCGCCCAAGTACGGTTTCCTGGTCATGGGCGACGTTCACGACTACGGTGACCTCAAGTCCGCATCGAAGACCCTGCCCACCAACGTCTTCACACAGTCCGCTTTGAACGAGCGCCGACTGCACTACTTCCACACCGAGCAGAACGCGTCCGAAGACCACTTCGTCTTCGACGTCACCAACGGCATCACGTCACTGAGGGACCTGTCCTTCTACTTCAAGATCATATCCAAGATCATCTTCCTGAAGACCAGCAACATCACGGTCATCGAGGGCAGCGAGGTACCCATCAAGATCGGCGAGATCAGCGCCAGTAATCCGTACTACGAAAGCTGGATCACGGAGTACCTGGTGATAGAGAAACCCAAACACGGCTACATATCCTACATCAAGAACTCCCGGTCCCGAATCTCGAGATTCAGCGTGTCCCACCTTCGCGGCGGGTTCATCCACTACGTCCACGACGGGTCGGAGACGACACGGGATTGGTTCACGCTTGTCGCCAACGCCACGGCTTTGAACAAGGAGAGCGCCCCCAGTACGGTGCACGTGTTCGTGGAGTCGGTGAACGACGAGTCGCCGCATGTGGTCAACAATACCGGCCTGGACGTGTGGGAGGGGGATGTGACGGTCATCACCAGCCGTCACCTGGCCGCGGCGGACGACGATTCTGATCCTGCGGACATCAATTTCGTCATCTCGTCGCCTAGTAACGGATACGTCGCCTTGAAGAACGATACCAAGACGCCCATTCTGACCTTCACGCAAGATCAGATTGACAGGGGATTGATAGCTTTCGTCCATACTGGTAAGTAGCATTGATATGGTGCCAGTCTTTGTGCATTGGCGGGTTGTGGTTGCCCGGTTGGAAGAGTAACTAATTAGTAACCGGAGGCGTGCCATTTGGTGTCCAACCAAAGACCTTCGTGTACAAAAGGAGGCAGCTCGTCGTTACTGGGTGACGAGCAGCCTCCTTTTGTACACGAAGGTCTGCACTTTAAATTTGTAGTGGTGTCAAATGTCCTCACGTTGACATGTTGGTATGGAGTGGAAGTTTGGTAATTGGTAATTGGTAATTTTTTAGTTAACGTCGTACTTGAGCAACACAACGGGCTATTGACGACGGTCCGGGATCAGTCCCTTAAGGGAAAGATCCGAGGACAACACCTCGTAATTTTGAACCACGGTCAGATGACGAAGCAACACCTGAAATGGCTCCCCACTCTCCAAACTTCAACGCCAACCCAACGTGAGGACTTTCGGCCACGACAGATTTAAGGTGCACCAGCCGCCTCTACACCATACGTTTACAAACATCCATGCCCTAACCCGGATTCGAACCAGGAACCTTCCGATCTAGAGGCTAACACCTTAACCACTATACCGGTTGGTCGGCGAGTGGAAGTTTGGAGAGTTGGGTGACAGATCAGGTGTGACCTGGATCGGAAGGTTCCTGGTTCGAATCCGGGTCCGGGCATGGATGTTTGCAAACGTATGGTGTAGAGGCGGCAGGTGCACCTTAAATCTGTCGTGGCCGAAAGTCCTCACGTTGGGTTGGCGTGGAAGTTTGGAGAGTGGGATGCCAGCTCAGGTGTTGCTTCGTCATCTGACCATGGTTCAAAATTACGAAGTGTTGTCCTCGGATCTTTCCCTTAAGGGACTGATCCCGGACCGTCGTCAATAGCCCGTTGTGTTGCTCTAGTACGACGTTAACTAAAATTACCAAATTACCAGGTGTGACCTGGTCATCTGACCATGGAACAAGATTACGTGACTTGTCCTCTGGTCTTTCCCTTCGGGTTTGAACCCGGACTGTCATCAATAGCCCGTTGTGTTGTCTAGTACGACGTTAATTAAAATTACCATTACCCGGAGCGTCGCCAATAGCCCAGTGTATTTCTCCACAGCGACGTTAATAAAAATACATTGTTTAATAGTGTAAATAAGCCAGCTCAGTAGTGATCTCATCATCTGTCCGTGGTTCAAAATTGTGTGCTTTTTCCTCAGATCTTTCCCTTCAGGTTTGATTCCAGACTGTCGCCAATTGCCCGTTGTGTTGCTCCAGTGCGAGATTAATTAAACAATCTGCATTGTGTATTGACATAATAGGAAAAATACGACTACATTTGTAATTGTAACCCTTCTTCGACGACATATCTTTTCCATCAAGATATGACCAATTTGGCGAAAGACGAGTTACCTCGTCATGAAGAAAACCTACAAATCATCGATGTGCTGTCCCTTCGGTATCAATCCCGAATTGACAGCACATCGTCATTTAAATCACGGTCAGAGGGCCTGAGCTGGTACCCACACTACAAAAGCTCATATTACGCTACCTACGTGAGGACATTTGCAGACACGAAAGATTTAATGTGGCCCAATCCCCTATGTACAATCCCCTATGTACACACTATGGTCATTAGTTGAGCCAATTTTACCTCGCAACCTTTTGGTTGCTAATCCGTTACTCTTCATACTGGGCTACCACAGCCCCAAAGCTGCACGTGGATTTTTATGCATATTTTGTTCCTATCACTCTTTTGAAAAACCTTTTTATGCATAAGAAACTTAGAAAATCGTTAATTTTTCTCAGCAATTTCAATCGCGTACTCTTTAATATTCAATTTGGATGGGCAGTACTAGTATTTCCTTTTTATGGCCTTCCCCATTCTTCGTTTAATCGAAAGAAATTTCTACCGACAAGGTTTGAAGATGAATAGGATTCTGCCATGAAACTCTCTTCGGCTATCTTCATTCGCCATAAAAGGAACTCGTAGCAAATGCTTCACTTTGACAGAAACCAATCCGATTGATTGTTACCATTTGTACGGTTTCGATTTACCGCAATCATTTTACCTTTGGGATTGCTGTTATTCCAGAGCTAGATCTGCAACACCTAAAGTACTCTCCAGACCCGCACCATTAAATTATCGAGGTTTCGTTTCCTTTTTCTGGACGAACTTCTTCAGAGACTAATGTAGATTGACCTGTTTAAATCGACTCGATTTCCTCCCTGAAATAAAAGACTGTGTTTTGTTTTAGAGGGAACGCTTAAGACTCAATGTTTCAAACTATGCCTCATGTAACTCTCCTAGTGGTTTCAACTAGATATCTCGACGCAAAATGTCTGACGAAATTTGCTAATGACGAGATACCTAGTTGAGATCTTGATGGAAGAGACACATCCTCCTTAAAAAATGACTAGGTGACCAGATCTCGATTTCATCTTCGAAAATATTTATTTCGGTTTCGGGATATCACGTCATTAACAAATTTGGTCTGATTTTTATGGACGAGATAATTAGTCCAAACCTATTGGAGGGTTAACTTCCTGGTGGTTCTCTCGACGAGAAATCTCGTCACTAGAAAAATTCATCAGAACATGATGTACAAGATATCTCGTCAATAGAATAAAACTTATCTAGTATTGGTCTCGTCCTTACAAAAATTCGGTTTTATCTGGATGACGAGATATCTCGTCAATTGCAAAATCGATTAGATCTTAACAGATGAGTTATCTCCTCAAAACCAATTGGAGGTCGAACTGTGATGTTCATTATGTGGCGAATTTAACCATCACTAGGTAAATAACAGTGTGGCCCAACTCCCCTTGAAGTACTTTCTAGTGACAGTCGCACTGTCTTTCACCAGTCTTGCTAAACTGGTGACCCAAACGTGATCATAGCCATGCGCACTAGGTCTTTCGCACTGTTCGTCGCTTCCGAACTTGCAATAATCGGTAGGCACTTCAATGGGTGGTCCACGATGAACACTGATTGCTAATGCAATACTTGCGTCTTCCGCCAGTAATGAACCGTCCATTTGGGTATATGCCTAGTCTGGCTCTTAAGAGCTAGCAAACTGCGCAAGCGCACACTTGGAAATGAACTCCAATGGCGACTGTTTTGTGATTTGAATCTGCCATAAATTGCCAAAAATAGTAGTCTTTTCTGTTAGGAAGAAGAGTTTAAGTTTGTGATAGGGGGTATGGGAGGTATAAGAGAGCTAAAACTTTTCCTCCGTTTCCCGCCTTTTCAAAATCTTGTCTTCGTTTCGTACTCGCGACTCAATTGTGGTTTGAGATGCAAACGCATAAAACAACAAACGAATTGAATAATTAAACTAAAGAGGAAAATGTATTCCACCGTTAAAAGTAGTTTTGTTTGTGGTAAGAGAAGGGGTCTCGATATATCCCCTTTTTTTCACGGAAAGAATAGGAACTTCGAAAGTTTTTAACTTGATTAGATATTTGAATTTTTGCAAACGAAAATGAATACGCTCGGATATTTTCTTTAGGAGTGTTGACAAATTGATCATCAAAATACTAATAAATTCATTTCTAGAGAATAATTTCATGTCAAAAATTTCATAATCGATCTGCTTCAATAGTCACGTTGTGAAATTTAAAACAAAAAATTAAAACTGCACAAAATTTGTTTAAAAAATTAATTTTTGTTGAAAATTCTTAAACTATAGAACGTTTAGACAACTTCTTTTTTCTTTTCCTACAAAAACTCGCCAATTAACTCTGATTATTCAAGAGTTCTTTAAATTTATGAGCATAAAGGTTTCACAGTATTCCTGTGTTCACTGCTATAGCAGTGAACACAGGAATACTGAATACCTATAGGAACATTTGTGAAAAAATCACTAAATTTTTTAATAATCTCATAGCAACCAACAATTTTGGAACTCCATTATAACATTGCATTTCTTGTGTACACAATGTTTAAGTGTAGGAATATTTAAGGATAGGATATAGAAGGATAGGAACGAACTTAACTTCTATTATAATTATCTCTACTATATTATACAAGGAAGTAGGTCACGGTGTTAGCCTCTAGATCGGAAGGTTCCTGGTTCGAATCCGGGGCATGGATGTTTGTAAGCGTATGGTGTAGAGGCGGCTGGTGCACCTTAAATCTGTTGTGGCCGAAAGTCCTTACGTTGCGTTGGTGTGGAAGTTTGGAGAGTGGGTGTCAGCTCAGATATTGCCTTGTCATCTGACAGTGGTTCAAAATAACGAATGGCTTAGGCTGAGACGGTGGTAACTAGTTGAATATCTTTAATATTATTAAAGGAAGTGTTTGTTTGTTTTCTGCCCGCAAATTCCTGACGAATCTATGCCACTTACAGTAATGTAATTTGGCACACAGGTAGTCCAATTTTTTTTGCAATTTTTGAGTCCCGGTGAATTTTAAAATTTAATCTAGAACATTTTAAAATGAATAAAATGTAAAAATTAATCATTATTGAATGCAGCATGAATGAAATCATTTTGCTCGGAGGAATGATTTTCCAGCAGACGATAAAAAACAAAAACTTTTAATTGGAGTTATTTAGTTCCTTTTTTCTATCTCCTAGACCGTTAAATATATAGTAAAAATTTCAACGGATTTAACATCTGCGGAAAATTTCATATTAGATCAATACCTAAAAATATGATTTTCTTTAAATAAATAAAAATTGTTTTAACTGAATATCTCTTATATTTTCGCAAGAGATTGTGACGGCACGTCAAACTTCGCGTTCAAGTAATAAACAGATAACATTTCCTACCCTCTTACAATTTCAGCAAAAAATAAAAATAAAAAAGATTCATTTTGGCTGGAAATGTTTTGTTTATTTTTGTAAAATCGGGATCGTTGAAGATAGTTTGAAAATTCCAACGGATTCGAAATCTGCTGATAATTTTACACTAGAAAATTTACCTTGTATTTCATTTTCTTTTAATAGATAATTTTTCAAAATATATTTCTATTTTCGCAAGAGATTCTGACGTCACGCCGATTGAATCTCTTCGCAATTGGAATTTGGCCGAATTTGACAATGACGAGGCATAATTCATAATTTGGTTTGCGAAGCAAACCACCACGAGCAACGTCATGATGGCCGTTATCGAATTTGGTCGCATTTGAAAATGACGTGGCCATCACGGTATTGCCCATTGTGTTGGTTTGCTTAGAAAACCAAACCAATATATTCCGCGCAACAAACTATTATATTCATAGTTTGGTTTGCGAAGCAAATCAAATGGGAATTCATTACAATAGGCTATGAATTTTTATTTGGTTTGCGAAGCAAACCAACACCACGAGCAACGCCATGATGGCTGTTATCGAATATGCTACGAATTCTCATTTGGTTTGCTTCGCAAATCAAATGGGAATTCGTAGCAATCACCGGGGGTTAGCGAGAAGTAGTTACACATGACCTCACAAAAACAACTGTCACGGGCAATGCCGTGTTTTTTTTAATAAAATGCTGTTTTTAAAATTTTAATGTTTGAGAAACACAAACTTTTTACAATCTCTGTTCGTCGTCGTCTCGTAAGAAAGATCGTCTGTATAATCTTTTGCATCACAACAGCTAATCAAGGCCGGATTTAAGAGTATGCCGCCTATAGGCTAAAATCCATTTGCCGCCCCCTCTATAGTTCATATTTGCTTAAATACATTTGTTTTATACTATAAAAGGATAGAGTTCATTCATGTTTTCATCTTTTTTAAACATAAAGTTCATTTATCTTAGATAAAACTACAATTTTAATGTTTTACATAATAAATTATATAGTCAAATTAGTTATCTACTTCGGTTTTTTTACTTGCTTCTTTTAAGATTCGTTAAAAAATGAAATGGGTTTCGAACTTAATTAATTCATTTGTTCTTGGAGATCAGAGATCACTATTTTAAACATATTTTTATATTTTAATACTAATGACTATCTTTTGCGTAATTGAAGAGCTGTATTCAATTTGAATTAAGTTATCCTACACTGAAATGTAATTACACAAATTGTAGTTAATTAATGGTTTATTTGTTGAAAAATATACAAACTTCTCTAAAACAACTCACCCTACGTAATTACCTATCTTATAATTGAAGATTAATCTTCATGTTCAAATTTACATATCTTTCTTACGAGATTCCTTAATGGCAAACTCGTTAATAATGTCCTCATATGAAAGTGTTTTTGTTGTATTTGCCTCAATACAAAGTAATGAAAGTGAGTTTAACCGTATTTCAGAAATACTAGTTCGCAGATTGTAGCAGGTATGCACAAACTTATCCTTGCAGCAATGTCCAAATTGGGGTAAACATCTTGTAAGGAATTACACCTCAGAAATTTCGAAATTCCTTCCAACGATTTATCAGATGGGTGATTATTACCCACAGCACAGTGATTTTTAAAGTGGATGCACTCTTCAGTGAAATCCGAATCCAAGTCATTTGTGTAGACGTGGTGGTGGCCTTTTTTCTCAGTTCCTCTTCCATATCTGTATTGTTATCACACAACTGAGTTAAGAAGTAGAATCGGTCTTGAAACTCGTCATAGGCCATTTTTCTTTTCTTGAATTCACAAACAAAAGAGTCTACAATTGGTAAAAACGTATTTATTTTAAGGTCATCCCTGCTAGTAAAGTTAACTTCTCCACTTCGGTCTTCGTCAGGCCAAACTTTTCTTTTTGGCTGTCTTTTATTATCTTTTTTATAAAATGTAATTTTGGTTATATACATGGCCAATTCCTCAAAGTAATCAAAGTTGTTTCTCTGTTCCGTAAAATATTCTTCAACAGAGCCAAATATCTGACCAACAAAACATCCACAGTTCCACTTTGCATGGCTTTGCTAACTTAATCGATTCTGTGAAGTACTGTGCTCCAGAAACACACCATAAACGCAGTCCCAAAACGTTCTAATCTTCGAAGTATTCCTCGGGATTCACATCTAGTCGTTGCTTTTTCTGTTGTGTCATTTGAAATTCCTGTCACATCAATGTACACTTCTTCCCAAGACTCTCGTAAACTTTGGCACGCGTCATCTCTTGTTTTGGTCAAAGCCATTTTTTTGCTATTAGATCTCTAGTAGCATCATTTAAGATCCACAAAGCTGGATCCTTATTTAAGGAAATTGCTAATGTTGGCTCGTTATTTTCTGTTAAAGATTGACTTTTAACATCAAATCTATCGGGTACAATCTGATTGTGAGAACTTACTTGTATTTCAGTAGGTTCTGATAACAACATGGCTGTTTTGGAACAACTCGTTCCAGAGAAAGCATTGTCGTCCCCAACAGAACCATCACAAACAGCTCGAGTACTTTCATGTTACCCTTTATCTTCTTTATCGTTCTTTTCTTCCACTGGCAAACTATTAGTTTTAAAAAACGTATATAGTTTTTTTGTTTGTTTCAGAACACGTTCTTGTTCTTGAAGTTTCAGTTTTGTTCGTTTTTTGTATTCAGCGCCACTGAGTCTCTACCTACCGTCATTCATAGTAGCTAGTAGGGAGTAGCCTACTTGTTAAAAACTTTACGTTATGTATTGGAATACTCTTAACTATAAAGCAAAATCGTAACAAACAACACGAACACGCCTTGCTCAACACAATCATCAACGATCCCGTTGTGCACACCGATAGACGAATGACAGCGTCAGACTCAGACAGACTAGACTGACACTACACTACTGACAGCGGAGCCACTGGGCCTTCCACCAACAGTGTTGTCCGATCGAATCGCTGCGCTTGTGCCAATATTATCAAACCAAATTAGATTGCACTACAAGAAAGTTATAATACAAGATTACGTGCTGTGAATTTATATTTTGTTATAGTTTTAGAAAGTAGGCTATGTAGAAGGACTAAATCATATTTTTAACGTCTGAAATACTTCATTTTAACGTTTGAATAAATTGCCAAACTGCCGCCCCTGAAAATTTTGCCGCTCTAGGCTGCAGCCTACTTAGCCTATTTAGAAATACGGCACTGCAGCTAATTGGACCATAATAGGCTAAAATGGATTGTCAACTACTATGAACATCCATGCCTATTACGGGACCTGATCTGAACACAGCCTGTTGAACTGAAGGCCAGAGCTTGGCTACCAGTTTGTTCTTCTTGTCCATCAAACTTCATTTGACCACATTAAACAGGCACGTGAATTTAAATCAGCTGATTTCAATCAAGTGATAAGTGATCAAGTTTCCTTCCTATATTGTGTTTGATAATATTGAAAATGAAATAACTATGATCAAAATGCATGTTATTTTTTCAAATGTTAAGAATTTGCTCGTCACACAAAAAATTATACTGAAAATCGACGAATAGGTGAAGAAGCTCAATATATACTCACTCAAATTGTAACTTGCATTCATTTAATGTTATTTGGTATTGTAATCTGTTCATGAAAAAATAAAGACACTTAGTCACAACGAAAAGGTTTTCTGGCAGTATTACAAAAGCCATTCCAATTTTGCACAAAAATTTCTTTCGACAATGTTAATGTTTTCATTATGTTTTGAATATATTCTCTCTCTCTCTCTCTGGTAATTTTAATTTTAATTTTATGCACTGATCCTTTGGAATTCCATTGCACTACTAGCTTAATCATTCTGGATTCATGGAATGGATTGGATTGAATGAACTTCTTGGATTTTTATCCCTCTTCCTGTTGACGTTCCCTCTAATTCTTCAAGGGGTTATTATATACTTGGATATTTAAAAAAAAAAAAATTATACACTTTGGTAAAATATTTAACAAGTATTAAATATATTTAGGTTTTATTTCTATTACCATGTATAAAGCAAATAGACGAAAGAACGAACACCTCAAACGTCGTGCTCGCACAAAAGAGGACGGAGCTAAACTAAATAATGTGAGCGGCACGAAGCCTCAACTTTAAGGCGTTCCTTCCGAGCCCGTTGACGCTCAGCATGGGATTCCAGAACTTTTATCTTGGATTCTCTATCTCTTCATCTCTCTTTCTATAGACACTTCTATAATTTTTGTTGTGTTTAATTTAGGGGGGGGGGCATTTTGAAATTTTTTCGAAATTTCCACCCTTTGAAGTCTAAAATCTAAACAAGTATTAAATATTAAAATTTTGTTTCTATTATTATTTATAAAATGCAAAGAGACGTAGCAAATGACACCTCAAACAAACAAAGTAGGCCAGAATTAGACTAAATTAATGTGAGTGGCAGTGCGCATTTTCGTGAACTTCACGAAGTGCATAATCGGATGACGTCAGCGCAAGATTAATGAACATTTACAACATTCTTTGTTTAATGCTCTTTTGAACGTGATCTCTTTCATTTTTTTCTTCTCCTTTCAAGTTATCAAATTTTTCGCATTTACGCTTTTATGTGAATTTAAAAAATAAAGCGTGGTATACCGGTTACGAAAGGAAGACATATTCAACGTCAAAAGCCAATTCACTCATCTGATGATTGAGTATGTTGAGAAAATAGAGTATGGATTGAAGTGAACATTTATTGGATTAATTGTGATGAAAAACTGCAATGATGAATTTTTTATTGCAAGTTCAAAATTCCACTGGACTGGCATGTTCTGGGGATGCTATAACACTTGTTCTATGCTGTTCATAGAGAAAACTTCACTTTCTTATGTTATGTATAAGCCCTTTTTGGTGTGCAAGGAGTATACGAAATACTTGTCAATGCTCAGAGAATTTCAAAACTAAGCATTTTTGATTGAAAGTTTTTGTGTTTCGTCTCATTTTATATTTCGTCATATTTTTGATCACAAATAACAATATTTTCAAATAGCGTTATTTTTACAAGCTAAATATTTATGAAAAGTAAGAATTTTTTTTATGATTCCTTTAATTTTATTTTTTATTACTGACTTGATTTTTTCTGAATTAGTAAATTTGAACAAATTAATTATTTTGTGTGAAAAGAACTAAAGAGATGTCATACATGTTATATTCATGTATCAATACATGCATGAACAATTCTGAAATGTGTATGATTTGAAATATTTTACACAATAGGGGGCTCCGCCCCCGGCTCGCCAATCTCCGGTGATTGCTACGCAATCCCATTTGATTTGCCTCGCAAACCAACGCCCCTTTTGCAAGCGTCTTTCCGGGCCATGACGTCACAAAACCAGATAAAACGATCTAACGTTTCATCTCCGCGATAAAAAATGTGTACACGATCGCGAAATTATACTTTTCATCGCATCGAATTTATTTCTGAACCAACTGTAAAAATAATTATGCCATAGGAAAGAGCGTATTCTAAACTTTCATGTGGTATTTTGAAATTTTAAAACTAATAGTATTAAGCTATAGATATGACAGTTTTAATTTGTATCGGAAATTACTATCTAAAAATTCCGAAATTTGTATGACCAACTTTTAATTGCATCGAATTTATTTATTAACCAATTTAAAAAATAACTGTACCACAAGAAAGAGTAAATTCTAAGGTTTCCAGTGATGTTTTCAAATTTAAAAACTGATAGTAATAAGCTATAGATATGGCAGTTTTAACGAAAGTGTCCTGATTTTCAAGAAAGTATTAACAGGAACCAAATTAAAATTTCTAAAAAAACTCGGTGATGTGTAAAAGTTCGCGTTTAGAGGTATTCTAAAAAAAATTCATGGCTGAAGACTGAACATTTGTACCGTGTTTCGCTCACTCGCAAGAATTTTGTTTTTTTTCGACTTTGACAATTAATCCACCCTAAACTACGTAATAGCCGCATAAGAAAAAAAATTATTCTCCATCTAGTTCCCTGTACAATTTTGAACAAACCTTATCAATTTAGCAATTTTCTGATGCGTACTTTCTGGGGAAACCATCTGAGAATTGAGCATAAAAAGCGAGTTTTCATTCCTGCGGCAGAAAATTCTTTTTAATATACAGAAGAATAAAAATTATGAGTCGTACTGTGATCCAACAAACTTATTTATCTAAGTTCAAAATTTTCACGTCACTGGTTATGGGTTACAATCAAAGTAACTGGCTTAGAACCAGATGAAACAATTTACGCGGTTCCATTATGTGATTTACTATGCTAAATTCTGTTGCATTTTAATCTTTAAAAAATTTGTCCAATTATATTTCCTATTACAATAATGTTATAGATAATATATACTATTAATGTTTAACATAAAAATCACAAAACTACCTAGAAACTAAACTGATTTCATTACCTAAGGTCCAAGAAATTTAGACTTGTACAGGCAAGGAATTAATTTTAAAACCATAAAATTCGATTATTTTAATTTTAAAAAATCATGGTTTTTTCATACCAATATGGAATGATAAATTTGCAATAAGACATAAAACTTTGAAATTTTAACAGGTGTCTGTAAAGTTCGTTCTATTTATTGTTACACTTACTCGTACTTGGTACTCTCAGATTTTTTTTCAGAACTAATCTTTTGTACACATAAAACTATAGGTATTGTCTTCTGTTTTGTGAATTCATTAACGATAAAGTTATTTTCTAATAAAAACGTGTAATTTATAACAAACTAGCCACTGCATGATGTAAGGTATTAAGGTGATGTGAGGCAGCCGTGAAACAAACACTTCCTTTTATAGTAGATTTAAAATTTGGACAATTTTGCATAAAATTTAAAAAAAAGTCAAAATTGTTTTGTTATCTTTCAAATTCTAAAGTTTTCATCATTAGGTTTCTACTTTTTAAATTTACCCAAATATTTAAAAAACTATTTTATATCGAATACAATATTTAAACAAGTTACAAAAAATGCATGACAAAGTCCTTACAGTTACACAACTTGAAATTTTAAGTTAATGGTAATTTAGGTATACAATTAACAAACTAGGATCAGGGGCAGTAGAGTAGTGTGCAAAAGCAGCCTCATTAATTACAAATCTTGTTAAGATGGAAAATATAACACAAATTTATTTTATTTCTTCAAAATGTTTTGCAATGTAAAAAATTTAGTGTCAATATTTAGTTGATCATAGAAGCCCTCTTGTTTATTTTGAGTCATGAGGCTATTTAGAAAGTTTCCTGTTTATGTATGCCTTTCCAAAGCTATTATATATTATTTGTTCTGCTGAAATACAAAGAACTTCTACATTATTTTTATTGTTAAATGTTTTTATATAAAGTGGGTAGAGCCAATAGGCTTAACAGCAACATTGGTGAAATTTCTTCAAAGTTGAAGATAAATTTTAAATCAGATATAAAATAAATGATGCATACATCTTGGATGAAGCATTTCATTATAGAAGTTTCTTTTTCATACATTACCAGAGCCTGCATTTGATAGTTATAGACACTGCAGTTTTCATTTAACTATCCTCTTGCAAAATTCATATACATGAATGTTTTGTACAGAATATTTGATTATTTTATTAAGTTAAAGGTAAGTTACCTCTATCATGTGGCTGAACATAACAAAATCCACCATTTTAATGGATAAAATCAGTAAGCATTCAAAATAAAAAGAGCAATATCCAGAAACAAAATTTATAAAGCACAAATTTATTTTTATTTCACAGCAAAAAGTTATTTCTTTAGATAACACAAACAAATCCACTATTTACAGACGTAAACACAAGAGAACACGAATCACACACAATATAAAAGATCATTAATACTTTAAATGGTAAATGGAGGCAAATTACCAAAAATCTCTTTTTTACCAACCAGAGGAGAGAGCATATTCTATTGAGCAACAGGAAAAACCCTAGCTGAATCTGACTCTCGATAACATAAAATATGCACTATGAATCAGAATCGAAACAATATAAATACAATACGAGTAAATGGGTACAAATATTGTTATCTACCTAGGTTTATATCCTGTTATCACCTGATATTGTTGAGATTCAGCAGGTAAAAAAATTTGCTCAAAAGAATACGTAACAGTTCATAAATTAAAAAAAAGCCATGTTATTTAAAATTTTTGTTTAACAACCAAAAAGTAAATTCTATTGAATAGCATGCAATAAAATGCTCACTCAACAAAATCTACCATTTGATTTAAGTGCAAAAAAAAACCTGTTTAAAGATCAAAATAGAAAATTTAGCATTTTAAAATTGGATGCACATTTTGTTCTCACAGATTTTTATATCATGAAGATTGTTTAGCCGACCAACCGGTATAGTGGTTAAGGTGTATGTTAGTCTCTAGATCGAAAGGTTCCTGGTTCGAATCTGGATGTTTGTAAGCATATGGTGTAGAGGCGGCTGGTGCACATTAAATCTGTCGTGGTCGAAAGTTCATACGTTGGGTTGGTGTGGAAGTTTGGAGAGTGGGGTATCATTCCAGATGTTGCTTTGTCATCTGATCATGGTTCAAAATTAAGTGGCGATACACTGAATGGCTTAGACTGGGACGGTGGTAACCAGTTGAAAATCCTGAAGATTGTTGGGATAAAACTTATGATAAAAGGTGATCCCACTCTTGGTAATTTATGTTGAGGTTTTTCTGCAATACAAGCATCAATATAAATAGAAATTCTCCATCATTGTAAAACTGGCTCAAGGGAAATGTTATGCTGAAAATACACTCGTGCAGAAAACATGGATTATGAATCATAAATGTGATATACAAGAGCATAAATATAGGTAGTCAAACCTTGTTAAGACAAACTTCATGGGACAGTAAAAATAATTTGTATTAGCCGTAGTTAGTGTATTTACATTACTTAGGTACTGTACAATTCTTGGCTCACAGATTAAATTGTATTTATCACAAACATTATACAAGTGAATGTCGATTATTGATTACACAATTGAGCAGATGAATTTTAACTTTTAAAACAAAAGCAGAGCTATTTCTAAGCCAGCAGTAGCTTCTTTTTTGGCAAGCTTATTTCTTATCTATAGAATCTTTAGTTGTATTCTTTCTTTTCCACTCTCTTTCACAAATAAATCTACAATTTGGAGTCACTCAATGCTTCTGATAATTGAAAAGAATCCATTTGTATGTGCACACACACTTAAGTTTTGAAAATTTATTTATTGATTAGAACAACCAGCTTTCTGAGTAAATATTAGAATACACTTTTGGATGAGGATTAGAATTTAGATTGTATTAAGTGAGTTAGTCTTGACCATACAATAAGAAAGCAATCGTATACTAATATGCGTGTGTAAAGAGAAAAATCATCAGTATTGTACCTAAATAGGTTAGTTAGGACAGTTAAGAAATAAGAACAGTCAAGGTATAAATTCAAGTGTATCAATAGCTATAAATGAAAGCAGATACAAAAATAGATACTTACCTAAATTTTAGTTCATATTTTCCAGGTACATCCATATTACAGGCATGAGAGTGGGAAAAGGACAAAAAGTCTGAAAATACGCGTAAACTCAAATTTTGCAAATAAGAAAAGGGGCTTGAAACCAAATTTCGCACAAAAAGAAAAAATATCTTGGCAATTCTGAAAATAGTATAAAATCAGTTGCATAAAGTTGAAATGCTATTTTTATACCTATTTTTGAACATTTCAAAAAAAAAATGCGATTTTTTTAACAGTTGCAATTTTTCCAAAACCTTGATACAAAAATGATATTAACAGGAAATAAAAACGCTATGTTATACAAAAGAATAAATCAAATAAATACTAATTTTATTAAATAGCATAAATGTTATGAAAAAAATAAGTACACTCAAAATAAAAATTAGCATAATAACAGCTTTTCATCAATATTATCTAAATAAATCGTTTGAAATATACTTAATTTAAAACAAATCAAAACCTGTTTTGGTAAAGCCTGTCTACGTTTATAGCGATGATAACGGTATCGGCGCTTTTTTTGGCGCACTTCTAGAAGCTAGTAATGACAGGTTAAGGTAACCCATTTGTATTACAGATTTTAAGACAAACTGGACTAGTGGAAAGTTCATAACTTTCATTTTGAATATTATAGAAAGTTCTTTCAAAATCCGTTAAACTGTCATTTGATTTCATTGGCTCATTTGAAATCATTCTTTCCTTTGCGATTTAAGAAGTGCGCCAAAAAAAAAAGCGCCAAGGCCGTTGCCATTGCTATAAACAGACTGAAGCTGCACCCCTGTTTGAAATAAAATATAATTTAAATCAGTTTAAATTAACCTATTTTCGAATATAAAATGACTTTTTTCAAAATCTCAAACCAATTTCAATCGGCTTATATTTTCCCGTAAATATTCTTAAATTAATAACCCATATTATCCAAGAAATAAAAAATTTCACTTATTAAAACAATCATAAATATTGCCCTTAAAAAAAGCATCATTTTGAAAATTTCCGTTGCAAAAAATAGCTGCAGTCTACGTTTAAAGCGATGTCCACCGCCTTGGCGCACTTCTAAAGTCGCCAAAGAAGTTTTAACGGATTTTGAAAGTACTTGCTAGAATATTCAAAGAGAAACTTTAAACTTTCCGCTTGCCGAGGTTGCCAAAAAAGACGAAATAACTTTATCGGTTAAATAACCGAGCATCTTATTTTCTAGTTGAAAGAAAAACCGCCCATTAAAATATTTCATTTATACCTTTTCCGCCGCAAAATGATGTACCACGGCCGCTAGATAACAGCTCCGCTTTCTTAGGAAACCGTAGCTTTACCTACGAAATTTACAGCAACAACGTACGTTAACTTGTTCAAGATCCAAGTTCTCCAGGTTTGCAACAAAACTTATTTGCTTCTAAGGATTCTTTTAAAAGAGGAATTTGCAGACCTTTCAGCTTGACATAATTTAGGAGTGTAATGTTGGCGAGATATGTCTCATTTGGCGCATTTCACGTTTGTACAAGACAAAAAGGGCAGAAGTCGGAATTATTTCTCAAAAAACGATAAAAGTCGGAAATACCGACTAAAGTCGGAAGAATCTCATCCCTGATATTAACAAACAGGGCCAAAGGGTAGTGTTCTGAAGCTGAGCGTGTAGAAAATATGCATTACCAACGATAAACACAATACGCAAGAGCAGATAAAACAGTTATAATAACAGCACTGCATGCCATTTGCATTTAGTATAACAATATGAATTACCAGAAAAAATGTTACAAATGCTGTCACTTACCTAGATATTCCTTAAATGTCTCTTAAGCCTTACGGTCGTTAGCTCATATATTTGCCACATAAACCAATCTAATCAACAATCCAGACCAAAATAGCAATAGAATAAGCATTTGACAAGAAGAGAGCGTTCATCATAAGGTTGTTCTGTTTTAAGATGGAAGTAGGAAAAATAGCTAAAGCGAATTGATCTTTATGCATTTCAAAAAGCAATATGAACTATCATCAAAAGAATAATGCATATAAATAGAAGCAAATGATTTAATATCTTTAGTTACCAACCTCGAAGTCTGGGTAGTATTCCAGATCAAGCAGACTCGACAGAATGTACCATTTGGAAAACTAGTAGGAAATAGAAATATATGAAAATAGTAAAGAAAGCAGATGCAAACATGATTACTTACCTGAATCTAATCCTTGCTTACAATTTATCTCCATCTGGATAGCGAAGTTGAATCAATAGATCGAATACGAACGAACACATTCTGCGAGAAAAATGAAAGCCATTTTGCCAAAATAAAAATGCGGTACGCGCCTCTACTACAAGGGTTGCTAATTTAATTGGCGACAGAACTTGAATATCGAAAAAATTAGTGATATCGCCAAAATCTACTGCCATGTCACGTGGACCAATCAGATCATCAGGGTTCATTACTGGCGGCAGATGAAAGTAATGCAATGCCAATCACTTCCAACAACAGTCTGAGAGTTGAATTAAATAAGGTAATCTCACTCAAGTTCTACAACTTTTCTAATAGCACGACGTTAGCTAACTACGTAATCTATTACCATTGTTTTTCTCACCTTCCTAGATTTTTACGCAAGGAAGATTCAATTAGCAAGAACCCAAGATTGCGGTAGATTCAATGACTGGAAATAACGCAGTAAATATCTGATATTCTTGATAGTGGTTTTCTTTCCTCGTTTTCCAAAATAATGTGTACCTTATTTAGATACACGACTTGTTCATGGAGGCTTGCATGGACGTTACCTCACTAATAATAACCTGTTGTAAGTAAGTAGGTATGTTAGTAAACGTCGCACTGGAGCAGCACAACGAGCAATTGGTGACGGTCCGGGATCAAACCTTAAGGGAAAGTCCGAGAACACCACATCATTTTCAACCACGGTCAGATGATTAGGTCATACCTGAGCCGGCACCCCAATCTCTAAACTTCTACACTACGCCAACATCAGGACATATCAGGCCACGACAGATTTACCATGCACCAGCTCTTTTGTACACGACGGTGGTTGGATTCGAACTCGCAATCCTCCGTTTTCTAATCGTATTCCTAACCGAGCTAACGCGTCCAAGTAACCTTTCAAATGCATTCTTTGGAATATTTTAATTTCTCTAAAACCGCTATTGCCGACCAACCGGTCTGGTGGTTAAGGTGTTAGCCTCTAGATCGAAAGGTTCCTGGTTCGAATCCGGCTCCGGTCAAAGATGTTCGTAAGCGTATGGTGTAGAGGAGGCTGGTGCACCTTAAATCTGTCGTGGCGAAAGTCCTCACGTTGGGTTGGTGTGGAAGTTTAGAGAGTGGGGTGCCAGCTCAGGTGTTGCTTCGTCATCTGACCGTGGTTCAAAATTACGAGGTGTTGTCCTCGGATCTTTAACTTAAGGGACTGATCCCGGACCGTCGTCAACAGCCCATTGTGTTGCTCTAGTACGACGTTAACTAAAATAACCATTACCTAAAAACGATCTTAAAGTATTTTAACATCCTCTTTAAAAGAACCCCAACTAAAAACACATACCCCCCCAACTAAAAACACATACCCCCCACCAACTAAAAACACATTAGCCCCCCCCCCCAAAAAAAAAAAAAAAAAAATCCGCAGCTTACAAACGCCTTATTCAGCAATTTTTTTCTTCAATGAAACGTAAGGCAGAACGCGTACATTTTAGTTTTCCAAAAAGTCAAGAGTTCTGCAAAATATGAAGCCCAAAATGAACTTGATAGTGAAAAAATACTCCAATTTTTTCTTTACTTTCGTACATTTCCCCAGGGCAATAGACTGACATTTTGGCTCACTGCCACCGGAGTCTCGAATGCACCCCCATTTGAAAAACGATGGGTAATATTGCTTGAAGGCCTCACGTTTTGCATGCATACTGGTTTTTAAATTCGTGAACAAAATGGTCTATTTATATATATGGCTCCGAATTGTAATGATAAAGTTCAAACCGTTATAGTTTCCAGTTTCATTGTGGATGCGATTGGTTTGCCTTAGGGGGTGGATGGTTTTTTGAAGTATGCGGTCTGATTTATTTTGAGAGGAATTACCATCACATTGATCGGTATCTTATTTAGTAACGGAAAGCATGAATAGCAGTAGGAGTTTAAGGGGACACACTTTAAACGCATATTTTGGAAGCTGTTCTATTGCTTAAAATGTGCACGAGTTATTTGTTTCCTTCTAAAATACGCCAACCAACCGGTATAGTGGTTAAGATGTTAGCCTCTGGATCGGAAGATTCCTGGTTCGAATCCGGGTTTGGGTGTTTGTAATCATATGGTGTAGAGGCAGCTGGTGCACCTTAAATCTGTCGTGGCCGAAAGTCCTCACGTTGGGTTAGTGTGGAAGTTTGGAGAGTGGGGTGCCAGCTCAGGTGTTGCTTCGTCATCTGACCGTGGTTCAAAATTGCGATATGTTGTCCTCGGATCTTTCCCTTAAGGGATTGATCTCGTACCGTCGTCAATAGCCCGTTGTGTTGCTCTAGTACGGCGTTAGTTACAAATTACCAGCAGCTGTTTCAATGGTTCGAAATTACGTGGTGCTGTCCTCGCTCTCTCCCTTCGGGATTGGTAATGTTAATGGTAATTTTAGTTAACGTCGTACTAGAGCAACACAACGGGCCATTGACGACGGTCCGGGATCAGTCCCTTAAGGGAAAGATTCGAGGACAACACCTCGTAATTTTGAACCTCGGTCCGATGACGAAGCAACCCTTGAGCTGGCACCCTACTCGCCAAACTTCCACGCCAACCCAACGTGAGGACTTTCGGCCACGACAGATTTAAGGTGCACCAGCCGCCTCTACACCATACCCTTACAAACATCCATACCCGTCTTGATGAGGAATCTTGTGATTAGCAAAATTGACCGATCTTGATGGAGACACGATTTATCTCGTCCTTAGAATATAGTGACCAGATCATAATCTCGTAAAAGAAACTGGTAACATCCTGGTGACGCGATATACGGATGAATTTTCAAATCAAATTTTTGGGTCTAGAAACAATTCGAAACAAAATTATATTCATGTTATATCTCATAAGGAATTTTACGTCCTCTGACATTGTTTTCACGTTTAGCCATGATAAATATTTCTTGTGACTCATTAATGAAGCCATAAAACACAAATTCGACGCTAGAACAGCCTCCTTCTAAAATGTTAAATATTAATTTAAAATTTAATTTTAAATTTAATTTTTTGGCTCCTCTCTTGAAAAATGTGTCCCGATCTTGATCTCGTCTTTAAAAAAATCGGTAATATCCTGATGACGCGATAACGCGTCATTTGCAAAATTGTTCAGATCTTTATTGATAAGGTATCTCGTCGAAACCATTCTGAGTATGAAGATTCAAAAATTAGCTATCACAGTATTTTACCAAAATAGTCAAATTGTGCAGTAATTAATTCCAATGTTTTATGCCAGTATTTTTTATTCATTTGGGCGCGTTTTGTTCGTTGATTTAATTTCCTCTTCTTCCCTCCAGGTGACAAGGCCGGAGGCTTCAAGCTCCAAGTCAACGACGGAGTCAACTTCGATTCGCCCCACGTGTTCACCATCACCGCACGCGTCCTCCAGATCCTCATCGCGACCAATGAAAAGCTGAGCATCCTTCCCCGCATGCAGCAGTCCATCACGAAGGACCACCTGTTCGTGACGACCAACGACCACGACTTGACCCGAGTGATCGACTTCAGCGTCACGCACGGGCCCGGACTGGGACGTCTCCTGGTGGAAAACCCGGACGGTTCCCTGATGCCGGTCTCCGGGTTCACGCAGGAGCAAATCAACAAGAACCTGGTGCTGTACGAGCACAACAAGCCGATGATCGGGTTGACGTCCACGGACATGATCCGCTTCGACATCGAGACCCAGAACGCCCAGACCGTGAAGGACGTCGAGTTCCACATCGAGATATCCGTCGGCAATTTTGGGTCCGGGAACCTGGACCAGCTGGTCGTCCTGCACACTCTGGAAGTGAAAGAAGGTGGCATGGCTGTCGTCGGGCAAGAACACGTCGACATGTCGCGGCTGTTCAGTCTGTGGCAAGGCAAAGGGAAGAGTGAGTTCGCCAAGAAGTTGAAGATAATCCTGCATTCGCCGCCGTCTAACGGTTGGCTGGAGACCGAAGAGGGGAACTCCACCTTCCTCAGCAAGCTTTCGTTCAGTCGAGAGGACATCAGGAAGAAAAGGATCCGCTACCACCACGACGACTCGGACACTTTCGGGGATAGTTTCAACATCGGATTTTACCTCCTCGACGAGAAGGGGGTTCCGGACATTCTGCTGTTCAACGGAACGGTCAACGTCGTGGTGTATCCCATCAACGACAACCCGTTTGTCCTGCTCACTCGAACGCCCACCATCGAAATCGTACAAGGACAATCGGCCGCTCTGGGGCCCCAGGTCCTGAACGTCTCCGACGCAGACGGAGTTGCCAGGGACATCGTTTACGAGACCATCAAGTCCCCACCCACTGGGAAACTGGTCATGGGCAACGTGTCCATCAACAACTTCACTCAGGAAGACATCAACAACCACCTGGTTATGTACGTACACGACGGTAGTAGGGAGAACCGGAGCGAGTTCAATTTTAAGGTCAACGACGGCAAGCACAAGCCAGAATACTTCGTTCTGACCATCTTCATAGTTCCTATCAAACTGCATTTGAAAAACTTAAGTGCCATCGAAGTCCCGCAAGGTACCACGGCTGTGTTCCTGAGCCACGCGAATCTGGGCGCCGAGACGAACGCAAACAACGAAGACATATGGTACAATATAACGTCGCTCCCTTCCCACGGCCACATTTTCGTTAACGACGACGTCTTGAGGTTCTTCAGACAGACGGACGTCAACAATAGGCTAGTGTTTTATATGCAGTCGGACCTGACGGTCTCCGAGGATCATTTCGTAGTGAATGTACAGAGCGGGAGGAACACCATTCGAGATAGAATAGTGAACATTACTGTCGTACCCCAAGTCCAACAGAAGCCTTTCGTCGCGGGTGCTTCCGGCGTGACCTACATCACCCTGGAAGTGCTGAACGCTTCCAGGCTCGCGCTGCAGACGAGCGGGAACCCCAAGTACTTAGTCTACAAGCTGCCGAAATTCGGCGTTCTTAGAAAAGCGAACTCGAACAAGTTTTCGAAGAGGAGTTTCCCCAAGAGCTTCGAATTCACCCACGAGGACGTCGCGAACAAGAGAGTCCTCTACGAGGGCAAGGACATGGAACTCAGAGGCAGCGCAGTGGACAGCTTCGAATACGTTCTCACCGCACCCCGCGTGCAGCCGGCGAAGGGGAAGTTCATCTTCACCGTTCGCCCGTCGGTGGTGGGATCCAGCACGCCCGCCACCACCCCGAAGGTGTTCTTCTCCACCCCTGCCCTGAAGCCCCAGCCGCCGCCATCGAAGCCGGACATCTCCAGACCCGCAACCGACGCCCCGGAGACCACGAACGGGGAGCTCCAGCAGCCCAGCATCAGCAACGACCATCTGCTGATCTCGGGGGTGGTTCTGGGGGTGGTCATCGTCAGTTTGATTATCGTCGTCGTCATCAAGTGCCGGTCGGTCCGTGCGGACAGGGCCAAGAGGAGGGCAGCCCAGCCCTGCTTCGGCCACCGCCACGGTAAGACGGTGGCCGGGTCACACACTGCCCAGTCGGACCTCGACCTGTCCGACCACAACCCTTCGAACGGCAGCATCTCGCTGTCAGACGACATACCACCGCCTCCGCCACCCCCAACGTCACCCTCGAGCAGCAGCAGCCACCTGGGCTGCATTGGTGGCAGTGGCACCGCCAGGAACAGAGCCCAGAAGAAAAAGGGAAGGTGTCTCGACGTAGAACCTTCTTTGCCACCCCCTCCATACATTCTGGAGAACGGGGAATGGACAGAGATCAATGTTCCCCTCCCCACCTGTAAAGTGACCCCCTTGTCTCACGGGGACCAAGACGAGATCAACGAGACCACCCTCAAGGGGCCCTATCTCCTTCGGGACCCCAATGAGGCCGAGGACTGGAGCAATTACGAAGGGTCCGAGCTGAGGTTCGGACCTGCCTGCAACCCAGTCCTGAGGAAGAACCAGTATTGGGTATGACGCACAAGCAGATTAGAGACTCAGTTATAAATTGTTTTTTAAACTAGATTTTCTACGCATTCGTTTTATACGACAAAGAACTTTGATAGCTTACGAAGTGGCCAAATGATGATCGTTCACAAGGTATGCAACTCTGTAGATCGGATTGATAAACTGTAGGGGGAAAGATACAGAACATCTAAACACTAAACTTACTCGAAAATCTTTTCCAAGTCAAAATGCGGGTATTCTTCTTCCTGGATTTTATAACCTTATTCAAAAGCCTCAAACTTTTCTTCCATGACTGAAAAGTAGATAGTGAGGTTCAATGTATTTCATGAATATATATATATATATATATATATATATATATTGAACATCGTGGGATTATATATATTGCTGAGTTGAGTTATTACCCTCCGATATCTCATCCATCAAGATCGGACCAATTTTGCTGATGACAAGGTATCTCGATGTCATATTATTACCGATGTATTGCAGATTTCTGGTGAACAGATCACTAATCTGTTTAGTTTTCTTCTAATGACGAGATATCTTGCCCATCAAGATCTGGTAAGTTTTGTGTTATGACGAAATAACCCGTCGAGGCACCTGCATTCCCAATAAAAACAAATTTGTGTTTTCACTTTATGATCATCTGAAGTCATTCGAAGGTAGCTTTTTGGAAGTTTTTAATTAGCGTCGTACCAGAGCAACACAACGGGCTATTGACGACTGTCCGGGATTAATCCCCTAACGGAAAGATCAAAGGACAGCACCACGTTATTTTGAACGACAGTCAGATTAAGCAACACTTAACTGACACCCCACTGTCCAAACTTCCACATCCACTCAACGTAAAGACTTCGGGCCTCGACAGATTTAAGGTGCACCAACCGCTTCTATACCACACGTACATACGCAAACCTCCATGCTCTGACCCAGATTCGATCCAGGAACCTCCCGATCTAGAGGCTAACACCTTTACCAGTTGATCGGCTCCTCAGAAATTGAGCTTTAGTTTCGGAAACATGTTGACAGTACATATGTTTACAGTACCTGACTAAAACGCTTGTAACTAAGAAACTATTTCGAGTATTTAAAAGATCTTGGTATCGTTTGAAAGCTAAGTTGGACAATATTTTGAATAAATAAAACAAGTATCGATTTTCGTGATTTCTAGTGTATACATACACTTTAAACATCGTTAAATGGAGAAAAATCGATTTCGATTTTTAATCTAGTCACCACTATAAGCGCTACACACTTTGTCTAGATAATATCTTGTTCTTTATTCACGACGCAAAAGTACCTTTCTCAAAGGCTGAAACACACGGATTGCCTGCAGCAATGACATCATTCAACGAGCATTTCTTTCCACCGAGCCGGGACACGGTAGCTCGGTTGACAGAGCTAGCAGATTAGCAACCGGAAGGTTGCGAGTTCAAATCCATCAAAGGCTGTTATGTATAAAGAGGGCTGTTAAATCGGTCGTGGCCTCAAATTTCCTCACTTTGGCTTAGTGTGGAAGTGGAGAGTGGGGTGCCAGGTTTGACCTCATCTGACCGTGGTTCGAAGTAAAGTGGTGTTGTCCTTGGATCTTTCCCGTCGGGTTTGATCCCTGACTGTTGCCAATAGCCTATTGTGTTGCTACAGTGTGACGTTAATTAAAATACCGTACCATAACTTTCCACCTAGCCGAATTTTAAAATTGCCGTCTGTGTGGAAATTTCCGATTTTGAAACAAGAAGTCTCATGGGATCAGGTCTGGTGAATACGTCGGTATTCCACTTTAAATAAAAATGTTTTATCACTTCACAGAACTTTTTTTTTCATTTCCGTGGTAGCTGCTAGAATTTTTGTTTAAAACGTTTGTAGAACGCAAAGTGTCACATCTGGCTGAAACTCGGCCTGGGCAGTTCGAAAAGTGATTATTGCCAACCGGTGACGTCACCAAATTAATTGCGTTGCCAACTCATAAATATTTAACAAACATATCAAATGAACCTCGTATTTGTTTCTCTAATCACTGATGTGAGAAAAAATATAGAAAAAGTATTCATGCGTTTATTAAGACTTCCTAAACGACTTCATATCTGTGCTAAGTTGTTTGATTAACAAAAGGTTCATTCTACGATTTCTGGAAATAAAAAAGTAAGTTCAAGTAAGCAAAACAGCAAAGTTGTTGAAAAATATATTTTCATGCAAATAATTATAAATGCATGAAACTTTAATTAACATATAACCAACCACTTTGTGAAAACCAGCTTAACTCAGCAAATATATAAACCTAGTACTATTTTGATCGCAATACGAATGTTTTAAAATAAGTTATTCCTATTTTGTTGCAATCTTGGAAAAAAATAGTTCCTCTTATAATTGCAATCCCCGTGCATCATAATTGCAATCCTCGTGCATCATAATTGCGGATCGTTTCGGTGAAAATGATGAGAAAAATAGGAAAATAGTCAAGTCTTCCATTATACCTTGTGAATGGTATTGTAACTAATGTAAATATGGTGGATCACTTTATATCATTTATGATCAAATAGAATATGCCTTTGTATTGTTCTTAACTAACAGATAACAGGTGAAAAGACATCGATAGGGAAATGAAGCTAATAAAGTAGACGTAAGTTTTTTTTTATATAATTCAGGCATTTTCAGTTAAGAAAAAGATAGTGAGATGAGATGTTTGGTGAAATATTTTCACACTATTATTGTGTCATAAATTGTGTCATATTATGTAAAAGCGTGACTTAAAAAATAACTTTAAAAAAAAAACGATGTGTGCTGAAAAATGAAAATTAATTTCGATTAAATCTAATACTGTTTCCATTCCGTTGGGAAAAATATATATAATTTACTTTCAATTAATTGCATTCAATTGTTGTCAAAAATGCTTCAATTATAAGTGCTCAAAAGTCAAAGATTTTTTTGCTTTAATAATTCTTAAATATTGCGTTAAATTACCAAGAAGTTGGAAATTCGGTTAATATATTTGCAGATTCTAGGTATAATAAAATGCGCTCATTAAATTATTTGGAAACTGATATAATTTCTGGAACTAAAAATTATTTTTATTACTTCACTGATGTATTCAGTACTGTTTTCAATTTTAAAGATGACATATGTTTCCTAATCAGTGAAATATCAAATTATCTAGTCAATGTTATTTTATAATATTATCACCGTTTAAATAATTAAATTTCGTAATAGATGTTTATCAATATGGGAATATGAAATTTCTTAAATTTATTAAAAGTGTATTAGGACAGGAAATGCTTTTATTTAAATTGCTAGTCTCGTTATATATTTTCAAATAAACACTGCAAGTTAATTATACTTTACTAAGACATTTCAAAAATGAAACTAGTTTAGAAATAGAGCTCTCATTTGGGATGCGTTTATTACGTCAATCTGTTTTACTGATTGTAAAGTAATAATTAGCATTTGTATAAAGGATGGGTTTTCTCTTAGATGCATATTCGTGTTTTTACACTTTTGAATTACATTTCAATGTAAAACTCACAATTTAATGAACACATTAAATTATAAATGTTAGACACTTACAAATCCACGAGCTGTAAAAACACTTAATGTTTTTGAAGTATTCTTACATTTGTCATATCTTTCATCGTACTTAAAATCTTGTAAAAGGAATTCAAGGAATACTTAAAGAAAGTCCTACATCAAGGCATTATTTATTTCTTTATGAAGTTTGTCGTTTTTAACTTTAGCCACTTTAATATTATTTAAGTTGTGCAGATTATTTAGAGTGCTTTTCCTTGTTAAGCAAAAATGAATTTTTTTAATGCTAAAATGGTTTATTAACCATCAAAACCTGATGATAAGTTAATTGAAATTATTCTTGAAATCCATAATTTATAAGATTATTTGAATGTTTGAAAAATATTTACATTCAAATTATTTAAGCTAAAGTATTTAAAAATAAGTGTTTACGAAACAGTAAAATTTAATAACTGTTTAGGATGACAATTATTTATGCAATCGATTTCTGATTTTCATTAGCAAAGTTAAGTCATAAGATCATCTGAAATAGTTACAATTATAATTTTTGATATTTTGTTGATAGCGCTGACGAAAATGCAATACAAACAGCTATAGTTACAATTTTAATTTAGCAAACATGTTTCAATGAGTATCAATAACGAAGTCCTAAAAAGCAAATAAATGCATATTTATTAAACTACAAGAAACGTTTTTATACAAAAAAAATATCAGGCAACACAACAAAACTTTTAAAATTGTTTTTTAATATATTTGTCTAGAGTTATACTGTTTTTAAAAATAAATTCATTAAAATATTTTAAAGTAAAATGCTACGAAGCAAAAAACGTGGGATTGAAATGAAAATAAAATAGTTTTTACTTCTTAATTTTAATAATTCTAATAGTAAAATAATAAGTCAATCAAACTCATCAAATTGATTTTCGAATTGATGTATTTAATTTTCATGATGTTTTAATTTGTTTAGGCATTAATTGAAGAAAAATTTACCTAGGAAGAAAGGTTTAATGATTTATAAAAAAAAAAATGTGTGTTTGCATATTTAAAAAAATATTTATTAATATGTTTCCTGAATACCATTGACAGTTATAACTTATTGTGTCCTCAATTTGACCTCCTCAAAAATGAACGAATTATTTACATTTTATGATGTACGATAATGAACTATTTATTTACATTTGATGGTGTACGATAATGAACTATTTATTTACATTTGATGGTGTACGATAATGAACTATTTATTTACATAAATTATTATATATTTGAGTATTTTATGTACTATAGTCCGTCTCTGGCGAGTTGGCAGTTGTGTCACGTGATTTTGGACGAGTCTATTCTTTAAATTAGGTGATAGGTTTAAACGTAAATAAAGTGGTTTCACAGTTGGCGTCTTTAAGATGGATTCCGGTTCTGTGTTTATTGTTCGGAACATTAAAGTAGTCATCTACGGCGGCGAAGGGGGATCATCTACGGCGATCGCCGTCACTGTCTGTCTACCACTGGAACTCCTCACACCATGAAGTCTGGATGGTGGTGGTAACCATGGAAAAGAAGAGCTTGTACATTTTGAGTTGGGGTTCTGATAGATTTCGATTTGTTTTGTCGAATTTGGTTGTCATAAAAGGATTTGATTTTCTTGGCACAAGTAGAAATCATGACGAAAATGTCTTCAGTTTGTCATTGAGAGTATCAAGGGATGACAAACTTGATAAGGCTAGGCCTCCACTTGCGATATTTAGTCGCGCGATTTTTCAGTCGCAAAAACAAAATTAATTGCTTCAAATACAAGTGTAATAACTTTCGACTAAACAATCGCAGCGATTAAAAATTGAAACCAGCTCTATTTTCGCTGCGACGTAACTGTCGCTCTACCCAATGAACCACATAGACGGGCATGGACTAGAGTGCCTATATAATAAGAGTGGCGACAAGGGACCAAATTTGGCCCAATGCGCATGCGCGGCAGCCATTTTTCTACTAGAATCGTGTCAAAGAAGGTTGCTGGGCGAATTCATATATTATTTCAAGGAGAACAAAAAGCATATGATTGTTATAATATAGATACATTCGGTATAAATGAATCACATAAACGCTCAATTACATGCGTAATTGATGAGATGTATTACACAACGCGCTAACTTAGATTGCGGGAAACACCATTTTGTTAAAAAAAAAAGCTATTTACTTAAAAGTCTTCAAATTTATACTAACAAAATACTAAAATGATAATAAATAAACATTCTAGAACACGAAATGGAACACGAATAAGCTATATTTTATTTTTTTATTTAATGTACACACGTTTTTCTCGAACACGCAAAAAAATCCCATGTTAAGTCTACGGGAGCTAGGAAAATACCGCCTCGGGTGGGTAGAAAAGATCTCTAAGCCAATCACAAAGTGTTTCCCGCATGTCGCCACTCTTATTATGTAGGCACTCTAGCATGGACGGGCACCCACTTGCGATAGTTTAGTCGCGCGTTTTACAAGGTCAGCTTTTCTAATACAATAAATTATGTTTTTTATTCCCCTAATTCAAGTTTCTTTCTTTGCGATCATTGAAGATGGAGTAAAAATTTCAGCGGATTTGAAATCTGTTGAAAATTTTACACCAGATCGATATCTTAAATGTGATTTTATTTAAATAATTAACTATTATTTAATAAAAATTTTAAATAATCAAATGGTAAATAATTAAATAATAAATTTGTTTTGGTATCGATACCTCAAATGTGATTTTCTTTATTCAAATAATTAATTATTTAAAAAATAATTGAATAATCAAATGGTAAATAATTAAATACTAAATCTGTTTTTGGTATCGATACTTTAAAAGTGATTTTCTTTAAATAAATAATTGTTAAATAAATAATTAAATAATAAAACTGTGTTTGGTATTGATCTGGCGTAAAATTTTACGCTGATTTGAAATCCGTTGAAATTTTCACTCAATCTTCAACGATCGCAAAGATAGAAACTTGGACCAGGGGATAAAAAACATAATTCAATGCATAAGTAAAACTCGCCTCGAAGCAAAAGAGCGATCACACAAGTAGTTTCAGTGACATCCACTGGGAAACTGTTCTAATTCAGCGCTTTATCTATCGCAGTGTGAGCACCTTGTAAATTTCTGCGACAGCGATTTTTTGGTCGCCGCGACCAAAAATCGCAAGTGGAGGCCTAGCCTAATAGTTTCTTCAAGCGCCCCTATGAAAAATGGTTTGTTCACCATTTCTATGGCAACAGACAGGCGCAGACTTTATGCATCAGTTCTCGTTAAACACAGAATTTCATGTTTTTACGTTATCACTTACGAGCTTAGTAACTTTCTACGGATGGAACCGTGGACGGTCATCTACCTTCCCATCAAAGACGCACTATAGTATCATTCAGCAGAATAATAAATACACTGATCATAACTATAAATTGTTGATGTCAATATTCCATAATGTAATAATTTTGTTCCATGTTTAAAACGTTCTTTGGTTTCTATACAGCTTCATAGTGCTTTACAACTAGACGCCTTACTCGTCATCTTCATCATGTGTATACTTTGTCATATACTTCTATTTTCTAACATGTTTTCACTAATAGATTATGGAGATAGTCATCATTTGAGTAACGTTGTAGTGTCGTTAATATATGTGTGTTATTAAATATATGTATATATGTAATGTCATTGGTTGTGACGACTGGTCTGATAGAATATTTCGGTTCAGAGCCAACCTAGACATCGCTTCCAATAAGCATTTAACATAGATGTGATTGATTGTTACATATAGTCTATTTTTACTCGTTTCATCTGAGTCTTCACGTGGGAAAAAAAAAACTTATTTATTTTTACTAAACGGAAGATTGAATAATTTTGCGTTGGAGAAATGACGTCCATATCCAGTTTTGAGTATACAACTACCTATTGATTTTGTGACTATGATATGAAATTTGGCAATATTTTTAAATGTTGAAATGCACAAGTCAATTTGAGCACTGGGTGTTTTTTGGATTAAGAGTGCTGTCGTGGAACATTTTTGCGTGTTTATGGAGTTTTTTACTGTTCTGATGTGCCATATGTGAACGTGTTGTGGTTCTCAGTGAATTTCTCGTTGCTTATTTTGAAAAAAATTCTAAGATTGGATGCTCGTGTTATGTATGATTTTGAAGTGAAAGGTACACACACAATTGATCTGATTGAATCACGGTGTTTTATGAAACTTAAAGATGATGAAAATATCTGAGATTGGAAAATTAAAACGACTGGGCAATAATATAACTCCTGTCTAGGATCTAATTAAATATAACTCTTGTCTGGGATTGATGACTAGGTACTATAAGTAAATATAACTCTTGTGATCTAAAAAAATATATTTCTTGTCTGGGATATAATTTAATATAGTTCTTATCTGGGATCTAATTAAATATAGCTCTTATCTAGGGTCTAATTAAATTTAGCTCTTCTCTGGAATATAATTCATCTTTTGTATACGGTATTGAAGTGAGGTACATGGTTTTATTTGATGAAATTTATTTGTTATATAAATATTTTAAAAGATTAAAATCAGTGTGAATAGAAAAAACTTGAAACGTGAAGTAGAGTTAACAATAACTTGGTATTATTGTCATTCGTTGTGTGTTTTTGTCTCATATACTTATCCATTTTATGAAGTATTGCATGAATACTCTGCTTTCTTAATAAAAGCATTTTCAGTTTACTTTAGTGCAGATTAAATAAAAAAAATTCAAAGTAATATTATTATTTCTAAATTTAAAGAATATGATTTATCTGTTATTCCTTGATTGTTTGTAAGAAGAATTTAAACTGTGTGCAGTAATAATATTCGGACAAGAATAATTTGTGAGTTTAAAAATACACTTCAATCTCTCTTTTATATAAATTTATTGTTCTAGATGCCTGAAACTTGTAAAGGTCCTTTGCATTGATGCTTCAAAATACTGTTGATAAGAACTATTTAATTAAATGCTTCAAAATACGGTTGATAAACACCAACTTTACGATGGTTGAAAAATTTTTTTTTTGACGTTTTGCTAACAGTAGAGTTTAAAATAAATTTTGCAATTAAAGCGCTCGTTTTCTTCAATAAAAAAAAATTAAAGACGCAGATAATTGTAATTACCTTTCATTACACTGCAATTACGATATCTGATTGCTGCATTGGCATACTTTCATTTGTTTTCCAAAGAATTCTAAAATTGAGAAAAGGAATACTATAAAAGAGATTCTGCTTTACGAAATTCTTCACTGAAAATTGAAACTGAAATGAAAAGGAAAATCTACAGTCAGTGCCTTTTAAGAAATGTCAGAAACTCTGATTGTGTTTCATGAGTGGCGACACACGACACGACGACGATACTGAAATAACAAAATGGCGAGGGACAGTTTTTAAACAAATTGGTATATTCTTGAATGTGTCAACAAATTATGAGCAATGTTATACCGAGAGAAATTAATTCTTATTAAATAGAGAAATGATCTTACTATTAACATAAGTCGTTTATTGCACAAAGAAAATGAAAATAAAAAGTGCGGCATTTAATTTTAGTGGATTTATGGCGTAAACGAACTATATCTCTGAAATATTGTCGAGAGTGAACTTGTATAATTCATGTGTAAGACGATTATTGGATGTTAACATTTTGTCTTTCATATTTAAGAATGTATTATTCGAGTGTTAAGAATAAATGAGTTTTATTACATTTTGAAAAAGTATTATTTTAGTTTCTTGTTGATGTACTCATAAACCCACACACAACATTGTTCACAAACATATGCTCTCAAACATACACAACTTTAACACTCAGTAAAATTGCTTAACATATTCGTTGCTGGTCACGTTAAGATGTGTTGATTATTATTAAACCCATTTCTACACCCCCTGTAGAAATGTGTTTTTCCCACAAGACGACTTACTTTTTATAACAAGTATGATTGAAAAGTGCGTCAATACCAGAATAGATTGGCGGAAGCTCAGCCAACAAATTTGCAGTTTCATCTGTAAAGCTTCGGTTTCCTAAGAAAGCGTAGCCGCGATCTAGCGGCCGTGATGTATCGGTGGGTGACGTCACTAAAACGTTGCTTATACTAACACATGGTGTTGGTTTCCTAGAGAGCGTTGTTTGTGAGCGTAACAAAAATGATCGGAGCCGCCATTTCCATGACTGGCGTCATAGCGGTCTCAAACAGATGGGGAACGTTTTTTCTCTTGTAGCGGCCAGATTTCATTTCCTGCTCCAAACGATTCGAACGGAGAGGAGCGAAATAAATAAACATTTTTGACTGCTATTGATTAATTCGGTTTTGTAAAATCGGGATCGTTAAACACAGAATGAAAATTTCAACGGATTTGAAAGCTGCGGAAAATTTGACACCAGATCGATACCTTAAATGTGATTTTCTTTAAATAAATAAATAATTATTTTATAAATAATTAAATAATCAAATGGTAAATAATTGAATAATAAAACTGTTTTTGATATCGATCTGGCGTAGAAATTTACGCTGATTTGAAATCTGTTGAAATTTTCACTCTACCTTCAACGATCCCGAAGTTAGAATCTTTAAACTAGAGAATAAAAAAACCACTTTGTTTTGTTTCTCGAATAAAACAAACCACGACAGCCGTCTGTGTTGCGCATTCTCCAACGTATTCTGTCCGTCTAAGTTGACACGTCGGGATTTCTGTTTAGACGGCCGTCTAGTTATGCCCGCGGAATCATGACGTATCACGGCTGTTAGATAACGGCTCCACTTTCTTAGGAAACCAAAGCTTTAGAGGCTAATTAGAAACCACATCCCCTTTAAAACTAGCTTCTAATCTTTATTCCTCGCCAATATCACGCCAACATCTAACATATAATGCCAATTGAAGTGGATAATAAATGTTGAAGCGCAGCTAATCCCGCGCGAACGCGTGACTGGCTACTGATACTTCAGTTCACACCACGCGTGCCGCGTGATTGACACTGTAGCGTTGACGCCACATCTCGCGCTGCCGCGAGATCGGCAACGAACGTGTTAGGCACACACACTTATCACGCGCAGAATATTCTCATAAGCACAGATACATGCATTACACTCAAAATCGCATGCTCTTGAACAAGCACGATAATTACACTCAGTAAACTCATAAAAATTGCACACTTATCATATTCTCAAACCAACATCGACTGGACTATATTAAATTACATTACTCATTAATTGTTTTTCATAGCCCGTTGTGTTGCTCTAGTACGACGTTAATTAAAAATTACCAATTACCATGAATTACTTTGCATCAAATTTTAGTCTTGTCTTTTACGTGTAAATTTTATTGAATCTCTTGAAACACGTTTTATCAACTGAAATGTTTGAGAATATTTCGGAAGTTCTGGTAATTTCTTTGAATACATTATTTTTTGGTTTAGTTATTCCTATTGGCGACTGTCCGGGATCAAACCCGAAGGGAAAGATCCGAGGACAGACCCATGCCATTTTGAACCGCGGTCAGATGACGAGAATGACACCTGTGCTGGGACTTCACTCACCAAGCCTCCACGCCAATGGGAGGAAATTTGAGGCCACGAATAAATTAACGTGCACCAGCTCCCTTTGTAATCGACGGTCTTTGATTGGATTCGAACCCGCAACCCTCCTGTTGCTAATCGGATACTCTTCTAACCGGGCCACCGCGGTCCGGGTTTAACCCCAAATAATGACACAACGAAGGGTTAACTGCATGCAAGACAAAACCTATCTCTCAGAAACCGAACACCCTCACAATCCAATAAGAACGGAATCCACGGAGATATACCTTCAGACGATATTTTTAGCCGGGAGAGTAAAACTCCCTTTTGCGGAATTACGAATACACCGAACATTCTTCCTCTCGTAGCCCCCAAAGAATTCCCACTATCTCGAATAGGTATCTCGAACGCATTTTCGTCTGTAGCGTGCGGGACCCCTTTTCTCGAAAGCATACACCTACCCCTGTCAAACAGGAGCTGAAAAGAGTGCGGGGGACCCCTTCTAAATATACCGCGGGTGCAGTAGGTCCCCTTCCGTTCTTATAATTAGACCCGCAAGGTGCAGTAAGAATGAGGTAGCAAATGAAGAAACAGCGACACGGGCCCTTCCAGTTCTGTCGTTTCAAGAGGGGGAAATGGGGTTCTAGTCCCTCCAGGTAGTTTGGCTTATTTATAGCTGAACCCCTTTGCGGCTGGGAGTGGAAAAAATAATCCTCTGTTGCTAATTTTCTGCGCTATTATTTATTGCAACAATTATGGCTTCCAGTAACAGGATGTGGGTTTCTAACGAAAACACTCCCCTGATTGCCACTGACGTCCTGTGAGGGGTCTCGTTTATCATTCGAATTCTAGCGATAGGGGAGACGTGGCAGTTTTCCCGCGACCAGAGCGAGGGAGGCATAAATTATCGAGAGGTGTTTCAGTCTAGTCCTCTGTAGGGAAGCATTGATTGTGACGAGGTGTTTCAGTTCTAGTACTCTGTAGTGAAATATTAACTGTCATGAGGTGTTTTAGATAGTTCTAGTCTTCTGTAGGGAAGTATTGATTGTCATGAGGTGTTTTAGTCTAGTCCTCTGTAGGGAAATCATGAGGTGGTTTATCCCATGAGGAGTTTCAGTTCTAGTACTGTAGGGAAACATCAATTTTCACGAGGTGTTTTAGCTCTAGTTCTTTGTAGAAAAGCATTGATTGTCACGAGGTGTTTCAGTTCTAGTACTCTGTAGTGAAATAATAACTGTCATGAGGTGTTTTAGATAGTTCTAGTCTTCTGTAGGGAAGTATTGATTGTCATGAGGTGTTTTAGTCTAGTCCTCTGTAGGGAAATCATGAGGTGGATTATCCCATGAGGAGTTTCAGTTCTAGTACTGCAGGGAAACATCAATTTTCACGAGGTGTTTTAGCTATAGTTCTTTGTAGAAAAGCATTGATTGTCACGAGGTGTTTCAGTTCTAGTCCTCTGTAGGGAAGCATTGTGACGAGGTTTTTCAGTTCTAGTCCTCCGTAGGGAAGCATTGTCGTGAAGTGTTTCAGTTCTTGTCCTCTGTAGGGAAGCATTGATTGTCATGAGATGTTTTAGTCTAGTCCTCTGTAGGGAAAGCATGAGGTGGATTATCCCATGAGGTGTTTCAGTTTTAGTACTGTGGAGAAACATAAATTTTCATGAGGTGTTTAAGCTCTAGTTCTTTGTAGAAAGCAGTGATTGTCATGAGATGTTTCAGTTCTAGTCCTCTGTAGGGAAGCATTGTTATGAAGTGTTTCAGTTGTAGTACTCTGTAGGGAAGCATTGTCATGAGGTGTTTCAGTTGTAGTCCTCTGTAGGAAAGCATTGATTGGCATGAGATGTTTTAGTTTTACTCCTCTGTAGGGAAGGATATCACTTGGTGTTTTAGCTTTAGTCCTCTGTAGTAGTATCTGTAGCGGGTAGTGTAATGTTGCTTTTCCCACAACACTCTTAATGACTAATGAGCCGCATCTTTCTAAAAATCCGTGATGTATTTTAACCCTTAGAAAGATTTTATTGGTGTATTCTTTAAAGTACAATTCCCTTGGAAAGTTTTATAGCTCGTATTCTCCTATTCTATTATAAACTCATAAATGCACAGGTAGATAGTAGATAGTTAAATTTATGATTCACTGAAGCAATAAAATGTTCCGTTAGATATATATAGGATACTTCTGTAAGGTACTATGCATTATTGCGACATAAACATGATATATTAAAATAATACATATTTTACTGCAAATATAAAAATTTCAGGAACACAAACACTGAAGATAATTCTATTTTGCCAGTATTAAAGAAAAAGCATTGCTTTTTATGCATGCTTGAACCCTCTGAGCTTTACGAGATTTCTAAGAAGTGTAGTTTTGTTTTCCCACCACAACACGTGACTAAATATCATATATAGGTTGAAGAAATCCACAAATTCTTTCAACTTCTAGGCAAATTCTTTTAGTCCTTTCCAAAGACAGGGTACCAAGCTTAATTTTTAAATGTAAAATAAGCCTTGATATAATACCTTGAAAAATCTAAAAGATACATAAATGAACGATATCGCGTTACAAAAGAGCATTAAACAAAGATGTCATAAAGGCTCATTAATCTTGAGGTGACGCCATCGGCTGATGTAGTCTCAGCGTAAAAGAGTCACGAAAGTACGCACTGCCACTCAAATTAATTTAGTCTAGCTCTGGCCTCTTTTGTGTGAGCACGACGTTTTTGGTGTCATTTGTTTCGTCTCTTTGCGCTTTATAAGTAATAATCGGAAAAAAAAATTTTTTTTTCACTTGTTTAGATATTGGACATTAAAGTGTGGAAAAATCTCAAAAATTAAACTGTCCAAACATATCCAGAATACACACCAGAAGAATTTTGAAAACGTCAACAGAAAGAACGATTGAGAGATGGAGAATCCAAGAACATCCGGACATCCGATGCTGAGTGTCAACGGGCTCGAAGGAAGTTGTTGAAAGTATAGGCGTCGCACCTTCAAGGTGAACAAATGCCTGAAACGAGTGTGCCAAGTACCTCCACCGCTCAGTTCGACTCAAGTAGCACAATGACATAACTGTTTTATAATCGAATGATGGAGTTCAACCCATTGAGGTCGGTAATGAACCACAGCCTTCAACATCAAGAGCGAGTCACCATTGTGATATATGTGAGGAGCGATGAACATTTGATGCGTGAAATTAATATTCTTCGCCTTAAGCCTAGTGACCGTGTCCCGTTTTCCCCCGATAGATGGCAGCACGAAAGAATCATTGCATTTAGTAGTAATCAAATAGTTTCAGCACACAAAAAAAGTAAGAGCAAATTTAGACAAACAACTATGCGATGATATTGAATACAGAAAATGAATAGGAATTGCTTGGCTTCAGTAAATTTTGTTGTTTGGTAAAAACCTAAAACTGATCTGATTTTTCATGTTTCGAAAATTCACAATTCTGCGTTGATAACTATAACCACCTCTTATACAAGCTAAATAATTTTCGCCTATAATCATTTAATTTTGCTAAACGAAATAAAATTTTTGCATGAATTATATTGATAAAAAAAATCATAAAAAACAGTTAAAAGTATTTTCCATGTAAACTAAATTTCAGTTTTCAAGTGTCAACCAGATAATCTAAATTAGTTAATCTGGCTCAAATTCTTCCGATTGCTATACGTCCACATTATATATCCTTTACTTTGTGTCCACTACCTCCTAGAAATATTAACGCAAAAGATCTTTCACATATATTCCAGATTCAAAAAGAAATCTTATTAAACATGATTAAAAATGATTAGAGGGGAAGGGAGGTGAATTAATTCAAGACGAGGAGGGAATGGCAAACGTGTTAAATGACTTTTTTCTGGGGGTTTTCAATGGTAACTATAGTTTAAAAAAGGACCCCAAGGATGGAGCCTTTGCAGGGGGTATAATTAAAGAATGCAAATTCAACAGGGAAGAAATAGTACATCAGTTGAAAAGAATTAAGCCATCTAAAGCACCAGGGCCAGACGATATTTATCCGAGAGTACTAGTGGAATGCGCGGAAGAACTGGGGGAAGTAATTCACACGATATTTAATTCAACATATAGCACATGTTGGGTGCCAATGGATTGGAAGTTGGCCAACATAACTCCAATTTTCAAAAAGGGAATACAAAGTGATCCGGGCAACTATAGACCAGTAAGTCTAACATCAGTAATTTGCAAAATATTTGAATCTCTGTTAAAAAAGCATATAATGTTATACTTGGAGGAGGGGGGACTGTTATCAGAGAATCAGTATGGGTTTAGGAAGGGCAGATCCTGCTCTACAAACCTTTTGAAGTTCTACGAAAAAATTACTGAGGAGCTGGATAATAAGAGCAGTGTGGATATCATGTACATAGATTTTCAAAAGGCTTTTGATAAAGTACCTCATGAGGCATTACTGTTTAAATTGGAAAGGCTGGGGATTCAGGGAAAAACATTAATATGGATAAAGAATTGGTTATTGGGTAGAAAGCAGAGAGTGCAGGTAAAAGGAAATTATTCATAGTGGACAGAAGTTATAAGTGGGGTGCCTCAGGGATCAGTTTTGGGACCAATTTTATTTATAATTTTCATAGATGATATAGGTCAGGGGATCAAGAATATAATCAGTATATTTGCAGATGACTTAAAAATATGGGGGACAGTGGATACCAAGTTACAGATAGAAAATTTACAAGGGGATTTTGATAAGATATCCGAATGGGCTGTAAAATGGGGTATGTCATTTAATGTAGGGAAATGTCAAGTTCTGCATATGGGCTACAGGAATAGTGGAGCCGAGTACTGTCTGCAGGGAGTAAAGGTAAAGGAGGGAGAAACAGTCAAGGATCTTGGGGTGATAATTCACAGGGATTTTAAAATGGGTCACCAATGTTCAGCTGCGGGTAAAAAGGCTAATAGGTTATTGGGGTATATTAAAAAGACTGTAACTTCAAGGGATAAGAATATAATCTTGCCATTATATAAGGGTTTAGTAAGACCACATCTAGAATATGCTGTACAATTCTGGGCTCCATATATGAGAAAGGACATAGAATCAATTGAAAGGGTTCAGCACAGAGCTACAAAAATAAAAAAGGGGCTAGCAAATTTCGACTATAATGAACGTTTAAGTAAGCTAAACATGTATACACTGGAAAGAAGAAGAAGGAGGGGGGATTTGATTCAGCTTTTCAAGTTTGTAAAACAAGGGGACACAGAGGGCTTAAATTTCAATAGGGATAACAGAACAAGGGGCCATGGGTATAAATTGAATAAGACACATTTTAATCGGGATTTAATGAAAAACTACTACTTTAATAGGGTAATAGACAGTTTGAACGCGTTGCCAGAAAATATAGTTCATTCAAAGGGAGTGTACGAATTTAAGACACAATTGGATAGTCAGTGGGAATTGGAGAATTCATAAACAAAGGACCAGCCTTGTTGGGCTTGAGCCTGTAGCTGGTCGTCAATATTTGTATTTGTATTTGTATTTGTAAATTTGCAAATTCGATCAACATTCAAAGTGAAATAATTATGATACAATTAAAATTGCCATAATAACACATCAAATAGTACAATTGGTTATGTTTTTCTTTGTCGAGCTTGTTGATAAAAATGTAAAATCTAGCTTTTATATTCCTATTAACCTATTTCGTACTGAATTATTAAAACATTTAAAAAAGGATGTAATAAAAAGCGGTTCGGTTTCTTAAATTTGGTGTCATTCTTCACACCTGATCCATCTCAAAAATGTTTATGCTGTAGTAACTTTATGCGACATTTTCGTAACTAAGAAAAACGATTAATAAATAAATTTAAATTATTTATATTACTTAATTATTACTGTAATTATTTATATTTTTTATTACTTTTAATTAACATTATTTCATTGCATTTAAAAGAAGAAATTCCTTAAATATATGGTATTAAAGTTATTTTTTAAATTTTAAAATAAAATTAATTCAATTTGATTAAACATACTGAGTTATAATCGATCAATTTCTGGATACAAGGATGGTAGCATCAGTGTTCAATTCAGGGATAATTTAAAGTTATTGATTTCATTACTTGATTTTCAGCTATAGCTCTCAGTTTAGCTTTTTCGGAAACAGTGATACTCTATAGGCGAGTGTCAATACATTTTTTAATGTATTAGATATTGGAGAGAAACGACATTATATTTAATAATAAGATATCTGACTCAAATTGATATTAAAAAGGATTTAAAAATATAAAACATATGTATGACGAAGTGGCTAGTAAAGTAATCACCTTTAAAATTAAATATAGTCTTAAAAAAATTAGACGCAAGCAAATGAAATAAAAAACCAAATTTATAAATCATAGATGCGAGCTAATAGAATCTGGACATAAAAGAATGTTCATCGGAGATATATTATTATCAGTTTAAAATAGAAACGATTAATGTATCATGAAAGTTTAAATTTGTGCTGCCATCTATCAGATTAAATATAAAGCAATTGTTTGTCTGGTTATCAATTTTAGTTGTGCTGCCATCTATTATGTTCTTAAAACATAAATTAAAAGACAATTAATTATTTGTATGCTAAAGTAAAGTGGAATATATAACATATACACTTTTCTGAACGAGTAAACAATGACGTTCACATAAATTTTTAGTAAAAAATGGTTGGGATTTATTATTAACTAGCAAAATACCCGACCTTACTCGGTTTGAATTGGTTTACTCTAGATTGAAGAGATAATCAAAATATATAATGACTTACGTTTTTTGTAGAAAAAAATAATTATTTTAACACCTTTTGCCATCTTTATATTTTCTACAACTTACTTTGGACACAAATCCTACACATGCATATCCATTCATGTAATACATTTCACATACATCGCACAATTGCTGTATGACAATGCTACAAAATGACGAATGGTGATACTAAGGTTACTATTATAAAAGACGATTTATAGGAAGATTTGGAATTCCCTTTCTTGAGTTCTTTTCATGTTCAACTCAATTAATTAAAATTACGATTTACGGCGAGTGCTCTCGCACTCATAGTCAACAAAACAATATTTTTTTACTTGTGCCACTCTTGCCTCCGGTATGCGACATTGTGAAATTTTGCAATCTTCTCCTGTCATTATGACAACGAATTTTTTAATGTTGGAAAAAGTTCTAGTTTGGATTTTTAAACATTACTATTCTTTCAATAACGGCATTATTCTTTAAATAATGGCATTATTCTTTCAATAATGGCATAACTACACTTAAAATTTACTGAAAATTTATACTGACTTACCTAACATTTTTAAGTCTAATACTTTGTGGTGCTGTTGCGTGTGATGAGAAGGAAAACACATTTATTAAAATAATAAATATTTAAAACAGGAAACAGCGAAATAAAACAAAATAAAAGATGTCGAAAAAAATTGTTCTAAAGATATTAATTTGTGATTCAATTTTATCTCTTGATCTCGCACAGTTGCCACAACTTACAAATAAAAGTGCACAAAATTTAGAAATGTGAAATTAATTCAGAGCGAAAGAACCAGAATAAATATCACTGCTCGCGCGATCTTGTTCATTCTCGTTTCGTTGAAAAATATCGTCTGTCCCAAATATTCGGAAATCGTTTTCATTGCGCAAAGAATAAAAATAAGACTCGAAATAAATAAAGTATCAGAGCTAAAATTTCACCATAACATTTTTTTTTGAAAAATAATTTGTTTTCAGCATTACTGGTAAAGCAAATGAAAGTAATCGTAATACTCAAACTGCATTCCAATTTTTCGAAAACTATCAAATTGTGGCTGATTTAAGTATACTTACTCAGGTGTTTTAGCATGAAACTCTTCTAAATATAACAATAAAAAATGTTTAATATTGCATTCACTAAACTAATAAATAATGTATAAAATAAAACAAATTGTAATCAAATATCTGGAATACAATTCATGTGATGTATACACAAACACACAAACACAAAATCGAGCATAGAACAGAAAGACGGACAGACAAACTTTCGCAACCAATGCCACTCACTAAATGAAGATAAGTACTCACTGTATGCAAATTTTCATGAAAATATCTTAAACCGCGTAGACGTGTATAGGGCACAACATACAGACAGACAGACAGACAGACAGACAGACAGACGGACAGACAGACAGACAGACACCAAACGAGAAAAAGGCGGATTCGGCATCAGAAGGGTCCAAAACGGATAGAAAACTTGAAATGGGTCGAAAATATTGAATGTACAAACAAACACTCCATTCTTATTTATATAGACTAGCAAAATACCCGACCTTACTCGGTTTGAATTGGTTTTCTCTAGATTGAAGAGATAATCAAAATATATAATGACTTACGTTTTTTGTAGAATAAAAATTTATTTTAACATCTTTCGCCATCTTTATATTTTCTACAACTTACTTCGGACACAAATCCTACACATGCATATCCATTCATGTAATACATTTCACATACATCGCACAATTGCTGTATGACAAAGCTACAAAATGACGAAAGGTGATACAAAGGTTACTACTGTAAAAGACGATTTATAGGAAGATTTGGAATTCCCTTTCTTAAGTTATTTTCATGTTCAACACAATTAATTAAAATTACGATTTACGGCGAGTGCTCTCGCACTCATAGTCAACAAAACAATATTTTTTTACTTGTGCCACTCTTGCCTCCGGTATGCGACATTGTGAAATTTTGCAATCTTCTCCTGTCATTATTACAACGAATTTTTTAATGTTGGAAAAAGTTCCAGTTTCGATTAATAAACATTATTATTCTTTCAATAAAGGCATTATTCCTTAAATAACGGCATTATTCTTTAAATAACGGCATTATTCTTTAAATAATGGCATAACTACACTTAAAATTTACTGAAAATTTATACTGACTTACCTAACATTTTTAAGTCTAATACTTTGTGGTGCTGTTGCGTGTGATGAGAAGGAAAACACATTTATTAAAATAATAAATATTTAAAACAGGAAACAGCAAAGTAAAACAAAATAAAAAATGTCTCAAAAAATTGTTCTAAAGATATTAATTTGTGATTCAATTTTATCTCTTGATCTCGCACAGTTGCCACAACTTACAACTAAAAGTGTACAAAATTTAAAAATGTGAAATTAATTCAGAGCGAAGGAACCAGAAAAAATATCACTGCTCGCGCGATCTTGTTCATTCTCGTTTCATTGAAAAATATCGTCTGTCCCAAATATTCTTAAATCGTTTTCATTGCGCAAAGAATAAAAATAAGACTCGAAATAAATGAAGTATCAGAGATGAAATTCCATAAAAAATAAAAAATAAAAATTTGAAGAATAATTACTTTTTCAGCAGTACTGATAAAGCAATCGAAGTAATCGTAATATTCAATAGACATTCCAATTTTTCCAAAACTACCAAATTATGGTTGATTTAAGTATACTTACTCAGGTGTTTTAGCATGAAACTCAACTAAATATAACAATAAAGAAATGTTTAATATTGCCTTCACTAAACTAATAGATAATGTATAAAATAAAATACAATTCAATCAAATATCTGGAATACAATTCATGTGATGTTTACACAAACACACTAACTCAAAATCGAGCATAGAACAGAAAGACGGACAGACAGACTTTCGCAACCAATGCCACTCACTAAATGAAGATAAGTACTCACTGTATGCAAATTTCCATGAAAATATCTTAAACCGCGTGGACGTGTATAGGGCACAACATACAGACAGACAGACAGACAGACACCAAACGAGAAAAAGACGGATTCGGCATCAGAAGGGTCCAAAACGGATAGAAAACTTGAAATGGGTCGAAAATATTGAATGTACAAACAAACACTCCATTCTTATTTATATAGATTAAAAAAAAATCTGACTTAGTTTTTCAAAAGCATATTTTTAAGTAAGCTTGTGATGAGGTAAAAATGCTTTTATGCCATTCTGTGGTATTTTACGATTGTACTTGAAAGCTTTAAAAACCCTTTTCCTTGATAAAGTTTGTAAAAATCAGAGATTTAAAAATGTTTTTTTGCTACAAAATTTTTTTTTAAAGTTACTCTTCACCAATTGGTTCTGAAAAACTTTTTGGCAAAACCTTTATAATATTATTAGATTTTAACTTAATGATTATATAAATCACTTAATGATTATATTAATTATCATGCAAAACAAATTAATATGAAAGATATTGATAAAATTACCTGATTTGTTTTAAATAAAAAGTTTTAGCATAAAACTTAGTGGGTAACATTTTTAAATCTTTAAATCAATGGGTGACAAAAAATTATGAAAATCAGATTTTAAAAACACAATGAACGAAAAAAAAAATAAGTTCAAAGGATACTAGAAAATTTTATTTTTAAAATGTTAGGTAATGATGCTTCAAAATAATTCAGAGATATTCATATGTTCCTTAAAATTTCAATAATCATTCTGAAATCTTCAATGCGCTTTTAGTCTAACATTTTATTAAATTTTGTTTCAAATGTCACAATTCAAATATTTATGAAAACTTCTCGTGGGTACACCCAGGTTATGAATCCACACGGGGCTACATTGATGTCATCGCCATGAAATTCTAATATGCAGTGAGATATTTCAAATCAAGCTCATTGATATTTAAAGGGAATTGAAAAATTGCCACATGAATCTCATCGTGGGTAATTTTATGTTGTTTTCACCCGTTTGTTGAACCTTAGGTTTGTAAAATATGGTGTGGGAGAATTTTTGTGAATTAACTTACAGAAATAAATTTTTTTATCCTACGCACAGCTCAAGGCTTTTCGGCCATACGCTGTCTTTTTGTGCAATATACCGAAAAAAGTCCTTGGGGAGAAGTATCCCTGATGTCAATGTCCTGTAAATTAGAGCACTCCACAAGGTGTTGTCTGTTCATAAGACCATCGCAACAAAGCGGACAGATCGGGGAGGTAGCCACACCAATCCTATGTAGGTGCTGTTGAAGGTAGTCGTGTCCAGTTAGCAGGCGGAAACAGGCCACTCCCATCCCTCTTGGTAGATCAGTAGGGATTCTACCTTTATTACTCACCAGGCAATCCCAAATCCTTCCCTGTATATCCCTCTGATGCTGCAGTTTTCTTTGTTTCTTGAACTGAGATTTTATGTAAGTCCTGCAGTTCCGCAAAGGGAGAGGTGGAAAAGGTTGGGGCAGGGAGGGGGCTGATTTAGCCAATCTGTCAGCTTCCTCGTTACCCTTTATCCCACAGTGACTAAGAATCCACTGGAGAACTATCTCACCACCACCCTCAATGTGGTGACAGATAGTTTATTTTGCAATGCGCCTCAGCAATGAATAAGCGTGGTTTCTATCAGTAAGAGCCTGAATTGCGGTGGTTCAGTCGATAAATAAAACAATTTTTTTATCCCTTGTAGTGGCAAGGGCCTCAACAGCCATAAGAACAGCGTAAATGTCACCATCAAAGCTGTCACAGTAATTTCCAACCGCCTTACTCAGCTGGAAGTATTGGCAAACGACCCCAGCACCCGCCCTATTAGATTCAGGGTCGGCAGAGCCATCAGTATAGACATGGAGCCAGTCAGTACAGAAATAAATAAGTATCTGCAAATGGGTACTATTGTAGTCCTGAAGTTTATCACTAGATGGCAACACCAAATCATTTATTTAAATGACTTGGAGAAAGGTAAAACATTGATACCAAGACGAAATCAAGTTAATCTGACAAAGAGTGACGAAAACGGAAAAAATGGTTGGGACGTAAAACATGAAGAAATGAGCAAATTAAAATGTATTGTTTCAATAGCTTAATGAAGCTTGATAAAATAGAACAAATTTCATATTTTCTGAATGTAAAAGTTATTAATTTTAAAATACTGCCATGTATAGTGTATAGGTATCTTTCTGTGTATTTTTTGTTTTGAAATGTTTTCGTCTTTCGTCTAAGGTAATAAGCTGAGGTGACGACTATGTCATCTGCAAATGGTTCAAAGTTAGGAGTCATTGCTCTTGAATCTTTCCCTACAGAGTTGATCCTGAACCTTCGCCAATAGCACGTTGTTTCTTCAGTGAGATTTTAGTTTGAGTATTATTTACAAATCAAATCTATATATATAATTCTCTTACGTGGCACGCAAAAAAGACGTTATTAGTTATCGCGTTTTGGCAACATTGTACGATTGTTTGTTTATCACGAAGCCTCGCGCTTCAATTGAATTTATAGCGTTATCGGATGAAATTTTATTGGGAAAAAAAATTAATTTTAGTCGAGCTGTGCAGTTAATAATATAGAAATCAAATAAAGCGGAGGATCTTTTCAGGGACATTTAAAAAAAGGTCATTTTCAGGGTCAACAATTATAGTTCAACAAGACGCTTTCACTACAACTTTAGACTACAAACTCAATGAAAAAGCGTTCTGAAAAACAGCAAAAAATTTAGATTTGAAAAGTATTTTTTTGGAATATCATATTTTGTAAACAATTCCTTCTGCTAGGAAACATGTCTTCATTCATGCGAGCGAAGCGAGCTTTGGTTCGCGCAGCGATCCAATGCGGATTGCGAAGCAATCCTCCGGGGGTTGGCGAGCGTTAGCGAGCAGGGGGCGGGCCCCCTAGTTGTTAGTTATTATTAAAAATTGTAAACCGTGAGTATAATCCAAAATTAAAAGTATCTAATTTATTTAAGAGGAAATTAGTTTTAGTGAGCTAATTTTATTATTTTCTAAAAAATATAGATTTGTCGTCGAATCATTTTTTTTTCGGTATCCTAGCAAAACAAAATTTATTTTGTATATTATGAATGTATACATTTACATAAAGCTTACTGCCGTTGTACAATATTTCTCCCATGCTAGACGTCACAGTGGACGATAATTACTTTTAATTCGACAGATCTTTACAAAAATAATGTGTATGTTACGAAAATATTTTTTGCTGAATAATTTTAAAAGACAACGAATTTGCATGTTTGTATTTCTTTTGTAAAAATAATCTGTATAACATATCACTCAAATCTTCTATGATAATTAACTAATACAATTTGCCACTTAAATACATGCAAATTAAAAAATTTAGAAACAAATGAAAAATTACAGAAATGTTTTTAACTGTACATTTTTGGACATATTTGTTTTATTCGTTGTACAAAAAAATAGTAACGTTTAAAACTCCGACAGAACTTCTAAAAAGTATATCTTACGCTACAAATTTTATTGATAAAACAATATTTTTTCTTCCATTTTCTACTCCAACTCCCCAAATTAAACATTATCCATCAACAGTATCACAAAAAAACAATAGAAAATTCGGAGGTTTCAGGTTTTTGCTTTCCTGAAATGATAATGGAGAAAGCTAAGCGCCTGAATTTTCTTCTATTGTTTCATAGTGGGTGTTAATTAATTTTTTGTCATAAATATCCGTCATCATATTTAAGGGTAAATTTTAGAAAACCAATTTAAACTTGGAACTTGGTGTTATGTATTTTCTTTAATAATTACCATCTCATTCTGTCTGTCTTGGTAAATATTATTTTATACATTCTTTGTAACTTACTATTTTAGCATACTGATTTGTGGTCCCCCTCAGGTACAAAGAGGGACATGAATTATGTAGTTCTCAGTTAAAACTCGATTCCTCAAAAATTTGTTAATTTCAGGGTGTATGTTTTATTTTTGTAATAGATAAGACAGTCAATAAAAGTATAAATTACGTATTGTACTGATAACAGTGACTAGTAATCTATTACTCCATAAGTCACATCTGCTATATTTAATAAAAATAAAATTTGTGTTTCTGACGAAAGTGTAAAAGTCAAAAATATTTAATTTTTCACTGAAAAATCCCAAAACTAAGATAAATTTCATTGTTTGAATACTATACAGGTATTTTATTTTTAAAATGAATTAATATTAATATATGTGGATGAAAATATAATTAGTTTATTTTCGTCATAGACACACTGAACAAAATTTAATGATATTACTTCTCTAAAAGAATACATACATGCTACGTCGCAAAAAGAAATTCAAGAAATTAAAATAAAAAAATGAATTATGTGCCAAAAAACGCATTGTTGTTAGCAGATAGCTATGTATTCTAGATTGCTTATTTTCTATAACATGACACTGAACTAATATCAAACGAGAAAAGAACCGGTTAAGTTATGTTGTTTTAATCAATACCCATGTTTTATCTTATTAGGTCTCACTGTTTCACACACAAAATTAAAAAAAGATTAACTCCCTTAAAGAGGACGAAAGGACATTAAAGAAATTAGGATAAAAATTTATACCCCTGACGTGCTGATAAACATTACTAGAAATGCTATATCTTACATCAATTGGAATAGTTTTATACAGAAAATTTTTCAACCAATACATTTCAATAGACTAGGGGGCCCGCCTCCTGCTCGCTAACGCTCGCCAACCCCCAGAGGATTGCTTCGCAATCCTCATTGGTTCGCTGCGCGAACCTATGCTCGCTTCGCTCGCATCAATGAAGACATGTGTCCTAGCAGAAGGAATTGTTTACAAAATATGATATTCCAAAAAAATATATTTTAAATCTAAATTTTATGCTGTTTTTCAGAAAAGATATTTATAGTACCTATGGAATCAGAATTCAAATGGAAACATTGAGCAAATTTTGACTCGAAATGTGAGCGTTTATTTAGAAATTGTAAAACCCAGCATGTTGGTTGTGTGTACATTTACCCAGCACTCGAGCCACCCACGCTGTTTCATTGAGTTTGTTGTCGAAAGTTGTAATGAAAGCGTCTTGTTGAACTATAATAGTTTGCCCCGAATTGAAATGACCATGAAAAGATCCTCCGTTTTCTTTGATTTATATTATTTACTGCAACAGCTCGACTAAAATTCATTTTTTTTTTCAATAAAATTTCATCCGATAACGCTATAAATTCAATTCAAGCGCGAGGATTTGGGATAAACAAAGAATCGTACAATGTTGCCAAAACGCGAAAACAAGTAACGTCTTTTTTGCGTGCCACGTAAGAGAATTATAGATATAGATTTTAGTATTCGCAGTAACCTTAAAGTCATCAACTTGAGTTTTTAACACATTTTGAGTGCTCAGTTTCGTATTTGTTTAACCCATTCGTGCATAGCGTAAAACGATACTAGTCGAAAGTGGAAAAGCAATTTCGTTTACTCTTTCTGTCTTTCAGATGGCGCCACTAAAATAGTATTTGGATGACTATATACTAGTGATGGGGAAAATGACTCTTTTCAGGGATCGGATCGGAACCGCTCACTCACTAAAAAGAGCTAGCTCTTTTTGATGACTCACCGCTCCTTTGAGATATATAATAATGTATATAACGCATCGAAATGTATACAATATGTTTGGGCCATCGAACATCCCTCGTTGTCACGTGAGCGCATGTGTCCAGACGAAGAGGCGCCAAGCGTGCTTGAAACACCCACGCACACAACACTTGAAACACTCACTCATCCAGCAATTGCGCAGTTTACCTCTAAAATCAACTAAAGGAGGGAGACGGGGCACGAGGACGATAGGCATTGCAGCATAGGGCTGCTAAGCTGTAAAATTTAATTGCTAAGGCATAAAATGGCCCAAAACCATGTCAATTCAAAAACTTTGAAATTGTCCATAAAGAATAAATTACTTTGAGGACACTTCTACTTTTGTAATTCCCGTCATGAACCCGTTGAGATTACAGAAGTAGCAATTAAAATATCCAAACACGTTAAAAATCTTATTTTTGACCAAGAATTCTAAAAAAGTTTTCGATTTTATTGGATAGAGTATTTATTTGACTTTCCAAAACATATTTAATTTTTTCTCTGTTAATTACTTGAAGAAGTATTAAGATTTTAATCAAGGCGGGAAAACAAGAAGTAAGAATGGAAAACACTGGAAATGGCCATTAAAAGGCCAAAAACATGGCAAAATCTAAATTTAAACCTGACTTTTTTTTTTGCAAATATAATTTTAGAAAGTTTTTTCAAATATTTAAATGGTTTCTCTTTTGGAAATGGAGTGAACTTTTTTAAAGAGAAGGAAGAACAAAATTGTTTACACAAAGAGCAAACGCAAGGGAGCAAGCGATGCACTTGAAACTACCTTTAACTCTAAATTAATATTTTTGCATTATTTCTTCACTTCAAATGTTATAATACAAAAACTTATAACTGGATTCTAGTAAACTTTTGAGAGTTTGTTATTTATAATGTTGTCAAGTGAATGAACTAGAATAATTATGCTGAGTTCAAAAGTTTCTAAATTATTACTATTTATTTAAGAAGTAGGACTGTAAAACTATAAAAAATCTTCTATTCATTTTTCAATCACTTGTAAAATTGTTGTTTATTTAAATATCCTTTTATTCTAGTTCATTCCCTAGAAATATGCATGTAGTTTATTTTGGTAGCATCATTTTTCAAATTGGTTAAATAGATTTTCATGTAGCACATTTGAAGTTTTTGACACATTTCTTTAAAATTTCATACATAATTATCATATTTTTACAAAATTATTAATATATACTTTTAATATTTATAGCCCATTGCTATTGTTTAAAACACAAAACATAAAAATATCATTAAAATGTTTCTATACCACATTTAAAAAAAGTGTCTTGGACGTGTTTGGATACATTAAGATTTCTTTCTAAAACCACTTACTTACCAAATGAGACTTCCTAATAATTTAAATGATATTTTAAAATCATATAATAAAAATATTAATAATTTATTGAAGTACTTAAGATTTTTAACTATTTATTTTAAGATATAGGTATATAATACCCTCGAATACTCGTTGTCCCAAAGATTTTCAAAATCCAAGTCCCCTCCCTGTCTTTTAATAAAATATTTTCAAAATGCCTTGTTTTGTGAAGGCAATGCAATAAAAACGAGTTACGTTTAATTTAATTTTGTGTAGCTTTATTAAAATGATATCACTCCCGAGAAATCAAGGTTATTATTATATTAATGTTAAGTGAATAACATAATAACTGTTAGAATATGTTTTAATAACAACCTTAAGACTAGTTTTAATTAGTGCTAAAAGGCGTGATATGACTTAAGCCGTAAAAACACCCTTTCAATCTAAAATTGAATTAAATTTAAAAAAACAACATTTATGATAATACATAGATATTTAAAAATTTGAAACTTCAAAAAAGTAACAAAAAGCTAGGGAGCGCAAAAGAACGAATGCGGAATTGACTCTTCGAGAGCGATAGTTATCGAAAAGAGCCAAAGAGTTAAATCTCAAAAGAATCAACTCCCAAAAGAATCAGTGAGCGCAAACGATCGAATGCGGAAATGATTCTTCGAAAGAGCCAAGTCTCGTAAAGAATCAACTCCGAAAAGAATCAACTCTCAAAAGAATCAACTCCCAAAGAATCAACTCCCAAAAGAATCACTGAGCTGGTGATCGCATGCGGAAATGACTCTTCGAGAGTGGAAGCGCTGATTCGTTAAAAAAGAGTTACCGCTCTTCAGCCCTGATTGGTTAAAAAAGAGCTATAGCTCTTTTTTGACGAATCAGCGCTCGCTCACTCCGTCAAAAGAGTCGACTCTTTGAGTCAGCTCCTGAGCGGATCGCCCATCTCTACTATATACAGGGTGATTTTTTTTAAAACTGACACTATTCAGAGCCACCTGTAGCTCGATCTATCAACCAAAATGGCACCAAACTCGGTATGGAGACTAAAGATGACATGGGAAGTAGGATTCCGTGAGAAAAAAAATTAGTTCCAAAAATCGGCGATAGGGGTATTTATGGCGCTGTCTAATGTAAAAAGTGTAACAAAAAAAGAAAAAAAATAACATATACAAAATTACAGGCAAATGTTAAGTTTTATTCACCACATAGTAGGGGAGAACTCGCTGAAAGACTTTCCATACCGTGGAAAAATTCTTGTCCAATTGTCGCACTACACCCCGGTAGCTGCTTCTACCAGCAATGGTTCCCTGTGATATGTCGACGATTGCAGTTGCAACATCTGTTATCACCTCTTCTGACACAGGTTTAAGTCCCCCTGCCTGCACGAATTATTAGTGACCCTGTTTCCTCAAACTTCTTATTCATTCCCTTAAAAGCATTAAGCGATAAAGGCCTCTTACGTAGCTTCTGTCGGGTTCTAAACTCACGAAGAACTGTGGATGCATTGCACTGATTAAGATAAAATAGCTTCACAGGTAAAGCATGTTCTGGTAATGTGAGTCGCATATTCACTTGAGCTGGCTCACTTCAGCTGAGAATATTTTTCGGAGCTGTCTGCATGTACGTGATCTCTCACTTATGCGCGGGCGTTGGGGACAGCGAAAAAAACGCGTATAAGTGAAAAACGCGCATAAGTGAAAAACCACAAAAGGGAGCTTAAAAGTGAAAAATCAATACAGTGTATTGTTAATACTATGTATATACTTCCGGAATTGAACTGAAAATAGTCACGCAGAGTTTCCAAAGCTTCAAACGCTACTGAGTGAGTTGGGAGAACTTTTGCAACATCTTCATCATCGTCGTCCTCTTCATCTTCATCATCACCATTTATTTCGGCTGTAATGTCTCCTATTTACCGCAATTGAGCTATGATTAAACTTTCATCTGCATCAACGAAATCGTTGAAAGTAGTGCACGTAGCGAGTCCACCAGATACAATATGCCAATCTTCTTCGTTTATGTCATTTTCACAGTTTTCACTTTCATTTTCTAGCTCCTCACATTCACTCACATTTCATCTGTTTAATAAAGTAGCCAAGTCTTCTTTCCATTGTTCTACAGTGTTTTCATTGACACTCGCACTTTCCCCAGAAAGGACACGAGTTGCCAAGACATGCCTATTTTTGAATTTTTCAAACCATCCATGTGATGCAGAAAAGTTTTCCATTTCAAAACTCTTTGACAATTGTACGGCCTTCTCCCTTAGAAGCTCAACTTTAACAGGAATGTTCGATTGACGAGCTTCTTTAAACCATAGCTACAAAACCTTCTCAAATTCTTCGAACTTTCCACCTTGAATTCTGCTTCTTTTCTTCGACTGAATTCCACATTCTCGATGAGCGACTATAATCGCCTCTTGATTTTTTAAAATCCCTCTCAATGTCGACTCTGGAACATTAAAATGCTTCGTTAAAGCTTTTATCGAGTTGCAAGGATTTTCTTCGAATTTTTTTATAACAGCCATTTTAAACGAAAGCTACAATTTTGTTCGTTTTGCCGTTTTAAAACGATACCATCTAACCCGAACTCCAAAGAAGGTTCTTTCGTTAGCGATCAATGCCACGTGGTACGTACCGCACTAACCACTCTAATTGGCTGCTGTATAAATGCGACTTTTACTGCCGTCAGTCACAAGACCCCTCCGGTACACCCGTGTATATGGTAGAGGAATATGTTCTGGGAATCCAAACGATAGGGGAAGGGCGAGGGAATACATTCCTAGAAGCAGAACAAAAAAGGAAAAGTTTTTGCGATAAGCAACACCTGACTTGAGGAAACTACTTTTGAACTGAAAATTTTTTTGCGACGCGCATAAGTGAGAGCTGCTTTTTTATTGTGGCGTATAAATGAATAAGAGTTATCATTGTTTTCCTATATTCATGGCCGGGACCGCGGAAAAAACGCGTATAACTGAAAAACGCGCATAAAAGAGAGCGTGTATAAGTGAGAGATCACTGTATTTATAGCCTAAATTACTGGCGCTGAAGTCACATACGAAAAAATAAATTTGCATTTTGCTTTGATACCCGTGTTTTATGCTAATTCTCGGTTTGGAAAGCTACAACAGCGTCATAAATACCCCTATCGGTGATTTTTGGAACTAATTTTTTTTTTCACGGAATCCTTCTTCCCATGTTATCATTAGTCTCTTTACCGAGTTTGGTGCCATTTCGGTTGTTAGATCGAGCTACAGGTGACTCTGAATAGTGTCAGTTTAAAAAAAAAATCACCCTGTATGTGCAATATAGATACTTTATAATTGTTTCTCAATATTTTAATATTAGTTAGAAGAATGAATAAAAAAAAAGATTACAGACAATTATATTTGCTGTGAACTTCAATTTCACACCCGCACTTTCTTTTTGAAATGTTCAAAGAATTTTCTTAGTAAATAAATATTTCCACGCGTTGTTTTTTAAATCAGCTTAGAAGATAGTTACTACTTTTTCATACAAAAATTTTTCGTAACAATCTAAATTATGCATTATGGACGTGTTCAGTATGCATTCTTTTTAAATGTTTCTGGTCTAAATATTAATATTGTGTACACATTTTGTGTCACTAAAACAATTCTAAACTTTATAAGAAAAATTACCGTGGAGAAACGTTTCACCATGAATATTTTTTTACAAAATTGTTTGAAATGAAAGCGAAGAAAAAAATTTTCAGGTTCATCATTTTGCTCACGATCACAAAAATCTTTCTTCACAATCATCTTTCATAGAAAAAAAATACAAGACAAAAAATCAAATTTAACGTAACACAGCCTTACACGTTTTTTTGTTTGGTGCCTAGAATGTGGTCTTTTAACCGATTTTGACTAGTAAACTTGGTGTGTTGTTTTCAAATATAAAAACAGTTTTTCTCTATCGGCTCAATTTCATTAGATTCAGCGTAGCTAAATTATGAAGTGTTTAATTGTTATATAACACAATGAGTATTGATTAAGTTAAGTATTTTTCATGTGGATTGGTTACTGCTTTTTCTTTCCTTCTTCTCTGCACCGCTGTCATCTGATTGTATGAAGCCATATTTGTTGATATTGTACCGTCATGTAAGAATTTGACGGACAGCTGGTTTAAAATTAAACTATTTATTTACATAAATTAAATATTTACAAGAAAATTTAAAAAGATAATTAAGGGCACAGCCATCGACAACCAAATCCTGCCTGAAGCCAAAGTAACAAAATGGCAAAACAGAGACGTCTGTCTCTCGTCGAATCTCGAGTCCGAATTCCTCCTAAAATCGACGTTCGCTTCGCAGAACCGCCGCTGACAACGAGAGGGGGGTGAATTCCGAGCCCTCTAGAGATGTTTATGTCCTCTCCAGAACAGAAACACCCCCACACAGATGCGAAAACCGTCTGTCATGCCGACTTGAGTCCCCCACAGCAAAACTTGATCCCAGACATGGGATTAGGAACCGACGGAAACTCCAGCTGTGTATGGATCAAATGGAACTCCGGGCCGCCGACAAGCCGCACTTGCAAAGTCTGAAGTTGTTTTTGCATTTCGAAACATTCCAGCGTCCACGTGTTAGGGAAAAGGGTCGGCTAGAACCATATGGTACAGCCGCCCCCACTACTGAAAAAACTTTTCCCAAAGGTGAAAAATTTTCAACGTACGCATCCACAGACGCACGGATAATCACCCACTGGCAATTCAGAACAACAGATCACTTACCACCACCATATCCTGAAACCGTGACTCAAGAATATGTGTAAGGCAAGTTAAATCCAATCAATTTAAAATTCATATACCGGAGGAACTTTCTACTCCCTTACAGTATGGTCACTCAAGGCTCAAATACCAAATCAAAATAAAAACAAAATAAACACTAAACTTTAAGCCTTATACCAAATTCGTTAAAACTAAAACCAAATCACATTATAACCACATCACATATAAGAATTTCGTTAAGCGAAACCCAAAATTTCAATACACAATACGAACTATACAAATTCCATTAACCAGACAAAGATACAACAAAGCATATTTCTAAATTCAATATTTTCGCTAAGCGAACCCAGAATAAACAAACCACACGAACTATAATAATACTTTCATTAAACAAACCAAAATACACCAAAACATATATAAAATATCAATCTTGTTAAGCGAAAACCAAATTCCTAAGTTTCACTCAACGCACGTCATGAGTTGCAATTTCAAGACTACAAATCTTTGACAGTGGTTTAGAATGACAGAGTGAAAACATCCTAAACACAAAATTAATTTCCACTCTACACAAAACATAATTTAAATTTGCACGTAGCTTTCAGCGAAAAGTACTCGAGTGAAGATCATAGATACAAGAAATCAATTCCACCATACCAAAACATAGTTTACAACTTTTAACATTTAAAATCCTCAGCAAAGGATACTGAAATCATTGAATGAATATTTCATAATTACAAGACTGCCAATTTCACTCCGCGCAAACATGATTCACAATTTTAGCACTTAAAATCTCCAGCAAGAATAAAGAAACATTTAAGTGAAATGCCCATAACTACAAAAATCTCCATTTCACTCAACACAAAACATGATTCGCAACTATATTACACTATACAACACAAATCTTCCTCAATTACATTTTATTTAACTCTTAGAATTTTCGTGAAAAGCGCGACTCAGACTGTCGGCATTAAATTCTTTTTTTCCCAGATCGGTGTTCGATCGCGGAATTTCCAATTTTTTTGGTCGACGTATAGCCAAAATCATCAATACCCTCCCGATTTCACATTCCTGCCAATCTCGTGACAATTTTGTTTGTGGTCCTAACCATTTCTCATACCGCAAAGTGTATGGGGTTTTTATACTCTTCCCGTGCACCAATTCTGCCGGGGCGTAAACGCTGCTCACGTGTACCGTGGAAAACGCTAACGGTGTAAGTTGTGAGTCCCAATCTGATCCGGCTCCGGAACCTACCGCTAAAGGTCTTGGCTTCACCCCTTCACTCACTAGCAACTCTTTTCTTTTCCCCTTTTGGCCCACGTGACCTATTACAAAAGTTTCCTCCTGAACTTAAACGAACACCTCTAATTCTTCTTCTAACCCTGGGCCACCTTCCGTTATCTTTCCCTTACTGCTATTCGGTATTTCCAGGAAAATCATTCCCGTCGTTTTACTTGCTACCCCCACTGGAAGAACTAACGGTTCTTTCGATCGCACCTTTGTGTCGGTCTGGATTACCACCCTCGGAGAGCATAACTTGGCTACTTGGGGACTTACATTCTCCCCTCCAGAAACATCGTCGTCTCTCTGCCCCTTTAGTTCTTTTTTCTGGTCGTTAGCCTCTGTCATAGGAAGACTAATAGGCTCGCCCGATCTCAACTCCGCGTCGGTCTTATTTATCGCCGACGGGGCCGCAACATTTTCTACACAATTCTGCAAGAGGGTTGCAACTGAACTACTTTGCTCAGATCTCTTTTGTAGATACGGCATCAGTAATTCATGTTCGGCCTCCCCTCCGAGTCGTCGATTTATCGGTTCTACAAACACCATTTTCCCCAACCTCGGACAATTTGGCCTTAAATGGTCGCTCGCGTTGCACTCAAAACACCGCGGCATACGTCTCCGGTCAGAAGTGTCAAATTTCCCTCCCGGGGAACTAGGCGGGAAAAAATCGTTCCTCTCTCGAGTGGGGGCCGGTGGGTAATTCTCCTCCCTTACCTTCGCTGGGAAAAATGTTCTTCCCTGGGCTTTTGGTCGGGATGCCTCAATCCGTAGTTTTAAAAGCTCAATGTTATAATGTCTCTCTTGTTTCCTGTCCGCTCTCTCTTGTTCCCTGTCCGCTCTTTCTTGTTCTTTTTTCTCCCTCTCCCGTCTTTCCTGTATAATCCTTTCTAACGCCACTTTTGCGTATTCCTCATCGTAGGAATCGTGCGAGAGGATTAACTCCTTAAGTTGGGATGCCCTTAATCCCGGAGTAACCGTTCTTCCCAAAAATTCCGCTACTTCGTTTCCTACCTTTGGCCAAGTACGCCATTTCAAAAATTCAAAATTGCCAAAAAACCAAAAAAATTCAATTATTTTGCACAACACCCAATTCAATAATGTTTACGACATACAGTATAGAACGTACCATACAACATACAATAATTTAGCAATTCTAAGATACACAATACAGATTCAAGATACTTAAGCTAAATCAATTTCCTTTAGAGTGACCACACTAATTGATATTAACAAAATTTTAGCGATTACACAATTCTTGAAACTTAGTCACAGTGACAAAATAGGGAAATGGAACTAACCTGTATCTGCTGACTTGGATCACTTGGCACCACTGTCCACAGGCCGGACCACGGGTGGAAACACTGCACTGCACTGCACTATCTTCGGCTAAAAAGCTCACAAACACACTCTTCGGCTGAAAGCCCACTGGTGTAGGTCGTCTCGACCTCTTCCACAACGCGCACAAATAGCACTGCGCCAATGACGAAAAAAAGGTTCGCGATGAACCTATATTAAACGGTCAAGATGACCTCTGGACGAACCGATGGGAACTTTTTCCCAATAATAAACGGTCAAGATGACCTCTGGACGAACCGATGGGACTTTTTCCCAATAATAACCGATCAAGATGATCTCTGGACGATCCGATGGGAACTTTTTTCCAATAATAACCGATCGAGATGATCTCTGGACGAATCGATGGGGAATCTATTCCCCTGATGAACTGGACTTGTCGAACTTTCCGTCGATTCCGCTCACGTTCCGTTGAAAAGGACCGGCAACTCGAAACCAAAACCAGAACTTCTTGCGACGAGTTTCCGTTTTGGTGATGGATGGGGTCGGTGACTCCGGTACCTCCTTCTCGCTTTCTCTAAGACAAGGGAAACGGTCTCCAGCGAAAATCCAAACTTCTGGTTGCGAAGTTCTATCGGGTTTCAGTGAAAGTGACAATCCGACAGCGGAAATGACAATCCGAACTTCTGGTTACGAAGTTCTATCGGCCTTCTCTTTCAGGCAAAACGGCAGGTTCGATTTACTTGTCGAGGCTGTTTTAATCTAATCAACCCCGCTGCCACCATATTAATAAGCTGTACCGTCATGTAAGAATTTGACGGACAGCTGCTTTAAAATTAAACTATTTATTTACATAAATTAAATATTTACAAGAAAATTTAAAAAGATAATTAAGGGCACAGCCATCGACAACCAAATCCTGCCTGAAGCCAAAGTAACAAAATGGCAAAACAGAGACGTCTGTCTCTCGTCGAATCTCGAGTCCGAATTCCTCCTAAAATCGACGTTCGCTTCGCAGAACCGCCGCTGACAACGAGAGGGGGGTGAATTCCGAGCCCTCTAGAGATGTTTATGTCCTCTCCAGAACAGAAACACCCCCACACAGATGCGAAAACTGTCTGTCATGCCGACTTGAGTCCCCCACAGCAAAACTTGATCCCAGACATGGGATTAGGGAACCGACAGAAACTCCAGCTGTGTATGGATCAAATGGAACGCCGGGCCGCCGACGAGCCGCACGTGCAAAGTCTGAAGTTGTTTTTGCATTTCGAAGCATTCCAGCGTCCACGTGTTAGGGAAAAGGGTCGGCTAGTACCATATGGTACAATATAACCTAGTGTTTGAATCTAGCATAACTTAGAGAATGGCATCCCACCAAAGAAGTTGTTTTAATCATCGTGATGTATTTTGCTACATACACTACCGTACAATAATGGACCGGACGCCAGCGGATTTGCATAAAATCCGACTATTTCTTTGGTGGTGTTTTACGTGGTATGGCCTGGGACCTTTACATTTTGTTCCTGGTCAATTGAACGTTGACGCCTACACGAACATTTTAGACAGACAGGTTCTTCCTACGCTCTGGCAATTTTATGGAATGGACGAATGTTACTTCAAGGACGACAACTCTCCATGTCATGTTGCAGCCTCTGTCAAGCAGTGGTATCAAACTATGGATGTGAAACGTCTTCCTTGGCATGCTCATTGTCCCGACCTAAACCCCATATAACATTTGTGAGACGCGTTAGAGCGACGCTTACGGACCAGGGAACCACGTCCGAAATCTACAGCTGAGCTGGCGACATTTTGCATCAGGAATGGACACAAATACCCATAGCTGTGTATCAAAACCTTGTTGAAAGTATGCCCAGATGGGTTGCTAGTGTCATTGCAGCACGTGGGGGACCATCCCCTTATTAAAGCATGTATTATTTCCCTTATACCACCAAATCTTGCTGTCCGGTCCATTATTGTAGGGTAGTGTACGCGATCAGTTTACCCTAAAGGAGAACAGAAAAGCCATTTCTGATTTCGTTGAAAGAGCTTACCTTGGGCACTTTGGCGTTAGGCTTGGCGACCAAGATAAAGTTTGGGCTTCACACGTGTGTAAAACCAGTACAGAACACCTACGACAGTGGGCTATTGGGAAGAGTGGGAGTCGAAAATTTGGTGTCCCAATGGTTTGGAGGGAACCCATAAACCACCTTGATTTTTGTGTTGTGAATATTACCGGGATAGACCAAAATAACCGCAACAAGTGGACATCCCAATTTAGCCTCTGCATGACGGCCTGTTCCTCACTCAGATTTAAAATTGTTAACTTTATCCTGGTCAACAAGGAGGCAACACGAAATATCCTTGCTTCTGTTGCACATGGGATAGCAGAGCCAACCAATACCACTGGATAAGAAAAAAAATGCATACGAGAGAAAACATGGTTGTTGGAGAAATAAATGTCAGTCTTGAACACTTAGTCGAACTAGACAGAATCATCTTGCCACCGCTGCATATAAAGCTAGGGTTAATGTAGCAGTTCGTGAAAATTCCTAATCAGGATAGCCTTTCTTTGCATACATACGACAAAACTCCCCGGAACACAAGTAGAGAACACTTAAAGCTGGAATTATTAATGGTCCTCAAACAAGACAGCTTGTAAACGATCCTCATTTCATGGATTACATGAATGTGACAAAGCACAAAGCGTGGATTACATTTTCCCTCGCTGTAAAGAACTTTCTGGGCTACCACAAGGCTGACAACTACATTGAACTAGCTAACAGCACGCTTACCAACTTCCGAGATCTTGGTTGTAATATGAGCATAAAGGTTCATTACATGCAGAACCATTTAGACCGTTTTACTGAAAATCTTGGCGATACTAGTGACGAACAAGGTGAACGATTTCACCAGGACATAAAGACAATGGAGGACCGATTCCAGGGCAGATGGGATAGTCATATGATGGCAGGAAGAGGGTGGCACGTGGGAGGAGCTTCTGGGCCGAATGCCGTCTATCTCCAAGTTTCTAAAGCAGAACGGAGGTTTTTTTAATTTACAGAGTTTTTTTTAATTATATAGAACTGGCCATCTTGGATGTCGAGCAGGTGAGGGTTGCCAGATGTTAGAAGAGAGGGAGGAAATATATAACTATATATATCGAAGAGTTGGTGGCGATATGAATATCAGAGTCAGAGTGCATGTAGTGAAATTAAGTGAGTGAAATATTTTTCAAAATAAAATATTAGAATTAAAAAAAAATAGTGTAAAAAATTAAAAAGCTCAAGAATAAAATAGAATTAATGGCAGCAGAACTACTACTTATTAAAAATAAAGAAGTGGGAAAAGATCTGATGGAAGATTACTGTTAGAATCTATAAAGACACTGTGCAAACAAAATTCATTAAAAAATTTCAAAGAGAAGGAGCTTTCAGAATGGAACAAAATTAACACATTTAATTTTGTTTTTATTAGATTCTTCTCATTTCAAATTTTTAATTAATCTATTGTAGATTTACAGGAGTGTTGCTGTGCTTTTTTCAATTAATTAAAAAATTTTACAAAATTTATTAAGGAAAAGGTTTCCAATCTAACGCCTATACCCTAAACCTAATTTAATGAGTTAACTTAAATAACGCTACTATCATACTTCACAAACAAGAGGTGATGGTTAAAAACTCATAGCATATTTATTTTCAGCACATGAAATACACCTAAAATCAGTTTAAAAAAACACCGACACCAAATTATGTGTTGTGTGTGTGTACTATATAATCTTTCAGATTACTACGTCCTGTAAATTTAATAGAATTATTATTTTTTTAAAGAAAGATTGTTTTGAAGTAATTTTCTTCAGAGATAAATTATCTTTCTTTTTTCATTATAAGACAAACTTGCGCATGGTTTGAAGTTTCATAAGCAGCTATATAGTGCATCCATCCTCGTAAAGATGGCGCCGCCATAAAGCTGTTGTAACTGGTTCCGGAAATCTCAAACCATTGTAGGGATTCGTACGAAAATCTTAAAAAAATCATATTCATTAATTTTATTCGGATCACTTTCCATACTTTTTCCTTGCTTTAATAACAAAAAGACTGATGATAAATGTGTTGTTTCTATCTTTCATTTTACTGTTTGGGTCAATTGATGTTTTTACAAACGTCTAGGTAAAGCTAAGTATTATGTTATGAAAATATCAGATCAATGTAACGAAGGATGAATGTTAAATTTATCATAACAATGAAGATTTCCTGCAGTTAATATACAAGGTTTTTTAGGTTTATTTTTGGTTCAAGAATCAGATCTGTCCAAGCAAAATTGATTAAGAAAAAGCAAACATGTTTAGATTCTATTTATACATTATTTATTCATTAGAGACACTATTATCAAGGCATGAATTCATCCATTTTATTTCTTGTCAGAAACCTGTAAAATGTGCTTGTAGAATTCTTACTTTCATTTTATATTACACAGCACTTTTATTGATTCTTATTGACTCTATCATTTGTTTTACAGCCTATCGTTATTCAACATAATTTTAATAACCATTTGAATTTAAGTTCATATTTTTACTTGGTGATTTTTACTTGGCACCATTCTCTTCTTTATCCTGTTATTGCTGAACGTTATTTCAATTACCTTATTTTCAAATCCTATGTCGTTGCCAAAAAGAACTTAAACTCTACAATTAGTTTATCTTTTGTGAACCCTCATAGCTGCTATAGTGGCAAAGCAACAAATCACATTTTGGGATAAAAATTGACTTACAGTTTTCGCTATAGAAAATTACATGGTTTGCTGCAAAATACTTCTCCAATCCAGCAGTTCGGTATTGAATTCTAAGACTTGTCGCATTAATGTTTTATTCATAATGAATCGCCTCTCTTAACGAAAACCAGATCGTGGAGCAATCTGACTTATTTTACTGTTTCGTATATTAATTCATTTGGGTACGCTTTAAGCGAATAACAGCTAGGTCCGTGCCTTAAGTGTTATTTACTTTAATACTCAAGAAATTGTATACAGTACATGGTTTAAAATTCAATATGAAGAATAATGCAAACTGCACGTTACCAGTAAAATTTTTAATATTGGTATCTTGAAAAAATGTTTTAAGAGGAATATTTAAATTTAACGCTAACGTTTCTCTACTATTATTAAAGAAAGCGTTTGTCTGTTTGTTTTCTGCACGCAAAGTCCTGACGAATCTTTGCCATTTACAGTAATGGGATTTGGCACACAGGTAGTCCAAATTTTTTGCAATTTTACGGTAGCGGCTAATTTTAAAATTCAATCTAGAACATTTTTAAAAGGAATTTAATGAAATTTAAATATAATTGAATTATTATTAGGAGATAACAGATTCAGAGTTTATTTTTTTCGTTTCCGTTTTTCATTTTGAGCGGAGGAATGATTTTCCAGCAGACGATAAAAACAAACTTTTAACTGGAGTTATTTCGTTCTTTTTTCTATCTCCTAGACCGTTAAATATAGAGTAAAAATTTCAACGGATTTGAAATCTGCGTAAAATTTCACATTAGATCCAAACTTAAAACTATGATTCTCATTAAATAAATAAAGAATGTGACTCTATGGGGCCTCAAATCTCCTAACGTTGGCGCGACGTGGAAGTTTGGAGAGCCACAGGTGGGTAAAGGAATGCGTAGGTAGAAGAAGGGTAAAAGAGGACAGAGGCTTTTTGTTCGCTGCGTTACTCATAAACAATACGTTGCCTTATTATGCTTAAAGCATGTATATATTGCTATAAACTAAATTTGATCACAATATAAAAGGCCTGAACCGTATCAAATGATTCTTTCTTTTTAACTGAGATTATATAGTTTTACTGAGGAACAGACTCAGATGATTACCTCCTCATCTGACACTGTTTTAAACAAACGAGGCGTTCAACTTGGGTCTTTCCTTCAGAGTTGATCGTGGACCTTCGTCAATAGTCCGTTGTTGTTCTAGTGCGACTTTAATTAAATACCTACATCTGTTTTGCAAACTCACTGAGATACACAAATTTGTAAGACTTTTAAGAACCAATAGTGAAACAAACATTTACTTAATTTATTGACTCTTAGGAAAGATTTCTTTCCAATTTTCACTCCATTCTAAAAAAAAAAATGACAACATTTTGATTTCTTCAAGCGTGTTGGAGATTGAGATGATAATGATTTCTTGTACATAGAGGGCGCTAGTGTTTTGATTAGTTATTTCGTAACTTTTGTCGACCTTTTACTTAAGGTAGGTAGGTTGTTTAATTTACATGGCAGTGAAGCAACAACTACTGTTGATAGTCTGGGATCTATTACGATAGGAAAAATCCTAGGTTATTGCATTCGACGATAAGAGTCATTGTCGTGGTAGCCCGGTTGGAAGAGTAGCTGATTATTAATCGGAGAATTGTGAATTCAAAACTCGATTTTTAAAAATCCATCGCGAACATAGGGGCTGGTGCTTATTAAATCTGTCATAGCCTCAAATGTCTTCACGTTGGCGTGTTGTGGGAGTTTGGAGAGTGGGGTGCCATTAAACAAATTTTCAACAACACGATATATTAATAATTGGACAAAAATACCCAAATTAAAATTTTGATGAATATTCCCAAAAATAGATAACTCTAATTCCTTAGAAAAAAACTTTCAATGTTATACAAAATATTGTAATCAATTTTAAATTTAATCTCTGCATTCAATTTTCCACTGCAATTCAACTTAATTTCAACAACATGAAACAAATATTTGCATAAAAAGAACCAAATAAACATATCATCGACTTAATCCAATAAAAAAATTACTCTAATCCCTTTGTTTAAAACTCTGAATGTTAAAACTAATATTGTAATCAATTTAAAATTTAATCCCAGCATTGAATTTTTTTCATCTGCACTTCAACTTATTTTCATCAACATGGGATATCAATATTTGAAAAAACTAACCAAATGAGCATATCGTTGACTGATCCGTAAATAAAGCACATTTATCCTTTACTAAAAAAAAAGGCAATGATATTTACACCAAAATTAGCATAACCATTTTTTGCTATTGTGAAACGTGAAAGAACTTTTCAACGTTCACTATCCAATACTTGAAACGTTTCAGAGTATGTCCTGAGGAGAATTATTCAAGGACACTTTCAATAATAATTCAACACATGTGTGTGAACGTGAATCATTCCTAAGCAAACCAAACCTTAACTGAAAAGTGATTGATTGCAGTTCTCTTCCTTTTTGTATTCAAACAGCAGCGTCAGCATAAAGTAGGGTTTGCACAGCTCATTAATTCTGTGGACGAGGCCCCACAATTGGCTCAGCCAACAATTATGCAACTTCTAGCTCACTCTGGGAAAAGCGGAATCCCCTGGGGACAGCTGGGAACTATTGTTTGTGCAAATAGCACCAGTCAGAAATGACACGACAGGAAACGAGAAAGTCTACTTCTATAGATTGGGATTTTTCCCAATTGGTTACACTGGTAACATGCCTGGAACACACGCAGAAGAAACGAAAATGAGTTCGGTTTGTGAGAAATTTCAGGAATGTGTAGATGAATCATATTGGGTATGGGTGAGACTTCATGTTGTGGCTCTACCCTTTGAAGGACACTGTGCTAAACAATTTCTTTTCGAAAACAAATGGCGAAAACCTATTACCCTACATCAGCGATTTTATATCTTTTTAATTTCATGGCACGTCTATGTATATTAATAGCACTCAATTGAATAGGCAAACGTTTAATACTTTATTTGAATTAAAAAAAATATTGTAATCTTTTTCTGTGCTACAACGGAAAGGGAAGTTTGGTGAATCATATACAAAAGTTAGTCAGTTGTGAGAAATCCCAAAAATGTGTTATGAAGATATTATAATGGAAGAAATAAAAAAATGTACACAAAATGAAGGGTTTTAAGATTTATTGACTCTTTTATATATAGTTCTAAATATTACGGTCTGATTTAAATTATACTTCCAACTAATAAAGGTAAAAAAATGCCGACATACACCACCAGTTGAAAACTATATTTATCATTAGTCAGTTTTTCAAATTTTCGTGAGACATTTTTGTAGACTGGTTAGAATATCTTAATGTTACTGTGGGTTTTTTGATTCTTATTCGTATAGTTTTGAAGTGCTGAAAATATGTTTAATTCAGAATTTCTTTCACCAAAAGGATACCCTCCTTTTCATGACTTGTATGATTATTTCTGTTTTGACCTCTCCTAATCCCAAGAAAGCATCAGGAAGAAAAAGATAAATTTTCTAGCTCTGCGTTGCTAGCAAAGATGACGGTATTTCGGTAGAAATTGATTTATCCCCCATTCGGTTTAGGATTAAGTATTTCACAGCAGTGAATCTACTTTTCATGATCTAAATCTCCAGTGGACCAGACGTGAAATTCGGCTGATCCTCCGTTACCATCGGTGTTATCAAAAGTTTTGTTTCCAGAGACCCTATTGTCAAGGCTATCCGATCCCACATTGTAAACATATGAAGGTGTTACTTCACAAGAGTTTCTGTTCTTTACACATAAGTCGAATAAATAGTCTCCGTCGGGATCTGTGGCAGTTTCTGCGGCTGGTGCGTCAATAGCCTGTGCAGCAAGTAGAGCCTTTTTTGCCATCTCGTCTTCGTTGGTACGTAGACGGAGGTCCATGAATTCCTCTGGATGTTCAGCATTCCACTCTGCTAGACAGTCGCGTTCAACGTACGGTTGCTCTTTCTGTTTCTTGGCCACCTTTCTAGCCTGTTTCTTTCTGCTTCGCTTTTCTCAAAACTTCTTTCTGGAACAAAAGGTTGATAAAAATTATTTAAAAAAGAAAGAAAGCACACTCATTAAAACCAACAGTTTACAGAAAAATGTAACGTGATAGACACCAAAATGCCTATGAACAAGTTATTTAAGGAAGAGCTGAGGAATAGATAACACACACTTACCTTTGTTTCCCAAACCAATCCAGCATCTTGAAAGACGATTAAACGTCTATAAAAGTGACGTAAATAGCTCTCAAAAGTACTGTTTGTAAATAAAACGTCGGAAAAACTGACGTAAATAGCACTGAAAAGTACTGTTTATAATTAATTGCAGCGTAAGATTCCTCTACAACAAAAAATTGCTTTAATCAAACATGTATTATTTTCACTTGATCAAAGTTTTAAAATGCCCTAGTTAGTAGTTTGGCAAACATAACATGCATGACGAAATCTTTAATAACAATATTCTTTACACATAACAAAGTTTGGATAATGATGAAATAGAAATTCCGATGCTCAGTTAACAATGTGAGAGAGTCATTATTATACTCAAAATAACTTTATTGTTCAAGGAAAAATGAAGGATATTCTCTTGTATTTATTTTTATTGATGTAGCTGGGAAGTTTTAAATTTGATACTGATTTCAAAATTAATGTGTTATATGTAATTTCAATTGATTATTGGTTTTAATATTTAGGTTCATACGGTCATTAACACTCTATTTTCTAAATAATAAATCTGCTCAACTTTAACGGATCTGATTTGTTTTACTTTTACTATTAGAAGACCCACGGAATTCCTTTTCAAAGTCCATTTAAAATCGGCAACATGAATGAAGAAAATAGAAAAATTGGGCATTATTACCATGATGTTGACAATTAAATCATCTGTTTAGAGTTTCGTTGAATTTTTCCTCTACAAGCCAGTTAATTTACCGAAAAAAACATACATATGTATACTAGCAGGCCAGCACCGGCGTGGCTCTTGACTATTATTTTCGTGTCCTTACCGACACTGAAAACATAAGAAAAGATTCTGAAACACAAAAAAAAAACGACAGTACACCCACCAGACACGACACGGGTTACTATTGAAAAATTATTTATTTAAAGAAAATCACATTGAAAGTATCGATAGAAAATTTTCCGCAGATTTCAAAACCATTGAAATTTTCACACTATCTTTAACGATTGTGAAAATAGAAAACCTCAAATAGCCTTTACCCATGACAAAGTTAAAATCCCTAGAAAGTAAAATATGCTAATCAACAAAGTAAATCAAAACACGCTTTCTTCAATTGAGGAGCTGTGACGTCAGCTCCGCGAGTAACGTCATAACTTGACACAGTTCCAAAGACGAAAAACGTAACTGCTTTCGTCAATCGAGGACCTATGACATCAGCTCCGCGAATAAAGAAACGATGAGGTATAAAAACTAATAACTAAATTAAAAAATAAGCTACATTAAATTTTAAAATTCGGGCTTCGAGGTGCATTCAGTCATCTTTAGGACTAAAGGACTTTTTGCACATAGCGACTCAAAAAATCTTTTTGGATCGATTTAATTGATAGTATTAAAAATACTACTCAAAAATAATTTGTATATGTATTAGTTGAAATTTTTTATGTACACGCTAGTCAATAGTTTAAAACTAAACCGTAGAAATGATGAAAATTACGCAACTTAAGAAAGTTGTATTCCAATTTGACAAAAAATAGGTATAGTTTTAATAGATTTACAAAACATTTACAGTACCTAATTACCTCTACATTTGGCTTCAAAATGACTTTAAAAAAGTTTTTATAAAACAATTGAAGTATGATGCTTGTACTAAATATATTACTCAAAATTATTAATACAGGAGTTATTTGAAATTATTTCGCTCACTCCTTTCTCAACAATGTCATATCTAAAAAAAATTAATTTTTCAGGAAAGTGATTTTAAAGTTTAAAAGTAGAATAAAGTATATTAAAAATAAATAGTACTTCTGCTCACTAGCGGCTAAATATTGAGCGGTGAGATATAACTATTTTGCAGGGATATACTACTCTTTTAAGGCATTCTGAAAACAGCATAACTAAAAATCGGCGATTTTTGAGATATGACGTTGTTGAAAGGAGTGAACGATTTGTGTGCACAGTTGTCAAAAGTTAATTAATAAACCGTCGAAATGATTATTACACAATTTAAGTAATTTCCCCACTCATAAGTCACACAAGTGGCATTCTTTTGGCACTGGTTGAAAGTCGCTGTCTTACATAAAGGTTTTTTTTTTGACATTTAACCATCTAAGTGGTTTCGACGAAGTATCTAGTCCATCACAATCTGACCAATTTTGCAAATGATAAGATATCTCGTCATCAAGTGTCTTTCGATATTTTGATGATGACGAGATCAAGATCTGATCAGTTTTTATCTAATGACGAGATTACACGTCCATAATGATCTGGTCAGTTTTGCTAGTGACGAGATAACCACTAGGATGGTTAACGATTAAATGCTTTATGGGGTGACTATCTAGAGCGCTTCTTAATCTAAGAATAAATATCAAAAGAAAAATTAATTTTCATTAAAAAATATAATGTATGCATTTTATATATAAATCAGCTGTAAAAATAGCAATGTGGTAATTCTGGAAAAGATTAGAGAGAGAGATCGCGTATAATATATATATATATATATATATATATATATATATTATATATATATATATATATATATGTAATATAAAAATAATTTTATATTAATAATCTTTGAATTATATTAATGTTTCTGCAAATCATAATTTATTCTATTTTCAAAGATGATGTATATTTCTAAAGTTCTGGTAATGCTTAATCTCTTCGGCCCCCTGTAGACAGGTCGAATTCCCTGTCAGACTTTGAACGTCCTCTGTCTAGAGGCAATGAGTCAATAAGAGTCATTCAACTTTGAAGAATGGACAAAGACATTCCTCCGCTGCTCGTAACATCAGCGTTGCAGTTGTCCGCCAGCTGTCGGACTCAGCATTTCTCGCGCCACATCTACGATGGATCTGCAACGGTATTTGAGCGTACTTGTTGTGTCTAGATGTTCCGTTCGCAACAACCTCTTCTCAACCCGAAAAGAAAACCGTGTGATGTTCCCCTTTTGTGCGGAAGCTTTGGAGTGCGAGGGGAGGGCTGTCGTTTCTTGCCCTCTTCCAAGTTTTGCATGTGTGAGGCGACTGTGGAATCCATGCCGTGTTCCGGTTGTGAAATGTGACAACAAATTGCGTCATCTTGTTGCTCAGCTGAGTGTGGCGGCGCAATAAAGCTCGATCTGAAAAAAAAAAAAATTTTGCCCCTCGTCTTCTGTCTGCCAACGAGAGGGAAAGGGAAACCGGATAAGAGCATAATGGATACTTTATTAAATTTTTTCTTTCTTTCTTTCTCTTGGCATCGATGGAATTGTCCATGTGAGTAGTTTTATGTTTATGTTTTAAGGAATTCTTTCTATATATTTTGTTGATGTGGAACCTTGTCAACGTAATTTGGAATAATGTGAAAGTGTTAACAGAAATGTTATATTTGTAGACTCTTGGAAAAATTTTTTGGAGATTGTTTATTAATATTGTAACTATGTTACTTAAGGATATTGACGTAATTAGTAAAACCGTGAAGGAACAAAAATCCTCAACAGTTAAATTGCTGGATAAATTAATCTTTCAGAGTGGGAACACTACATTAGAGGAAATTACTAATCAGATTATTTCGTTTCTATCTAATTTCGAATTTCTTAAAAATTTGTTGATTACAGAAGACATTTCGGAAGACGAAATTAATGACGAAGCTTAACAATCTGTAGTTCAATCTGGTTACACAAATGAAGTTGATACTAAAGAAAGTAGCACTCAGACCGAAACGGTTGGTTTACAAATGACATTTAATACAGTTAATAAAAATAGTTCGTTAGAGCAAGACAAACACACTGATAAGAAAGATAATTCTAAAAATGAAGGGGTTAATTTAAAATCAAAATGTGGTTTCATTGATAAAGGGAACTTAACACAAAGCGAACATGAAACCAAAAGTTGTGATAACGGTAGGGAGATTGGTTCGGAACTAGAAAATGTTGATCTCCAATCGAGATACAGCATACGATAAACGAAAATACTTGTAAACTTCTCTGACATTGAAGCAGTCACATCTCTCTTTAAAGGGGAAAGACATGAAAACATCTCACACTGGATTGAAACGTTTGAGAATCGTGCGTATGTATTCGACCTATCTCCCTTTTATAGATTTTTGTTCGCCAACCGTTGCCTCAGAGAAAAATCATTCATTACTGTTCATTCGCAATAAAACTTCAATCAACTCATATGGTAAACTAAATTAATTATTGATTGAAGAGTTTCAAATAAATTATAATGCTGCGGATATACATGAAATCCTTCAAAAATATAGAATGAAAGGTAATGTCAGTACAAGAATATTTTTAAAAAATCAAACACATTTCTGCTCAAGGTAACATTGACGATGGTGCTATAATGACATATATTATCAAGGGAATAAATTACACGGCGCAAAATAAAGACATTTTGTATGGTTGTCAAAATTTAATAGAATTTAAATATAAATTGAAAATTTACGAAAAAATTCGTAAAGACATAAATAAATCAAAACCTCCATTTAATCGGGTACCCTATACAAATAGTTAGACGGATAAATCTAAACCTAAATCCGCTGCTATAGTTGCAATCACATAGGCCACAAATCTTTCCAGTGTTGTAAAGACAAAAATATAAGACTTAAACCAAAGTTTTATAGTAACACAAAACCAACAAAGTCTCCAACGACGCATGCATAGCAGTAAAATTTGCACGCAAATAGGGCTTATGAACTCTTTTCAGTGGGGATTTTCTTGTAACAACAGACCATCTAGATCTGGAACAGCAGCGCCTAAGCCCCGACCCGAAAAATGGCAATTAATCGTATACGGATGTAAAGAAAACAAAGCGTACGTACATAATAAGAGAAATATAAACAATGAAAGCTCTAGTAAAAGTTCAAATAATAAGATAATGTTAAATATAGATACGAGGTCAACCGAGAATATAATTCCAAGTGGAATTGTTTATAAACTAAATGTTCCTATTAGAGGAAATTAATAAACGTGAAACAAATAAAAGGACTAATGCAGCTTGACAAAACATGCAATCTCAATCTTAAAGTTGGTAACATAGTTATATCGGCTGATTTTTTCGTGCTTGACACCGATTTACTATATGCCCTCTTAGGTTTAAAGAGTTCTATTGATTTTTTCGATTGGTAATTATCTGTGTGAACCAAGTTGTTGTGCAGGATGGGAGAAACCTGATCACTTTCTCCGGTTCTGAATGCAGCGATTTGTCTTTGCATATCATATTTGAAAATCCTGTTGAGCGCAGTGTTAGTAACGTTCAAGAGAAAACTGAAGTAAAGAATAAAAATAAAAGTGTTAGTAACGTTAAAGAGAAAACTGAAGTAAAGAATAAAAATAAAAGTGTTTTTAACGTTAAAGAGAAAAATGAAGTAAAGAATAAAAATAAAAGTGTTAGTGAAGTTAAAATGAAAAATGAAGTCAAGAAAAGGAATAAAAATAAGTGTTAGTGATCTTAAAAAGAAAAATGAAGTAAAGAAAGAATAAAAATGAAAGTGTTAGTGACGTTACAGAAAAAACTGACGTAAAAACAAAGAATTAAAAAAAATGTTTTAAAATTTTCAAGTGTTTCTGAGACAGATTCTGGTAATGGGTGTACACATTGTCAGATTGAAGTCGCAGAAAAAACGAAAATAAGTGAAACTGTAGGAATTTCCGAAATAATGGAAATTTTAGAAGAACATGAGGACATATTTTCGAAAAATAAATATGATGTCAGAACAGTGAAAATAGAGCCCCAAAGAGTGAGATTAGAATCAGATTTGCCAGCGTCATTACGCGGATATAAAACTTCACCAAAACAACAAAACGAAATTGATAGTCAAATTAAAGAATTATTAAAAGCTAATATCATAAAAGAAAGTTCATCTCCATATTCTGCGCCGTAACACTCGTATATAAAAATGATGAAAACAAAAAGAATAGGTTATGTATTGATTTCAGGAAGTTAAATCAAGTGACTTGGTCGGATGCTGAACCACAACCACTGGTCAAGAAATTAATTGATAAATTAGCACAAAGTATGTATTTTTCAAAATTGGACATGGCCCCGGGATATTGGCATATCCCTATCCATTCAGATGACACAGAAAAAATAGCTTTTGCAACACATAATGGTTTATATGAATGGCTACGTTTACCTTTCGGTTGGAGCAATGCAGCCAACATTGTTTAGAGAACCAATTAGTCGAATCCTAAATAAATCTATATAAATAAGAATGGAGAGTTTGTTTGTACATTGAATATTTTCGACCCATTTCAAGTTTTCTATCCGTTTTGGACCCTACTGATGCCGAATCCGCTTCTTTTACGTTTGGTGTCTGTCTGTCTGTATGTATGTGCCCTATACACGTCCACACGGTTTAATATATTTTCATGGAAATTTGCATTCAGTGAGTCTTCATTTAGTGAGTGAAATTGGTTGCGAAAGCCTGTCTGTCTGTCTTTCCGTTCTATGTTCGATTTTGTGTTTGTGGAGGCATCACATGAATTTTATTGCAGATACTTGATTGCAATCTGCTTTATTTCATACATTATCTATTAGTTTAGTGAATGTAATATCAAACATTTCTTTATTGTTATATTTAGAGTTGAGTTTCATGCTAAAACACTTGAGTAAGTATCCTTAAATCAACCATAATTCGGTATTTTGGAATGTATATTGAGTATAACGATTCTTTGATATGCTTTACCAGTACAGCTGAAAAACCAATTATTTTTCAAAAAAAATTTATGTTGGAATATTAGCTCTGATATTTTATTTATTTCGAGTTTTATATTTGTTATTTGGTGCAATGTAAACGATTTCCGAATGTTTGGGACAGACGATATTTTTCAACGAACGGGAATTAAACAGAAATTCGTGTTTCTTTCGCTCTGAATTAATTTCGCCTTTCTAAATTTTGTGCACTTTTTAGTTGTAAAGCGTGGCAACTGCAAGATCAAGAGATAAAAAGGAATCTCAAATTCATATCATTAGAACAACTTTTCCCGACACCTTTTATTTAGTTTTATTTCGCTGTTTTCTGTTTTAGATACTTATTATTTTAATCAATTATGTTTCTTCTTCATCACACGCAACACCACCACAAAGTATTCGACTAAAAGTTTAGGTAAATCAGAATAAAGCAAGTTGTAAGTGCAAGTATGCCATTATTGAAAGAATAATGCCGTTATTTAAAGAATAATAATGTTTAAAAAATCAGAACTATAATTATTCAAACAATAAAAAAATTCTTTGTCATAAAGACAGGTGAAAATTGAGAAATTCCACAATGTGGCATGCCGGATGTAAGAGTGCCACAAGTAAAAAAATATTGTTTTGTTGACTATGAGTGCGAGAGCACTCGCCGTTAATCTTCGTGTTTATTAAATGAGTTGAACATGAAAAGAACTTAAGAAATGGAATTCCAAATCTCCCTCAAAATCGTCTTTTGTAGTAGTAACCTTAGTGTCACCTTTTGTCATTTTGTAGCTATGTCATAGAGCAAGAGTGCGATGTATGTGAAATGTATTACATGAATATATATGCATGTGTAGGAATTGTGTCGAAAGTAAGTGGTAGAAATTATAAAGATGGCGAAAGCTGTTAAAATATTATTTTATTCTACGAAAAACTTAAATCATTATATATTTTGATCATCTCTTCAATCTAGAGTAAACCAATTTAAACCGAGTAAGGTCGGGTATTTTGCTAGTATAAAATAAAATTGGCTGCAAATTATTTTGATGATATTTTAATTTTTTCTGATAGCTATATATATATATATATATATATTCAAATCATATATTTAACAAATATTTTATATTTGCAGGCAGGAAAACGTAAAACTAAAATCTTCTAAATGTTCCTTTTTACAAAAAAATATTCAATTTTTAGGATATGAAATTTCAAATGGGATTGTCACTCAAGGTAATAGCAACATTGAGGGATAGGTTTTTAAAAATTCAAAAACCTCCAACTAATGTGAAATCTTTACAAACATTTCTTGGTTCAATTAATGTGTACCATAAATTTATCGATAAATATACAACAATTAGACACCCACTGAATAAATTGTTAAAAAAAGATGCAACTTGGCAATGGACTGAGAAATGACAAGAGGCTTTTGAAATGTTGAAAAGAATTTTAATTTGTAAGCCTGTGTTGAAAATTTTTAATCCAAAAGATGAATGTCATATTTTTGTTGACGCCAGTCAAACTGGTGTAGGTGAGGTTTTAAAACAAGCAGATGTTTCTGGTGTCCTATACTCTGTAACGTTCCACTTCCGCTCATTAAAGGATTATCAAAGAAATTATAGAATAACTGAGCTGGAATATCTCGCTATTGTGGATTTTTTAAATAAGTTTCATCATTATTTTATCGGACAAAAAATTACCATACATATGGGCCATGCGGCGTTATATATATATAGTTTGGCTTAAAAATATAAAAAACTTAAAAGGAAGATTGTTTCGATGGTCCTTACAATTAAGGATGTATGAGTACGATATCAAGTATACAAAGGGCACCACAATTATCGAAGCAGATATGCTCTCTAGAGATACACCAGATAAAAGTGTGCAAAATGATAATGTTGTAAACAATATTGAAAATCAGGTATCGCATCTCTTGCAGTTCAGTGAAATTACAGAGGCTCAAAACAATGACAATTTAACTGGAAAGTTTGTCAAAAGTAATAATGTTTTATGCCTTCGTAAAAAAAAAAAGGATTTAACAAAATTGTAGTCCCTTTTTCTTTCAGGCTTAAGCTACTCGAAATTGCTCATGAAAAATTTAGCCATCCTGGTATTCAAAAACAATTAATTGGCCCTACAGTGCCAAGAAAATACTTTTTTCTTATTCCAAAAACTCTATTTATGCCACAAACAGAACAACCACAAACAGAACATGTGCCTTTATTATTTTATTGGGTATATTTTTCTAATTTAACTTTTTGGCCAATCTCTTTTAGTTTTCGAGTTATTTTTTAAACTTCCTTATTTCACCGCTAGGAGCTCTATAGGCTATCTAAATAAATTCAGCATGGTCACTTTACTGTAGGTACACGTTACTACCTTGACTCTACGAGACGTGGTTTCTACACTCATGTCCATAAATTAAGGATAACGCCAGCTCCGCAAACAAAGGTTCTGAAACAAAACAAATGTGACTTATTCATAAAGCCCATTTATTAAAAAAAGATAAAGAACAAAAAAAGATGACGTATGTATGATACCATTCATAAATACTACTATTTTTGCCCACTGGAGCAATTACAAAAAATATCGACCTTACTAAAACTTAGCATGACATGATTGGTATGATGGTCAATACATTGTATATCTCCCAGACGATGAAATACAGTCCATACAACGCCTAGGCATGCTAAGGATAAAATTATAGAGCTGATCTTAGGGAAGATCACTCCACTCAGCAAGCCATGCTCTCTGCAGTTCCGGTACACGTATAATTAGGTGGTTGATGAGCTGCAACTCGTCGGCTAAGCATGTCCCACACATGCTCTATCGGATTTAAGTCAGGTGAGAATGCTGGCCATTCCATACTGGTGATATCCACAGATTCAAGGCATTCGTTTATAATGATTGCACTGTGAGGACGGGCGTTGTCATCCATAATCACAAATTCTGCACCCATGGCACCCCTAAGCAACGTGCATGCTGTTCCAGAATGATGTCTCGATAAATTTGGTCTCTTATAGTTCCGATTTGAACATGTAGATCTGTTCTGGAGCCCAGCATAATTCCGCCCCAAACAAGCAATCATGCACCTCCGTAACGGTGTCGATCAATGATGCTGTCTTGGTGGTAGTGGGTACCTGGCGTTCTCCATATAAACGTCCGCCGTGAATCAGACTGTAAGCTAAACTTGTACTCGTCGGTGAACATAACACAAGCCCACTGTGACGATGTTCACATTGCATGTTCTCTACTCCAGGCTAACCGCTGGAGACAGTGAGATGCCGTGAGCGGAACACATCTGACAGGCTTGCGAGCATATATACCAACATGTCCCAAACGTCTGTAAATGATTTGCCTTGAAACTGTCGTACACGTGGCAGAATATAGCTGACGAGAAAGGTCGGATGCTGCGCTCCGTCTGATTCTTTTTGCAGTTACTGCCAAATACCGGTCGTCATTCGGCGTTGTAACTCGGGGGAGACCTGTACTGTAGCGTCTACTGACATTTCCATCATTTTGGAATCGTCGCCAAAGCCTAGAGATGACACTTTGGGCGATTCCAAGTTCCTGCGAAACTTCCCTCTGAGTACGCACACATTCCAGGCGGCCGATAATTCTACATCGTAAAAAATCCTCGACATGCGTCCTCTGTGCCATAACTATTCGGTTGTGGCACTGAGTGGCTTACACAACGCTTGTGAAAAATTTTACTTCTTTGCTACCATTCCTTATATACACCTCTCTTACACTCTCGACATTGTGACGTAATATCGGCGTCATCTGATGGCTTCCTGTAATTTGGATATTATTCTTGAAGATGTGTGCGATTATTCTACAGGTGAATTTTTACTGTAGTGTTCGATTTCCGTGTGATTCTGAATTATCATTAATTTATGGACTACGCCAATAGCCTGATGCGGTGCTCCACTGAGACGTTAATTAATTACCTACCTACCACTAATTTCTCATAAAATAATTCACTGTTTCAGAAGAATACAAACAGTGCTAGGCAATAGTTTTGTGATAGTTACGAAGCGATGGAAAACTTAACTATTACCCTATAATATTATAATATTACAATGCTTAATTGCATTTACTGTTGTAGGACTTCACTATTATTCGCGAAGTTAAGGTTCCATAATCGCATGCATTCTTGCTCTTTATCAGAATTGTTTTGTTTGCAAGATTGTTATCTCTTGGCACTTCCCCAATGGTTATTAGTTAAGCCAATTTCAACAAGGAGAGTTTTCTGTGTAAACATAAACTATTACACAAGAGGAAATGCTTCCAGTTAGCAACTAATTTGGTTTCCCGCAGTTTTAGCGATATTTGGCGTTACTTCTGAAAATAAGTGCCACGCTGAAATTACATTGGTAGCTAGGTAGTTGAATTTACGTCGTTCTGGAGGCAACACTGTGGGCTATTGGCGACGGTCCGGTATCTATCCCAAAGAGATAAAATAAAAAGAACGAGATCGAGATAGGGTGAGTTTTCTTCTAATGACCAAAAATCTCGTCCATCGTCATATGGCCACATTTGTTAATGTTTTGGTGGTTTTTTTATGGCGCCAGATCTGGCCAAACTGCGCCAAACATTGTCTATATTGAAGGATCTATAGTTTTAAGGATGAGAAGGTTAAGGGGACCGGTGCAGTCTTATCTCTGTAATGTTAAAATGGTCAAATTTTAAGAAACATTTTCTAAGAATCTTTTGTGTGTATTGATTCAAATTTTTTTATACAGGTTATGACGACACTTTTAAACATAGGAATTTTTTTTAAAACTTAAAATTTGAAATGTTGACATTTTTTTTTTAACTTCTTTTTTTTTTTTTTTGAAAACGGGCTAATTTTTATCCTGTTTAACACTCAAAATGAACTTTTCTAAGCAGATAGGGAAAAAATGCCTGAGTTTAAAATATGTCATAGGGATTTAACGCTTGTAAACCGATTTTTTTTTTTTTACATTTGCTTGAATAGACTTTGAAAAAATGTTCCTTTTATGGAAAAAATATTGTTTCCTCCCCCTTAGAATAGCCTACCGTGAAATTAATTTATTTCGTTGCATATTTTATATTGACAGGTTTTTTTTTTCTGCCAGGCCTTCATAAGCTATTGAATTTTGTGATATTAATCATATCCGTTGTACTTTAAAATAGTTATGGTAATTGGTTTGAAAAAAAGTCAATGATATTTCTTTATTTTGAAATCGTTTAATGTAGTAATCCAATATTATTTTTACATTATAGCAAATGTACAGTCTCGGAGAAATACCCGAACCACCCCTCTTTATTCGAACAATTATAACAGTAGTGTAAATTCAAAGATGTCGATTGACAGGAACTCACGTCTTCTATTAATTCAAATTTACAAAATTTGAATAAGGGGGCGTCTTCATATTAAATTGAGCAACAACTTAATAATTTCCAATGTTAAACCCCTATTTCGACAAACAATTTCAAATCTATATCAAAAGTTAACGCCAGATACCAAATTTCATGTCATTTGGTTTTAACCCTTTCGAAGTTATGAGTACAGAAAGAATGAAGCTCCTAATTAAATCAGTTTCTTAAGCTTTTTTGCATAACTTCCTAAATAATATTTCTATAGCACTGATATTTGTATCATGTCACTGTTAACCAACCCAAAGAAAATCTACTTAATATTTTATTTTTAGAACAAGTTTTAGTATGTAATAATAATTATACAATTAATGTTTGAAAAAAATATGGATTGGATCCTGATTATATTTTTATGGGAATCGATTCTGCAGGTCGTGGCCATTCAAAATTTTAGCTAATTCCGATAGTTAATTTTTGAGCTACATTAAATATTCCTCAGTGTTGTGAATTTACGGGTCAGCCAAAAGTTTAAAAGACGTTTGACAAACCTCGGGTAGTAATTTTCGGATCGTTTGCACTTGCATAGCAAACATAATAATGTAATTCTCAAATCGTTTGCTCTTGCGTAATAAATATAGTAATTCTCGGTTCACTGAAAAATACGTTTGAAATAGTGTTCAAATTTGAAATTCGGGTAGCTATAACTATACAATTAATCTCGATCTAAATATAGCGACTTTGTATTTGGAGATGATCTCTGAACTTTTCAAACTTTAGGATTGAATATCTTCGGATATAAAGGTAGTAAAGTAATGAAATTTCATATTTAGACTAACTGCAACTATGCAGAACCTGATTATAGCATCAGGACATGATGTTTCTATTAGAAATTTTGTCGTTTGTGTAAAATTTGATAAGAAGACGCCTCCTACGCAATTGTTTTGAATTTGTATTTCTAGAGGACGTTATTTCTCATTGAATGACACTTTTGAATTTGCTCTAGTATGAATAGTGCTTGAAATAAAGGAGGTGTTTCGTCTTTTCTTTCCGTGACTGTTCTATATTCATTTAGTATTTCAACAATTGAATATTAAATCGTTCCTTTAATATTGAAAATAAAATACGCTGAAAAATATTCTTACTATCATATAATTTATGAAACACTTGTTCAAAACTGATGAAGAAAAAACTACAAAACTAGAAAGTGTATTTTCCTGGCATTTTGCTTTGAAAAATATCTTAATATTGTGTCTGTATCGATGGCATTGAGCACCTCATTTTTTATAGCCAAAGTCGATAATCCACTCTTAGGAAATGGTCGACCTCAGATAGTTTTTAATTAGTTTCAATTTGGAAAAACTCCTCTATCGACACAGGAATGGTAAGTAGGATTCTTAAACTCACAAAAACATTGGGAAACGTATCGATGAAATAATTAATTGTTAAGTAATATAGTCTTTTCGGAGGAGCTTTTTGTAGCTCCATCGGTGCTAATAGTAAGATCTCATCCAGCAGCTCATTTCCATCTACAGCACATTCGATTTTGACCGCCAAAAGTGTCTGCAGATTAAAAAAAATAACAATATCTCAGTTCATTTTCCCTCATAGCTGAAGGTTATGAGCGTCATTGAGAAATTTGCAGTTATCACTATGCTTCTGTATTTGATCAAACCTCTCTGACATAGAACTGATTGCTTTATTTACAACCACACTGAAGTTTACTTTGAAAGAGCTCTTTTCTGCCCCAATGGGTTGATCTTCATCCTTCATAAGAAAATTGCTTCTTTTTTCCGTAGCCTGATGTGAGTTTCTGCTGAGAACTCTGAACTTACCTCCAATTTCTCTGCCATATCTTTTGAATCAGTTATGACACTGTTATTACCATTCTCCGATCTCATGCTTTCCAAGAAAGGCTTGACGTTTTCAATCAGCTCTATGTAAGTTGACATTTTCCCTCTGAAGTTTTTTACTCACAAGATTGACTCGAAATACTATGTCACACCCTGATCAAGCTACAAAAGATCCTGAAATCTTCCAGTTTCTTTGCTGTACCGGAATCAATGTTTTTTCCCCCCTAAAAGCATCAACTTTAGGGTCAGTTTTTGCCTCGTTATTGCATCATATACTTTTTATATGTTGCATTGAAAAGTTTGTAAAGCTTCTGTCATGCTTTCCCAACCCGTAGAGTATTCTTCAAGGAGGAAAGGGTATGGTAGTTTTAAAATCACGAAAAATTGATATCAATATATACGAATGGCCCCTAAAGGTAATCGGATTATTTTGTGTGTGGCAGGAGCCAGCCTTGCCATCGTCAGTGTTGTATATAAGGTTCTGGCGCCCTTGGCAAAGGTAGGACTTGGCACCCCCATGTCAAAATGTATACAGGCAGAACAAGAACTAAAAATGAAAAGTGTAATTGGATATACTACTTTATTTACGATAAACAAAATGATTAAATAAACTACGTTGAAAATTGTTAACCTAAAAATCTAAAACTTTATTTTTCTTGCTTGTCGCAAGGCAAATCCTGCGATTATGTCATAAAAGTCCATATTTTCAGCTACCTTTTGTAAAAGGGATGAAATAGCAAGGTTTGTTTAACGTTCTTGCTTCATGATAGACCGGAGGTAGTTTTCAATGTTTCGACTTACTATATAAAACTGAGCTCACAGGATAACACTGTAACCAGAAAGGAAAAAAAATCTTGAGGGCTATTTCTGTATTCGGATATAGATCATTTAAGAGAATATTTGCATACACACTAAAACAAGTCAAGTTGGGTAGCTGACTCTATCCACAACTTAAGTTTCGAAACATTACATTTCATTAACTAAGTCTTCAACATTAATATCCTTCTAATACTGAAGCTCAATATCCCCCTCCGACTAGAGTACTTAATTCCTTTGTCATTATATCTATCACTTGGCCGCGGTAGTTCGATTGGAAGAGTACCAGATTAGTTACCGGAGGGTTTCGAGTTCAAATCCAACTGAAGAACGTCTTTTACAAGGGGGGGGGATGGTGCAACTCCTCAAATGTCCTCATGTTGGCTTGGTGTGGAAGTTTGGAGAGTGTGGTTCCAGCTTTGGTGTGACCTCGGCATCGGATCATTTCAAAATTGTTGCCCTCGGTCTTCCCAACGGGATTGTTCCCGTTCTGTCACCAATAGCCCGTCGTGTTGCTCTAGTGTGACGTTAATTAAAATGTCTACCTTGATGAATCAGAACTTTGGATTGATATATTCTTTTGTTCGTACCCTTGCTGGATTGTATAATACAGAGTGTTTAAAAATTCGTTTCACGTATTTTATAACCACGATAAGGAGTCCAACAAGGCATTTTTTAAAGCTTTCAAGTCTCCCGTAAAAGCACTTTCAAAGCAGACACATTTGCTTGAATTACCAGAAGATCAATAGAAAACAAAATAGGGAATTCAGTGTAGTACTCCATCAAATGCATCCACTGCTAAAAAAAAACTCTGGCAAAGACACACCTCTATCGACTATTAACGCAACTTCACTTTGCAGACACACTCCGAAGAACTTTTTTCGCAGCTCCGAGAAAGACTTTCTAATAAAAATAAGCATCGATTTTGCTTTCAAAAGTCTCAATAATTAAACGCGCGAAATTTCAACAGCAGGAAGAACCCTGAGCCGAAAAAAAAAACCAAAAAGCAAAAAAGAATCGCTTTGTCTTCGATTATTTAATGGATCTTAAGTAGAACGTGTCATTTTTAGGCTGTCATATCGAGAAAAAAGCGAGTTGGAAAGTTCCCTCTTGTCCTCACGCGTTTTTTTTTGTTGCAGACCGGCGTTTCATTGAAAAGTTTTTCGTAAGCTGAATCCGATAGATCTCTATTGATTTGCGGCCGGGTTATAATTCGATGGGAGCCGCGCTAGAAACAGATGCTCTTCCTTTCAGACATTGTACTATGAAATACAGGTCGGTGGAGACTTGCGGGGAATCGATTTATGGGGGGCTATATTTTTTCATTCAATCCTCTTCGCCAACCTCTCTTTTGAAGAGGAAAAAAAATACGCGGAAAAGAAGATGAATATACTTTTCCCAGAGAGATGGTACCGTGTATTAGGGTTTTCCCACTGCGGCATCTTCCGATACTAGTGAATCCTCAGTGAATTTTATCGTGATTTATACCATTAGGAAAATGGACCTTGTAGGGTTCTGAAATGACGTTCGCCGATGATTATGTCTCGGGTATGTAAAGTCGTTACGTGCCGGCCAACTTCTGTTAAAGTCTATATTAACCATTAGATGGAGAAACGGTGGCCTTTTATGAATATTTAAATGGCTTAGTGCTGGGTTCGTTTCTGACTTTACTGAACGGTGTATTCTATGTTTGAAATAATCATGGATACTCGAGGGTTAAAACCCACTGGGAACTCAACTTATGTTGAGCACTGTAAATAATTTTTATTGGACCCCTGCATAGTGCATAATGAATCCTCTAAGTAGTATGGATAACTACCAACATAGGCACTCGTTAGTCCGGGACACTAAAATGGCTGAAATGCTCAACTTTACTATCATGTTTTCTATGTCTCTCTTCTGTGTCCTTAATAGTCCTCGATTCTCTTTGATGAAATCTGATGTTTGTGTCTTATTCTGTTAAACATGTTTTATGTGACTTTCTGTGTAAAGCATGTTTTCTGTGTCTTTCTGTGTAAAGCATGTTTTCTGTGTCTTTCTTCTGTGTCTCGTTGGTTAAAACCCGTTATCTGCGATTTGTGTAAAACATGTTTTCTATGCCCTTCTTCAGTGTCCGTAATAGTCATAGATTCTCGATGATTGAAACCAACTGGGAACGCCATTCTGTTGAAAACTTTAAAGAATTTTCATTGGATCATTTATACTGCATAATGAATCATCTAAAATACATAGATAACTACTAACATAAGCAAGGCTCTCGTTAGTCCCGGGACACTAAATTGGCTGAAATGCGAATCTTTACTGGCATGTTTTCTGTTTCTCCTATGTGTCCGCAATAGTTATGGATTCTTGTAGGTTAAAACCGACAGGGGACGCACCTTATGTTGAACACCAAAACAATTTTATGGGACCCATGCTTACTACATAATGGATCCTCTAAGAAGTATAAATAACTGCCAACATATGCAAGACACTCATTAGACCCGTTACAGTAAAATGGATGAAATTCGCATCCTTACTGCCATGTTTTTTGTCAGAAACAAAGGAAATGCGCATATTGCATGTCTAACGCTGTTCTAGTATCTAGGGAGGTACTTAAGTTACGTCGCAGTGGAACAAAACTCTCGCTATTGGTGACGGTACGGAATCAACCCTTAAGTGAATAACAGAGAACAAAAACACCTCGTTGTGATCCACGGTCGGATGACAAGATCACACATGACCTGGCATCTCACTCTCTAAACTTCCATCCCCCGCAAACGTGACGAGATTTTAATACGAATGTTTAGAATAAGACAACTTCAAACTGTGAACGATGTATAATCGCTTGATTTTATCCTGTGATTCAAGAGGTTTAATCTGTTCCAAACACTCAGAATTTCGGTCCTGCACTCAAGAAATCCAATACAAAGGTATTAAACGTCAGTAATAATCACGAATCTGTTGAGTGCGTAACGTTTTAAACCAGCTGAAATCCTTTCAAAAGGGTTTCACATAAGTTTTAAAACTAAAATACGAAAGAAAAATTTAGGATTTTATAAGTACCAGAAGTAAAATAATTTACACTAAGGATTAAGGATACGAAAACGATTAATGTTCGGTAAATTTAAGATACAAAGCCTGGGTCAACTTAAAGTAAAGTGCTCCATTTACAGCTTAAAGCACTCAACCAGCAAATGCATTGATTTAAATCTAAAAGATAAAAGGTCCTTTTTAGTGGATGAATTAAGAAAATGAATCTTACATAATAGAAATGTAAAAGAGGTAGAAGGGAATGTTGTTGAATTAGCCTTGAACTGGAGAAACTCAACGAGCTATTGCCGATGGTCTGCTATCCTAACAAAAGGGAGAGATCCGAGGACAGCACGGACCGGCAGTAGCCCAGTTGGAACAGCAACGGATTAGCATGCGAAAGAAAATACGAGAGAAAAATTTAGGATTTTATAAGTACCAGAAGTAAAATAATTTACACTAAGGATACGAAAATGAATCTTACATAATAAAAGTGTAAAAGAGGTAGAAGGGAATGTTGTTTAATTAGCCTTGAACTGGAGAAACTGAACGAGCCATTGCCGATGGTCTGCTATCCTTTCAAAAGGGAGAGATCCGAGGACACACGGACCGGCGGTAGCCCAGTTGGAACATCAACGGATTAGCAAGCGGAGGATTAAGAATTCGAATTCAATCAAAGACCGTTATGTACAAAGGGACTGATGCACATTGAATCTGTCGCGACCTCAAATTTCCTCACGCTGGCGTGGTGTGGAATTTGAAAGTGGGATGCCAGCTCAGGTGATGTCTCGTCAACTGACCGTGTTAAAAATTACGAGGTCCTTGGAATAGATTTCGGGTGGTCGCCAATATCCCGTTGTGTTGCTCCAGTGCGACGTTATTTAACTACATAGCTCAACAGTTTTGGTGTCCAACTGTTTGTCAGTTGGTTGATTGGTTTTTTATAACGCAAAAGCAAGATCTGGATAGATTTTTTCGGTCAAGTACATTAGCATATACACGCAAGGTAGGTAATTTAATTTACGTCACACTGGAGCAACACTACAGGATATTGGTGACGGTCGGGGATAAATCCCCAATGGAAAGATCCGAGGACAACAACTCGTAATTTTGAACCACTGTCAGACGACAATACTCTTATAAAAATGTGTTATTAATACAGAGAAGAAACAAAATACTATGGGGTTAAGTATAATAAGGGTTTTCACCTGAGCTCTTCGACAGTTCACAGGCTGATAGCACTGTGACAAATCCACTGAGCCATATTGTTAAAAAGACAGTATGATTTCAGTCCATTATTCCTGACGTAAACTTCATTCATGTCAGAATCAAACGTCTAGTCTAAGATTCCGCTCCGATATTAAATTACATCTTTGCAGGAATTTCAAAGTATATTGTAATTCTCTGAATATTATATCTTGGAACTTTTTATCAGCGATTTCAGTTTTTGACAAGCATAAAAAAATTTAAGACCGTTAACATGGCCATTTTTTTAAAATACAATGATTGATAGAAAGCTACAAGATATAAAGATAAAATATTAATCTAAACTTACTATAGGAGATAATCTTTCAGCATAAACAAAAATAAACTACAAGAAAATATTAAATTTGCTTAATCGACAGTAGAGGATAATTTTTCAGCGTAAACAAAAATAAACTACAAGAAAATATTAACTTTGCTTAATCGACAGTAGAGGATAATTTTTCAGCATAAACAAAAATAAACTACAGGAAAATATTAAATTTGCTTAATCGACAGTAGAGGATAATTTTTCAGCATAAACAAAAATAAACTACAAGAAAATATTAAATTTGCTTAATCGACAGTAGAGGATAATTTTTCAGCGTAAACAAAAATAAACTACAAGAAAATATTAAATTTGCTTAATCGACAGTAGAGGATAATTTTTCAGCATAAACAAAAATAAACTACAAGAAAATATTAAATTTGCTTAATCGACAGTAGAGGATAATTTTTCAGCATAAACAAAAATAAACTACAAGAAAATATTAAATTTGCTTAATCGGCAGTAGAGGATAATTTTTCAGCATAAACAAAAATAAACTACAAGAAAATATTAAATTTGCTTAATCGACAGTAGAGGATAATTTTTCAGCATAAACAAAAATAAACTACAGGAAAATATTAAATTTGCTTAATCGACAGTAGAGGATAATTTTTCAGCATAAACAAAAATAAACTACAAGAAAATATTAAATTTGCTTAATCGACAGTAGAGGATAATTTTTCAGCATAAACAAAAATAAACTACAAGAAAATATTAAATTTGCTTAATCGACAGTAGAGGATAATTTTTCAGCATAAACAAAAATAAACTACAGGAAAATATTAAATTTGCTTAATCGGCAGTAGAGGATAATTTTTCAGCATAAACAAAAATAAACTACAAGAAAATATTAAATTTGCTTAATCGAAAGTAGAGGATAAATTTTCAGCATAAACAAAAATAAACTACAAGAAAATATTAAATTTGCTTAATCGACAATAGAGGATAATTTTTCAGCATAAACAAAAATAAACTACAAGAAAATATTAAATTTGCTTAATCGAAAGTAGAGGATAAATTTTATTAATGTTGAATAATAATAGTCTACTTCTAATGGATGATAATGGTGATTTTAGTTAACGTTGTACTAAAGCAACACAACGGGCTATTGACGACGGTCCGGGATCAGTCCCTTATGGGAAAGATCCGAGGACAACACCTAGTAATTTTGAACTACGGTCAGATGACGAAGCAACACTTGAGCTCCACTTCTAATGAAATAATAATATGTACAGCCGTCAAAAAACCCCGACTCAACCGATCGAAATTGCACAATTTACAAAACGGAAGGTAGCAATCAATAGGGATGAATAATTTCTTCAAACACCAATATTTAAAATTTGTCTAAGGAACCGTCTTCATATTGAATTGGATGCTTGCTCCTATAATTTCAATACAAACCCCCATCTTTTATCACGTTTGGACTCCACACACAATTTCAGGTGGATTTGATGGAAAAAATAATGTAATACGGCTTAAAAATGACCGAGATAATCCTTAAAAACCATCTAAGGAGCGTGTAAGAATTGAACTCGGCAGTACAAAGGGCGGATTCCGATCAGATAGTCCGAGTATTTCACTTTCGATGAATGCTTGAGGAAAGTTTGTTGGATTATGACACTTAGATAGTGCAGTTGTGTCCAATAAGTGGACTGTTACAATCCTAACCTACAGTAGAATAAGTAGGTTGTTAATTAAGTTTCAGAAATATCTGAATTATGGAGTTAAATTACGCCTAGCAAAGAGTGATAAAAGATGTCATCACGAAAAAATAAGCAGTAGAATAAAATTCCGTCATTAAATCTAAACTGATTTAATTAGTGAATTTATAGAAAGTGATGATGGAAATTTATAGTGATATGAAAGTGAAGGTGGTCAATTTACAAATGAAAATGTATGGTTATATTAAGAATAATGGTTAAAAGATTGGTGTAACCTTGTTAAACATCAGGTGTAACCTTGTCATCTGACCGTGATTCAAAATTACGAGGTTTTGTCCTCGGATCTTTCGCTAGGGGGATCGATCCTGCCAAAGCCCGCTGTGTTGATACAGTGCGATGTTAATTAAATACCCACTTACCAATCTATACTCAGTATTTAGGAGGTTTACCGTTTGGAAGAGTTTCAAAGGAGGATTAGCAAATGGAGTGTTGCGAATTTGAACTCAATCAAAGACCGTCGTGTGCAAAAGGGACTGGTGCAAGAACGTTCAATGGACGGGCGTCATATCCCGTCCCATGGACCAATCAGACAATAATTCAATGGACGGGAGTCATTTCCCGTTCCTGGAACCAGTCGTATGGTGTATGGTCGTTTCCAACCGACAGACGAAAGTAATTAAAAATAGTTACGTTACTATGGTCACGTTACTACCTACTTTGAGTCACATAAAAAAGTTACTGTTGCTCACTCTACTTTTATATTTGCTCTATTAGTAGGATGTCAGCTAAGCTATTGACCTCAATGGTATCGTCCTCTGATGTTTCCCTTTGGAAGTAATGCCGAATCGCTGTTAATATTGTATTTCTGTAATGGAAAGATAATTCAACTACCAAAAACCTTAATTGAAATATTTAAGCACTGAATTTAATTTTATTATTCATCAGTAGAGTGCTGAAATTCCGATAGGTAGGTAGTTAATTAAACGTGCACTGGAGCAACAGAAGAAGATTTTTGGTGACGATGTAGTAACAATCCTGACTCACAGCACTTTCCAAATTTCCTCACCACGCCCAAATGAGAAAACTTGCGGATACTACAAACTTAACGTGCACCAGCTCTCGCTTACACTTTGTATAAAGGGCTTCGAACTCGCAACCACCTTGTTGCTAATCCGTGACTCTTCCAACTGGGCGACTGCATTAACCTAATTTGCAAAAGAAAACAAGTAAAACTTTCCAAAACGTCTATCTAGTGTCTAGACAAAGCTGAAGTCAAATATATTCACAATCTTTAATGCTCAATTCGTATAATCCAGAACCTTAAAATGCTTATAAACCGAGTTTGATAAGTGTATGTAAAATGTGACATAACAGAATGAATCCTGTACCGTCATCTAACAATTAGAGGTACAACTGATTAAGTTAAACATTTATTTAACCTTTACGAAGCGGAAGATTGACTTTAGTTACCGCTAAAGTATCGCCTACACCAGCGGCTTAGTAGCGGTGGCAATTATACCCTTTTTAAGTGACCGCTGGCATCGTTCACCATTTACGAGCTGTCAGTTACTGACCTTCTAGAGGATCCTTTGTTCGTTGGTCCCCCCTACCCTGCCGACCGTGAGGCGTGAACGCTTTGGGTAAAGTAGAAAGTCGTCAGGTGATATCTCTTCTCACGCCAAACGGTACTAAGAAAGGAAAGTGTCAGTCGTAAATGCCACTCATGGCCCCATCGCTCAAGGTAGATAATTAGGTATGGGGGCTCGGTGAATCAGAAGAAAAGCTGTTCCTGGAGACGATTTAAAAAATCTAAGCGCCGTAGCGTAAAGGTTAAAGTAATAGGAATATTATTTACAGAGTTAATATTTCTAATTATTAAAAAGTCACGGGTATAGCAATTGGCACCGAACCGCTTAGGAGCAGGAGGGTGACGCCAAAAATTAGAGTCTGGAAGATAAGTCTGTTCCTCTAAAATCTTACGTTTCATATCTCGGAAAATCTTGCCAGATCAACAGCGCACTTGTTGCCGATCCCAAACACCTACGAAGGGGGTTTTCAGTTTGAACTCTGTGACCTCACATCTGCAAGAAAGGTTTTGAAGTTTCCCCTGTGTTCCGACTGGAGTTCATAAACTCGGGATCTTGGGTTCGCCTTCCGTTGTCTCACGGAGGCCCAAAGTGCAGGTGTCGAGCTTATCGCGTCGGGGTAGATCTGTTCCAGATGTGGGAGCGACCGGTACAATCTCTGAAATGCAAATTTACTGTTTTTTTTTATTAAAACTCTTTACTCAAAGTAATTCACTCTTTAGCGGGACAACTCTTCCGGAAAATTTCAGCAGCAATGATTTGCATGAGATTTGTTTTTAGTTTAACTAGAAACCTAAGTATGAATTGATTTTATTGATTTATTTACTAATTAAATTAATTTAACTATTAAAATGAATTAATATTTTAGATATAATAAAAAGCTATGGAAATCAAACGATTAATTTTTGTGAAAATAGTTCTAATTAATATCTGAACTCACGCAAGTAAAATCTTTGTAAATTAACACTTTAAATTTTACTTTTACCTCTGATTGAGGGTTAAAGAGCCAAATACCTTTTCATCTGCAATACTCCTAAAGGGATTAACAGACAAAAATAAATCTAAGAATTTATATTCAATTTTATAGTCTTGAAAAAATGATTGAAAGAGAAACGTTTTTTATCGAAATTTGTTCACCCGATAAACTACAAATTAAATAAGCTATTATGCATAGGTAAATAAATAGCAGTTATGATCAAAGCTGAAAAGTGGCAAAGAATCTACGGATTTCACAAACTTCAGCAATAATTATGATCCACTGATAAATCTCATTTGATAAGGTGTAATTAGACTTTTGTTTGGGGTAAATAACGAAAAAGGTTCAACGGCATTATTTTGGTATAGCATTAAAGTTTCAATCACCGTAGATGAAAATTTTATAACACACTAGCCACTGCGTGGGCAGCAAGGCGTTGCCCGTGACAGTTCTTTTCTTGGGGTCAGGTGTAATCACTGATCGCTGACGCTCGCCAACCTCCGGTGATTGCTGCGTGTTTCCATTTGGTTTGCTTCGCAAACGAACTCCATGGTCTCCGTGATGGCCTCGAGGTAGCTGTTATTAATAACGTAAATCAAAACACGCTAGAATCGGAAAATTTGGCATGGTTCCAAAGACAATTCGGACGAAAAACGCTTGTGACGTCAGAGGTTGAAAATTGCAAAATCGGCTCGATTTCTGATGTCACATTCCGGTAAAAAGAAATTAAGTTGGAAAAAACTAATACATTTATTTAAAAAATTTCTAGATTAAATTTGAAATTTCGAGCGCTACCAAAAAATTGCAAAAAATAAGGACTATTTCTGTGTCAAATTTCATTATTAAAAATGCTATAGATTCTTCAGGACACTGCGTACAGAAAAAGATACAAACAGAGAAACACTTCCTTTTATAATAGTAGAGAAGATTTGCCACCATGACGTCACACGATTTAATGGTAATGGTAATTTTCAGTTAACGTCGTACTAGAGCAACACAACGGGCTATTGACGACGGTCCGGGATCAGTCCCTTAAGGGAAAGATCCGAGGACAACACCTCGTAATTTTGAACCACGGTCAGATGACGAAGCAACACCTGAGCTGGCACCCCACTCTCCAAACTTCCACGCCAACCCAACGTGAGGACTTTCGACCACGACAGATTTAAGGTGCACCAGCCGCCTCTACACCATACGCTTACAAACATCCATGCCCGAACCCGGATTCGAACCAGGAACCTTCCGATCTAGAGGCTAACACCTTAACCACTATACCGGTTGGTCGGCACACGATTTAATGGAAAACAGAACTTGCGTCGCTACGTCACGTGATCTAATACAAAATAGAAGGTAGGTTGATAGCACAGAAAACAAAAGGTAAGTGAGGGGTAAACCGTGTAATCACAACAATACAAAATGACCAAAGAAAAGGATCACATAAAAGAAAACCATCAACAAAATGCGCAAAAAATTATCAAGGAAAAGTATTCAGAACTCGTCGAGGCATCCAATTTTTATTTTATTTTCAATATAAATTTAAAGTGCCTTAAAGAGTGATGTCGATATCATTTGCTAGCCTCGAACTTTGGAATGGAGGGGGGGGGGGCGCCAAATCATTGTCTGCAATAATCTTCTCTCCGACCGGCCCTTATCTCGCCTATACCAAACATTATGAAACAGGGTGTAAAAATATAACACAGATTTTAATTAGAAATTTATAAATCGATCTGATAAAAAATTGAAATTTACAAATTTAAATTCGAATCTGCCTATTTACTAATAAAATTCTAAAATGTCCTTTTCTATGTGTGTCCGTGGAAGATTCAAAATTACTAACCATCATGAATAGAAGTATTCCGAGCGAATTAATCATCCAACCTGTCTTAAAACATGGTTAATTAGACTGTTCACAGCGCGTTTGCTATTACAGAACCATAAGATAAAAATTACTATTACTCCAAACACACATTAGCGTCTATTTTAAGCACGATTCATCAAACTAAGTGAAGGTACCGCGAAGAATTTCACTTATAGTAAAACTGTATGAATACATCTATCTATTTGAAGATATAAAATAATAGATGACCGACATTCGTAACAACCCAAGAAGGCGATGGTACGACGTTGAGGTATTCCAATCAATCAATTTAGTAGGTCGTAGGAGGATATGGGCATTTTCTGCTGCCTTGCTCATAAAAAATTGTGATTGATTCTCTGTTGCCTTGTTACGCACGTGTAGGCCTTTTCTTTTATCACTGTGGGCTCTTTTTTACTTCATACGTTGCATCCTCTTTGACGTTAAAACTGAAACGAAAACATGCTTTGGATTAAAAACGTACAATATTTGATACCGGCCTCTATAGGTTTATTTTACGGAGGAATTTCAAATATAATATCGTCTTCATCGTTAAAACTAAAATAAAAACAAGTCGGATTAAAAAAGTACAAGCTTTTGATACCTGTCTTACTGGCTTATTTTACGGAGGTATTTGAAATGCATCATCTTCAAAGTAAGAAATGAAACAAAAGCATGCTTTGGATTAAAAAAACTTGAGATTGGATACCTGTTTTTACTTTCTTATTTTACGGAGGAAATTCAAATGCATTGTCGTCTTCAAAGTTAAAACAAACAAAAACATGCTTTGGATTAAAAAAGTACAAGATTTGATACCGGTCTTACTGGCTTATTTTGCGGAGGAATTTAAAATGCATCGTCTTGAAAGTAAAAACTAAAACAAAAAAATGCTCTGGATTAAAAAATATATTAAATTTGATACCTGTTTCTACTTACTTATTTTACGGAGGAATTTCAAATGTACTGTCGTTTTAAAGAAAAAACGGTGGAGTGGTCGTTCACGGTAAGAAGTCGATTTGTCGCCAAATATGGTAACCATCACCTTTTGCGAATTTTCTTCACATCTGCCGTTTTTGTTATAGCAACCCTATCTGCTGTTACGGAATTCGGCCGCCATCTTGATTTGGCGACAAAAATTAGTTGGCGACAAACGTCTTACCGTGAACGACCACTCCACCGAAAAAACAAACAAAAATATGCTTTGGATAAAAAGGAGCACGAGATTTGATACTGGATTCTTTTACAGAGGGATTTCATTCATTGTATCGTCATCGACGTTCAAACTGAAACGAAAACATGCTTTGGATTGAAAAGTACAAGATTTGATACATAGTTATTTTGCAGAGGAATATCAAATACATGGTATCGTCTTTGACATTCAAACTGAAACAAAATCATATTTTGGATTAAACCTCCTAACTGTTTTCTATACGAAGTATCTTGTCATTAGTAAAAACTGACCAGATCTTGATGGGTGAGATGATTAAGATCTTGATCTCGTCATCCTTAAAAATCGGCAATATCTTGCGGACGAGATACCTCGTTATTTTCAAAATTGACCAGACCTTGATGGACGAGATAACTGGTCGAAAGCACTTGAAGGGTTAAAAAGCAAGTACAAGATTACAAAAGTATAAGCTAATACGACATCTAGAATCGAGAATATGCTATAGTTAGTTTTAAAAGTTTGACTCTCACTAATTGAGGGGTAAATGATAAGAACTTATTGAAACTACTAGCAAAATAATCGGCCATACTCGGTTTGAATTGATTAACTCTAGATTGAAGAGATGATCAAAATAAATCATCACTTGTGTCTTTCGTAGAGTAAAATAATATTTTAACACCTTTCGACGTCTTTATAGTTTCTACTACTTACTTTGGACACAAATACTACACATGCATTTCCATTTATGTAATACATTTCACATACATCGCATTCTTGCTGTATGACAAAGCTACAAAATGACGAAAGGTGACACTGAAGTAACTCTACAAAAGACAATTTTGAGGGGATTTGGAATTCTCTTTCTTATGTTCTTTTCATGATCAGCTAAAATTAATAAAAATGACGATTTACGGTGAGTGCTTTCGCACTCATAGAAAAAAAAAAACATTTTTTTTTTTTACTTGTGGCATTTTTGCACCAGACATGCGACATTGTAGAATTTCGCCATCCTCTTCTGTCATTATGACAAAGAATTTTTTTAATGTTTAAAAAGTTATACTTCGTATTTTTTAAACATTATTCTTGCATTAACGGAACAATTATACTTACGATTTGCTTTATTCTGACTTACCTGCCACTTTAAGTCGTATAATTTGTGGTGGTGTGGCGTGTGATGAAAAGAAAATGCAATTTATAAGGAATATTTAGAACATAAAACAGCGAAATAAAACAAAATAAAAGCTGTCGGGTTAAACGTTGTTCGGTACAGCTACACTCTACGTTTATGAGTGATGGCAACGGCTTGGCGATATTTTTTGGCGCACTTCTAGTAGCGAGTTGCGATAAATTAAGACAAACTATCTGTCGTTACGGTTGTTGTGGTTTTCATGGCAACCTAGGCAAACGGAAACTTTCAATTTTCATTTTGAATTTTCCTCGTATTGCATTGGTCCTTTTAAATCGTTTTCTGTGATACCATTGGTCCATTTAATTGTATTTCGACAGTTGGGGAATTTTTATTTTATTATAATAGTTTTCACGAGAGAATTAAGAGCTTTGCTCTTTTTGACAATTTTCGATTTCATTATTATTTTTTTTTCACATAAGAGTTCTGACGTTATCAGGCTGTATTATTTCTTGCTATTTTTCTTTTTCAACATGCCCACTGTATCTAATTTGATTAATGTATCAGGGTTTTCTTACCCAACAAATACAGTTTAGTTTTTCTGCTGGTTCACAATTGTGTTTAAACTTATTACTTTGTTTGAAAGTTTAAAAAAAATATACTTCTTTTCAAAACGTTCTCAAACGTGTTTTGAAACTTTCATTTTCCGTTGTAAAAAGAAAAATATTTTTGAAATAAAAATATTTGTGAAAAAATTCTTTTCTTGGCGACATTAGAAGTGCGCCAAAAATATCGCCAAGGGCGTTGCCACCGCTCATAAACGTAGACTGTAGCTGTTCCCGTTGTTCTTAAGATATTAATTCGCGATTATATTTTATCTCATGGTCTCGCACAGTTTTTACAACAAACTACTAAAACTGCATAAAGTTTAGAAATGCGAAATTATATCAGAGCGAAAAAATCAGAATATATGACTGCACGTACTCAACTAACAGGAGTTCTTCCGATTCGTTAAAAATATCGTCTGTCCCAATATTTTACATTGCGCAAAGAACAAAAGTAAGACTCGAAATAAATGAAGTATCAGAACTAAATTTCCTTACAAAGAAATATTAAAAAAAAATAATTGCTTTTTCAGCAGTACCGGTAAAGCAATCCAAATAATCGTAGTTCTCAATATACATTCCAGTTTTCCAAAACTACCAAATTAATGTTGATTTAAGTTTCCTTACTCAGTTGTCTTAGAATAAAATTTATCTAATATGAAAATAAAGAGAATTTTGAAAAGTACAAAGTCCCAAATCGGGCGTCCAAAATCCGGGCGATTTTGTTTTTCTCACTTTTAACATCAATCTGACAATTTATAAAGAGCAAGAAGTTAAACCTGGACCTAATTGATGAAACAACGCAAAATAGTGGACATGTTTAAAGAAACTACTTATCAGAAAAATTAGAAGATTTGGTCGAGTGGTCGTTCACGGTAAGACGTTTGTCGCCAACTAATTTTTGTCGCCAAATCAAGATGGCGGCCGAATTCCGTAACAGCAGATAGGGTTGCCATAACAAAAACGGCAGATGTGAAGAAAATCCGCAAAAAGGGGGAAGGTTACCATATTTGGCGACAAATCGCCTTCTCACCGTGAACGACCACTCCACCGAAGATTTGTAAGTAAAATTTGTTGCATTGTATTAAAAAGGTTTTTCTTTTTTCAAAAATTATTCATCTTTATACATCTGCTATTTTAATATTGCAGACGCATAATTCGAGCGGGGGGGGGGATTTTTTTTTTCGACAAAAAACGGCAAACAATCCAAAATTTGGAAAAGTTCGTGTGAATGCAATACAATACATACAATAAAGCATATTATAATCCAATATATGGAATACAATTCATATGATGCCTGTACAAGCACACAAAAATCAAACATACGGACATCATAGACGGACAGACAGACTTACGCAACCCAGTTCACTCACTAAATGAAGATAGTCAATCACAGTATGCAAATTTGAATAAAATTTATTAAACCGTGTGGACGTGTATAGCGCACCTACAATACAGACACCAAACACGCAAGAGGCGTATTTGGCATCAGAAGGGTCCAAAACGGATAGAAAACAAACTTGAAATGGGTCGAAAATATTCAATGTACAAACAAACAGTCCATCTTATTAATATAGATTCCATTACGTAGATTGAGTTCACTTGATCACTTTTTCTTCTATATTTACTGGCGTCTTTTACAGAGGAATTTCATAGATAGTATTGTCTCCGACGTTAAAAGTAAAATAAAACGCACTTTGAATTTGCGAAGGAAGATGGTAATGGTAATTTTTAACGTCGTACTAGAGCAACACAACGGGCTATTGACGACGGTACGGGATCAGTCTCTTAAGGTAATATCCGAAGACAACATTTGACAGTCATTTTGAATCACGGTCAGATGACGATGCAACACCTGAACTGGCACCCCACTCTCTCCAAACATCGACACCAACCCAATTTGAGAACTTTCGGTCGCGACAGATTTAAGGTGCATCAGCCACTACCCCATATGCTTACAGACATCCATGTATTGACCCGGATTCAAGCCAGGAACCTTACGAAGGTAAAAGATAGAAGCTCTATGTTATCTATTTGCAGTCGAACGAATGCCTTAGTTAGCTTTTAAATGTTTGATTGTAAAGTCTGCCTTTCCTCCCTAAGACTTGTACGAATCGACGATACCTAGATGAAACTGTTAATGTTGTACATTCACTGCTGTTCATCGAAAATTTAACAAGATAGTTAAACTGACCGGAAATTCGTCTGACGATTAGTTCATAACAAAATTTCCAAATAAATAAAATTACAGTCGTGTACGCAAAGAGACACCTTCAAAACAGAATGAAATGTGACTCGGACGATACGAACGAATGCCTCGAAAAGCAAACCCCAAACATTGTATAGGTGAATTCGATTGGTATGGATCTGCTAGTATTGTACGTAAACATGCCTCTTCACAAAACAAGGTAGCATACTGTACATTTTATGGAATTTGAGAGAGGAGCAATGAGGAAAATGCTCATTTCTGTGTTTTATGAATAGATTGATCGTCAAAATGTGCGAAAACGATAATTAAAACCCATAAAATGGTCTTAATTAATTAAAATTTCAAGTTTTAAATTAAGGAAAAGTATGGCAAAAGCATGTGACCTCAAAACGTTACGTGATTGGTTTGACGTCATTGTGCTCCACAATGTAATGTTTACGTTTGTCTAGCGCAGTGGTTCCCTAACTATTTTGGTCGTGGAACCCCCAAATTTGTTGCCAATGATCGTGGAACCCTGAATATTTTTTATACAACGACTTTTCAAAATTTAATATCTGTTATTAAATGAAACAAGTATTATTTTGGTATTTCGAATTTTATTGAATTAAACAAAACTAAAAAAACCCCAATTTACTATAGAAATAATTAATAAAAATACAAAGTATAAACTAAAATAAATGAAAAAACTTTAATGTGAAGAATGCACCTGCTTTTTTGATTCCATGATTCTCTAAAAATTGGGCGTTATGTTTGATAACTGAACTCGCATATCTGGTGCAGCATCAAGTTTGTTACGATATATGGTTTTAGTCGCAACATATTTTGAAAACACAGCTTCACACAAATAAGTGGTTGCAAACGGCGATAGAATTCGAATAGCATGTTTTGATAAATTTGGATATTCATCGAATACATCTGACCAGAATATTGTTAACGAAACTGTTCTAAATTTGGCTTCTAATTGTGTATCCGAACTCAATTCAATCAATTTTTCATCATCCAAGGAATAAAATCCTTTTTGTTTTTCTTTTATTTTGAAAGGATTTTGTACCCAGTAATTATCTTGATTATCTAGGTTTGGAAAGTAATCACTGAGTGATTGCTGGAAACTGGACAGATGTGTTTTTATACCATCGCTGATTTCCATACCTAAATCCACTTCAGATTCTTCGAGAAAATTTCTAAGCGTCTGGAAACACTCGAAGTTGTTTTGCTCCACAGATGAAATCCAATATTGTATTTTCCTTGAAAAGGCAACCAATTTATCTTTTGTTTGCAATATGTTAACTTGTTTTCCTTGCAAAGCCAAACATAATTCGCTCAATTTTCCAAATATATCAGCAAGGTATGAAGTGTTGATATCCAAGTCATATTATTTAATCTGTCTGATAATTCAAATTTATCACCAATAAAATACGCCATCAGTTCCTCTCGCAATTCAAGTATTCTCACTATTATTTTACCACGCGATAACCATCTAACTTCCGTATGAAGAAGTAAAGTGGTGTGAAGACTACCCATATCTTCGCACATGGGTTTGAAAATACGTGATTGCAATGGTTTATTTTGATAAAATTAATAATCTTCACTGCTTCGTCTAGAATAGATTTAAATGTCACCGAAATCCTTTTTGTTACTAATGCATATCTGTGAAGAATGCAATGTGTACTGTTACAGTTTTTTGCAACATTTTTAATCCGTGCTACAGCACCACTCACTTTTCCTGTCATTGCTTTTGCTCCATCCCTGCATACATCAATACATTTTCCCCAGTTAATTTCATGCGTTGTCATAAAATTATCAATGCAGTTAAATATATTCTCCCCCGTGGTGTTAATGTTCACACTTTCACATAAAAGCAAATCTTCTTCAATTTTTTCTTATTAAAATCATACCGAATGAAAGCAAGCAAAATTGCTAATCCAGCAACGTCTGTGGACTCATCTAGTTGTAATACATAAGCATCACACGCCTGTAACCGTGAAATAAGTTCTATTTCAATGTCATCGGCAGTATCGTTAATACGCCTTTTTACAGTATTATTAGAAAGAGACACACTTTCAATTTGTTTAGTATACCCTTCGACCAATACACACGAAACGATATCTTGAACACAAGGTTTAATAGGTGATTCACCAATAACATGTGCCTCTTTAACATGTAACATCTTTATCAACCCTTAGACATCCTTTACGTTTATTTTATCGGTACCATTTGCAATTGGTATTGCAGGGTTGATATAGAATTTTGAAATTAAGGAGGGTTGTTTGACATTTTTAAGGAGTCCAAAGAGGTTTACTCACATTTTCAAGTGTACGAAATGAAAAAGTTTATATCACTTTTTGATAATTTAAGAACTCAACACTAACTGTTTCTCACACATTAATAATTTAAAGTTGTGTTTATTCAAACCTAAATTACATATTTTTAAGGTGTGCAGTCTGCAAGAATTTCTGTATTCAATGAGTTTGAATCGTGCTTTTCAAGTTTTAGAGCGATCTTGCGGCAGAATGTTCGAAAGGGAAAAGTTGAAACAAAGATTAAGTTTTTAAGGAGTAAAGTGTAAAAATAAGTTTTAAAAGTATTTAAAAATTAAAATAATTTTAAGAAGTTTGACGGAATGATGTTATCACATGGAGCGATACTTATTTCCTTTAAGCTGCTTCTAATACTAATAGCACTTCTCTCGACTCACGTGTTACGCCTATGGGAACTTTTTACCAAACGCCCGAGGCGGTAAAATCTAGGTTTCACCAATCAGATTTTGTCACCCAATTGATGCCACTCTCCCCATTCAGGCACTCTAAGTGTAACCAATTCACACAGCGAGATCGAAACATTATTGTATAGGTTAGCGGTAGTAACATATGTATGTATGTTATAGATATTACGGTATTTCTTTTGATATTGAAACTTTTTTTGTTTACGATCTGAATTAAATGGTCGACCTGTACCAACCCAGCTATAAATGTTCCTTAAATGACATTCTGGTTTGAATGACAGTTACCGTTAATAATACAAGGGCACAATAGCATTGGCGCAAATACACCGGTATATTGCACAAAAAAAATTACATAAATTTTGGTGAAGTTCGATTTGCTACCGATGCTTGTGTTTTCAGTCGCCTTATTCAAAAATTTTAAATTTAATGCGGTGGTCAATTGTAAACTTTCCGAGGAAAATATGAATATATTAGACGCCATTCTTAATGTTTTTAAGAAAATAAAATTTGTCACGCGGAACCCCTAAATTTTTTCGTGGAACCCCAGGGTTTCGCGGAACCCACTTTGGGAACCACTGGTCTAGCGCATTGAAACTTCATATTGTTCTTGCTCTTTTAATTTTTAAACAATCAATTAAAATTTTTTTCTAGCTATTTTGTGTTTTTGTTATTTATTCCGTTTATTTTATAAATATATATTAACTATCTCTTAATTTTAACTTGCCTTTTTTTATTTCTATCTTATTTACAGTTGCTCCAATGCCTGGATTTGTGAAAGGGCAATCAGATAATTTGCCTAAAATCGATTCATTATCAATGTTTTCTTTTGGGGGAAATAATCCTGATTTTATGGAAGCTGAAATAGGAGGATTTAAAGCTCAGATGTATGTATATTTCCTTTTGTTTGGATATATTACTTCTTTGTTTGTTAATGCTGTGGCATGCACAGTTAATAAAAAATAAATAAAAGTTTTCATTATGTGTATTATTGTTTAGATATTAAATAAGCTTCATAATTTATTTTTAGTCTAATAAACAATTCCATACATGTTCCTTTATACATGTGTGATGTGGAATTTCATAGTTTTATAATGTGGAATAAGATATAGATATGATAGTTTTAAAAAAAGTAATGAAAATGTCCCGATTTTTCCCGAATTTCCAAACACTACTATCAGTAACCAAATTGAAGTTTCTAAAAAACTCGACGAGCTGCGAAAATTCATGTTTAGAGGTACTCGTAAAAAAACTCAAGGCAGAAGACTAAAAATGTGTATGTTTTTTGCTCACTCGTATTAGAAATTTCGCTGTTTCAACTTTGACGCGTAAACCTTAAACTGATAGCTGCATCGGAAAACATTTTGATTCGTTTTGTTCCTTGTACAATTTTGAACAAACCATGTCAATTTTGTAATTTTTTGATCCGTACTTTCTCGGGAAGCCGTCTAAGAATCGAGCTAAACAACACAATTTTCTGTCCTGCGGTGGCGGCGGTAACATTTTTTTAATGCATAAAGAAATTTACATTTGGGCAAAGTAATCCCGGTTGACGGTACGCTAAGAAAAAGCTTAAAGCTTATCCGGTGCTGTAATCGTTGTATTTGAGCAGCAAGGTACCAAACAATATTTAAAAGATTTCTTTCCAATCGCTGACCTTTCGAAATCTTATTCAGTTTTACACAAATCCCTTTTTGATGAACAAGAAAGAAATACCTGTTGCTATTTCAACTTCGCTATCAAAGTAAACAGACCATCATGGGGCACAGTGACGTCACAAGAAGCGGCGTAGGAAAACGGTTTTTTTTTATTTTTGTAATTTTTTTTTATGAAATAAATAGTGCGAACTTGAAATGTTTTTATTTTACCTTTTCGGGCCATAAAAGATAAAAATCGTCATATTTTTTCATTTTCTATGTAATAAAAATATAAACAAAAAACGTGCAAGTTCCTCATTGGGCATAGAGACGGTGGATTTATTGTAGCGGGATATTACTGAACGCATTGAGCGGAACGGTAGTGCAATTATGCGTACCAGACAATGGACAGAGGAATGACGCATCATCGTGAGGGATTTTGAGTTCCTGTAATTGCGTAGGAAAGGGAAGGTTGGTAGGCGCAATGGCCATACTGCCAAACTGCACCAAACAACGTCAAGTGAATGGTGATACAAACACAAAGAAAGCTTTACTGTCGCAGAAGAGAGAAATGCACCCAGTAAGGAATAGGACATGACAACGTCAGAATGGGAAAATAGTCTCTTGCTAAACATGGCGGTGACGAATCGTATAGCGCAGGGGTTCCCGAATTTATCCAAGTCGTGGCACCCTTAAGAGAATTAGAATTTTCTCACGGCACCCTCGTCATGTAATATCTATTCTGTGGTATTTTATAAAATACATAATATATATCTCTACTATTGTAAAAGAAAGTGTTTGTTTGTTCATCTGTTTGAGGCCGCAAAATCCTGACAATTTTATGACACTTACAGCAATGATATTTGGCACACAGGTAGTCCGAATTATTTGCAATTTTTGGGTCGTGGCGAATTTTTAAATTCAGAAGATATTCAGAAATATCTAGAAGATATTTATACGAATTTCATAGTTTTATTCTCCATCGGTTTTTCAAACGCGGAGAACTTTTTCTACTCATTCGACCTTGCAGTCAGGGTTTTGAATCATGCCAAATTTTTTTCATCCGCAGAACGCGGAGAAAATTATTTTTTTTTCATTTCCGCTTTGATTTTACTCGATTGATTTCCCAGTCAGAAGATAAATCTTTTAAATTATGTCAAAGTTCTTTTTTTTCTATCTCCTAGACCGTTAAAGATGGAGTAAAAATTTCAACGATTTGAAATCTGCGGAGAATTTCAGTTTAGATTGATACCTAAAAATATGATTTTCTTTAAATAAATAATTTTTTAATTGAGTATATCTTCAACGGATTTGAAATCTGCGGAAAAGTTTACTCCAGCTTAATACCTTACATCACGGGCACGGGCAACGCCGGGCTAGCCACGCTGTGGTTAGTGTTTCATATTTGTACAACTTTGAAGAAGAAATTAGCGAATTAAGTGGTAAGAACATGGACATAATTAATACAACTCGTATTTAAAATTCACACAAATACTTTAATTGTACGAAAAAGGAAAACATAGGTGTAGGTGAAAATTTAAATAAGACAAATAAAATTAACTTCAACATGCTCTTAGAGGTATAGGTGTGTGCGTGTGTGTAGTGATACACCTACTCGTATTTCTTTTACGACATTAATTTTCGAACGATATTTGCTTCTTATACTAGCAACTGCTTCATGGGCGGCTTTGCGGCATCCTAAACTTTCTACGTGGCACCCCAGGGTGCCGCGACACACACTTTGAGAACCACTGGTACAGCGACATCCACAACGTTAACACAACAGTGCAGGATGGCGATATATCAGACGATGTCTGCTTGCACGTTTCGCCTACGATTGCTACAGCGAAGGCTCATGAAAAAAAATGGGGTCCAGTAATTTAACTTTTTTTTAACCCTCCAAGTGGTTTCTACGTGATATCTCGTACATCAAGACCTGAAAGTTTTACTAATGACGAGATATCTCATCATTAAGGCAACTGTTTGCAATTAATGCAACTTTTTTCACACGTTCTACACTGCATGTGAAGTACTAAAACCAAAATTCCTCCTACATGGGGTGTATTGTAAACGAGTTATAACCGCAACATAAATGCAACTTTTTGCATAAATGCAACCCACCTGCAACTTTTTAAAAATTTATCTAAAACAAATTAATATGAAATTACTATTTCATTTTTTTGCCCTCTGAACCAACCCTTCGATCACGTGTGTCTGGTCTTGCGAATGCCGAAGTATTGTGGATAAAACAAGAAGTTCATGGTAAGAAGGTGTTCATCCTAAGGCAAAAGTGAAATAAATGGCAAGAAGTCACATTGGTTGGCACTCTTGATAATACAGAGGAAACTTGTGTAATCGACTGCAGAGTTTGCGAGGTGAGAGTCGAACATCAATATGTTGTTTGCAGGGTTGATGACGTTTTAAAATCTCTGAATGTTGAGCGAAAGGATTTTGCGCTTCTGCTATCTGATACAGTACATTATATGACTGCGGCTGGCGCAGTTTTTCAATGTTATAGAAATTACTGACCAAGGATCGGCCATTCAACGTTCTACTGTATTTCAGTATGTATTATAACACTGTTGTACTCAACTAGAATTGTCAATATATTTGAATTTTTTTCATTCTTTACAAATATTTTTTTTTATATTTAGTGTATCAAAACTAAATGCAACTTTATTTCCATAAATGCAACTTTAGGAATAATCAATGCAACTTTTCCCATTTTTACTGCAACAAAAAAAGTTGCCCTACTCATCATCAAGATATTGCCGATTTTTTGTATGATGACAAGATTAAGATCGGGTCAGTTTTTTTCTCTTGGACGAGATACCTCGTCTATCAATCTCTGATAAGTTTTGCCCATGACGAGATACCTCGTCGAGACAAACACCAGGAAAGTTAACCCCACACATCAGAAGCTTCAAATGTTGTATTTGTTAGCATTACCATTTCTTCCTAATTTGCATTGCATTTTTGTATTACCTTGTAGCATATATTTACTAAGCGATAGTTTCTTTAATATAGCGAAAGAAAATAATTTCCGAGCACGTTTTACGTAAATATATCTATGAATAAATAATATATGGATATGAAAACAGGAACGTTGCAATGGAAATTTAATTTTACTACCATACGTAGGAATTGATATATCGAATTTGGTATTCTCTCGAAAACATTCATTGCCAATGATAAATTATTCATCTCTATTTTATTAACGATTGAAGCCAAAATAGTAACTGCAATTTTTTCCCCTTTTGTCCAAAGAACACAAAATAATAATCAATAGCAAAGCATGCCTCATCCCCCCTAAGACAGAAGAAAGAAGAGGAAACCCGGTATCTGAGAGAGAGGGCTGCAAATAATAAAATAAAAATACTTTTCTCTATACTTTTACAACTTCTGGTGCTCCCTTCCCTCTAAAAGCTGGAACCTGAAGAGGTCTTCAATATTTATAGAACATCTTAGCAGGTGGTGCCAGAAGTAAATCTTTTTTCTTTCAGCGATGACCATTGCTCACGAAAGGGCTGTTGCTATGGTAACGAAGGTATTTGAGGCACGCAGGTGGAAGCCAAGGTCACTTTTGACCACTAAAAGGGGACCGTCTAAGCCTGGATTTTTCATCAAAATCCTGCAAGAGAACGGAATAATGTAAGTTTTACTTCTCTCTTCCTTTTCCCATTTTTTATTCGTCTCTCGGTTTTTTTCGTTGTTTTCTCTTTTGAGCAGAGCTTTCTCACCAGCTAATGGATTTTTCTTCTTTCAGGGAGAAGAAAGACAATTAAATACATTCTTTAAGAAGGTGGAGATGGAGCAGCATTTGCTTTACTTAAAGTTGTATCGCTTTATTATATTTATAATGCATTCGGTTGTAACGTAATTTCGGCTATGAAGAAGTCATTTTGAATCGCGACTGTATATTTATCATTAAGCATCGATTTCCTGAAACTTCAATGAAAAGGAAATATTACGGAGGCTGTTGGTAGATATGAGGCGTTGGGATACGATGGGCGAACATTTTTTTACCCCATATTTTGGTTTGTCAGACAATAAAGAATGACTGTGTTAACTTTTTTGTTGAGTTCGCCTTTTTTCTAACCCTATAAGGCCCGGAGCATACATCCGGTTTTTCAACGTGTAGCGCCACTGCGGCACCGAAGCCCAACTATGCACACATAACCGTGAAAAGACGCACGAACTCCTTTCACGCCATTTGCGATAAATATTCTATAGAAGAAAATGTGTTTATTTCACTTACTTGGTGTAAAAAAAAGTATATTTTGAAACAAAATAGATGTTACTGTATTCAACCATTATTTAATTATTATTTATATTCCATTTGTTTATGAAAACAAGGTACTTCCGAACGGAGACTCATGTGCGGCGCCGTAGGGAACTGCGGGAGCACGCAAGTTGGACGTTCGTCGCCCCAGCGGCGCTGGAGGCATGTATGTACTGCTCCATTGGTATCTAATGTATTTCAGATGTGCTAATGTATATCAGAGCGCACTTGCGTTGTGTCAGCGCCACCGCACGTTGAAAAACCGGTTGCGTGCACTGGTCCTAAAAGTATGGCTGGCAGTAGCTCTTCTATGTATTACGAGCAGTAGAACCCCGAGTTAAAATGTGTTTTTCTGGAAACCAGCATTTGTTGAGTTCGCCCTGCGTTTTCGCAACGCCTCATATGTAGGTATTTTAATTAACGTCGCACTAGAGCAGCACGACGGGCTATTGGGGACGACACGGAACCAAACCCGAAAGGAAAGATCCAAGGATAACACCATATGATTTTGATCCACGGTCAGATGGGGTCATACCTGAACTGATATCCCACTCTCCAAACCTCTTCATCATGCCATCGTGAGGACATTTGAGGTCATGACATTAAATGCCCAGCAGCCCCTTTGTTCACGACGGTTTTTGGTTGGATTTGAACTCTTAACCCTCCGGTCGCGATTTCTTTACGCTTCCAATCAGGATTCCGCTGCCCCGAAGTCATTTTGGTATGGTATTTTTAAATAACGTCCCACTGGAGCAACACAACGGACTATATGCGTAGGTTCGGTATCGAAGTCGTTTTGTTGAAAATTGTATATTTATCATTAAGCAGAAAGTTCACGGAACATAACTGAGAATAAAACATTAAAGAGCCGGGAAATAACAAGACAATGCCAAGAAAACTAATCAAACTTCAAGAAATGTGTGAAATGAAGTTAAAAATTAAAATAAAATTAAAGATTACGATTAATTCACGCCTTCAATGATACCTGTTGGGAGGTTGTTTCAGCAATAATTCATTACATGTATTATTGCCTTTATTAATCATACTGTAAACTATTGGGGATGGTAGCGTCGTATACTAGATGAGATCGTTCGCAGTGGTCTGGGTTAAAATGTTTTTATTTACAAAAAGAATTACCTTAACGGATTTTGATAGGTAGCGTATACAGGCCAGCAGAGTCCAGGTGATAGATCTTTGCCGAATATGGTGAATTGTCCTTGACCTCGGGAGTCCAAATAAACTATCCGGCTCGGTTGAGCTCTTCTCCAGTCCTTACTCAGGCCAGTAAGATTCCAGCTCGGGTGAGCTTCTCCAAGGGTTCTCGTACGCGTGTACGAGATTTGAAGTTCGTGTGAACTCACTAAATGGCACTCGGTTGAGTGATTCCCAGATCCTGTAAGCCTAACAACAGGTTCTGTGTCCGCTACAAATCAGTAGGAGCAGCAGCTCAAGTTTGAGCTTTCCTCACCTCACCTAGACGTAATCCAAGTTAGGGCAATTGGTTTTGTGTCCGCTCCAAATCAGTAGGAGCAGCAGCTCAGGTTTGAGTTTTCCTCACCTCTCCTAGACGTAATCCCAGTTAGGGCAATTGGTTCTGTGTCCGCTACAAATCAGTAGGAGCAGTAGCTCAAGTTTGAGCTTTCCTCACCTCTCCTAGACGTAATCCCAGTTAGGGCAATTGGTTCTGTGTCCGCTCCAAATGAGTAGGAGCAGCAGCTCAGGTTTGAGTTTTCCTCACGTCTGATCGACTGAATCCCAGTTTGGGCAATTTCTTTGAGTCCACTAACAGCTGTCGTGACTAGGTGCTTCTCCAGAGAACGGGGTAACGGAAACCATGAACGGGTGTTCACTTAACCAGATCAGCTTGATCCCTCGAATCTGCTCACCTCTCCCTTTGGAAATTTTCTCCCGTCTCTCTCGACTTCGAAAATACACGGGGGTTGTTGCCTCCCCCCTCTCGTTCGACACACTTGTCCTCTCGCCGTTGGCTGGTTTCAAATCGGGCTGTCCATTGGCGGTTAATTTTCCCCTTTAGCCGATAGATTCATTAGTGGAACGGCCGCTGAACAAAAGTCTTTGCGGTCTCTTCTGATCATGTGGAAGCGAGGCGGCGGCAAAAAGTTCTATGCGTTCTCCCTGATCCTTGAAGCGGCGGAAAATGAACTTCCACCCTACGTCTTGCCGGTCGGCATAGCGACAAAGGACATTTCGCTTTCCCCTTCGGAAATCCAATATCTTGACCGCGTTTTCAACTCTTGTCCGGCGCTGGGGTCATGCGTTGACGTGACCTCTGGGGCGACGCGTCTTTTCATCCTTTCAACTCCTCCGCCAAGCGCTTGCTTCGTTTCCGTCACAATACGGTAATACGTACCTTAATTCGGTTAATAAATGTATTGCATTTCAGAAACCATGAATTGATAGTTTGTCTATTAAGAAATATACACTTTTGATTGTAGCATAGAAAAGGAAGCAGAGTAGAAAAATTATTCAACACATTAACTGAACTTTAAAATTAAATAAATATTTTAAAATTGGGTTGGTTGGGGCGTCAGAAAATGGTAGCAAGGCTTTGAATGCGCCTCCTTAGCGTATATTTATTTGGGTTAAATAAATACAAAAAATGCAAATTCAGTAGTCAATTCAGAGTGTGTTTATCGAAACATGATGTGTCGCTCTTCCGAGTAGACTATGTTCTAGGACTAAGGTTTCAAGAACATCTCGTTTAAAGAGAATGTGTCCTCTTTTTCCGCTCGGATCTATTTGTCACTCTCGTTTATTACAAGTAGATCTTTTTTTTTGTCCCCGTTTTTTTCTGTTTTCGCGTTTTGTTCTCTTTATTATAATTTCCGATTGCGTTAAATATATATTTCACATTTCAAACTTTACGCGCTAATATATTCACATTGCCTACTATGTATATCGTTATGTTAACCACAGCTATTCAAATACGTACTAGATCTAGTATATAGTGCAAAAATCATACATATTATTAAAACGCATCAACGCATAATAGGAAGTAGTTCTTCAAAAACAATCCCATCTTCCTGTAATAGCGTTGCCACACACATTAGGGTGAGCAAAAAACACTCAATTTTTTTCAATTCATAACACTACGGAAAAGTTGCGAATTTGAGAGTCTAAAAAGGAATAAAAAAATAAATAAAATCGGTTTATATCTTCCGGTCGCGCATGCGCAATTTGTCTAAATTTGGAAAAATTCACATTTTTACGATAAATTTTAAGATTTTTAAATTAGCCTATTCCCGAACATAATAGCTAAAATTATTATGCATTAGAACCACAGAAAATAATGTTTAAATATTATTTAAATCCATCAACATCTTCCGGTCGCGCATTGCCTTCAAAATTAATGAAATTTTGAAAAAAAAATTACAAATAATGGTAAATTACAGTTAAAGGAAAAAAATACTAACTTACAACAACTAACAACTTACTTCTAGTAAAGATAGCGATACCGACCCAGATTTTAAAGTGCCAAAAGTAGTTTCCTTTAACTATTGGCAGATGAGAATTCAGACAAAATCTACTACATTACTGAACGATCATTATAGAGTTTCTGATCGCTCGACGGCTGCAATTGTATCAAATGTTTTGCTCGACGTTGGGTTAATTACCGATTCTGATGTCTCCCATGTTATAGACAAATACAAAATAAGAAGAGATAAACAAAATATTAGAGCTGAATTGTGTAGAAAATCTGACGAAATTTTCACAACAAGGTCTCAATTTGGATGGAAGGAGGGACGACACGTCAGTGGTTGATTTAGCTCATTCGAAAAAGTTCTGTAGAGCAAAAAAGGAGGAGCATTACTCGCTAATTCAAGAACCTGGTGGAATCTATATCGGACATGTTACTCTAACTTCTGGAAGTTCTGAAGATATTGTCACTTCTATTATTTCTTATCTGTCAGGTCGTTGTCATAGGATGTAATGGCACTGCTATTAATACAGGTTGGAAAAACTGTCTGATTCGCCGAATCGAAATACATTAAGAGAAGCCGTCACAATGGACAGTTTGCCTTCTCCATTTCAATGAACTGCCATTTCGGCATCTGTCACAATACCTAGATGGTAAATCAATGGGTCCGAAATATTTCAGAGGGCCAATTGGTGAAAAGCTAAGCGGATGCGAAAAACGTCGAGTCATTGGCTGTCAGTTCCCCACACTAGACAGAAGTATACTAAGTAAGGATAAGCAATATACACTCGATATTTCCATGGCAATAAAGTCTGTAAGAGGATTGGGCTGTACGAGACTGTAAAAAACTGTAAAGAGGATTGGGCTGTACGAGATTCTGGTCCTATGTCACACTCGAAGTGGTTGACAGCAGCAAATCGAACTCTCAGATTGTACTTTAGTGAAGAAAGTCCCACACCTGAACTTCAAGAAATTGTTGTATTTATTTTGAAGTCATACATGCCAATGTGGTTTAGTACTAAAAAAAGTAAATACTTCACAGAGAGACCAAAACTTGTATACCAATCAATATAATCTTCAAGGTACTTACCTGAAGATTTACGTAATATTGTCGACCCTGTGATCAAACGAAATGGCTTTTTTTTGCTCATACAGAACATTTAATGTTAGCCATGACACAAGATAATACGAAACATATAAGAGAGCTCGGACATCGACGAATTTTAAAGGCGAGACAGTTTGATCAAAAGAGAACAACTATCAGAACATTCATGCCACCAAACACAATTTCAAGGATCAAGACTACACGGAAATAATTAACTGGATGGACTGTGATTTATCTTCTCTCCCATTATTAAAAGATATCAGTGACGATGATATTAAGTCACATATTCAAAGTGACTCAGTCCCTAATTGGATTGGATTTTGGGATTTTACGGTGCAAGGTCAGTCCCTAATTGAGATATAGCATTCAAGACATTCCCAGTTCACACACAGACAGTTGAACGATGTATACAACTTGTGGGACAAGCCTCAAGAAAAGTTTTCGGAGATGAGTCTAGGGATGGTTTTTTCAGAACGACTCTGTTGACAAGGCCAACCATGCCTTACTTCGCCCATAAAACGAATTTCAAAGTACCTGCAGCTAAGAATGAGTGAAAACGGAGATGTTCAATTGTTCAACATGATTTTCTTAGGCTTCGTCTCTTCACACAAAAATTTAGTTTTTTCAATAAAAGAATCTGTTTATAAATATTACTAATGGTCTAAAATAATTTGGTTTTAAACATTTAAACTTGTAATTCAATTAAGATAACAAAAAAAAACCCATTGTAAGTTGTTAGTATTTCTGACTCCTTGAACTGTGTAATCTACCTTTATTTGTAAATTTTTTCAAAATTTCATTAACTTTGAAAGCAATGTGTGACCGGAAGATGCAGATGGATTTAAATATTTAAACATTATTTTCTATTGTTCTAATACATAAGAATTTGACCTATTACATTTAGGAAGAGGCTAATTTAAAAATGTTAAAAATTATCGTAAAAATGTGAATGTTTTTCCAAATTGTGGCAAACTTTAGGGAACATATAAACCGATTTTAATTCTCTTTTAATCCCTTTTTAGTCTCCCAAATTCGCATGTTTTCCGCGTTTTTACGACTGGAAAAAAATATTTGAGTTTTTTCGGCCCACCCTAATACACATAGCTTCCAGAAAACCACAATTTGGTGAATTCAACAACTGTAGTTAAAGTCAAATATTACACGCACTTTATTTTTCAGGTTCAATAAGTTTACCTTTTTATGCAGATAGTATCCTTCCTTTTTGATGCACTTGGTCCAATTGCGTATTCCCTTCGAGTAGTTTTTCAGTTGGTCGCCCAAATACATTACACTACAACAGGGCTCGAAATACCCGGGTGCACAGGTGCACTGTGCACATGAAAATAAAATTGTGCACCTAATTTTTTCCAGCTAGGCGCACCTGTGCACCTAATTTAAAAACTTAGGTGCACAAGGTGCACCTGTATTAAAAAATATATTTCGAGGCCTGCCCTACAATAATGGACCGGACGCCAGCGGATTTACCTAAAATCCGACTACTTGTTTCGGGATGTTTTTCATGGTATGGCTTGGGACCTTTGCATATTGTTCCTGGCCAATTGAACGCCGACGCCTGCATAAACATTTTGGACAACCAGGTTCTTCCTACGCTCAGACAATTCTTCTACATCACTGCTCTTTAGGCCCGGTGCACACATCCAATTTCTAAACGTGCGGCGCCGCTGCGGCACCGAAGAGAACTATGCACAAATAACAGTGAAATAACGCAAGTATTCATTTCACGCCATTTACGATGGATATTCTATCGAAGGAAACGTGTTTACTTCGCTTACTTGGTGTACAAAAATTATATTTTGAAACAAAATAGACGTTACTGGACACAACTATTTATTAATTATTATTTATATTCCATTTATTTATGAAAACAAGGTACTTGAGACCGGAGAGTCGTGAGCGGCAAGCTGCGGCGCCGTGGGGAACTGCGGTACAAATTGCACGCAAGTTGGACGTGCGGCTACGCAGCGGCGCCGGAGGTATATGCGCACTACTCTATTGGATGTAATGTACCTCAGACCGCACTTGCGTTGCCGCAGTTGCGCCGCACGTTGAAAAACCGGATGTGTGCATCGGGCCTTATAGTGCACACAGCTAACGAAGCGGCCATGTTTACACTGAAGCAGAAGCATGAAAAATGACGCAATCAAGGTTAAATTTGGTAAAGTGACCACAGTAGTATTAACGCTAAGCATGCATGCGCAGAAGGCAGTGTGATCAACCTAAAGATGTGTAATAACGAAAGTGCGGATCATTTTTGACCTACTTTCGTAGATAAAGAAAGTCCAAATTCTGAATTGCGAATCTAGATTCTAAAATTTAAGAGTGTATTCTTCGATGGAGGTCTTTGCACCTTATTGTTGTAGACATTCTCATTTCCGAGAGTTCATTCAAAATCTTGTGTCCCTTAGACAATGAGGCAAAAGTTGAGTAATTAAATCCAGAGATATCTGACTTTGGAACTGGTTAAAAGTCACTTGACGTCTGATTTTTGTTATTTACTCCTTTCAGCGGAGTCTCGCACTGATACTAGTTCCCCTTAAATTCCCATCTGCTCGCCGAGAGCATTTCAGAAATCGTATTTGGCTTTCAAGTTTAATGGATTCTAAAGTTGCCGTAACCCGCGTTGACAGCCGATGAAGTTCGATCTTTCACTTGGGCAAATATTTATTTGTTTCCCAGCGTCAATTCCGACGACCTCGGGCGCTGTTAAGTTTCAACCCCGGTTCCCGATTTTCCGGGCACTCGACATTAACGGAAAAGGCACTCCGGAAAAATAATAAAATCCAGCTTTTCCCCTTTTAATGAGTAATGACACGTTCATTAGCGGAGCTGCAATGGATGACTGTAAGTGTCCCGATCGCTGCATAAACCCGGAATTTTGCTCTTCGTTTTGGCGGACGGGAAGAGCTTTTGAATTAGCTAGATTTTCTCCTAAGACTATAATGAGGCGACTCGGTGATGTGCTGAGAAACGCTGTTGACAAATTCCGAATTCGCTTGAGTTAATAAACAATGATTTCCGACTTCCCGTTCTCGAGAAATACAAGTTCATCAAGTAGCGCTTTTGTTTTCGTGAGGAAATATTTGCGTGAGGTTCGGAAGTACAGTTTAACCGAGCAAATTAAATTTAAGAAAGTAGGGGTAAGATTAACTTAATAAATGTTTTCCACATGCCCCTGTATCAATAGTCACCGACAACAGAACTTGAATGGGAGAAACACGGATGCTATTGAAATTTATGAAGCATACTAATTACGGACTCGTCAAAATTCAAGCTTTTCAATCCCGATTATACAGGGTGATTTATAAAAGATGGGCAAAACTTTAAGAGGTTATAGTAAACATCCAAACAAACAACTTTCATCAAAGAATGCATGGTCGGAAACAAAACGCAAAGGTGCTGGCGCATTTGGAAACTTTATTCTTGCAAATGTTAAAGCTCCATTCTTGTTACGAGTTATTGGTAGAAGAACGACAGTAATAGCATGCAAATGTGATATGGGGAGAAAGAACTCGCATGCAAATTTTCGCCTCGATTAATACATAAAAGCCGCCGATCCAAGTGTGCAACTGTGAATCGCGGTAGGAACATATCGGAAGATGTTGCCCTTCACTAATAAGGAAAAGGCTGATTGCATTTTATCTACGGACTTGGAAATGCAAATGGCTCAGAGGCTCAACGATTGTACGGAGAGAAGTTTCCCATCAGGAGGTTGCCCGACCGTAAAACATTTGAGCGCTTGCACCAACAGTTGTGCGAGACGGGATCCTTTCTCGCTTTCCGGTCGGATGCAGGTCGTGCAAAGACGGACAGAACGTCCGTCGCGGAGGAAGAAATTCTGGATATGGTGGCTGATCAGCCAAGTACAAGTACCCGAGCAGTGGCTTGGCAGTTACATGTATCACAATCCACGACATGGCGAGTAGAGAAGGCTGAACGTTTGCATCCTTACCATGTTCAACGAGTTCAGTAACTGAAAAACGATTATCCTCGTCGTGTGGAATTCGCTCGTTGATTTCTGCAGAAGAGCGCAGTGGATCCAGATTCTAAGGCAATTGTGGTGTTTCACGGATGAATGTACATTTACACATGAAGGTGCATTTAACACCCACAATCAACATGTTTGGGCGGATGTAAATCCACATGTCACTTATTCACATGCTCATCAGCGGCGCTTTTCTATCAATGTTTGAACGGGAATAATCGGGGACCACCTATTCGGACCTTACCTTCTGCCAGAACGACTTGACGGGAAAAAATACCTAACATTTCTTGTAACAGGTGCTGCCAGACATATTGAAGGACGTTTCCACACACATCTAGAATATAATGTGGTTCCAGTAAGATGGAGCAACAGCCCATTATGCACAAGAGGTGCGAAACTATCTGGATTTAACTTTTCCGAGCCGAAGGATTGGGCGAGGTGGTCCTGTAGCTTGGCCACCACGCTCGCCAGATCTTTCATAAACTGATTTATTTTTGTGGGAACAGCTGAAGGCTCTTGTGTATGAGACCCCCGTTGAATTTGCAGAAGATCTCGTCGCCAGACTTTCGGCCGCTGCAGGAGAAGCACGCGATATGCCTGGCGTTTTTCAGAAAGTTCGCCTATCCTTTCTTCGCCGTTGTACCTCATGCATAGCCACTGCCGGTCACTGTTTTGAACACTTATTGTATTCAAATGTCATTAAACTTGCTTTTGTCATTTATTCTTCCTTTGTGTGTTTATGTCTCTTATAACAACAACACCTTCGGCGCCCTCTAGCACCTTTGCGTTTTAATTCCGACCATGCATTCTTTGATGAAAGTTGTTTGTTTGGATGTGTACTATCACCTCTTAAAGTTTTGCCCATATTTTATGAATCACCTGTAGACAGTTCTTTTGTTTAGGATGAATCCATAGTATTATTTCAGGGTCTTAAAAAATGGATGATTGGCTTGTCGATCTATGGTTCTTTTTTGTTACACGAGGGCTACTTAAGAGGTTGACTGCCGATCACGTGAAGATGTGCTGATAGTTATTGCCCCGCCGTAGAAATGTTTTTTTTTCCAGATGGCGACTTTATTTTTATAACAAATATAATTGAAAAGTGGTAATAAAACATGATTATGTGTATCATACTGATTACTAAGTAATATTTAGGCCTTTCTTGATTGAATATTTTGACTACACGATGGCGCGTGATGTGTAAAAATGAAACAAACTATTGAAAATAAGTGACAAAAATGCATTATTTTTGTATAATAATTTATCACTAACAAATATTGAATGCTAACCACTGCGTGGCTAGCCCGGCGTTGCCCGTGCCTGTTGCTTTTGTGGGGTTATTGGTTTGCGAAGCAAACCAAATGGGAATTCGTAGCCTATTGTATAAAAGCTATCACGGATTAACATTTGGTTTGCGAATTTGTAGACTATTGAATAACAACTATAACGAGTTGCCCGTGTTGTTGGTTTGCTTATCAAACCAAATGGGAGTTGTCCGTGACAGTTCTTTTCATGGGGATCGAGTTGCCCATGGTGTTAGTTTGCCTCGCAAACCAAAAAGTATAAATATTTTATTGATAAATTATTTATTAAAAGAAAATCAAAGGTATAAGGTATCTATCTGGTGTTAAAGTTTCCGCGGATTTCAACTCCGTTAAAATTTTCATTCTATCTTTAACGATCGCAGAGATAGACAAAAAGCAATGAAGAATGCAAGAGATAACTTAATTAATAATTTTGTTTCACTCGAATCCGTTTCTCAGGATATCAAAATGAATGAATATCGAATGAAACGTAGATCATTTGAATCTTTTCGCTTTCGGAAGGTGAAAAAAACTTGGCAGATTTCCAAAGGCTGAAGTCAGTAGTGACGTGAGGGATAAATGTCTAAACTTTTTTTGATGCTTCTTCATATTCGAAAGAAGAAAGAACGGTGAAAAAACTATTCAATTCATTTAAAAATGTTCTAGATTGAATTTTAAAATTCGTAACCCTCTTGTCGGTCATCTGACCGGGGTTCTGGTTCAAAATTACGTAGTGGTGTTCTGGGATCTTTCCCTTAGGGGATTGATCCCGGACCGTCATCAATAGCCCGTTGTGTTGTTCTAGTACAACGTATATTAAAAATTACCAATCGCTTTAACCCACTTGGTGGCTTGAAAACTGCTCTGTAGTGACTAGTCTTGGGTGGAAAAACTTGTTCCAAATTGTCACGAGTTCTGGGCAAGGGCAATTTGTTTTTTACTACTTGTATCTTCATTTCCTTCGGAGTGATTGGTTAGTTTTGTATTGATGAGGTACCTTGTCATTATCAAAAATGACCAGATATAGATGGACGAGTTATCATTGAAATACTTGGAGCGCTGAGGTGATATTTGATTTTCAGTACGAGGTGAATGTGTGAAATGCGTATTTGGGTCATCCCCCCCCCAAAAAAAAAAATGTAAAAACTATGTCCATGAAGTTAATATTTTTTAATTAATTAATAATATGCTTTTGAAAAATAGTTGTGTTGCTTTCTTGATCTTATTTTTTTTGTTAGTTGAAAATATTAATTCAAATGTAAGAATTAATTACAATAATTTACAAAATACAGTATGTTTGTATATATATGTATATATATTATATATATATATATATATATATATATATAAATATATATAAATATATATATATATATAAATATATATAAATATATATATATAAATATATATATATATATATATATATATATATATATATATATATATATATATATATATATATAAATATATATATATATATATATAAATATATATATATATATATATATATATATATATATATATATATATATATATATATATATATATATATATATATATATATATATATATATATATATATATATATATATATATATATATATATATATATATATATATATACTGGTATTGCATGCCGGCTGTGGACAAGCTGTGCCAGGCCCAAATTTAGAACATTTGAAGATGTTTGTTACGACCTGGTTGTGGGGGAGTTGTAATAAGTAAGTCATATAATATACACTACCTACAATAATGAATAGAACAGCAAGATGCGCTGGTATAAAGGAAAGAATGCATGCTTTAATTGAGGTATGGTCCCCCACTTGCTGCAATGAGACTAGGAAGCCTTTTGAGCATACTTACAACAAGGTTTTGATACACAGCTATGGGTATTTGTGTCCATTCCTGCTGCAAAAATTTTCGCCAGCTCAGCTGCAGATTTTGGACGTGGTTCCCTGGTCCGTAAGCGTCGCTCTAACTCGCCCCACAAATGTTCCATGGGGTATAGGTAGGGGCTCTGAACAACCATATCTTGATACCACTGCGTGACAGAGTCTGCAACATGACATAGAGCGTTGTCGTCCTGGAAGTAACATTCGTACATTCCTTAAAATTGCCAGAGTGTAGAAAGAACCCGATTGTCCAAAATTTTCATGTATGCGTAGGTGTTCAATTGACCAGGAACAACGTGCAAAGGTTCCAGGCCATACCACGAAAAACACCCCAAATAGGTAGTCGGTTTTTATGCAAATCCAGTGGCATATTGTCTATTATTGTAGGGTAGTGTATAATAACACACCTAATTAATAAAATTACTGACAAAACACTTTTTTAAATTAATTTTTATTTTTAGAGACATAGATTTTTATGCGTGTGACCCAAATTTTATTCAGCCCAATTATGTCCACTCTGTTACAAGGAGTTTTAATTTTATAAAGTTGACAACTGTACTGAACTCTGAAGGGTTTTATGTTCACTTCATGTCAGTCATATTGTATTGGACATTAAAAAAAAGAAGGTAAGATGAATTTTATGTCTGTGATAACATAAATGTAATTAGTAAATACTCACTCTGTTATATCATTTTTTAAATATAATAACTGCTTTTTAATGAAATAAATCACGAAGAGGAAGTATTTTATTAACAGCTGTTAAATACTCTTTAGTTTTTTGACTGTGCATGAAATTTTGAGCTAGAATTCTACTTTTAAGGTTAAATGTCCACTCTGTTACATATACAGTGTAACAGAGTAGACCAGTAGGTATTGCAACAGAGTGAGACATAGTTTTTACGTTTTTTTTTTTTGGGAAGGACGCGCGCGCGCGCATTTAGTTAATTTTTTATAGTATCAATAGTTTTTTAAATAATATATTTGAATGAAAAGTAATTAAAACTCAAAACATCGAGTATTCAGTTAGATATTCTCGATATTTGTTTCTTACTGTGTGCACTTGAAGTTTAAAAAAAATTTAAGCGAGAGCTATACATTTTTTTAAATTTATGGAGCGAAAAATACAAAAGAACCAGGGTACTCAAGAGCAAAATTTTCGAAGTTATTTCAAATCAGAAAAATTCTACGTCAGATCCAATACATGAGTTTTCTTAAAAAACTGTTTATCAGTCAACAGTCGTAACTAATCTTTTTGTAGATATTAATTTCAACTAAACAAAAACGGAAGTATTGAATCCAAGGGAATGTCGTCGTGGCCGGTATTTTCCCGTCAGTTTCTAAGTGAAAAGCCGATGCTCCGAATGCAGTGTGTAACACTAAGTTAATACGATCCGAGCGATGCGTGCCGATGACGAATAGTGTGCACTGAACTTTAACACAGAAAATCGAATGTCTGAAAGTATAGCGATTCGCCCTCTTGAAGAATAGGTCGCAAAAAGCAATTTTCGCGCAAAGCAGTTTCTTTAAATATTTAATTAATTATTTAGTAAATAATTAAATAATCAAATGGTAAATAATTGAATAATCTGTTTTTGGTATCGATCTGACGTAAAATTTTACGCTGATTTGAAATCCGTTGAAATTTTTACTTTATCTTCAACGATCCCAAAGTCAGAAACTTGGACAAGAGAATAAAAAAGCAATTTTGTTTCCGTTTCTCGAATAAAATAAACCACGACAGCCGTCTGTATTTCCCCAAATCCTCCATCGTATTCTGTTCGTCTAAGTTCAGACTAAAGCTCTGGTTTCCTAAGAAAGCGTAGCCGTGATCTGGCGGCCGTGATGTATCGGTGAGTGACGTCATTAAAACGTTGTTTATACTAACACATGGTATTGGTTTCCTAGAGAGCGTTGTTTGTAAGCGTAACGAAAATGATCGGAGCCGCCATTTCCATGACTGTCGTCATAGCGGTCTCAAACAGTTGGGGAACGTTTTTTCTCTTGTAACGGCCACATTTCATTTCCTGCTCCAAACGATTCGATCGAAGAGGAGAAAAATAAATAAAAATTTTTGACTGCCATTGATTTATTCGTTTTTGTAAAATCGGGATCGTTAAACACAGAATAAAAATTTCAACGGATTTGAAATCTGCGGAAAATTTGACATCAGATCGAAACCTTAAATGTGATTTTCTTTAAATAACTAATTAATTATTTAATAAATTATTAAATAATCAAATGGTAAATAATTGAATAATAAAACTGTTTTTGATATCGATCTGGCGTAGAAATTGACGCTGATTTGAAATCTGTTGAAATTTTCGCTCTACCTTCAACGATCCCGAAGTTAGAAACTTGGGACTAAAGAATAAAAAACCACTTTTTGTTTCTCGAATAAAATAAACCACGACAGCCGTCTGTGTTGCCCATTCTCCAACGTATTCTATCCGTCTAAGTTGACACCTCAGGATTTTTGTTTAGACGGCCGTCTAGTTATGCCCGCGGCATCATGACGTATCACGCCTGTTAGATAACGGCTCCACTTTCTTAGGAAACCGAAGCTTTATGCCCGCGGCATCATGACGTATCACGGCTGCTATATAACGGCTCCGCTTTCTTAGGAAAACGTTGCTTTACAGACTGACGGGATTCCACGTTGACATTCCGTTGATGGTATAAGGATTAGTAACGACTGTCATAAAAAAGCTAATTTTTTAAGGAAAATCATGTTTTGTGTATGAATCTGACGTAAAATTTTACGCATATTTGAGATTCGTTGAAATGTTTTCTCTATTTTAAACCATCGCAAAGATAAGCTTGGATTAGGGAAATAAAAAACACAGTTTAAAGTTCAACGTCAACATATAGTGCCCGCAACTCGGTAGTGTAGGATGAGTCATCCGCATAATATGGAGACGGAATGGACTTAATAATTATATCTGTTGAATTGCCGACATACGATGCGGATAGGTGTGCGCAGTATCATTTAAAACAATGTAAGTAGTTCTAAAATACGATGCGGACTATGTGCGCAGTCTTATTAAAAACAATATAAGTAGTTCTAAAATGCGATGCCGACTATGTGCGCAGTATCATTTAAAACAATGAAAGTAGTTCTAAAATACGATGCGGACTATGTGCGCAGTCTCATTTAAAACAATGTAAGTAGTTCTAAAATACGATGCGGACTATGTGCGCAGTCTCATTTAAAACAATGTAAGTAGTTCTAAAATACGATGCGGACTATGTGCGCAGTCTCATTTAAAACATTGTAAGTAGTTCTAAAATACGATGTGGACTATGTGCGCAGTCTCATTTAAAACAATGTAAGTAGTTCTAAAATACGATGCGGACTATGTGCGCAGTCTCATTTAAAACAATGTAAGTAGTTCTAAAATACGATGCGGACTATGTGCGCAGTCTCATTTAAAACAATGTAAGTAGTTCTAAAATACGATGCGGACTATGTGCGCAGTCTCATTTAAAACAATGTAAGTAGTTCTAAAATACGATGCGGACTATGTGCGCAGTCTCATTTAAAACAATGAAAGTAGTTCTAAAATACGATGCGGACTATGTGCGCAGTCTCATTTAAAACAATGTAAGTAGTTCTAAAATACGATGCGGACTATGTGCGCAGTCTTATTCAAAACAATATAAGGAGCTCTAAAATACGATGCGGAATATGTGCGCAGTCTCATTTAAAACAATGTAAGTAATTCTAAAATACGATGCGGACTATGTGCGCAGTCTCATTTAAAACAATGTAAGTAGTTCCAAAATACGATGCGGACTTTGTGCGCTTACATTTAAGCAACATCACTTAAAACTGCAATGGTTAAAAAATATTTATTCAGGACGACATTAAACTTTTGTCCGCTTCCAGACTTTGCTCCCTGGAATTTTAAAATGTTTCTGACCGTGAAAGAGATGCTCCATGGAGTAATATTTTTCAGAATTCGCGAAGCGTTCAAAGTGCCGAACGCTATCGCTGAATAGGGAGCCAGAAAATGCGTTCATTACTTTTAAAAATTGACCGAGTGAGACTGGTGCATTCCATAGAAGGTTAGATAGTTTAAAGAGATACTTATAACAAAAAAATTGTTTTAAAGCATTAGAAGTCAAGCTACCCTTCAAATATAATGGGATCGTCCAAACGCTCACAGATGAGACCATAAACAGTTTCGAAGTAAAATATTTATTTTCAACACATTAAAAAGTTTAGAGTATACGCTAAAATATCAAAAAATAATTTTAACTTTATAAACCTTTTTTTTACAATCTTGTTTTGATGTAAACATCTTGAATTTTGATTTAAACTCATTTTATAGCTTCAATGTTCGCAATGCATTACGAAAACCAACCGGTCTGGTTTAAAGTGTTCGAATCCGGGTCAGTACATGGATGTTTGTAGGCGTATGGTGTAGAAGCTGCTGGTGCACCTTAAATATGTCGTGGCCTTAGGTTCTAACGTTGGGTTGGTGTGAAAGTTTGGAGAGAGGGGTGCCAGCTCAGATGTTGCCTCGTCATCTGACCGTGGTTCAAAATGACGTTTTGTTGTCCTCGGATCTTTCCCTTAAGGCAGTGCTCCCCAACCTTTTTATCGCCGCGGACCGGATCAACGTTTGATAATTTTAACGCGGCCCGCTGAGGGGGGGGGGGGCATTGATTGTTTATATTTTAGATTGTTTTGATTTAATAATTTTAATTTAATAGTATTTAAACATGCCTTCAAAATAAAATACAGTTACACCAAAAAATGAATATAAAATTATTTAACATTTTAACTCACTAGAACGCTAAATCAATGAGAATTCTGAGCTTGTTTCTTTGCAACGAGACGGTTTCATCTGGGGGTAATTTTAGACAATGACACCCGAAGTGTGTTGCTTACGTCCAGTTTATTCCGTTGTTTTGTTTTAGTTGCTGTCACTGCAGAAAACCGCGCTTGACACAGATAGGTTGTCGGAAATGGCAATAAGGATTTAAGTGCTGTGGTGTCAATCTCAGGGTATTCCGCCATGACTTTAATCCAGAACACCGGCAGAGTTGTTGTCTCGAACGTAGTTTTAAGGCCGCCTTCATTTGCAATCTCCAGCAGTTGATCTTCTTGCACAGACATGCTAGATTCGCCTGATTTGTTGACAAATGGGTCGCGGATCCATTCCTTACAACTTCGTGGATCTTTTGTGGTTGGGAATTAGCGCTCGAACTCTTTTAAAAGCAAAGACAGGTGATCGTGCACCAACTGGGAGAGTTAATGTTTAGGCTCAGTCTCGTCTAAAATCTCGTCTCGAAACATGTCCAAAATGCCTCTGTCCACGCGCCGTCCCCACAACTTCAGTTTGGCTTTAAATGCAGTTACTTTGTCTGCCAACTTGAATGGTAATGGTAATTTCAGTTAATGTCGTACTAGAGCACCACAACGGGCTATTGACGACGGTTCGGGATCATTCCCTTAAGGGAAAGATCCGAGGACAACACCTCGTAATTTTGAACCACGGTCAGATGACGAAGCAACACCTGAGCTGGCACCCTACTCTCCAACCTTCCACGCCAACCCAACGTGAGGACTTTCGGCCACGTCAGATTTAAGGTGCACCAGCCGCCTCTACACCATACGCTTACAAATAACCATGCCCGGACCCGGATTCGAACCAGGAACCTTCCGATCTGGAGGCTAACACTTTAACTACTTGTCGGTTGGTCGGTGTATATAAAATGGAAATAATTTAATGTTCCTTGTGCGGCCCGGTACCATTTGATCCACGGACCGGTACCGGTCCGCGGCCCGGGGGTTGGGGACCACTGCCTTAAGGGATAGATCCCGGACCGTCGCCAATAGCCCGTTGAGTTCCTCTAGCACGACATTAATTAAAAATTACTGATTTACAGCAATGCATTACTTGATTTTTATTGAATTTTGTAAATTTCAATAAGTTCTCTCTGTGTTAATTCATTACAAATTAGATAAATTCAAAATTAAATAATTATAATTTCGTAATTAACAGGACGGATAACTTCTGTTCCAGGTAAGTGGCAGCTACAAAAACCAACGAATGAAGAAAATTCACAAATAATACTATAGTGAATATATGTATTCACTATAGTATTATTTGTGAATTTCATTCATTCGTTGGATTTCTTCATTCGTTGTAGAATCGGAAACCGCTTCTCGCGACGAATAATGTCCATGTCCTCAATACACAGCAATATGAGTGCTTGCACGTTTGAGGCTTCAGAAGTTAGCGCAAATGAGCGGTTTTATGAAATCTATATATGTGTGTTATCCCAAAATTTCGGGACGATTCTTTTTCTGGAAGCTGAGTGCTTCAGTCGAGCAGATTCGCTCGCTATTGTCCGCGGGTGGCGTTCCCGTTACATCGTAAACCAGAAATGATGTTTTTATATATTTTATTGTATAGATTTCACAATCATTTATAATAAGTAAATATTGGTCAAAGTTTAATCGTTTTTCTGACCAGTGAATCATACCCCACAGAGCCAATACTACATATATAGTGAATAACCAAAGGGAAATGGGTATTGAATTCATCGACTTTCTAGCGAGTTAGACGGAGGGTGTTTCAAAATTTCATCCCATTCCTCTTGTTCGAAAGCACCGATTTCCTCTCTCGTCTATACTTTCTTTTCTGATTATTTCTTCCAGATTTCTCATTATTTTCGGTTATGAGACCTGCTCAATAGCTTAATCGGAGTCGCTTGCACTTCGGTGTAGATGCCGTTTCCCAGATCAAAGCAAGCATATTTATTTATTTCTGCAGGTGGTTGGAGGCAGGTAAGTAGGTATTAACATAACGTCACACTGGAGCGACATAATGAGTTATTGGAGACGGTTCGGGAACAAACATGGAGGGAAAGATCGAAGGACAACACCATATAATTTTGAAGCACGGTCAGATGACGACTTCAGACCTGAGCTGGCACCCCACTCTCCAAACGTCCACTTTACCGTCGGTTTTGGTAAACATTTTGGTAATTTTTTAAATTAACATCGTACTAGAGCGACACAACGGATATTGACGACGGTTCGGGATCAATCGCGTTGAAGGAAAGATCCTAAGACAACACCACGTAATTTGGAGGACAACATCACGGTCAGATGACACTCCACTCCCCAAACTTCCACACCAAACCAACGTTAGGACTTTCGGCCATTGCAGATTTAAGGTGCACCATCCGCCTGTACACCATACGCTTACCAAATATCCATGCACAGACCCGGATTGGAACCAGGAACCTTCCGATCAGAGGCTAACATCTGAACCATCAGACCGGTTGGTCGGCTCAGTCGGTTTTTGACAATCTGGATGATAATCCGTTATTCTTCCGAACGGGCACCACGGTCCCTTTCGCGATATGAAAAACAAGTACCAACACTAATGTAAAGTAAATCCCAGTGATTTCTGAAACGGTAGGAAGGAAAGTTTTTGTCATTAACATCACACTGGAGCAACACAATGGGCGTCAGGGATCCGTCGTATGTGTGACCGTCAGGGATCAACCACTAGTGGGAAAAGACCCGATCACAGCAACACGTAGCCGGCCAACCGGTATAGTGGTTAAGGTGTTAGCCTCTAGATCGGAAGGTTCATGGTTCGAATCCGGGTCCGGGCATGGATGTTTGTAAGCGTATGGTGTAGAGGCGGCTGGTGCACCTTAAATCTGTCGTGGCCGAAAGTCCTCACGTTGGGTTGGCGTGGAAGTTTGGAGAGTGGGGTGCCAGCTCAGGTGTTGCTTCGTCATCTGACCGTGGTTAAAAATTACGAGGTGTTGTCCTCGGATCTTTCCCATAAGGGACTGATCCCGGACCGTCGTCTATAGCCCGTTGTGTTGCTCTAGTACGACGTTAACTAAAATTACCTACCACAGCAACACGTAACTTTAAACCACGGTCGGATGGCGAGGCAACACCTGACCTGGTATTCCACTCTCCAAACTTCCACACCACGCCAGCCTGAGGAGAGAGACATTTGAGGCCCCAACAGATTTGAAGTGAACCAGCCTACTTTGTACTCGACGGTCTTAGGTTGGATTCGAGCTCATAACCCTTCGGTTGAAAATCTGTTAGTCTTCCAACCAGAATACCCTTCCCGTTGGCTTGGAGGTAATTGGTAATTTAATTTTAGTTAACGTCGTACTAGAGCAACACAACGGGCTATTGACGACGGTCCGGGATCAGTCCCCGAAGGGAAAGATCCGAGGACAACACCTCGTAATTTTGAACCACGGTCAGATGACGAAGCAACACCTGAGCTGGCACCCCACTCTCCAAACTTCCACGCCAACCCAACGTGAGGACTTTTGGCCACGACAGATTTAAGGTGCACCAGCCGCTTCTACACCATACGCTTACAAACATCCATGCCCGGACCCGGATTCGAACCAGGAACCTTCCGATCTAGAGGCAAACACCTTAACCACTATACCGGTTGGTCGGCTTGGCCTGGAGGAGATATCTCGTTATTCTATGATGACGTGAGAAAGATCTGGTCAACTTCTTCAAATGACTAGTATTATCAGCTACTTCTACGCTCGTCCATCAAGATCTGCTAATGGTTTTGATGATGACTACATACCTTGCTGAGACGGCCACCAGAAGAATTTAACGAAGTAAATCCTAGTGATTTCTGGCCGATCAACCGGTATAGTGGTTAAGGTGTTGGCCTCTAGATCGGAAGGTTCATGGTTCGAATCCGGGTCCGGGCATGGATGTTTGTAAACGTATGGTGTAGAGGCGGCTGGTGCACCTTAAATCTGTCGTGGCCGAAAGTCCTCACGTTGGGTTGGCGTGGAAGTTTGGAGAGTGGGGTGCCAGTTCAGGTGTTGCTTCGTCATCTGACCGTGGTTCAAAATTACGAGGTGTTGTCCTCGGATCTTTCCCTTAAGGGACTGATCCCGGACCGTCGTCAATAGCCCGTTGTGTTGCTCTAGTACGACGTTAACTAAAATTATCATTACCATTACCATTACCTAGTGATTTCTGAAATTTTAGGTTGGAAATAGCAATAGTAATTTTTAATTAACGTCGTACTAGAGCAACACAATGGGCTGTAAAATGGTAAGTCGGAAGGTTTTTGTCATTAACATCGCACTATAGACACAACGGCTGTTGGTGACGGTCTGAGAATAAACCCCCAAATGTAAAAGACACGATGACATAATAACCGCCATAACGTCTGCTTTGGGATCGATCCCGGACCGTCGCCAATAGCCCCCCCCCCTGTTATTGATGATAGAGAACAACATAAATAAAATTCCTACCCATAATGTTTGATTTTATATTGTTAATAGCCGACCAACAGGCCGGTGGTTGAGGTGTTAGCCTCTAGATCGGAAGGTTCCTGGTTCGAATCCGTGTCGGCGCATGGATGTTTGTAAGAGTATGATGTAGAGGCGGCTGGTGCACCTTAAATCCTTCGTGGCCTAAATTCCTCACGTTGTGTTGGTGCGGAGGTTTAGTGAGTGAGGTGCCAGTTCAGTTGTGTGTGTGTTGCCTTGTCATTTGACCGTGGTTCCAAATTACATGCTGTTGTCCTAGGATCTTTCCTTTAGGGGATTGATCCCGGACCATCGTCAATAGCTTGTTGTCTTGCTCTAGTACGACTTTAATTAAAAATTACTATAATTATTATAACCAAATTATATTATTATTATCCGCTATTGCCATTCGACAACGCGCATACAACGTCTGTTTTCGTGAAACTTACGTCGAATTCTCTCAAGAATGTGTTACACGACGTACCACAACCCATATAGGACACTCATATCATAAAAATCCACTCACCAGAAAACACACAGGAGCATAAAAAGATATTGTTTACTTGGAATGTAAAATATTCCAAACTATGTCTTTCAAGAAATGGCATAAACAGCTTTGACCTATGTTCCGCCAGGAAATACCTCTGGGCAGTAACATTTTCCCTCAACCTTCTATTTCTCAATAACAAGGTGGATGGCATTTCAACTGTGAAAATCGTATTCAAATATAGATATCCAGGTTAAAAAATATGGAGGAAAATATCCGAGAACTTCGCTCCAGTTCACCGTATTGTGGAATTCGTACATCCTCGAGACTATGGACATGAATATTCATAAGGAATCTCGAGATCTTATGGATATTTTTCTTGAATTAAACTATTTGAGGATGCAATGGGTACTTCGGTATGTAGGCACCGCGAGTGCTACTGAAAGTAATTCAGCAACGGATAGTGGAAATTCTTCCCTCAGTAAGGTTTTATATTATTTTCCTGGAAGTAATAGGGGGTCTACTCGGTATAATATTTTTTTTTCTATTTTAGAACCCCTTATCTTAAAGGCCTTTCATAGTGCTTAAAGGATTTTTTTTCGGGAATATATTTTTATCGAATAACGTGAATATTTTTTTGAACTAACTTTTCGAAGAAATGCGTTTCTTTTGAGTTCAACGGGGCGGTTAATAGGTTCTTCCAATCCTCCCTATAAGTTAAATATTTTGGGCTAAAGTGCAGTGATAAAATGGTAGTGGGTGTAGTCGCATTTTATTGAGGAAATGATATTTATTTCGTGATCAACTCTTTTTGTTTCCCTTATGTGTACGGAAGAGCGGTAGCTCTGTCGGTATGTATTAGTGATGCTATATCGACAGCAAAACAGTGATGTTTAAAGTTAAAACATCGATGTTGATAATACATCGCCACAAAATCATCGATGTTTTTAAAATTCAGTATATTAAACTCCCCCCCCCCATTTCTTAAAACTGGTTAAGCAACTAGTGATGCGACATCGATGTTTTGAAACTTCGATGTTCAAAATTAAAACATCGATGTTGATAATACATCGCACCCAAACCATCGATGCTTTTAAAATTCAGTGTATTTAAACTTTTTTCCCCATTTCTTAAAACTGGTTTAGCAACTTGTGATGCGACATCGGCTCCAATACATCGATGTTTTTTTATAAAACATCAATGTTTTGAAAACATTGACATCGATGTCGCATCCCTACTTTTCAGACCCTTCACCCTTGGCCACTTTGGTATAAAAGTATGTTCAATTTGCTAATTATAAAAATTATACTACTTGGTTATTTTTTAAATTTTTGTAACGGTACTTTTTTCATTCAAAAATAAAACATCGACAACGTTAAAACATCGACAAGAACAAACATCGATGTGACAAAAACATCGACTCCAATACATCGATGTTAAAAACATCGATGTTTTTTCAAATGTTTTTTTAAATCATCGATGTTTTGAAAACATCGTCATCGATGTCGCATCCCTAGTATGTATTTTAGTTAACGTCGTACTGGAGCACTGGGCTATTGACGACGGTCCGGGATTAATCCCCGAAGCGAAAAATACATGGACAACACCAAGTAATTCAGATGACGAGGTCACACCTGACCTGGCACCCTACTCTTGAAACTTCCACAACACGCCACACATGAAGATATTTGAGGCCACTCCATATTGCGCATTAGTCTCCTTTGTACACAACGGTCTTTGGTTGGATTTGAACTTGCAACCCTCCGTTTGCTTGTCCGTTAATTTCCAACAGTCCTACCTAGGCCTGGAAGCACAACGGAAAATCAAAGATTTAACTTGGTCCAACCGAAGACGGTCGTGTAAACGTGGGCTGGTCCACTTTAAATCTGTCGTGGCCTCAAATGTCCTGATGTTGGAATACTGTAGAAGTTTCGAGAGTGGAGTGCCAGCTCAGGCGTGACCTCGTCATCTGACCGTGGTTCAAATTACGTGGTATCATCGGAGGTTTCCTTCCAGTGTTAATCCCGAACCGAGACCAATAACCCACCGCGCGTTTAAAGTGAGGAAATCAAGTTTCGCAGCGACATGAAAATTTGCATATTAATATGTCAGTGCCTGGATTTTTTGTTTAAGTTTAAAATGAAAAAATATCTTTAGTTTAATGATGACCTCAATGAAAAAGGAATCGAATTTGAGACTTTATTTACGTTGATGGAGCACCTGGTTCCGAAGGTGCTCAATCTCGGGTATTGACTTTATGCTACTGGTTCAGGTATATTGATTGATGGGCCTGTCTTGGAATTTGGGTATCCTAATGCTTTGGAAGATAGATTAAAAAAAGTACTGAATAAATATAAATCTCAATATTTAACAATTATTTTATATTGAGATTTTATTTCTCATTAATACGGCTACTAGGTGAAGTCTAGCCAAAAGTAGATTTATTTATTGAAATCTTGTATTTGAGTTTCGATTTGGAAATGAGACGTTAATTACCGGGCAATTGGTAGAATTTATGATGAAAACAAAAAGGTTTACCCTCGCTGGAACTTGATGAAATGTACTAGCAAAATACCCGACCTAACTCGGTTTGAATTGGTATGCTCTAGATTGAAGAGATGATGAAAATATATAATTACTTACGTTTTACGTAGAATAAAATATTATTTCAACACCTTTCGCCATCTTTATAATTTCTACAACTTACTTCGGTCACAAATCCTACAAATGCATATCCACTCATGTAATACATTTCACATACATCGCACCCTTGCTGTATGACATAGCTACAAAATGACGAAAGGTGACACTAAGGTTTCTACTACAAAAGACGATTTTGAGGGAGATTTGGAATTCCATTTCTTAAGTTCTTTTCATGTTCAACTCATTTAATAAACACGACGATTAACGGCGAGTGCTCTCGCACTCATAGTCAACAAAACAATATTTTTTTACTTGTGGCACTCTTACATTCGGCATGTGACATTGTGGAATTACGCAATTTTCTCCTGCCATTATGACAAAGGATTTTTTAATGTTTGAATAATTTTAGTTCTGATTTTTTAAACATTTTTATTTTTTCAATAACGGCATTATTCTTTCAATAACGGCATTATTCTTTCAATAACGGCATTATTCTTTCAATAACGGCATTATTCTTCCAATAATTACATTATTCTTTCAATAATGGCATTATTCTTTCAATAAAGGCATTATTCTTTAAATAACGTCATTATTCTTTAAATAACGGCATTATTGATTCATAATGACATAGTTACACTTACAACCTGCTTTATTCTGACTTACCTACCACTTTTAGTCGAATACTTTGTGGTGGTGTTGGGTGTGATGAAAAAGAAACACAATTGATTAAAATAATAAATATTTAAACAGAAAACAGTGAAATAAAACAAAATAAAAGATGTCGGGAAAAGTTGCTCTAAAGATATTAATTTGTGATTACTTTTATCTCTTGATCTTGCAGTTGCCACAAACTTACAACTAAAAAGTGCACAAAATGTAGAAATGCGAAATTAATTCAGAGCGAAACACGAGTTTTCGTTTTATTCCCGTTCGTTAAAAAATATCGTCTGTCCCAAATATTCGGAAATCGTTTACATTGCTCCAAATAACAAATTTGGTTGATTTAAGAAAACTAACTCAAGTGTTTTAGGATGAAACGCAACTAAATATAACAATAAATAAATGTGTAACATTGCATTCACTAAACTAATAAATAACGTATAAAATAAATTACATTGCAATAAAAAATATGGAACAAAATGCATGTGATGCCTGCACAAACACAAAATCGAACATTGAACAGAACGATGGACAGACAAATTTTCGCAACTAATTTCACTCACTAAATGAAGATAAGAACTCACTGTGCAAATTTCCATGAAAATATATTAAACCGTCTGGACGTGGATAGGGCACATAGGGGAGACTGGGGCGCAGAGGACCTAGTGAGGAAAACTGAATTATATCTCGAATGTTAACAGCATTAAAATTAAATAAAAATATAGTACAATACTTTGTTAAATTGTCTTTGCTAAGGAATCAATTTTAAGATCTTATTCTTTATTTCTGTGCAAGAAAAATTAAAACACAAAGTAACTCAGGTGATCATGTGTGCCCCATAGTTTCGGGCACAGAGGACAATGCCCCTGCATAAAGACATCAATACATTTAATTTTGCCTTTACCTTCTATGTGTTTACATAATTTTTTTTTAACAATGAGATACAAGATACAATGATATTAGGCCTGTAAATATGTAATTAAATTATTAAAAAATAAAAATAAAAATTTTCAAAACCAGTAAATAAACAAATTATCAAAATATAAAGATATGAAAGTTAGCCTACTGGCAACATAAGCATATAAAGTGTTCATCTATTTCCTCGACACCTGCACATGCATCGTGTGCACACATTTTGTAGTAACTACACTCTATCCACCTTTCTCCATTTTTTGAGGACGAACACTTGTCTATGAAAAGACACAAAGTGTATTGTCGTCTGATTCACTGTTAGAGTCGTCATTAAGATTTCCGATTTGTCGTTTGCAATGCTTTAGCTTCTTCGCTTGAAATGTTTTAAGTTCCTTGGTATTTGATTTAACATTTATTGTGGAGGTTGATGGAATTGGTGACGGCTCTCTTGAATGAGTAAAACCGCTTTCAAGATTAATGGCTTTCTATATTTTCTTACGTTGTTTCGATGAGTTACTGGCTCACTCTTAAGTTTCTTTCGCTTTTGCACGTGTCTTCGTTCTATGCTTTTCGTATTCTTGAAGTTATGCGCGTTTAAATGGAGAACTTGTCCATTCTTCTGCTTAATTATAAGAAGCGAAAATTAACATAAAAAAGGTAATTAAAAATATAGGAAATTATAATAATAACATATAAAAATACAAAAAAGTGGGGTCCTACTGCAACAACGTCCTTGTCAAGGGCCCTGTTTAATGCTAAGTAAGACCTGAAAGTAATATCTCTGCAAAAATCTCTCAAATCGGTGCGGGGCCACTTTTTAGTACGAAACCTCGTTTTGCCCTGAACATCTTTGCATACAAATGTTTTAATAAAATACCTTACTCTTTGTAATAAATATTTAAATTACATAAATTATATCTATTTCACTTTTGCAGATAAAATAGGTTATTTTTACAATAAAAACCACTCTTGTAACATCGAAAATAATTTTTATATGAACGAGGCACACAGGACCACTTGTCCTATCTGTCTGGTCCCTTCTGCCCCGATTCGCCATTTTATTTTATAAAGCATGCCAAGACCTTTTCATTTAATGTTTCGAGTTAATTTTAACTGAAAACAGATGTTGATAGTGCGAATAAAGCGCCTAAGTGTTCCACATATATTACAAATATCTTAATCAAATACATGAGTATTCATAAGAAAGGAGAATTTTTGTAGAACATACCTGAAAAATCAAAATTTCGAAGAAAACGAACGTTTGCAGGTGAATTTAATAATGGCGGCCTGGACACTGAAAGAAGACTGCTAGTTCTTTCTATTTAGCATATTTCCACGCTGGTGGTAGAACATGCCGATATATTATCGCCCTGAATTTCTGTTCCCCGTGGAACCTCTGAGCCCCAGTCTCCCATACATACATACAGACAGACACCAAACGCACAAGAGGTTGATTTAGCATCAGAAGGGCCCAAAACGGATAGAAAACTTGAAATGGGTCGAAAATATTCAATGAAAAAATTCAACAAACACTCCATTCTTGTTTACATAGATTTCCTAGTTTCGTAGTTTATAGCTAGTGTCAGGCAAGGTAATTGTAAACAAATTTTTTTCGAAGTTCATTTTCAATCCCGATTTTCGAACTCTTAATAAAGTAATTAAACATTGTTCACCCTACTAAATTAACTTGTCACTATTCTACTTTGATATTTAATTAGTACGAAGATTCCAGAAAATAAATTTAACACTGTACTCGACTGTTTACAATTACCCCTGAAAGTAGGGGTAGTTGTAAACAACAATTTTCCTCGTGATATTATATCTATTGAACAAGTAACAGTAGGAGCAGCAGTCATGGCATTAGAAGGAACTCCAATGGTATTTCTATCCTTCCTATACCATGTTTACAATAACCCCGTTTTGATCTTTACATCTACCAGATACTGCCACTTCTTACCACAGCAAAATATAGTGACACTTGAAAGTTGTCTTGATCATGAGGTGAACTTCCAGGAATACACAATAATAAATAATTCAAACATTTACTGAACAAATAATGCATTTAGTGCAAAAAAAAATTAGAAATTTATAAAACCTAAAAATTGAAACTTAAGTACAAAAAACGAACACACATTACATTTCTTACACAATAACAGTGCCCTCAATTAGAAAATTTCTTACAGCTTTCTTTGCTACTGGTTGGAGTAGGTAAAATTGCTTTAACATGGTCTTTGGTAACACAGATTTAGTCTTTTTCAACTACATTGAATTTAGTCTATGCAGTATCGAAAGCATTTTAGTCCGGTAATCTCACACCCTCTTCTGAAACCACGTCCACCCTTGATACATACGAAAAATGGGTTTTCTTTACCCCCCCCCCCCCTTCAACCCCTACAAGCAGAAACGTAGACGTTTCAATGTTTTCCATGATTGGCTCCAAAATATTTAACTTCCCCTTCAAGCTAGTCTTCTACATTTTACTTGAATGTTTGGAGAACTTCAAACTCTTCACCGTCAATGTTAGTCAATTCTTTCAATAGTTCCTCATCCTCGCTGTCATCGAGTTCTGCTTTCCTTTCCATTTGCTTCTTTGTTGGTTTCTTGCTTACACTCCTGGCTTTTTCACTTTCTACTCACTCGGCTTCCTTTTGTTTTTTTTTCTCTTCTGCCTCTTTCAAGCGTGAAAGTACTTGGTCAGCTGTAAGAACTTCACTATATGTGTGACGTATTAGTAAATCAGTCTTCCTGCACCCAAAGAACACGAAAAATGCAATAAAACGCAATTCAGACGTACTAAACACGATTAAATACAAAATTACACGCGAAAACATATTGGTTTTCCAGACAAATTGAACGAAACTATTGTCAAAGTTAGGTTAACAATTATTCCGTCCCTTGAAAAATATGGGGTAATTGTAAACGTTCAATTGTAGGTGCATTATAGTTCTCAGAAGGAAAAGTCAAGGATTTTCTATTTTATAGAAACATAACTAACTGTAGTAAAGAACTGGAACAACATACCTTTCAATATATTATGGAGGGCAGCAGAAAATACAGCACACAACTTTAAAACCCAAACTTTTCAACCACAAATTTTTCAACTAAACATTTTGCTATCAGCTGTGTTCAAAGAAATACGGGATCACGATATTACATCATCAGGGTTGCCAGCTTTCATATTTCACAAATTTTTAGTTTCTCGCAATCCCACGTGGGCGCTTGTATAGCTTGTTTCCAATTACCCCGCCAGACCCTACATCCCAATATTAATGAATTATTCCATTATTTTTATATACTAGGGGGATCTGCTCGCTTACGCTCGGCTATCCCCCAACCCACTTGCCAACCGCCAAACAAAAATGGCAAGATAGATTTTAAGTGGTAAAATTTGAAGTCATAATTGTTTAGCTGCATCCCGATAAAATTCTTCAGAATAGTGAAATTCTTAAGATGGAAGAATTCTTTTATGCCCACCGTGTTTCCTGTTTTATTACATTACATAACACATTTGACGTATGTTTTGGAAACTTTAATATTCTGGAAATTTAATTTCAGAAAGTGGAAAAGTTGGAAAAAACATGCTGGACTCGATTGGAAGACTGCATTCAATCGACATTGGCTTTGATCCAGAAAGATGTTTTTGAGACAACTTATGTTTTATAAAAAAACGTTTTTTTTAATTGTAATTTTCCTTTAATACTGAAATTTATATTTTTGTTTCACATTTTCATTTCATTGTGAAACAAAATTAGAGATGTTTTGCGAAGATTAAATTACTTTTAGTGTTTCTCTTCTTAATTAAGTCGACAGCTTAGTATGAGCTTTGGCTTTCTTGAGGATTCTGTTTCATCGTGATCTGTTGTTCGCTAATTTTCTAGTTCAGTTTTGCAAATGCCAAAATCTTTATCTACACAGTGCATCATTCTTAGTTTTGGCCTCCATGTAGGCCTAAATAAATGAGAAGAAAATTATTAACCACATCATCAATTTTTCTAGTAACATTTGAATAATTTAAGTATCATATCAGTAATTTAGAATATATATATTTAAATATTCATAAAACAAATAATAGTAGTTACTTAGTAAACCAACATATTAGGATGCGTAGAAAGCTGCCTTAAGCCATTCAATCCCCCTTCTGCGTTTTAGAAACAAACTTTAATTACGCTCTTCTGCTACCTTTCCGACAGTATTCAATATATCCAAGTCATTATTTTTGGAACTGTGGATTGATTTATACACTAGTCTTTCGATTTAGAGTTAAAATAGCATATGTAGACGTAAAAATCTTTACACACACCAACATTTTCTGACAGCATTTATACTCAAGCTAGTTTGGAATATACAGAATGTAGAGACTGATTTACATGCTGGCGGAGATGCTTAGTTAAAAAAACCATCCAAATAACATACTCATAATATTTGCATCACTTAATTTTTTCTGAGAGTATTAAAACTAGTCAAGCTATTTTGGTACTGTGGAATACGCAGTAGACATACTTACATACTAGTATAAATATTGTATTACAAAACCCCAGATAAGATACACATAATATATGTAATAGTTCACTTTTGTCTGAGTTTTCAAGCTATTTTGGAAGAGTGGAATATGCAGTAGACATACGTACATGCTAGTAGAAATGTGTTAGAAAAATCCCAGGTAAGATACTTATAATATTTATATCGATACCTCAGTTCCAAAGGATAAAAATTCGAAAATTTTCTGAATTGAGTTGAGTGTACGAAACTATTACTAAAATGATTAGTTACCATTTCCGAAGAGAAACAACACGATATTTCAGAGTTATGTAGCTGTCACACCAAAATATGGGATAGAGTTATAACGAGCAAAGCATGTTGTTCAATCTATTTTGTCAATAATCTCCGAAGTAATAGTTTTTGAGTTGTTACACTGGAACTGAGGTATCGATATGTAGTTCACTTTTGCATGTGAGTTTTAAAGCTATTTTGGTACAGCGGAATACGCAGTAGACATACTTAGATGCTAGTAGAAATATATTTGAAAAACTCAGATAAGGTACCCATAATCTGTATATATAGTTCACTTTGTCTGAGAGTTTTCAAGCTAATTAAGAACCGTGGAATACGCAGTAGACACACTTGCATGCTAGTTAAAATGTATTAGAAAATACCAGAATGAAGATACACACGCATAATCTTTATATACAGTTCACTTTCTTCTGAGAGCCTTTATATATTCAAGCTATTTTGGTACAGAGGAATACGTAATAGACATATTTACATACTGGTAGATTGTATAGTTACAAAAGCAAAGAGAGGACTCACAAAAAAGAGAGGATATAAGAATCCAAGGATTTCGAGCATTAAACTTTATTCTCGGAATACCGGGATACAACAGCGATTCTGTCTCGCTCTAAAATTTCATCACAATGGAATAGAAAAAGGCCAATCGTATTTATTTCGATCTTTTTATAGAGAGCTGCTTCCGCCATCTTTTCTAAATGATTATCGAAATTTTCACGCTCCCCACGTAATGGGCGAAAAGCTTTGAATTAGGTTTGCTACTTCAGTTACACCCGCGGATCAAAAAATTGGTTCTCAGGTAATTTAGAGCAATCTCATGAATTTTTTATTAAATCTGAAAACGTTCCGGCTACTACGTGAACAGACTTTCGAGAAAAGGGAGATAAAAAAAGGGGAAGGGGGATCAGGGAGGGGATATTGCGATTGTGGAGGAGAAGGAAGAATTGCAACAGGAAAAAGTTGTATCTGTGTGATCTGGATGAAAGATCGAATCTCTTGAGATAAATACTTCACCGGTTGCACAATAGAATCTCATCGAACGCTCTTTGAGTGCCATCTCGGCTTATCTCTTACGAAATAATGAAAAGTGTGATTTTGTTCTTTCTGTTCCGGACTTCTATTTATGGTTCATTCGCTTAGACGCCACAGGCTACTTCTTCCAGTGGTGGAAGAAGTATCGTGCATTTGGTAATCCAATATAGAGGAGTAAGAAGTTTCACTTATCATAAATTCGGGTAACTAAATTGCATTGAATCGTTTGTGGCAGAATGTGTGTATAGTACGAGTATGATAATCGTATTCAACTCATGTTTTGTCTAAGTAACTAAACTAAGTACTTCCGTCGAGATCTGATCTGATCGTCCATCTAGGGATTTTTGACGAATTTAAAGTCACACTGGAGCAGGGCAACGGACCACCAGGGCTCGAAATAAATCGCGGCAGCCATGGCAAATGCCGCGAGCTTAATTTAAATTGCAGCGACTGTCATCGGTTCTCACGGGAAGTTTTACTGCGATTATTTGAAACCGAATGTTTCACTATTTCTCTTTCAAATACCGGCTATTAAAAAATATATAAAGATAAAACTATGTGCCTTGATGAGGATAAGTGTGGATGGTCCTTCGCTTTCAGATTTTAAGGCTGATCGAGCAGTTCAGAAATGGTTTCGTGCATGTGATCACAGACCTCGCGTTTGGCTATGTAATTATGAAACAACTGCAATTTTCTCTCTCCTAATTATTGACTGATGCATTCGTAAACTTGGTAATAAAGAAATAAACGTGTCTACACTATATTATTTGATTGTTTCTTTTTATCTCAGATGTATTTTAGGGTTTCATATGAAATTGCAGAATGCTTACAAGAAAAGTAAAGTATTTTGTCTTCTTATTGCATTATTCATACAATTGTTTTAAAGTCTGGCGAAAACTGTTAACTGAAACCGAAAACTGTGTTTACGGTTATTAAGGAAATTTTAGGTTTCGCCATGAGCTAAAGCTTTTGCAGCCAGTTTATAAAAGCTCACAACTATATTTGCTGCCAGCTACAAAATCCTATTTTGAGCCCTGCAACCGACTATTGGCGACCGTCCGGGATCAATCCCGAAGAGTATGATTCGACGTTCATCAAGGTTTGGTCAGTTTTGATAATGACGAAATATATCGCCATCAAGATATTGGGCCGAAGTTTTGACAAAGACGTGATCTGTCAGTTCGTTTCTAATGACGAGATATTTCGTCCATCAAGTTCTAGTTACTTTTGCTGATAACGAGGTATCTTGTCATCACTATATTGCGCCGATGTATGTTTGGCGATGACAAGAGCAAGATCTGGTTCGAATTTTCTTAATGGCGAGATACCACGTCCATCAAGACCTCCTCAGTTTTGATCGCGGCGATATATCTCGTCAAGGTATACCTCCAATGTTTTGATGACAATATAATGATATGGTCAGTTTTGTTTTTAACGACGATGTATCTCGTTAGATCTGGCCAGATCTGGCCAGTTATGCTAATGACGAGATATCTCGTCTATTCAACCACTAGGAGGGTTTATTGTAAGATACCATATATGTTTCTGATTGATGCTTAGAATTTGCTTATATGTGGTGTACTTAGAAAGAGTTTTATTTACCACTGGCAAAATACCCGACCTTACTCGGTTTGAATTGGTTTACTCTAGATTGAAGAGATAATCAAAATATATAATGACTTACGTTTTTTGTAGAAAAAAAAATTTATTTTAACACCTTTCGCCATCTTTATATTTTCTACAACTTACTTTGGACACAAATCCTACACATGCATATCCATTCATGTAATACATTTCACATACATCGCACAATTGCTGTATGACAATGCTACAAAATGACGAAAGGTGATACTAAGGTTACTACTATAAAAGACGATTTATAGGAAGATTTGGAATTCCCTTTCTTAAGTTCTTTTCATGTTCAACTCAATTAATTAAAATTACGATTTACGGCGAGTGCTCTCGCACTCATATTCAACAAAACAATATTTTTTTACTTGTGGCACTCTTGCCTCTGGTATGCGACATTGTGAAATTTTGCAATCTTCTCCTGTCATTATGACAACGAATTTTTTAATGTTGGAAAAAGTTCTAGTTTGGATTTTTAAACATTACTATTCTTTCAATAACGGCATTATTCTTTAAATAACGGCATTATTCTTTCAATAATGGCATAACTACACTTAAAATTTACTGAAAATTTATACTGACTTACCTAACATTTTTAAGTCTAATACTTTGTGGTGCTGTTGCGTGTGATGAGAAGGAAAACACATTTATTAAAATAATAAATATTTAAAACAGGAAACAGCAAAATAAAACAAAATAAAAGATGTCGCAAAAAATTGTTCTAAAGATATTAATTTGTGATTCAATTTTATCTCTTGATCCCGCACAGTTGCCACAACTTACAACTAAAAGTGCACAAAATTTAGAAATGTGAAATTAATTCAGAGCGAAAGAACCATAATAAATATCACTGCTCGCGCGGTCTTGTTCATTCTCGTTTCGTTGAAAAATATCGTCTGTCCCAAATATTCGGAAATCATTTTCATTGCGCAAAGAATAAAAATAAGACTCGAAATAAATAAAGTATCAAAGCTAAAATTTCACCATAAAATTTTTTTAAATAATTGGTTTTCAGCATTACTGGTAAAGCAAATGAAAGTAATCGTAATACTCAAACTACATTCCAATTTTTCGAAAACTATCAAATAGTGGCTGATTTAAGTATACTTAAGTATACTTAAGCCGCGGTAGCTCAGTCAGTAGAGCGTCGGGCTCGCATCAGAAGGGTTGTGGGTTCTGTCCTCGGCGGAGCCTGCATTTCTGATGATTGTGATATCGGCGCTTCGACCTGGCTAAAGACCGTCGTGTTCACTAATGGTGACTGGGGCACGTTAAATAGGTCGTGGTCACAAAGTCCCCCATGTTCCCATACCAAATCAATACCTCTGGGGGTACCTGATCAGGGGGTTATCGGCCTCTGATTGGAATCTAAATTACGATATGTGTGAGTGAATGAATGTATGAAAGGGACCATCCTGTAAAACGGATGTGTCATGTATGTCGAGCAAAGTCGGACTTCCTCCCAATGGGGCTCAATAACATGGAAGGCGCACCCCCTCGCCTCTTGCCGTCTTCGACGGGCCTGGCACTCCTCTGGTCTGCCAGTGTAGGCATAAGAAACAACAAACAACAACAGTATACTTACCCAGGTGTTTTAGCCTGAAACTCTTCTAAATATAACAATAAAAAATTTTTAATATTGCATTCACTAAACTAATAAATAATGTATAAAATAAAACACATTGTAATCAAATATCTGGAATACAATTCATGTGATGTCTACACAAACACACAAACACAAAATCGAGCATAGAACAGAAAGACGGACAGACAGACTTTCGCAACCAATGCCACTCACTAAATGAAGATAAGTACTCACTGTATGCAAATTTCCATGAAAATATCTTAAACCGCGTGGACGTGTATAAGGCACAACATACAGACAGACAGACGGACAGACAGACAGACAGACGCCAAACGAGATAAAGGCGGATTCGGCATCAGAAGGGTCCAAAACGGATAGAAAACTTGAAATGGGTCGAAAATATTGAATGTACAAACAAACACTCCATTCTTATTTATATAGATAAAATTTAGGCAAGTTCGCCATTTTCAATGTGCCCATATAAATGAAAACAGTTTTTCTGCAATGCTCTCAAATCTATTGCGGAGATGTTTAATTTGTTTGTTTGATGTGTGAAAACAATTTCACTTTTTTTATACCGAAAACAAAGATTTAAAAATTAGTAATATAGTGTGAAAGTTGAGGAAAACTCATTGAAATAAAAATGGAAATTTTCTGCTATACATTAATTTGCTTATTTGTTTCATGAAACTATGCAAATTTTTTAAGCTTATGTGCAATTTAATATGCTATGCATATTAAATTACACGTCTTATTTAAAATTATGAAATCCACTTAAAAACAAAAGGTTTGAATCTTGTGAAACCAAATACGGGAAGAATATTTTGAAAATGAATTTTCTCTCTCTCTCGCGCGCGCGATGAGTTAAAGCACCAAATTTATTAAACCAGTTTATTTGAAGACAGTTGCTTGAAACAAGTGCCTTTAATTTGAAATCGTAAAGAAATAAATCGAGATTTCCTAGGCCATTTACAAAACGAAACCTCTTTAGGGACTTGTATTAAAGAGTGTTAAAACAGAATGAGTGTTATTACAAAGGGTAATTGTGTTTATTAAATAAAAAACAATTTAAGAAATATAGTTTAATTCATTTTAAAAGAAACTAATCAATCACGAAATTTGATTCAAGTCACTGATAGTAATACAGCATATTCCCAGGAGAAGCCTTTGAAGAGTAGTCCTTATAGGTTTATATTTCTCGATACGCGCGTGTTTTAAAAAGGTTTTTACTAAATTTTCAAAATTTCCAATCAGCGAAATTATATACTCTTTAACAAAAAAAATCGACGCACCAAGAGTTATGCCCGGCTCGATCAATTTGCAACTGCGCTGACTGGGGACGTAGTCTTTAGAGAGTTTCCAACTGTGTCCTAACGACAACCTCAGACGAGTCGGAAGACGTCCTGGGCAGGGTGAAAATACTGCCCTTACTATCGCACACAACACATGCCCAAATCAGGGCGTTATGGTCTGGGGTGCCATCTCCTTTGATAGTCGGACTTTTTTGGTAGTCTTTTCTGGAACACTTACATCACAGGGGTACGTAGACGACCTTCTACGTCCGGTTTTGTTACCGTTCCTTCAGCGTCACCCAGAACTTACTTCCCAACAAGATAATCGATTAGGTTCAACTCCTTAATTTGTAAAAATTAACGGAAAATGTTAAAAAATTAAGAAAAAAACCTTCGCCGGTTTGCAAAACGTCTGGAGTTTGGAAAATTCCGTATTTTGGACAATTTCGGATTTTTTACTGTAGAACTAATCATATTAATTCTTATTTTTTTTTTTGCAAAAATGTTTGATGATAGTATACATTTGGAACCTTACAGGTTCCAAATGTATTTCAGTAATTTATATTAAAACACTGAATGGTCTTTGTGTAGGAAATTCTTAAAATGTACAACACTGAGAGATTTAAAAGTGGTTACACGTATGGAAGCCAATGGTGATATTGTCTCGCAGGCAATCATGGGTCGCGTGTTATACACTGTGACTTATCTACAAAACATTCCTCCTGGTACAGAGCTTTATAAGCATAGTAGCCAACGGTGAAAGGTTCTCACCGGCAGTGTTACACGCTGTGACTTATCTACACAAAAATTCCTCACGATACAGTGGTTTATACGCTAGGGTGGGCCGAAAAACACTTTTTATCGAAATCGCTATTATAATAGTGCGGAAAGGGTTCTCTCTGGGTTCAATAAACACGGTGTAAAATATGTTTTTGATTGGATAATATCTTCTGCCCCCGCATGGCACTTGAATTTTGGAAATTTGGGTAAAAATTGGCAATTTTTATTCGGCATAGGAAATATAATTATTTTCAACAGTGCTATTCCAATAGTGCGGAAGAGGTGTCCACTGGGTTCAATAAGAAAGGTGTAAAATGTTTTTTCGATCGAATAATATCTTCTGTTCTCGCATCGCAATTGAAATTTTGCTATTTTTGAAGAAAATTGCACTTTTTTCGTCTTTTTATGCTCTCTGTATGTTGAGTGACTTCCTTGACAGGAAGTGAAAGGAGGGTTGGGGGTTCACAGTTCACATTCCTCTGCAGATATATCTGAAGTAGATTTAAATCTGGACGTTTAAAAACTACCGACAGCGAACCATTTAATCTTTCTTACTGATCGTAAGTACAAACAATTAAGTAACTCCGTTTCTATCTAAATAATCACAAATGCAACTTGGCCTCTCTTAAACTGCTATGGTTGACGACAGGTTTGGAGTCTCGTACGGACAGGGCTGAGACTTTAATTTCTTCAAGTGTTCTTCACGATGCCGGACTCATAACTAGAAACAACTCAGATTTGGTGGTTGACAAAGACACACAAGCTGCGAAGGGAAAGGCTAAAGTTAGAAAGGATTTAAAATTTCAAGTTTTAAAGCGAAGCTCAGGCATTACCGTTGAAGAGGCTGTATTTCGATGGTCGTAAGGATTCTACATAGATAGAGGAGAGAGTAGATACTAAAAAATACACGAGAAAAGCAAAAGAGAATCGGGAAAATTATACTATATAAGAAATTGAAGAATCGGGTTTACGTTACATTACTTATTTGTGTCCATCATTTGGCACCGCAAAACAGATTTCCGCGACTATTATCGGATATTTTGAAGGGATCACAAGAGATCTTTCACAGCTTTTGGCAATTGGATGTGACTGCACGTCTGTTAATACCGAATGAAAATCCGGTGCAATTCGGTTTTCGGAATTGAAACTTGGTAAACTTCTGCAGTGGGTAATACGTTTCCTGCATTTTAATGAACTAACTCTGAGGCATGTGTTTGAAACGTTGGATGCGCCAACAAATGGTCCAAAATCATGTTTTGGAAATATTGGGAAGGCGCTCCTTACATGTGAAACTTTGCCAGTGACAACTTTCGAAATTATTGACGGAGAGTTACCAACAACTGATAGACGTGACTTAAGCAAGGATCAAATGTACTTACTAGAAATATATCAAGCGGTGCGATTGGGTAAGTGTTCTGATGAACAGGCTAGACGAAGTCCTGGTCCATTATCACATTCACGCTGGCTAACAACAGCGAACAGAGTTCTAAGCATGTTAGTTCTCCAGATCCTTCTTTGAAGTTGAAACAAATCGATGAATTTGTTATGAAAGTTTACACTCCAAACTGGTTTAATATAAAGTCTAAACATTAGCTGAAAGATGAATCTAACTAAGCATGTGTAGAATACTATTTCTAGATCCAGGTATTTATCTCAAGACCTCGCCGACCAGCCGGTCTAATGGTTAAGGTGTTGGCCTCTGGATCGGAAATTTCCTGGTTCGAATCCGGGTCAGGGCATGGATCTGATTGTGCTGTCCTTTATTAGGGACATTGATGGTCCTCCCACTGGGTGCTCCTTCACAAGTGGCCGTAACTTCCGGCCTTGTAGTGGCCAATGATTCAGTTCATATGTGCCCGCCATTTGGTAAAAAAAATCTCAAGACCTCAAGGACGTCGTTGATGGAGTAATGTGTAGAATTCGTTCTTTGCTCTTGTCTGAGTATGTTGAACGATGAAAGACCGCTCTTCAGAGAACTTGCTGCACGACGTATAATTAAGTCTAGAGACTCATCTTCTAATGTAAAGTCAGTGCATGTATTTCTCCCACCAAAACTGAATTTTGTAGCTGCTGACTATACGGAATTGATTGACTGGTCATTAATTACTATTACTTCTCCACCGATCCTCCGTGATATATCCTCTGCCGTATTTACTTACATTGTTCGTGATAAGAAAAATCCAGAATGGGACTTGGTTTACTTCTCATGTCACACACACAGGCAGTTGCCAAGTTAGTGACAGAATCATCCGCTAAGGTTTATGTATTTCAATGTAGAGACGGGTTCATTAGATCCACATTCTTTTCCCGATTTCTTATGCCTGAATTCGACCATATGGCTGATTTCAAGCCTCTTCTTGCTGATGAAGTGTAAGAAAACTTTTGGTATTGGCATGTCATAGCATTTCTATGGTTACAATATTCTTAACAAATATTATATTAATATATTGCGAATCAGCTATTATTTAATAATTTTCAAGCAATATAATCAAATGTAAAATACAATACAGCAATAAACAGTACTTGTACCCATCTATATTTCGTGTTTGATTTGTTTCTATAACACATAGAAAAGTGCAATTTTCTTCAAAAACTGCAAACTTTCAATTGCGATGCTGTAACAGAAGATATTATTCGATCGAAAAAATATTTTACGCCTTTCTTATTGAACCCAGTGGGTACCTCTTCCGCACTATTAGAATAGCAATTTTGGAAATAATTATATTTCCTACGCCGAGTAAAAATTGCCTATTTTTACCCAAATTTCCAAAATTCTAGTGCAATGCGGGGGCAGAAGATATTATCCAATCAAAAAAATATTTTACACCGTGTTTATTGAACCCAGAGAGAACCCTTTCCGCACTATTAGAATAGCGATTTCGAAAAAAAGTGTTTTTCGGCCCACCCTATTATACGCGTGGAAGCTAACAGTGAAAAGTTCTCCGGCAAGTGGGGGTCGCACGTTATACGCTGTGATTTAGCTACAAAAAATTCCTTCCAGTATAGTGGTTTATACGCATTGAAACCTTGCGCGTTATACCCTTTGACTTATATACAAAAATATTTCTCATGGTCCCGTGGTTACAAAAAAATCCTCATTTTCAATTCCATAACTTCATTTCTGACCTAAAATATCCCCATCGAGTTCCCCACATAATGCTAAGTAAATTGATAGAAGAATTCTAAAATGAAATTCCATCTCATTTATAGATAGATGTAACGAACCTCCATTGATTTTTCTCACATTGAAAAATATTTGGTGTGGATTATCAGGATCATCAAATTCCTCATTTCTAATTCCATATAGAGTACAAAATCCCAAATCCGGTATTGTTGAACATCCGGTCGTTTCGCGATCCGGAGTTTTTTTAATCATTGTTTTACATCTTTCCTACATCTTTTTTAAGAAATGAGTTTAATCTGGACCTATTTGAGGAAACAACGCTAAAAAACGGACTTGTTCAAAATAAATACTACACAGAAAAAATTAGAAGATTTGCAAGTAAAATTTGTTGCATTGTATTAAAAAGATTTTTCCTTTTTTAAGAATTATTCCTATTTACGTAATGTATGCAAAGATTCACATGTGGATTTTGCTATATGGTGGCCATCTTGGTTTGGCAGTCATCTTGTTTGGCGATAAACATCGTTTTGGCGACAAACGTAACGGATGCTACCTCTCCACCGCTGTAATATCTCACTATTCGGTGGCAACTAAAAACACACACTGACATTTACAGACATATGTTACAACATTTTTCAACAGATGGCGCTTCTGGCGTCAACATGAGTCACGAGATTACCGAGTAGTGTATTATTACTATCGCCCCCCGGGCCGACCAACCGGCATAGTGGTTAAGGTGTTAGCCTCTAGATCGAAAGGTACCTGGTTCAAATTCGGGTCAAGGCATGGATATTTGTAAGCGAATGGTGTAGAACCAAAGGGAAGGATTTGAGGTCTGGTAAGACAATTTTAATTGACGTCGTGCTAGAGCAAAAAAACGGGCTATTGACGACGGTCCGGGATCAATCCCTTAAAGAAAAGATCCGAGGACCATGTATTTTTGAACCTAGGTCAGATGACGTGGCAATACCTCAGCTAGCACCCCACTCTCCAAAACTACACATGAATCCAACGTGATGACTTTCGGTCACGACAGATTTAAGGTGTACCAGCCGCCTCTACATCATATGCTTACAAACATCCATGCACTGACCCGTATTCGATCCAGGAACCTTCCGATCTAGAGGCTAACACCTTAACCACTATACCAGTTGGTCGGCTGAGACACCGTGAGATAGGTAATGGTAATGGTAATTTTAGTAAACGTCGTACTAGAGCAACACAACGGGCTATTGACGACGGTCCGGGATCAGTCCCTTAAGGGAAAGATCCGAGGACAACACCTCGTAATTTTGAACCACGGTCAGATGACGAAGCAACACCTGAACTGGCGCCCCACTCTCCAAACTTCCACGCCAACCCAACGTGACTACTTTCGACCACGACAGATTTAAGGTGCACTAGCCGCCTCTACACCATACGTTTACAAACATCCATGCCCGGAACCGGATTCGAACCAGGAACCTTCCGATCTAGAGGCTAACACCTTAACCACTATACCAGTTGGTCGGCTAAGACACCGTGAGATAGGTAATGGTAATGGTAATTTTAGTTAACGTCGTACTAGAGCAACACAACGGGCTATTGACGACGGTCCGGTATCAGTCCCTTAAGGGAAAGATCCGAGGACAACACCTCGTAATTTTGAACCACGGTCAGATGACGAAGCAACACCTGAACTGGCGCCCCACTCTCCAAACTTCCACGCCAACCCAACGTGAGGACTTTCGACCACGACAGATTTAAGGTGCACCAGCCACCTCTACACCATACGTTTACAAACATCCATGCCCGGACCCGGATTCAAACCAGGAACCTTCCGATCTAGAGGCTAACACCTTAACCACTATACCAGTTGGTCGGCTAAGACACCGTGAGATAGGTAATGGTAATGGTAATTTTAGTTAACGTCGTACTAGAGCAACACAACGGGCTATTGACGACGGTCCGGGATCAGTCCCTTAAGGGAAAGATCCGAGGACAACACCTCGTAATTTTGAACCACGGTCAGATGACGAAGCAACACCTGAACTGGCGCCCCACTCTCCAAACTTCCACGCCAACCCAACGTGAGGACTTTCGACCACGACAGATTTAAGGTGCACCAGCCGCCTCTACACTATGCGTTTACAAACCACCATGCCATGACCCGGATTCAAACCAGGAACCCGATTTAGAGGCTAACACCTTAACCACTATACCTGTTGGTCGGTGAAGGTTTTGAGGAAAAACCGCACATTCTCGAAAGTCTGAGCCCACGTATCGAGTACACGCTTCCACACACAGTTTAGTCCCGAAAAACCCTCGATGCATCACAATTCATTTGCTGTAAACATCCTTTACAAGGCGTACCCTTTCAATAAAGGCATTCCTTGAGCAGGACATTACCTCGCAACCGCTCATAAAACGAGCTGTAAAAGTAAAAATCGTGGTCCGGCGACCACTTTAAGCAATTGAATTTCCGTAAAACGGAGTTAAGAGGTCGGGTCATCAACTCAAAATGAAACTACTTACGATGTCGTAAAGAGACGGAGGAGACGCAGCCTCACTGCGAGGGTCGGCAGTAACTCCTTTTTAGAATGGTTAAGGCTCTTGTTTTTCAGGGCACTTGACGTGCAGTTGGAGGGAACTGTTGGAACTTTATATCCGTGTCGTGCGCAGTTAGGCATGATCTGAATTAGGCCGTGGAATTTATAATTTGCTGAAAAGATTGCTCTGGGGTTTTCGGCTTTAATTAAAAGATCTCCGTGCAGATGTGGTGAAGGGAGGGAGTAGTTGAATTGACGTCTCACCGGTGTAACATAACAGTCTGTTGCATCCTGAATCACCCTAATATTCGAAGACAGTGCGACTTAATTTTCGACAATGATCAGATGACGAGGTCAATACCTGAACAGGTGTCTTTCCCTTAAGGGACTCATCCCGGACAGTCGTCAATAGCAAGTTGTGTTGTTCTAGTACGACGTTAATTACAAAATTACCAATTACCTGAGCAGGTACACTTTTTCCAAAGGACGCTGTGCCGAACAACTTGTCTGGTGGTTAAGATGTTAACCTCTAGATCGGAAGGTTCCTGGTTTGACTCCGGGTCAATGCATAGATATTTCTAAGGTATGGTGTAGAGGCGGATGGTGCACCTTAAATTTGTCGTGGCCTAAAGTCGTCGGAAGGTTGATAGAATCCAATCAATATAGAGAAGGTTGGTGCAAGTTAAATCGGTCTTGAAAACAAATATACCCCCGTTGGCGTGGTTAGGAAGTTTGGAGAGCGGGGTGGAAGCTCAGGTAGTATCTAGTCATCTGACTATGGTTCAAAAGGATCTTTCATTAGGGATTCATCCCGGATGGTCACCGGTCTGGTGGTTAAGGTGTTAGCCTCTAGATAGGAAGGTTCCTGGTTTGAATCCGGATCAGTGAATGGATATTTAAGCGTATGGTGTAGAGGCGGCTTGGGCACCTTATATCTGTAGTGGCAGAAAGTCCCCTCGTTGGATTAGTGTGAACGTTTGGAGAGTGGGGTGACAGCTCATGTGTTGTATCGTCATCTGACATGGTTCAAAATTACGAGGTGTTGTCCTGGGATCTTTCCCTTAAGGGACTGATCCCGGACCGTTGTCAATAGCCCGTTGTGTTGCTCTAGTACGACTTTAAATAAAATTTCTTTACCGAAGGACGCTGTAGCCCATTTGGAAGAGTAGTTTCATCAGCAATCGGAGGGTTACGAGTATAAAACTGGATTAAATCATAGATTGCCGTGTAGGTAGGGGTTGGAGTATGGTATATCTGTCATGGCTCAAAATGCTTTCATGTTGACATGGTGTGGAATTTCGTAGAGGGGTGCCAGCTCAGATGTGAACCTCGTCATCTGACCGTGATTAAAAATACGAGTTATGGTAGGATCTTTCCTTCGAGTTTGATCCGAAACGTCGCGAATTCCGCTGCTTTCCTGATTCAACTATCTAACTATTAAGCTCCCAAACTTCCACATCACGTCAACGTGATAATTTTCGACACCACGACTGATTTAACGTGCACCAAGCTCCACGTACACTAAAGTCTTTGGTTGTACTCTCCGTTTACCAATCCACGACATTATCAATGTAACTACCGCAACACTTTACAGATTTGAGGTGGACCGTTTCAAATGAATTAATTGTTAAACGAAACATATTGAGATCGGCAAGATTGTAAATTTGATTTTAATCATTTGAGTGTCATAAGATTCCAGAGCAGGACTCGAAACAAGTTTTTGAAGCTGGCAGCAAATATTGCTGTGAGCTTTATAGGCTGGCAGGAAAAACTATTCAGATCATGACAAAACCTAATATTTCAGCAATAACTACAAATTGCAGTTGCAAATTTTTCATTAAACTTTTAAAACAATTGAACGAATAATGCAATTACAAGAAAAAATACTTCACTCTTATCTTGCAAACATCTACAATTTCATATGAAACGCTAAAATACATTTGTGATTAAAAAAAAGCACTCAAAGAGTATGTGTAGACACGTTTATTTCCTTATTATCAAGTTTACGGAAGGCATCATTCAATTATTAGTCTAGAGAAAATTGCAGTTGTTTCATAACTACATAGCTAAAAGCAAGGTCTACGATCACATGGACGAAACCATTTCTGAACTGTTCGATCAGCCTTAAAGTCTAAAAGTGAAGGACCATACGCACTTATCCTCATCAAGGCACATGATTATTTATCTTTTAAAATTTTTTTAACAGCTGGTATTTGAAAGAGAAATAATGAAATATTCGGTTTCAAATACACGCAGTAAGACTTCCCGTGAGAACCTTTAATTGTCGCGGCGATTTAAGATAAGCTCACGGCTATACCGTCGCGGACGCGACTTATTACAAGCCCTGTTCCAGAGTATTATAGTTCGATTTTACTCCGCGACACATGAATAACTGAAATCGACATAGAATAGTTCAAGGAATCCTTGGTAATACTATATTGACGAAGAAGGTCAGAACTGTAGAATACATTCAAAGAAGACTGCGGACTTGTGAAATGATATCGTGTGAACACCTCGGAAGGATACATATAATTCATTTTACAAATAACTTAAAATATCAGAGATAATAGTTTCATCAATATAATTAACTCCTTTTAATTATTATTATACAGGGTACGACAAAAAGAACGTTCTGATTTGGAACGTCAATAAAAAAATACAAAGCAAAATAGAGAAAGAAATCTTTTATACCAAGGAAGTACACAGTATGCCTTTGTCATCCATTAAGTTTTGAACAATACATAAGGTAAATGGCGACCGTCAATGTTGATGCAGTTTTGAAGTCTCTTTCGGAAATTTTGCGGACCATGTCCAGCGCTGTGATTTCTTGCGTAATTGCTCACTTGAGTGCTTGCAAATTTGTTGGTCGGTGTTGGTACTCTTTTGATTTGATATAGCCCTACAGGCAGCAATTACGCAAGAAGTTACAGCCATTCCGCGCGACATGGTTCGCAGATCAATGCAAAATTTCCGAAAGAGACTTCAAAACTGCATCGACATTGACGGTTGCCATTTATCTGAAGTACTCTTCAAAAGTTAATGGATGACAATGGCATACCGTGTACTTCTTATATATAAAAGATTTATTTCTCTATCTTGCTTTGTATTTTTTTTATTGACGTTCCAAATCAGAACGTTCTTCTGCCGCACCCTGTATATGGATGTGATGAAATCTGTGTAGATTTAAACACGCCTCAACAAATTTTATACAAAGCTCATACAGGGAGTTTCAAAACTTCATCTGCAAACTTTAGAAGGAAGTAGAGAATACGAAATTCAACCGCATTCTACAAGAATGTACCTATATAGGTATTTAGTACTCAGGAAAGAATAGTAAATATCCCCTAAGAATCTCTTGGATGTGATAGCCCGCTTGTAAGAGTAACGGATTGGTAACCAGAGGTTTGCGAGTTCAAATCCAACATAAGACCTTCGTGTACGAAAGGGAATGGTGCACGAAAAATCTGTGTGTCCTCCAATGTCATTACGTTGCGTTGACCTCGAATCTTTCCCTTGTGGATTCATACCGGACCGTCGCCAATAACCCTTTGTGTTTCTCCAGTGTAATGTTAATTCAATTACCTACTAGCACTACGCAACGCAATATTAGTAAATGTTTCAACCTATGAATAAAAATCTGAAGTAAGTTCTGGTAGGAAATAACAAATGTTATTTAAATGAAACAATGATGGGAATACTTACCTGAGGCCAATAATTAACTATTGCATCAAGACAGTTTTCGTCTGTGAGTAGTCTAGACTTCAAATTGCAAGCGTAAGCATAAAAAAGTTTTTCAACTTCGAAGTGAAATTGTAATTCTAATTCTCTCTTCGGACAAAATTAAAAGTAATCAGTTAAACTAGTGACAAAAGATTATTAAATAAAAAGATAGGAAGAAAAATTATAAATGAACTAAGTTTTCTCACTATTTGTTTCAATTAAATTGTTAATGACTCGTTGAAGTTATACTGATTACTATTTAGTTTATCAAAATAAAAAATAATTATTCTTGTTTAAAATTATAGCTTTTTATCAACACTTCCTGGAATGTGTAAATAATGAATGTATTGACTTATAAAAGATTTTCAATAAATTGTTTGATGATATGCTTTTTGCAAGTAATAGTTGTTCCTTTCTGTTTTATTTTCGTCACCTTTCTACGACTATGTATAAGAACATGATAGTAAGAGTTTTCAAATATGTTTTGCTTTTATTTTTTCTATTAGTAACTGGAATTCAAATGATTTAGTTAAAAAATTTTCAAGTATTACTCAAATTAAATTAATATAATTTACTGAGTTGTTTACCTAGTTGACTTTTAGGAATTGCTAGAAACATTAATGGCCAAGGGGAAATGAAGATACGTACTTAAATTTTAATATATAAGTTTTAGTTTAATGAATCAAAAGTTAACCCCGTGTAAAAACAGATTTAATACAGTGTTCTTATACAATTTATATGTGCGTTTTTTCAAAATAAGAGTGACAATTGGATATCTCTATCTCTATATTTAAAAAAAGCTACTGGGAAAAAAAAGCAACGCAGGATTGAAAACTCGTTTTTTTCGCTCGATTGTTAGACGGTTTCCCGATAAAGTATAGATCAGAAAATTACGAAATTAACATGGTTTGTTCAAAATTGCACAGGAAACAAGACTGAGAAGATTTTTTTCCGATGCGTCTATTACTTTAAGGTGCATTAAGTGTCAAAGTTGAAAAAGCGACATTTCTACCACGAGTGAGCAAATACGTACACATTTTCAGTCTTCAGCCGTGATTTTTTTAGAGTACCTCTAAACGTGAATACTTGCAACTCGCCGAGTTGTTTTAGAAATTTGAATTTGGTTCCTTATAGTAGATTTTTAAAATTCGGGAACTTTTCATTACTTTTTTTGATAAAATTGTCATATCTATAGCTTTTTACTATAAGTTTTTTTGTGAGCGTAGGTAGCAAAGGTTTGTGAGCTTAGGCGAGCAAGGGGCGGAGCCCCCTAGTTATTTAAAATGCTGTTAGACATACAGTAGTTGAATATTTTGAAGCCCACGTAAAACTACAAAATTTATTGGAATAATTAATATCTCAAGGAAAGCTTATGCGATGATAATTTAAATTATTTTATTGGGTTGATGCAAAAGTTCATCCCATTTTTTTGACAAAACTTGAAGAAAAGTTATTTTATGTACTAAAACACATTTAATAAATATACAGTGTGTCCTAAAAGTTCCCGTACTCCAACTTTAAAAACATTTATTACCCGTGTTTTTTTTAATTGTTGAATTTTATCGTTTGCTTATAGTTTTACCGACTCTTTAATTTTTATCGTTTGATTTTCTTCGCACTCAAGTTGTGAGATAATAAAGTTCCACGTCATTTTGTTCTTTATTGCAAGATGAATTTATCACGCATTCAGAGAATTACGCTGTTTGAGGCTTATTGAGAATGTAAATCATATAAAAGATGTAAAGAATTTTGGTTACATAAATATCCAAATGACGCAATACCGAGTAAATATACACTATATCGACTTACTCAACAATTTGTTGCATTATTAGAAGTGAATGAACGAGACTCTTGCTTCCAACAAGACGTTTCAACCTGCCATTCAAGTTATGAAACCATGGGCATGCTTCAATATTTTTTGGCGATAGACTCATCTCAAGAAACCTTTGGCCGCTTCGTTCCCTGATCTGTTCATCCCTTACTTTTTTTCTGTGGGGATACTTAACGAACAAAGTTAATGAATATAATCGCCAAACAATAGACGATCTGAAAATTGCCATTACTCAAAGATTACAAGAAGTCACTCCCAGCATCTTGAAACGCGCTTCTAAAAATATGCGCAAACGACTTCAGCTTTGTCTCCAAGAAAAGGGCGGAAATTTTAAACATTTATTATAAGTGTGAGTCCAAATTTTTTTCCTACGTTATGTTAAAAGTGCTTTGTACCATTAGCATAAAAATAATCGTTTTAAAGTTTGTTGATTTTGTATAATAAATTCACGAATTGTCAGTACGGGAACTTTAAAGAGATCCTGTACTATGTGCCTTTCAGTTCGACATCTCTGGGTAGATGAATTCCCACGTTCATACAAGTTCTGAGGTTTTTGACTAATGAACCAGGCGACGAAACTTTCTGAACCACTTACCTCACGTCGAAACGTCAACGGGACACTTACCCTACACAACAAATACACATCTTCTTTTGGGTCTGCAAAGCATTGTTGCCCTTTTTCGGAAATAAAAAAAAAGTCATCGTATATTGAAAATGCTCCTTATTTTCGGGCATTTTAACTGCTTAACACAATAAAGAAACAACACAACCCGATTCATAACTTTTTTCCCAAGTACTCTTTAAAATTTCAAAGATCAAAACTTCACACGTGTGAAGTAGATAATAATTCGGTTTTGCTAAGCAATTCCATCCAGCTTCAAAAAGGGGATGAACTTTCACACCAACCCGATATCAACTATCTTTACATTCACGAATTTGGGACACATAAATACGCCAACCTGGCTTTAAAACGAATTTAGAATGAAAAAAATAAAACAATCTGCTGGTTTTTACACCTGTTTTTAACCACTTATACCTATCGCGAAACAAATACATTTTAAGGAAAGCATGAATAAATTGTATTTAGTATCTTGTGCTTACGTAAAATGTAAGTGTATAAACTTCATTTGAAAATGCAGGTCGAAGAGTCAAAAAATGCTCTTTTATACGATTATTTTCTGAAAAATTATTTTAAAAAGTACTAAGAGATGCGCTACTTTGGTAGTAAACTTAAAATAGAAAAAAAAAAAAGAAAATAGAAGTAACTAATGTTCTTAAAAGCAGTTTATAAATGCAATATGTTGGGTTGAATAAAAAATAAAACCTAGCATATCTAAATATTCTACTTTATTTCTTCCGTGCATATGAAAAATGTATATCCAGGAATGTTTTTCTACCTACTAAGGGCATCTTTTTTCCTGAGATATTGTATTTTCACTTTGGCTCAGTTCTCTTATCTTGGAACTGTGAAAGAGCCCGAGTAAATCTAATCTAGCATCTGATCACAGTAATTTAAGTATTTTCCACGTGTGTCTTAAAACTTTCCATTTGCAGCATTCCTCTGAGAATGCCATTAGAGCTATTGGAATCAAAGGTCCATTCAGTCTTGAAATTCAAACCTTTCCAGGCATACAATGTTTTAGTAAGAATATTCAACTTCGATACACATATTTATGGTTATATACATTTAATTAAATAAAGTTTAATTTTGAAATTTTCTGGATCCATTGATGAGTGTTTACCGCTTGTTCCATTATCAACAAAATTGTTGTATTTTCCAATTGACTTTAAACTATGCAATAGATGCCTGCAGTTTCCAGTAGTTACAATCATGATAGTCTTCTCTTGACTTTACAACCAATTAAAAAATTAACAACAGTATCGCATTAATTATTCAACTCTTCACGAAATTTATAAGATTTGTTGGGTCAACCTCCAAATCTATCCATTTTTATAACATCACATGACTCCAGATTCATAACAAATATGTACAAACATCCTTTTTTTCAAATCATTATTGGTTTAAATTATAAACTAATGTGGGTACTGTAGCGTTAAGGGCATCACAGCAATACAATAGAGTTGAACTAAGCATATTACCTTATTAAGCAATTTATTTCACTTGAAAGGTTTTCAATAACAATTGGAAAAATATTTACAAAACCATTATTGGTTTAAATTATCAACTAATGTGGATACTGTGGCGTTTTGGGCACCACAGCAATACAATGGAGTTGGACTAAGCATATTACCTTATTAAGCAATTTATTTCACTTAAAAGGTTTTCAATAACAGTTGGTAATGGTAATGGTAATTTTAGTTAACGTCGTACTAGAGCAACACAACGGGCTATTTCAATAACAGTTGGAAAACTATTTACAGATTATATACATTGGACAATCGATGAACTAATGTTCATGAAGAAATCACAAGTTTCCTTTTCACAGTTTGTCTTTTGTTCCCTGGTGTTTGACTTCACCGTATATCTGTCTAAACGACATCCCCTTCCTTGCTACCATGCGCTAAGGCCCTCTGCCCTCGTCTCCCTTTTCCTTTTTCGGGGTTCCCCTCCCTCTTAGAATGTTGATCGGGAGTTTTTCCAATGACACTTGCAATACCCGTAAAGACGTCAACCCCCCACACGTGGATGATGGAACCGTTAGAAAGTCATCTGCGAGAGCAGGTGCCAAGTGCATGAAATCGGCACCGACTGTCACACGTGCTCTTTATTTTGTTGAGTGTCGTCTGCTTCCCTCTCGTAGCCGGCCCACGATTATCTGCGTGTCGAATACGTCTTTTTTTCTAGACGTCACAATACCTCATTGTCAGAGTAACTGAGCGATGTCTAATTTGATTAAAAGTATGCGTAGTAGTGGCCAAGAACGTAGGGACACTGCACATCTAAATTGGACATGGACATTTACGTACAATACAATACAAAATTCCAAAACACACGCCTCACCGTCCGCTTCAAAACACGCCTGGATCTTTCGCCCTCGTGCCGAGAGAAAAAACCTCATTTCCTCCTCCCTGTCTTCCCATTCTCCATCCCTGTTTCGGGACATGGTCCCTGTCGGGGTAAATTTATATCCGCTTCATTATCAACGTTGGAAAAGACATGGAATTATTACACTCATCATATCAGTTCTCATTTTGTCCTGATAAGTTTTTTAATTTCTGATTATACAATTTTTTACTTTTTGGTAATTTTACTAACGTTTATAATACGGCAGGTAGACAATTATTACCACTAAAATTTCGTTTACTCCATTGGCATGGTATAGATCTGTGTACGGTGAATGTTATCCACCTTTTAAATGACCGCTGGCATCGATCACCATTTACAAGCTGTCAGCGACTGACCTTCTAGCCGATCCCTCCTTTTGTTTGGTACCCTACCCTGTCGATTGTGAGGTGTGAACGCTTTGGAGGAAAGGCAGAAGATCGCTCTAGTGATACACGCCACAGAATACTATGAAAGGAAAGCGTCAGTCGTAAATGCCTCGTAAAGCTCTATCACTCAAGTTTGGTAATTATATAAGGGGGTTTGGACATGCAGGCGAAAGAGACGTACTTGGTGACTATTGAAAAAAATCCAACCGTCGTAGCGTAAAGATTAACTTTGGTAGGAGGGGATTTAACTAACGTCGCTCTAGAGCAACACGACTGGCTATTGGTGACGATCCGGAAGCACGCACCAATGAAAAGATCAGAGGACAAAACCACGTCATTTTGATCCACAGTCAGATGACGAGGTTATACTTAAGCTGACACCCCACTCACCAAACCTCCACACCACGCCAACGTGAAGACATCTGAGACCATTAGAAATTTAACGTGCATCAGCTTCCTATATACCCTATGGTCTTTGTCTGCACCGAGTTTCGAACTCTCAACCCACTGGTCGCTTATCCGTTACTATTCCCATCGGGCTAAGACGCCGCACTAACTTTGAAGTAACCCATTTGGATTTATGCAGTCCGTCTTTTGTTTTACCCGTTTCTAAATGTCCAGGTAGTTTATCTTCGGGTCAAAAACTGTCCTGAAGTGTCCAGCCTTTTGTGATAAAACCTATTCCAAACCTGTCATCACTTCTGGGCAAGGTACGAATTGTTTTTCCTTTATGGATTTTTATTCCCCTTGGAGCCCGGAAGCAGAAAGTGTTTAAAACTGCGACGTACGTCGCATAACAAAAAAAGTCTTTGTAAGTAAATTAATTTTGATGTTTTATTATAAATAGGTAATACAAATTTTGCCGGTAATTGTGTTTTAATTCTGCTTTCGATTTTAATGCAGTTTTTAAAATTAGGTTAAAATGCCTGCAGAACAATTGCAATTGACTGGAGTTGTGTTGAAGAACACTGAATATAATTCTGCACCTGGGCCTTGGAGTAAGTAGTAGCGAATTTTTTTTCGATGTTGTATCGCATCCTTCGCAAAATTTACCCAGACTTAACAAGATACGTCGTCGAAACACTTAGGTATGAACAGCAATCGTACATAATGTGACGGGTGAAAACGAGGTCCTTTTTAGACGAGATCTGTGAGGTTTCTCTTTTATGACTTACCAGAAACTTCAAACATTGTACTACTTTATTTTGAAACTAGGTCCAACCAAACACCATCATGCACACACAGTGGGCGTTAAATCGGTTGTGTTCTCGGTACAGCTGTAGTCTACGTTTATAGCGGTGGCAACGGTCTTGGCGACTTTTTTGGTGCACTCTTAAAGTTTCCAAGGAAATAATTTTTTAAATTTTTTTTCTTTCACAAATATTTTTCTTTTTACAACGCTAAATGAAAACTTCACACACATTTAAGACATTTGAGAGCGTTTTGAAAGAAATATTTTATTTTTAAATCCTTCACAATAAGTAAAAATTTTTAACTGAAATTCTTTATACAGTTCTATTTACAATGAAAAATGAAAGCTTCATAACACATTTGTGAACGTTTTGAAAAATATGTTTTTAAAAACGTCCACAAAAAGTAATGAGCTTAAAGTGAAATTAAAAAAAAAATAAAGTTATTGGTTTTAAGGGAATGCAAGAAATAATATTACCTGATACGTCACAACTGTAACATGAAAAAAAAATCATAATAAAAGAAAATGTGCAACTGGAGAAAAATCATTAAATGAACTAATGAAATCAAAGAAAAAAATTTAAACAGACCAATGCAATCAAAGGATATTTTAAAATTAAAATAACTAATGGAATCAAAGAAAAAATTTCAAACGAACCAATCAAATCAAACGACTGAATAACGGATTTTGAAAGAACTTTCTTGAATAATCAAAATGAAAATTTAAACTTTCCGTTTGCCGAGGTTTCCATGAAAACCGCAATAACCTTAAATCCACTTGGGTTGCCTTAACCTACCATAACTCGCTACTAGAAGCGCGCCAAAAAATCGCCAAGTCCGTTGCCACTACTATAAACGTAGACTGCAGCTGAACCGTGGTTTCAAATGTCATGTTTGAGTGGTGGGGATGTTTGGAGAGTGGTGTGCAAGCTCAGGTGTTGACCTCGTCATCTGACCGTAGTTCAAAATAACCAGTTGTTGATCTGGGATCTTTCCCTTCTAGATAAACTTTGGACCATCATTAGTAGTCCGATGTGTTTCTCTGATGCAGCTTCAATGAAGTACCTACTTCAGATCTTGTTTTATTGTATACTACAATTTTAAACTTTTAACGATAGTTTTATTTATCATGTAGATTTGTCATGTCTAGCCAATCCCTAAAAGCCATAAATGAAACACTCTAAAACCTCTAAAGCCAACCAAGTCAACGTCTGGATCGAAACTCAATTACTTTTGCTACATTTTACATTTTTTCCTTCTAGCTATGTGATTTTGTTTGTTGGTAGACCACATTGCTTAAAAAAAGTAACCTTACCAAGCATCTATTGTCATCCGTCTGGATCAAATCTGAAGTGCTACTCCCGGTTCAACAATTTTTAAAGACTAGAACAATTCATTTCATGCCGTTGTTCTAGCTGAACCGCTTCGTGGCAACTCACTTTTGCAGGGCACTAAATCAAACATTATTGATTGTTAGTTCCCGAAAAATAATTAAATTGGTTAAACATCGTAATTGATAACATTGCCCTAACCCTGTTATGAAGATGCACGGATGTGTGCCGGCGATAAATTCCAATTTATATTCCACTAACGTTCGGTTATGAATCCCATAAATTCCGGAATATTATTCTTTTCCATCTAGTTCAGAGGATTGCCTTGTTTTTTTTGCAGAAGTGGGTCAGGTGAAGCTATAATCAAAGCATATTGCAGGTAATAAAACTCGGATTCTTTCCCGTCTAATGCTTCCTGGCGAAACGGGGCAAAGGATAAAGTGCGCTGCATTAAGACGTTATTGTGAAACGCGAAAAGTTCTCTCACTAGTAATTGCAAGGTTAGACTTAAAGGTCGTAACTCAAAGACAAGTCTGGTAACAACAAACCGAAAGGGAAAATGAAAAGTGAAAAATGGTTGGAAAGGAATCTCTCTGAAATGGATTCTGAAAGTTTATTCAAAAGTAGTGCATCCATTATCATACTCATTAACAGATGTTTCTAGCGTTATTTTTTATTCATATGATTTACTGGTAGGGGCTTGTTTCAAAACTAGACCAGTCTGCATGGAAAGTAGTCTACAAAAATTCTACTTCAAATGAAATTTAGATGAAATAAATTTAAATTTTGTTTCGAACTTTGGAGTAAAATATTAAATTGACACGAAATTGCGTGCACATTTTAACCAATTAATTAAGAGACAAAAGTTTTTGTGTTCGATTAAAGTTCTTTAGTTTTCTGTTTAAAATGTTTATTATTTTAATAAATTGTGTTTCTTTTTCATCACACAAATCGCCACCATAAAGTATACGACTTAAAATGGCAGGTAAGTCAGAATAAAGCAATTTTTAAGTGTAATTATGCCATTATTGAAAGAATAATGCCGTTATTGAAAGAATAATAATGTTTAAAAATTCCGAACTAGAACTTTCAAACATTAAAAAATTCTTTGTCATATTGACAGAAGATTGCGAAATTCTACAATGTTGCATGCCGGATGCAAGAGTGCGACAAGTAAAAACATATTTTTTGTTTACTGTGAGTGTGAGAGCACTGGCAGTTTTTATTAATTGAGTAGAAGATGAAAAGAACTTGAGAAAGGGAATTCCAAATTTACCTCAAATCGTCATTTGTAGTAGTAACATTAGTGTCACCTTTCGTCATTTTGTAGCTTTGTAATACAGCAAGGATGTGATGTATGTGAAATGTATTACATGAATGCATATGCATGTGTAGGATTTGTGTCCAAAATAGGTTGTAGAAATTATAAAGATGGCGAAAAGTGTTAAAATATTATTATATTCTACGAAAAATGTAAGTGATATTTTGATCATCTCTTCAATCAGAGTAAAGCAATATATATATATATATATATATATATATATATATATATATATATATATATATATATATATATATATATATATATTGTTCACCCAAAATTCAAATGGCGTCGTGTTTATACTACCCCGAAAAGTGGAGTTATGGTACGTTGAAATTTTGGGAGATATTTATCCCACAAATGAGGATCATATTGGAAATAACGGAAATAATCGCTCCCTTCGTTCTTTTAATTTGTCCGTTCGTTCGTGGAAGTCCGGTAGTCATATGATGCAGTTTAATATTCTCGTCAGAGCAATATTTGCTGAACTCTTCAGAAGTGAATGCTGTAGCACGGTTGGTGATGATTTGAGATGGATTACCAAAAATAGCATTTTGGAGTTCTGACTTAGCTGTAACTTCACTAGATGTTGTAGATTTCGACGGATAAAGCCATACAAACTTACTGAAAGAATTGGTGACTTCTTTAAAAGAGGCAGGACGCCTTGTTTACTAGTCTTGAGGTTAGCTAATATGCATGTAAACAAATTTTTTATTGTTCCAATTCCTAAGCTGAGGAACGAAAAACTGTATATGCTCTTCTGTTCGTTTCACAGCAAAATTAACTTTTTCATGTTCTTTCTTAACCATTTCTGTTTGTATAGAAGATGAAATTAAAAGTATTGTGTTGGTACAAACGTTCGTCGAGTTTCTTAAGGCTAGATGGCGTTACAACACGAAATCGAAATATTATCTACTTCAAAACACGTGTAAAGTTTAGAAAGGAAAGTTTGAAAGAGAAAATTTCAATGAGTACTAGGGAAAAAATTATGTCATTGGGTTGTGTTTAAATTTTGCCAAGCATCGGGCGATTTTAGTGACATTAGATTTGTAGGGACGACACGTTTCGTCAACTCACATGAAAAATGCGTTGTTGAGATCAATTAAACTGAACATTCACGCATGTTGTAATTTGTCGAGGATGGCGTCAATAGGAGGCAAAGGGTAGTGATACTTTTCGATGATGCGGTTTAAAGGTCGATAGTCAATTCAAAGGTGATGACTACCATTTATCTTTTTGACTGCATCCACCGAACAGGCATATTCCGAAGAACCGATAGAAGAAATGTGAAGAAATACTTGAAGAAACATGTTAGTAGTTTTTATTTTATATTCTCCATGTTGTGGTGTGTATGTGTATATAATGACGGCTTTGTAAATAACTCCAAAATACCATAAAAGCGAAGCTTGATTGCTATTTATATATTTGAGTTATTCTATGAGTTGGAAATATCAGAACATGATTTCTTTCGAATAGATGTTTCATGGTTTCAACTGCCGATTGTTTAGCTAAACAATCCAGATATATGAAAAACGACGCATTAAATCTGGTATCTCTCTACGATGCGAATACTGTGGTGAGGTGTTGATGAGATTAATCTTTCTGTAGTAAAAAATAGTTACTGCCGACGCAGCAGGATTGAAAACTCGCTTTTTTTGCTCGATTGTTAGACGGTTTCCGGTGAAAGTACGTATCAGAAAATTACGAAATTAACATAATGTGTTCAAAATTGTACAGGGAACACGACGGAGAAATTTTTTTTCTATGCGGCTATTAGTTTAGGGTGCATTAAGTGTCAGTCGAAAAAAGCGACACTTCTAACGCGAGTGAGCAAAACACGGACAAATTTCCAGTCTTCAGCCATGAGTTTTTTTATGTTTACCTTTAGACATAAATTTTTGCACCTCGCCGAGTTTTTTTAGAAATTTCAATTTGGTTCGTAATAATGTTTTTTTTTTTTTTTTTTGAAATTCGGGACATTTTTGTTACTTTTTTGTTTCAACTGTTATATCTATAGCTTATTTCTATTAGTTTTTATACCTAAAAACATCGCAGTAAACCTTAGAATGTACTCTTTCTTATGGTAGTTATTTTTGGAATTGGTTTATAAATAAATTCGATGCGATTAAAAGTTGATCACACAACTATCGTATTTCTTAGATCACAGAACGAAAGCGTACTTCTATCTTCACGGAAATGAAGGTTACATTTCTTACTAACGGGTTTGCCATATATCAAATTCATCCTAGCAACAATCATTGGCAAACAGTGGCGGACTGCGAATTATTAAGATAGTTTCGCCGCCGCATGAGATCGACTCTGCGAAAGGAGTGTTGGTTTGCGAGGATTGGCGAACAGGGGGCGGAGCACCCTTGTCATTTAAACAGTTTGTGATTCAGTGAGATAAATGCAAAAAAATAATAGCTAAAACTATTGGGTTGAAACAAAAGTTCGTTCCGTTTTATTTTTTGACAAAGATTGAAGAAAAATGATTTTATTTATATAATAAAAACTATATTTAATCAATACAGTATGTGACGTTCTGTTCGATGACTTTTCTCCTTGTTTGAGTTAGCTGTATCATCCCGGCTTTTAGAAGTTCTGTTTCTGGCTAAAGAACAGATCCAAATGGCGAAAAGAACTGAACCACTTACGGCACGGTGAATCGTCAACGGCATTCTCATCATAAACATATATTTTATGGCATTTTCGAAATTAAAAATGCACAAGCGATCGAAAATGCTCCTTACTTACCGCCATTTTTAATGCTTAACACAACTTAGAAAACACAACCCAATTTGTTTTCCCATGCACACGATGAATTTTCTTCTAGCAAACAACATATCAAAACGTGACACGTGTGAATTTTTTTTTGCGATTTAATGCGATCTAGTTACAAAAACGGGTTCAACGTTTGCTCCAACCCACTATCACAAAATCAAGAACTCGTCTTCTTTTAGAAGTGATTTTAAATCGGCATAACATTATCAAAACTGAAGTAATTACCGTGAAAATAAACTCATCATGCAACGCTTGCCATACCATTCTGGAGGCATGGCAGAGTTGGATGAATCTCTTCTGGAAAAGCTTTATTCTGATAGAATTCTTTAAGGCTGTAATATCTGCTCACGTTCCATTTGACTCCTGGTGAACAAGCCAAAAACTAACCAACATAAATATGAAAATATGAGTCATCGAGCAATGAAACGTTTCATATATAAACCCGCTCCTTCAAATTTATAAAAACTAACCATATTCCTTTCAAACCTTCCAAAAACCTTCAAAACACGCTGCACTCCCAAGAACGAACACTTTGAGGATCTTCCACTTCCTTCGAATTCTTAAAAACTCGAAAGGTGACATGACAGCTCAATAGAAGCAATTTTCTCCGACATTCTGCATGGATATATCTATATATGCATGGTGACCCTTTTTTAAAAAGCTGAATAGAATATTGAGAAGAATAAATACTTTATCGCCTCAAGAAGAAGTTTTTTTATAGCCGTAGGAAGGAAAGTATTCTTACTATGTGGTTGGGGTTTTAAGTTTCGAATGATCTTAAGATCACGATTGGCTTGCTATATTGTTACATTTTAAAGCAAAGATTTTAATATGAACTAACACTTAAAAATTATAGAATAGCGCTCAAATGGTCATAATTTAAATTATAGCCTAACTACTTACAATTGCTTTTCAAAAGTGCCATGCATCAAATCTTTACGTGATTTCGACGAGAAATCTCGTCCATCAAGATTTTACTAGTGACTGGATATCTTGCCATTAAGATCTTGCTAATTTGGTTACGATAAAAAGATCAAGATATGACCAATCTCTTATTTAATGCCAAACTATCTCGTCCTCCAAATCTAATCACTTTTAAATATTAATGACAAGATACTACGTGAAGACAAGCGAAGACCAAGGGGGAAAAAGCATTCATGTCCGTTGACATGAATTTTGAGAAAAATGAATGTTTTGTTTGTGTAACTTCAATGATAAAGAAAATATTATTAATAAATCATACAAACAATTCCTTATAAACTATTAACTTTTATTAAACAAAATTTGTATTAAAAACCCAAAAATATATATACACAATAGGAGAGAAACGAATTTTCAAATTTTTTGGGGTGACATAAATTTTTCATCCCCAGTTTCATCTGTTAATCTTGGGAATACATCTTCGTCGCTGTCGTAATCATTAACATTAGTAACATCATCAATCCCAACTAATTCATTGTAAAACGTTTTGGACTCGTGGCGGCTGACTATGGGCAGAACCTGTTTGTTGAAAATGATGAAACTCAACTGACGTTTGTAGTAAACATCACTAGTAGTGATGTTGGACGTGGGAAGATTTTTTTTTGATAATCCATCACTATTGCCTCTAAGCATTCATCTTTCGCTGCTATTTTTCTGTTTTTCTTCTTTAACGAATAAAACTTTTCGCTCTTCCTCAAATGAAGTTATTTTTTCGTCATTTTATTTTTCGTGTTCTGAATCAGCTTTGCTTTTTCTTGTCCTTACCAAGGTTTTCCGATTTTTTAACAATTATATAAATTTTTGCTTTCAATGTATCGCAGAGACTACAGGTGTCCTTTCTCGGGTAACCGAATCCGATGTTAAACTTAGAATTAAAAATATGGAAGAACTAATGGATGAAACCAACAGGCCGTCGTTACAAGGGACAAGAACAAACATGAATAAGCCTGAAAAAGGAAATTGGACATAAATGCTTCTTCCCTCTTGGTGCGAGGACAAAAATTGTTTTTCCCCAGTACACAATATCTTTCCTCTGTTATATTTACAGACATGAATACTTTTTCTCCCAAAGCGATTCATAACGTAGAAGCTATTGCTATTGCCCACTAGATGGCATTATTAGTTTAATATTAACAAAAAGTGGACATAAATGGTTTTTCCCCCCGGCTCTTCAAGCACACAATGAAGGGTTAAACAATATGGTAAAGTACTTTACGTTAAATTCTACAGTTAAGTAGGTATTTTAACTAGCAACGCGCTGGAGCATCACAAGGTCTATTCATAAGGCTCCGGTACGGAAACCGACCCGAAAGTAAAGTTGAAAGGACAACACTACGTAATTTTGAATCACAGTCAGATGACGAGGTCACTCTTGAGCCGTCATCCTATACTCCACACTTACACACCACGTCAACGTGAGGACATTTGAGACCGCGATAGACTTAACGTTTAAACATCCCATTTTGTGCACGACGGTTTGGGGTTGGATTTGAACTCACAACCCTACGGTTGCTAATCGTTATTCTTCCAACCAGGATACCGCATCCCTATGACAAAGGGTATCATCAAATTGTACAGAGCACGTAACTTTCTAAATTTATGTAGGATCCATTGGATCGAGATCTGTACCCATAACCTTGCTTTGTTAACCTGTTAATTTTTAAGTCGGGCTAAATTGTGTACTGATGCACGTTAAATCTGTTTGGCTTCAAATGTGGCTACGTTGGCGTGGAAGTATGAAGAGGGGTGTTCCAGCTCAGGAGTTGCCTTATCATTCGACCGTGGTTCCAAATTACATGGTGTTGTCCTCGGTTCTTTCCCTTCGGTTTTGATCCCACACTGGCGCCGATAGACCGTCGTGTTGCTACACTACGACTTTAAAAACATACCTACGTACCAAACAATGATCTTATAATGACGAAACAGTACGTAAGAGCTGAATAGATTTTCCAAATAATCCTTTTACGAACCTTCTCAAAAGAAATATAGAAAATAACCATTAATTAACATTACAATCGTCTCTACAAAATGATGTACTCTTTCGTGATACCTAACATATCAACTGATCTCCGAACATTTATATATAACTAAGCTACAGACGAAACTGTATTATACGTATGCATATTTCTATTATATGTGAATGAACTCTGTAAACTCTTTGTTTAGATTTTAATTTTTATTAGAGTAAAACCTTTTATTATAAGTCGTTATTACCATACAAAGAAATCATTCATTCATAGAACACATATTCATTTATTCATTAACTTAAGGTGAATGAGCCCATATTTATCCTTTGAAGTAAAACATGCATGATGCTACTGAAACATTTCCTATACTTGGAGACTGCTCGATTTTTATTCAAGTAATTTTATGTACTAGCCGTGCTGCGCCAATACCTCCTAGAGATAAGATCCTTATCTCTAGGAGGTATTGGCTGCGCCGGCGAACGCTCGGTGGTGTGTAATAGTGCCTTTTTAAAACTTTTTTTACACACCGTAATTAATACTGTTTTGATTTGCATATTTTATTTATTTTTATGAAACAGTTCTTTAAATCATTGCTTATTCAATCAAATATTTAAGGAAAGTTGGTCGAAATATACATATACCGCTACAAAATTACCCTTGTCTTGTGATATTTTGCAGGAAATAGACATATCATTAAAATCTAACTCCCAAATAATATTTCTGCAATAGGTAATATACCGGAACACATAATGCAAACAAAAATAAAATTCCAATCCTTGAAAAAATGCAAAATTCTGAAAAAAAAACATACGTATCTATTCAAACGTGTTGAATTTCGACTTCCTGAATATATTGTGAAATAGAATAATGCGACAAAAGAATTTTCAACGATATTGACAAAGACAATAAGGATTTATTAACAAAAAGAACACATATTTATAATACTTGGGAATCCACAAATATGTCCGTAACATATCGCAGTCAACGCAAATACCCAAACATGGAATTCTAAATCAAATTAAAAAAGTAAACATTAATTCTGACGTGGCCAGATACCGGGTAGCAAAATTACGTTTAAATTACTTTTGTATCAAAGGAAGAAATAAAGTCAGTTCAAACATAAATATTACAATTTAACTCCTTATTTTGCATAGAAATTGACCTCGGTATTTGAAAACAGCAAGAATTCTAAATATCTGGGTTATTTTATTAAAGTTGATTGTTGCCATTCGACGATACACAAATAACGTCGATTTCGGGTCCACGTACGTTAGTGTTTTATATATATAGATTTGGCATTCACCACATAAAATTTATAACTTCTTTATTTCGTGTTTGCATTGTTACTTTTGTTCATTTCTCCATTTTCATGAAATTGATTTTTTTCAGTATGGCAGCATGAATAGTTAAACAGTAAAATAAGAAAATAAAGCATTGTAAGTTAATTTTAGAAGTGAAGGCAAAGTAAATACGATGTTTTTGAAAATGTGCATCCCGGTCTAAATGTTCATGTTGCTCCCAAACTGAAAATCTTCGTATAGTCCTTACGTGAAGTTAAACGTCTTCAACATATTCAAAATATGTTAACTTGCCAAAAATTGAACATACAACACCGAAAGTTTTAACATCTTTATTAAATTTCCATGCGAAGTCAGTTGCATTGCAAAATTTATCCAGACAAGCAATAGAATTCGATCAATGTAATCACTTTCGAATTACCAATGCAGTAGAATATGGTTTTACTCAATTTCAACCCACCAAAAAGTATTTCCTAGTTGTGATACGTTGCACTTTATGCATACAAATTAAACATCGTCAGTTAACCTTATGCTGCATCTGAGAATGTGAACCCCCTGTACGAATGACACTCATGTTCGTAATCCCAATGTTCTGCACGAAAGTGTACGTTTCTAACTCATTCGTATAACTAGCGAAAATCGAACATAAGAAAGATCAAATAAGGGGGAATTGTGACAAATAACGACAATTTCTATACTTACACAAGTCCTCTTCCGCTACAACTCAATAAGACCATATATAGATATCTTTCCATAAAGCAATCCAACTCGATACCGTCGCTTCTGTACACACCTTCACTTTCAGCTTCATGAAGTTTCCGCATGGAGTTCCGTTGACAGCAGAACTCTTCCTGAAAAGCAAAAGAATTCGATTGATGAAATCAAGTCCCGGTCACCAATGTAATATAATATGATTAGAGGGAAATTAAATCCACCAAAATGTGTTTTTGCGGTTGAGATACGTTGCACTCCATGCATACAACAACACTTCGTTCGTAAAATTTCTGTCTTCTGCATGATGCCTTGAGAATTCGAACCCCTGATCAAACGACCCTCATGTTCCTAACTCTAATGTTCAGCACGAAAGTTTACGTTACTCATTCGAGTAGCGTGCCAAAAATCGAACATAAGAAAGAGGGTGCGAATTGAAATAAATACCGAAAATTCCAATACTTTAACACGCCCTCTTTCCCTCCAACTCAAAAATCCAGAAGACCAAAAACAGAAGAGTTTCCATGAAGCAATCCAACTCGGAACCGCCGCTTCTTTACACACCTCCACTTTCATCTTCATTAAATTTCCGCGTGAAGTCCCTCCGCCTGCAGAACTCCTCCAGAAGAGCAATAGAATTCGATCTGCCCGAGACTCCAACTCGCTCGAATAAGTCCGGCTTCCGAACGAAACAAAGTCGGATAAATCAGGCAAATGATTTAGTAATGGCGGGGAGAGCAGTTGGCAGAACGTTAAAGTAAATTATTATTGTTATTCATTGCGGGCCATTAGGCAATTTTATTTGCCACGCTTGAAATAGTTTCGTTAGGCCGGGCTGCGAGCCGCAATTTACGACGCTATTAAAAGTTTAAATTCTATGTTGATAAAATGGATACCATAAATTAGGGACTGGTTTATTCGATGATGGGCAAAGGGAACTTTTCAGAACTGTTTTCCACCTTTTCAAGGGGGTGGTCTTTCTCTTTCGTTCTATGCTACGATTCTCGCCTCTCTTCGTGAAAAATGAGAATAATTAATTACTATAAAAATATAAACGTTGCGATTCTGGTATTGTTTGGTGGATTGAAAAAGGAAATTTTTCAGGACAGTTTTAGGGTCGATCCAATTCTTTTGGATTTAATACAATTAATTCTAAGCTCCGATTCGGGTGTTTTGTAGTATAATATATGAGGTTTTTGATATGAGGTTTGTATAAAAAACATATAGAATTATTTATATAGTACCATTCTGCTATACATTAAGACTAAGGATTATCCGATCTTCTGAGTTTCGTCATCTGACCGTGGTTCAAAATTACGAGGTGTTGTCCTCTGATTTTGGACTGATCCCGGACCGTAGTCAATAGCCCGTCGTGTTGCTCTAGTACGACGTTAACTAAAAATTACCATTAACAATTACCGATCTTCTTAGTTTTGCTTCCTGTTTTTCGGTAGACAGGTATTTTAATTAACGTCGTACTGGAACAACAACACGGGCTATTGACGACGATCTGGGATCAATCTTAGAAGGAAAGGTCAGAGAACAACACCACGTAATTTTGAAACACGGTCAGATGACGAGCAACACCTGAGCTTCCTGTTTTGGGGATAAGTGAGTGGTAGGTAGGTATTTAAATTAACGTCAAACTAGAGCAACACAATGGGCTATTGGCGAAGATCCGGGATCAAAGCCGAAGGAAAGATCCAAGAAAAATTCGAAGTTCGCGAAGTAATTTAATCCAAATTTCTCATTAGATGCACGACAACTTTTTTGCCTTGGTAGATAAGCATTTTAATTAAAGTCACACTGGTGCAACACAACGGGGTATAGGAAATATTCGAGGACAGCACCACGTTATTTTAAACCTCGTTCGGAAGGTGAGGTCACACCTTAGCAAGTGTCCCACTCTACAACCTTCCACAAACGCCAACGTGAGGACACTTGAGGCCTCGGCAGATTAACGTGCATCAGCCCTCCCCCCCCCCTTTGTACAAGACGGTCTTTGGTTGAATTAGAGCTCGCAACACTAAGGTTCTAATCCGTTACTATTCTTACCAGGTTGTCGTAGCCCTCGTACTCATTCGAGTATTTGATAGTTTATTAAGAGGTTTTGGTAAAAACAGTGTGCATTTTCTATAAAGTACTTTTATGCTACATTAAGATTAATTAAAAAAAATATTAATATGAGTTTTGCTTTCTTTTTTTTTTGGATAAGTGAATGAAAACTTTTTAAATTCGAGATGTAATGTAATCGAAATTGTTTGTTAAATAAACGAAATTGTTATATTATGTCGTGTTTAAAGTCTTTACAACCTTTTTTTCACTTCGTAAATTCACATATGGCTTCTTCTAACGCGTGTCTCGAGGTCAGCTTTCCGTAAGCATGAAATTAGGTTTTCTTATTCCTCTAATTCAAGTTTCTATCTTTGCGATCAGTTGAAGATAGAGTGAAAATTTCAACGGATTTCAAATCAGCGTAAAATTCTACGGCAAATCGATACCAAAAACAGATTTCTTATTTAATTATTTACCATTTGATTGTTTAATTATTTATTAAATAAATAATTATTTATTTAAAGAAAATCACATTCAAGGTATCGATCTGCTGTAATATTGTCCGCAGATTTCAAATCCGTAGAAATTTTCAAAAAATCTTCAACGATCGCAAAGATAGAAACTTGAATAGAGGAATAAAAAACATAATTTAATGCTTACGGAAAGCTAACCTTCAAAACGTGCGTTAGAAAACGCCTTAGTGTATATTAAATTCGTTTATCGTTTCTTCCATCTGACACTCAAGCCACGTTCACATGAGGTGTTTCAACGCGCGTTTGGCAAGGCTAGCGAGGTCCCGCCATTAAATTATGTTTTTTTTTTCTTTTTTATTCAAGATTCTATCTATGAGACCTTGAAGAGCAGGACCTCCGCTAGCCTCGCCAAACGCGCGTCTTACGCGCATCATGTGAGCGAGACCTCACTTGATTGTAAATACTTTCCCAGACTAACTTCGTCTCTAGTCTCCGCCTCATAGAAATATTCTGAATGTAATTCTATCCTGGCTGGTGCAAACGGAGGGTTGTAAGTTCGAATCCAACCAAAGATCGTCGTGAACAAAGTGAGAGAGTACATGTTGAATCTGTCATGGCCTCAAACGTCCTTACGTTGGCGTTGTGTGAAAGTTTGTAGAAAAGGGGTTCCAACTCAGGCGTGACCTCGTCATCTGACCACTGTTCAAAATTACGTGGTGGTACAAATTTTCTTCGTATCTTTCGCATTGGAGTTGACCGTCGCAAACAGACCTTTGTGTTGCTCCAATCCGACGTTAATTAAAATACCTATCTACCAGAGGAAAGTAATGATTGTGCACACATATCCTTAATTATAATTTCACCTTAAGCTCATGACCATTGTTTGGTAAATTGAAGTAACTGGAAACAGGCACTGGAAAAGTAACTCAAAATTGAATTTCAATTAACAGGCATGATTAAATTAAGAAGATAACAATTTTTACTTTTGAATAAGAAACCACTTACAAATGGTATTTTACCTTATTCGGAACTATTCTAAAGACGAGAGAACAAAAGAGCCAAGGGGAGAGTAGGAATAAAATATTTAAATTAAAGCATGAACAAAATATTGATAAGATACCTTACGAAATTTTACAAGAATCGAATTTTTTTCTTATACCGAAATTAAATCCATAGCATTCGTTAATCGAATCGATTCTTTTCCAAAATTAACTCCATAGGCTAGATGTAATTAATTCTTCAACAGCCTCACTTTCCACTTACTTTAATTAATTCCTTACTCGCGCCAGATTTCTTATTTCGAAACACAATACGGCTTTCGGATCGGCAGATTTCGGGATTTTTTTTAATTAAATACGAAGATTAAATACAATTCCATCATAATTAGATAAATCGATTCGATGATTGAATCTAAATTGCGAGAGAGAACGATTTTTTTTCCCTCGCAGCCTTCCTTTTTCTAGAACTTGAGGGCTCGATTTTACATTCTAACAAAGGGAGATTTGATTGGAAGTTATGAATTTTCTTCTTTGGAGGCACTTCGTGCAAACTTCTCCCTCGTACGATTGGAAAACAATTTCCTGAGTCAATTAAATCCATCTCCGAAAATTCTTTTTCAGTCTCAAGGAACCGGAGGAACTTGAGATAAAGTCTGGGGAAAGAGCAGTATAACCAAAACAAAACAACACTCGAGGAGCAGAATTATAAAAGCGAGTTATTAAAAATTCTTGTTCATCCCAGACTCGTTTGGAAATTAATTCGCGGATGTAACAGTAGAAACCAGTTAAAATAACTAAACTCGGAGCGTAAACAAGCTGGGCCGATGGAAGAATGAATTTTTGAGCAGCTTTCCCCTTCTGAAAAGATCGGGAAATCACACCAGATGGAGATTTGTCGAAGAAAAAAGCCACTCACTCCCATGACTCTTTCAACACTCCCCTTTCTTCGTGTAATTGCATCTTTCTTGATAATATGAAATGAAATATGTGAGGGGATTTGGGGCAAAGGGAGCTTAATTCCTCTTTTGTAATGAAATCAATTTTCCTCCTTGGTAGTGGGAAAGCTTACGCAATCACGGGAAAGCATTGCGTACTGCTGAAAATTATCCAGACACCAACGGGGCTCTGTTAAATATTATAAATCACCAAAGTTAAGTGAAGGCAAGGCTTTTGGTGTTTTTTGAACTATTCATTTAAAACAAACTATAAAAGTGAGTTCTGAATGACATTGGAATTGCATAGCAATAAACCTATCAGGTGTAAATTGAAGGACAGCGTGGCAGGATTTGGTCACCGACTGAAAATGGTGGCAGCATTTTGTCACCGACTGAAAATGATGGCAGAATTCTGTCACCGACTGAAAATGGTGACAGCATTTTGTCACCGACTGTAAATGGTGGCCAATTTATTCAACATGAAATGAAAGATTGACAGGTTAATAGATGCGGCACCAGATCGTTGTACATAGCAGATTCTACATATTTATTCAGACGGGTAAAAATGCAGAATCCAATCCACTTTAATTTACGCCGTTTACCATAAACTTTGTTATGTGCTTAAGATTATACACATAACCTACAGTCTTCAGGAAGGCTTTTCTTAAGCTTGAAGAGTGGTTGAGAAAAACAACGGGCTATTGGTGACGAATCGTGATCAATCCCAAAGGAAAGATCAAACGACAAATTCTCGTAATTTTGAACCACTTTTCAGATGCCGAGAACAACACTCGAGGGTTAATCCCGCACTGTCACCAAAAGCTTGTTGGTTTGCTCCATTACCAGAATTAAACACCTACTTATAATACCTTATGCATTTGTTGCTGTTAATTTATATCCCCCCTTTTATTGAAAACGCAAGAATAAATAACAGCGTGATTCCTTTATACCCGTCTTACACAATCGGGCGTGTCGTTAAGAGAAAAATCCATAACAGATTGTTAAATCAACCCAGCAGTATGCGATTCAACGTAAAACTACATACTCAGCCACATTTGAATGGACTTGCAAACTATCTCGGTAAAACTCATTTCCTAACAGGGGAAAAAAGTCTCATTCATAAATCTCTTTTAATGACTCCATACAGGAGGAGACCGGAGTTGTTATCACTTGTCCGGAGGGCAGACTTCATTTAGATAGCAAGTGATTCTCTTGGCTTTGTCGGAAGCCTGGAGAACTTTATGGTTGCCAATTATGCAAAAGTTTGCCTTTTTTTCACTTCTTACAACAAAGGCAATTAACAGTTCTTTATGTTTGAGACGCGAGGCTTATTCCTGCTCGTTTTTTCCCCCCAGTTCTTTCCAAGAGTGTTTTTTCTTTCGGTGTTTTCTAGTTCCTGTTTTCCAGGGTTTTGAGCATTTAATAGCGCGTTCGTTGCGAAGAGAGATCGTTGCACGCGAGTTCGTTTCCGCCGGCAAACCAAGGACTGGTTTCAGTCTTTCTTTGGGGCTGCCGCGTAATTCGGCTCTGTTGTGAGTTTATGAAAAAAAAATATTTACTTGTTCGTAAATAAAGGAGGTTGTTTTGATTTATCGCTTTAGCTGATGATCTTTCCGTGATTTCTTCCGTTTCAGGATAAAAGCGGTTTCGGATGATTTGTCAGTTGTAGCTTGAATCGGGTTACGAAAAAATAATTTGAATTCGGATTGAAGTTTTACTTTTTAAAACGAAATGCAAATCGATGCTTTTTGTAATGTTATTAATGTTGCAGAATGGATAAATTTACAATTTATTGTGAAAGCTAAAACAGTTGTTTCTGTCGGAAAAAAAAAATTACCCTTATACAATATTGAAGGTGCAGTGATAATTTCAGATTAGTTCAAGGAAAGACACGAGGTAAGTAGTTGAACTAAAATTGCCCAGAAAAGCACAACGTGTTATTGGCAACGGTCCGTGACCAATCCCAGAGGAGAATGAACAAAGGACGATACCTCGTTATTTTTATCCATGGTCAGACGAGTTCACAACTGAGCTGACACCTCAATCTCAGAAACGTACACGTCACGTCAACTTGATGTGGAAGTTTGGAGAGTGTGGCGCAAGCTCAGGACATTTGAGACCAAAATTGGTAATTTTTAATTAACGTCGAACTAGAGCAACACAACGGTCTATTAACGACGGTCCGAGATCAATGTTTTAAAATTGTCTGTTCAACAGACCAGCACTGTATATAATACATAACCGAGAAATAAAAGAATATTTGTTTGTTATACAATATTCAGATTTCTTAAAATATCCTTCCTGCCAAAACTGATACACCCCAGTTGTTCAACATTGTTACAGGCTGTTTTACAAGTTATTTGAAGATTTATATGAGCACCATGCAAAGTTTCTCCAGTATTACCGAATGACAATAAATAGTTTTGACGAATTGTTGGGAAAAACTGGTCCATGAAAAACAATATTCAATTTCTTTAATAAGTAACTCAGTATCAATTCCTATAATATTCGTACATCGTAACCTCCGGTAGATTCATTGTCAGATATTTTAAACAAGTATTTGCAGTACCAGATCTGCCGACTATTTCAAAACTGCGACTAAAATATCGCCAGTGGGCGTATGTCCATGACTGTCTGTGTGATTCATTATGTTAGAGCAACAGCCGCGTCGCAGCGAAAATAGGAACAGTTGAAATTTTTTAATCGCTGCAATTGTTTAGTCGTAAGTTTGTGCACTTGTAGTACAAACAATGAGTTTATTTTTGCGGCTAAAAAATCGCGCGACTAGTAAACGCAAGTGGAGGCCTAGCCTAACTGTTTTGTTGTGTTATCGAGCATCCAGTGATCGTTATCTCTCAGTATTAAAAATAAGTTATGGCCGTATGATTGAAAATTTGCTTTTTTCGCTCGATTCTTAGTCGATTTCCCGAGAAAGTATGACACAGAAAATTACGAAATTATCCAGGGAACAAGATGGATAATATTTTATTATGATGCGGTTGTTCGTTCAAGGTGAATTAAGTGTCAAAGTCGAAAAAAAAGCGAAATTTCTAAGGCGAGTGAGCAAAACACGTACAAATTATCAGACTTCAGCCATGAGTTTTTTTATAGTAACTCTAAACGTAAATGTCTGTACCGGTCGAGTTTTTTTAGAAATTTCAATTTGGTTTCTGGTAATATTTATATTTGAAATTCGAGAAAAATCGGGACATTTTCGCGACTTCTTTGTTAAAACTGTCATATCTATAGCTTATTACTATTAGTTTTTAAAATCGAAAACATCACGGGAAACCTAAGACTGTACTTTTTCTAAGGAACAATTATTTTTGAAATTGGTTTATAAATGAATTCGATATGATTAAAAGTATAATTTAGCAAAGTGTAGAAATTGTTTATCGCGGAGATTAAACGTTAGATCGTTCTAGCTGGCCTTGTAAATGTCGTTGTGATGTTATGGCCCGGAAAGACGCTTGCGAGAGGAGTGTTGGTTTACGAAGCAAACCAAATGGTATTTCGCAGCAATCACAGGGGTTTGGCGAGCAGGGTGGCAATGCCCCTTAGTCTTATTGAAAATAAAAAACTTCACTCTTCACGATCCAACAGGATGGACAATCTCACAATTGGGCCCTCGGTTGGGATCTCTCTTTATCCCTCATCATCTCTTCTATATATTTCATCGTGCCTTCGAGGACATACATCATCACTATTACAAGAATTTCCGTCCTTACACTTCGAACTCTCACAAACACGTGTCATCGCTCATTAACACTGACATTTTATTCAACATCCGTGGTACATCATCTATTCTTGCTCTAATATACACCTGGATCCAAACTCCTAGCTCCCAAAATCATCACACTTGTTCTTGAATCCTACAACCCTCTCTCCCGAATATTCCACACCTAGATCCTCCGTCATAGCTCATAATCTACCAAACTAGTTCCTAAATCCTTCACCGTCCCACCTAAAACCTCCATACTCGTGCCTGAAACCTCCCTAATCGGTCCTGAATCTTCCACATCCGCTCATAAATTCTTTATCCTGGCTTCTGGATCTTTTATCCTAGCTTCTGGATTGCCTATATTAGCCTTTTGAATCTCGTATCCAGCTTCTGGATCAGGTATTCTAGCTTTTAGATCTCATATCTTAGTTATGAATCTCATACCCTAGTTTTTAGACTTTTTATCCTAGCTTCTCTGCACCTCGTATCATAGTTTCTAAATTCCATATCCTAGCTTCTTAATGCCGTATCCAAGCTTCTGTATCGCGTATCCTAGCTTCTGGATCTTGTATTTTAGCTTCTGGATCGTGTATCCTAGCTTCTGAATCCCATATCCTAGCTTCTGGATCTCGTATCCTAGCTTCTGGATCTGTTATCCTAGCTTCTGGATATCGTATACTATCTTCTGAATCCAATATCCTAGCTTCTGAATGCCGTATCCAAGCTTCTGGATGTCATATCCAAACTTTTAGATCTCATATCCTATCTTCTGCATCTCGTATTCTAGCTTCTGAATCCCATATCCTAGCTTCTGAATCCCATATCCTAGCTTCTCAATGCCGTATCCAAGCTTATGTATCTCGTATTATAGCTACTCTATCTCGTATTCTATCTTTTTGATCTCGTATCCTAGCTTTTAGATCTCGTATCCTAGCTTCTGGATCTCGTATTCTATCTTCTGGAACTCGTATGCTATCTTCTGTATCCAGTATCCTAGCTTTTAGATCTCGTATTCAAGCTTCTGGATCTCGTATCGTAGCTTTTGAATTCCGTATTCAAGCTTCGGTATCTCATATTCTAGCTTCTGAATACCGTATCCTTTCGTGTCGGAAGTCTAAGAGGCGAACTATATGACGAACCACCTGTAATTTCCAAACACTATTGACGAGTGGAATGATTTCTACAGATTTTGTAAATGGTCGTGAGCTTATTGTAGTGGCAAGATACATGCGTACCGATTTAATTAAATTACGTGTAACATTTTCTTCTTCTAAGACGGAAGAAGTAATCATACTTTATTTCTTTATTTTTTATCTGAATAAACTAACCCAAATAATTATTATCAACTGTGTCCCTTGCATTTTAGTTAATAAAAACGTAGGAAGAAGGAAGGATTTCTGAACCCAATAACCAATGAAGAAGTTGCCTTGAGCTCTTATCATGTTGACTTATATTGTCCACTGCCCTTAAAAACAAAAATTATCAATATATTTAATAATAACACAGCCCCAACACATAATTTGGTGTCGGCGTTTTTTAAAACTTATTTGATGTGTACTTGATGTCTCTTGTTTGTGTAAACTGACAGTGTATGACAATATGATAGCGTTATTTATGTTAATAAATTAAAATAAGGCTAGGGTATAAGCAATTTTTTAATTAAAAAAACCTTTTTCTTAATAAATTTTGTAAAACATTTTAATTAATTGAATAAACCATACCAACACTCCTGTAAATCTACAATACATGAATTTAAAAAATACAAATGAAAGAATAAAAAAAATGAAAGGAAAAGTTAAGTTGTTCCACTCTGAATACTCCTTTGTTTGAAATTATTAAGTGCATGACTTCCTTTTGCTTGTCTTACAGGTGTAACACATCGAGGCATACTTTTCACAAGTTCTCTGTAAGTTTGGGCAGGAATAACTCCTCCTGCCTATTGCAAGGTTGTGAGAAGAAATTGTTGTGAATATATGGGCGAGCATGACGGTGTCGTTCTCGTTGCTCCTGTTCGTCCTACGAGTGCTCGATCAGATTGAGATTGGGGCTCTGAGGAGGCCAGTCAAGCAAATTCACCTCATTTTCAGGAAACCAGTCCAGCACACGTTTTGTAGTATGACATGGAGTTCGATCGTGTTGGAAAAAACAATCATCCTCGCCGTAGTATTGCCATGGTGTAGACAAGGCCGAATTATGAGGAATGTCGAGGCACAGCGTTCATGGTACCAAGTACATAAAGCAATGGGTCGAGTTCTAACCAGGATATATGAAACGTTATTATTTTACATACTTCAGTTTTTCTCTCTCTCTCCCTTTAGGCGCCCTTTCACAACAAGCGACGCAGCCGAAAAAAGCGTCTTCTACCACGGAAGTTAATGGCGATCTCCCCTATTCTAGAAGGAACATTCTTATTGCCAGAGCGTGCCAAAAGGGAAGTGTTAATACAGGATTAGTATGCTTATATATATATATATATATATATATATATATATATATATATATATATATATATATATATATATATATATATATATATATATATATATATATATATATATATATATATATATATATATATATATATATATATATATATATATATATATATATATATGTAGGATTTAGTTAGGCAGTTGCTCCATCTAGCGTCTTAAGAAGAAATTATTTACAGAATAGGCTTACTCTAAATTCTAGGTATTCTGTGCTGTATTCTGTCCTTATTGCAAAATCTATAAAGACTGATTTCATACACATAAATTATTAGTCATTATGCAGCGAATTAATCGCATATGAACTTCTTAAGTACTCTTGGAAAGAGATTAAATTGCTAAAATCTAAATGTGCATCGAATTCATCTGGGACTATGGAATTATGCGTGCATGTTAGATATATTCTGAACCACGCTCTTCGTAATTAGTTACTGCTGTAATTAGGAGAAATCAAGCTCTTCAATATTAAAATAACTTGTTAAGTTATTTTTAATCCCCATTAGTTGCTGTCTAAGAAACCCCACTCTCCAAGCTTCCGCTCAGACCCTGCATGAGGACATTTGAGGACACGAGATATTTAACGTCCACCAGTCCCCGTGTGAACGACTGTCTTTGTTTTAAGAACGTTTCGAACTCGTAACCATCTAATTGATAATCCGTTATTCTTCTGACAAGGGCACTCCGATCCTCTTCTCGAGATGAAAAAAATTATACTAACACTAATGTAAATGTAAATCCCAGTGATTTATGAAATGGTAGATAGGTAGGGTTTTGTAATTAACATCGCATTGGAGCAACATCAAACCCTTAAATGTTGCTCATACTTAAGTTTTTTTTCGAACAGCCATTTCATATTTGATATAGGATAGCAAATATGATCCAATGAAATATTACTCGGATTTTGTTTGGGCTGGTTAATAGTAATAGAGGAAACATGCAGAATCACATAGAAATAATAATTTGGGAGATACGATTAAGAAAAAGTTTGAGATGATCCTTTAACACTCCCGTTTGTTGTCTCAACGAAATATATCGTATTAGCAAAACTGAGAAGATCTTGGTGAACGAGATATCTCGTAGTGAGAAGAAAACTCACCAGGTCTTCATCACGTCATCGCAAAAAAAAAACACGTCAATTTCTTGATGACTCATAACAAAACTGATCAGACATAGAGGGACGATATGTCGTCAAAACCAAGTGGAGGGTTAACCCTTTTGGTGGTCGTCTCCATGAGAATTCTCATTATTGGCAAAACTGAACAGGTTATGATCTCGTCATCATACAAAAGTGGCTGGCCTTGAAACTTGGTATCCGAGGACCTTTTTTTTATAGATCCGAAGCTTGGAATAAAAATTGGATATTGTCGTTGGACATTATGAAATCGGCGCGTGATTGAATATCCTCCAAGACTCTAATTAAATTTAAACATAAATTTGTATAGACACTAGTTATTATTGAATAATGTCTTCGGTTCTGCTCTAATAAGAACTAAGCTCGAATAAGAAGGAGTGGTTGATATTTTTCATACAGCTGTACATGTGTATATCAAACGTCCAAGAGACGCTATTGGTCAAATCCTGATGGAGATATATCGTCCATCAAGATCTGACTCATAATGCCATTGGACGGACAACGAGACACTCGGTGTCAAGAAGATACCATCGATAGTTTTGTGATAACGAGATATAATCTGGCAAGTATTTGTAATGACGATAGATCGCATCCATCAATTTTTGTTCAGTTTAGTTAATGACGAGGGCATCTCCTCCTTCTTCTGAATGGAAACAATCCCCTCCGTATCGAGTTACTGAAAACCCACAGCGGATTAGCAGGGAAGGTCTCTAATGAAAAACGAAAGAAGACCCGGGCATGTGGGAGGATTGCTAGGTGCGCCAGGTTATCCGAGACGTGGTCAGAGTCCCCCAACAGCCTGCACAGCCCCCGCCCAAAGCAAAAGGTGTCCGTACCAGCTCATATTTTTCATTCAACACGAGGCCACCTTGCTCACACTCTGGACTCATCATGCTTGCCTCAAGAGAGAAACCATCAGGCTCATTGGCGTTCATCGCGGTGGCGACCTTACATCTTGAGTCGAGCTGGATTGTTCTCATCACTAAGTGGCTAGACGTCACTCACAGGAAGGAAGCTCAATACCTCCAGGGCATCTACTAGTTGTGCGCCCCCTCCTCAGTAGCTCACAAGGACAGCAGACTGTTCTCTCACCCTAATGTCCGACCCGTGGGCGGTAGTACCGGGTCCATCATCCATGGTGATATGTAGAGAGAGAGAGAACTCTGCAGCCTACCAGATAGCCTATATTCGTAAGCGTGCAGGTATTAGCCTAGGGTAGGCCCGGAGATAAGCCTCCAGCCATTCTAGTTACCAGATGGCACCTTGGGGAGGTTCCTGCCGCTACTTAACCGGAAGGATAGCGGCCTGCCCCTACCCGCCGGGTCACTACTCCCGAGCGAGCCTACAGCCTTTTCCTTACCGGCCCGAACCGATGACCAGCCGTCGGAAAGTAATCCGAATCGCCAGGTACTTACCGGTCTGTGGGTTTTCAATAACTCGGTACGGAGGGGTCTGCTTCCATTCGAATGAATGAAGGTACTTACCGGTAGCCCGCCAGCCCCAGCCAGGCACCTCCGAATAAAATAAACCAGCACTCGGCCCAGAGCCGAAAACCCCACCGCCTACCATCGGCTATTCCGGTTACATGGAAACCGAGAGTACCGGTGAAAATAGCCCCCGCTCCAACCGGCATTCCGCTTGATCAAGTGACCTCACGGTCCAAGCGGCGGGTGTCTGCCTATATAAATTCCGGACCACAACTAGACACAGAAGCATGAGCACCTGGCCGACTTCCGTCGTCCCCAGCCAACGCCTTAGCGATCTCTGGTTAGAGCGGTTCAGTCACCCAGAGCATCTCCTCCAGACAACCACCCAGGAGGATTAAAACAGTAATTGTTTTTAAGATTTATGAAATTTTACTGTGTGTGATCTAACTTCCTTGCTCGCACATGTGAATCATTGAGGTATTTTCTTATTTCATACCAACAATATACTTTAGGCCCGGGAGCAGAATGGGCTTAAAATTGCGACGTACGTCGCAAAACAAACAAATTCTTTGCAGAACAATTTTTTCTTAATTTTATCAAAATTTTGGCAGATTTTTTTTAAATTCATAAATTACGATGTTTTGCAGTACAAAGCGCGCTCCCTGCTACATCTTTTTTTCTTCTCTAGCTACGGAACAACCTTTCTGAACCGCCCAAATGACCACTGTATCATTAACACACATTCTATTTCAATTACAAAATATTTAGCTTCAAAAGTTATCGACAGAATTACAAATTCTGAAAGTATGCCTTGGTTTTAGATTAAGTAAGTTAATTAATTTTGATGCTTTATTATAAATATGTATTACAATATTTAGCCGATAATTATGTTTTACGTCTGTTTTTTATTTGACTGCAGTTTTCAAAATTCGGACAAAATGCCTGCAGAACAATTTAAATTGCTTAGAGTTGTGCTGTAGAACACTGAATATAATTCTGCACCTTGGACTTCAGGTATTTTGAAGAGTAAAATTATAAGGTATATGACGAAGAGTACACCATTTCACAAATGTGTTTGATAATACTACTCAAAGTTATCGTTACGTTGATTTTAGGCTGCATAAATGACAAAAAAACCCACTTTGATCCACTAGGATTAAAATAATATAATTGTAGCAAATTTGAGTCTGCATTTAGATACCGTAGATACCGCGATTTATTATCTAAGTTATTGGAATTGGGTTCGTAACTGCCTTTATTTATTAACAAAGCTACAGTAGCATCATTAAATAAAAATAATGTCGAAAGGTAGTAGGCACGAAAAAATTATACATGTGGAGAAGCGTCATTATATCCATTCGCAAACCATTAACAATCTACGTTATGGAAATTAATGATCAATAAAAAGTTCAATTGAATATGAAGAGATTAGTATAATTTAAGAAGACCATCGCTTCTGGCTCTTAGCATAATAGAGGTAAATACTGGAATGCATTAAAGGTCTCGTTTCAGTAAAATCAGACCAAAACAACTTAGAATCTGATCCAAAAAGTCGAGATTGGGGCTCGAAAAGAGTCGACTGTACAAAGAGAAATGGGGAATTAATTCATACCGCACTAACGTCCTATTGGAATATTGATGGATACCGCCTCTGGTCACATACAAATGACATTTAAAGACCAAAGCCAGAAACGCCGCAAATGCAGTAGAAAAAAGAACGAAAGACGAAGGCACGAAAATTTCCAGCTTCCAACCCCCACTCATTAATTTCGCTCGGAAAAACAAGAAAAGCCCTTGTGAAACCAGAGCGAAGAATGTAGAGTTTCTCACAGTTCGGGCAAAAAGCGGGCAAAAAGGAAATTAGAGTAAGGTAGAAGAAAGGAAATGTTTCCTCAATAATGAGGCAAATGACGCGTAATGAGAGCCCAAGGGATCACAAGTTTACCCGAGAGTCTGATTTCTTGCTCTACAACTAGCGCGATCAGGGCGATCACGCTAGTTGTAGAGCACAGGCTGCCTTATTAATTTTGCAAGGCGAATTATAAACTGCAGCCTCTTATTCTCTTTTCGACGGCTTGGGGAACCATGCAGTTATTGGAACGTTTCTCTTAATTCGTGCTGCTGTTTGCAGATTATTATTTTTTATTTGGACCGATTCGGTTGTAAGGCTCTCGCAATTGAACTAATGAGCAGTAAAATCTTGCAAACTTTGCTATTGTTTTTGTTGCAATTGATGAGCGCCATCAATTGTTGAAAGGACGAAATTGTTCGAGAGACACTTAATTTGGAGTGGGAAAAAATCCATTGAGTGGTGTGGGAGGTAACGATCCACATTTATTAACTTATGTACTACAGGTAGTTTTAAAGCTTTGTCTGCATTATAAAAAGAAAGAGGTTTTAAATTAGGGAGGTGTAGTGTGTAATTCAATTAAAGTCGCTCTGAAGCAACACAACGGTCGAATGGTGACGTTCTGCGATTAATATAGGATATTTTAAATTAAGTATACAGACTTTTTACTTACCACGACATATGGGTACAATCACTTACCCATAACTCACCTCTGCTATGGTTTACAGACTCTTATATAATTTGCAGTTATTGGTCTGTTCCACTTTTTTCTGCTGCTTACCTATTATTTTTTATTCAGACCACTTCAAATGTATGCTCTAGCAATTAGAACAATGGACAGTAAAATTTCACAAACTTTAAGAATGTTTTTTGTGCCATTGATGAGGGCCATCAATTGTTGAAATGACGAAATTGTTGGAAAGACACTTAATTTGGAGTTAGATAAATCACTTGAGTGGTGTTTAGGTAGTGGTCGCAATTCACATAATGTGGCAATTTTGTAGCCGTACAGATAGTTTACATAGACGTATAGATAGTTTACATAGACGTACAGATAGTTTACGTAGACGTATAGATAGTTTACGTAGACGTACAGATAGTTTACGTAGACGTACAGGTAACTTAAGGCATGTCTACATTTAAAACATTGCGTCATAAAACTCAACGAACCAACTACATTATAAAAGCAGGTGATATTTTAAATTAAGATTAAAGACCTTTTACCAACTGATATTTATGGGTTTCGATGAGATACCACGTCCATCAAGATCGGACACAATTTTGCTGATGAGACGATACCTCGTCATCAAGATAGTGTCGTTTTTATTATGATGTTGCATTCTAAATCTGGTTAATTTTTCCTAATGATAAAATGTATCGGAAATCAAAATCTGAGCAATCTTGCTGATGACGAAATACCACGTTATCAAGATGCTGTCGAGTTTTTTTTTATGATGACGATTTTTGATGTGGTCAGTAGGGTGGAGCGAAAAACACGAATTTCGGAAATTGAAAACGCCTGTGTTGGGAATAGTTGGGGACTACCATGCTTATTAATAATACAAAATATGAGCTAAATCAATTAATATCTTCAGGTGCCAAAATCACTTCGAAATTTCGAAAATTTGCCAATCTTTTTCACAAAAACAATAATAACGCATTAAAAAAAATTAATACATCTTATTTAAAGCCATGCGTAGGTGAAATGAACTTCCCTGCTTGTAAAAAAAAAGTGTTACACCTAACGTTATCCCGGAAATTTAAAAAATTCACCTTTTTTAAGAGCGCTATATCACGCCCGTCTCCACTCCTCTCAATAGACTCATCATTGCGTTCCTCGCTACTAGGGGGCATGGACGCTTCCCTTTCTTCGCTTGTTAATAAGGGGTAAATAACTCGTATTTCACCACATGGAGTGGAGGTGTCTGGGTTTCTTTAAATACCCGCCCACTTTTTTTTTGTAAATATCTAGAAGGTGTATGCTGATGCAAATGCCCTACCGATCTAGTCTATCGAGGAAAACTAAGTCCTTTGTTCAAATTGATTCGCTTTCCTTTCTTGGTGCGTATTTTAATGTTTATTTTTACTTATTTTAGATATTTTTTATATAGAATTTTAATCTTTAAGTTCAGTTTTGTTTGGGTTTTGTTTCTTAAGGATACACGGGGTTCTGTGAATTGGTCGAAATGGCTAGTAGATGATATGTAGATAAGTAGATGTATGTCCCGTGTTTGGAATGGCTGAAATTATGAAGCCTGACATGCTTCAAACATTTGCAGATGCTATGAAGTATTATCTTTACATACAGAAAGATTATAAAAGAGATGCTAGTATGTGGCTGATGTATGTTCAATTTTAATTAAAGAGCTTTAAGGATTATGGGGGAAAAGTTCGATTCGAACTGTAACAAACGAACAAATAATATATATGCTGAAAAAATACTCATAAAGTATATAGAAATATTAAAAAACTATTCAAAAATACTGGCAAACTATATTTCTCGAAAAAGGTTCTGTCCTTCAGGGAATCAGCAGAAAAAAATCTATTTGATATTAGCATATGTAAATGTAAGAACTTTCTCAGTTGTACTTTCAAAATGAAGTACTATTGTTGAAAGAGCTTATTTAACAGATCAAAGGACATTTCGAAAAATGGTCATTGGAAAAGTTGACATTAAAATCAGCAGAATGGTCGAAGAAAAGATTGCAGCGCAAAGAAAGAGAAGCAGAGAGCCAAAACTTTCAGCTCAAAGATTGTAAAGGAAAACAATCTAAAATAATCTTGCCCTCTATTACGGGAGCTACTTTGAGTTTTAATTTGCTTAAGAATGACACTATAAACACAATCATTGATAATAATTCTTCTTCAACTTCGCAAACGAGAACTAAACTTCCAAATGTAGCTCAGGCTTGTAACAGAACTAGTGTTTCCGATAGATCGGCAGCAATTCTAATAAATACTGCTTTGAAGGATATGGGAAAAATTTCCAAGGATGATTCTTCAAACATAGTTGATCGTAGTAAAATTAGAAGAGAAAAGACAAAGACCCGCAGCTACCTGAAAAGGAAAAATGAGGAGACTACCTCTATCAGAATAAGGAATATACTTTGAAGAGCGAAATGATTAAACTTTAGTAATGATTAAAGAAAGAGAAAGGATTTCTAAAAGGACGGTAACAGAAAAACATATCGTTCTAATACTAGAACCAGGATCAAAATATATGGGACATGTAACTCCTACGACTGGCTCTTCTCAAAATATTAAAACAAGTATTTTAACTTTTTTGGAGAAAAATATCGATTTTTCTAAGATGCAAGTGGTTTGTTGTGATGGTACAGTGGTAAATACATGCTTAAAAAATGAAGTCATTCGACATATCGAGCTGTTTTTAGGACGTCCTGTGCATTGGTTTATTTATTTATTACATACAAATGAGCTACCCAGCTACCTTTACGTCATTTATTGCAACATATAGAAGGGAAAACCACTGGACCAAAAGAATACAGCGGAGAAATTGGAAAAATGTTAGAATCGTGAAAAATTTTGCCTTTTACAAACTTTGAAAAGATAGAAGTAACTTTGCCAGATATTGTCCAAGAGGATCTTAGCACTGATCAACGATACCTTTACGAAATGTGCACAGGGATATCAAATAAATATATTCCATTAAGCTTGTCACAAAAAGATCCATGAAAATTGAGTCATCCCAGTTCGTTGACGACGACAGATAGAATTTTAAGGTTATATGTTTCAACAGATCCAACCCATAACTTGAAAATAATAACAGAGTATGTTGTGAAGGTACACTCATAAGTGTGGTTTAAAATTAAAAGTCAGTCATCATGTTGGTATGGGAGTCTTCCTTTTTACCATATTTTAAGTAAATCGAGATTTTGCCTGAGGATATAAAAATTGCAGTAGATATAACTTTGCAAAGAAATGCTTACTATGCCCATCCAGAAAATATTACTTTGGCAATGTTAGCTGATGATCGAAAACACGTCAGAGAATTGAACCTTAGAAGAATTTGAAATTAAGACAAAAAAAAATAAAGTTGAAAAGAATATTCGAGAGTTTAAAATTCCCAAGTTAAACTTCGAAGCAGACGATTACATAAATCTAATTGAATGGCAATAGGATTCCATTACAGATCCACCACTTACAGTATCTCTTTCTGATGATCAACTCAAGTCTATGATTCTATACGTTCCAACCAATAGTAACATGTTTAACTTTCCATGTAGTAGAACGTTGCGTTAAATTAGTAACTGAAGCATATAGTACAGTATGTGGTAGAGAGGCACGAGATGGATTTATTCGGTCAAGAATTGCTTCTAGACTTGCTTTACTCAGATTTGAAACCAAAAGCCAATGTCAACCACTTTTAAGCTAAACCACTTGCCAGTAACTAACTTCAACTTAATTTTTTAGGTTAAATTAGCAACTTAAATTGAAATTTTTAGGGAGGATGGGGGGACTCGATATGCAGCCAGCACCTCGTGATGAGTTCTGGGTTGGTTTCATAATGCAAAAAACAGCGAAGAGCTGCAAGGGAAAGCGCACGTGTAAACGCGTGGTAATAATGATGAGTCTATTGAGAGGAGTGGAGACGCGCGTGATGGCGCTCTAAGAAAAGGGGAAATTTTTTATTTTCCGGGATAATGTTAGGTGTAAAACTTTTTTTTTACACGCAGGGAAGTTCATTTCACCCACCCATGGCTTTAAATAAGATGTATTAAATTTTTTTAATGCGTTATTATTATTTTTGTGAAAAAATTGGCAAAATTTCGAAATTTCAAAGTGATTTTGGCACCTGAAGATATTAATTGATTTAGCTCATATTTTGTATTATTAATAAGCATGATAGTCCCCAACTATTCCCAACACAGGCGTTTTCAATTTCCGAAATTCGTGTTTTTCGCTCCACCCTAGTGGTCAAGGCTTACTCTATCATCCATCACCATCTTACCAAGTTTGCTTATCTATCATCCTGATGTTGCTATTTTTTGATGACGAGATCTAGATCTGGTTAGCTTTCTTGTCCAATGACGAGTTACCTCGTCCATCAAGATCGGGCGAGTTTTGGTATTGACGAGATATCTCATCAACACGCAACCACCAAAAGGGTTAAATCGCGTCCCACACCTCATATCTCTTTCGTTGTATGTGGACTTTTAGAAACTTTCAGTTATTGGTCTGTTTCCCTCTCTTAATGCATTCTGGGGTTTGCAGATTATCTTTCTTCAGACCGATTTAGTTGAGCAGTAAAAACTTCAGTAATTTACGATTGCTTTTGGTGCAATTTATAAGTATGTGTTGCATTAATTGTTCAACGAACGAACTTGTTTAAGGGACACTAACTTTGGAGTAGGAAACATTCTTAGAGCTGTGGGTAGTGTTAAATATCCCATACATTGCAAAGAGAGCTGTGCAGCTGGAAGAGAGTCGATCTGGGCGGAGATCATAGGCCGAAGGCCATTCGTCTCCGAATGGAGCTTCATTTGTGCTCAGGATTTGCTTGGATGTTCGAATACTTGCTTTAAACTAGAGCAAGAAGGTGTGATGAGGATCTGGATGAATTGCAGAGTGGTGTGGCAAGAGCATCGGATGTACTCGATAGTAAATACGGTTAGTGGAGCTGAAGAAAGAACATGAGAAAATAAGACATACTCTGAACCAATCTTGGAGTGGAAATTATAGAATACGATTTAATTGTTTAAAGTTGATCAAGGTCAATTTTTGAATTCAGTCTATGGTTTTCGTGTCTCAGCTTCATAGTTCTGACTGGAAAGTTCAGGGTAGCACTTGGTGCCGAGTTCTGAACTCTTTAATTTCGTGCGTATTGAGTTCCTAACGCATTTAGGTATTGTAGTAAACCACGGCTGTCAGTAGTCGCTCATTTGGTGGTGCTTTTAGTTCCGTTGAGTTCGCAGATTAGCACAAAGAGCTTATCAGCAGAGGTTGGACATTTTTTCATTTGGTGGATTAAATCATGCATGTTTATGACATTAAATATGCTTTCGATCTCTTTTAAGCCGTGTTACATAGCAGGTTATTAAAATCTCGAGCGTGGATAGTGTCTCCCACTTATTGTAGAGGGCGCCGTGCAAACTCGTAGGTGACATTCAGGCATTAGACACTGAGGACAGAGATGCTCTCTTAGACCTTATAAAAGCTAGAATTCATTAAACCTAACGAGAACGAGGCTGGCTTCCTTGGCATTAATGGGAAAGTGGTCCATCGACAACCTTATTATATTTGTTGTCAATAAACCTCGTTTTTGTTACAACGAATTGTGTGAATACAGTCTACTAATAGAACTATCGGAACAACAGGACGTACAGCTCATTCAGAAAATTTTGAAGTTTTTATGAGCGTAGATGTTTTAAAACTACTAACCGCCAGAGGTACAGGTTGATTTCACTTTCCCATCGCTCATATATCGTAACTATGACACATGAACTTTCACGGAAGTTCTTATGTCTTGGAGTTATTGGTTTAATTCTCCTTTCACTCATTCATCTGTTTACATATTCCCTTCATTGCAGTCGAATTGTATCAATTTAATTAAAATGGCCCACCAATCGGACAGTCAGTGAGCGACCTGCATTATTTAGGACTGCAAAATATTTTTGAAGCGACATTACCCTTGAAAAGTTGCAGTCCACTTTCATCAACCTTTGAAGTTTTGTGTAGTAGTAGGTTCGTAGAGGGTATTGTGTGATGCTTTCCTGATTTATTAAAACACTAGCTGAATAACCCGGCGTTGCTCGGGTTGAAATGGTTAAATTTTGATTAAAAAATTAATTAGAATGATCACTTTTCTTACATAGAAAAATGCAATAATTTAAGTTATACAGAAAATACTTTTTAAATTCACTCACTTAAGTTGTACGGAAAATACTTTTTAACTTCGTTTTAATTTTTTAAAGCTTTTACGATTTACTTTGTATGTAAATATATACATTTAATTCTTGAATATTATATTGCAATATGCAAACGATTAAGACATATACAAACAGAAACAAAATTCCGATGAAAAAAGGCAGAATTCTAAAAAAACGTAAGATGTGCAAAGTGTCGAATTTTGATTTCCTGAGCTGAAATAGAGCAATTAAACAGACAGAAAAGTATTGATAAATACGATAATCATTTATGAAATTTTGTGGTGTTTAAATCTGACCGACATTTCCCTGTATTAACTCAAACATACAAACCCTGTAGAACGTGTTTCCTTGTCAATATTCAATTATTGAAAGAAAAAAAAAACTTTAGAATTTAAAGTTGAAGCTTCGAGGGGAACTTTTAGGACTAACTGTGGGCCAATTTTCATGATTGTGTTGGCTATAGATTGGTCTGAAGATAGGAAAGTAATATCCATTGTTTTCCGCAGTGCTGTAAAGTATAAGTGTCCAAAATTTGGTGTGGATTGGTCAAAAGGTGTAGATTTGTATATAAAATATATACACATACACACATAAACATCCTTTTATATAAATATATAGAGAGAGATTAAATGTTTTAAGTTAGCATAGGCTAAAGAAAATCTACATTTTTATCCTTATGATGAAGGATTAAATAAACCTTGCTGTACCCCCAATGTAATTAGTTTTCAATTATGTGTGTTAAGAATTTGTTGGTCATTTCCATCGATTAGGATCTCTTAGAATGATTCCATTGTTTCTTTAATTTGCAAAGATACATCTGATTAAGTACTATGCATCCTTTGCGTAGAATAGAACACATTGGAAAGATTCTGTTGATCATTTCTTTAGATAACAATCCTTTTAAAAGATTCTGTAATTACATCAATTAGGTATTAGTATTTTGGAAAGAAAACATGGACTCATTCCATAGGATAAATCCTATGGAAGTATACTACTGAACTTTTCATTAGAATAGAACCCTTTGGAATTATACTGCTGGTATTTCCTTTAGAAAATAATGCTCTGGAAAGAATCTATTGGTAAAGACAGTCCAAACTATAAAGAAGTCAATCAGATTGTAAAGTGGAATTCAACCCCTCAGGAAGATCTTAAGGGGGTCCGGGCCACAAAAATTGTCAAATTTTCGAAAAAAAAATTATATATTAAAAAATTATCTGTGTCTCTCTGCTTGAATTAACGTCTGAATCATGTTTCTATCTTAATTAGAACGAGAGATAGAATTAATTTTGTGGTTCGTTGTTTTGAAAATGTAACACTCTTGACAGTTGTCATGGCAATAACATCTGTGAAAGACGTTATTTAAGTTTACGGAAACCTTTAAACTATGCTGAAAAAAGGTAGAACTTGCAAAAATCAAACTAAACCAAAGATTTAAGAGGAAAGAAGGAGTTAGATACTCAATCTGGATGCTATTATAGGGTATTTAAACATTTTATTAATTGTAAATCTGTCTTTAAAACTTTAAATGCGTTTTTCACCATGATACATTTTCTTAAGATTTCCTGTATTCAAATTGTTATAAGTCAAGAACCGAAAAAGTTTAAGGGTTGAAATTTGGAATACATCTTTTTCAAACATTATACTTTAATTTTGATTCAGCAAATTTGAAGCAAATATTTACTTTTAAATATATAACTTTAAAAAAAAGTTTTCATTCAAATATTTTTTATTGAATTAATATTTTTAAATTTGCTGAATCAGAATTAAGGTTTATAAATATGTGAATAATTTACTGCAAGAATTTTGAAATTGACAAAGAATATTTTGAGTTTTAGTATTTTAAAATGACTCCTCTTTTTTCAAAAAATCTTAATTAAAATTTTTTTTAAATCTTTGGAAAATTTTTGTCTTGTGATTTTGCTTGTTAGTAAAATGGGTAATCAGTACAAAAAAATTCAAAATTCTAAATTAATTAATAAAAACTTTTTTCTGATGTGTCCCGGACCCCCTTAATTAACGTCCCACTGTAGCACCGCAATGGGATATTGGCGGCAATCAGGGATCAAATCGAAGGGGTAGAACACTAAGTCATTTTTAACCACGGTCAGACTTCCACACCACACCAACGTGAGCACCTTTGAGGCTACGACAGATTTAACGAGCATTTGGTTGTATTCTGATTCTCAACCATTCGGCTGCTAATCCGGAAATCTTCCAACCGTGTTACAACGGTCCATTGAACTCCATAGAGAGAACTGTATTCACCCCTTATATATATACGCAGCGTATAACAACCGTCAACTTCAGAGATCTATCTCGAAGTTGTGCTTTTAACAGACAAATTAAAAAACGAAATGAAATGTAACTGAAGAATTATTGAAATTGAAATATTGCAACTAAAATATTGATGATATCGAAAAACTATAATTTATTAGACCGATTTAACATTTCTTGGAATAAACATTGTTAATTCTAAATAATTACTCAGTTATACAAAAATTTTCCTCACTCAATTATCAATTTATCTGGATTTAGATGATAAAACTTTGTGAAAATTAAAATGTTATCTTCTTTTAAATAGAAATTTTGACGAACTAAGCTTTGAAGTTCTGACATAAAATTCCATATTTATAGAGCTTCATGCAATCACTTATTAACATAAATTACCTCCGTTCTGGAAAATTCAGACGCTTCTGAAAGAGGACCTTTTCTAAAACTTCTCTTTTCTTCAACTTCCATTACAAATTCGTCACGCCAAGTTATTCTCTTGTGGTTTGAGTATCCTCCACATTAATTGCAACGAAAACATTCTTCTACAATCTTATAAAATGTTTAATTAACTTTTTAGATGTAACTTCGCCGGAGAGAAAATATATCCTCGGATTACAAAAACCAGAAAGCTTTGTTCATTTTTGAAATCTTGTTACAGAAATTCGAGATTACAAAGAATAAAATGACATCGAACTATTTTTGTTACCTTGCATATCCAATTATGCAAATTGGTATGTAAATAGTCCTTAAAATTTATGTGGATTTCAGTGTAATAATGCAATCCCTTCTAGGATATGAGTAATTATATGCCTTTTTTTGACATAGCCTAAAATAAATATCTTCGTATGTAAAATTATGAGTTAATCTACATTATCTATCATTTACAGCATGTTAAAACTACTAATGGTTGAATACGTCCGTGTTCGTAAGGATAATGAGATTCTAATAGGAATTTATTTTATATGGATTTACGTGATGGACTTTTATGTTGTAAACAAGTTTGCCAAGGGAAGATGCAACTGATCTACTAGTCCAGTGGGATGGTTGGATGTACTGGGTTTTTATGGCGCAATGACATCAGATACAGAATTGTATTCAGTGTTCTGCAACACAACTCCAATCAATTGCAATTGTTCTGCAGTCATTTTGTCTGAAATTTGAAAACTGCAGTCAAATTAAAAACAGACGTAAAACACAATTATCGGTTAAATAGTTAAAATTACTAGGGCAACTTTTTGCAACAAATGCAACTTTTTTTTCACACGTTCTACGCTGAATGTTACGTGCTAATACCAAAGTTCCTCTTACATGGGGTGTATTATAAATGAGTTATAACCTCAACATAAATGCAACTTTTTGCATAATGCAACCACCTACAACTAATTTATCTTAAAATTAGCTCAAAATTAAATAGGCAACTATTTAATAACTATTTTGTAAAGCAATATTTCTGTATATATACGAGGGTCATTTTTTAAGTAAGAATCGTTTTGTAATAGAGTAAGATAAACTTTAGTTATGAACGTAAATTGTATCACAAACTAAAATATGAACATTTTTTCACTTTTCAACATAGTCACCATTAGCATTTAAACATTTGTCAAGTCGTGTCACCAGCTTTTGGATCCCATCATCAAATAACTCTGCCGCCTCGCCGTTAAACCAGTTAGTAACAGTTTCTTTCAGCATGTCATCATTTTCCAGGCGCTTTCCACCAAGAAATTCCTTAAGTTTTGGAAACAGATGAAAGTCTGATGGTGCTAAGTCAGGACTGTATGGCGGATGATCCAATAATTCCCAATGAAAATTGTCCAGTTACGTCTTTGTTCTTGCCGCAACGTGAGGCCGAGCATTATCGTGAAGCAGAACGCCGCCGCTAGAGAGCAGTCCTCGCCGGCGATTTTGAATAGCGCGCCTAAGCTTTAATAATGTTTCACAGAAGCTCTCAGCATTTATCGTCATTCCTCTTGGCAAAAAGTCTAACACAAAAATGCCTTTTCTGTCCCAAAAAATCGTGGCCATGATTTTCCTTTAGGTTCTTGTTTGAATTTTCGTGGTTTTGTCTTGGAGTTTGAATGATGCCACTCACTGGATTGACGTTTATTCTGTGGAGAATAGTACGCAATCCATGTTTTATCACCGGTCACAATGTGATTCAAGAACTCGTCACCATCCTTGTTATAGCGCTCCAAAAAAGACAAAGAATATGCAATTCGCTTTGTTTTGTGTTCTTCTGTCAACATTTTCGGCACCCATCTCGCACACATTTTTTGTTGTAGTGAAGTTTATCAGTAACAATCTGATAAACTACTGATCTTGAAACTTGTGGAAATTTCTTATGAAGCTCGTGAATAGTGAAGCGCCTGTTTCGGCGAATTTCCTCATCAACTTTTTGTGTCAAGTCTTCATTCATCACAGTAGGCCGTCCAGATCGTTCTTCATCATGAATATTTGTCCTTCCTTCAATAAAAAGCCAACACCATTTACGCACATTTCCATCATTCATTACACCTTGACCATAAACGTCAACAAGCTGCCGGTGAATTTCAGCAGGACAAAAGTTTTTTTTTGCATTTAAAAACCGAATAACTGAGCGCATTTCACAATCGGCGGGATTACTGATTGACATGGCGACAAACGAAGCAGTATAATCATACAACCAACACCGACAGAGACGTGAAACGTAATGGCTACGTAGTGATAGACTGGCCAATAGTGACCGACCTTGAACTGACGTCACTTGACAGGATGCGCGGACACGACGCGCAATCGGTTCTTACTTTAAAAATGACCCTCGTATATACAGAGGCTGTTCGCACATTTTTAGACGATTTTGGTTAGCGGTAATAACAAATCGTTTGTTGCAACAGAAATAACTGCAGTTGTACTATGTTTTTAAAAGTCAAAATTAACGTCTGCGGCTTGAGAGGTTCATTTTTATTCAAAATGGCGTTTTTAACGAAGCAGTGGTTCGAAGGCTATATTTATATACTTTCTTATTAATTTCTTAGCAAAAATTAAGAAAAATAGCCTTGCGACTAAATATTTGTCAGTGATGGCGACATCTGTTCCATTAGAAATAGTGGGGTTGTAATAAAAAAAGAAAGAAGTCGGCTTAAAGTGGAGAAAGTTAACAAACTGTAAATAACAAATTTTGGGACGGAATATTTATAGGCCCCAATATTTTTTTATTTACAGTAGATAAAAAATAAGTTTCTTATGTTTACCCCTCCCCCCACCTTAAATAATTACTAATAACTAACAATAATAATTACTATGTACCTACCTAATTATATATACAGAGTCTGTTCGCATACTTTTTAGACGATTTTGGTTAGCGGTAATAAAAAATCGTTTGCTGCAAAAGAAATAAATGCAGTTGTACTATGTTTTTAAAAGTCAAAATTATCGTCTGCGGATTGATAGTTTTTTTTTTTTTCAAAATGGCGTTTTTAACGAAGTAGTGGTTCGAAGGCAATATTTATGCTCTTTCCTAAGAGAAATATTCATATTCCGTTACCCAAAAACGATGTGAGAGTCATGGTTTTGTGATATCTAAAGCGTCGATAGGTAATATCGTCAACAAGAAGGGAAAAAAACGTCAAATTGGAGCCTCAAGTGGGACAAAAATTACAAACAAGTATCCTTGGAAGAAACGGACATCTTCGACTATTGCAAAGGTACGCTGTATAAAGTTAAAAGAAAATCCGCCTATTCAAAGGACAGTTGCAAAAAAATTAAAATGCTCGGTGTCCACTGTAAACAAAATGATAAACGTTGATTTAAATCTTAAGAAAGCGAAGAAACGCAATGTGCATCGTCTTCCTCCAAAGCATATCGATGAACGCAGGACACGCTGCCGAATTCTATAGGAGAAACACTTATCCAAAGAAAAATGGAAAATTCAAAAATCTTCTAGAATGAATTTTAAAATTCGCCGCGACCCAAAAATTGCAAATAATTTGGACTACCTATGTGCCAAATCTCATTACTGTAAGTGCCATAGAATCGTCAGGATTTTGCGGCCCCAAACAAACAAACAAACAATTTCTTTTATAATAGTAGAGATAAAAGTATTTTTGAAGTTTTATTCCGAAAAATGAATAATTTTTTTCACATAATATTATTTTTCTATTCTCTTTTCAGTAATTTTAGTGTAGCACTAGATAAAATGTGTAAAAAGGTGGGAATTTTATGGGAGGGGGGGGGCTGTAACAAATATCGCTGCCGAACTATTAGCGATATTTGTTGCTAGTAGCAACAGTAGCTGGCAGTAATAAATATCTTGAATTTTTTTGGATTATAAGTAGCTATATGATATCCATTATTTGAATTTTTTTTCTTTTGTTTAGGAACACAACAATTAAAGTTGTACAGTTTTTAATCTCTTCTGCAAAATTTGAGTTTCGTAACATATCCCCTTTTTACATCTGACGATTCAATGATGTATGACAACGTTCCCTGCTTCAAACTAATTCCAATCCATTACCATGACATTACTCACGTACTGTTACAGCAAAAATACAAAATAAAAATAAAGCTTGTTTTCCTCTTTCAATTCAGTTAGATAGAAAAACAGATATCTTTAAACTGATAAGGAATTTTGTAGTTGCATAATGATGCACGCAAAGAAAACATTGCTGTGTATATAGACACGTGATCTAAATTGCTTGTAAGCACGCATGCGCAAGTGATCTCGGCGTGCGTGCTCACAAACAATTTCTATCACTGACTGCTCACGCTGTAGCTTGTTATAAATTTTACTGCATGTGGAGACGTAGCTTTATTGATATTTTCTTTCCAAAAGAAATTTCTTAATGGCTTTTAAAGCATCTCAACTCACAAAAGCGGGAATTTCGATGTTAACAATTTACAAACAGACGAGGATTTTTCTTCGGGTTACCCAATAGGATGCAATAGTGGAATACACACAGAAAGCATGTTCTACTACGAAACCTATAGCGCCATCTACATTTAGCTTTACAAAAAAAGCCTCTTATACCAGAAATAATACTCTGTTATGATTCTTTGCTAAATTATGTATGATTTTTACATGACAGTCGTTGGTCTGTTTTTTAAATTCGTTTTTTCCTGAACTGAATACGCTCAGTCACTACGAAAACACTAGCGCCATCTAGATTTAGTTTTACAGAAAAAGCCTATGGTGCTGAAAAAATTCCTTGTTTTTATTCTTAGCTAAGCTATGTATAAATTTTTATGATATTTACCGATTTCTTTAAAATTGGAGCATAATGATAGCAACAGAAAGAAGAGTTGAGCTGTCACATGTGGAGCTCTAATTTTAACAGAACTTTTTGCGCAGATTTTGCACATTTTTAGCGATTTTGAATAACGTGTTCGACAAATTAATTTCTTTAGAAAAAAATAGAGTAAAACTTCTTTCTGAAGAACGACACAATCTCAAATTAAAACAATCTTTCCAAACCTACCTCCGTTCTTGTTTAATTTTGAGCTTAATATGACTACAACTTATATACGCCATAAAGTTTTACAGATTCCAGATCGGTCTGATCGAGAATCTTTGCGTTATTAATGTTACTATTTTGGAAACACGCGTCACTAGTTTCCCTTGCGGGTTTGCTGAGTTTCAAATGGAATCGTATTTTTATTTTGTAGAGTTATCTCCAAAGTAATCATCATATATCTTCGAAAAATGAGCAATGATTCTCTAATACAGGTGCTTTGAACGTAGTTTGGTGGCTCGTATAATGTGTTTTTGATGTTTTTGGCACTCTAAATTTGTATAAACACACACTTTTCGACCTTATGTTGTGATTTATTAACTACTTTCCACTGCGTGGCCAGCACGGAGTTGCCCGTAACAATGTCAAAAAGGTCGAAAACGTTGGTTCAAGGGAGAAAAAAAACTAATGAATTAATAATAATTTAAAAACTAATAATTTTAAAATGTTCTAGATTAAATTTGAAAATTCAGACTGGACACAAAATTCACAAAAAATAAGGACTACCTTGTGTGCCAAATTTCACTATCATAAAAAAGAAAAAAACAATAACGCTCGCCAACACTCGGTGATTGCTACCCAATTCCAAAAATGATCGCAATGCATACTGTGTTGGTACGGCGCGGCATCAATTAAAAAACTACCAAAAGCAATCGCGAAGAGGATTTCAAAGAACGTAAGGGTGGTGATGTCATTATCGAATGCGCTCATAATCGTACTGCAAAAAAAAAGTTACAACTGAAAAATTATTTATTTAAAGAAAATCAAATGTAAGGCATCTATCTGGTGAAAAATTTTTCGGAGATTTCCATTTCCTTGAAATATTTACTCTATCTTTAACAATTTAGGAGACTAACTAAAAAAAAACTACGTAACTCCAGTTAAAACTTTATTTGTTTTGTTCGTCCGCTGAAATCTTTGCTCGGAAAAGGAAAATAAATTCAGAATCTGTGATCTCTTTATACTGTTGCTATTCTAAGGAAAACAATAATAATTAAATTATAATCAATTCATTTAAAAATGTTCTAGATAAAATTTTAAAATTTGGCCGCGATATATAGAAAATTTGCAAAAAATTCGGACTACCTGTGTGGCAAATTTGAGTATTGTAAATACCATAGATTCGTCAGGACACTCCTCACAGATAGACAGACAGATAAACACTTCCTTTTATAATAGTAGATATTTTCCCTATAAACGTGTAAACCGCTACAAGAATTGTATGTCAATTTTATATTTAGTTGTGAACTGTAACTTGCAATACTATTCAAATAATATGCCAAAAGGAATTTAGTTTATTCTCCAACTTCAACTTTGATGGAACAATAAATACTTTACATTTTGAATGCAGAAAAAAATCGTTTAACTGTGTTACTAGTTTATATATTTTTCTACTTTTCTCGCTTGTATGATTTCTGTGTGCCCCGTTTAGAACATTCAATGTAAAATCAATTTTGTAATTGTTAATAAACAAACATACACAGTGATATTCAACGAAAATTAGGTACCACACATGTGGTGTGCGATAAAAATGGCTTCAGTGTGCATTAGAGATAGTGAAAGCAACCCTTCTCATCAGACCCATATCCCTTCGCTTTGTAACAGACACTTCAAATGTGATGTAAATAACTCAGCTCACCAACTCATAAAAAATAAAGTTTTACAGCTTCACCGGAATCGGAGAATTTCTCTCAGTAGCACAACATATTCGTCAGTTTTGGTAGTTTGTTTATTTTTTGTTCAATTGAATAATGTTTTTTTGTAGAAAACGTTGGTTTTGAGTTTTCATTTTCAAATGAACCTATAGACTTAAATTTTAATGGGACGTAAATAATTTATCGATAATTAACTAAAATTGATTTGATTCTGAATTATTTCGTTGAGAAAATATATTCCACTAGGGGGCCCGCCCCCTGGTCGCTAACGCTCGCCAACCCCCGGAGGATTGCTTCGCAATTCTCATTGGTTCGCTGCGCGAACCTATGCTCGCTTCGCTCGCATCAATGAAGACACGTGTCCTAGCGAAAGGGATTGATTACAAAATGTATTCCAAAAAAATATTTTTCAAATCTAAATTTGTTGTATTACATAAAAGATATATACAGTACCTTTGGAATCAGAATTTAAATAAAAACTTTGAGCAAATTTTTACTCGCAATGTGAGCTCTGCTTCTTTGGAAATTGAATACCCAGCATGCTGTTTGTGTGTACATTTCATCAGTACTCGAGCCACCCATACACTTTTTGACTGAGTTTGTTGTCGAAAGTTGTAGTGCACGCAGCTTGTTGTACTATAATTGTTAGCCTTGAAAAGGACCGTTTTTTAAATAGCCCTGAAAAGATCCTCCGCTTTCTAAGATTTCTATTACAAACCGCAACAGCTCGTCTAAAATTCATTTTTTTCAATAAAATTTCATACGATAACGCTATAGATTCAAATGACTCGCGAGGCTCCTAGTAAACAAACTATCGCACAATGTTGCCAAAACGCGGTAACAAATAACGTCTTTTTTGCGTGCCACGTAAGAGAAATATATATATATAGATTTGGCTTTACTTCCAATACGATACTATCGCTGAAAATACAAACTATTTTTTATTCAAAATTTATAGAAAATTTATAGCGATAACTTAACGTTTTCAAAATTTAATCATTTGAGCAATACATTTATCATTATAGCAATACTGCATCACTGCAATCTATCTATTGCATACTTAGCATACCATTTCAAATTGCAAGTGATCCATCAGAATGATTAACTAGTTCCACGACCCAAATGTTGATTTCACTGCGTGTTCCCATCTCTCGGGAAAAATTGAGACAGATTACAAGAATTTCGGATTCAAATCCAGACGAATTGCGTTTGCAATGCACCCATTTCTCACAAAAATGAAGCACGACACAAACCAGTCATAATCACCGAAACGGCGACGTTCAAAAATCGCGACTCCACCAAGCAGCTCCAACCGTCGCAATCAAACTCCCGTGATTAATCCTCCAGTTACTCCCATCTTCCGAAGCCGCCTTTTGATTACTCATATTAAATTAACTGCGACTGAGACTGTGAAAGGGTCTATCAACCCCCATCTCTCGTGTCGGCAGAGTCATTCTGGTAATGGCGCCGTCCAGAAGTCACTAACACGAATTCGTGCGCGGAGCTTGTTAACAGCCTACAGCATTAATCACGGCCTTCCAAAAGTCGCGGAATGGCGTGATTCCGAATAAATTTTCTTCAACTTCCGCGCCAAGCTCTCGCCATTAATCACGCCGCGCTGTGCTTTGAGGATTTCCGAAATTCCTGACCAGGAGAGCGGCAGTGCTGCATGCGTCGTGTCTCGAAGCCATCTGTTTAATTATCGCCGGCGTTAGGAACAGTCTCTGGTCTTAAAATGCCATTAATATGTCTTCTGGGGCACTTGGCGAGAAATGGATTCCGTTGGAGGTAGTCACGACATTACCTCTCGTCGCTGTGAAGGAAGACTGTCTTTAGCTGTGCGTGTGGTAGATGAAGAAACGCCATAGATCTTGAAATTCTTATCTTTACGAGGAGTCAGCTTCCGCAGTGACGTGGGCCGACCGAACGGTATAGTGGTTAAGGTGTTAGCCTCTCGATCGGAAGGTTCCTGGTTCGAATCCGGGTCCGGGCATGGATGTTTGTAAACGTATGGTGTAGAGGCGGCTGGTGCACCTTAAATCTGTCGTGGCCGAAAGTCCTCACGTTGGGTTGGCGTGGAAGTTTGGAGAGTGGAGTGCCAGCTCAGGTGTTGCTTCGTCATCTGGCTGTGGTTCAAAATGACGAGGTTGTTGTCCTTGGTTCTTTCCCTTAATGGACTGATCCCGGACGGTCGTCAATAGCTCGATGTGTTGCTCTAGTACGACGTTAACTAAAAAAAAATTACCAAATTACCGGAGTGAAGTGGTGCCAGAGTGGCCGACTGATCTAAGGTGTCAGTAATTGGTAATTTTAGTTAACGTCGTACTAGTGCAACACAACGGGCTATTGACGACGGTCCGGGATCAGTCCCTTAAGGGAAAGATCCGAGGACAACACTTCGTAATTTTGAACCACGGTCAGATGACGAAGCAACACCTGAGCTGACACCCCACTTTCCAAACTTCCACGCCAACCCAACGTGAGGACTTTCGGCCACGACAGATTTTAAGGTGCACCAGCCGCCTCTACACCATACGTTTACAAACATCCAAGCCCGGACCCGGATTCGAACCAGGAACCTTCCGATCTAGAGGCTAACACCTTAACCACTATACCGGTTGGTCGGCATCTAAGGTGTCAGATTTAAGGGTCGCGGTTGCCCGGTTGGAAGAGCAACGGACTAATAATTGGAGGGTTGCGAGCTCGAATTCAACCGAAGACAGTCGTGTGGCACCGTCGCAATTGCCCGTCGTAATGTTCCAGTGCGACGTTAAAAAAATTCAAGGGGTGGTGCTTGTTAAATCTGTCGTGGCTTCGTTAAATCTGACGTGGTGTGGAAGTTTCGAGACTGGGATGACAGCTCAAGCGTTACGTCATTATCTGACCATGGTGTTGTCCTCCTTTTACTTTGGAATTGATCCCGGACCGTCGTCACTAGCTCGTTGTGTTGCTGCAGTGTGGAGTTATTAAATACCTACCTACGCACCGTCGTAAAATACTAAACTAGATGTGATCGATTCAATGGGACATGAGTACTTTTATGGTAATTGGTAATTTTTAATTACCGTCGTACTACAGCAACACAACGGGCTCAGTACTTGTATGAGTTTCAGTGATAGACGTGGGTAATTGGTAATTTTTTGTTAATGTCGTACTAGAGCAACACAACGGGCTATTGACGACGGTCCGGGATCAGTCCCTTAAGGGAAAGATGCGAGGACAACACCTCGTAATTTTGAACCACAGTCAGATGACGAAGCAACACCTGAGCGGCACCCCACTCTGTGATAGAGATGGGTAATTAATTTGGTAATTTTTTAGTTAACGTCGTACTAGAGCAACACAACGGGCTATTGACGACGGTCCGGGATCAGTCCCTTAAGGGAACGATCCGAGGACAACACTTCGTAATTTTGAACCACGGTCAGATGACGAAGCAACACCTGAGCTGGCACCCCACTCTCCAAATTTCCACGCCAACCCAACGTGAGGACTTTCGGCCACGACAGATTTAAGGTGCACCAGCCGCCTCTACACCATACGTTTACAAACATCCATGCCCGGACCCGGATTCGAACCAGGAACCTTCCGATCTAGAGGCTAACATCTTAACCACTATACCGGTTGGTCGGCGTGATAGAGATGGGAGAGAGTTTCTTTGGGTACAATATAGCTCTGTTGGAAGACTAGCGAATTTAAAATAAGAGGTTTCCGTAGGTAGGTATTTAATTAACGTCATTCTGGAGCTACAATGGGCTATTGGCGACGGTCCTCGATCAACCCCTGAAGGAAAAGATCCGAGGACAGCATCACGTAATTCTAACACGGGTTAATTCGAGTTTGATCCATGCTAATTGCCCACTGTGTTGCCCCATTGTGATGTGGATAGAAACACCTATTTACCTACCAAAATATACAAGTGTAGCAAATTTCCTTCAAGTGTTTATATTAACCAGTCGTAAATCACTGGTGTTTAATAGTAGTCTTTCCAGTATTTTTTACATTATTGTTTCCTATAAACGTATTCATATGATTTCGTTTGTCTGATGCTACTTTTCATGATATGCAGTGAGTTAGTTGCCTCTGAGTCTTTATGCTGTTCGTATCTTTATGAATGCAAAGTGTCTTTAATTATTCTATGTCTCGTTGGACTTGGAGTCACTCTGATTTCAGTACTAGACATAACAACAAAGCACAACGTACTTATTTCTCTTTCATCATCTAAGGATACTGGAAAGTTCGAAACGAGATACAATCAAAAACCGTCATGTACTTGGATGGTGTTGCACGTTAAATCTGTCGTGGTCTACAACGTCCTTACAATGGCTTGGTGTGGCAGTTCAGGTGTTAACCTCGTCGTATGACCGTGCCTCAAAAAACAAATTATCTATACCTTCGGGATGATAGGTAGGTATTTTAACCCGGGAAAGCCTAGCGGTACCATATGGTACCAGAAATAAAGGTTTAAACTATTACAATTTTCTTCGTTATAATACAAATATTTTGTGTGTTTGTTAGTAGATGACACCACACAAGAGAGTGAAAAATCCTGTCTAGGTAATAATTTTAGTAAACAACCCGTCATATTTTTACTTTCGAGCGGAAGAAGCAAGAACAGTTTTGGGCTATGACAAAATGACGCATCGAAAAAGTAAGTACAACCGTTCTCTCCTTACTGATACATATAGAAATAAAAGTTTGATACAATATTTATCGTTTATGTCTAGATATTACGTGCACAGTGTTTCAAAAAAAAATATAATAATATTATGTACATCTTTTTTGTATTGGAATGTTACTGGTACCGTATGGTACCGCTAGGCTTTTACACTATCTTTTCGTCACTGCTTAGATTTGTATTGATTTTTGCTTTAGAAAATACAAAAATGTTTTAAAAGTGTATAGTTAATTTTTTATTGTATATAATAGAATATTTAAAAAAATAAATTTGTATAAAATAATTATACGAAAATTTTGCATAAAAAACAACAACAAAAAAACCCAGTATTTCTATTGTTTTTTTTTTCATTAAAATAGCAAAGCCAAAAATATAAAATGGGGAGGCAGCTGTAGGTTAAAATGCAGTTATGGAATTAAAATGTGTCTTTGACTATATTTTTGAACATATTATTTCTTATGGCAATTTTTATGTGCATATTTAAATCATGTGTATATTTTATTATTTTGAAATTCAGTTTCATTTTTCAGAAATATTTAACATTAGAATAAGGTCTTCTGCTATTTGATGAATTAAACTCAGAGTCGGACTTAGAAGATGTCTATATTGAACCTCCTGATGTTGCAGTAGCATCACAGATGAAGACTCAGCAGAAGAAGATGAAAGAGAACTTACAGATAATTTATCTGGTCGTCAGTTACGTGTAAATGTAGAAACATCACGGAAAAAACCCACAGAAAAGATTATTTAGATTTAGATTCAGAGGAGAGAGGGTCTGGCAAACTCAGCTAACGAAAAAAAGTAGCAAAAAGAATCAAAAAGACTGGTACAAATAAATTCAGAAGAAGTTGGGTTCAAGATGTGCTGCTAAAAACTACACTAGTCGAGTGAGTAAAATGTGACGTAGGGCTTTGTATTTTGTTTAGACTTTCATTCAAAATAACATTGCAAATAGACCATGCAATAAAGTTATTGATTATATTTCATAAAAAATGAATGTATTATTGGTAATATTATTGGTATTACCATTTGTCTTGTCCTTTCTGGATAGTAAAAATTCTTACACTCTTCTTACTTCTCATCTTCTTCTCTTAGGATATTTTTTTTTACTATTATATATTTATCAAAATGTGTTCTTCTATGCAATACATTTATATTTTTGTATTAATTTCAAATCATAAACTGGTAAAAATATATTTAAACCGCTTGCGTCAATATCAATAAGAAATTGCATTATTTACATTTTGCTCCCTTAAAAGCCTAGCTGTACCATATGGTACCATGCATTTTTGGGAATATTATTGAAATTTTACAACAAAAAAAGGCTTTTCCTACATAAATAGCATCTTATCAACATTATACTACAAAGAAATTGAAATTGGAAAAAAATAATTAATTCAGGCTTTGCCGGGTTAATTAACATAATACTGGAGCAACACAATGTCATTCGAGATGAATTCGGGAAGGCAGTTGAATTTAATTTACAACTATTACAGGTGTGTATTAAAATATTAGTCGAGTAAACTACAAGAAAGATTGACAGATATTTACATATCAACACTTTAAAAGCACGTATTCTTGAGTAGTTTCCTCAATTACTTGAAGATATGTTACTGTTAATTTGTACCCGTATTTTTCTTTTTTGCAAACACTATTATAAACAACACTTTTCTCTATACCGTAATGCACGTTAAATCTGTCGTAGTCTCAAATGTCCTCACGTTCGCTTGATATGGAAGTTTGGACAGAAGAGGGTTGGCTCAGGTTTTGATCTCGTCAAAATAACGAGGTGTCTGATCTTTCCCTTCCGTATGGATCCTTCATCAACAGCCCCGAAAATTTATGTGAAAAGTTGTATCCCGACATACGCAATTTTCTTTCACTTATACCTTAACTTCGAGTATTACTGTTCTCCAAAACATCGAATACTATTGAATTTTCATCGAATTTTTAATGGCTATTAATATAAAGTACTAAATTAAGGCAACAAAGTACTTTATTCAAGTTAGATATTTTCTATAAAACGAGATAAAGAGTTCCTGTGTTCGCGTAGTAAAAATGCGGCCGAATTGGCATTGCGAAAATAAAAAAGTTACAGTTGAAAGATTATTTATTTGCAGAAATTCAAAGTAAAGGTATTGATTTGGGGTAAAATTTTCCGCAGATTTCAAATCCGTTAAAATATTTTCTCCATCTTTAACGATCGCTAATTTAGAAATATGACCTAGAGAATAAAAAAGCCCTACGATTGAAAATTGCGTTTTTTATCAATCGACTCCGCCAATGGCGCCAGTTAATGTCCATCGATCAAAATTTCTATCAATGTTCATCAATCGATTGACAATCGCGTCAATCGCCTTCTACACGATCGATTGGTTGCTTCAATGAGCATCATCACATTGACAATAATATTGATCGTTTAGGGAGCCCTTAAGGGAGAGATTCAATCCCCGGTCGAAAGAGTTACGGACAAGAACCGGAAGGTTGCGAGTTCGAATCCAAACAAAGACCATAGTGTACAACTCTAGTACGACGTTAACTAAAAATTACCATTACCATTACCGTAGTGTACAAAGGGAACTAGTTCACGTTAACTCTGTCGTGGCCTCGGATTTCCTCAATTTGGCATGTTTTGGAAGTGTATTGTTCACGTTCACCCTGTCGTGGCCTCCGATTTCATCAATTTGGCATGGTGTGGAAGTGAATTGTCCTCGTCATCCGACCGTGGTTCAAAACGACGTGGTGTTGTCCATGGATCTTTTGCTTGGGGGATTGATCCTGGACCGTCGTCAATAGCCCAGTGGTCCAGTACGACGGAAACTGAAATACATACTGACTGAGCTACGCTGTTCCGTACGCATAAGGTAAACAAAAGGAGCTGATCACGAAATAAGTTTCATTTCCTCAATAAAATGCGACTACACCCACTCCCGTTTTATCACTGTACTTTACCCCAAAATATTTAACTTATATGGAGGATTGGAAGAACCTACTAACCGCCCCATTGAACTCAACAGCAACGCAATTCTTCGAAAAGTTAGTTATTAGTCTATTAGAGAAGGATTCTGGACTGTCCACAATCGCCCGTCGTGTTGCTACAGTGCGACGTTAATTAAATACCTACAACATATCGTGTCTCAAAGCTATCTGTTTAATTACCAAAAATAGTACGCTGGTCTGAAATTACCAAAAAATAGATTTCGTTTCAGCGAGTCACGGCAGCGGTACTGGAGTTTTTAGAGCAGTTTTTTAGTGGAGCCTCGGCAATGAAAGCGCACATAGATCATAAAGTGCTTATCTTTTTACGAGTGCCATATTCCTCTGTGAAATATTAAAGGAGATGAGGCCAATTCAATCTGACTGCCGCACGTTCACGAGCAGGAGTAATGGGAATCGGAGGGGATGAGAACATTTTCTTTGCTTCCAGCGAATGGAGACAGTTTAACAAGAAAAAAAGATGAATGAGGTTTTTTCGGAATATATTAAGTTCAACTTTAGCATTAAGCTAAAGAGACGTCTTATGGCTGTGAGTATTACTACCAATTGTTACGTATTTTAATTTGTTTGTGTAGGTAGGTATTGAACTGGCCATCGAACTGGAGTAACACAGTGGGATAGGGGAAAGATCCGAGGACAACGCCAATTCATTTCAAATCCCTGTCAGATGACGAATGAAATTTAAGACTCTCGAGAATTGCTTAAACAACCTACTTTTGAAATTATTAAAGGTAGATGTCATCACAAAGTGTACAGATTAGGTTTACATGTATTTCACGTCGCACTAGAGCAACACAATCGGTATTGGCGACGGTCCGGGATCAATCTCCAAGAGAGAGATTCGAAGACAATTCCAAGCAATTTTGAACATCCATCAATTACGAGGTCACACTTCAAACCGCCGCAACACGCCAACGTGAGGACATTTGAGTAGGACAAGGCAGATTGAACGCGCACCAGCCCCCCTTCTTTAGCTGGATTCGAACTAGTGACCCTCAGGTTGCAAGTACGCTACACTTGAAACCGGGCTTCCACAACATGCTGATAAGCCATAAAATTATATTCCGTATTGAATAAATATGGAGGACACACAATGTATTGGAGAATAGAAAGAATATCGGATTGTTTCATTGAATAAATTACAGGTAGGTAGGTATTTTAATTAACGTCGTACTGGAGCAACACACCGACGTCGGTCCGGGATCAATCCCTCAAGGGAAGGAATCGAGGACAACATCACGTAATTTTTGACCTCGTTCAGGTGACGGAATAAATTTCAGGTAACACGACCTGTTGAGAAATGGATAAAGCGTTACATTCGGTTGATGCAAAAGTACGTTTCGATTTTTGCACTCGATGTCATTGCATTGCAAAACCAAAGCGTTATCTACCTTACACGCGTTTTGCGTTTCGAGCACCACAAAGCGATACAATGGAGTCGGACTAAGCTGGTTACCTTTTTAGTCAATTATTTCACCCCCTTTAAAGGTTTCAACTAATAATTTGAAAAATATCTACAAAATTATTCGCATTGAATAATCACTCAACGAATGTTCATGAATAACAGAAGTTTCTCATTACAGTTTTTTTTTACCGGTGTTTAACCTCACCGTATAGCTGTCTCGAGAGCTTTATCGTCCACCACTTTCTCCCGTGGCTTCTGTACCTCGTTTCCCTTTGCGTTTTCCGCTTCCCTCTTGAAATGTTGATCGGGTATTTTTCAATGACACCTGCAACACTCGTAGAGGTGGTCATCTGTACACGAAGTGAGTCCCTGTTTGGATCTTGGAACCATTAGAAAGTGATGTTAGAGACCACCAGGTCCCAGGTGCAAGAAGTAGGATTAACAAGCCGACTCTCCGACAGATTTACTGCCTTTCTGGAATGAGTTATTTCAGAACTGTAACGCATGCGGCCTTTTTTTTGGGGTGGGGGTGGGGTTCGTCTGCTCCCCTCTTGTGGCAGGCTCACGATGATCTGAGTGTCGAAAACGCATTTTCCAGACGTCACAGACTGTAAAGTTTCGATTTGTTGTTTGAAGAAGGAATTTCAACGTGCACTGGGGAAAATTTGTGTTAATGGAGTATGTTTTTTAAATTTTGTTTAGCAATAAATATGGCAGAAAATAAAGAGCCTTTTCAACCTATTGTGCTCTTCTATTCACGCAAGGGAAAGAATGCTTTGCAGATGCAAAAAAACATACGTATTGTGCAGGGTGAGGGTGCCGTTGACGATTGTACGTACCATAAGTAGTTCGAAAAGTTTCTTGATCAGAATCCGTTCTTTAGCCAGGAACCTCAGAATTTCCGTGAGCGAGGGATGATGCAGCTACCGGTGAGATAAGAGAAAGGCCATCGAACAGAACGGCCCCTGCTATATTAATTCAACCAGTCTACCGGTCGGCAATTGCCGACCAACCGGTCTATTGGTTAAGGTGTTGGTCTCTGGATCGGAAGATTCCTGGTTCGAATCCGGGGGCAGTGCATGGATGTAAATTGTGCTGTTCTTTGTTAGGGGCAATGATGGTTCTCCCACTGGGGGTCCTTCACAAGCGACCATCACTTCCGGCCTTGTAGTGGCCAAGGACAGGTCCTTAATGTCCGCCATTGGAAGTTGTCGACCATCACTTCCGGCCTTATAGTAGCCAAGGACAAGTCCTTAGTGTCCGCCATTGGAAGTTGTCTACCATCACTTCCGGCCTTGTAGTGGCCAAAGACAGGTCCTTAATGTCCGCCATTGGAAGTTGTCGACCATCACTTCCGGCCTTGTAGTGGCCAAGGACAAGTCCTTAGTGTCCGCCATTGGAAGTTGTCTACCATCACTTCCGGCCTTGTAGAGTCCAGTGCTCGCCATTGAAAAAAAAACATCAATTCAATGTATATGTCAGTAAATAAAATAATTTCTCTTCAATTTTTGACAGAAAAAAGGGATTAACTATTGCATTAAACCAATACAATTGTTACACATTCACAGAAAGTAAACCGCATTCATCTTTTTCTTGTTCAACAGTCATCACTTGGGTTCAGCAAAGAAACATTGTTCATGCCATACCCATTTAGTTGTCCATAAATATCAATTTCTGTAAAATCGATAGAACTGCGTGACTTCTATGAATTAATTCCTTATTAAACTCATAATTTTACGTTGTTTTTTGCTGCGCATAAAAATTTGATATCCTAAATACACCAAGAAAAATCTGCAATTATTCACACAAAAACAAAACCCATCAAATACTCACTCCACTTTAATTAAATCAGCACCTACGTGCGAAAAATTGAGGATTTGTACGTAAACAGATTTTTATTAACTTTCGGAAAAAAGAATAAAAACAAATATCTCACGACATTTGTGAGATATTAAATTAATTATGTTCCAATTATATGCATTTTAGTTTGTTGAATTAAAAGGCGTAAAAGTGTCGACTGCTATTGAAAAGAAGTGTTGCATATTACGAATCTTAAAAACTCTTTTGACGTAATTGCTAATTATAACATTTCCGAGAAGTTTGATTTGAATATTTATTCAAGCAGTCTTTTTCCAGAAACTGCACTGTCGCAATCTATTTTGGTCTTTCTTACGAGAGATCTTATATTAATATTTTAAACTAGACTGCGACGTGAAAGGTATCAAGGATGCACTTGAAGGATTTCTGAGAAATGGTTCAGTGAATCTGCGAGACATGCCTACATCAATGACTGCGGAGTAAAAGTTAGTTATGCGAGGGAAATTGAATTATAAAAATTTAGTGCTTTCTGTAGATTTATATTTAAAATCTGTTGGAAGAAAACTTAACTGGTGCTTGATATTAGGGATACGACATGGATGTTGATGTTTTTAAAGCATCGAAGTTTTATAAAAAAACTTAGATTTATTTACCATCGATTTAATTTAGCCGATGTTCGTTTGACATTGATTTTTTTAGACTGTCGATGTTTTTACGTTGTCGATGTTTTATTTTTGAATGAAAAAATTACCATAATAAAATTTGTTTTTAAATGACTGTTTAACTAAGTATTGTTAGTGATAATGACATCCGACCCATCAGAAGGATTTTTTTTTCTCTAACTGGTGGGATAGTTAGTGAAAGAAGAAGTGGGCTTATGAGGGAGAAAGTTTTAAACTTCTTTTTTTACAAACTGTAAACCAGGCCTCGAAATATATTTTTTAATACAGGTGCACAAGGTGCACCTAAGTTTTTAAATTAGGTGCACAGGTGCGCCTAGCGGGAAAAAATTAGGTGCACAATTTTATTTTCACGTGCACAGTGCACCTGTGCACCCGGGTATTTCGAGCACTGCTGTAAACAACAAATATTGAGGCATATAATAATTATAGGCCCCAATATTTTTTATTTACAGTAAATGAAAAACAAGTTTGTTATGTTTTCCCCATATACAAGTCGATAAATAATTAATGATAACCAACAATAATTATTGTTATGTTACTATCTACTTATACTTATAGTTAGTAGAACCTAATTCAAATTGTTGTAAATATTATTATTTTTTGTATTGTTCTATTTGAAAATTAATTAAATAATAATTAAAGATTTGATAATTGTTCTTATTAATTTTTTTGACTTTGTTTTGAGTTTAAAAAAATTTTAGTTATGGTGTGTTAAACATGTGTTAAATTGGTGTTTAAAAACATCGATAGTTTTTGGGCGATGTATTATAAACATCGATGTTTTAATATGGAATATCGTTGTATTAATATTGCATATCGATGTTTTAATATTGAATATCAATGTTTTGTTATCGATTTCGCATCCCTACTTGATATACTCCAGTTTTTTTGTTCCAGAATTTAATTTGTCGACAAATGTTCATTTTGACGCAGAACTTGGTCTTAGCAATAGATTAGCAATGGACGCGACATAATTGTACGTCCGATTTCAATTCGCAGCAACTCCGGGTTTATTGGGAGCATAACATCTGCTCTACTATTGTTTGGTAGTGTTTCGGCGATGTTGCCGTTTATAATTAGCGGGGACTATAAGACCAATGGCATTTCGGGACAACACACCAAATAAGGTGGTCATTTTTGTGCTCTGTGCAGCCGTGAGTACTTTTGTTTTCATTTTCAATATTTCTGCACTGGTTGAAAACTTGTTTAAGGGGTTTGATCTTGACTTTGGCATTTAAGCGGTAACCCAGTTGACAGAGTCGCGGATTTGCAACCAAAGATATTCTAGTTTGAAACTCAATAATATCAAAAACCGTGTCTTTGAAACCTGGAAACTGATGTACCGTAACTTGGGGTTACTTGAGCCCTGTGGGGTTACTAGAACCCCAAACAAAAAAACGTTTTAAAACTGTCCTGGTTCTACAGTTTTTAAGTTACACACTTAGATAACTTTTTCTCTGCTCGGTAGCAGTACTAGACAGTGCCTGAAACACTCAACTACTGCCCTGATCTTCCCGCTTTTGTCTAGTAGAGGTTATGTTAGAACATAACCTCTACTAGACAAAGTTGGTGTGGTAAATAAACACATTTTTGTGAGCTACAAACTTCTATGTGTAGTTTTTCGTGCATCAAAGTTATGATAAATGCAAGGGTAGTTTTCCATGTCATTCATAGTCCTCAAGAAATTAACACTAGTTTTAGCTGAATATAGAACCTCTTAAGTTAGTGAAATTCGCAAATATTGAGTAGTGTACTGATATCTCATAAATAGGGTTACTTGAACCCGGTCCTGAATTGGCTTCAAGTAACCCCTATATGCTCATGTTTTTGTTCTACATTGTATTTTGTATTTTTGAACTATTAAAAATATTAAATATGTATTTTATTATTATTAAATAGTTCACTATTAATAATAATACCCAGGACCACTATTTCTTTGCAATTAACTGCAGATCTGAAATATGCCCCGGTTTTACAAGATAATCTCTGAGAGCAGAAAGTATGCGGATTGCACTGCTGAACAATTAAAAGAGTGTTTGGAAGTTGTAAGGTCAGGAGAAATGTCGCAAAGAGATACGGAATACCACTGCAAGTTTAGTAGGTCTAATATAAATAGAAGATTGAAAAACGACAGTTGGAAGGAGCCTGGGCATCCGATAGTTTTTAGTAGCGATGAAAGAGCTGGCATTTGCCAGTCATTTAGATAAAATTTGTAAAGCCAAAAGCTAAAAAAAAAACATTTTTTAATCGCACCAGGAAAAAGCATACGTGTTTCTGATATTTAGCCTGAAAATCAAACATCATTTGATAAACCTAAGAACAAAAAAAAAGAGAGTGAAATCAGCTGATGAAAAAAAGCTCCCTCAAAGACACATTTTTTTTTCAATGTTGATAATTCTACATTTGAGGATGAGGATGCTTACAGTGTGCGGGATTCAGGAGAAAGTGGCTTGGATTTCTCTGACGAATCTGAAAGTGAAATGTATGCACCGAAGAATGCTCCTTCACTTACTAATTTGAAACGGTCAACCTCTACCTCAGACTCAATACCGTCAACCTCGACCTCAGATCCAAAACCATCAACCTCGATCTCAGACCCAAATCCGCCAACCTCGACTTCAGAGCCAAATCTCCCAAACTACACCTTAGATGAAGAAACGTTAAAAGATTCTATTCACGAAATAATTTTTTTTTGTGTCGTATAGAACAACTTGACATTTCCAGGACTGGTAGTGAGTGTCAGCGAAAGTGGAGCTATTGTTGACTGCATGGCACCAACAAAGAAAGCTTGGACTTGGCCCACAGAAAAAATAATACTAAAAAGAAGAGTGTTATTTTCAATTGAAATGTAAAGTAAATTTCTTTAATATTACGACCACATATATCCTGGTAAAAAAAAAGTGGTAAATTTCTTTCACATAACATTTGACGATCAACTATGAATACATTTACGGTGACGAGCGGTTGGCGAGCGTTAGCGAGCAGTGGTCACACTCGACCCCACGAAAATAATTGCAACGTGCAACACCGTGCTGGTCACGCAGTGGCTAGTTATTAATGTAATCAAGCAATTTAATATAATTACACCAGTCGATTTGATATAATTAAATGGACAAATTCACAACCACTCTTGGTTTTAGCTACACGATTGCTTATTTAGTAAGTAGGTAGTTGAACGTAGTGTAGAGGGTTGAGACGACCTCCAAATATGACTTTAGGCGCAGCTTGTCCGTTTTTGGACCTTGCGCCATAAAATCCCAAAATCCAATCCAATCCAATCTAATCCAAATATGACTTTAATAGTAGTTCTTCAAAGTTAATGGGAGAGGGGCAAAATTACACAAACGATTTTATCACTGGCTTGTAGTGGGGCATAGAGGGAATCTGAAAGTAGAGTGAGCAATGATAACCTTTTAATTTATCTAGGATCATATGTCCATAAATAGTAGCAACGTGACAGAATGCTTTCGTCTGTTGGGTGGAACCAATCTTCCTCTGATTGGTCCATGGAAAGAGAGATGACACACATACATTGATTCATTAACTGATAGGTCTAATTATAGTAAATATGCAATGGCGATTTCATCACTTTCGTTGCCACCCTATAAAAATGAGGACTCGCATACCAATTCTGCAGTAAGATGTACCATAGCCAAGGATGCCTTGAGATGTATTACAGCGATACGACACCAAATCGATCAACTGAGACAATATTTCACTGAGCAGTCATGTGACTACTAGTTGATATGTTGTGCCCACATTTTGAAGTTTCTTTCAACAGCAACGCTCAGTCATCTTACAGGGTGGCCCAGTGGATAGTGTTTGAGACGAATCGAAATTTCAAAGCACATCAGAATGATGAAAACATTTTAATAATGATAAAGAGGTTCGAAGTGACCACTTTTTTTAAGAAGAACAGTAGTGAGGCGGTTCAGGAAACTATCCATCACGTGTGAGCAGACTTCGATGTCAATCGTGTCGAATGCAGTTGTAACGGCAGTTTTCAGTTCAGGAAGTGTCTTAGGACTTGTCTGGCATACTTTGCTTTCCGAATAACTCAACAAGATAAATCGCAAGGGTTTAAATCCGGGGAATAGGGTGGCCATATAATACCACCTTGGAAGTGCGATGAGTAATACAACCCAATGATTCTATCGTGAAACTGCTTGTTGAGCTCTTCGAAAACTTCAGCCGTACGATGTGGTCTTGCACTTTCCTGCATAAACCAATGACCATGGACTAAGTAATTAATATGACGAAAAGAGATGAATTCCCCGTCCGGAAACTGTCTGTATTTTGCAGCGTTTAATGTGCCGTCGGTGAAAACTGGGTCATACACATAACATGGGAGGGATATTGCTCCCCACACGAGAAATTACCCACTCTATTGATCATGCGCATCAAATTTGGCCTCGCTCGCAGTTAGCGCCATCTATTAGACTTTTTTAAACATTACACGATGGGCCACCCTGTATATCTCACGTCAACATACTGAGGCTGTTGTAGCTCAGTGTGCATGTCCACCGCGCTAGCAAACTGCGAGTTGTATGTGGTGAAGGTTTGATTTCTCGATGGCTATATTTCTATTTTCTGTGTACGTAAACATTTCCTTGTGTGTAAACTAGATATTGGTTGTCTTATGTCGGGCGCAGCATGCCAAATATAGCCTTTGCGTCATAACCTACCCTCCCCCCAACCAATGGCGTACTGCATGTAATTAACTGAACAAACAATGAGTTGAAAACACCGAATAAACGTTTATATTGTGAACCCCCGAAATAATTCATTCGAAACCAAATTGACCCCTATCAGATAGAAGCCATCTAATTTTCTTCATTTGATTCCGCGCGTTTGCATCTTTTCCTACAAAATTAAACTGCTCATTTACTTATTCATCAAAACAAACAATTTGTTTCCACATACTTCATCCAGCAGATTTAAAATTTCCCACAAGCTATAAATAGAACCTGAGGCTAAAACTTTAAAAATGTAATATCAGCACAAAAAATCATTGGAATTGCCATTCTTATTCAAATTATTTCATTTGTAGAAGCGACGTAAATTAAAAAGAAAAAAAAAAGCGTTTCAAGTGCGATTTCCATATTGGAAACCTTCGCAGAGATGGCGAAAAAGAAAGGGGAAAGAATACTCATCAGAAAAGAAAACAGACACATCAGAACAAAAATTAGAATTTCAATTAGACGGCTGGAGGTAAAAGTTAGAAGTGTCGCTTGATCTGAATGAGTTTGGGACTCTTAAGCTTTGGTATGAACGAGATGTCTGAAGTAGCATCGGGGGAAGGGGAAAGAAGTTTGGTGTAATGATCTGAGCTCAAGAATTTAAGACACTGGCCGCTGTTATCCAATTTGGATGTTCACTGGGATATCTTCATTTTGTTAGGGTACTTGTACCAATGGCGAAGAGATGATTTGAAGAAGGAAAATTGCATAAAACCCCCATAATTGGGGAGGGGGGTGTAATGTATGCAGATTGGGAAAAGTTTGAAAAATTAGTCGAAACAAAAAGAGCTCTTGTAATTCAGGGTCTATTGATTGTGGATAACAGTTTTTGTGCGAGGTACATTTCATTTTAGATTTTACTGCTATTATTTTTATATTTACAGTAGTTTTGGATTTATTGGGTTGACGCAAAAGTTAGTCCCATTTATGGCGCTAGATTGCATTGAATTGCAAAACCGAAGTGTTATCTACTTCATACATGTAGGCTTGGAGTTTAAAAGTAGGAATTTCATTGAGTATTTAGAAAACAAATTGTGCTATCGGGTTGTGTTTTTTAAATTTTGTTAAGCATTAAAATGGCAGAAAATAAGGATCATTTGCGACATATGATGACTTTTTATTCCCGAAAAGGCGAGAATGTTGGCAGACGCAAAATATATTTGTAGGATACTAGGGCTCCGACCCCTGATCGCGTACGCTCGCCATCCTCCGAGGATTGCTACACAATCCCATAACCAACACTCCTTTCTCAGAGTTAATCTCCTGCGACGGCGAAACTATCTTAATAATTCATATAATCTTGATTTGACTTTCCGGTCCATAAAGTCACAGCGAGGGCTCCGCCCCCCTGCTCACTGGCGCTCGCCAATCCGTGGCGGCGGTAACTTTTTTTGTTGTTGTTTCTAATCCTCCAGGGTCTGACGAAGTCAGACAAGATCCATAAGTCCATTGAATCCCAGATCAAGCACAATAAGGGGATCAGAGTAGATATCCTCTCCAGAGAGGGTCCAAGATGTGCTCAGCAGAGGCCGGCAGGTACATATGGCGAAAACCTTTTCTCCACCATTGCACGAAAGTCTCTTGAGATGACCACTGGCAAGACGTGAGAGCGCAGACCTAGAGCCTCTGTCACAAGCAAGGGACATCATCAGTCCAGGCTTCTTACCCAGATAGCAATGGTGAACAGGATGCTCCAGCCACTTCGTCATTACACAGGATTTTTCCAGGGAAAAGAGTCCCAGGTAGGTGAGTGCTGAAGAAGAGGCTGTGGGAAGTCCGCAGCCTTCCTTAGAGAGTTTGTGGGTCGTTTCGTTGCCGTGAATGTCTCCATGGGAAGGAATGTATTGCAAGTGGGCCTCGTGGTGCAACGAAAGCTATTTTATTTTTTGTATGATATAAATACTGATCTTATCGCACACAAGTGTCCAGTTGCAAAGGTGTTGGAGAGAGCTGCGGATATCGGATAGAATCCACAGTTCACCAAAGTCCTTTTCGGTTAATATAACCTCAAGCCCCATATCAATAGCTATTAATTCGCTTCTAAAAACCGAACATGAGTCAGGATTACGGTGGCAATAGGACTGTTTCTGAGGGGGTTTCTATATAAATGTCATTACCTACATGACCATCTATTTTGCTGCCATCAGTATAAATAATTTTTAGGAATGTTGTAAGTAACTTCCAGGGCCAATTGCCTGACATGCTCGGTGACCATATGTTGCTTGTTGACGTAGGAGGCTAGGTTAAAATGGAAACTAACCCCAGTAAGTAAGTCTTAGCATTCCAAGCAACAATGCAACTAATGAGGCTCCAAATCTCCATTTGGCAGTGACAAGAAGCAACTTGGCTGAAGGGGCTGTTTTTCTTTAACCTCTGGTTGTTGCTCCAGTTATTGAAGTACAATGCAGTTGCATTGTGATAAGCATAACTAGAAAGTTTATTATAGTATTTGGCAAGGCCTGCCTGTGTTTTATACTGAAGAGGCTGTAGGTCAGCCTCAAAAATAATAATATTTGAAGGACAGCTATTTCTCAACCCAGTGATGATTCGCGATGCACTAATCTGTACTTGTTCGAGTTTCTTCAAATTAGAGGCAGTAGTATAACAATATATCGGAGATCCAAACTCAATTATGTGTCTTATGATCGCTAGATATGTGGATCTGAGGGTGACGGCGTCAGCATCACCCCAGTTCCTTCCCGCGATATATTTAAGAATGTTTATACGTTTTCTGCACTTCAAAATAATGGACTCAATTTGTCTATTACCAATGCACTCAGAGTCCAGAACAAATCCCAAATACTTTGGGAGTTTCTCATATAAGAGCCACTGGTTGTTCATTTTAAGTATCGGCTGATACTTGTACAAGTGTTTATTAGTAGTAAAGAACGTGGCAATTGACTTAGAAGGATATAAACTCTGCTTTAGATCGTTCGCAAAGTTCGAAAGGGTTGAAAGGGAGTCATTTAACTTTTCCTCTATTTCCGCTATAACAGTACCCGAGCACCAAAGTGCTATGTCGTCTGCAAAGATGCCAACATTTACGCCGTTGAAAGAAGTCCCCTCAATTCGAGCCAGGTATATCGAGCAAAAATGACAGGACTGAATACTGAACTCTGTGGTAAACCCTGGCTGAGCCCGAAGGAACTCGAGTAAGATTTATTTACTTTTACCCTGACATATCTATGCCTCAAGAAATCTGAGATCCATGTTAAGGCGTTTCCTCGGTTTTTAAAATAAGTTAATGTTTCTATACTCGATCAAAGGCCTTCGAGAGATCCAATAGAGCCACAGTATGACGAGTAGGTTTATGGTTTAGAGCGTCTCTGATGGATTGGCAGAAAAATAGAACCAGGTCTGTAGTACTATGGCCTCTTCTGAAGCCGTACTGTTAATTGGGCAATAAATTTCCGACATCCAGATGATAATGTATTCTAATTAGTATCATTTTCTCCATTATTTTACATGTTGTACAGGTGAGAGCAATCGGTCTGAAATCTTCTGGGAGGCAGGGCTTTTTACACGGTTTTTTTATTGAGATAATTGTGTCCCTTTTCCAATCAGATGGAAGACGACCACTTCTCCAGGATTCATTGATAATGTCAATGATCATTTGTTTTCCTCAGAGGCCAAGGTTTTCAAGCATTTGACCATGGATTCCGCCAGGGCCAGAGAATTTGTTCACATCTAGGAGGGTCATCGCCCGGAATGACTCCTGCATTGTAAGAGGTTTGGTTAAGCCCGGATTGCCTAATCGGTAGTACGACAACCATGAATGACATTTCTTGCTTTTACGATGATATGCCTATTTTCGCTCGTTAAGATGAGTCTGCTTGTTAGTTGATAGCGAGCAGCAAGCCCATTGACCGCATATTTGTCATAAGGGAAAGCCTGTCAACTAGAACCTATTACAGAGTTAAACTAGTCGTACTGATTTTAATCTTTGCCGATGCCCTTGACCAATTTCCAGAGTTTTTGAGTTAGAAGTCCTTGCGTCCAGTTTGCTGCACATTTCCTTCCATCTTGTTCTTTTTAGATGGGCATATGTCAGCTTAATCTCAGCATTGACTCTGTTAATCTCAGTTCTATGACTGCTAACCTATCCGCTGAGTGTCTCGCATAGACGATTTCTCTTATCCAGAAATGGTTCTTAAATAGGTGAATTTTGAGTGTAAAATGGAACATAACGCTTAACGTTTCCTCTGGGGATATGAACCCTTGCACATGCTGAAATTATGTTCCTAAAATTCAATCAATTGTCGTTAAGATCGTTAGACATGGGAACAAGAGACAATTTGGAATCGACAGAATCTCTGAAGGAGTCCCACACTTCTCTTTTAATGTTCCAAAATTCTTTGTTTTTTCTTAATTTAATAAGTATTGGGAGATGGTCACTTCCAATCTTATTTAGCACAGACCAGGATCATTGAGGAAAGATCTCCAAGCTAGCAATCGCAATGTCCAAGGCTTCAGAGGAATTATAGCTGAAGGAAGTGTGAGTATGTGAACCGTCGTTTAAATCATAAATTATTTGTCCTCCATCAACTGAACATGTTTTCACCTATCACATTGTTGCAAGAGCTTCCCCAAATAACATATTGGCATTAAGGTCTCGTAGAATGATAGTCTTTTTATCCATAAGGCCAAAAAGAAGACCAGGCATCTGTTTGGATTTGGAGGGTGGTATACATTGAAAATGTGCAAGGGCCAGCCCCGCCATTTAATTTTGATACCTTGGATTTCAAGGTCCGTGGCCCAAATCGCATGTTTTATGTTCCTGATGAAGAAGGCCAAACCACTTCTTCCCTTGGAAGTTCAATCATTTCTATAGATACTATAGCCTCTGATTTTAAGAGCGTAAGAACGCTTTAGTTTTGTCTCCTGTACAGCAATCACCTAGACTAATTTGCTATCTGCTAGTTCCAGGAGTAGATCAAGTTTGATTCTAGTTGCCAAATTAGATAATCCATTAATATTACACAGTAAAATCTTTAAGGTTTTCAAAGTATGCGGAGACTAGATTGTTTGCCGAATGAGGCCCTCTGCCTAAGGGCCTAATTCAACTTCCTTCGAAAACGTCTGTTCGAATCCGAAAGCCCAGCTCGAACTGTTTTTCTCGCTTCCGTCTCTTGCCATGCAACTACCCGTTTTCGAAACGTTCGGAGTGTTAGGGGTTACCATCATACGCCGATGATTGCTCGCTTTGCTGTGACGTCACGTAATTGCTTATTGACCAATAAGAAACAAGATTACATAGTCAGTTGGTTTAGCGCGAAGGCGAAAGTTTGTTTCAGGTCGCTGTTTGTTTACATCGCTTCGTTTTTCCGAGATCCAGATCATCAAACAGGAGGTTTGGATGTATTGGAAATGCGGCCTGATCTCAACTTTTGGGCAGTTAATGGTGAGTTTTAAACATTTATTTGTTTTATTTTGTGTGACATTTAAATTCAGTTGCTTTAAAACTGTGTCATATTTATATTTTGTAATTTAACAAACACAGTGAAGGCAATTTATGTTTATGCATTGGCATGTTGTCGATTGGTGGGCAAAAATGTTACTTCCCGTCTAGTGAAATTTATTGGATTGCATGTCATTAAATTTCATGTTTTATTTGTATTATAGGTAAAACAGGCATGCTAACCAACTGTCTCTGAGCACAGTGAAGCTCCTGCTGGGACAGTTAATGGACATTGAAATCGGTGAGCTTTTGTGTATTTATTATACAAAATAAGGAGTTACTGAAATTGTAAATTTTGAAGTGTGAAAAGTGAAGGAATTTGTAAAGGGTAGAACCAAAATAGTAGCTCTTCTGATTAGCCTAGTTGAAAATTGAATGTGGGCAATTTGTGTTAATAGAAATTTAATTTCATAAATCAACTCAATTATGTCTCATGACAAATTGGTTAGTTGCTAAAAAACTCATTTAAAATATAGAGCCTATTATGAACTTCCAGTGCATATTAATGAATATTTCATTTACAAAGTTGCAGATTAACCCTTACAAGTTCATCTTTTTAACATCTCCTGTATGAAATTGGTGATTTAGAAGTTAAAATTTTAAATATTACGCAGTGTTGTATATGCTTTTATTTAACTATTACATAATTAATCTTACATGAAATATTTTGGAAAAGTCACACAGAAATATATACAAATGATTAACTCGGTAGGAATACTATTTTTCCTTGCACAGAAAAAGTAAAGAATCTATCGTACCATGATACTGTTGCAGTTAAATATTAGAAGTATCTTGCAAGTGCACAAAGTAGTAAATTGAGATAAATCCTATGAGCAGTTTGCATGTGCCTAAGAATAATAAATTAGCACCCTTAGTATTTCACAATTACCTGCCTCACGTGTACATGAATATTATGTATTTTCAGAAGAGCTACATTATGTTAAAGGATCCAGATTTCCCAGCCTCAATTTGTGCAAGAAATGAATGCTGAATTACTTTCAGATTGTAGCACTGAACAAGCGAATTACAGAATCTTTCCTTCTCATAAAATACTGAAGGGCATTGGTTTTCTTATTTTTTCTGCATATTGTCGGCTACAATGTGATGCTTCGTAAGTGCAAAATACCAATTTTACAGGAGCAAAAACACTACCTAGAATCTAATACTAGGTATCACTAATGTACATTTTCCCATCTTGTTGATCTGATGAATGAGGTCTCACTTCACCTATGTGCTTATTTTTTGCAAAACTCCTGGTTTGAAAACACTTTTGAGAAATTGGCGCTTACGAGGTACCACATCTTAGCCGACAATGTAATGTAATTTCAAGTTACATGCCAAAAATTCTTTTCACAGCAATTTAACATTCCTTGTGTGTATTTATGTCCATTACTTGTTAAGGCTATCTAGTGTTTGGCACAGTATTGCCATATATGACCTTGTGCAAAAATACTTCAAATCTAAAAGTTTTATTTTTTTTAGAAGCAATACCAAGGGTTCAAGAGTTGAAAGTGAAGAACACTGTACACATACTAATAAAGTTAAAGAAGAAGATCCTCAAGATAAAGCGTGAAGGCAATGAGCTTATGCAAACATTGATCACAGAACGAATTTGAATAAAAAATTCTTTTTCAAAGTTTGGTTTTTGTCATTTTGAACAAATTTTTACAGAATTATTTTGAATGTACATTACTCGGCCAAGTTATCAGTTAAATATAAAAAAATGTCGGGCTTTTTTTTAAAGCCTAATATCAATCTGAATAAAAAGAACTTATTAAAAAAAAATGAAGAGTGTAAAAGAGTATTCATCTTAAGTAGCAGTGTGTCCTTTGCATGTTTATCCATGGTTCTTGTTATGTTTTTAGTCTATTTTGCTTTTCCCAATTTGACATATCTGGAAAATGCACAAGATGATGAAACTTCAAAAAATCCATTGTTATGAAATTTTCTGGCAGCAATTTCCTGCACAGGCAGGCCCAATAATCAGTAGGTATATTACATATGGTTTAGCTTTTCTGTATAAAAATAAAGTTGGAAGTTCTTTTAATTGTACTTATTTACATTTAATTCTTTAAAATCTAATATAATTTTCAAGCTTTTATTTTTAAAACTTAAAATATCTGCAAATAAGATTATATAATAATGGTGTTTTTTCTTCAAGCAAAATAATATTTACAAAACCATTCTTGTACTTGAAAAAAGTTACAAATCTTGGTTGATTCAATTTTACAGAAATAATTTTAAAATTTCCAATCTCGGTATTAAAAATAGCTAAATACTTTTTATAGTCATACAAACTTTTTCAGTTTCCTGCGTTCCCTGTGAAAAGTGATTATCAACTATGTCCACAAAATATAGCAGAAAAATCAATGAAATGCGATATTAAAATTTAAAAATCAAGAAAAAACGTTAACATATTTTATTAATTCATGCACAAAATTTTTTTCTTGGATTTGAAGTGAGATTGTAATGCAACTCCCATGTAATTGCCCACATATAGATGTATAACATTAATGTAATGGGAAATATATCTGGCCAGGTCTTAGAAAAATTAAAAACTACAAAGTAAATAAGCTCTAGATCTTAAAAATAATTAAAAACACATGAAAATATTTGTTTTAAGTTATTATTTTATTTCACCAAATACACATGTAATAATGTCATGAGAATATTTTAATAATAAATATAAATAATCAAAACATAAACAACATCCATCTGGCTCCAGAGTACTCCCAGGCCACTCGGCATTAACGTCCACCTTAAATTTGCATTGCAATCCTACAAAAAGTTAGAATTTTATTAAAAAAGTAGTCAAGTATTATGAAGTTAGTAAGTTGAGTATACTTCTGGATTTTTGAACATTCAAATGTAACTAAATACTATATACAGCGAAACTTTGATCAACCGTCAGTTATTACGAAATACCGCAGCTCAGTATGCACGAGCCTCGAAGAAAATGAGACTGAAAATTTGAGTATGTGCCTATGTCTAGAGCATAAGTTCATGTAACAATATGTGCAAAATACTGTACTTAATGTAAATTGTAAATTATTTCTGTAAAATAAAATACATGTATGTACAGTGTTTTTCCAGTTCGTAAACATGCATTTTTATCGTTCGTTCATATGCAATGGATGGGGGTGAGTTGCTTAAGGTTTTTGTGGTATCCGTCGTCTTGACACTGATGGTTTATCGAAGTTTCACCGATACATTAGTATGTCTTTTGTCAAACTTTTTGCTGCACACCACTCAGGAACAGCTCTGCTAATAATTAGTCACTAGGACAAAAGCACTGAAATGATGGGTGCATAGTAAAATGTATTTATTTTGGTAAAACTTCATTCATATACTTTTTTTAAACCTGACAGTGCGTGATCACTGGCTGTGATATCGAATGTGAAATATTGATCAAAACATGATTTTTGATGTTTTGTATCGTGTTTTGCTCTGGACATGACATCACAAAACAATTAGAAACTCTGCACTACTCGTGACCTGTCACATAACCAATCAAATCTTTAATAGTCACGGATATACAAGTCATGCATTTTATAAGATTATGATTGCACATTGCCAAATGAGTTAGTTTTTCAAGTCATGCCAAATATGATTGATTTCCAAGCAACCCTTTTTAAATCAAATGTTCATAGAGAGTAAGATTTACTTATCTGAAACAATTTTGCATGTCTACACACTGATAGTTCCACACTCTTTTACAAGGAAAAAAATGTGAAAAACAGTTGCACATTCATGGGTATTAATGTTATGTACTTAAGTTCCGTGTAACTTTTCTAATATACCTTTTTCGAACTGACACAATTTGGAGTCGAACAAAATTGGAAGTTTACTGATGTTCGAAGTAACTTGTGTAAAAAGTTCTTATCTCAATGGGTTAAGTTGGTGTGCATTTTCACTTTGTTTTCGAGTACAATAAAATAGAATTTTAAGTGAAATAAACAAACCAACTGGTCATTTATGGAAAAGTGACCTTTTCTGTTCAAGAAAACAAACCAATCATCACAATTGGGTATTTGAAGCCAAATGTGCGAGCAATCAATTACACCCAAGACATTTAGGAAATCAGATTAATGTAGAAGAACCTTTTTTTTAACAAAGTTTTTCTGCAGGAAATTTTAAGGTATTCAGGTAAAACATGCCACACGGCATTGCACTCTCATCACATACCTAGAAACAGTTGCTTGAAGCAGCATCAAGAAATGTTCATCCCCAATAACTGTCTGGAATTACCAGAACCAAGTCTCAATGTTGACAACACTCAAAGTTTAAAATCAGTAAGTTTACATTTGAAATAACAACAAGAAACATTTAAGTCATAAAAAGAATGAAAACAAAAGGTGCTATTGTTAAAAACAATTAATCTGTATGCTGTTAGTCATATTTGTAAACAAAAACAATGCATCTAGTCAGTTGATTGAGAATGTCAGGAACAGTGTGTTGATATTCTAATGTGCTTTTTATGAGTGAGAATTGTGAAAAACGTAATATTCAATAACTACTCACTGTACTTAACTCTACTTTATGAAAGAAACATGTTTTCATTTAAAACGCATGCATTATGAAAATAGCGCTTACCTGATTTTCCACAGAAAATCCAGTCGTGGTCGGGCATCAACTGTTTTCCCAGCTGGTATGTTTTGCGATGTAGTATATATCTTTAAAAAAAACTCATCCATAGGCTTGCCGCGAACTCGCAAACACGTCTCCCAAAAAGGAGAACGTCAACAATGTTTGAAAAAGTTGCAACAGCTAGCAAATTTCGAACGTTTCGAATAAACTCACCGGGTGAAAAGGAGACGAATTCGATTTCGAAAAAAAACGAAAGCGCGGTGGTAGTTGAATGCCAAAGTTGTCACTAGACGCCGCTAGGTTCGAATTTTGAGACGAAACGTTCGATTTTTGGGTAGTTGAATTAGGCCCTAAGCCTCGAGCGCGTCCCTGATTAATCTGCGCGACGGACGATGCAGCATCAATATCTGGAGTCAACGAATTCTTAGGAAGAGGGGATATACAGCTTCTATTAATACGAAGATCGGAGCACCCAGAGGTATATTACTGTCTTGGCTCCATTCGCCTGCTGATATTTAGCTGGGCATATGGAATGGCTTTCACGGCTCGGGTGACCCTACCAGGAGTAAACTCACGACGTACATCTCCCATTCCGCCCAAGGGCACCCTCTTGCCATGCCATGGTGAGGAAATCAGCAGGACTTGGAAACTTTTTTTACTATAGAGAGATATGGGTGGGACAAATCGGCGTGCCTTAAAAAGGTTCGGAAAGTTTCGTCCCCTGGATCTGTTCTTTTGCCAGAACTTCTATCAGCACGGGGTGATGCAACTACCGGAGAGATGGTAAAAGGGCATCGAACACACACACGGAACGAAACATACTATATTGATTAAATGTAATTTTTAGTAAATGAAATAAATTTTGTTGATAAAAAAAGGGATAAACTTTTGAATCAACCAATCGTTAAAATAAAAGCAGAAAGCATTAAATTGTGACTGGAATATTGACCAACGCGTGTACACGATTTCGTATTTTTGTTTTATTCGGATTTAAGTTATTTACTCATATGAAAATACGATTTTAAAACTTATAATAGACGGAGAATGAGTACTTACTATTTTGAATTAAATGATTACCATACATTTTTCCAGTAGTACTATCATAAACAATATGGAAAATTTTCAGCACAGCATACACATTACAAATGTGTTACAAAAGGAGCTGTATCGATTAAAATAAATAAGTGAGTTACTGTTATATTTTATTGTTTACATTGTTTAATTGAGATACTTAACATTTTCGAAATTTGGAAGAAATACTTGTGTTTAAAATGTTGGAGCCCTAATAAATAAAAGGTAGATATATTATAACTCAGAGATGATAGAATATAGATTTTGTAAGTTGAACGAACAAAATAATTTATTTAACGTCAAAACGATGCTCTATACTATAGTTAATGTTAAGCAATCGTGTACGTATTTTATACATTTTGATAGTTCAAACCCAAGTATAAGTAATGCTATGCTTTATGAAACCAGTTTAGTCTTCCAATTATGAATAACATCAACGAAAATATACATATTACTCGGAGTTGAAATTCGATTCCACATTAACATATATATTGTAGGAAGCATATGCTGTGTTTAAACAGACTTCCAGAGTATATAGTGTATACAGGTGAATGGAATTGGATGTAGATTACATTGAAATGATGATTGTATGCAGATCGAAAGGGTCCGGCCGCTTATACTAATGGCTAATATTAGAGGATCACTGTAGAGCTTCACGATAACCGTAACTGTTAAATGCAATTCCTATGGTAGAGGTTCCGAATATACCTGGATATATGTGTTGTAACAAATAGCTTATATTGGAGGATTAATTGTTATAGTATATAGTGTGTTTCCACTCGGAACTGTCACTAAGAGTGAATAAGTATTTGGTTGATGCAAAAGCTCAAACCGTATTCTGTCAAAAAAATGGAAGAATTTTATTTACTAAAAATTACATTGAATCACTATATTATGTGCGCCTTCTGTTTAATGACCTTACTCCATCTCTCCGGTTAGCTGCATCATTGTAATAAAAATTACATACTATTCCAAAATTAGTTCAATAATCTTGCGTGTTGTGGATATATTCAAGTTCATTCCAGTTTTGTTTTTTAAACTATTTACTGAAAATGACGGGACAAATATGTAGACACACAGAAAATTTGGCAGATCCATTCCAGCGTGATCTTCCTTGAACCACGTCCCAAGTCAATCTGATTGAATTCTCCATCGAGTATAATCCGGAAGGCAGCGACACTTTTGGGTCAGTCACTTTGCACCGACTGATTTGTGTAACAATATTTAGCTAACTTATAGGTAATGTCAAAAATCAAATTCAGCTGACACAACCGTTGTGGGCGTAGGTGGGGGGGGGAAGCGTTAGAAACAAGTAAAAAAGTTGTTTTCTTAAAATATTTGACACCAGCTGAAAATTCAACCCGAGATAATTATTTAGATACAGATATTAATCAAAAAAATAATATTCAGCTGGCCTGGTAGTGGTGGAACTGCACGAGTGAAGATACCACGCACCCACTTCATATCAGGCTAATACAAACTACTCGCTTGCCACCATGCCCCCTCTCAGAAATTTTGAGACAGTTGTCCCTCTAATTTTAGCATCTGCACTTAGCGTCCCAGTACGATGTTGCGAAGCAAAATGATCGTATCTTCTCTTATTAAAAATGTCGCCAGACAAACCGTACTGTGCTTTCTGTGGGGAAAAAAAAAACAGAGCCTTTAAGTTTTTTTTTCAGAAGAAAGTTTGCAAAAATATTTGGAAACATTAAAAATCATCACGGATATCAATTTTGCTTTTAAAGATGTGATACTACCTACACGAGTGAACGATATCACTCCAGGTGTAAACAACGATTTACAGCGTTACCGCCTAAATATCGAACATCATATGCTGCTTCTTCTGCGTAAGTAAATTCATTATATATTAAACTAGAGAAAATTAAATAAATTTTTTTCTGTTCGTTAAATTTAATTTACTTTCTTGTGAGCGATGAGTTGCTCTCCTAGAATATGCAAGTTACTATGCCATCAACCCACGCCGAAAGATTAAGCCGCGCTTACACCGGTTACAAACACGCTTCCTCCCTCCAAACATCGAAGAAATTCCGAGAAAAGGTTCTAATTTTATCGAAATATCTTGTGTTGGGGTGGCAATTTGGTGGGTTTGCAACATCAATCTACTAGTCAAGAATGAACGAAATTTCTATATTTACTTTTCAAATATGTTTCTTTAATTTGTCTTCGACAATGGAGAAGTTGCGGATCTGAGGAAATTGCTCAAATTTATAATTTCCTGGTAATTTCAGCTTCACTTTTTTCGAATATGCCGCTTTAAATGTCGGAAAAAAGTTAAATAAATCACAAATTTAGTTTTAAAAAAGCGAAAAATGACGTAATCGCACAACGCTACGTGATTGGCTCTGACGTCACTGTGCATGAAGTATCAATATTTACATGTTGAAACTGATGCTGTTTTCGCTCGTCTTTTTTCCACTTTAATCCTTTTATCGTTTTTAATTAAATTTTATACCTGTGTTTAACTTTTATAATCATCTTTCGTTTATTTTATTGTATATTTCGTTTACGATGTCGATTTTACCGGGATTTGTCAAAAGCCAATATGATAACCTTCTCAAGATAGATACGATTTCCATGTTTTCTTTCTTGGGAAAAAATCCGGATTTTTTGGAGCAGAAATACGAGGAGTTAAAGCTATGAGGTATGTATGATCTTTAGTAACATTCATAAATTGACAAAACTAATTGAGATTAAGGAAGTTCTCCATTAATACTTAAAAATTTAATTTTTATTGCACATTTAAACACTATAATACTATTCTGCCTGTAGGCCTATAACTGACTTGTACTAGTTCATTGTTCACTAGTTCATGACCCCGTTTCTTTGCGTAAGTCCACGCTTTTCTTTTAACTGGATCCTTTGGAACGCTAAAAAACAGCTTATCAACTGAATTTGAAGTTGTGTTTACGCAACAAGGTACAATCCAGTACTTGTAAGGTGGTTTTTAATTCTCACTCATTACAAAAAAAAAAGAAGATAGATAAAGAATTTCCACAGAAAATCAAATGGTAATCACAGAATCTAACAAACAACGTATTGCGCTGTTTGTTTACATGCACAGTGACGTCACAAGAGCAGCCATTGCAAAAGTAGCGTTTTCGCGCCAAATGCCCAACTGCAAACTTAAACAATTTTTAATTAATTATCCACATTCAAAAATTAAGAAAAAAATATACCATTAATCCTGTTTTTTTCTCTTCTACCAAATAAATATATAAAAAAAACCAATGCAAATTCCTCATTGTGTATATAGTATGTATATATTAGTTTTTTTCCATAATTTTTCAAATTTTTACTATGTGTTTTATGTAGTTTTTGAACGAAATAATTTTTTAATTGTTTCTAATTGTTTTAACCAAAAATCACGAAGACAATTAATTTATAGTAAACTTTTAGAAGTTAATAAATGCAAAAATGAAGTGATTTGTTTTGAATTATTTTAGGATGCATCAATTTTGCCCAAAGTCAAAGTTTTGATGTTTTTTAAATTTTAATAAAAAAAATTTTAGTTTTGAAAATTTAAATAGTTATTATAATTGCAAAATACAATGTATACCTACATAAAATATTTCAAAACAAAAATTTAAAAATAGAAAGATTTTAGAATTTTGAGTTCCGGACCTCTCCTTAACTAAAACATTAAAAAAAAACTAAAAACACTCTTCATTTTATCAGATGGAGCTGATGCAGACATATCACAGGATATCTATATTGATGAATATTCTGAAGAAAGTACACTAGAAAACGATGATTCCGATTATTTTGATATTTCTTATTGCGAGAATATGTAAGTTTTCTTCCAAATTATTAATGTTTTTAATATTCATATATGTCATACTCTAAACCATATTTCCCGCTTTTGAGATAAAACGAAATAAAACAAAAAAATTGTTAAATTTTGAATGTTTTCCCGATATTTGTTAATGCTTTCCCAATTAAATAAATTTTACAAAACTCGAGTATGTTATAGTATGAAAGGTAAGGTTTAAAAAAATCCCATTCCGCTGGCTCGGAAGTGGTGGAAAAAACCTTCAGGCTCAAATATAATTTATCGCGCAATCACTTCATAGCCTCAGCTGAAGGTCTTTCCACCACTATCGAGCCAGCTGAACATTATTTTCTTTATTAATACCTAAATGACTATCTCGTGTCAAATTTTTAGCCGGTGTAAAATATTTTGAAAAACAACGTTTTTTACATGTTTCGAACACCTCGATGCCTACATCCACCCGAACTGGACCAGCTAAATTACGTTTCATAAATCATCTATCCAATACCAATTACTGGTAAGAAAATCAGCCGGTGTTAAATAATCACCCTCCAAATGTCGCTGCCTCCCGGACTAGTAGGAAAGATGCACGTTTCCAATTCCCTTTCATAGGATTATCAAAGATCCGTGGCTAAGTTGCCACAGTCATCCCGCTCTCATATATATTCTGAGATTTCTGGCTAAAGAACTTATAATGGTGTCGAAACTTTCCGAACCACTCATGGCACGTGGAATCATCAAGGGTTCCCTAACCCTACACAACACATGTCTTCTTATGTTTATATAAATCTGGTAAAATAACTATCGAATTACTGTTAAAAATGAGTACGACTTCAACTTGAATTTCGTTTTACCTGTGAATTTTAATATGGTTTATTTACGTTTCTTGTTGAAGAAATAAAATTCAGGTATCAAGTATTCAAAATTGAAACTGATTTTTCATATGCTTAGGAATAAATTTACTCTTTCTATTTTCTATCTGTCTTTTCCCTCTATTAAAAAATATTTTCATACTAGGTAAACAGTTCGAGTTTGGACACTACGTTTCAACGAAATGTATTTTTGCAAAACACCATAAAAAAGTGCTAAAAAAACTAAATGGCGTAAAGTAATAATCTAATTTACTGTGTTTCGATAACCTGATAAAAACTCTTCCGTCAATTTCCTGCCAAAAAAACTGGAGTTTTCCCGAAGACTCCAAGGAAAGGAACGCAAAGTAGACATTTTGCTTTCCTTTATCGTGTCACAGTTTTCATGTCAAGTCGGGACTTTCTTTTCGAGCAGCTCGAAGTTCAATATGTCAGCGAAACCCAGATGTATACGCTTGTCTCAGAAACACACATATCAGCGCCGAAGAAAAGAAGTCTCAATCGACTAAATCTTTCTTTAGTGACTCAGAGTCAAACTTATGAGTTGATTTATGGGTAACAGCTGCTCCAGATGCCTAAATCTGCTCGAATATTGGATGCAGTCCATCACGACCAACCGTCAGTTTGAACTCTGGCCAAAAGAATTTGTTTTGTTGGAAGATTTTTTAACGAAGAAAAAAAACCTGAAATAAAATGGGGGTTTCTTTTTTGACTCGAGGGAAACTAGTGTAAAAAACATCACTTCCAACTCAATATTTCCACTTTAGTAATCTGACGGAAACAGAGTCCAATCGGATTTGATGTCTAACTCGGAATAATGTTTTTGCTTTGTTGGCTTTCTTTCCTAGAAGGACTGTGGGATGTAAGTCGGAACTTATTTCCTATGATTGAATTTAGATAAGACGGATTATGAAGGAGCTGGAATTTAAAAAGAATAATAATTTTTAGAAGAGACGAAAAACAGTATACGCAAATAAAAGAAAGATACCAATTGTTTAGAAACATTCAGTTTATATCTTTTAAGTCTTTTGACGAAAAAAAAAACTAAAATAAAACTTATTTTTTTCTATCGATTAATATTTTACTTCAAAATAGTTTCTCAGACCTTTTAAGGTTCATAAGGACTGAAATTTGTTATTTAAATTAATTCAAGTCACTAGCATAAATTGAAGTCACACAATATATCATAAGTTGGAATATGATATAAATAAAACTTGTAGTTTTGCATCAATGATGTTGAAATATTGTTTTCTTTTTTCGGTAACATTTTTTCCAACTAAAGGCTAGTCTAAACTACTTCTTAATAAATCCAATTAACTTTATATAATGTCATTTTTATACGCATTTAATCCACAGTAATATTTGTTAGGAATTCGCAAATTAGCTATCACGTGAATATATTAATGTTAAATTAATTAAAAAATAAATTGATAAATTCATTTATGAATTTTATGTTATAATTCACATAAAATCTTTACAGATAAAATTTATTTTAATGGTATAAAATTTCCATTTAGCTTATTTTATTGCACGTATATTTTTATTAATTAGTATAAAAAGTTATTTAAATCAAATACATTTTTGATGTATCTAAAAACTCTGAAATAAATATTAATATGTTAAGATAAAAATAAAGCCACAATAACTACATACTGTGATATTATATTACTTATGTATTTCATACTGCTGTAATTATATACTGCTATTATTACACATATTATACATATAGTATTAAGAGACGTGTTTAAAATATCTGGAGTATGTTTAAAATCAGAAAATTATATAAATGTGTTCATAAAATTTTGATTAGTTATTTCTTTATTTTTTGTATGTGTTAAGGATGTACTGAATTTCCTGATCTGAATTTGCATTTAAATTTATTTCTGGTTGGAGAAAATTAATAGTTAATATCCCCTTTAACGTTAACACTCATATTTATCATATCGTTCAATCAAAATCTATCACCATTGAAATCTACACAAATGCAACTTGCATTGTGTATAGTATATCTTTATCTGGCAAGTCTGTAGTTGAATTGACCTCGTACTGAAGCAACCGAATATGGCTATTGTCGACGTCCAGTAACAATGCTTAAGGGAAATATCCGAGGTTAACACTTCGCCATTTTGAACCACGGTCAAATGACGAGGATAATGCCTGAGGCGGTACCCCACTCTTCAAACTTCCACTATACACGAACGTGAGGACCTTTAAAACAACGTTAGATTTAACGTGCACCAGTTACCACGTACGACGGTATTTAATTGGATCTAGTATCGAACTCGCAACATCTGGATGCTAATCCACTATTCTACCAACTGGTCTATGTTCATTTGGAAAGCTTTGGTCTACCATTGCTAATTGACTGATTTAAATACTGTTTTCACAACTTTGATTCCCTTCGCTTACGTAACTTATGAAAAGGAATTTGAAGCGTCTCATAGAATGCACATCTTTTGCAAGTTGCTTTCGTAATTACCGTATGGTATGAATGGTGTTCTCGGGTATTATTCACATTAATTCGTAGAAATGAAGCTTTCAATTTTTACTTCCGGCAATTTTAATTTGGCATATTTTGTTATTATACGGCCACATTCTGGTACATGAAGGCTAATTACACCAAGAACGGCTTAAATTCCATCTGCTGAATCATTGCCTTTCGCCATTTTTGTTTAGTTAAAGCGGATATTCTGTCCTGAATGTAATTTTTGCGTCGTTACTTCTAAGAAACTCTTCCATTTCATTTTGACACAAACCAACAGTTTCAAATATCTCATTATAGTTTCATTACATGGAAGAAAGGGATTTATTATAGTAGGACTACTAAGAAAAACATAAATTTAGTTGTTTGTAGGAAGCTTGCTGGTTTAAGGTTATACATTTTCTTGTTCTTTTCATATCATTTTATGCCGTTGAATTTCGCATGTGTTGGACTGTAAATATGAAAAAAGATAATTATTTTCCACCGATTCGCTTCAATGTAGAACGCTAGTCCGACAAAGAGACACCCATACGTGATTCATTTTGAATTGAGAAAATAGATTTTAGAAACACTACAGAAAAATGTTTTAAAAAGCTATAATTTCAACTGATTTTACTTATACATTTTAAATTGACAAACTTCTGATGAACTAACTTTACAAAAGAAAAGATTAAGGGCTACACACTGAACGGCTATACAGTATACACTCTATAACAAAAAAATCGACGCACTAAGAAGGAGTTGTCCGATTGCGATAAAAATTGGTGGATGTGGAGAACATACATAGAAAAACAAACGATTCAAATTTCAGTACAATTAAAGGATTTATCTTTAGAGTTTGACCGTTAAAGAGGGACGAAGTCAATAAGACGTTGGTCCACCTCTGGCCTGAATGCAAGTTGTCACCCGGCGTGGCATAGACTAAAAAAGTTCCCGTATGATGTCCTGCGGAATTTTTTGCCAAATTGTCTCCAAGTGTCGGGCTAAAGGGTCAACATTCCGGGATGGTTGCAATCGCCTTCCCATAACGTGCCAAATGTGCTCTATAGGAGAGAGATCAAGAGACCTAGCTGGCAAAGGAAGTGCTAGGAAAGCTTGAAGACAATTCAAAGCAACACGGGCCGTGTTCGGCCGGTAAATATCTTGTTGCAAAGTAAGTCCGGGGTGTCGCAAAAACAACGGCAACCCAACCGTTTGACCGTTAAAGAGGGACGAAGTCAATAAGGCGTTGGTCCACCTCTGGCCTGAATGCAAACTGTCATTGTGGCAGACAGAAAAAGTTCGCGGATGGTGTCCAGTGGAATTTCTTGCCAAATCGTCTCCAACTGTCGGGCTAAATGGTTAACATAACGGGATGGTTGCAATCGCTTTCCCATAACATCTCAAATCTGCTCTATGAGAGAGAGATCAGGAGACCTAGCTGTCCAAGGAAGAGTTGGGAAAGCATGAAGACAATTCATAGCAGCACGTGCCGTTTGCGGTAGGGCATTATCTTGTTGAAAAGTAAGTCCGTGGTGTCGCAAAAGGACCGATCGTAGAAGGTCGTCTACGTTCCGCTGTTCTGTAAGTGTGCCAGAAATGACTACCAAAGGCGGCATCTATCAAAGCAGATGTCACCCAGACCATAACCTGTAGTGGGCATGTGTATGCGATAGTAAGTGCAGTATCTCCCAAGGCGCGTGATGCCCTGGATGTATCCTGACCCGTCTGAGGTAGCCGCCTGGAGACACAGTTGGAAACGGGACTCGTCATTAAAGACTATACTTTCCCAGTCAGTGCCGTTCCAAGTGGATCGAGCTCGGCACAACTCCTGGACAACTCCTACTTGGTGCGTCAATTGTTTTGTTGTATTGTATATTATTAACTCTCCTGGTGGTTGCTTTAACGAGTTTAGTCGTCAGTAGCAAATCCCAAAAGACGATTGTCCAAAAAGGAGTGCCTTGGTAACCAGGTTGGAAAAGAAACGGACTTACGCAAAATGAGGGTTGCGATTTCGAATCCAACCTAAAGATCGTCTTGTACAAAGTAGCACGTTATATCTGTCATGGCCTCAAATGTCTTCTCGTTGGTGTGGATGTGGAAGTTTGGTGAGTGCAGTGGCAGCTCAGGTGGGACCTCGTCATCTGACCGTGGTTCAAAATTACGTGGTGTTGTCCTCGGATCTTTTCCTTCTGGGGTTTATCCCGGACCGTCACCAATAGCGTGTTTTGATGCTCCAGTGCAAAGTTAATTAAAAATAGTAAAATATCAATTTCATACCGAAATACATTTTCAAGCACATGTTCTGGTTTGCACAACTTTGTGCCGTCGTGCTCGTCCAACAAGAAGGAATTCCAAGTTTTGTTTGTTGGAATAACAATGTTAACAATTGTTGTTCCAAAATCCGTATTATACTATATTGTTAAGAATTATAGTATCATTGTAAACAACAAGTTTAACAATTGGTAACAACATTCAACCTTCCGGTAAGATCTGACCAATTTTGCTATCGACGAGACACCTTATCGTCAAAATATTGACGATGACATTTGCACGTGTAAATTTTAATTTTAAAAGAAAACATTCAAATAAATAGAAAAGTGTTATTAGTTCTGTATTATTTTTTACAAACTAGAGTTTTATGTAGAAGCTAAACTAAAAGTAAACAGTATGTTTATAATTCGAATGCATATAAATAAATTTAGTGTCTGAAGATGACAAAGATCCCATCATCATCAAAAATTCCATGGGCAATAATTTGATGACGGAATATAGCGTCATTTGTGTGTGTGTGTGTGTGTGTGTGTAAAATTGGTCAGATCTTGATGGAAGTGATATCTCGTAAAGAGTTATACGTACCGGCCTTATACTAGAGCTTTAAATGAAAACGTCTTACAAAAAAGGTGGATCAGTACGAGGATCGATTGTCACGATCTTATAACTACAAGACTTTTGTTTATAAGTCTTATATTTTAACAGATCTTGGAAATCTAACTATATCATCGGATAGAGAAAAAACAAAGACCTAAAATAACATTCTGGAAATTTCTGAAGACGTCATAACCACAAACAAGATGACCGTGAGTTAGCCAGCATGTGGGTACGCGTGAACTGAAATTAGTATAGCTCTGCTTTCCAGTGAGTGACCACATCAAGCGAGGTTTTGTTTGGTAGCTGTTTAACTACTAAGTAAGAATAAATAGTAACAGTAAGTATATCTGACAATTTAAAATCAGCATAAGGAATAAAAATTCAAAAAACGTTTTTCAGAATTTCCCTTTTTTTTCTTCAAAAATATCGAATTATCTAGTCTATAAGAAGCAGAAAGGGTAAAGAAAACGCATAACATACGAATGAAGAAGATCTAGGGAATCCAAAAAGGTAGCTATGACATGATCCGAGCGTAAACGGGCTTCACGGCAGCGCCGTCATCTGCAGCAGCTGTATGGATGTAGACAACGAGACGGAAGAAATGGAAATTTTGCAAGGGACCATTGGAGATGTTTTCCGTCCAAATATGACGCTTGTGCAGATTGGACTAGCATCGGGATTGTTTTGTTAGAGTTAGAGTAAAAACTAGAAAAACTAGAGTTTTTTGTACAAGCAAATATCAAACAAACTAAAGTGTTTTGTAGTTTCTGAATTTTAAGTAAGTAGCATGTTTTAAACTTGAATGTAGATAAATTTTGGGTCTGGGGATGATATAATTAGGATAGAACAAGATAATAAGATAACTTCTTTAAATTTGTACATGGGAAAAATGCCGATTCGAAATATTCTTCTTCTACATAGCTTAAGAACATTATCGGAATGAGTATGTGATATTATAAATTTATATTACTTTGTTTTTAATCGCTTAAATAATTATGTTTGCCTAAGCTTATTTTTCTATTTTTATAAACATCTTAAATTATTGTAAACGCATTTCAAAAAAGTCTGTAAGCTTAAAATAAGGCTTTGAATCAGACGCTTTTTAAATGAATTCACGACTCCCTGGAAAAGTAATTTTAACAATGTGAAACGAAAAGCTAAGAAGCAATTTGTTTTCGTCGTGTGACAAGAACACATTCAAAAGACGTTTCTTTCAAAGGGAGAAATCTACTCACCTGAATGAAAACTTAATTTAATTTCCATTTCGAAGCTGTTCGGTTGTTATCTTCTGACACCCAAGACAAGTCTGCGATCAAACTTAATGAAAACGGACTCGGTCAATTGAAATCCGATTTTAGCGTAGTTCTGCTGAAACGGCATTATATACTATAATAGAACAAAATGCAAGATTAGCTTTATTTTGTTACTGAAGATGCTTGTGTAATATCGTTAAACTACAGATGATGATATGGACTTGATTTGATCCCACAACCTTCTGCTCCAGATCAGAAGGTTGCGTGTTAAATCACGTCCGGGTCCATAGTTTCTTCGATGGCAAAGTTCAAAAATCGTAGTAGAAAACAATCTAACTGACGGTTTAAAATACGCATAGGAAACACATATTACCGCAGAAACACTAACACATTTAGCTTGACAGAAAATGCCTCTTATTGGGGTGATTTAAAATTTCGAGTGCAAATTATATGGAAGATAGGGAACACACAATTAAACCATATTCATAAATGGATTATGCCGCAAGGATCATGTAAGGATACTTTGGGGATCGAAGGATTTGTGCATTTGGATCCATCAACTGGTGACCACGATGATCTGATTTATCATTGATTAATGTCTTCCTCTCGAGAAACATACTTCAAAGGCACTGTACACGAACCTCCTATTCTCTAAAGCCGACCTCATTGCAAGAATACAGCAAAAAAAAGCAACAGTACTACACATTGTGCCGCATGAAACTGATATCAACAACGTACAAAACTCGCAAATTGCTGCGATAGCGAACAATTCCCTCTAACGAACTCACTTTGTACTTTTTGGATGTCCCTCTTATGTGAACACGGTTTAATTTTATAATCCTTACTTCCCCTTAAAGTTCGTGCAGGAAGATAACATCATGGGTGCTGAAGATCAGTTAATGCGTAATGCTGCTATTACCCCCCCCCCCAAGTAGTTCCGACGAGATATCTCGTCCATGATTATCTGACCATTTTTTCCAATGAAAAGATATCTTGCCCATCAAGGTGTGATGGGTTTTACTAATGACCACATTTGTTATGACCAGATATCTCGTTATCAAGATAGTGCTGATTTGTTTATGACAAGATCAAGCTCTGGAAGTTTTTATCCAAAGACGACATATCTTGTCCATCAAGATCTGACTATTTTCTCTAATGACGAAATATCTCGTCAAGATTTGATAATTTTTTACTATAACATTCAGATCTGTAGTGTTTTCTAATAACAAGACATCTCGTTCGTCAAGTTCTGGTCAGTAGTATTAACTAATTAAACAACCAACAGGGGTATTAACCAAGTGTCCGACAAAGGGGTTCAGATACTTTTATCAGACATAGTATATTCATATTCCTTTATCTTATAAAGCTATTTTATTTTGTCCTGTTACAATTTTAACAATAAATGATCGTTGTAATTCCATCGATTTCCTCGGTAGAACGAACATAAAATTTGTGATCATCCCTAACATACCCATAATACATTTACAAATGCTACTACTTCGATTATGTTTTTCAAACGCAAATAATATACTTCAGTAATATAAAGTGACAAATCTATTCACTAGCATTTTTTATAGGATCGTTGCTATTTGAACGAATATTTTCAGTGACATATTTTATCTGTAAATTCAATTAAATTCTGTTCTGTGGTATAACATTCGTGTTTGATTTTTCGTTTTCAGAAAGCATCTTACATACATAGGATTACTACGATTACATTATTTATTCAATCTCTCGGGAATTCAAGAATGACCTTGATTTCTCAGTGAAAATATTGTACGTTTCGCCTTAGAGCAAATTAAACTGTGGTAAAATAGGTTAAATTTATGAAAGGTGAGAAAATAAATGATTGGAGTCAGAACTTCTAATGGAAACACCGAATTTTGATCTGGGTTTCTAAATTTAAATTTACGTTCACAGTCCATTAATTTTTTATAGAGCTCCTCCTTGTCCTACCTGTAGTTTTGTCCACCGATATTTATTTTGGGATTTGATCCCGGATCGTTCCGAATGGCTCGTTATGGTGGTCTTGGGGGGGGGGTAGAGAGAGACAAATAGATAAACAGAGAAAGAGGGAGATAGACAGAGAAGGAGGGAGACAGAGACAGGGGGAGATACAGAGAGAGACAGGGAGAGACATAGAGATACAGGGAGAGGCAAAGAGAGAGACAGAGACTGGAAAAGAGAGGGAGAGACAGGGAGAGAGACATGGAGAGAGAAGGTGGGAGACAGGAAGAGACAGAGGGATACAGAGATAGAGATAGACAGGAAGAGAGACATGGAGAGAGACAGGAAGAGATAGAGAGTTATAGAGATAGATATAGAGAGTTATAAAGATAGAGAGAGAGACAGAGACAGGAAGAGATAGAGAGTTATAGAGATAGAGAGACATAGACAGGAAGAGATAGAGAGTTATAGAGATAGAGACAGAGACAGGAAGAGATAGAGAGTTATAGAGATAGAGAGAGAGACAGAGACAGGAAGAGATAGAGAGTTATAGAGATAGAGAGAGAGACAGGGAGAGAGACATGGTGAGAGAGGATGAGAGACAGGAAGAAACAGAGGGATACAGACAGATAGACAGGGAAAGAGAGGGTGAGAGACAGAGAGATATAGATAGAGAGAGACAAAGAGATAGACAGGGAGGGAGACGGAGAGCGAAACAGCGAGAGAGACAGGGAGAGGCAGAGAGAGAGAGAGAGACAGGGAGAGGCAGAGAGACACAAACACAGAGAGATACATTAATTTATGACCTACTTACCTTGAATTTTATTTAATTTTAACCAACATTTATCGTAGTATTTAATACAAGCAACACCCTTTGTTTGACTCTAATGCCTGTAATGCATAAACATACCTTCAGCTTTACAGCTATGGAGGGTAGTGGTAGTCAAGTTAAAGTTCTAGGACAACGTGGTTGGAGAACAACTTTGGTTGGACATTTTAACTCGCAACCGGAGGGATGCTAGTTTTAAAGTCGATCCAACCAAAGTCCACCATGTACGTGAGGACTTGTACATTCAATCTGCGGTGATGTCAAGTGTACTCAATTTAGTATGGTTAGGAGAGTGGGTTTCCAGATCAAATGTTGATGTTCTGATCATGGTTAATAGGGTCGTGGTAGCCCGGTTGGAAGAGCAACGCATTGTGTCCTCCCGTTGGCGTGGTGTGGTAGTTTGGAGAAGGGGGTGCCACCTCAGGTGTGACCTCGTGGTTCAAAATTATGTGATGTTGTCCATGGATCTTTTCCTTCCGGTATGATCTTGAACCAATAGTCCGTTCTGTTGCCCCAGTTCGAAATTATAATTACATTCCTACCTACCTGCCCATTTTTCACAATTACTAGGTATTCACGGATCTTTCAATTCGTGATTGATCCCGGCACTTCACTAATTGCCCGTTGCGTTTTTACTCCTCTATACTATGTACATTCAAATATATCTAACAACCATGAGCCTTATTTTGCCATTGGATACGGTTACTTAACTCTTCTGATGGTTGTCTATACGAGATGTTTCGTCATTAGCAAGTTTTCCAGGTCTTGATGACGAGATACCTTGTCACTTGCAAAGCTTACCAGATCTTGATGAACGAGATCTCTCGTCAATAGTAAAACGTACCAGTTCTGATGGACTAGATATCTCGTCATTTGACGAAGCAATGGCCAGATCTTTAAATTTTATCTCTCTCTCTATGTCATCAAAAAATCATCAAAACTTTTATCATAAAATAAATTGTTAATACTTTTTATCATCAAAAATTCGTCAATATTTTTATCATCAAAAAATTGTCAGTGCTTTTATCATAAAAAACAGTCAATACTTTGATCATCAAAACATCGCCAGTACTTTTTTTATCAAAAATCGTCAATACTTTTATCATAAAAAAAATCATCAATACTTTTATGATGAAATACCTCAGCATTAGCAACGTTTGTCAGATCTTGATGGGCGATATATCGTCAAAACCACTTGGAGAGTAAACGCATATGTATTCACGCTGATGGTTTCGACTTACGTAGGAGGACATTCATGTCTATTAACATTTATAAAGAGTATATTTCCTTTACCAGACATTACGAAATTCTTACGGAAAGTTTGGATTCGAACAAAAAAAACAAAGCTCATACGAAAGTTTCAGATTAAAAATAAAAATTAAATTAAAGTTACAGTTAAGGTTTCGTCGTAGAAATATTAAAATCCTCAATTCCATTATTTCGCTAAGAATTTTTTAGTTTTATATTTTTACTCTGATTAAGAGAATCGATTTCTTCAAAGCGATTCACAGCTATTCGGTTCTTAATTTTTCTTTTAAACCACGTTTCATTAAAAAGCTAAGTTTTACTCTGAAAAGAATTAAAGTAATTAGATATTTAAGAAATTCGATAAAATCCATTTTTTTCTATAATTAGGAAAATAGTTTCCGAGTTTATTTCAAGAGCTTTCGAGATTTAAATGTCTCCGTAAAAAGAGCTTGATAGTATAATAAAATTAAGATTTTTGTTCGGTAAGATGTTTTTCGAATATAAACGGTTTTGAAATAATTAAAATTGTGGATCCAGAACCAACCCGCAGACCATTATCAAATTAAACAAAGACAGTTTGAAAGAATAAAATTAGATAGATCGCATTTGTTTCATTTCAAGTAGAAAACACTGACAACAATTTCGAAAAGTAAAAATTTTAAAAGGATTTATTACTTATATGGAAATACGATAAAATTCTAAAGAAAACTGAATTGAAGAAAACTGTAAACTTAAAACAATGCTTTATATATTTTTTCTTATAATAGTCATGTTTTATCTATGTAAATAAGAATGGAGTGTTTGTTTGTACATTCAATATTTTCGACCCATTTCAAGTTTTCTATCCGTTTTGGACCCTTCTGATGACGAATCCGCCTTTTTCTCGTTTGGTGTCTGTCTGTCTGTATGTTGTGCCCTATACACGTCCACGCGGTTTAAGATATTTTCATGAAAATTTGCATACAGTGAGTACTTATCTTCATTTAGTGAGTGGCATTGGTTGCGAAAGTCTGCCTGTCCGTCTTTCTGTTCTATGCTCGATTTTGTGTTTGTGTGTTTGTGTAGACATCACATGAATTGTATTCCAGATATTTGATTACAATGTGTTTTATTTTATACATTATTTATTAGTTTAGTGAATGTAATATTAAACATTTCCTTATTGTTATATTTAGTTGAGTTTCATGCTAAAACAAATGAGTAAGTGTACTTAAATCAACCATAATTTGGTAGTTTTGGAAAAATTGGAATGTCTATTGAATATTACGATTACTTCTATTGCTTTACCAGTACTGCTGAAAAAGTAATTATACTTCACAATTTTTTTTTTTTTAATGGAATTTCATCTCTGATACTTCATTTATTTCGAGTCTTATTTTTATTATTTGCGCAATGAAAACGATTTCCGAATATTTGGGACAGACGATATTTTTCAATGAAACGAGGATGAACAAGATCGCGCGAGCAGTGATATTTTTTCTGGTTCTTTCGCTCTGAATTAATTTCGCATTTCTAAATTTTGTACACTTTTAGTTGTAAGGTGTGGCAACTGTGCGAGATCAAGAGATAAAATTGAATCACAAATTAATATCTTTAGAACAATTTTTTGCGACATCTTTTATTTTGTTTTACTTCGCTGTTTCCTGTTTTAAATATTTATTATTTTAATAAATGTGTTTTCCTTCTCATCACACGCAACAGCACCACAAAGTATTAGACTTAAAAATGTTAGGTAAGTCAGTATAAATTTTCAGTAAATTTTAAGTGTAGTTATGCCATTATTGAAAGAATAATGCCGTTATTTAAAGAATAATGCCGTTATTGAAAGAATAATAATGTTTATTAATCCAAACTGGAACTTTTTCCATTAAAAAATTCGTTGTAATAATGACAAGAGAAGATTGCAAAATTTCACGATGTCGCATACCGGAGGCAAGAGTGCCTCCGGTATAACAAGTAAAAAAATATTGTTTTGTTGACTATGAGTGCGAGAGCAGTCGCCGTAAATCGTCGTGTTTATTAAATGAGTTGAACATGAAAAGAACTTAAGAAAGGGAATTCCAAATCTTCCTATAAATCGTCTTTTATAGTAATAACCTTAGTACCACCTTTCGTCATTTTGTAGCTTTGTCATACAGCAATTGTGCGATGTATGTGAAATGTATTACATGAATGGATATGCATGTGTAGGATTTGTGTCCAAAGTAAGTTGTAGAAAATATAAAGATGGCGAAAGATGTTTAATAAATTTTATTCTACAAAAAACGTAAGTCATTATATATTTTGATTTTCTCTTCAATCTAGAGTAAACCAATTCCAACCGAGTAAGGTCGGGTATTTTGCTAGTTAAAGTAATAAAAAATGCAAGAGAAATTTGTAATATAATGGTTTAGAGTTAATTTGTTTACAAATCATGAATGTAAAGAGTGAAAATCGGTGGTTAGAAGAGCCGTTTGCTCAGTAAAATCGAGTTATTTGTAGTTTTGTCTCCCAACTAAAAATATAACTTTCCCTTGAATAAAAATAAAACAACCCAGACCAATTATAGTTTTCTCCTAAGAGTAATATAGTTAGTTTACTCTTAAAAAGTGCGAGAAATGTACTTTCTAAAATGACCATGCCTCTTCTAAGAGAATAATTTAAATTGTAGTCACACTTGACTAACTTTAAAATACAGATTTTTCAAATTCTTGAAAAACCTGGTTTGAAGAAATAGTTTGAATGTTTGACTATGAAAATTTAAGTAATGTTACCATTAAAATAATAAAATTCTATTACAAACTTAATCATGTAGATTCGCTAGGAACCGCACTCCTTTTTCATTCAAACAATGTTAGTAGTTGAGCAAATTTAAACATTGTATTCTACAGGGATTAACATATTCTATAATTTATACGTATGCATAAAATATCCATAAGTCGCCGTCTTGACATTAAACTGTGCACCAACTTCTTAATTTCCAATATAACCCACTATTGACAAAACATTTCGTATCTATATTATAATTTAACACCTCATATATGAAAAATCACATCATTTATAAATACAGAATGTTTGAAGCTCCTTTTGGTCACATCATGATGAACGAGATGTCTAGTAGAACCCACTTGGAGAGTTAACTAAATGAATATGCAATTAGAGATCCTGGTGGTTGTCTCGTCGAAGTACCTCGTCATCAGCGAAACTGACCAAATCTTGATGGACGAGATATCTCGTCATTGGAAAAACAGACCGAATCGTGATCTCGTCATCATCCGAAAACGACAATACCTTCATTCTAAATCCAATCGATATAATTGATGATGAGATATCTCATAATTAGCACGGCTGTTCAGATCAAAAGAAAGCACGAACAGACTATCATTAACATTTTCGCTGCCGATCTCGCGCTAGCACGTGATGCGGCGTAAACGCTAAAGATCAAATCACGCGCCAGCGCGTGGTATGGAGCGATGTCTCAGTAAACAGTCACGCGTTAGCGCATGGTTTGGAGCGATGTCTCAGCAACCAGTCAAGCGTTAGAGCGGGAAGAGCTGCGCCTAAACGTTTATTATTCAATTGGTATTATATGTTAGGCATTAGCGTGGAGTAAAAATTAGCCGGATACCCCAGTTTTTGAAAAAATCTTGTAATGTGAGTTGTAGAGACGATAGTTTTGCAGGGCCTTCACGCTCCCAAAAAAAGATGAATGCAATATAATAAGCCTCTAAAAGATGATGAAATTTTCGTCAATGACCGTTGTCTTGCTGTAGTACGGCGTAAATTAAAATTACCTTACCTTACCTTCATCAAAAAATTGACAGTAATTTGATGACTCGGTATCTCGTCATTAGCATAATTGGTGAAATATTGATGGACGGCACAACGAAACCATTTGGAGGGTTAACTATTACGAACAAACATTTAAAATACTATTTTTCGAAGAACCACAAATCATAATACTTAGTTTTACAATTCTTATTTTTAAGATTGGTTTGGCCAATTGGTTGCATTTAAAAAATTAAAAATTATGCTTTTCAGTTGTACAACGCATGTTATAAATGAGGCTATCAGAGCTTAATACAAAAAAAAAACAGAACATTTTGTTACCCTTTATTAAGACCTTTAATATTTTTTTAAATGATTCAAGTCTTCTAAAATTAATTCCTTGGTTACAATTGACGACTAAGACTCGTCATGCACTTGTTTAGCCTAAGTTACGGTTGGCGCGTCTCAATCGTTATTCGAACTTGAACAAAATTAAAAGTGTACAGTCTATTTCTTGGCAAAGAGTGATTGGTGTTACGGGACTCTCCTTGAATCACAAATTACTCAATCGAGATCTCTACAAAAATACACCTTATTTAATCTGACTCCATACATAGAAATATTTACACGGCTGAGTTATCAGACATTTTTTTTTTGGAATAAACGCGGAGATTGAACGCGGAGATCACAAGCTGTGCGATCTCCCTCATGCTGTTGCCATTCTTATAAAACGAAATTATAAGAAAATTTAACAATAATTAGTGTGCAAACGATAATGCGAAAATATAACAGTAATTAGTGTACAGACGTTAATACGAATATATAACAGTAACTAATGTGCAAACGATAATCCGAACTGCTTTTTTTTCAAATAAATATGTACCCAAGGGGTTAAATTCCAACTTATTGTTGATCACTGAAAAACAATGTTTTAGAATCTCAAATCATATCGTGATAAATAATAATGTATAAAAAATGGTGGAAAAATCGCATATATCTCCATTGTGTATGTTGGGGGTTAGGTCACTCATGCACAAATGCTCTTAAAATGTACACTCTTTACCTTCTGTAGGTGGCAATGATATAGATGGTTCGGTAGTCAACGCCTAGTGATAGAAATGCGAAACTGCTGTAACAATTTTCAAGTAGTCAACCACTACATGTTTTCCCCCAGCCAGGTAACAATTCAAACGCAAGTTCATTTCCAATGCCAACTATTGATTCAGCCCTCGGAGAATAGCACCTGTTATCTTGCTGCACGTGAGAATATTTCAAGGGCTCATTTGCATAGAGCTCTTGTCTGAACGAGATCTTACAAACCATCATTACTTTATTTTCGAGATAGCAGTGCCGAGGGTATTTGAATGCGGAATACTATTATAATTGAAATACCCGGGACGTCATTATAAATTATGTCTATCTTGTGTATAATGTGCTATGTGTTGCATTTCTATTTGATTCTAACTAGGGAGTATTTCATCCCGTTTCATTAGTCATAATGAAATTGTATGTGACAAAGCCGAAAGGATATTAATCGAAATAGTGCTTCACATATAATTTATAACTTCTTCATTGTATGCCTTAATATTTTAAGAACACAAAGTTCTAGTATAACACTGATGATCAGTACATTGCTCATGTCTTAATTTTGAATCGAGTTGGAAAGATAAGATAACTTTAGAATTCTTACGGTACATTATGTGTTATAAACATTCAAGAAACTCAAACACTATCCTAAATTTCATTCTATACCACAAAGAAATAATCATTTTCACCATTTTGAAGTAATTTGGTAGGTTGGTATCTTAATTAATATTTCACTGGAGCAACATATCGGGGTATTGGTGACGGTTCAAGATCAATCCTAAAGGGAAATAACTGAAGACAACACCAAGTAATTTTGAATCATGGTCAGATAACGGAAAATAGTATGGATATTATAATTTTTTATATTCACCAAGATATTATCTGCATAATCGTATTGTATTTAATTAAAATTAAATGTTATGGCTTGATACATATATCTCAAGATTAAAAATTATGCGGATTTATAAGCTTGTCCAATTTTAGACTCGTGTGCAGTAGACCGCTTTGTAATATGTAATCTCTCCTGCATGACTTATAACCAATTTTTAATCTTTTGAACTAATATAATCTTTAAAAGGTTTTTTTTTCTAAGCAAATGAACAATGGAACACTTCTAAATGATTTTATTCTAAGGAAATGAACAGTAGAATAGATATTTCCAAGGAATTCTATTCCAACGAAATGAGTAATAGGATATTTACCAACAGAACAAAATGACCGCCTGCTCAGTTAAGGAAGCTTTTCTCTCTTTGAAGTCTTTTGCCTCATTAGCATCCATGTACGCAACAGCGCCCTCCAAAAATGTGTTAGCTAGATATTTTTAGATACAGAAGAATGAACTAATCTTGTAGAATTTATTGTAACCCTGTTCGGAAAACGAAATATCAACGTAATTCTACCTCACGCAATGATATGTTTGTGATTAATTGTATGAAGTTGTGATTATCAAAGCACTTTGGTCTTTAAACAGTAATATGAAAAGTGAGAACTTCTAACCATAGCAGCAATTTAGTTTGTCGCTTTACATTTCCTCCTTTGCTAAACGAGGGAAAATGTTATGTGAGGTTTAAAGCAAGAGCCTATTCAACCAATGAGCAGATGGACCACGGAAGAGTAACCGGAAGAAATTAGCAACCGGAGGGGTTGCGAATTCAAAACTCAATGCAGCCAATGTCCGTCGTGGTAAAAGTGGGGTGGGGGGTGGGGGGACTGATGAATATCAATTGTCATGACCTCAAACGTACTTACATTGGCGTGTTGTGGAAGTTTGGAGAGCGGGGTGCAAGCTCATGTGTGACTCACCATTGAACCATGATTCAAAATAAGATGTCCTCGAAAATTTCCCCAGGTGCAGAATTACATTCAGTGTTTTGCAACAGAACTCCAAGCAATTGCAATTGTTCTGCAGGATACAGTCGTAAAACACGATTACCGGCTAAATATGTATTACATAATTATAATAAAACTCACATCAAAATTAATTAACTTACTTTATTTAAAACCAAGGCATACTTTCAGAATTTGCAATTCTGTCGATCACTTTTGAAGTGAAATATTGCGTCATTGACATACTTGGTAATGGTAATGGTAATTTTAGTTAACGTACTAGATCAACACAACGGGCTGTTGACGACGGTCCGGGATCAGTCCCTCAAGGGAAAGATCCGAGGACAACACCTCGTAGTTTTGAACAACGCTCAGATGACGAAGCAACACTTGAGCTGACACCCCACTCTCCATACTTCCACACCAACCCAACGTGAGGAGTCATTGACATAGAAGGTGTGTTATTTATAAAGTGTTTGTTGTAATTTGGGCAGTGAAAGGAGGTTGTTCAGTAGCTAGAAAAAAAAAAGGCTTTGCACTGAAGAACATTGTAACTTATGATTGAAAAAAAATCGGCCAAGATATTGATAAAATAAGGAAAGGTTGTTTTACAAGTACTTTGTTTGTTCTGAGACGTACGTCGCAGTTTTAAGCACTTTCTGATCCCGGGATCTTTCCTTTCGGGATTGATCCCGGACCGTCGCCAATAGACCGTTGTGTTGCTCCTTATACATAGATACCAATGAACACATTGGAAGTTCATCGAGTAAGACATATATTTCGGATTCAACAAAATATAAGGTTATTTCATGTTTTTTTTTTGTCAATAATTTGTCCGAAACAAAGGTAATATTAAATTCTAGTTCAACTAGAAGGGGTAATTTGGTAATTTGGTAATTTAAGTTAACGTCGTACTAGAGCAACACAACGGGCTATTGACGACGGTCCGGGATCAGTCCCTTAAGGGAAAGATCCGAGGACAACACTTCGTAATTTTGAACCACGGTCAGATGACGAAGCAACACCTGAGCTGGCACCCCACTCTCCAAACTTCCACGCCAACCCAACGTGAGGACTTTCGGCCACGACAGATTTAAGGTGCACCAGCCGCCTCTACACCATACGTTTACAAACATCCATGCCCGAACCCGGATTCGAACCAGGAACCTTCCAATCTAGAGGCTAACACCTTAACCACTATACCGTTTGGTCGGCTCAACTAGAAGGGGATAAACCTATCACTCGATATTTTTACTTTAATCCTCGATTAAATTAAGACATTTGCATTATCTAATGAAATAAATTCCGTCTTTATTGTCGTCATCTGACCTTGGTTCAAAATTACGAGGTGTTGTCCTCGGATCTTTCCCTTAAGGGACTGATCCCGGACCGTCGTCAATAGCCCGTTGTGTTGCTCTAGTACGACGTTAACTAAAAATTACCATTACCATTACCGTCTTTATTGAGAAATTTCGTGACTATAGTTCGTAAATATAAATATGGAAATATTGGCAACGATGCTTTACGTTTTCCTTCCGTTCTTAACGTGACCAAGAAGGCAAATACGATAGTAATCTGTTTTCTGATTTCAATGGTGCTTTCTTTTTTTACCACTGTGATATGTTTTATTTCCACAAACGTTTCCTCCGTTTGCGTTTCAATCTTAGACTTTTATTCAAAATATATTTGTTTTCTAAGTCTCCTATTTATTTTCTGATTGTTTTCGATACTCGAGGCAAACAGGATTGTTTAACGTGTTCGAATAAAACTGTGAACGTTGGACAAAGAATGCGATTTATTCGACTGAACCAGAAGGGGCTCATCTGAAGAGCACATTTCTTGCGATTTTAAAAACAAATGTGAGAAACCAAGTTTAGATTGATATATAATTTCTCGCTTAGCGACTTATACCTTAAGATTCCTTTAAGAATTTATATCTTTTGCTATGCAATGGAGTGATTTCGTAGTCCGGACGGAAGAGTAGAAGGTTAACAATCGGAGGGTTGAGAGTTCGAATCCGTCCAAGGTAGGTAGATTTTTTTAATTAACATCGTACTGGAGCAACACAACGGGCTATTTACGGCAGTCCGGGATCAATCCCCAAGATCCGAGGAGAACACCACGCAATTCTGAAACACGGTCAGAGGACGAGGTCATAACACAGTTGGCACTCCACTTACCAAACCTCCACACCACGTCACCGTAAGGACATTTGAGGCTACGACAAATTTAACGTGCACCATCCACCTTTGTTATGACGGTCTTTGCTGGGATTTGAACTCGCCACCCTCCGAGAGCAAGTCCGATACTCTTCCAACCTGACTATCGTGGTCCGTGTGTGTAGTTTTCGGATCATAAGTAATACATCGGAACTAAAAACGAGTTAAATAACTTAGGAAGTGGGACTACATCAGAACCTACACATCTCCTACCGAATTGAAGATTAAAACCCAAGATTTTTGCTCTGTCTTCAGGTCAGAGCTGATTGCAATTGATTGCGGGTTGAAAGCCATTGAGAGGGATTGCACTCTCAGCGATATTTGGATTTTTACTGACAGTCGCAGTGCCATTCAGCATCTGAACAACTGGCCTAGTTTTGGAGATAAAATCTCGATTTCCATCCTGGACAACCTCTGACGGCTACCCAAACACCATGAGATCTACCTGCAATGAATCCCCTCTCACGTGGAAGTCATGGGAAATGAGACTGCTGACAGACTGGCAAAGGAGGGTACTGACATTCTCACACCCATCAACTCCTATGTTTTGACCTTTCTGGAAGTCTACTCACGAAAAAATATATCCAGAACCTTCACATTTGGAGTACTCCTCCCTCACATGACTGGTATTATAGGAAAAAACCTGGTGGCGCCTTGTTCTTCCAAGGGGACAGAGCTCGGCAAACCGCTATTTCTAGACTCATCAGTGGACATACTAGGTGTCTTAGATTTGTGCAGGGTCACAAGACCTTCTCTATCTGCCCTAAATGCAACTCTGTGCAGGCCTGCCCCTCTCATCTCTTGAACTGCATCGGAGTGTCTAGAGAGGATCTCCTAGTGGATCCCCTCCTGATTTGTGACTTTCTGCATATCCACGGACTCATGGACTTGGCCTAGCCTCTGACTGGACCTAGGGGATTAGAAACAACAACAACAGTTTTCGGATCTTCCACTTCACGATTGATCCCAGACTCCAGTCGTTGTGTTGCTCCACTCCGACGTTATACTAATTCAATTACCTCAACCAACTCTTATTTATTTTAGTCTTGATGATAGTGGACGTTTTGTTCTGTCAAAGTAGCTAAGAGACCAGTTTTACCATCTAGCTGCCATCTTAATTGAGCCCGTTGTGTTGCTCCAGTGTGACGTTAATTAAAAAATACCAAATACCATCTTACTTGAGCCTTTTCTGTTGCTCCAGTGTGACGTTAATTGAAAAATACTAAATACCATCTTAATTGAGCCTGTTGTGTTGCTCAAATGTGACGTTAGCTAAAAAATACCAAATACCTTCTTAATTGAGCCTGTTTTGTTGGCTCCAGTGGGACGTTAGTTCAAAAACATACCAAATACCATATTAATTGAGCCTGTTGTGATGCTCCAGTGTGACGTTAATTTAAAAATACCAAATACCATCTTAATTGGTCATTGTTGATTTGATATTGCTGAATGAAGAGTCTGCCGTTTCGTAGTGGTCGCATTCGATGACTGAAATCATAGGTTGCGCTTAACAAAGTTAACAAATTTCACATGGAAATCCTCGCACGAAGGTAATACGAAATTTTCATTGTCATTTATCAGCCTTTTTGTGTCATCCATTTCTAGATACGCAAGTTTAAGTATGCGATAGGTAAATACCCCATCATTTATTACAGCAAGTCATTTTTGGATTTGAAAGTCATTTGTTACCACTGACAGCCAGGTTAAAATAACGCCTTCCTTCACTATTTCCATGTATTGTAGCCATGAAATATGATTGCTTCATTATTATTTATCGTGCAATTTTCGTACAGGAGAGAAAGTTTTAAAGAAAGTCGGGACCGAAAATTTATCCTGATGAAAATACATTGAATCGCGTTTCTCTGATACCATCCTTTGTGAACCAACTCTAAGCTTATGGTGTATTTCAATAATATGCACCGCTTAATATAAAATATACGCTGCTAAATAATAGATATAAGATGATCTGAACAGAGATGGAAACCATTTCAAGCTATATATGTTAATATTAATTCAGTAGGCTCTTTATTTCTCGTACTTGGTACTTATAGTTATATCAGAAATAGTTAGTAAAAATTAGTTAATAGTTTAGTCGCCAATAGCTCGTTGTGATGATCCAGTGTTACGTCAATTAAATGCTACTTAAAATACCTACCACAAATTTTAATCTGAAATAATGTTCCTCCATGGCGATACATATATATTTATGTATCGCCATGGAGTAACTATATATCTCTACTATTATAAAAGGAAGTGTTTGTCTGTCTGTTGCTTGCCGCAAAATCCTTACGATTCTATGGCACTTACAGCAATGAGATTTGGCACACAGGTAGTCCGAATTATATTTCAATTTTTGGGTCGCGGCAAATTTTAAAATTCAACCTGGAACATTTTAAAATGAATTTAATGAAATTTAATCATTATTGAATGCTACAGCATAGAAGAGATCACATATTCTTAATTTATAGTTTTTATTTCCGTTTGGATTTTCATCGGAGGAATACTTTTTTATAAAGCCAGACAATAAAAACAAACAATCTTTTAACTGGAGTCAATTAGTTCTTTTTATATCTCCTAGACTTTTAAAGATAGAGTAAAAATTTCAGCGGATTTGAAATCTGCGGAAAAATTCACATTCGATCCATACCTAAAAATATGACTTTTTTTTTACATAAATGACTTTTAAATTGAACATATCTTTTATATTCTCGCACGAGATTGTGCCGTCTCGGTAATTTTCACTTTCCAAAAATAAACAGATTGCATTTCGTGCCGTTCGAATTAAAAAAAAAAAACCAGATTAATTTTCTTGTCATATTTCCGCGAATGAAAGCAAAAAATAAAAATACCTATTGACTTGCATTGTCAAGCATTCTTTCGTAAAATCGGAATCGCTAAAGATAGATTTTGAAAATTTCAAAGGATTTGAAATCTCCGGAAAATTTTACTTTAGATTGATACGTAAAAATATGATTTTCTTTCAATAAATAATTTTTAAATTGAATATATTTTCACCGGATATCAAATCCGCGGAAATTTTTACACCAGATTAATACCTTACATCACTGCTTTGCTCGTGGTGTTGGTTTTCGACACCACTGGCACGGGAAACGCCGGGCTCCTATATATATATATATATATATATATATATATATATATATATATATAGGAGAGAGCATAGCCTCTTATAAGCCGTCCAATTGACGCGGCAGTGCGTGTGAGGGCAGGATGGCGTTGACATTGCAAAATTCGACGATTGAGGAGCACCGAGGCGTTATCTGATTTCTGACAGCGGAAGTTGTAAAACCGGCCGTTATTCATCGCCGGATGGTGACCGTATACGGGGAAGACTGTGTGTCCGACAAGTCAGTAAGAAAATGGAGTGCCCGTTTACGTGTAGGCCGTGAGAGTTTGGTTGATGACCCAAGACCAGGCCAGACAAACACAGTCATCACGGCCGATCGTATCGACAAGGTGGGTGACATAGTGAGAAGTGATCGTAATGTCACATTAATTCTTCATTTATACCCACAGTGTCGTGTCGTACCTTTTCATTTGAACAACCCTTGTATATATATATATGCATACAAACTGGTGTTTTTTACATATGAGCAGAAAAACGCTAAATAATTGCTCAAACACTCCTCCAAACACCATTACAAAGCAAACACCCGAAACAAAACAAAGTAAGAACGAAACGAAATAAAATTCGCAACAGCGGGGTTTTTAGCGTTTTGTTGTTCATATGTAGGAAACACCATTTTCATAAGTAGAGCCACCAACGATCCTTTTCTAAAACTTCCTTATGGTTTTATTTAAAATTTATTTTTGTTCTTCAAAAGAAATTGCTGACCTTGTTATGTCTGCAGCTTCAGCACGATTGCACAGTTAGTTTCGATATATATATATATATATATATATATATATATATACACAGTCCAGTCACATTAATGTGACCACTAGTCAAAAGCCAGAATAACCACCTATGGCAGAGCAGACCGCTGGGAGACGTGCAGGAAGACAGTCAATTAGGTTTCTGAAGGTGTTCACTGGGATGTTGAGCATTGCCGACACCAGAGCCGTGGCCAGCTGAGCAAGATTACCACCCTCCTCCAGCCTGGATCCTTCCGGCAATTGTTGCAGGGTGTTTGCTTTCAGACGTATCAAGCCATATACGCCAACGTCCTCTGTCCGATGGAGCATAAAACGTGATTCATCGGAAAAAGCCACCTGTCGCCACTCTGTGGACGTCCATTTGCGGTACTGGCGTGCAAATTAGAGCCTTCTTCGCCGATGAACAGCAGTCAGTATAAGTGCATTAACCAGGCGTCTGCTGCGGAGGCCCATGCGCAGCAACGTTCGCTGAACCGTTGTTGAGGATACACTCTTGGTAGCCCCTTGATTCATCTGGGCGGTCAGTTGCCCAACAGTTGCACGTCTATTCGCACGAACGCATCTCCGTAGTCTTCGTTCGCCTCTGTCATCTATAGCCCGTGGTGCACCACATGTGTCACGCCGCTGATTTTGGATAGTGCCATTTTGCCATGCACGGTATACTTTTACCACAGCGGCATGCGAACAGTTCACAAAATTAGCCGTTTTCGAAATGCTCCCACCCTTGGCCGGAAAGGCAGTAATCATGCCCTTTTGGACGTCGGATAAATCGCTACGTTTCTGCATTATGCCAACGATTGAAATAATTTCCGATACCCTAGGACAACCTTTATATACACTCCACTGCAATGTGCTGCCACCTGCCTTTTGTGATTGGTTATTTCACGTTGACGTCGAAATTAGGTGGTGGTCACATTAATGTGAGTGGACTGTGTGTGTGTGTGTATATATATAACACCTGTGAAATAATGAAAAATCTTTATTAATAGGGGGTTGGACTACCCTTTGATTGAAGTACAGATTTAATGCGACGTGGGATAGATGCATAAAGAACATGGACAATATTTAAAGGAATATTAAGCCATTCCTCCTGCAGAACGGTCTCTAATTCCGAAAGTCTGGATGGAGGTGGAAATCGGGAACGAAATTTGGACTCCAAATACACTCTATAACAAAAAAATCGACGCACCAAGAAGGAATCATCCGATTGCTTTGAAATTTCGTATGCAAAAATGTTTTGACCAAATGTGCAAATGATTAAAATTTGGTGTCTAATGAATGAATAGTGCTATATCCAGCGCATCGGAACTGCGCATCTAGCAGATGTATATAAGGAGTTGTTCTTGAACTGTTGTTAAAAATTTCTGCTGCATTGCGATTTAGGATACCTTTCAACGACTGAAAAATTGCCTCGCCGCAGGATTCGAGCTCATTACAAGCAACTTTCAGTTTGAAAGAGGTCGTATCATTGGATTGAAAGAGGCAGGTTGGGCAAATCGGAGAATCGCTCGTCATGTGAGTCGAAGCGATGCGGCGCTTAGAAGATGCTGGCAAGAGTGGGTGAACAATGGCAGATTTCAGCGTCATGATGGTAACGGTCGACGTAGGGCCACAACAGATCGCGAGGACAAAGTGATTTTCAGATAAGCTATCACAGCGCCTGATTCATCGCTATCAACCATCAGTCGTGCGACCCACACACGAGTGTCCGCCATGATCATTCACAGACGGCTGAGAGAGCGAAATCTGCGCTCGTACCGACTGTTACGCCACCTGCCACTCACGCCTGCACACTGTCGACCCAGATTACAGTAGTGCCTCGGCTCGATCAGGCTGGAATGATGCTGACTGGGGACGTATAGTCTTTAGCGACGAATCCCGCTTTCAACTGTGTCCTGACGATTATCGAAGACGTGTCTGGAGACGCCCAGGGCAGCGTTCCGAACCTGTTTTCACTATTGCACGCCACGCGGGCCCTCAACAAGGAGTTATGGTCTGGGGTGCCATTTCCCTTGATAGCCGGACCCCTTTGGTCGTCATTAGAGGTACACTTACTGCACAGCGGTATGTTGACGACATTCTGAGACCTGTTTTGCTACCGTTCCTTTCGCAGTACCCTGGGCTTATTTTTCAGCAAGACAATGCCAGACCGCATTGCTATGAACTGTCTTCAAGCTTGTCAAATACTTCCTTGGCCAGCCAGATCACCAGATCTCTCTCCCATCGAGTATGTCTGGGATATGATGGGAAGGCGACTGCATCCGGTATTGAATGTTGATGACGTAGTCCGACAATTGGAGCAAATTTGGCAAGAAATACCGCAGGATACCATACGGGAGCTTTATCGACATATGCCACGCCGTGTGGCAGCTTGCATCCAGGCTAGAGGCGGGTCAACCTTTTTGAGCTCGTTACTGTAACTCTGAAATAAAGCATTCAATTGTTCTGAAATTTTAACATTTTGTATTCTATACATAATTTTCCTATCCACCAATTTTTGTCTCCATCGGACAACTCTTTCTTGGTGCGTCGATGTTTATGTTATAGAGTGTATTACCATAAATATTCAATAATATTCAAGTCCGGAGACTGAGGGGGCCAGGCTAGATGTTCAACTTCATCGTCATGCTCATGGAACCATTCTTGAACACACCTAGCAGTGTGAATAGGGCGTTGTCGTCTTGAAAAAGCAGTCGATCTCCAGGTAGTACAGTCTGGACAAAAGGATGGACATGATACCCTAGAATGCTTAGATGTTGATTGGATGTGATCCTCCAATACAGAATAACAAGTGGCCCAAGACCGCGCCAAGCTATCGCACCATATCATAATGGAGCCACCCCTATGCTTCACAGTCGGCAATAGGCATTTAGGATTAAACGCTTCTCTGGGCGTTCTCCATACATAAACGCGTCCGGTCATCTGAAATAGGGTGAATGACGATTCATCTGACCATATTACCTGTTGCCACTGCAGTGGGGACCAGTTTTTGTGATCGTTGCACCATTGGCGACGCTTGAAAGCATTTGTTGCTGTCACCAAGGGTTTACGAATTGTCACTCTGCCATAAATGTTCGCAGCATGAAGTTCCCTTTTGACAGTTTTTGTTGAAACGGGGTCCTGGAGATGATTGTTCATTTCGGATAACGATTGTTTGTGTTTTCGGACTACTATGCGCTTCAAGACCCGTCTATTCCTGTCAGCAAGCTATGACTTTCTGCCACTGTTGTGCTTTGAAGACGTCGTCTTACCCTCTTTCGTGTATGCTGTCATAACGGCCGATACCGTACTCCTTGCAAACCCCAAAAGGTTTGTTGTTTCCGTAACCGATGCTCCACCTAAACGCGCTCCAACAATCATTCCTCTTTGGAACTCTTGACAGGTCTGACAATTCAAATGATCACAGACAGTTCGATAGACGCATACAACGCAGGTGACTGCTGTTGAGAGACTGATGCCTTCCTCTTCACGCCCACTAGGTGGCAGACATCTGTTGCAGGTGGCGCGGCTGTACTGCAGGTGTGAAATACGTCATTCTTTTTCACTGGTGTTCGTATTATTTTGTCCTCCATCTGTATATATATGCAAGCAGAAATATCCGGCTTTGCTCTGTTTGAGTTATTAATACGTTGATTGAAAAGTTATCATCATTTATTTTTCCATAAAAGAAGTATTTTAGCATCATTTAAGTGTACTGGAAAAAAAATTTTAATATCTATTTTAACTCCTCCATCGCCTTCTACAATTTACTTCGGACGCAAATATACACACATGCTGTATCCATCCATATAATCCATTTCATATCTGTCGCACTTCTGCTGAAAGTTTTTTTTTTCTTTTGTGACTTCTACAGAAGTTGATTTTGAGTTTTCGAGTGACTACGAATTTTTCTGTTCATTCATTTTCAGTAAAATTAGCGAATTTTTGGCGGATAGTCTTGCACTTAGTTTTCCTAATAATATGTTTTACTTGTGCAATTCTTACATTTAGTATGCGATATTTTCGAATTTTATGATCAATATGAGAGGATGGTAAAATAAATTGTTACAGCATTCGTAACTAATTTAGTTTGAAACAGACGCAATTTTTCTTGAAAATTCCATTCAACGGCAGGTGGAATAACGGAACTTCTGTTAGGTATGTAAAGCATATTTTACGTTTGTCTATTCTCAATACAAATCCACCTTTTGACCAATCTACACCACATTTGGTACACTTATATTTTAGAAGCCTGTAGGTATGATATGCTACATATTAATCCTCGTTCTATTTGTCCAAGGGGGCTTAAAATTTACGGTATTCGTGACTAATTTAGTTTGAAACACACACACACACAAACGCACTTTTCCCTGAAAATTCCATTCAGCGGCATGTGGAATAACCGAGTTTGTGGTAGAAATAAATATTTTATAGCGCTTTTACAAAACGAAAAGCTCTGCATTCAACGAATGATTCACATGTATCTAAATTGGATAAGATTAGCTTCAATATGTTTAATAAGCAATTTAGACTTTCTGTCACTTAGGACCAAACATTTCAATGTTTCAAAATTACTAACTGCGATATTATTCCAATATCAACAAAGTCTTGTTTAAAATTCCCTTTTTCCAACAGACATACAGTTTTAAATTGAACTCTTATGGTACTTTTTTAAATTCACAGAATTTCGGTTTCTAAATAGAAACCACGTACCGATATAGAATGATAGATGTAGTTACTTGACTATGAAGTACAACTTTCAATAACACCGAATGTAACACGAAAAGCAAATGCAATTTTATTGATTTTAATCGTTTATCAATGAAAAGCTACATAAAAATTTTGAAATATATTTGAGCTACAACGAATGATTACCCATTTCAATTTAACGTAACCCATCTTATCTTAAAACTTTTTTAAATTTACTTGTTATTTTAAAGCAAGAAATTACACGCTATAAAAATATTTTTGATGTGTATATTTTATTTATTTTATGATGCAACTATCTGGCACATCATAATGTATTTAACCAAAGATGTAAAAAAAGTTGGTAGCAATATACATATACCTACCTTCAAGGAATTATCAATGTCTAGTGATAGTTTGCAGGAAATAAATGAATCATTAAAATCTAACTCCTGAATAATATTTCTGCAATAGGTAATATACCGGAACACATAAAAAAACGAAAACAAATTTCCAATCTCTGAAAAAAATGCATAATTATGAAAAAACAATTCTGTTCTAGCGTGCTGTATTTCGGCTTCTTGAATATATTCTGAAATAGAGCAATTCGACAAAAGACGAAAAATATTGATAAAAACAAATGATTTATAAGCAAAAAGAATCCTCAAATATGTGACCGCAACATCTCGCTGTAAACTCAAATACCCAAACAAAGAATTCTAAATCAACGTTCAAAAATTAAACATTAACTCTGACGTTGCCAGATACCGAAATCCAAACTTACGCTTTTATGATCAATGAGTTTTTCTTTTAGGCTTTCGTATTCCATTACAAAATGTTAGTTAAGTAAAATTAAATGCTTTAATTATTATTTCTTCATCAATCAAATATTTATAAATATTATTTGCACTATGGGAAGAAGAAAAATGTCAGTTCAAACATGAATATTGTAATTTAATTTGTTTAAAAAATTTGTTTTTTCGATCAACTCTCTGGTAAAGTAATATGAGCTGCGTATAGCAAGCATTTTAATCTCAATGTTATTTCTATGTCGATTCCGAATTGCTTTTGGCTTAGGTTCATGCATGTTCTAATTTCATGCATCTTCCGATTCGAATTATTCTAAATCCTTTCTTAGTACACCCCTACGGTATAAGAAGAATCACCCTGCAAAATTTCAGATTCATAGGACTTATAGTTCTTGAAATACAGTGATGAGGGAGTGAGTGGTATTTGAATTTTAGAATGAATGGTATTTCAATACATATATATTCAAATATATACAGTTTCACTTCGATATAAAATGTACCAGAATGCTTTTATAAGTTCTCTCAAAATGGGATTTTTTACATGCTTTTAAAGACAGAGGCCAATGAACGATATAAATGTTTACCAACAGAGTGAGAGATCAGTCTTTAATTTTAAAACAAAAAGGCTCAAAAAGTAAAACTTTCACGAAAATAAAAATTCGAAAAAACTTTTTAATACAATAACGTCACACAAAAACGAGTGCCTTCTTTCATATTCAAATTACCAAACAATTCTCGACAGGGTCTTTTATAACTAAAATTTTGACGGATACAAAGTAACACAAAAAATGCGGTGAAAAGAATTCTAGAAATGCATAGATAATGTGTTACTCTTTTGCTTATTTTGGTACAGATGCATCCTCAGCCTCGTCTGGTAGCAACGGTCTTGGCGTATATTTTGGCGCTTTTTCGCTTTTCATGTCGCCAAGGAAAGAATTCTTACGAACAATATCTTTATTTCTTTCACAAAAATTATAAGCTACACAAAAGTTAATTAAAATGAAAAAAATTGTAAAAATATGTTTTTTAAACGAAAATATAATTATTAAAAAACGTTTGAAAATAGCAGTTAAAGTATTTTTTTTAATTGTTTTAAATTCGCACTATTTTAAATCTTTATAAATTTCTAAAAACTTGTTAAAGTAATCAATTTTACACTAATACCTGTTTAATAAATCCCAATTCCTCAAAGAAATCCAAAAAATTGTATAAATGTATGTAAATTAAACAATTAGCCACTCTCACTTCCTAACGTTTGCCTACCAAAAGAAAAGTTAACTTCAAATTTCGCGAAAGAATACCCTGGAACGTATCTACAACACTAAATTTTTAGAAGGCATATTCAAACAGAAATATGGTTAAGGTGTTAGCCTCTAGATCGGAAGGTTCCTGGTTCGAATCCGGGACCGGGCATGGATGCTTGTAAACGTATGGTGTAGAGGCGGCTGGTGCACCTTAAATCTGTCGTGGCCGAAAGTCCTCACGTTGGGTTGGCGTGGAAGTTTGGAGAATGGGGTGCCAGCTCAGGTGTTGCTTCGTCATCTGACCGTGGTTCAAAATTACGAGGTGTTGTCCTCGAATCTTTCCCTTAAGGGACTGATTCCGGACCGTCGTCAATAGCCCGTTGTGTTGCTCTAGTACGACGTTAACTAAAATTACCATTACCATCAAACAGAAATAAGTAACGATTTTAAAAATAAAATAGCAAAAGAAACAATACAAACTGATGCAACTGCACGAGACCGTCACTAAAATCAAACTGAACGCTTGATTCCAATTTAGATGAAAGGAAAAATAATTTTGGGAAAAAATTTGAAAGAACCTATGAAATCAAAGGACAATTTAAGGGGGAAAAAATTTTAGAATATTCCAAACGAAATTTTAAACTTTCATCTTTCTAAGGGGGACATAAACACAGGAACAAACATAGTAAAGATGTGTTGCCTTCACCTGCCAAAACTCGCTACTAAAAGTGCGCCGAAAAACAAGTCAATACCGCTGCCACAAAAAGAGGCAGAGAATGCAGCTGTTCCCTTATTTTGGTCGGTGTTCCCAGAATGGGAATACAGTGCGAATTGATTTCGTTTAATACAACAATGTTCTACGATGTAAGCGTAAACCGTTTCCCGCGGAGAAAGAACCTCTACTCTACAGAATAGTTATAATGTAACATCAAAGGAAGAGAGTTTGATTTGTGGTTCCTTTACATGCTAATTTTATTTACTGCATATTTGCATACAATCCCCTAAACCACTTGCACTGGTGTGGGTTTTTATGATCATGTGAGCAAATACATTGATCGGATAGCAAAGAGTAATTTTCATTACGTTTTTATGACGAATTCTATTGGAAAGGCTTTTATTCGATCGATATCTTTCAGAATGCTATGTTAATGTGGGTAGAAAAGCGCAACTAAACGCAGAGGAAAGCTCAATTATTCTCCCAAGATTAATGCTTTTTAGGAAAACGGGATTTGTTGTAAGTTAAGGATTTATCCGTCAGGAACACGGGTACTGAAATGTATTTTGTGTGTTTGAAAGGCGAAAAGAAAGTCTTCTTTTATGTTGCTTGAGTGGCAAAGGCATTAATTAAAAATTGTCAAAATTTATGATTAAAAAAATTACTTTTAGTCTATTGTATGAGCATCTTGGATGCAATAAAAACCTTTTTCATGATTTTGCCTTCATTCGAGATGTTGCCTGTTTAATCCAAAATTTTAAAACTTAGAGTTTCGTATGTAAAATTTGAGAAAGTTACTGTAACGTTATCGTAGGGGGTCCCTCTGATCACAGCTTTCATGGTGGTCCATGAATTGATGACCGGATGGGAGTATCCCCTTCTCTTTGGGCGATAGCGGCTTCGGAATAACGTGTGGGGTCTTCTCTCGAGAAAAAGAGAATCGTGGAAAACCGAAACGTGAGCGGACGCAGGACGACTCTGCTCCGGATTGAAGCCGCGGGACTGAAACCCTAATTTGTACAATACCTATTAGCCTCGAAATAGTTTTAACTTATATGTATTCTTCTATAATTAATTAAATGTGCTGTAATTCTAAATGTCGTTTTAATTATCTTCAAGCCACTCGCCACGCAAACTATACCCACGACGTTACAGTTACAATTGGTAATTTTTAATCAACGTCGTATTAGAGCAATACAATTGGATATTGACGAATGTACGGAACCCCATGGAAAAGATCTGAAGACAACACCACGTATTTTCGAACCACGGTCAGATGACGAGGCAACACTTGAGCTGGCACCCCACTCTCCAAACTTCCACACCAACTCAATGTGAGGACTTTCGGCCACGACAGATTGAAAGTACACCATACGCTTACAAACATCCTTGCACTGACCCGGATTTAAACCGGGAACCTCCTCGGCAGATGAAAATCTGGATAACAAAGCGTGGTAAGCCAAGCTTTCTCAGACAGCATAGTTGAGTGCATTTTCACTATTTCATACAGGTACTCTTGATATGTGAAAGGTCGCCAAAAGCCCGTTGTGTCGCTCCAGTGCGATGTCAATTAAAAACCTACCTGATGTGTGAAACGTGCGTTTTTAAATCTATAGAATACTTGCCACTGCGTTGCCCGTGACAGTTCTTTTCGTGGGGTCAGGTGTGACAACTGCTCGCTAAAGCTACTGATTCCTAAGAAAGAGGAGGCGTTATCTAGCAGCCGTTATACGTCATAATGCCGCGGGCATTACTAGGTGGCCTTCTTAACAAAGACCAGAGGTGTCAACTTAGAAGGACAGAATATGGTGAAGAATTGGACAATACAGACAACTGTCGTGGTTTATTTTATTCGAGAAACAAAAGAAAAGGTTTTATATTCTGTAGTCCAAGTTTCTATCTTCGGGATTATTGAAGATAGAGTGAAAATTTCAACGGATTTCAAATCAGCGTAAAGTTCTTGCCAAATCGATACCAAAAACAGATTTATTATTCAATTATTTACCATTTGATTATTTAATTATTTATTAAATAATTAATTATGGACTTGAAGAAAATCACATTTAAGGTATCGATCTGCTGTCTTTAACGAATCTATCTTTCACGATACCGATTATACAAAAACGAACTAAACAATGCCAGTCAAAAATTTTTGTTTTGCTTCCTTCCACTCGAATTGTTTGACGCAGGAAATGAAATGTTGCCGCTACAAGAGAATAAACGTTCCCCAACTGTTATAGACCGCTATGACGATCGTCATGCAAATGGCGATTCCGTCGTTCGTTACGCTCACAAACAACGCTCTCTAGGTAACTAATTCCATCTGTTTGTATAAGCGATGTTTTAGTGACGTCATCCACAGCTACATTACGGCTCAGCTTTCTTAGGAAACCATAGATTAACGCTCGTCAAACTCCGGTGACTGCTACGTATTCCCATTTCGCAAAAAAAATATAAGAATAGGAAAAAATGGCATGGTTCCAAAGGCTGACGTAATTGGGTGAAAATCGTATAATCTATAAGTTCTTGCATCTTCTTTGAAGTCACAATTCGGAGCGAAGGCCGGAAGGTGAAAAGAACTAATAAATTCATTTAAAAATGTTCTAGATAAAATTTTTAAAATTAAGGCGCGATACAAAAATTGAAAAACATTTGGACTACCTGTGTTCCAAATCTCATTATTATAAGTGACACAGATTCGTCAGGACTGTCCACACACAGAGAGACACACACACAAACACTTCCTTTTTAATAGTAGAGATTAATGATTTTTTTAACTTTATAACAATTTTTGCAGTTGGGATACCACAAAATAACAAAATTAATATTCTATAACAACTAGCAATAAATAACCACGCGCTGCTTTAACATTTATCCTCTGCAGATAAACATATTTAACCCAAAACAACGTTTTCCAATGCCCTTCGTTAGTAATAATACGAAAACAAATAAGAAATACGGAATATTTGATTGATCTTCTAATCCACACACACACACACACACACACACACAATCCCGTGACAATGAAAATTTATAATTGAAACCGTTCGTTATTTAGAACAAACTAGCAAAGCATTAAAGCTCGGTTACGCAAGGATACCTTTAATTAAATAAGCTTACTTTTATATTTTGTTATGGAATTTAAATTACTCATTATTTTAAATTAACGCATTTATCTAACCTAGACGTAATTCCTGATTTCCTCACTCTTGCGGTAATGAAAACGCTGGTATCAAACACCTTACACTTCAAAAGTCAAAATAATTGATTTTCTTAATTAATTAGCATTATCTCCGAACTTTAAAACGGAATATTTCAATCTTTCTTCCGAGTTCTGCTGGGCCCGTGGTTGTCTGATTGGAAGAGTTACGGACTAGCGAACGTTGGTTGCGAGTTCGAAACTCCATCCTACCAAAGACCGTGGGGATTGATGCATGTTAAATATGTTGTGACCTCAAATCTATTCTCGTTGGCGTGGTGTGAAGAGGCCAGATTTGATGGTTGGGACCGCGTCATCTGAACGTAGTGAGCTGTTAAGCCATTATTACATTTGAGAGATTAACCGTTCGCGAGCTTCTAGTTTTTACGATTAGAAGGGGGTTTTGGGCGCTAAACGAACGGCTCGTGAACCGCTCGTGGCGATCCGCTTCCTTTCGGTTTTTCGACGAACACAAAGCCGTTCTCGGTTTAGATTTGGACGGCGTCGTGAGTAGTTCGTTGCTTTTCTTTATGCTCGCGAACCTCCAGGCTCCATCGTTGTCAACGGTGGCTGACAAATGACTGCCTGGTGGTTGTAATTTGGTAATTTTTAATTAACCCGGGAAAGCCTAGCGGTACCATATGGTACCAGAAACAAAGGTTTAAAATATTACAATTTTCTTCGTTATAATAAAAATATTTTGTTTGTTTTTTAGTATATGGGGCACCACACAAGAAATTGAAAAATCCTGTCTAGGTAATAATTTTAGTGAACAACGCCTCAGATTTTTACATTGAGCGGAAGAAACAAGAGCATTTTTGGGCTATGACGAAATGACGCATCGAAAAAGTAAGTACAACCGTTCTCTCTTTACTGATACATATAGAAATGAAAGTTTGATACAATATTTATCGTTTATGTCTAGATATTACGTGCACAGTGTTTCAAAAAAAATATAATAATATTATGTACATCTTTTTTGTATTGGAATATTACTGGTACCACTAGGCTTTTACGCTATCTTTTCGTCACTGCTTAGATTTTAATTGATTTTTGTTCTAGAAAATACGAAAATGTTTTAAAAGTCTATAATTAATTTTTTTTATTATATTTTACAGAATAGTTAAAAAATAAATGTTTATAAAATAATTATATGAAAATTTTGCATTAAAAAAAATTTCTATTGCTTAGTTTATAAAAATAACAAAGCCAAAAGTTTAAAATGGGGAGGGAGTTGTAGGTTAAAATGCAGTTATGGAATTAAAATGTGTCTTTGACTATATTTTTGAACATATAATTTCTTATGGCAGTTTTAATGTGTATATTTAAATCATGTGTATATTTTATTATTTTGAAATAGTTTCATTTTTCAGAAATATTTAACACTAGAAGAAGCTCTTCTGCTATTTGATGAATTAAACTCAGAGTCGGACTTAGAAGATGTCTGTATTGAACCTCCTGATGTTGCAGTAGTATCACAGATGAAGACTCGGCAGAAGAAGATGAAGAACTTACATATAATTTATATGGTCGTCAGTTACGTGTAAATGTAGAAACGTCACGGAAAAAACCCACAGAAAAGATTATTTAGATTTAGATTCAGAAGAGAGAGGGTCTGGCAAACTCTGCTAACGAAAAAAAGTAGCAAAAAGAATCAATAAGACTGGTAGAAATAAATTCAAAAGAAGTTGGGTTCAAGATGTGCTGCTATAAACTACACTAGTCGAGTGCACACTATATGCGTAAAATGTGACATAGGGCTTTGTATTTTTTTAGACTTTCATTCAAACATAATAACATTGCAAATAGACCATACAATAAAGTTATTGATTATACTTCATACAAAATGCCAGTATTGTTGGTTATTATTGATATTACTATTTGTCTTGTGCTTTCTGGATAGTAAAAATTTTCTCTTCTTCTCTTAGGATATTCTTTTACTATAGTATATTTATCAAAATGTGTTCTTCTATGCCATACACATTTTTATTTTTGTATTAATATCAAATCATAAACTGGTAAAAATATATTTAAACCGCTTGCGTCAATGTCAATAAGAAACTGCATTACTTACAATTTGCTCCCTCAAAAGCCTAGCGGTACCATATGGTACCATGCATTTTTGCCAATATTATTGAAATTTTACAACAAAAGAAGGCTTTTCCTACATAAATAGCGCCTCTAGATCGGAAGGTTCCTGGTTCGAATCCGGGTACGGGCATGGATGTTTGTAAGCGTATGGTGTAGAGGCGGCTGGTGCACCTTAAATCTGTCGTGGCCGAAAGTCCTCACGTTGGGTTGGCGTGGAAGTTTGGAGAGTGGGGTGCCAGCTCAGGTGTTGCTTCGTCATCTGACCGTGGTTCAAAATTACGAGGTATTGTCCTCGGATCTTTCCCTCAAGGGACTGATCCCGGACCGTCGTCAATAGCCCGTTGTGTTGCTCTAGTACGACGTTAAATAAAATTACCATTACCATTACCTACATAAATAGCATCATATCAACAATATACTAGAAAGAAATTGATATTGGAAAAAAATAATTAATTCAGGCTTTGAAGGGTTAACGCCGTACTAGAGCAACATAACCAACAATTGATGGCAGTCCGGGATCAATCCCCTAAGGGAAAGATCCCAGGACAACATCTTGTAATTTTGAACCACTGTCGGATGACGAGGCAACACCTGAGCTCGCACCCCACTCTCAAACTTCCACACCAACCCAACGTGAGGACTCTCGGTGACCACATATTTACGGTGCACCAGCCACCTCTGCACCATACGCTTAGAAACATCCATGCACTGACCCGGATTCGAACTAGGAACCTTCCGATCCAGAGGCTAATACCTTAACCACTATACCGGTTGGTCGGTGGTTTAGATTTGGACGGTGTCGTGAGTAGTTAGTTGCTTTTCTTTATGCTCGCGAACCTCCAGGCTCCGTCGTTGTCACCGGTGGCTGACAAATGACTGCCTGGTGGTTGTAATTTGGTAATTTTTAATTAACGCCGTACTAAAGCAACACAAAGAGCAATTGATGACGGTCCGGGATCAATCCCCTAAGGGAAAGATCCCAGGACAACATCTTGTAATTTTGAACCACTGTCAGATGACGAGGCAACACCTGAGCTCGCACCCCACTCTCAAACTTCCACACCGACCCAACGTGAGGACTCTCTGTGGCGACATATTTAAGGTGCACCAGCCGCCTCTACACCATACGCTTAGAAACATCCATGCACTGACCCAGATTAGAACTAGGAATCTTCCGACCTAGAGGCTAACATTTTAACCACCAGACCGGTTGGCTGGCGTGACTTTGGAGTGGTGTAGAAGTTTGAAGTAGGATTGAAGTTAAACTGTGTGACCTCGTCATATGATCATTGTTCAATATGATGAGAGGTTGCATTGGGATCTTTCCCTATTGGATTGATCCCAGACTGTTGCCAATAGACTGTATGTTGCTGCAGTGTGACATTAATTATAAAAATTGCCTTCCGAAGTACTGCTGTTTGTGTTTGGAGAAGTGGAACCATTTTTGATAACGGTCTTGTATATGTTTGGAAATTGAAACATGGTATAATCAAGCAAACACGTTTATCATTCATTTTCGATATTAGGTCAGCTAATAAACACAGATTTTATCTACTAAAATTTGTAAAGAAAGTTTTTCAGTATTATTTCTCCTAAACCCCAATTGGTTGAAACATAGTTTATTTCCAGTTTAGAAAGATTAGTATATATTTCACGAAGATTTATAGTAAAATGTGTAACTATATAATAAGGGAAATCACATACCTATGATATTTATTATTTTAAAAGAACTATTTTAAACAAATCTTCAAGTTGATATATTTTTTGTATGACGCACATAATATATAATTGAGACCGCAATTGTTACCCTATATATTGCACTTGAATTTCACGAAACCTGTATCTATTTAGGAGTAAATTTCTTCACATAAACTCATTCTATTCTAAAAAACGTTTCTTAAAAAAAAATTTAAACTTTTGAAATCGAGTTTAGTTTTTATACGAACTTATTCCACGTCCATAGCAAGAAAGATAAAAACAGAAAGTCCAAAAATGTATTTCTTGTACTTCGAAAATGGGATGCTGGACATGTTGAATTTTTCGAATGGTAACGTAACCTTTTTTGTGAAATTTGAAATATCGCCACACAATTTTCTGGTCCACCCAGAAAATTTGAACAGTCAATATATTATATATATATATATATATATATATATATATATAATATAAAAGCAAAGAACTCTAGAGCCGGGATTTATTGCAACTGGAAACGAAAGTCAAAACAATCGCGCTGAAGCTGCAGACATAGCATGATTAGCAATATAATTTCGAGAAGAAAAGAAAATTTATTTCAATTAGAAAAACCAAAAATGAAATTTTTTAAAGGAATAAAAAAAATTATAAAATATTACTGAAAATAAAGCATTGATAGATCAGGTCCTTATCAGGAAAGAGTCTGACCCAGACACCTTAGACAACAGCCTTTTGTCATTATTATAGTTTTAATTTTTTAATTTTGTGAAGATACATTTGCCTTTTTGGTGTGTGTCCTAACTCTTTTGCCTAATTTAACTTTCTATTTTGTTCTTAATGGTGTTTGGGAGAAGCACACCACACGCCATGTATTTGTGCAGTGTGGGTCAGGCTCTTCCATGAAATGGCCTGATGTACCAACCACTAACACATCTTCTTTTTTGGAAATACCTTGAAACGTTCTTGTTACTTTTTCGTATTTTTTAATTAAAAAAATGTCCTTTTGTTCTTGAAAGTATTTATAAGTATATAAAGAAACAGTAATTTAAGGGTACCACCATGCCATACGTACCATCATGATCATAGGCTATTGGGAGTTCAAATAATACATATATCATTATCTGTGCGTACGGTACTGAAGATGTAAGTGTTGGAGCCAGGAAATTACTTACTATTACCGCTGAGACAGCAATATTCAAATGATAAACTTCAAACAGCGTGAGATAAAAGAAACTAAAGACGAATTAATAGAATAATTGTTGTATTACGCTGAAATTAAAGGGAAATATTGCTCAATCTAATAGAATGTAATTATAAAATTAACACACCAAAGGATAAAAGACATGGTTTCATGTAACTTTTGTTAAAATTTTTGGAGTATTCTATAGTGATATTTCTGCTAGCTTGTATAGCAGTCTTTAGAAAACATGTAAACAATATGGCTGTAATGAATTGTCCATTGTGACATAGTATTCGTTTTCATAAAACTGTACCACAATATAATATCTGCGTTATATACAATTATTTACCGGGAAGAAGGAAATACTTTTATTTTTTTGTAATACTTTTGATGGAAATGGCGTCTCATTTCTTGTAAATATTTGCAGACCACAATTTTACACATTCTTCTAAATTTTACTCTCATTTTTTTAAAATTAAATACATGGGTATGTGTGATTTATTAAAGTAATAGCCCATACAAAATCAAAGAATATAAGAAGCAAAGCAATCTGTTTCTATAAAGGTGTAATTTGAAATAGACTACATTTCTTAAGAATCATCTATGTAACTAGTAAATAATCCAAACATAATTTAACACAATGCTCATTCATGCAGTTTCAAACTAATCCTGTCCTGTCCATAAATTATCAATATATCTTTTGAAGGACATACATTATTTAAAGATTTATTTTGGTTCGATGAATTTTAGGCTGCAAAAGGATAAGGAATAAAATAGTATAGAATAAAACCAACCAAGCAATGGGGAATTTTATTCAAACAAAATGAATATCAGTTTTATATATTTCTTAAAAATCCAATGCTAATACTAAATGAGTAGACCAACATTTTTTGTAATAAAACTAATGAACAGTGGGTGGTATATTTTATTTTAACGAACAATGCAATCTAAGAGAGGATCTATCTAGTTTTATATCTATGTTAGGTAGTTGAATTAAGGTTACTTTGGAGCAACACTGCTGGCTATTGGTTTCAATTTGGGATCAATCTCTAAAGCAGGGGTTCCCAACATTTTTTGTAACTGCGTACCACTTGAATTTTTTTGAAATTTTTGGCATACCACCAGTTTTATATTATTTTAGAAACATATATCTAATGTCAGAAAAGTGCCAATGGCTTGTTTTATTTTTATTAAAATACTAAGAAAGCTTCATATTTTATGATTAATGCACTTGTATTTCGTAATAATGATGTTTTAATAAAGCAAAAAATCGAACGATTATTGAAAATTTCAGTTTTATTTTTACTTACAGGTCTAAAAAAATAATAAGTTTAAATAACTAGCATAAAATTCGCAAACAAAGATTAATATAATCAAAAATCAATTTTTAGTGTGAAACTTGTTGTTTTTTAGGGTTTTATTAAAATATCTATACCAGGAGCAATGGAGCTTAATTTCACTCTTAAGTCCGCTTCAACACGTACTCTGTTTCTATATTTAGTTTTTACAAACGAGAAAGTTCAGAAAAATCACTCTCACACAAGTAACTAGCAACAAATGGCATATGAAATAAGCATAACGTGGTTGTGCATACTAAAAAATCGAACAAACTTCGTAGAATATTTGGGTCGCTCGTATCATCCTTGCGTACCACCTGAAACGTTGACGCGTATCACCGGTTGGGAATCCCTGCTCTAAAGGAAAGATATGTTTACCTATGGAACTTTGGAAATTAAATTTAAGGACTAACACTCCATTGCTAGAAAATTCAGTACATTATTTCCATTGCTTCGAAGATTACATTTCTGTACGCAAGGCACCACAGTAGAACGGCTGACAGAATAATGGAAAAGCAACCGGAGGGTTGCGAGTTCGAATCCAACCGAAGACCGTCGTGTACAAAGGAGGCTAGTGCACGTAAAACCCGTCGTTGCCTCAAATATCCTTAGAGATGGGGCGGAAGTTTGGACAGTTGGTTTCGGCTTAAGTGCGACGACGATATGTGATCGTGGTTCATAGTTATGACCCGTTTACGATTCTCCGTATGTCCGTATGCGTCGAACCAATGATAGAGGAGAATCACGTGCTTGACAGATGGGTGGGATTACGCAGACCCTATCTGTAACCTCGTATGCGTTAAGGCGGAGCCTACGCATACGGACATACGGAGAATCGTAAACGGGCCTTTACGTGGTATTCCCTCGGATTGTTCCGTTCGGGTTTCATCCCGAAATGTCGCCATAGCCTGTTGTCTTGCTCCAGGGCGACGATAATTAAAATACCAACCTACTTAACACAAGTGCATTTATGTCGATTGTGTGTTGACTAATGCAGTCCTCACGCCGGAGTGGTGTGGATGTTTGGAGAGTGGGATACCAGCTCAGTTGTTGTCTCGTGATCTGACCGTGTTTCAAAATTACGTGCTGTTGCCCTCGTTCCCTTCAAGTTTGATTCCGCACCGTCTCCAATAGCCCATTGTGTTGCTCCAGTACGACGTTAATTAAGGTACCTACCCACCAACATTTCTGTAACTTTACATGCACACGGTAATTACTGATTGTGGAATGTACCAATGCAACACTGGAGATCAGAAATATCACCGAGCTTTTGTTTCCAGTCCCTTAAAATTAGTTATGCGTAACATAGACCGTTATTCGACCAAACGCTTCAATTTGCAGCCATGCTGCATAATGAATTCACGTATAATTTAACGCTCGGAACTCGCCCATGCAGCTTTAAATGAATCGCCTCCTGTCCACAAATGATCGGTGCATGGTGGTGTCAATTCAGTCCATGGGTTATTGAAATATTTGTTTAGGCACGCCACATCGGAGTGGTCGCTTCGGGCGTAAGTCAGCTCGAACGTAAGTAATTGAATAAGAGCTCGTTTCGGATTACTTACATTCCGAAGAACTCTAATGGATTCTGCTTCTGATATTTTGCTGCCTTTAAAAGGAATGAGATTTGACGTGGGAGAATATATTTCGAATTTAAAATCGTGGAATTTTTATTTAAGGATAAAACAACATAGTGCTCAATCTCAATTCTGCTATATAGTCAGTATTTTAAATAATTATTTAAATACTCCTTGTGGTTGTATCGACGCCGCCGACCAACCGGTATAGTTAAGGTGTAAGCCTCTAGATCGGAAGGTTCCTGGTTCGAATCCCGGTCCGGGCATGGATGTTTGTAACTGTCATGGCTGAAAGTCCTCACGTTGGGTTGGTGTGGAAGTTTGGAGAGTGGGGTGCCAGCTCAGGTGTTGCTTCGTCATCTGACCATGGTTCAAAATTACGAGGATTCTCGGATCTTTACCTTAAGGGACTGATCCCGGACCGTCGCTAATAGCCCGTTGTGTAGCTCTAGTACGGCGTTAACTAAACTATCCATTACCGTTGTCTCGACGAGGAATGCTATTGTATTAATTACCAAATTTGATCAGATCTCGATCAATTCATAGTAAAAAAAAACGTCGATGTTTTTAAGATCAGATATCTTGTCTTTTTTCATATCTTCATGGACGAGATATGCTGTCATTAGCAAAATTGGTCACATTTTTATGGAAGAGATATCTTATCATTACCAGCATTAGTCACGTATTGTGGAACGTGATATATTATAATTTGCAGAATTGGTCACATCTTGATGGATATGATATCTTGTAATTAGCAGTATTTAATTAGTCACATCTTGATGGACGAGATAATTGTCTTAAGCAGGATTAGTCACATATTGATGGACGTTATATAGTGTCATTAGCAGAATTGATGACACCTTAGATTTCTTGTCAGTAACAGAATTAGTCACATCTTGATGGACCATTTATCTTATCATTAGCAAAATTATCACATCTGATGGATAAGATATCTTGTCAAAGCCATTTGGAGGGTTAAATGGCTAGTGTGAGAACTGTTCAGTTTAATGGAACTGTAATATTTGACCATAATAAAGGAAACGAAAGTATTATCATTGAAAACTATCCTATGACCTATGTTGGTATAGCAAGAAAGGATTTCTATAGCCCTGATCGAGTGTTGGACCTTTTTGTTTATATATATAAATAAATATATATATATATATATATATATATATATATATATATATATATATATATTTATATATATATATATATATATATATATATATATATATATATATATATATATATATATATATATATATATACGGAGAAACTACCACGGAGGGTTAAGGAATAAGTAAAGACAAACAAAACATAAATTGTATCGCATTTAGAGTGAAAAGTTAATAAAACAGGATATCTGTTAGAATTACTAATCAGAATAATGAATGTTCTATTTGTGTCATTTTAAAGCAAACTAATTTGTTTTCATGTTTAGAGTCTGTATGAGAACTCCAATACTACACACAAACATTTTAAATATAGGTACTATTTTAGTCATACAAATCGGGTTTACACATAGTATCCTTTTATAAAATAGTTAGCAGACCAATATACAGTATCGACGCGTCTCTTGAAGGCTTATATCTATTGATGGCGCAATGTGGTTGCTCATATATTTATACTTTATTTAAATCATTTTATAATGAAAATGAGTAGATCAATATGCACTTACCATACTTCCAAATGGAATAAAAATTAGTTAGAAACATAAACACTATTTCGTGAGTCTTTTGGCTTAAATTCTTATCTTTAAACAATTGCTTGACATTTTCAGCTTTAGTTATGTCATATTCATCTTTAAAGAACACCCACCTAAATTACATTCAAATCGCATTTTCAAAAGCGTTTGGTATTGTTTGCCGTTTAAACCTACGTATTCTTGCGCCCGTTCCTCTTTTTTTTTTGCTGCGCTGAATTCTGTCATTCAGTTTTCTCATTAACTCTTGTATTCATACATCTGAAGAATTTCCATTTAAGAAGGAAATTCCGGTGTTTTTTCAGCCTTCTGTGTACTTATGCTCATAACTCAATATCCATAGATCAAACCAAGCATATTTAAACTGACTTAAGATTTGGCAAATGAATACCGTAGAGGTTAGTTTATTGCTATGCCCGGGCGTTTATAGCCTGGTTGGTAGAGTAACGGATTTGCAACAGGAGGGTTGCTAGTTAGAATCCAGCCAAAGACCGTCGTGTTTAAGGGGGGCTGGTGCACGCTAAATATACCGTGTTCTCAAATATCCTCACGTTAGCGCAATGGAGATGTTAGGAAAGTAGGGTGCCAGCTCAATTGTGACCTCGTCATCTGCCGTAGTTCAAAGTGACATATTGTTGTCCTCGGATCTTTTCTTTCGTATCGCCAATAACCCGTTGCTCTAGTGAGACGTTAATTAAAATACCTACCTATTTCCATGTCCGTTCGTTGACATTTGGCAATATCGAAACAACGCCAATGCTATGTTAGTTCGTAAAATTTTTGTATGGATTATTAATTTTTGTTGCAATTATATAAATTATACAGCAATCATATTATATATAATCAATTGATTGCCTGGAACATTATCTCAAAGCATGTTGTGTGTTTAAATAGTAAACATTTATGCATTTGATGGGTAGATTTCTAAGACCAATGACTGCTTTTAAAGTACTTAAACGAAGCAATCTGGGACATTTTGAATAAATGGAGACGATCAATAAAAAGCCGGTGCACATACGAATTTTGACAAGAGCCGCGTTTCGACTTTTGAACGAACAAAAGTAAATACGGTGCAAATGAATTGTGTAAGACAACTTTGACGTGAAACAATAAAGGTACAGACGTGAAATCATGAACAATAGACACAGCGATTCAAATATTGTCCCCCACGGGAACGAATTATTTAAAGCTTAATAAGAGATGAATGTTAGTGATGTTGGGTTATTATTAAAATGTATTTCATTTTTAATCATTTCGTATGTTGTCAGGATTTTGAAATATTTTAACAGATGGATTGTGCTCTAAACGTGGACACACGGTTCTAAACACGGGTAAGAGATCACACTTGTGTGTGATTTAGTATGTAGCATGATGATACAATTTTAGTTGAAAGGTTGGTATGTAATTAACGTTATATTGGAGAAATATAACGGATTATTGGCGATGATCTGGATTGAACCCCTTATCCGAGGACGAAAGCAAGTAATTTTGAAGCACGGCAAGCAGTAATCTCGAATGCGGTCATACCTGAGTTGGCATCCCATTCTTAAAACTTTCGCACCGCGCTAACGTGAGGGTCATTGAGGTCACGACAGATTTAAGGTGCACCAACACTCCTTGTATACGACGATCTTTAGTTCGATTCGAACTCGCAACCCTTCGGTTGCTAATCCATTACTCTTCTAACTTATCTACCGCGACCCCCTTTAAAAATAGGTAATGGTAATTTCAGTTAACGTCGTACTAGAGCAACACAACGGGCTATTGACAACGGTCCGGGATCAGTCCCTTAAGGGGAAGATCCGAGGACAACACCTCGTAATTTTAAACCTCGGTCAGATGACGAAGCAACATATGAGTTGGCACCCCACTCTCCAAACTTCCACACCAACCCAACGTGAGGACTTTCGGCCACGACAGATTTAAGGTGCAGCAGCCGCCTCTACACCATACGCTTACAAACATCCATGCCCAGACCCGAATTCGAACCAGCAACCTTCCGATCTACAGGCTAACACCTTAACCACTATACCAGTTGGTCGGCTGCTCTATATTGGAATAAACAATTAAATATTTCGATATTTTCTGCCATGTCTGCACAAAAATTATTTTAACTGCTCATGTTTTCAAAAAAATATTTGAATTTAGTAAACTATTGTTTTGGGATAAACAATTCATAAAACATCGAAATAGACTGAACTTGATATTTTTCAGGTTGGGTAAAGTAGTCGAGTTAACATCGCATTGGAGCAATACTGCGGGCTATCGCCAACAGTCCGTGATCCGAGGACCTTCTAAAAATATCAGTTGTTGATCGGGCACATATATCACATTTTGAGTAGTGTTTAATTTTGCGTTCCCTTCTCATTAAAGTGTGTGCAAGAAGCTTTGATTTGACACAGAATATTCTGACTCTACTGCACCGATGAATTAAAACAAATATCACACACGTAGCAATGTTTTAAGTTGAGAAAAAGGAACAATATATGTTTAGGAAGCTGTAAATTATGAAGAGGATCTTCGATATTGGTCAAAATAGATTTTCTTGATAACAGTATCCAAGGTCAGGAATTTTCAGAAACCTATATTGAAACAGTGGAATTTTCAGTTCATCAGAGCTTACTTCATGTTTGCACTGCAATTTATATCACTGTATTTTAAGTTAATTTTTGTAGTCGTGCATACGTTCCTGAAAGTATCCCACCTTCCAGATTCAGCTGTGACTGAATTCGATAGGTAATTTCACTAGGTGACTGATTGCTAGTCTGGAAAAAAAACCTGTGAGACTGTAATAGTATAATGTGTGCTGTACATGTGAATGTGTAATGGATAATTAGGGCCAATTACTGTTGTTTTAAGCAGACTATTTTGAGTACAGAAAGATAGGATTGACGTGAGACTGAATGGAAACGAAGTGCAGCAGTTCCCTGTCATCACAGAGTTTCAAACAGGTGTTGGAACTTTTCTGCAATAAACATTGCAATCTGCATTGGCAATTTAATTGTCCATCGTATATACTCCCTCAAAGTGCTCACCAATTATATCGAGTGCCATCGGGAATTTGCAAGAAGCTCCGCCTGACTCGTTTGAAGGTGTTGATATACACGTCTTTCAGTCATCAATGCAATGGAGAGTGGTTAGCTCAAGTGTAGTCAACCGAAGTGTACATCGTCCGTTAGACAAATAGTCATCGAGCTGCAATGAAAAATGCAGCAGTTTCCAACAAGATTCCGACTGTTGTTTGAAGTGATCTGTATTGGATTGGCAGTTCAACTGTTCATCGTTGATCCTCTAAATTGCCCACCGATTACCTCGATTTCCATCTGGAATTTGCAGAACTTGGCTGTCCGGTTTGGTCGAGAGAGCAATACATCGTAATCACGTCTTATGGTCACCAATGCAGCAGAGTAATTCGACAGCGCAACGTCAGTCAATTAGATTACTTCAAGTCTTTGCTTACACAAATAGATTCTACTCCTGTATATGCTATAAAATTATAAGTTAACCCTCCAAGTGTTTTAACAATTTAGGGAGAGGGGTATCCGCTCAGGTATGACAGGTTTTTGCACCAGATGCTGGCCACTACATGGAGAAGTTAAACCAACAGGTGGATGAACATTCCGTGGTGTCACCACTGGGTGTTCCGGTGAAAGACCACCTGTCTAAAACATATTCTCCCTCATCCAGAATTGGAGACAGTAGGGAACAGGTTTTTGCACCGGATGCTGGCCACTACATGGAGAAGTTAAACCAACAGGAGGATGAATATTCCGTGGTGTCACCACTGGGTGTTCCGGTGAAAGACCACCTGTCAAAAACATATTCTCCCTCGTCCAGAATTGGAGACAGTAGGGAACAGGTTTTTGCATCAGATGCTGGATACTACGTGGTAAAGTAAAACCAACAGAAGGATGAATGTTCCGGGGTGTCACCACCAGGTGTGCCGATGAAAGACCACTTGTCAGAAACATATTCTCCCTCGTCCAGAATTGGTGACAGTTTTTGAAAAGGTTTTTGCACCAGTGACTGGCCACTACATGGCGAAGTTAAACCAACAGGAGAGTGAATGTTCTGGGGTGTCACAACCGTGTGTTCCGGTGAAAGACCACCTGTCAAAAAGAAATTATCCCTTGTCCAGAATAGTTAACAGAGGCTGGCTACTACGTGGTAAAGTTAAACCACAAGGAGGGTTAATATTCTGAGGAGTCACCATCGGGTGTTCCGGTGAAAGATCAGCTGAGAGACCGACTTTCGCGTATTATTATAGGAAACTAGAAGTGAGCAATTCCGCTACGAAGGCCAAATATAGACGCATCGGAACAATTCCACTTCACACTGCCACCCTCCAATATCTTGACCCCAAGACATTTCCCAGCATTAGCATCCTTAGCGAAACCGTCATTACCCAGGCACCCCCGCGCCATTATCCATCACTCATAGCCTTTGAATTCCCAGGAGCCCCCCAACTCGCAAAGGCGTGAGCAACTAGTTCCATTCCAGAACGACCCTCTCCTCCGCTGGCCGATCAAGACGGCCATCTATCACATTCTTTGACAACCGGCAAACGATTACATGCTCCAGAAGAATAGAGGAAAAAACTTATTCCAGACCTCTTAGAGGATCAACCTGTAATCGCTTTGTTTACTGCCACCGGGAAAGGTCCCTCCAGTTTTGTTCGAATCTTCTTTTGGCGCGAGAGGACAGGCTTCAGGCAGTACCGGAGGCGATGTTCGAGCACCGTTTCTCGAAGAAAGAAACTCCCTTTTGAAAATTCCTCGGGGTCGCTTAAAGAAAATGTTCATAAATTTTTATGCGGACGGCTTTTCTGCGGCTGAGGTGTTTGTTCATCGTGGGCCCCTTTGTGGGTTTTCTTCTTCCACTAGGCCTTTATGTTCTGTTTCGGTGCTGAATACATTTACATTGTTTGGGAGGTTTTTCCTTTGGATATATTCAATTGGAAGGGTGTCTTGTTCTTTTGGTTTTGTGTTTATGAGGAGTGTTTTATTTTGGCGAAATATTCTATTCATTGAAATGCGTTTTCTATAAGCAAGAAGATCGAAATTCTTTCCGTATGTTGCGTGCTATGCAGTGTGTGGAACAAAAGGAAGTGTTTATGTATTAAAATATAAAAAAGATATTCCGTTAAAAAATTATTTCTCAAGTGCCTTTCCATTATATTTTAAGTGGATTTAAATTTTACCTGAAAACTTACAACAGGATTAAAAGGTTTCACTCGAAATCATTTAAACACAATATCAATAAATTAGTAATCCCAAATTTAACATACTTTTTCAAGTGGATTTAAAAATTACCTAAAAATTTGGTAGGTTGGTTTGTGAGGATACAAACCTTAGTATTGACATGGATACTTTGGCCTTATGTTGTGAATGAATGATACAGATAGAAAAAATTTGAACGCTTGTTCATTGTGAATGTTCAGTAATTAATTTACAGTTTGAACTATTAAAATGCAGCTTGATATTTATTGCTGTTGTTCAATATCAATTGTAGCGTAGTTTAGTAGTTTTTAAATTACACCACCTACGTTGTCCTCGCTCCACGCATCCCCCAAAGTTACGCTGGTCCACATTTCGACAAATATCGTAGAATTTCGACAGAGTGCGGATTCCATCCCTATAATAAGTATGTCTTCGCACTCTGAAGGTCATGTCAGTTGCGGATATTCCTTGCCTAGGCGAAGTTATATCTATCATCTAGATGTTTCATCTAGTTCTGAAATCGTTAGACCAAACAGTTGCTATGCTTTTTTTATAATGCTCGACAAGCATGCCCCTAGTACTGATCCCATTTTAAAGACTATTCGTGTCAAAAAAGATTCTCTGGACAGATAAGATAGGTAGGTACCTCAATTTACATCTCACTTGAGCAACACAACGGGCTATTAGCACGGATCAAATCCGAATTAACCCCTATTAAAATTATGTAAGATTTTTTTTTATGACGACGAGATCAAGATGTCATTGATGTTTAGATGACGACGAGATCAAGATGTTGTCATTGATGTTTTGATGACGACGAGATTAAGATACAGTCATTAATGTTTTGATGATGACGAGATCAAGATGTTGTCATTAATGTTTTGATGATGATGAGATCAAGAAGTCATTGATCCTTTGATGACGACGAGATCAAGATGTTGTCATTGATGTTTTGATGACGACCAGATCAAGATGTCATCATTGATGTTTGAGGACGACGAGATCAAGATGATGTCATTGATGCTTTGATGACGACGAGATCAAGATGACATTGATGCTTAGTTGACGACGAAATCAAGATGATGTCATTGATGTTTTGATGACGACGCGATAAAGATGTTATCCCAATGTTTTGATGACGATTGGCTCAAGATCTGGTTAGTATTTTTCTAATGACGAGGTACCTCGTCATCAAAACCTGGTCAGTATTTTCTAATGACAAGGTACCTCGTGACCAAGATATTGCAGATATTGTGCTGATGACGTCACGACGATCCAATCAGTTTTCTTTCAATGACTAGATATCTCGTTTATCAAGATCTTGCCAGTTTTGCTAATGGCGAAGCATCTCGTCATCAAGATACGGACGATGTTGTGATGACGACGAAATCAAGATCTTGTTACTTATGTTTTGAGGACTACAAGATCAAGATCTGGTCACCGATGTTTTAAAGACGACTAGATCAAGACATGGTCAGTATTTTTCCAATGACGAGACATCTCGCCTATCAAGATCTGTCAAATTTGGCTAATGACTAGGTATCTCGTCTTCACGACAGAGCTGAATTATCGGTGAGGACATAAAGATCTGATCAATTATCTTTTATTTACGTGATATCATGTTCGTCCAGACCTGAGTGGTTAGAAATTACATGCTGCTGTTCTCGGACCTTTCCCTTCTGGTTTGATCCCAGTCCATCGCCAATAACACATTCTGTTTCTTTAGTGCGACGCTTATTAAAATACCTCCCTACCATTAGGATACAACACATTTTCAGATGTTTTTATGATGACGAGATCAAGATCTGGTACGGTTTATTTTGTAATGACGAGATATCCCGTCTATTATAATCTGGCTCAGTTTGCGAGTAACGAGATACCTTGTCTGTCAAGTTCCGGCTCATTTTCTAATGACGAGATACCTCGTCGAGCCAGCCACCACGAAGGTTAAATGTCAGTTTCACATTCCCGTTATTTCACCTGCTTTCCATTAAAATTGTAAGCACAGTTGAACCGGCATGTGGGCTTGCCCAGGTGCACTCAACGCACAACTCTGGAACTCCGCTATTTCAAACTCTATTCACCTGTCAGATTCAGTCCTTTCAATTTCAGACTCGCTTTCAACATGTTCCTCACAACGGAAATAGACCCCATCCTAAGCAAGAAAAAGAACACAATGCAGGGGGGATGAGAAACTGGGACTTAAAGACGGTAGGAAAAATTTAAGAAACGGTATAATTTCAACTGCATGATATAGTCTCTGGAGAGAGGAAAAAAAAATTTAAACCTAAGAGAGCTGTTCCCTTTTCTTTGAGACAAGAATGATGACCATTGTGAGACGCCTCAACTTCTCATACGATGACGAGTCTCAAGGATTTATTCTTTTACTCTGAAGTGGAGGTAGGATAAGAAACGTTTAACACAATAGATACAGCTTTGGAGAGATGTATCTTTTATATTTTGACGGCCAGTTTTATGTTTGCAGAATTTTGAAGGAATGTTTCTGTCTTGAAAAAAGAAGGATCAGTAGACTTTGATAAAGCGTGTTTATAAATTGGACAACAGCAGTAAGTCATATGGAATTTAAAGTCTTGTTAAATTTATGTCTCAAAGACAGTGCTTTCACACCTTTTGCATTTGCAAAGAGATATGATTAACAATTGTGGTTTACCTTTAGAAGACGGGTTATACCAGACCCCCCTCCCCACAGACCAATCTGTGGGCACCATTGCCATCTGTAAATGACAGACCCCTCTCCTACCTTGCCCATGTCCCTTTTACGCTGTTTATGTTTGAAAAGAGACAGCTTGAATTTTTTTAAATCATTTTCAATAGTTTAATCCTAAAACAACTACATATAGGCTTTTAAGAGAGAGATATACGTTATAGCATGTAACAAACAAGACATTTAGGTAAAGAGTGTTGTTGAATAAACAAAAATAAACCCTTGGTCTATAAACATACGTAGTTACGAATAATATACAGTTTTAATATCTGGAAAATTAAAATGTTTCTTGTATATGTACAATTCTACAGTTAAAATTAAAGCAACTAATAAAATAGAGTTCAAACTTTAATAATACTTAATAGAAAAAGTACGAATGTCGAATGTCCTTAAAAAGACAAGCATTAATAAATTATTTTATATTTTTCTTGGTTTCATCGTGAAGAAAGTTACTTTTTAGGGATTTTTACATTTTAATTTGACTTGTGAAAAAGTCATTTTCAACATCGTTGTCAGTTTTATGAATTTTGTTTTCCTTATCGCATTTAAAAACCCCTTTACCGACCCCCTGACCCACGGGCCCCGTTGACATGGCAACGACAATATCGCCTATGTGGAGACCCTGAGATACTATTTTATGTGAGACTATTAGTTAAAATACGAGATTTTTATTTACTTTAAGTATGCCTGGTAGCAACTATGCCGGACATATTCGGAGGATTGAGAGTTCGAACCCATATAAACATCGTCCTGTACAAATGGTCTGGTGCATGTCCTTTCATCGGCGTGATTTGGAAGTTCGGGAAGTGAGGTGCCAGCTCAAATATGACATTGTAATCTGACCGTGGATCAAAATTACGAGGTGTTGTCTCGGATCTTTACCTTCGGGTTTGAACTAGGACCGTGTCGACAATAGCCCGTTGTGCTCGAGTGCGACGTTATTTAAAATATATACTTTGCCAAAGATATTGGAATCAATTTAAACTTTTCAGTACTCTAGGTTCTAATATGTTCATTTCTCTTGCCTATGTTTAATACCAAAGAATACGTGATGGAAAGTGCAACAGAGAAAGAAGGTAAAGATAATATTCTAAGTAACTATAAGTAAGTGATTTGAAATTTTTTTAAAGTATAGAATCTTATACTGATAAAACATAAAACACTTAATATAGTATTATAGAAATTAAACTACAATTTTATGTTAGTTACTTAAATATGTACATTTTTATTTATTAAATTACAAAGCACTGAAATGTCTTTTAACAAAGGATTTTGCAAAACACTTAACTGTATTCTAACTTAGTAAATTACAAAACACACTAAAATACATATCTTCTAAGGACAACAAAGGCTTCTAAGGCATTACAAAACACTGAAGTATGTATCTTCAAAGTAAATTACAAAACACCAAACTATATATCTTCTAAGTACATTACCAAAAAACCAAACTCAATACTTTTATAACTAGTTAAAAGTATTTGGATTTTATTTAACTGTATTTTAAACTGTATAATTATTCTTTCAGTTCGATATCGTCAGCGGTATACTTTCTGTGGATCTAACTAAAATGTGATTTGTTTAGAACTGAAAGAAGACTCCAATATCAGACCCTTTTCCTCAATTATCTTGAGCAGCTTCCGAATTTTCTTTTTATTATTATTACTTCTTCTTTCATCTTGTAATTTAACAACCATTTGTGATAGATCTATATCCGTTTACCAAAAGCATAATATCCGATGAATATGTAACAGCATGCTATGAAAGCTGTCACATAAGTAAATACAAGATCCAAATCATACCAACAATCTAAGAGGACAATATCTTTCGTAGCTCAATTAAGAAACAAAATATTCAGATAATTTTGTTTGCATTTATATCCTTTGCCAAAAGCATAATAACCGATCAATAGCATCATTTGGAAGCTGACACATAGGTAAATATTAGATCCAAGCGATACTAACAACCTAAGAGTGCAATATCTTTCATAACTCAACTAATAAACAAAATATTCAAATAATATTTGTTTCAACGTCCTATTTTCCTACTCCTAACTGCCCGATAATGATGTGTTTGAGTGTGCAAATAAATTATCATCCCGATATCATGTATAATAACCCCACACGGAAGTGTTCTCAAGAAATCACAAGCAGACAAAGGAAAACAACACGCATTACATACGAACTTCCAGCGCTCGTGGATCTGACAGGTAAAGAAGAAAAATACAAGAGCGGACAATTTCATTTGGAAGAAGCAACGCGAAGTTTTGTGTTGGAGGCAGTCGAACGAAAAAAAAAGGCGACTACATAAATAAAGTAATTCCGTTCCCGAAGAGAAAAAGTGATTGATGAAATGGCTTCCGAAAAGGCAGTTTGTTCGACTTAATTTGCATGATGAAATCCGTCACAGAAGACCTGTTTCCGAAATTGATCCCTCCGATGTTCCCTACTCGAAGTGATCGAGGGAAAAAATGAATGCTCGGTCGAAATAAAATGCAAAAGGGACAAAAAATATATTACTTGGGTTGATTCTGTTGTTTACAAAATGCGGAATCAACTTCTTGGAAAATGTTTTTCTTTGGAGGTTTTATTTATGCATACGTATAAATAAGCGCTTCAATTTATTTCGAAGCATGAAATTATTCATCTTAGATGAAAGCCGTGCCGTATGATTTGAATAAGCAGCTGCGAGTTTGCGTACAGAGGGCTCACGAGGAGATTTCAGTTTCTTAAAATAAATCCGAATGTATTGGTATGCAAAGTACCATAATAAATAGAAAAAATTCTGCAATAAATGATCAGCTTTGTATCTTCCATTACTTTGAAAAATGTATGTTAAGTAAGAAGTGAGAAAATGTTTTTAATTAAGAAGGCAATGTTTCTCAAATTTCATTCATCACTGTACGTAACCCTCTGAGTGGTATCGAAGACATATCTCTTCCATCAAGATCTGGTCAATTTTACTAATAACATACCTCTTCCATCAAGATCTGATCAATTTTTCTAATGACATATTTCTTCCATCAACATTTGGTGAATTTTGCTAATGACATACAGTATCTCTTCCCATCAAGATCTAGTCAATTTTGCTAATGACATATTTCTTCCATCAAGGACTAGTCAATTTTGCAAATGACATATCTTCCATCAACATTTGGTCAATTTTGCTGATGACATATTTCCTCCATCAGCCGACCAACCGGCATAGTGGTTAATTTGTTAGCCTCTAGAACGGCAGGTTCCTGCTTCAAATCCGGGTCAGGATATGGATGTTTGTAAGCGAATGGTGTAGTAGCGGTCGGTGTACCTAAAAATGTCGTGACCGAAAGTCCTCACGTTGGGTTGGTGGGGAAGTTTGGAGAGTGGGGTGCTAGCTCAGATGTCGTCTCGTCATCTGACCGTGGTTCAAAATTACCTGGCGATACACCGACTGGCTTAGGCTGGGACGGTGGTAACTAGTTGAATATCTCCTCCATCAAGATTTGATCAATTATGGTAATGACATATATCTTCCATCAAGGTCTGGTCAATTTTGTTAATGCCATATCTCGTCAAGATTGAACCGCCCTATTAGTCCAAGGAATTGAAAATCCAAGTATAATAACAAACTGTCCCTTGACCAGAAAAGATAAGTTTTGAGCACGTTTTTGAATCAGAGGCTAGCCACAACAGGACAGTATCCGACATGAAGATAGACCTCCAGGAAAGTTATTACATCATTTTTTACTACAATTTTCATTTTTGGTGATGCATTATCTTCATTGCACACTAAAAACATCGAATATAAGATTGAGATCTTATTTAATTGTTCCCTAACGTATATTTTTTACAGAATAAACCATGTAATAGGTGCTGCATCAAGGGACGAGTTTGGTGGAATCCACCAGCGTGTTAGTCACATACACTATTAGACCTATAGCAGTATGAATTGGAGAGTGATTTAGCATATATTGCGCTGATACATTATTGCCATCTTCATGGTATTATGCTACTTTACTGTAAATAATGCAATATTATCTCGATACGGTATATATTATTTTATAATACTGCAATTACAATGTAGTCTGTACACTTACGTGTGTAAATATGAAACGTTCGTAAAATTAAAAAAAAGGACGGATATGTACACCATTTGGTGAATATAAATATTTGGTATTACCAACAGCACTTATGCTTAATACACTGAAATGCATTGTAATGTATTATATACGCAGTTTATTATGCATAATGCCAATATGAATCCTCCAAGAGGTTTCGATACGATATTTCATCCATCAAAAACTAGTTAGCTTTGCTAACAACGAGATATCTCTTCATCAAGTTATTGCAGTTTTTTTTATTCGGAAGAGATGTAGTCAGTTTTTTTTTTCTAATGGTGATTTAACTTTTTGAAATAACCACAAGGAGGGTTAAAGTATATTTGCAGGAAAGAAAGACTATATAATTCAACTCGTATAAATTACCCAAGGAATATGAATCCACATTCAACCAAATTGCAGCCTTCAATAAAGCTTAGGTTTAAGCGCTCATCAAAAGCAGTACACCATAAAATGAATTTATAGAATAATTACTGAAAATTTGATGATTTTGAAGAAGTAAACATTAGCTGTACCTGCTTTCGATGAAACCAATTTTTCTGATGAGAGATAATGTGTGTAAACCCAACCAAACTAACTGCTTGATTATTGTAGTCCACACCCTTGAAACTTTGAGTAACGACATGGCTCAGCCTTTTTTGAACGTAGCCTAATGCGCTTTTCAAAAGCAGCGATGACCATGCAGAGAACTGCTCTGGTGATTTATGAGCCGATTTATAAAAATATCCATTGGGTTATCATTAATCACTCCGATGTTTGCGGGATATAATTATTCAATTTTGGAACTGATACCTCACGTAACATAAAAGTAGCTTGTCAAGATACGAAATTTATCTTTTATGGTTTTGAAAACACATTTGACAAGATTTTATTTCGTTTTGAGAGAACCGTGCGTGAAACTAGGGAGGATTAGACTAGTTTAATGAATTGCACTTGAAAAAAATACATCGGGCATCGTCTGGTTTGAAGTTTTGAATGAGCTCAGAAAAATGTAGAAGATAATTTTATAATTTTAAACAGGAAAACGGTCGTATGCTACATGAAACTTATCGTCTTGATTCATATATAAAATTATTAAAAACGATTAACTAGTTTTTCGATGCAAGCATTCTTCTGTCCCCGAAAAGTGAATCATTTGTAATTTCGATTAGGATCATTTGTAATTTCTATTCTGATTATTAAAAATTGTTCTTCAATTTTGAAATGAAGTGTACTAATGAGAATATTGTTTGTTATTGAATAAGGCAACCTAAGAATACCGATGGATAAGTTTTTTCATTGTTAACAAAAGTTGGTAAAAAATCGAAACTGAAAAGAACTTTTTAAAATTGCACCTGTTCGAGAAATGATTTGAAAATATTTTTAAACATTGTTAGCATGTATGGAAATATTTTTCGTCATTTTCATTCACATAATAGTAAAAATACAAATAAATCACACTAACTCGATTTTATAAATGTATCACTTCATTACCAGTTTCACTAAATAAGTTTATAAATGTATCAATTAAAACCAGTCGCAATAAACAACTAGCATTTTGTAAAAGAAAACCAGTTGTACTAAATCCTCTAGCATTTTGCAAACTAATGCACGGTTTAAGCAACATATCAAACCAAAATTTCAAAATTCGGAAGCATGAAGTTTTTATTAGTTCTTGAATACGTACAACAGATTCAAAGGATTATCGAAAATATTCTTCAAGTAAATCTATTAAAATCAGATGTCACAGGAAACAATTCAAAATCAGAAAAAATATTCCAAAATGTCAACCGTTTACGCTCTTTTTTTTTTCATAGTAAACGTGCTTTTTAAGTACCCTTGAATACTGTGTTTTATTTTATTACTTATGTAACTCCATCAAACCTTAAAATATTTATATTTGCTATCTATAGAGTTCGATAACAATTCATTTTAATCCTATTATTAAAAAATCGATTTTTAGGTTATTTCGGGCGATTTTGAAAGTATATTCTTCCCATAAAAGGATGGTTGAATAAACAACTCGTATTGCAAATATTTCCGAAATACATGGTCGACTTGAATACAAATTTAATACATTTTTTTGTATGCCTTAAAAAAAATGTAATAGATGCTTTTTGAAACAGAACTATTGCTTTTACCTACAGATTTTCCCGTTCAAGGAATATCTTCAGACCAAATGCATAACCCTGCATGCCTTCTAAAGCGACTCATTTCTGCACAGACCTACCTGCATCACTTAAAATAAAAGGCTAAATCTACCGTCTTATTCAACATAACCGTCTCTCTAAGGCAATCTCATGGGAGCGACAACGTCGTTGGTCCCATCTCTCCACCCACGTGCTTTATGCCGGTACTCGGGTTTTCAAAGTCGCGAAAATGCCTTGTAAACGACACTCGGGGATGCATAAAACAAGACACTATTTATATACGCCGCCATATATATAAGGTTACCGACGAACGCTGTTTAAGACCACCGAAAAGCGCTCTCCTCACATCAGGGGAGTTTTCCTGCGCATCATAAAGTCAAATTGCAGCCAAAAATGCGAACAGGAATCGCAGAAAAATGCTAATTCGGTTGGGTGAATTGCCTCCGCGATCTGAATGATGTCCGTTTCTTTTGCGTCTCTGTAGTGTGGCGGAAATGGCGAATAGAATAAGAATGCATCCTGGATGGGACATTACGATGGCAATTATGTGTGACGGTGTTAGATGGGCTGAGGAAAGGAACGCGTCCTTCTATTCGGGGTGTTTGTTTTCTCTTTCTGTCGCGAGATGGGGGGGTTGTTGGCGATTAAAATCGACTTTGGGTCTCCTTTGTCCGCTGCTATGGATTTGATCGGGTAGTGGTCGTGGTTAGGGATGCGACATCGATGTCAATGTTTCCAAAACATCGATGCTTTTGAAGAAAAATCGATGTATTGGAGTCGATGTTTTTGTAACATCGATGTTTATACTTGTCGATGTTTTATTTTTAAATAAAAAAAGTACCGTTATAAAATTTAAAAAAAATAACCAACTTACATAATTTTAATAATTAGCTAATTGAACATACTTTTAGACCAAAGTGGCCAAGGGTGAAGGGTCTGAAAAGTAGGGATGCGACATCGATGTCGATGTTTTAAAAACATTGATGTTTAATAAAAAACATCGATATATTGGAGCCGATGTCGCATCACTAAGTGCTAAACTAGTTTTAAGAAATGGGGAAAAAAGTTTAAATGTACTGAATTTTAAAAACAGCGATGTGGTTTTGGGGCGATGTATTATCAACATCGATGTTTTTATTTTGAACATCGAAATTTCAAAACATCGATGTTTTGTGCTGTCGCTGTGGCATCACTAGTTGCTAAACCAGTTTTAAGAAATTGGGGGAAAATGTTTAAATGCACGGAATTTTAAAAACATCGATGTTTTTGGGGCGATGTATTATTCACATCGATGGTTTAATTTTGAACATCGATGTTTTGCTGTCGATATCGCATCATGTCAGTTTTCTTCTGATGACAAGATACGCTGTCCATCAAGATCTGGAGTTACCATGTCGAGACAACCATGTTACCAAGTCGAGACAACCACCAAGTAGGCTTAGAGCAAACAGTTTTTGAATGCTTTACGGTTTTGACAGCTAATCGAAACCAGCTTCAAACGCCGTGATGGCCTCGAGTTATTCTTCTGTTATCAACAACGTGAGCTGTTATCAACAACGTGAATCAAAGCACGCTGGAATCGGACAACCTGATATGGTTAGAAAGGCAATTCGGACGTAAAACGCTTCTGACGTCAGAGGTCGAAGTTAGCAAAAATGGTTGGCTTCATCATTCTGACGTCACATTCCTGAAGGGAAGAAAGAATGATGAACAAACTAATGAATTTATTTTAAAATATTCAAGATTAAATTTTAGAATTAGGACGCGACACAAAAATAGATTAGGACTACTTGTGTGCCAAATTTCATTATTGTAAGTGCCATAGATTCGTCAGGACACTGCGTATACTCACATACACACAGACACTTCCTTTTAAAATAGTAGAGATACAACGCTGAGTCTACACGAAAATTGTATTATTGTTCGATGTTTTAAACTTCTGAATTCATGTAGACCTAAATATCCTAAACTATTAACTAATTTTCAATCCACAACATTCCCAACACAAAGCAATCTTTGAAAAAGTGGGGGTTCATCTTTGTAATGCGACGAAACATAAAGGAAATGAATTTTCTTACCTTTCAGAACAAAAATAAAACGTATTAGAATTCCTAGCTTGAAGGAAAAAAAATCATCATATATCACACGTCTTCGTATGATATTGTGTTTTCTTTTAGTTATTTGTAAGTGACTTGGTTTATAGAAGTTTCTAATGAATTCTCGCACATTCTTTTTCCTCGCATTAAAAAAAAAATCTATAAAATGTAGTAAATCCTAAATAATTCATTCGCCGTAAAATATTTATTTTCACCGTATTTTACCTTCCTCGCGATCAAGCGCGATTTAAAAGTCCTGCTTTATCTCGAATGACGTAATTCCTGGGACGATGTACTCCCTCACAAGCGGAACTAAAAAAAAAGTCGAAAACACTCGACAATTGCTCAAAGGGTGGAATGGGAATATTTACATTGCTTCGCGAAAAGAAATGTCGAGGAAGAGACGAATTAGGAATAAAACCGAAGCTCTCTTTTAAGAGTGAGAATATCGGTACCGAATGGAATGAGAAGGGAAATAAAAATAAAAAAAGCGATACCGAGGCATGAATTTGAAAGCAGCCGTGGAAATTTTTTTTCAAAAAAAGGAAATATCAGTATTTTCCAGAAATTCCAAGAAAAAGCATCCTCGATCATCAATAAAAAGTTTTAAGGGAAGGCAAGATTATTGAGCTCGAGTTCCAAGGCAACAATCCTGGAACTTTCAGGAGATAATTCTGGCTCCTTTCCGGAAGGTTCATAAAAAAAGCGGCGATACATAAGCAGTAAAAGAGGGATGAATAAAGCGGGGAATAAGAAAAGCCGAGCGTCTGAATTTCGGAGCATCAAATCATGAGATTTGGTTCGGATTTATTCGTGTTGGAAGTCTTTTTGGATTGTGCTTGAGGTAAATATAGATCCTGACGGTTGTGGCAGGTTTGAATTTGAATTGATACTTCTGCGATGCGTATGAAAGCTGTTATGTAATTATAACTACTTTTAATTTGTATCGAAACAGATGTTTGAGTAGGTAGGTATTTAACTGACATCGATCTGGAGTAACACAGTGGAATAGGATCTAGGGGAAAGATCTGAGGACAAAACCACTTCATTTTGAATCACTGTCAGATGTCGAATGAAATTTAAGACAATCCTGTATTGCTTAACCCGGCAAAGCCTGAATTAATTATTTTTTCACAATATCAATTTCTTTCTAGTATATTGTTGATAGGATGCTATTGACTTAGGAAAAGCCTTTTTTTTGCTGTAAAATTTCAATAATATTGGCAAAAATGCATGGTACCACTAGGCTTTTAAAGGAGCAAATTGTTAGTAATGCCTTTTCTTATTGATACTGACGCAAGCGGTTTAAATATATTTTTACCAGTTTATGATTTGAAATTTATACAAAAATACAAATGTATGGTATAGAAGAACACATTTTGATAAATATATAATAGTAAACAAAATATCCTAAGAAAAGAAGATAACATTTTTACTCTCCAGAAAGCACAAGACAAATGGTAATACCAATATTGTTGCTAATAATACTTGCATTTTTTTATAAAATATAATCAATGACTTTATTACATGGTCTATTTGCAATGTTATTTTGAGTGAAAGTCCAGTAAAAAATACAAAGCCCTACGTCACATTTTACTCCCATAGTGTGAACTAGACTAGTGTAGTTTAAAGCAGCATATCTTGAACCCAACTTCATTTTAATTTATTTGTACCAGTCTTCTTGATTCTTTTTGCTACTTTTTTTCATTAGCAGAGTTTGCCATACCCTCTCTCTTCTGAATCTAAATGTAAATAATCTTTTCTGTGTTTTTTTCCCCTGAAGTTTCTACATTTACACGTAACTGACGACCAGATAAATTATCTGTAAGTTCTCCTTGATCTTCTTCTGCCGAGTCTTCATCTGTGATAATACTACAACATCAGGAGGTTCAATATAGATATCTTCTTAGTCCGACTCTGATTTTAATTCCTCAAATAGCAGAAGAACTTCTTCTAGTGTTAAATATTTCTGAAAAATGAAACTATATTTCAAAATAATAAAATATACACATGATTTAAATACATACATAAAAACTACCATAACAAATAATATGTTCAAAAATATAGTCAAAGACACATTTTAATTCCATATCTTAAATTTTAACCTACAACTTTTATACTTTTGGCTTTGTTATTTTTATGAAATAAACAATAGAAATACTGTTTTGTTTTGTTTTTAGATTTTTTTATCCTGCAAAATTTTTGTATAATTATTTTGTACACATCTGCTTTTTACTAATCTATTATATATATATGTGTGTGTAAGATTCGTGTTGTTCTGTTTGGTAAGGTCTATATTAAAGACTTCGAATCTTACAGCACATTGACATTTAATGAATAAATATATACAATTATTATGTACAGTTGAGTTATATTTAAAACAGTTCCGTCATTATCTGCAGCAGTCGTCTCTGCTCGGAAAAAATACGTCAGCTCTCAATGGCGTCCAGGGGAAAAAGTGTCTGTTCTATTAATTTTCTCGTAACTGAATACCAGAATGTGAATGGCTCGTGACAGTCTTGCCTTGCATTCCTACTACAATGCAACTGACTCCTACCAGTCTCGTTGCTCTTATAATGAGTTCTTTCCAGACTAGTAGACAACTACCGTTGTTTAGTATTCCTACAATCGGCCATCCTGATGATCTTTCGTCCTCGAAAGGAACACGACAAACCTAAAAAAAACACAAAACAGTATCTGGGAATACATTGATTCAGTATTAGTTATTGAACCACGACTTCATATGGTCAGCTGCTGTCGACGTCAAGTTCGGTCCTTCATGGTTTCCAACTTTCTCAACGTCATAGCGATCATGGGGTTTCACTTTCTTCACTCGATATGGTCCTAAGAATTTCGGTCGTAATTTCATTCCGACACCAAATTGAGTCCGCTGAATAGCAATAAGATCGCCCTCTTTGTATTGATGAGGTTTCTTCCTCTTCTTATCATACGTTCTTTTATTCTCTTCCTGAATTTTTAGGATATTCTCTTTGGCATCGTCTCTTAATTTCTTCCTCTTCTCTAGAAAAACTTCAGTATATTCTTCTTCTAAAAGCTGGACTATCTTGAGATCTTCTTTGTTTCGCATTTTCACACCTGTCAAAAGTTCGAAGGGTGTCCATCTTGTGCTTCTGGAGGTTGTACTATTGAGTATTCTTTGTACGGCGTCAACGTGTTTGAACCATTTGATCGGTTCTTCAATTGAAAGTTTGGATAACACTGGAATCAGGGTTTTGTGCATTCTTTCTACTTGTCCATTGCCTCTTGGGATTCCTGTTGTGATTTTTAGGTGTTCAATCCCGTTTTCGCAACAAAAATCTGTAAATTCTTTAGATGTAAAAGCGGATCCTCTATCCGAGATTATCCTCGCAGGATTTCCAAAACTATTTTGTTGTTGTTTGAGTTTATTTATTGCGTCACCTGATGTCGTAGATTTGGTAGGATATAACCAAGTGAATTTTGTGAATGCGTCTACTACCGTGAAGATATACTGATAGTTCTTAGATGTTGAAGGTAACGGACCTATGAAATCAATGTGATAAGTGTATAATGGAACGTCCTCTTTAGGAATTGGATTTAGAAATTTGTTATCCTCTGCTATGGTTCGTTTTGTCTCCAACTTAGTGTTTGGTTCCAGACGATTAGTTACTTCGAGATGAGTTTCGGTTTGAATTTTAGTTGAATCTGAAGTGTTCGCTAAATTAACAATTCTTGCGTAATTCACTCGAAAATTATCGCGTTTGCTCAAAACATGAATTCCGCTCTCTGATAAAGTAAGATTTAACTTATTTATGCAATCGAACCCAAGAACAATATCATCAGGTAAATTTTTTAAAACATAAACATCAGTAACAATAATGCATTCATCAATAATAATTTCTGTAGAAAAGAAACCTAGAGGAGAAATGTGTTCTCCTCCTATACCCATTAAAGTCACATTATCAAAACTCAATTTTGGGGATCCAATTTCGACATAAAATTCATATTTTATCATTGACACATCACTTCCTGTGTCGATTAGCGCATTAGATCTTTTCCCGCACATTTCAACATATTTTCTTGGCTTAGTACGAGAATTAAAAGGGCTATTAATTAAAGTTCTATTTACATCTCTTTTGGGACACACGTCGGCCTTGTGCCCATAATTTTTACATTTAAAGCATCTCACACCCTCAGTTTTCTTTTCACAATTTATCGACTTATGTCCATATTCATTGCAGTTGTAACATTTTATATGATTGGTGTTAGTTTGTTCAGGGCGCACGAAAGATCGAGGCTTTAATTTGTCAAAATCCCTATTGAAACGCTTCTTATATTTATCGTCTGATGTTTTCGAATCTCTATTGGGTTTTAAATGACATCGAGCCGCTTCACATTCGTCTAATTTATTGACGAGTTGGTCTATTTTCGTTATTTTCGGTAGCTCGTCTATAAAATGGTCTCGAACGTCATTGGGTATTTTTCGTTTTAGTTGATCGGTAATCATGAGTTCTTTAAGGTCTTGGTAATTTGATACTTCCAACCCACTCGTCCATTCTTCAAAGAAATTTTTCAGATCATGAGCAAAGTCATTCCAAGTAGAAGACGCTTCTTTTCTATGCGAAAGGAAATTTTGCCTAAATTGTTCCGGATTTAATTTAAAACGTTTCAACAATAATCTCTTGACATTTTCATAGTCATTAGCCTTTTCGTCAGGCTCACGCGTGATAAGATTAGCCAAATCCAATGGGAGTAACCCCAACAAATGTGTAACCCATTCCGTTTTTGGTATTTCGATACGACTAATCTGTCTTTCAAATAAAGTTAAATAACAGCTAATATCCTTATTCGTCTCGTAACGGTTAATCAATTTCAATAAATCGTTATTGTATAGGCTGGTAGTTTTACCATAACTGTTGCCTTGTCTGTTAGCAGTTTCGATTTCGAGTTTCCTTAATTCGAATTCGCGTTTTTCGGCTTCAATTTTCTCTGCGCGTTTTTCGGCTTCAATTTTCTCTTCGCGTTCAGTTATAATAACGCTCAACAGATTTTTTGTTATCTCCGCGTCATAATTTTCAGAATCTATTATAAGTTTCGAGCACTGCGCTACTTTGGGATTCGCTGGCACTATTAGGCCTAATTCGTCAATCAATGTTAGCAAATCTGCTTTTCGGGCCTTAGTTAAATATGCCATGTCATCAATTAAAACAAAATTCTGTACTCACAGTTTAGAAAGTTCCTTCTATCCGTCTTTTCCGTCAACTCGTCTTTTTCGTCTACGCGTTTTTTCGTCTACGCGTTTTCTTTTTTGTCGTTTCAGTCTATCATCAGCACCACGTCAGGAGAAGTCTTGAAACTGTTCTTGCAGATGATTAAAACACAAGTCCAGGTTTGCATAGGTAGTCAAAACATTCCGCCGGCCGGTTCAATCGTCACTGCTTTCGGGGTCTGCTAATCCGTCGTTCAAGCCCTCGTACGAAGGAGAAGAATCGTCGCGGTCGTCAACGGTTTTTCACATCCCGGCCGAGCCCCCATTTTTTGTAAGATTCGTGTTGTTCTGTTTGGTAAGGTCTATATTAAAGACTTCGAATCTTACAGCACATTGACATTTAATGAATAAATATATACAATTATTATGTACAGTTGAGTTATATTTAAAACAGTTCCGTCATTATCTGCAGCAGTCGTCTCTGCTCGGAAAAAATACGTCAGCTCTCAATGGCGTCCAGGGGAAAAAGTGTCTGTTCTATTAATTTTCTCGTAACTGAATACCAGAATGTGAATGGCTCGTGACAGTCTTGCCTTGCATTCCTACTACAATGCAACTGACTCCTACCAGTCTCGTTGCTCTTATAATGAGTTCTTTCCAGACTAGTAGACAACTACCGTTGTTTAGTATTCCTACATATATATATATAATAAAAAAATTTAATTATACACTTTTAAACCATTTTTGTATTTTTTAGAGCAAAAATCAATAAAAATCTAAGCAGTGACGCAAAAATAGTGTAAAAGCCTAGTGGTACCATACGGTACCAGTAACATTCCAATGCAAAAAAGATGTACATAATATTACTATATTTTTTTTAATACACTGTGCACGTAATATCTAGACATAAACGATAAATATTGTATCAAACTTTCATTTCTATATGTATCAGTAAAGAGTGAACGGTTGTACTTACTTTTTCGATGCGTCATTTTGTCATAGCCCAAAAATATTCTTGTTTCTTCCGCTCAAAGAAAAAAATCTGACGTATTGTTCACTTAAATTATTATCTAGACAGGATTTTTTCAGTCTCTTGTGTGGTGCCATCTACTAACAAACAAACAAAATATTTGCATTATAACGAAGAAAATTGTAATATTTTAAACCTTTATTTCTGGTACCATATGGTACCGCTAGGCTTTCCCGGGTTAAACAACCTGCTTTTGAAATTATTAAAGGCACATGGTATCACAAAATTTATAGGTAGGAACAGTGCCGTATTTGGACTTGATAAGGCCTTAAGCTATTTGAGATATGGACCGTTTATAAGTCCACATATTATATGTCAGTACCAAATATGATTTTTGGATACCTAGAGGGTTAAACTGAAATACAATTAAGAAGTATATAGATAGTGAAATAATAAATCTTTAACTTAAAATCACTCTTACTCATAACAAACTTAAAAATGCAAACTCTGGTAAAAAGAAACAAAAGTTATTTTAAAAGGCACAATTTACAAAGGCGGATCAAGGAATTATATTAAACTAAAATATTTTCTTTCTTACCTTTGCCAGAGCAAAGTCACTGATGACATCAACAAATGATAAACTGCGTAGTTTGTCACTTTCTATGCACATGAGACTGAGGGAACATAATTTATCTTGAGTCATTGTTGTTCTAAATTAATTTTTTATCCTCTTCAGCTGAGAAAAATATCTTTCTCCAGAGCAATTTGCAACCATCATAATAAGAAACAATCTCAAAATTGCTTCCACATTAGGGAATGCTGATTGGACACGATCGTTAAATATTACCCTGTACAGATCCTGATGTTTCAGACTATCATGTTCCGCTGAACCATAGGCTTGACTATGTCTAACATATTGATGAAAATGCTTGACTTCTACAAGATTCATGTCCACATCTTCAGGATATGTTTGGCATAAAGCACTAACTCCTTCACGAATCTTTTCTTCTGTAGCTTCTAATTTTGTTAACAATGAAAACTTTTTCGCAGCGTCATTGTATACTGAGGCCCTCTGTGCCAGACTTGACTCTAATGCATCCATCACAGGTATAAATGTTTTCATTCTAAACTTGTCTCTTGGTTCAAAGTTCTCTAAAGCATCATCGTCCCATAGCCCAACATCAATCTGTTTTTTTTTTTTATGCTGAATCTTCTGTGCTTGTACTACTCTATGGTTTATAAATCTTAATATTTGTTGCTTCATTCGTTGAAAGTAGATTCTATACAACTATATGTACCAGGTTCTGTATCAGGAATAGGACGAATATCCCGTGACTGACTCACTGTCGTAGAGGCTTTTGGTTCATCAGGCCCCTTATCTGTCTTTGTTAAGAAACTTTTTAATTTTGTTATCTTGCTAAGCTCTTCTTTAGCTCTCTGCTTCTCTTTTCTCTTTTGAGCTCTACTTTTATAACTTCTGGTGGACATCTTGCAAACAATGGGCAGAATATTTAATACAACTATAAACATACATTTAAAAGTAATATAATGCATGACATTTTTTTAATTGAAAATTTCTTGTGATATTACCATTACTTACCAGCAAGCTATATTTTTATAATAAATAATACATGCAAAGAGAAAATTAACACTATCCTCTCAAGTTTTAATATTAGTTTCATTAATTAAATTAAAGAAGAAGAAAAACAATAAACATATACATTAATACGTAATTTAATACAATCAAAACAAAATAATATGCATTTTTAATGTGCAGTTCGTTTAAATATATGTAATAATAACAAATTGTATGTTTACATATTAAACTTACGATTTGTTATTATATTGACAAAAAAAAACGTTAAAAATATATGCTATAATTACAGCTACAGGTGTCCGCATAGGATCGACCTATCTATAAATTTTAACTATTGTATCTAATGTTTTATCACTTAAACTTATTTAGGTAATGGTAATGGTGATTTTAGTTAACCTCGTACTAGAGCAACACAACGGGCTATTGACGACGGTCCGGAATCAGTCCCTTAAGGGAAAGATTCGAGGACAACACCTCGTAATTTTGAACCACGGTCAGATGACGAAGCAACACCTGAGCTGGCACCCCACTCTCCAAACTTCCACGCCAACCCAACGTGAGGACTTTCGGCCACGACAGATTTAAGGTGCACCAGCCGCCTCTACACCATACGTTTACAAACATCCATGCCCGGACCCGGATTCGAACCAGAAACCTTCCGATCTAGAGGCTAACACCTTAACCACTATACCGGTTGGTCGGCTAAACCTATTTAGGACAATGTCATTAATTTCAATACATTTTACCAATGTTTATTTACAAAAAATTGTTATCATGCAAAGTCTACTGTTATTTTGACTTGAAAATATAGAAAATGGGCTCTCTATTTTCTATATTTTTTTCAATTAAAATACGATCGCAGAAAAGTTATTGCATGCAACACCTGTACTAACCTTGTTAATTGTGCACAACTATCCAACAAAGTTTTTTTTTATCAAAATATTGTGAAAAAAAAATGCGGTAGAAAATATTCTAGCTTTAGTTAGGTTATGTGTGTACTTGTGTAAAATGCACTTACCTGAAATGTAACTCCAGTATGGACACAAAAAGAACACTTTCCAAAATAATGTCAACAGTCAAAATATCAAAGAAACACACTGTAAATACTAAATAAAAGGTCAGAAATACTTTACACGTTCCATTTATATTGTAAAATAATGATGAAGTAATTTTAAAATTTACGGAAATTACTGGCATTTGCTGTCGAAATTTATCAGTAATTTCGGTAGTCTTAATTACCGGTAATATCGGTAAACCGGTTATCGGCAATGCAATCCCTAGGCACAATAGCGCTTTGTTCTTCGAAAAGACGCTATAAAAATTGTGTGAAGAGTACGGGACGTTTTGGACATGCGCCATTGTGGAACAAATAATGCTGCAGTATATTTAATTATATATGACAATTGGGGGCCCCCAAGAAAGTGGGGGCCCTAAGTTATAGCTTGTGTAGCTTATAATTAAATCCTGCACTGGGTAGGATATTGTTGTAATTATTTTGCGTCGCATAGGAGCAACACAACAGGGTATTGTCGATGAGCCTGGATCAATCCCCAAGGGAAAGCTTCGAGGACAACACCACGGGTAGGACAAAGAGTTGTCACACGTGAGCTGGCTCCCACTCTCTAAACTTCCGCATAACGCCAAAAATAATGTTTGGGCTGTCGTGGTTAAGTGGATTCGCCCACTGTGCTAGCAACCTACGAGTTGTAGCTCGGGTGTTTACCGTCATCTGACCGAGGTTCAAAATAACGAGGTGTTCTTGGATCTTCCTTTCGGGATTGTTCCTGGATCGCAGTCATTTGCATGTTTCGATGTTCCAGTGCAACGTGAATTAAAATTAAGACATCGCTCGGTCACTCTGACACATAATATGCATTTTTGTTTCCGAAAAGGCAAGAATGCTGCACATACGCAAAAGCAGATATGTATCGTGTAGGGAGAGGGTGCCGTTGACGATTCCATGTGCCGTAAGTGGTTGCGGAAGTGTCGTCATCTGGATCAGTTCCTTAGCCAGAAACCTCAGAACTTCCACGAGCTCGGGATGATGCAGCTACCGGAGAGAGATGGAAAAAGGTCATCGAACAGAACGACATATACTATACCGATTTTCAATGTGATTTTTTTTGTTTGTAAAATAATTTCTCTTCAATTTTTGCGGAATTAATGAATAAAAACGGAATTAATATTTTACTAACCCAAAACATGTTACTCGATTGGTAGGTTCAGCATGTTAAGTATATTAAAATTGAACGTCGAACATTGAAAGAGTGGCGACAAATCAAAAATTCGTTCTGAACCATATTTTCTCGTGGGAATTACATTTCTGTTTACCCTGAAAACTTCTTTCATAGAGCAATTACGAATCTCATAAAAACAATTTTTTTATACAGCACGGGAGAAATTGATGTTTAAGTGTTAGAATGCAAGCTGAATGTTCAACGTTTTTTATTGAAACATATTCTATAACAAAAAAGTTGACGCTCCAAGAAAGTGCAGAATTACAGTGGTGACAGGCTCGATCAACTTAAAACGGCACTAACTGGGGACGTGTAGTATTCAGTGTAGAGTCCCGTTTCCAACTGTGTCCTGACGACAACCGCAGACGTATCTAACGACGTCCAGGACAGCTTGGGGATCCTGCTTTTACTATCGCACACCACACATGCTCACAACAGGGCGTTATGGCCCGGGATGCCATCACCTTTGATAGCCGGACCCTTTTGGTAGTCACTTCTGGCACACTTACAGCACAGCGGTATGTAGACGATGTACAGTACTGTATTAGCCGACCCGTTTTCTCTAACACGTGGGCGTCGGGAATGCGCATCAACATCCAAAAGGTGACAACAACAACTTCAGTGGTTGCACGTGTGCTTGTGACAAATTACCGAAAGAGAGATTTTCTCATCAGCGGCCTGGCGTTCCGTTTCGGTCAGACCCTTTTCTGTCCTTTATGTCTGGCATTCAAATTCAGGAATGCCCAGGAGAGATTTTCTCATCGACACAGCTGGAGTTCCGTCGGTTCCCTAATCCCATGTCTGGAATGGATATTAACATTTGTGAACTCAAATCGGCATTACAGACGGTTTTTCCATCTGTGTGGGGGTGTCTTCAGTTCTGTTGAGAATCTTCAACACCTCTTGCATTCGCCCCCCCCCCTCCCCCTCTCGTTTGCAGCTGCGGTTCGGCGGATACAAGAGAACGGAAATCTGAGAACTTTTGGACATACTGATTCAGAATTCGAAGAGAGACAGCCGTCTCTGTTTTCTGGAGAGCCATTGGTCCTTGGCTCCTGGCAGGTTTTCGATGTCGATGGATGTGCCCAAAATAGTTGTAAATTTGTAAATATTAAATTTTCTTAAATAAATAGTTTAATTTTAAAACAGATGTCCGTCTAATTGTTACAAGACGGTACAACGATATTCGAGGACCAGTTGTGTTACCGTTTCTTTTACGACACCCCGGATTTACTTTTAAAGATAATGCCCGACCGCACACGGCACGTATTGCTATGAATTGTCTTCAAGGTTTCCCAACACTTCCTTGGCCAGCTAGGTCTCCTGATCTCTCTCCCATCGAGAAAATTTGGGACGTTATGGGAAGGCGATTGCAACCATCCCGGAATGTTGACCATTTAGCCCGACCACTTGGAGACAATTTGGCAAGAAATTCCGCAGGACACCATCCAGGAACGTTTTCAGTCTATGCCACGCCGGGTGACAGTTTGAATCCAGGCTAGAGGTGGACTAATGCCTTATTGACTTCCTCCCTTTGTAACGGTCAAACTCTGAAATAAATCATTCAATTATTCTGAAATTTTAATAATATGTTTTTCTATGTATATTCTCCACCTACCAATATTTATCGCAATTGAAAAACTTCTTCGTGCGTGAATTATTTTGTTATAGAGTATACATACCAGAACCATAGTTAGGTATGATCGCCAAATGTCGCCATCTTGGCCCCAAAGCTACTATCCAGCTGTTATAAATCCCGCAGTTCATCATTTGACTGAGGACCATGTTAGCTCGGTGTTTTAAGTAATGAACGTCATACTGGAGCAACAATACGGGCCATTGACCTTCGGGGATAGGACCCCCAAGGAAAAGATACGAGGACAACACCACGTATTTTTGAACCACGGTCAGATGACTATGCAACACCTGACCTGGAACCCTACTCTCCATACTTCCACACCACGCCACCCCAGTGTAAATCGGATGGAAGATTAACAGATTAGCGAACGGAGAGGTGCGAGTTCGAATCAAACCATCGTGTACAAAGCGGGCCTCAAATGTACTCACGTTGGTGTTGTGTGGAAGTTTGGCGGTTGGAGTTCCAGCTCAGGTATGGCCTCGTCATCTGACCCTGGTTAAAAATGTGACGTGGTATTGTCCACCAATATTTCCGTTAGGGACAGATTCCGGTTTGTTGCCACTAGCCCGTTCTGTTGCTTCAATGCCATGTTAATTAAATACCTATTTACCATCAACATGACAGGTAGGTATTTTAATCATCGTCGTACTGGAGCAACACAATGGGGTGACGGTCCGTGATCAATCCCCAAGGGATAGATAAGAATCATCAACGTGTATGAGAACCGTTAAGTCCCGAAATCGTTCATTGAATTCCGTAAGACCAGGTACCGCTAAGTACCTCACTTTTTGAAAATACCAAGGCCAGTGGATTCATACTCCTAATCATTCCATCGAGTGACCATTTTAATAAGAGGAATCGGAAATCCAGTTAACCGAAATAAGCCTCTCCCCCGGACAAAAGGCAGAAATCATTAATGATTGATCAATAGCTTCGTAATCAATCAAACAACCGAAGCTGCCACGGTAACTTTATTTTAAATAGAGCGCTTTGTCGAAAGATCGATACGTAATTACAGGGAAAATCTTTCGCAAAAAAAAGTTAATCCGTCAGCTCAACAGGGAGAAGTAAAATTGCTTCATCGGATCATTAAAGTTTCCTCAGTTTGTTGCCCTTTTTTGGCGTTATTTTTATATATCTTCCCCGAAAGTTTTTAATCAGAAATTAAGTTTTCATCGAGGAAGTGACGAAAGATCTCTAATAAGGTGTCATCAAATTTAAATTACGGAGACGTCCAGATGGCAGTGTCGCAGGGAAAAATATTTTCCACAAGATAATCCCTTTCTTCCGGGAAGAACAAGCAGGAATGCATTGGAGAGTGAGGTATTAGTTACTGGAATAATCTTCGTTTAATCTCGTACACTAAGGAGGGAGTTCTTCGAACGTGTTGTCGTCGGATGGTTATTTACATATTTTACTTAGTTCTTAATTGGGGAGTTGTTTTTAAAAGTGGGGAGAATGGACTTTCTTTGGAATTTGTCATTTTAATTATGAGCTATTATTTTTTGTTATTTCTGTATTTTAATTTTGATTTTCACGGCACCCTCTTGGAAAGGTGTAGTTAAAGTGCTTTTAACCTAAATTAATATTTATTCTGCTATTTAAAAATATTCAAACACGGTATTAACATGTGTGGGGATTTACAGTCAATCTGCGATAATTTATTATGTGATAAGTTGAATGATTATATTTTAAGGTGATGATTCAGTTACTACTTTGTAAAATACTTCGTTTCTTAAAAATGATTCATGAAATTTAAGTTTTCACATTTCTCATGGGATTGCGAGTTTGAATCCAGCCCCAAACCCGTCGCTTATAAAAGGGGCTGGTGCACCTTATATTTGCCATGATTACAAATGTCCTCATGCTGGCGTGTGGTGTAAAAGTTTAAAGAGCAGGGTGCCAGCCCAAGTGTGACCTCTTCATCTGACCAAGTATCAAAATGTCATGGTGTCATCCTAATGGGTGTTCAAATGAAAAGGTACGAAGCGTCGTAACAACGTATTCGTTAACATATTTGCCTATGCCGCTATGGGAGAACATAGCGAGACATCTAGGGATGCGATTGGAATCTCCAACGTGGATCGGAGCATGCGCGGGCGCTCACATGCGCAGGAGAGAGCAGAGACTCTTATAAATTCCAATTGACGCGGCAGTACGTGTGAGGACAGGATGGCGTTCACGTTGCAAAATTCGATAATTAAGAAGCAGCGAGGCGTTATCGGATTTCTGACATCGGAAGATGTTAAACCGGCCGTCATTTATCGCCGGATGGTGACCGTATACGGGAAGACTGTATGTCCGACAAGTCAGTGAGAAAATATAGTGCCTGTTTTCATGCAGGCTTTGATAGTTTGGTTGATGACCCGAGACCAGGCCAGGCAAACACAGTCATCACGGCCGATCTCATCGACAAGGTGGGCGACCTAGTGATAATTCATCGGCGTGTCACATTGCGAATGTTGGCGGTTAAGGTGGATGTCAGCGTTGGAACAATGTGGACAATTGTTCACAACAGGTTGAGTTATCGGAAGGTGTGCGCGCAGTGGGTTCCGAAGCAGATCATGGACCAGCAAAAGGAACTGCGTATGGGGCTAGCACTTCAACATCTGTTTCGGTATCATGAAGACCATACTTTCCTGGAGCGGATCGTCACAGGTGATGAGAGCTGGTGCCATCACTACGAGCCAGAGACAAAGCGGGACAGCATGTAGTGGAAGCATGCGTCGTCACCTCCCCCTAAAAAGTTCAAAGCCGTGGCGTCAGCAGGGAAGGTGTTGCTCACAGTCTTTTTCGACGTCCAAGGTCCGCTACTTGTTGAATTCATCTAGCACAGTAGAACCATTAACTCCGATGTGTTCTGTGAAACACTCCGAAACCTACTCAGGTCCATCAAGAATAAAAGACCGTGGCTGCTCACGGAGGGTGTAGTTCTGCTCCATGATAACGCGCGTCTACACGTCTCCCGGGTCACACACGCTGAACTGGCCAAGTTCAAGTGGTAGCAGCTTGACCATCCGTCCTACAGCCCGGACATATCGCCCTGCGGTTTTCATGTGTTTGGTCCCCTGAAAAAACATCTGAAAGCAAAGCGCTTCAACTCGGACGACGAACTCAAGGACGCTGTGAAAGACTGGGTCTTGTCACGGCCACATGAATTCTGGAAACACGGAACCCTTCGGCTTGTTAATCAATGGAATCCTTGTGCTCAGGACTATGGTGTATACTTTGAATAAAGTCTTCATTTATACCCACTGTGTCGTTTCGTACCTTTTCATTTGAACAACCCTTGCATATAAATATATATATATATATATATATATATATATATATATATATATATATATATATATATATATATATATATATATATATATATATATATATATATATAGTGGCAACAGGCCAAATAAAAACAGGTATATTCTGATTTTTCCGGTGGTTTTGTATATTTCCTTTTAATGGTGTTTGGGGGAGTATATGAGCAATTTCGTAGCTGAGGACATTTGAAGTCACGATACCTTTAACGTGCCACAGCCCCCAATATGCACAAAGAAACCAACCACTATTGTAATGCTAAATATACTTCACAAATTCACTACCATGAATGATGAAACGCGCATAAAAACGCAAGCAACAGTACAATATCAAATAATTTAATCTCAAATTTAGAATTTGTTTCATAATCTATGTAACATTTCACGAAAATATATATTAAAGTTTAAAGGGATGCTTTTATAAACATACAAACGCACATTAACTTAGAGGAAGGGAAGATAAATAATAAACTTTGAGGAAGGGAAGACAGACTGAAGCTGTGAAGTTCAGTCACTAAGTTACAGTTAGTACCCAAGAACGCAAAATTTGATTCAAATATATCTATCCGTTTGGGCACACACGGTATATGCACCAGATAGCTCACTGAAACCGATGATTTTGCACTTAAATGGTTCTAAATGTATAAAATGACTTGCTATCGGGTGAAAATATCGAATCTGCTTAACAAGCACTCCGATTTTATTTACATAGATTCACTATAAAATAAAACATATTGGAAACACCTAGAATGTAAAGATTTTAATATCGGCAGTATGGGAATTGAGTTTATACTTGACTTCTTGAATATTTTTACCAACATTTAGAGCTACTTTTATCAAAAAATAATTTTCTACATCCAGAAGCTTATATTCTATTTTATTGCATTCTCTTTAGTATTTCTCATTAAGAAAAGGATGAGCCCATGTATCCTTTGAAGTTTAAATAAGAATATATACTAACCTTTAAATGTTTAAAACCCAATCAATAAAATCAAGTGGGACATTTCCAAAAAGGCTTTACTCGTCTGTCATTCGAAAATACTTTTAGTTTTTACGTCTTATTTCTATAATTTATCAGTCTTCTGTTTAAAAACAGTTTGTCGATTCAAGGTGGTATTGTAAAGAATCAAAGTAAAATAAAATATGCAGAATAAATTTACTTAAACGGGTAGAATGGATGTAAACATAAATAACTCACTGTTTTGCGTGGAATGTTTATGAAGATGCATGTTTTAGCGCAATTTAAGGATTTATTGTCTTCTTTCACATTAGTTTTATTGCAAAAGTTCTTTGAGGTAAAAGAAACTTAGCGTTATATTGTCATATAATGTAATAGAATTGCATTCCCATATTGCCATAGATTCAGATACATGCACCTATGGAATATTACACACAGTATCTAAGACATACACCGTATTACAATTGGGCTTGTAGCGGTAGGAATTTTCTGCATGTTGTTCCTGGTCAATTGAACGCTGACACGAACATGAACATTTTGGACAATCAGGTTCTTCCAACGCTATGACAACTTTACGGAATGGACGAATCCTTGTCATGTTGCAGCCTCTGTCAAGCAGTGGTATCGAGATATGGATGTAAAACTTCTTCCCTGGCCTGCGCAGAGTCCCGACCTAAATCCCTTAGAACATTTGTGGGACTAGTTAGAGCGACGCTTACGGAGCAGGCAACCACGTCGGAAATCTACAGCTGAGCTGGCGACCTTCTTGCAGCAGGAGTGGACACAAATAATATTAGCTGTATCAAAACCTTGTTGAAAGTATGCCCAGAAGGGTTGCTAGTGTAACTGCAGCACGTGGGGCACCATCCCTATATTAAAGCATGTATTCTTTCCATTATACCATCACATCTTGCTGTCCGGTCCATTATTGTAGGTAAGTGTATGTATATATATTCGGACATCTTGATTGAAAAAAAGTTGCATTATTTTGCACGTAAACAATGATTCAACGCTGCTTTCAAAATGGCAAGAAGGCAATTGAAAACGTCGCATCAAAGCAACACGATTGGCTATATTGACTAGTGTAGGTATTTAATTAACGTCGCACTGAAGCAACACGACGCGCTATTGGCGACAGTTCGGGATTAATACAGATGGGATAGAACTAAGCATCCACATAATCTTGAACTACGGTCAAATGACGAAGTCACGCCTGATCTGTCATCCCACTCTTCAAACTTCCACACCACGCCAACAAGAGGACATTTAAGGTCACGATAGATTTAACGTGCTTCAGCCCCTTTTGAACACGACTGTGTTTGGTTGGATACTCGCAACCCTCGTCACTCTTCAAACCGGGGCTATTGACCCCCATTTCCACACTGAAGGGAAAGGTCAGAGGACACCACATAATATTGAAGACGATAACACCTGAGCAAACACTCCTTTCTCCACCATACCAAAGTAAGGAAAATTGAGGACACGACATATTTAACATGTACCGGCCCCAGACGGTCTTTGGTTGTATCAGGTTTGTAACTCGCAACCCTCCGAAAACTTATCCTGACTCTACCATCTGGGTTACCACGACTTGTCCAGAATATGACGGCCTAAGCACTTTGAAGCAAGCATTTCTATTTCCTCATCTGTCCTTGTTGAAACGGTTCACTGTTTCTCGAACGAAGCTTAAGAAGTCTTATAGAAACGTTTTTTTGTTACTAGAAGACGGATTTTGAGATCCAGCTTATCCCAAAGGTATGTTCGATCGAAAAGGGATCAGAACTTTGATCCAGCCAATCTAACATTTATACCTTTTTACTCTTCAATCCAGGGATAGAAGTACCTCGAAGTTTGTCATAGAGTCAGGTTATTTGTCGTTAGTGTAGGGTTATTTTAGGCGTTACGCTGTAGATATAGTATGACATGGACTCCCAGAGGATTATGTGGACACTAATAAATTCTGTGCTGATCTGGTGGAATGGCATATGACCTTGGTCAAGTCTATTTTTACAAAGGTGAAAATCCCGGAAAAAAGGGCAGCGAACAAATGAGCACCATACATCATTAGATGTATGGTGCTTATTTGTTTGGCCAACTCACAATAATTACTATCGAATTAGACAACGACTGATTAACTCAGAGCAGAATACTTTCTGAAGACGCCAATTTGTGGAAACGCATTGTTAACGTTTAACATGCTGGAGTTAGCCGCGGTAGCTCAGTCAGTAGAGCGTCGGGCTCGCATCGGAAGGGTTGTGGGTTCTGTCCTCAGCGGAGCCTGCAATTCTGATGGTTGCGAGATCGGCGCTTGGACCTGGCTAAAGACCGTCGTGTTCGCTAATGGTGGCTGGGGCACGTTAAATAGGTCAATGGACCCACAAATTACCCCGTGTTCCCATACCAAATCAATACCTCTGGGGGTACCTGGTCAGGGGGTTATCGGCCTCTGATTGGGATCTAAATTACGATATGTGTGAGTGAACGGATGTGTGAAAGGGACCTTCCTGTAAAACGGATGTGTCGTACATGAAGAAGTCCAACCCTCCGGGGCAATGGCACCCCCTATTGGGCCATATATGGCCCATACGACAACAACAACAACAACATGCTGGAGTTGGACTACAGTTGTGACCGCAAATCCCCTCATAAGTATACCTTTGAGTGGAATAACCTATTCTTTATTCTGGTTTGGTAGATATTTGATTAACGTCAGTTGCACAGTGGAGCATGTACACATGCACATACATTTATATATTTCTAGGAAATCCATAAGCCGTTTTCATTCTTCCCTCAAACACAGAACAGTGCACATTTCATCTATGCCTAAACGTCGACACATCCTTTTTACCTCCGTTTGTCAATAGCAAATATCCATTGTATTTATATTTTCTAGATCAAGCATGGATATTAGGGTGGAGCGAAAAACACGAATTTCGGAAATTGAAAACGCCTATGGTGGGAATAGTTGGGGACTACCATGCTTATTAATAATACAAAATATGAGCTAAATCAATTAATATCGTCTAGTGCCAAAATCACTTTAAAATTTCAAAATAATTTTGTCAATTTTTTCACAAAAATAATAATAACGCATTTAAAAATATTTAATACATTTTATTTAAGACCATGGGTGATTGAAATGCAATTCCCTGCGTGTAAAAAAAAGTTTTATACATAACATTATCCCGGAAAATAAAAAAAAATTCCCCTTTTTTTAGAGTGCCATCACGCGCGTCTCCACTTCTCTCAATAGACGACTCATCATTGCGACCACGCGTTTGTACGGGCGCTTCCCCTTGCAGCTCTTCGCTGTTTTTTTGCATTATGAAAACAACCCAGAACTCAGCACGAGGAGGTGGCTGCATATCGAGATCCACCCCACCCCCCTAAAAATTTCAATTCAAGTTGCTAGCTTACCCTAACAAATTAAGTTGAAGTTACTGGCAAGTGGTTTAGCTTAAAAGTGGTTGACATTGGCTTTTGGTTTCAAATCTGGTTAAAGCAAGTCTAGAAGCAATTCTTGACCGAATAAATCCATCTCGTGCCTCTGTACCACATACTATACTATATTCTTCAGTTACTAATTTAACGCAACGTTCTACTGCTTTTGAATGGCATGGAAAGTTAAACGTTACTATTGGTTGGAACGTCTAGAGTCATAGACTTGAGTTGATCATCAGAAAGAGATACTGTAAGTGGTGGATCTGTAATGGAATCTGATTGTCATTCAATTAGATTTATGTAATCGTCTGCTTCCAAGTTTAACTTGGGAATTTTGAACTCTCGAATATTCTTTTCAACTTTATTTTTTTTTTGTCTTAATTTAAAATTCTTCTAAGGCTCAATTCTCTGACATGTTTTCGATCATCAGCTAACATTGCCAAAATAATATTTTCTGGATGGGCATAATAAGCATTTCTTTGCAAAGCTATATCTACTACAATTTTTAAATCCTCAGGCAAAAATCTCGATTTATTTCAAATATGGTAAAAATGTAGACTCCCGTACCAACATGATGACTGACTTTTAATTTTAAACCACACATATGAGTGTACTTTCACAACATACTCTGTTAATATTTTCAAGCTATGGGTTGGATCTTCTGTTGAAATATATAACCTTAAAATTCTATTTGTCGTCGTCAACCATCTGGAATGATTCAATTTCACTGGATCTTTTTGTGACAAGCTTAATGGAATATATTTATTTGATATCCCTGTGCACATTTCGTAAAGATATCGTTGAGCTAAAGATATCGTATAGCTAAAATCCTCTAGGACAATATGTGGCAAAGTTACTTCTATCTTTTCAAAGTTTGTTAAAGGCAGTTTTTCACAAGCTTCTAACATTTTTCCGATTTCTCCGCTGTATCCTTTTGGTTCAGTGGTTTTCCCTTCTAAATGTTGCAACAAATGACGTAAAGGTAGATGGGTAGCTCATTTGTATGTAATAAACAAATAAACCAATGCACAGCACGTCCTAAAAAGAGCTCGATATGTCGAATGACTTCATTTTTTAAACATGTATTTACCACTGTACCATCACAACAAACCACTTGCATCTTAGAAAAATCGATATTTTTCTCCAAAAAAGTAAAAATACTTGTTTTAATATTTTGAGAAGAGCCAGTCGTGGGAGCGACATGCCCCTTATAATTTGATCCTGGTTCTAGTATTAGAACGATATGTTCTTCTGTTACCGTCTTTCTAGAAATACTTTCTCTTTCTTTAATCATTACTAAAATTTAATCATTTCGCTCATCAAAGTATATTCCATGTTCTGATAAAGAGGTAGTTTCCTCATTTTCTCTTCTAATTTTACTACGATCAACTATGTTTGAAGAATCATCCTTGGAAAATGTTCCCATATCCTTCAAAGTAGCATTTATTAGAATTGCTGCCGATCTATCGGAAACACCAGTTCTGTAAAAAGCCTGAGCTACATTTGGAAGTTCAGTTCTCGTTTGCGAAGTTGAAGAAGAATTATTATCAATGATTGCGTTTATAGTGTCATTAGAATTCTTAAGCAAATTAAAACTCAAAGAAGCTCCCGTAATAGAGGGCGAGAGTATTTTGGATTGTTTTCCTTTATAATCTTTGAGCTGAACGTTTTGGCTCTCTGATTCTCTTTCTTTGCGCTGCAATTTTTTCTTCAATCATTCTGCTGGTTTTAATGTCAACATTTCCAACGACCATTTTTCGAAATGTTCTTTGATCTGTTAAAAAAGCTGTTTCAGCAATAGGTACTTTCATTTTGAAAATACAACTGAGAAAGTTCTTACATTTACATTGCTAATATCAAATAGATTTTTTTTTTCTGCTGATTCCCTGAAAGACACAACTATTACCGATAAATATAGTTTGCCAGTATTTTTTAATAGTTTCTTAATATTTCTATATGCTTTATGGTATTTTTCGGCATATATATCATTTGTTGGTTTGTTACAGTTCGAATCGAACTTTTCCCCCATAATCCTTTAAGCTCTTTAATTAAAATTGAACATACATCAGCCACATACTAGCATCTCTTTTATAACCTTTCTGTATTTAAAGATAATACTTCATAACATCTGCATATGTTGGAAGCATGTTAAGTTTCATTATTTCAGCCATTCCAAACACGGGACATACATCTAGTGATTGTGTCCTAGGCATTTCGACTAATTCACAGAACCGTGTATCCTTAACAAACAAAAAACAAACCAAACCCAAACAAAACTGAACTTAAAGATGAAAATTCTGTATAAAAAACATCTAAAATAAGTAAAAATAAACAGTCAAATACGCACCAAGAAACGAAAGCGAATCAATTTGAACAAAGGACTTAGTTTTCCTCGATAGACTAGATCGGTAGGGCATTTGCAGGAGCATACACCTACTAGATATTTACAAAAAAAGTGGGCGGGTATTTAAAGAAACCCAGATACACCTCCACTCCATATGGTGAAATACGAGTTATATACCCCTTATAAACTATAAACAAGCGAAGAAAGGGAAGCGTCCGTGCACCCTAGTAGCGAGGAACGTAATGATGAGTCTATTGAGAGGAGTGGAGACGTGCGTGATATAGTGCTCTAAAAAAGGAGAAATTTTTAATTTACTGGATAATATTAGGTGTAACACTTTTTTTTTACAAACAGAGAAGTTCATTTCACCCTCCCATGGCTTTAAATAAGATGCATTAAATTTTTTAAATGGTTTATTATTGTTTTAGTGAAGAAATTGGCAAATTTTCGAAATTTGGAAATGATTTTGGCACCTGAAGATATTAATTGATTTAGCTCATATTTTGTATTATTAATAAGCATGGTAGTCCCCAACTATTCCCACCATAGGCGTTTTCAATTTCCGAAATTCGTGTTTTTCGCTCCACCCTAATGGATGTATCCTTCAAAAGTTGACAATTCACAGAACAACGTCTGTATATTCAATCGGCAATATTTTGAATTAATTGCTTTTGATTTAAAGGTCAGATTTTGGAATTATGTACCAAGGTGATATCTTGAAATAAAAACTTTTCTTTCGCTTCTACATTTATTTGCGTTTCACGTGATGTTTTCTACAAAAGGAGGGAGGGGGTTGGGAATAGAATCAGTATATTTACAGATAACTTAAAAATATGGGGGACAGTGGATACCAAGTTACAGATAGAGAATTTACAAGGACATTTTGATAAGATATCCGAATGGGCTGTAAAATGGGGTATGTCATTTAATATAGGGAAATGTCAAGTTCTGCATATGGGTTACAGGAACAGTGGAGCCGAGTACTGTCTGCAGGGAGTAAAGGTAAAGGAGGGAGAAACAGTCAAGGATCTTGGGGTGATAATTCACAGGGATTTTAAAATGGGTCACCAATGTGCAGCTCCGGGTACAAAGGCTAATAGGTTATTGGGGTATATTAAAAAGACTGTAACTTCAAGGGATAAAAGTATAATCTTGCCGTTATATAAGGGCTTAGTAAGACCACATCTAGAATATGCTGTACAAGTCTGGGCTCCATATATGAGAAAGGATATAGAATTAATTGAAAGGGTTCAGCACAGACCTACAAAAATAATAAAGAGGATAGCAAATCTCGACTATAATGAACGTTTAAGTAAGCTAAACATGTATACACTGGAAAGAAGAAGAAGGAGGGGGGGTTGGGTTTGATTCAGCTTTTCAAGTTGTTAAAACAATTGGACACAGAGGGCTTAAATTTCAATAGGGATAACAGAACAAGGGACCATGGGTATAAATTGAATAAGACACATTTTAATCGGGGTTTAAGTAGGGTAATAGACAAATGGAATGCGTTGCCAGAAAATATAGTTAATTCAAAGGGAGTGTACGAATTTAAGATACAATTGGATAGTCAGTGGGAATTGGGGAATTCATAAACAAAGGACCAGCCTTGTTTGGCCTGAGTCTGTAGCTGGTCGTCAATATTTGTATTTGTATTCATATTTGTAAAAGAAAAGCGTGAACGTAGTTTTTAGTAAAAGCAGAGGTATATGGAATTTGCTGGGAAAACCAGAGGGTATACGGCGTATACCGCTGTATACCCTCCACTACAGCCCTGCCCACTCTCTAAACTTCCTTACCACGACAACGTGAGGACATTTGAGGCCACTACAGATTTCACATGCGTCAACCCCTCTTGTACTTTGGTTCAATTCGTACTCACAACACTCCGGTTGCTAATCTGACACTCTTCAAACCGGGCTACCGTGGACCCTAAAGTTAAACTAGAATTGGGACTTTAGAAACCACATATACAACCCTTGCCATTTGCTATGCATGCTCCTAAATGGTGAATTTGAAGTAAATTAAACAGGTGATGACTCTTTTAAGGATAACACATACAACCTGTAAACGTATCCATGAACCATACGTTCTCAGATGTAAATATCATTCATTTGTGAATAAAATGCCTGAGAACACGCCTTAAATAACATAAACACCGAAGTGTTAGTCGGTTTGTCTGTGACCTGTGTGTACTGTATTGACAAATCTATGGCACTTACAATAATGAAATTTGGCGCACAGGTAGTCCAAATTTTTTGGGAAATTTGTATCGCGCCCGATTTTTAAAATTTAGTCTAGAATATTTTAAAATTGTGAAAATATGTTAATTATTATATAAATTATGTATATATGTATATTCTATATATAATTATAACATTATGCTATATTAAAGTTGTGAATGACTAGAATATTTTCATTTGTGAATAAAATGCTGTAGTCCTGAGAATGTGCCTTAAATAACATAAACTCTGAAGTGTTTGTCGGTTTGTTTGTGACCTGTGTGTACTGTACTGACAAATCTATGGTACTTACAATAATGAAATTTGACGCACAGATAGTCCGAGTTTTTTGGAATTTTTGTATCGCGCTCGATTTTTAAAATTTAGTCTAGAATATTATAAAATTAATTTATTAGTTTTTTCCACCTTCCGTCCTTTGTTCCGGAATGTGACGTCACCCAAACGTCGAAAAGAAGAAGCAAGCAGATTTTGCGATTTTCGACCGCTGAAGTCAGTTTTTGGAAACATGCCAAGTGTTCCGATTCTAGCGTGCTTTGATTTACGTTGTTGATAGTAGCCATTTCGAGACCAAAACGTTGTTGCACGTGGAGCTCGTTTGCTAAGCAAATCGAAAGGGAACACGTAGAAATTACCGGGGGTTTGCGATCGTCAGTGAGCAGTGGTCACACCTAACCCCACGAAAAGAATAGTCACGGGAACGCCAGGTTGGTCACGCTGTGGTTAGTAAGTAAATAAAATGATACATTTAGCAAAATTTTAACAGTAACATTACATGTAATATGCAATAAACTTGTCAAGAGACACACCTGTTCCAGTGTACATTTGATGCATAATTTGCATACATTTGGTCACATACAGTTGGTGCATAAAATGGAAATTATAAACAATTATGACGTTAATCCATCTTGTGGTTTTCTCGATATGGTATTTCGTAGTGTCTTCAGCCAAATTGATGAGGTCTTTATGAACATCATTATCGTCATAAGAAATGACTACGAGATACAACCATCAGAAAAAATTGTCCACATCTTGCTATCGTCGTCTTAAAAGAATCGACACAATCTTAATGACGATACATCTAGTCATTAACAGAATTGTTCAAATCTTGATGGACGTGACATCTCATCGAAACAACTTGGAGGATTAATAGTATATTCGATATACAAACATACATAACCACAAGTGTTTCGATTTAAATAAAATGGTTAATCGAACAAAATCACTACATTCGCACAACATACAATATGTCAACTAGCAAAAGCTACGAATACTCCAATGTAAACAGCATACATTTGGGTGAATAAAATTGTATAAAACTAACAAAATTGCGATCATTTATACTATAAACAATAGATAAACATGTACGTAAGTCAAGAGTTTTGTTACTAAACTAACCTATAATCGGTTAATAAATAGTAAATTCAAAATAATCGTTACATTATCACTCTATACATGAGCCATATGTGCTGCTACGTAAGTATTGTGTTGATGTATAAGTTCGTTTCGTTTTTGTTTTAACACAAATTGACGAAATATGATTTTATGTACCAAAAATTATTTGTAATCAATTCTATTCGTTCTGTTCAATGACCTTCCTCCATCCCTCTCGTAGCTGTATCATACCGTGCTCATACAAGATCTGAAGGTTCTGGCTAAATAACTGATCCAGGTGATGAAACTTTTCAAACCACTTGCGGCATGTGGTATTTTTGCCTTTTCGGAAATTAAAATGCATACTATGTCGAAAATGCTCCGTGTTTTCTACTTTTTGTTTATTAAAAAAACCACCCCGATAACGGAATTTTCTGACAAGTACTCGCTGAATTTCCTTCTTTCAAACCACATTCAAATTTTGCACGCGTGAAATAGCTACGGTTATGCGACTGAATGGCATCGAATTCCAACAACGGGACGAACTTTTGCATCAGCCCATACATACAAGGGATGCGACATCGGCAACAAAACATCGATGTTCAAAATTAAAACATCGATGTTCAAAATTAAAACCGATGTTGATAATATATCGACCAAAAACCATCGATGTTGATAGTACATCGATCAAAAACCATCGATGTTTATCAAAAAAGGTCTCTTCCCCCATTTCTTAAAACTGGTTTAGCAATCTCAAACATTAATGTTCATCGTGGGGGGGGGGGTTAATTTGTCATTTGCCGGGTTTATTAGTTTATCGGTAAGACTTTTTTTAGCTGTCAAATGAAAGCAAAAAACTTTATAAGAACCATCGACCAATCTTTTATTTTCAAATTGAATAATAAAAAAGAAAATAATTTTACCAACAATTTGACTTGGGTACTACTAACTACAGAGGCCGTTCACACATTTTTTAAACAATGTATATTGTATTCACAAAACTAAATTACATAAAATCCTTGTGTTTTAAATGTTCTATCTGATAGTCCTTATTCTGAACTATCTTTCGACACCGTAATTTCCAGGATAATAATGCCTTTTGAAGTGTCAGAAGAGGTATTTTATCCCATTCCTCCAATCTAGAACATTTTAAAATGAATTTAATGAAATTCAATCATTATTGAGTGCTACAGCATAGAAGAGATCAGTTTCTGAATTTATTGTTTTCGTTTCCGTTTTGATTTTGCAAGAATTTTCCAGTCAGACGATAAAAACAAACAATCTTTTAACGAATCAATGAGTTCTTTTTCTATCTCCAAGACCGTTTAATATGGAGTAAAAATTTCAGCGGATTTGAAATCTGCGGAAAATTTCACTTTATATCACCATACCTAAAAATATGATTTTCTTTATATAAATAATTTTTTGTTGAATATATCTTTTATATTTTCGTACGAGATTGTGACGTCACGGTAACTTGATGCTACATCGGCTTCAATATGTAGTTTGAAATTTCACCGAACTCGCGATTTCAAACAGTTCGCGTAAACTTTTATAAATTTGAAATAGTAATAGATTTTGTACTGTCACGTTTAAATCCAATTTTCAAACAAATATAATGGGATGAATACATCCAAGCCATGCAAATTTTACTTTAATTCAATATAACAAGATTTACATGAGAAAATTTTAGCTCGTTACATCGGCTTTGTGTTCAATTAATTTTTAATTTCGACGTACTCGATTTTAAACAATTCACAAAAACTTTTTTTTTTTTAATCAGAAAATATTTTTTTTTCCTGTCACGATTTAAGTTAATTTTCAAACAAATGTGATGATGAATGACAAAATTTTGTTGTGAAGATACAATGATTTTTGGCTGACACTGCGATTTGAACACGCTCTTTGATTGCGTCGGGCATAACCATTTTCCGCGTTGAGCAATTCATTTCCTATGTTGTCCATAGGTGATACATCGGGAGATTTAGTAGGGATATCAATGAAGGGTATGGCCTTGATACCGGTTTTTTGTTCCATTTCTTTTAGGAAATTTACATTGGATTTTGATGTGTGAGTGCTAGCTTTCTCTTGATGGAATTCCACAGATTGATGGCACTGTGGGTAAAGCGATGGTATTTCATTCAGAAAAATTGGCGATAAAATATGTTCCTGATAGTATTTGGAGTTAATCTTGACATTTTTTTCCACTCTCTTTATTTTTAACTTGCCATGATATGAAAAACCAGCAACAATCATGAATCCCTTAGAAAAACTTTCTTTCGATTCTGCGAACCATGTATTTAAATTTTTTTCTCCCCTTTTATGATAATAAATGGATCTTTTTTTGCTGCACTCATTTAAATACACCCACGATTCATCTATTGTGACATTTTTTCCCCCATTTTTCCTTGGATAAGTGTTTCTCATATAGAATTCGGCAGAATGTCCTGTGTTCAGTGATATGCTTTGGAGAAAGACGATGCACATTGCGTTTTTTCGCTTTCTTAAGATTTAAATCAACGTTTATCATTTTGTTTACAGTGGACACCGAGCATTTTAATAATTTTGCAACTGTCCTTTGACTAGGGGGATTTTCTTTTAACATTAAACAACGTACCTTTGCAATAGTCAAAGATGTCCGTTTCTTCCTTGGATACTTGTTTGGAATTTTTGTTCTACTTGAGGCTCCAATTTGACGTTTTTTTTCTTCTTCTTGTTGACGATATTACCTATCGACGCTTTAGATATCACAAAACCGTGACTCTCACATCGTTTTTGGATAACGGAATATGAATATCTCTCTTTGGAAAGAGCATAAATATAACCTTCGAACCACTGCTTCGTTAAAAACGCCATTTTGAATAAAAATAAACCTATCAAGCCGCAGACGATAATTTTGACTTTTAAAAACATAGTACAATTGCATTTATTTCTTTTGCAGCAAACGATTTTTTATTACCGCTAACCAAAATCGTCTAAAAAGTGTGCGAACAGCCTCTGTATAAGTATAATTAGGTAGATACATTGTAATTATTATTGTTAGTTATTATTAATTATTTATCAACTTAAGGTGGGGGGGGGGGGTAAACATAAGAAACTTATTTTTTATCTACTGTAAATAAAAAATATTATGGCCAATAAATATTACGTCCCAAAATTTGTTTTTTACAGTTTGTAAAAAAATAAGTTTGTTAACTTTCTCCACTTTAATCCAACTTCTTTCTTTTCATTACTACCCCACTTCTTCTGATGGGACAGGTGTCGCCATCACTGACAAATATTTAGTCGCAAGGTTATTTTTCTTAATTTTTGCTATAGTGCTTTTTTCATTCAAAAATAAAACATCGACAAGTATAAGCATCGATGCTACAAAAACATCGGCTCCAATACATCGATGTTTTTCATAAAACATCGACATCGATGTCTCATCCCTAATAACATACATTGTGAATAAAATGGCAAAGCCAACGGAATTGTCGCATTAATATCATACAATATCCAAACGCATCCGCTAGAGCATAATCCATGCGTGCCGCACCTCTTGAAATAAGCTCGCTCGCAGACACCGGTGTCCCCCGGCGTTGATTAACGCGGCGGCGACTCTAATCTTCGATAACAAGCCGTTTGATTCCACAAGATGACCATCAACCTTCCATCATCCATTAAACGAGCACGAAGGAAGGCACTCACCTGCTGTCGCAGTCCCACTCGCCGCTCCTAATTCCCTCTGATAAGCGGTCGAAATGATCGCGCTCATAATCAGAGGAGATCCTCGAGGAAGCATATGTTGGACTAATTAGCTGATCTGCTACTGGCACGGCTGAGGTATTGCGACTGGGCTGAGCCCTGGATCGGAGGAGACTTCCCACTAGGTTGTGTATATATATCATTTGGAAGTTACGATGACAAATTCATGATACTGTCCCTTAAGACCGGTTGGAAGAGTAACGAATTCCGAGTTCCAATCCAACAGGAGACCGTCGTGTACAAATAGGGGCTGGTGTGTGTTAATTCTGTCGTGGCCTTAAATGTCCTCAGTTCCCGTTCCCAATCATCCATGGTATTGTCTCAAAGAATAGGCAAACTGTCAACTATTGATAGTATCTATCGAATTCAGTCAAATCCTATATATCTTACATGGCGATAGTTGTGGTGAACGAAGCCACAATTAATTTACAATCCAGTAGTATATTAAAAATAACAGAGTAAGAGTAAAAAATTATCCACACGTTTTTCGATACCACATATTTAGATTTGCCGCACTGTCTTCTGCGCATGCATTGCATCCAGGTTGTGCGACATTCCTTCGTGAAAGCTCTATAATTTTGTTGTTCTCCATATCACCCAACCAATCATCCATGGTATTGTCTCAAAGAATAGGCAAACTGTCAACTATTGATAGTATCTATCGAATTCAGTCAAATCCTGTATATCTTACCTGACGATAGTTGTGGTGAACGAAGCCACAATTAATTTACAATCCAGTAGTATATTAAAAATAACAGAGTAAGAGTAAAAAATTATCCACACGTTTTTCGATACCACATATTTAGATTTGCCGCACTGTCTTCTGCGCATGCATTGCATCCAGGTTGTGCGACATTCCTTCGTGAAAGCTCTATAATTTCGTTGTTCTCCATATCATCCAACCAATCATCCATGGTATTGTCTCAAAGAATAGGCAAACTGTCAACTATAGATAGTATCTATCGAATTTAGTCAAATCCTGTATATCTTACCTGACGATAGTTGTGGTGAACGAAGCCACAATTAATTTACAATCCAGTAGTATATTAAAAATAACAGAGTAAGAGTAAAAAATTATCCACACGTTTTTCGATACCACATATTTAGATTTGCCGCACTGTCTTCTGCGCATGCATTGCATCCAGGTTGTGCGACATTCCTTCGTGAAAGCTCTATAATTTTGTTGTTCTCCATATCACCCAACCAATCATCCATGGTATTGTCTCAAAGAATAGGCAAACTGTCAACTATTGATAGTATCTATCGAATTCAGTCAAATCCTGTATATCTTACCTGACGATAGTTGTGGTGAACGAAGCCACAATTAATTTACAATCCAGTAGTATATTAAAAATAACAGAGTAAGAGTAAAAAATTATCCACACGTTTTTCGATACCACATATTTAGATTTGCCGCACTGTCTTCTGCGCATGCATTGCATCCAGGTTGTGCGACATTCCTTCGTGAAAGCTCTATAATTTCGTTGTTCTCCATATCATCCAACCAATCATCCATGGTATTGTCTCAAAGAATAGGCAAACTGTCAACTATAGATAGTATCTATCGAATTCAGTCAAATCCTGTATATCTTACCTGACGATAGTTGTGGTGAACGAAGCCACAATTAATTTACAATCCAGTAGTATATTAAAAATAACAGAGTAAGAGTAAAAAATTATCCACACGTTTTTCGATACCACATATTTAGATTTGCCGCACTGTCTTCTGCGCATGCATTGCATCCAGGTTGTGCGACATTCCTTCGTGAAAGCTCTATAATTTTGTTGTTCTCCATATCACCCAACCAATCATCCATGGTATTGTCTCAAAGAATAGGCAAACTGTCAACTATTGATAGTATCTATCGAATTCAGTCAAATCCTGTATATCTTACCTGACGATAGTTGTGGTGAACGAAGCCACAATTAATTTACAATCCAGTAGTATATTAAAAATAACAGAGTAAGAGTAAAAAATTATCCACACGTTTTTCGATACCACATATTTAGATTTGCCGCACTGTCTTCTGCGCATGCATTGCATCCAGGTTGTGCGACATTCCTTCGTGAAAGCTCTATAATTTCGTTGTTCTCCATATCATCCAACCAATCATCCATGGTATTGTCTCAAAGAATAGGCAAACTGTCAACTATAGATAGTATCTATCTAATTCAGTCAAATCCTGTATATCTTACCTGACGATAGTTGTGGTGAACGAAGCCACAATTAATTTACAATCCAGTAGTATATTAAAAATAACAGAGTAAGAGTAAAAAATTATCCACACGTTTTTCGATACCACATATTTAGATTTGCCGCACTGTCTTCTGCGCATGCATTGCATCCAGGTTGTGCGACATTCCTTCGTGAAAGCTCTATAATTTTGTTGTTCTCCATATCACCCAACCAATCATCCATGGTATTGTCTCAAAGAATAGGCAAACTGTCAACTATTGATAGTATCTATCGAATTCAGTCAAATCCTGTATATCTTACCTGACGATAGTTGTGGTGAACGAAGCCACAATTAATTTACAATCCAGTAGTATATTAAAAATAACAGAGTAAGAGTAAAAAATTATCCACACGTTTTTCGATACCACATATTTAGATTTGCCGCACTGTCTTCTACGCATGCATTGCATCCAGGTTGTGCGACATTCCTTCGTGAAAGCTCTATAATTTTGTTGTTCTCCATATCACCCAAGCAATCATCCATGGTATTGTCTCAAAGAATAGGCAAACTGTCAACTATTGATAGTATCTATCGAATTCAGTCAAATCCTGTATATCTTACCTGACGATAGTTGTGGTGAACGAAGCCACAATTAATTTACAATCCAGTAGTATATTAAAAATAACAGAGTAAGAGTAAAAAATTATCCACACGTTTTTCGATACCACATATTTAGATTTGCCGCACTGTCTTCTGCTCATGCATTGCATCCAGGTTGTGCGACATTCCTTCGTGAAAGCTCTATAATTTCGTTGTTCTCCATATCACCCAACCAATCATCCATGGTATTGTCTCAAAGAATAGGCAAACTGTCAACTATTGATAGTATCTATCGAATTCAGTCAAATCCTGTATATCTTACCTGACGATAGTTCTGGTGAACGAAGCCACAATTAATTTACAATCCAGTAGTATATTAAAAATAACAGAGTTAGAGTAAAAAATTATCCACACGTTTTTCGATACCACATATTTAGATTTGCCGCACTGTTTTCTGCGCATGCATTGCATCCAGGTTGTGCGACATTCCTTCGTGAAAGCTCTATAATTTCGTTGTTCTCCATATCACCCAACCAATCATCCATGGTATTGTCTCAAGGAATAGGCAAACTGTCAACTATTGATAGTATCTATCGAATTCAGTCGAATCCTATATCTCTTACATGGCGATAGTTGTGGTGAACGAAGCCACAATTAATTTACAATCCAGTAGTATATTAAAAATAACAGAGATAGAGTAAAAAATTATCCACACGTTTTTCGATACCACATATTTAGATTTGCCGCACTGTCTTCTGCGCATGCATTGCATCCAGGTTGTGCGACATTCCTTCGTGAAAGCTCTATAATTTCGTTGTTCTCCATATCACCCAACCAATCATCCATGGTATTGTCTCAAAGAATAGGCAAACTGTCAACTATTGATAGTATCTATCGAATTCAGTCAAATCCTGTATATCTTACCTGACGATAGTTCTGGTGAACGAAGCCACAATTAATTTACAATCCAGTAGTATATTAAAAATAACAGAGTTAGAGTAAAAAATTATCCACACGTTTTTCGATACCACATATTTAGATTTGCCGCACTGTCTTCTGCGCATGCATTGCATCCAGGTTGTGCGACATTCCTTCGTGAAAGCTCTATAATTTCGTTGTTCTCCATATCACCCAACCAATCATCCATGGTATTGTCTCAAAGAATAGGCAAACTGTCAACTATTGATAGTATCTATCGAATTCAGTCGAATCCTATATCTCTTACATGGCGATAGTTGTGGTGAACGAAGCCACAATTAATTTACAATCCAGTAGTATATTAAAAATAACAGAGATAGAGTAAAAAATTATCCACACGTTTTTCGATACCACATATTTAGATTTGCCGCACTGTCTTCTGCGCATGCATTGCATCCAGGTTGTGCGACATTCCTTCGTGAAAGCTCTTTAATTTCGTTGTTCTCCATATCACCTCAAAGTTCGATAGGAAGTTTTAAACACCCTTAATATTTGCTCTACTTGAAAGATACAATGGCCAAACGGTTAATAAATACACAGTTAATAAATACATATTATGATTGAAATTATGATTCATTTTTTTTCGATATGATTCTATTCTCTGCAATATTTTATTCAATATTCAGGGGGATTTTCCTTATACCTTTTATAAAAGGATTTTGTTTCGTATTCATGTAACATTCTCATTTGCTTATATGGGCGGTTTAAAGTTACAGTGGTATAAGTCATTTTTTCGAAAATTAAAAATTTGAACTCCCACTGCCATCAGTTGACAGTTGAATGGAAATTTGACTTACTTAGCGTTTTCTGTCAACAGATTGACTTATCTAAATCTGGTTTTATGTGTCTCACTCTTTGTTTAAATTTGGTTAGATTATATATATCTGGTTTCTCTCTGCATAACTTTTTTTGCTCTAAAAGGGACTTACACCACTGTATTTTTAACACGTCGATATGAAACTTCTGTCTTATTTGTAAGTTGGTAATCAATTTAGGATTTTCATACCATATCGAACATTTTGTAATTCAATATTCATTGTGAATGGAGGACCGCGGGAGCCCAGTTGGATGAGTAATGGATTGGTTGTGAGTTCGAATCATAACCGGAGGGTTGTGGTTAGAATCCAAACAAAGACAGTCGAATGCAGAGAAGGTTGGTGCAGATTAAATCGGTCGTGACCTCAAATGTCCTCCCGTTGGTGTCGTGTGGAAGGCTGGGAATAGAAGTGGTGGAAGCTGAGGTGGAATCTCGTCATCTGACCATGGTTCAAAAGGATCGGTCCCTTGGAGATTCATCCCGCATGGTCGCCGGTCTGGTGGTTAAGGCGTTAGTCTCTAGATAGAAAAGTTTCTGGATCGAATCCTGGTCAGTGCATGGATGTTTGTAAGCGTATGGAGTAGAGGCTGCTGGTGCACCTTAAATCTGGCATGGCCATATGTCCTCATGTTGGGTTGGTGTGGAAGTTTGGAGAGTGGGGGGCTAGCACAGGTGTTGCTTCGTCATCTGACCGTGGTTCAAAATTGTGTGGTGTTGTCCTCGGATATTTTCCTTAAGGGATTGATCCCGGACCGTCGTCCATAGCCCGTTGTGTTTGTATGGTGCGGCGTTAATTGAAAATAAATTACACGGATGGTCACCAATAGCTAATTGCGTTGCGTGTACCATGCAGTTTTGAACCCCGATCAGATCACGAGGTCACACCTGAGCTGGCCCTTCACGCTCATAACTTCCATACCACTTCAACGTGAGTACATTTGAGGCCACAACAGATTTTACTTGCACCAGCCCCTTCCCCTTGTACCATATGGTGTTTGGTTAGATTCTGACTTTAAACCCTCAGGTTGCTAATCTGGTTCTCTTCCAACCAGGCTTCCAGGACCCTTGAAGGGTAGGAGTTATATCCGCCCACAAAAAATACAAACCCATTTATTTAAATAATAATGGAAGTGTTATATCCGCCCACAAAAAATACAAACCCATTTATTTAAATAAGAATGTAGGAGTTATATCTGCTCACAAAAATACAAACCCATTTATTTAAATAAGAATGTATGAGTCTGAATTTTTTCCGATCTATTACAAGCAATAATTTTAAAATATTCATTTCAGTTAAAAACTTCGTAAAAACAGCATGTAATAACCTTATTTGTGTGAAATAAAATGAATTAATTAATTTTCTTCCATTTCTCTAAATAAAATAAATAATGCTATTCAACCAAGCACTCATATTTCACCCTAATCTAACGCAGAGTCTTAATACACAACACAACGCAATAACACCATTTCCTCTGAATTTCATTTATCTCTTTTTCGCATTTGTCCCGAAAAATACCACTGTCAAAACCACACACAAGATAAGCATGAATTAATTCCGCACTAAACTAACGAGAAATAATGCAGACGAACACTCACTGCCTCCTCGCAGTCCAAAGATACCCGTAGACCAAATTTACACCATAGGTATGAAGAGGAAAAATAATCCCGTTAACCCGGACTAGATGTGAATGGGGAAATTTAAATTAAATAAGAACAAAAGGGGAAGTCTGCATAAATTAAGCCCGTCCCTCTGGTATTGTCCTCCCCGATACCCCAGTCCCATTAATTTTGGGACACGGATGGCAGGGTGTAACGAATTGGAGTACTGGGGATTGGGAAGGATCTGGGACTAAGATCTAAGGAAAGGACTGATAAACGAGGATTTACCTCCATTGGGTGAATGCGGGATCTCATGCCTACTGGCCATTAGAGAACGCCTTTCTTTCGTCTAGTAGCAAATCGAGATGAATATAACACAATGGAATTAAGCTTGCGCTTGTCCGCTATATCTGAATTAGAATGAAGGTGGTTTTTAGGAGTATGCGGTTTGCTAATGAAGTTATTGGTAATGTATGTCACTGGAGTCCGAATCTTGCGTGTGTATGCTAGAGGGAATGCGTAGGATAGCGTTACAAGACCTTTCGCCCTGTAAAAGTATGTTTATGATATGTAGACCTACTAATGGGTAATGTGAAATAAGGATTTATGTAATTTGATTCAAAGTTAAAGGTTCCTGCATATTAATTATCATAAGGTTTATGTTTAGTGTGAAGGTATAGGCAGGTATTTGAATTTGCGTCGTTCTAGTGCAGCACGACGAGCTATTGGTGACGGTCCGGGGTAAATACCGAAGGGAAAGATACGATGGCGACATATTGTTATTTTGAACTACGGTCAAATGAGGAGGACATCATCTGACTTGGCACCCCACTCTCCGAACTCCTCGCGAAGCAAACGTGAGAATATTTGAGGCCCGACAGATTTAAGAAGATCTAGACCCTGGTACACGATTGGTTAAATCGAGTTTACCTACCAATTCCTAATCCGCTGCTAATAGCAAAATTTTCCAGATCTTGATGACAAAATATCTCGTCATTAGCAAAGTTGGCCAGATCTTGACGGACGTGATATCCCGTCGAAACCATTCGGAGGGTTAAAATTGGTTTTTGATACCCGATACTTTATGGAGAGATTAGTTGAGTTTGTACATTGTATTAGCTTTCCTCTGTCATTTTCCGATGAAGTTTTGCATTTTTAATGATAATTCAACTACTTACTACCGTCCCAGCCTAAGCCATTCGGTGTATCGACGCGCAAATTTGAACCACGGTCAGATGACGAGGCAACACCTGAACTGGCACGTCAATCTCCAAACTTCCCCACCAACCCAACGTGAGGACTTTCGGCCAAGACAGATTTAAGGTTCACTAGCAGCCTTTACACCATAAGGCTTAGAAACATCCATACCCCTGGCCCGGAATCAAACCAGAAAACTTCCGATCTAGAGGCTAACACCTTAATCGCCACTATATTTGACGATATATATTTGATAATTGTAACTGGTAATTTTTTAGTTAACGTCGTACTAGAGCGACACAACGGGCTATTGACGACGGTCCGGGATCAGTCCCTTAAGGGAAAGATCCGAGGACAACACCTCGTAATTTTGAACCACGGTCATCTGACGAAGCAACACCTGAGCTGGCACCCCACTCTCCAAACTTCCACGCCAACCCAACGTGAGGACTTTCGGCCAAGACAGATTTAAGGTTCACTAGCAGCCTCTACACCATAAGGCTTAGAAACATCCATGCCCCTTAATCAAACCAGAAAACTTCCGATCTAGAGGCTAACACCTTAATCGCCACTATATTTGACGATATATATCTGATAATTGTAATTGGTAATTTTGTAGTTAACGTCGTACTAGAGCAACACAACGGGCTATTGACGACGGTCCGGGATCAGTCCCTTAAGGGAAAAATCCGAGGACAACACCTCGTAATTTTGAACCACGGTCAGATGACGAAGCAACACCTGAGCTGGCACCCCACTCTCCAAACTTCCACGCCAACCCAACGTGAGGACTTTCGGATTTAAGGTGTACCAGCCGCCTCTACACCATACGTTTACAAACATCCATGCCCGGACCCGGATTCGAACCAGGAACCTTCCGATCTAGAAGCTAACACCTTAACCACTATACCGGTTGGTCGGCAAATATATATATTTGAATCGGCTATATTTCATGATAAATGGATCTTACCCGCTAATTTGTTTTAGTTGCGGCACCAGTTTGATGTAATTTAATGATTTCTTCTCTCTATTTTATAGCTTATGCAGAACCACCATTATTCAGATATTAAAAAAAATATAAGTGTCACATTTTCAGTCTGTAGGTACTATCTTACTTTTTATACCATGAAAAACTCATGACTCACAATTTTATACCTATATATTCAATAATAATAGTCATACTCATACATGCTATATACATGCATCAAAATGCTTCATTTAAATTTGTATACACAATATAAGTTACATACACACACTATTACTTATATTAGAATTATAAATAGTATTGTAATTTAAAAGTTATTATCTAGGGCTGGATCTGCTTCTGTATAAACGTATGAGATTTTAACACATGTTATTTAATTAATCAAGTGGGTCATGTTAGCCATATTGGAAGAATGCTGGATTAGCAACCGGACGGTTGAAAGTTCGAATCCAAACTTAGACCGTCGTGTACAAAAAGCGAGCTGGTGCACGTTCAATTTGTCGTGGCCTCAAATGTTCTCACATTGTCGTGGTGTGGAAGATTGGAGAGTGGGTTGTCTGCTCAAAGGTGACACCGTCTTCTGACCCTGGTTCAAAATTGTGTGGGGTGTATTCGGATCTTTCCCTTCGGGTCGGATCCTATTGGATTAATCCAAATGCCTATTGGATTCTTCAAGTAGGCCTTTGTGTTGTTCATGTGCAACGTTTATTAAAATACATACCCTACTCTCTTACTAAAATGATTTGACCATCACTCTAAATGAAAGCGTCGAATGTTGTATATAAATACAATAGTGACATTCCGTAAACAAGTAATCATATTTGCTGCACTTAGTTGAAGTATCTTTTTTAGAAATCATAGAAGACTGTTGACTATAATTTCAGGCGAAACTGTATTTCTGTAGGGAAAAAAATAGAACCCAATATCTCAAAAGCGTACATTAAACTGGTACTACTTGGAGAAATTCTGATTTAAAAAAAATGCAATTCTTTATTTTCGCGTAATTAGTGAGATGTTCAAATATTTATTCGGAGAGAGAAGCTCTTGAAAATTAATATCTAACAACCCAATGACATACTTTTTTTCTTTCCCTCCATAAATAATTTTTTACTGCTGGCACTAAAACGCTTATCAGCATTTTTTATTTACTTGTTACGGAAGAAACAGTTTTAGGATGCAAATGGATACTTTTTCAACAAAGTGGATACATATATTTTGGAAGTGCTTCCTGCGAAAGTGACTCAAAGTGGGTTTGAAAAATGATTTCTCTCTATTGAAATTCGAAATGGGGTGTCACTGGGTTAGAGAGAGATGGAGAGAGACTGGATTCTAGTTATTCTTAGTTAATAGTATTTTATATCTGTAATGAGTTGGAAACGTATTTTTTTTAGATGTGCGTCAAATTTTGATTTTTTTGTAATTATGTTCATTATAACGCGCAGGGAAATTCGAGATCAAAGGATTGCATCGCTTGGAACCAGTTTGCATTTTCAAAAATTCGCGAACGTAAAAGTAAAGGAAAGTTTTGAAAACTATAAAATAAACTTTAAATGAAAATTAAATATGAAAAAGTGAGTTTAGTAGTTTGCGTTTCAAAACTCCCTTCACAAATTGAATCAACACAAATTTTAACCATATTCACAAACAGATCCATTTCTGCAAGTTAGTCGTAAGGACACTTTTTTTGGATAGATAAAACAACCAATGGTGAACTGGTTGATTACCTATCGTGATCCCCAGTTTTGTCATTGATTGACTACCCCGGTCACCCAGTTTAGCATGCATTGACCACCCCGATCATCCAGTTTATCATGAATTGATTTATACATCTGGGAATATATGCCTTACTAGGGGGCCTGCCCCCTGCTCGCTAACGCTCGCCAACCCCCGGAGTATTGCTTCACAATCCTCATTGGTTCGCTGCACGAACCTATGCTCGCTTCGCTCGCCTCAATGAAGACATGTGTCCTAGCAGAAGGGATTGTTTACAAAATATGTTACCAAAAAAATGTTTTTCAAATCTAAATTTGCTGTATTGCAGAAAAAATATATACAGTATCTCTAAAATCAGAATTCAAATGAAAACTGTGCAAATTTTGACTCGAAATGTGAGCGTTGCTTTGGAAATTGAATACCCAGCATGTTGTTTGTGTGTACATTTTCCCAGCACTCAAACGACCCACACTTTTTCATTGAGTTTGTTGCCGAAAGTTGTAGTGCAAGCGTCTTGTTGAACTATAATTGTTGGCCCTGAAAAGGACCGTTTTTAAAATGGCCCTGAAAAGGACCGTTTTTAAAATGGCCCTGAAAAGATCCTCCGCTTTCTTTGATTTCTATTATAAACTAACTGCAACAGCTCATTAAAATTACCTTTTTTTTTTTCAATAAAATTTCATCCGATAACGCTATAAATTCAATCGATGCGCGAGACTTCGCGATAAACAAACAATCGTACAGTGTTGCCAAAACGCGATTACAAATAACGTCTTTTTTGCGTGCCACGTAAGAGAATTACATATATAGATTATTCAGATTCATCACAAACACCGCAATCTAATCTAATCTTATCCCGTTTCTGGGCCATGCTAGCTCGGTTGGAAGAGTAACGTATTAGTAACGCTGCTTGTTCAAATCCAACCAAAAAACTTCGGGTTTAGAAGGCGCTGATACACGTTAAGTCTGTCGTGGTCTTAAATGTCATCACGTTAGCGTGGCATGGAAGTTTGGAGAATGAGGTGCCAGCTCAGATGTGACCGCTTCATCAGACAGTAGTTCAAAATGACGTAGTGTTCTCTTTCCACAGTTCATTTCCATAGCAACAGTCGAATATGAAAATCTTAAAAAGTACTATTACAACAAACAACACGGATCAGCTAAGACATATCTATGATTCGGTATTTCTATGCGGTAGCGGAGAAAACGGTTTCTTTTTAGGATAAAGATTTCAGTCTCCTTTTTTTCTCTTTAATGTTGTATTATTATTTATTCCTTAAATTTTAGTGTCATTTTTTTCTCCTTAAAACGTAGATTTAATATTTATTACTTAAAGCTTTAACAATTGTTATTTTTTTCTCCTTAGGATAAATTTTAGTGTCCTTTCTTTCTTTTTTTTGTGTGGAAATATCTACTAGGATCCTTTACTACGATCCGAAATACAGTCTTATTTATGTAATTGTTTTCTTCAGTTTTCACTGCAATCTAATTGGGAACAATAAAAGTAAAGCCGTCTCCTTTGCTGCAGCACAAACTTAATTCACTTTTGTAATGTAATCATTTACCCTTGAATCCTTTTTGCAAATAAAATGTGGCCTTCTATCGTTGTGACTCGATGAAAAAATGCGAAAAGGCTGAGCGAGAGTCTGCCGTAATTGAAGCACGATTGAAAAGAAAAGCTTATCATGAGGCTGCTGTGTTAGTGGCAAAACGGCAAATATTACTTAGCTATTGGAGATATACAAGAAACAATACTTGAATATTGGAGATATGAATAAAGAATGTTTTCACAGTGGGGCATTGAAATAGGCCGCTCGTCTAATGTATGTTGTTATCATAGAAAGGTTAAGCTTCCACCGTTGAATGAATGGCCAGAGGAGTTTAAAAATTTGCTAACTGGAACTGGCGAAATAAATAATCATTTTCGTCAAAACATACGAATTTACAACAATTTGTTTGCTTTTGCCTCTTTTAATGCGATTTCTTTTATTCCTCTCCCCAGCCCTCATTGTTCAAAAGTATAGTACGCGAAGCGAACTAAATATGATTGTGTAGCAATCATCGGGGGTTGGCGAGCGATAGCGGAGCCCCCTAGTAGACAAAATAAAAAGTAATAGATACGTAACATATAGGCTAGACATAGATGCCTTGGAGGTTGAAACAGGTGTCCCAGCGGTCCACGAGATGATGGATACCCAGGGTGAAAAAACTCAGGGGTTGGTAGTGGAACCAGTTTTCAACGGCAACTTGGACTTCATTATTGTCGGCAAATTGCTGTCCTTTCAGAGGTTTCTTGAGAGGACCAAAGACATGGTAGTCACAAGGTGAGAGGCCAGGGCTGTAGGGGGGATGTTCCAGTCTCCCAGCGAAATTGCATTAACAATGTTTTGTACGTAACAGCCACATGAGGACGAGCATTATCATGCAAGAGAATAACCCCGCGTGACAAAATGCCACGTCACCGGTTCTTGATTTTCGTTCTCAGTTTATGTAATGTGGCACAGTAGGTGGTAGCATTAACAGTCGATCTCGGAGTCAGCCATTACAACAGCAATGGATCATCGCCGTCGAAAAGCACGTAAGCATGATTTTTCCAGCTCTCATGGATGAACCTTCTTTGACCGCAGTGATGAAGGGTGTCGCCATTCCATGCTCATCCGTTTGGGGGCCGGATGAAAGTGATGACACTACGTTTCATAAGCGTCAATAATCCGACAAAGTAAATAGTTCCCCATTCAGTGGTAACGCATAATATTTTCCGCCTTTAAAAATTGCACGACTGCACGTTGACAAAGTTTGGAGGCATCCATGATACGAACTACTCCGTTGACCTTGCTCCTACGGTATTGCACAAGCATTTGTCGTAATCTGACGATGTGGCATGCATTCCCAGCACTCAGTGCCCTCTGTTGAAACTCAAAAGCCGACCAGATGGCGCTGCGTGCACTCTGACGTGTGATAGCTGTTGAAGCTCTAGTCAGTACTGCTTGTGTGAAAGACTGACGCCATGAGTAATATTCTGTTTCTTTGTGTTGTTGTTTGTGATGTTGTGTTTGTGTTAAATAAAAGATAAAGCCTAGATAGTAGTTCCCGTCTGACAGGTTAGTGAAGCTTTAGAAAATAATTTAAGAACCGTGCGAAAAAAACGAATTAGAAGTTGTATCACCCTCTATAGGGGCATACGTATTCTTCCGTATCTTAAAACGATAGCGCAATCACAAAAGTGCCACTTTCATTTGGGCGATCCTTATAGATTTGTGCTGAAAATGCACTACCCTACAATAATGTATAATAATGGACCGGACAGCAAGATGTGATGGTATAAGGGAAATAATACGTGCTTTAATAAAGGGATGGTCACCCACTTGCTGCAATTATACCAGCAACCCTACTGGGCATACCTTCAATAAGATTTTGATACACAGCTATGGGTATTTTTGTCCATTCCAGCTACAAGAATGCCGCCACCTCAGCTGTAGATTTCTGATGTGGTTTCCTGGTCCGTAAGCGTCGCTCTAACTCGTCACACAAATGTTCTATGGGATTTAGGCCGGGAATCTGAGCAGGTCAGGGAAGACGTTTTACATCCATATCTTGATACCACTGCTTGACAGAGGCTGCAACATGACATGGAGCGTTGTCGTCTTGGAAGTAACATTAGTCCATTACACAAAATTGCATGTGCTTAGGAAGAACCTGATTGTACAAAATGTTCATGTAGGCGTCGACGTTAAACTGACCAGGAACAACATGCAAAGGTCTTAGACCATACCACAAAAAACACTCCCCAACAAGTCGGATTTTAAGCAAATACGATGGCGTCCAGTCCATTATTTGTAGGGTAGCATATACACACATACGCACACACATCCTTTTTAATTTCCCAAAAGGTAAGAATGCTTCGCAGACGCTAAAGAAGATGTAAACTGTGAAAGATGAGGGTGTCGTTGACAATTCAACGTTTGAGTCAGTTTACGTTTGAGTGTATTTAATATTTTGCAAAGGAAACGCTGAGGTAGAAATGCCGTTGCGCCGCCATCGAAGACAATATGAGCAGCTATCAGAGTTCCAGAGGGGAATAATCATCGGGATGATGGAAGCTGGGTGGTCAGCTCGGCGAGTAGCTTGTCAAGTAGGCCGTTCTGATTTTACTGTGAGGAGGTGTTGGGACCAGTGGACAGAAGATACGTCATTTACACGGCGACCAGGCTCAGGACGCCCTCCACAGACCAGTCGTCAAGGAGACCATCACATCATGCGAAACGCACGCGTTGAGCCAACTGCCTCATTGGCCGCTATCCAGACACAGGCAGCACCTTCACTACGGGCCCCTGTGTCTTCCCGAACCATCGTAAGGTGCCAGGCTGAAGGACATCTGGTATCGCGGCGCCCATTACGTGTGCTGCCAATGATACCCACCCACCGACGCCTCCGTTTGGAGTGGTGTCGCGCACGACGGGATTGGAGTGTAACGGAATGGAACCAGTACGTCTTCAGCGACGAATCTAGATTCAATTTGAGCAGTGATGACAATCATGTTCGTGTGTGGAGGCCCCGTGGTGAACGCCTCAATCCTGCCTTCGCTTTACAGTGACACCCCGCTCCTACAGCTAGAGTGATGGTATGGGGTGCCATTGCTTACAATACACGGTCACCCCTAATATTGATCCATGGCACAATGACAGCCTAGCGGTACGTCCATGACATCCTTCAGCCACATGTGATGCCACTCATGGCAGGGCTCCCAGGAACCATTTTTCAACAAGACAATGCTCGGCCACACACAGCAAGGATGTCACAAAACTGCCTCCACCACATTACCACCCATCCTGTCCCGCTCGATCCCCAGATTTGTCACCAATCGAGCAAATCTGGGATCATTTGGGACGGCAAGTTGGACACCCTACGAATTTGATCGAACTAGAGGCGCGTTTACAGCAACTGTGGAACGAAATGTCTCAGAACATCATACAGAACTTGTATGCCTCAATGCCCGCTCGTATCGCATCGCGCATTCGCGCCAGAGGGGGTCCAACATAATACTAAAACTTCCGTTCATTTGTACTTTTTTTCTGCAATAAATGATCCTTTTTCTTTGATTTTCTAATCACTTACTTCTATCAAAGTAGTACTTACATGTGTAAAATTTCGTTTCATTTTGACGACTTTTTCTTGGTGCGCAAATTTTTATGGCAATGAGTGTAATAGAATTTAAAGACATAAACACTTTCCTAAAATTTAAAGAAGCTTATACTATTTTGATATGTTTTATAGTATCCTTTATATAAGATGATGTTTCTTAAATTCTGCAATTTTGAGTTGTGTCACTTTTCTTGCCGGGGTGCGATGTATCCAGATGTAATGTATGTATGTATTATTTAGCATAACATATTACTGAATAGTTGTGTTATTGATAAACAATAACTGTTTATTAACTTGGCTAGTAGAGAAATTTTCTTTGGTAGAAAATACACTGCTGGCCACCGTAAATGCAGGAAGCATACAAATAATAGGAAATTTACAACATGCATTAGCGGAAGTGAGATATGCAAATGATTAGAATTTCAGCGCATACGCACATCACGCGCGCCTGTGGCGCCACTTCAAAGCGCTATTTAAGGCTTGTTTATTTCGACGATTTCAAGTACCGCAATTGTGTTTTTCTTGTGGTTTTATAAAAAAAAACGACCAATTATGCCTCGTAGAAAACAGCGATCATCTTTTGATCAAGTATCCGAGTTCGACAGAGGAAGGATAGTGGCCTACCGAAATTGTGGATTATCTTTCAGGGAAATCGGTAGTTGTGTTAGACAAAACCAAACAACTGTAATGCGGATATGTGATCGTTGGATGCAGGAGGGTACGACGGACCGACGTGTTCGATCGCAACCACCTCAGTGCACCACTTCAAGTGATGACAGGCATATTGTACGTATGACAGTGACGGATCGCTCAGCCACATCACGAACCATAGCACAGCACATTCAGTCTGTAACGCATCATCCAGTGTCTGCGCGTACCATTCGACGCCTTTTACAGCAGAGTGGTCTGTCCGCAAGACGTCCATTGCTTCCACTACCCTTGAAGCAGAACCACAGACGTCTCCGCCGCCAATGGTGAGATGAAAGAAGGATGTGGACGGCAGAATGGAATGAAATTGTCTTTACTGACGAGTCACGCTTCTGTCTACAACACCACGATGGTCGGATTCGAGTCTGGAGACACCGTGGAGAGAGGATGCTGAACATCACACTGCTCCTGCACCGGGTATTATGCTATGGGGCGGTATTGGATATCACTCTCGCACTCCTCTAGTATGCATTGCCGGTACTTTACATCTCCGAGTTGTTGGAGCCAGTTGTCCTTCCTTACCTTCAGGGCTTGCGCACAGCCATATTTAAAAAGCATAATGCGCGACCACACGTGGCTCGCATTGTCCAGGTGTTCTTCGTCAATCGCCAGATTGAATTGCTTCCCTGGCCAGCTCGCTCTCCGGATCTTTCGCCGATGGAAAACATGTGGTCCATGGTTGCTCAACGATTGACCCAGATTACATCCCCATCTGCCACACCAGATCAACTTTGGCAACGTGTGGAAGTTGCTTGGTCTGCTGTACTCCAAGAACACATCCAAAGTATTTTTGAATCAATGCCCAGGCGTGTGGCAGCGGTGATCTCCAACAATGGCGGCTACTCTGGCTACTGATTTTGGCAGGAACCACATTTCACAGAAGTCTATAAATTTAATAATCAGAAAAGAACCAAGGTCAATGCCTCGTAAATTTGAACCACGGTGAGATGACGAGGTCAACACTTGAGCTGACACCCCACTTTCCAAACTTCCACACCATTCCAACGTGAGGATATATGAGAACATGACACATTTAACGTGCACCAGCTCCTGTGTAAATGACAAGTTTTTGCTGGATGAAGTTTCGAACTCGTAACCCTCCTATTGCTGATCCGTCGATCTTCCAACTGAGCTAGAAAATAATTAGTTATAATTGACAGTGTGTGATTAAGTTCAGTGCTCTGTAAGTGGTATATAATCTAAGTACTTCACAACTTAAAGCACTTAGAAAGGAGTCATGATCAAATTGATGAATATAAAATAAGATATGTAAGATATAAGATCGTGTATGGTTGAATCACGCTGATTTAAAATTTTATGAAACCTTTTGTTACAAGACATATTTTTCGGGTGTGTTTAGACCGCTTTTCAAGGAAGAATTCGCAAACTGGCTCTCGACATTTTTTATTTCCTATTTGTCTTGCGCTGAAAGGATCGCTTAATCACCAGGTAATGGATGTCGAAGCAGCGAGAAGACGTAATTGAAAAGGAGCAAGAGAAAAAAGCATGTACATCTCCCCTTAATAAAAAAAAAGGAGCTTTAGAAAGTCTTATCATTGTCGAGTTTAGATATTTAAAAATATAATACTTAACAATGTGATGTAGAGATGCCTGAAATAGTTCTCGTTACAAACACAAAAATAGTGCATAGTTAATAGAGGGATTATAGTTAAATATAGAAAGATCAAGTGGGTATAGACAATTGATGGGACAAGTTGAAAGATAAATAAACCATTATTTTCAAGGAAAAGTAAAGAAAGACAAATACGAATATTTTATTGCTGTTTCAAAGAGCTCAGTGGATACTTATGAAATAGTAATACCCGTTTCTAGTGATATTTTGGTATTTAGTTGGAATTCCTGTGACGAATGTATTTGGAATGAAGTAATGATGGTTCTAGGAAATGATAACTTTAATGAAATGTTCTACTGTATTAAAGACATAATATTGCAATACTTTAGTGTAAGAGTCTAACAATTAATAAGGCGACCAATCAGGTGTTTAAGGTGTTACCTTCTAGATAAGAATGTTCCTGGTGCGAATCCGGGTCAGTGCATGGATATTTGTAACGGTATGGTTTCGAGGCGGTTGGTGTACCTAAAATCTGTCGTGATCAAAAGTCCACGTTGGATTGGTCTGGAAGTTTGGAGAGTGGGGTGCCAGCTCAGGTGTTGCCTCGTCATTTGACTGTAGTTCACAATAACGTGGTCTTGTCCTCGAACCTTTCCCTTAGGGGATTGATTCCGGAACGTCTTCAATAGCCGGTTGCGTTGATCCAGTGCGACGGTAACTAAGAGTATCTTACCTAACAATTTATTTTGCATTTGTTGAAATTGTTTTAATTATCTGATCATATTTTATCTAATTATGCACGAAAATCTTGTCAAAATTTGGAATATAAATTAATGGTTTTGTGTAGCACTAAACACTTCCAAAACAATTTATATTGCCATTTTCTTTCTTAACAAATGTTAATAGAACGTTTTTGAAACAATATATAGTAAATTTCATCTACAAATAGCTATTTTTACTTACAAGTTAAGTAAAAATTTTACTTGTGTTAGATTTTACATTTTCACCTTTCATTATATTCAGTTGAAATTATTTTTATTTTGCTGTCATGGGTGTTTCATTTCATTTTCTACTTTTATTTCTTACAAACTTTATCCTTGCATTCTTATTTTCGACGATTGATAGAAAAGTATTCATGGTAGTACACATATTATTTAAGCTTCTCTAACATTCCAGGTGTTATTAAATAAGTGACAGAAATTATCGAATAAAAAATGCCTATAAAAATACGTTTTTATTTTTCCTTTCGAAATTGGAGCTCAAGAAATGTTTTACAAAACCAAAATGGGAAGTGCTATTAAATAAATAGATATTAGTCTTGCAAAAGCTGCATATTTTTCATATTTATGATAATTTTACTATTGTTGTCAAGATCTGGATAAACTTAAATTTATTATTTAAGATTTTCTCACACTTAAGAATATAGTAAATTAGTACTATCAGAATATCAAGTTTTTTTTAATGAAAAACCAAAGATAAATTGGATATCCATAGCTAGCAATTGAAAAGTTTCTATAAACTGCGGTTATCCTTTTCTTAAAAAATTGAGCTCAAGATTTGCCAAAAGACCAAAAGGAATAACTCTTAAATAAATATAGTTGTATTTTTTTATCGTAGATAACCATTCCATTTCTTTACAATTATCAATATGAAGATATATTTCATGATCTTAAACTTGCATTATTTGCGCTTCCCACACATAGAAGATGGTCGAAAACAGTAGAAGAAACTGTAAGTAACAAAAATTATTGAAACTGAATACCGAAAGTAGCAATTGGATATCCATAGCTAACGATTGAGGATTTTCGACAAACTTCTCGTTTCTACTTTTCTTTCGGATTGAAGCTCAAGAATTGTCCTTCTAAAGACAAAAAGGAAGAGAACTATTATTAAATAAATATTGTCTTTCTTTAATACATTGTGGTGTTCGTTGGTGTACAATTAATACAACATGATTTTGAACACAATAATTTCCATTCCGCAGCGTATAGACCCCAATCTAATGGGTTAATAGAACGTTTTCATCGTCACCTCAAAAGTGCTCTTAAATGCCATGAGCATACAAAATGGACCGAGGTACTACCAATTGTTTTGCTAGGATTGCGATCTGCAATAAAGAACGATATTAACGCTACGTGTGCAGAACTTGTATATGGAACAACACTTCGTTTACCATCTGACATTTTATTAAGTGAACAAGTTTCTGCAACAGCCTTTCCATCATACGTAGATCAACTTCGCACCTTGATGCAAACTTTAAATCCAATTGCAACATCAAAACATTGCAAGGATTCAATCTATGTTCATCCCTCATTGGAAACATGTTCTCATGTGTTTTTACGTGTGGATTGTCACAAACCTCCATTGTCTCAGCCTTATACTGGACCACATCCTGTTCTTGATCGTTCGGAAAAGAACTGTCGGATTATTGTGAATGGCAAAACAATTTCTGTCACGTTAGACAGAGTAAAACCTGTTCATATTCTGCGTGACGATAGCAACATTAACTTATCTTTGCCTTCAAAATCTACTGAGTCCAGGGAATCGGTTCAACCTCTCACAACAAGAAGTGGAAGAACCGTACATTTCCCCAAAAGGCTTATTGAATATATTTAATGTTATATTTGTACATATTAACGATTATCATTGTATATTTGTGTTTACTCATTCATTTTCAATTTTTTTTAACACATTCTATTGCTACGAAAATGTGCGTATTTTTCTTAAATTTGTGTTTTTATATTTTCAATGTATATAATCCTCTATTATGACTGTGAACAACAACCGAAACGGAAAGGTTAAGAAGTAAGAATATTGATACGCGCTCCGTTCGCAATGCTTCGCGCATGCGCATTACAAACTTGCGCCGAGAGAGAAAGAGAGCGATATTACGCGAATCGTCTGCTTCTGACAAGAACAACGAATTTCAATTCGTACTCTCCATAGAGTATCCCCCCAAGGAAACGCCTTAATTGTGTGATAGTGGTTGGCTTTGGAAAATTTTTGATGCATTCTACACGTTCTGGCAGAGGCTCAATACCCGATTCGGAAACTTTAAAACCTAAGAAATCAATGGAGGAGACTCCAAAAACGCATTTTGAGGGTTTTAAAGTAAGGCCATAATGTTGTATTCGTTCTAATAAAATCTGTAGATGTTCGATATGCTCTTCTGATGATCGAGAAGCCACTAATATGTCATCAACAAAAGCATAAACGAAAGGGAGGTTTCGAGTTACTTCATTGATAAATCGTTGAAAAGTAGATGCGGCGTTACACAGACCAAATTGCATACGTAAGCTTTCGTATAAACCAAAGGGTGTAATAATGGCAGTTTTATGAACATCCTCTGGATTTATAGGGATTTGATGATACGCTTTCATGAGATCTATGTGCGAAAAAATTTTTGTGCCATGTAAGTTCGATGTAAAATCTAAAATATTTGGTATACCGTAATTGTCTTTGATTGTTTGAGCATTAAGTGCTCGATAGTCACCAACAGGTCTCCATTCAGAGCTATCTTTTTTCGGTACCATGTGCAAAGGAGATGCGTAATTGCTTTGCGAGGGGCGCATGTGACCTAATTGGATCATTGTTTTGAATTCCTCCTTAGCAATGTGTAAGCGGTCAGGTGCAAGTCTGCGGGCTTTGGCCGTTACGGGCGGACCAGTCGTGTTGATGTAATGAACAACTGAATGTTTTACCTCCTGATTTGGGCGTGGAGGTCGTGTGATTTCTGTAAATTCCATTAACAATTTATGGTAAACACTATTACCAGATACCGTTTTTACGGAATGGATGCTACTGTTGCGCATTATACCGTCAGTGTTTATGTTTGTTTGTGCATCATTCAATTTATGCTACACTAAATTTGGCACTAGGTTAAAATTGTACAGAAAATCGGCGCCTATTATGGGAGTGGACACATTTCCAACTAAAAATGTCCATGTGAATACGCGTCTCAAACCCAGATCTAAAGAGAGAGTTTGTGATGTGTATACATGGATGGGGGAAGTGTTTGCTGCGGAAAGAGTCATTTCCGAGCCATTTCTCATTTGTAATTTTGATGCGGGAATTATGGAAACGTCAGAACCTGTGTCGATTAAATACTGTATATTAGTACGTCTGTCGCGTACGAATAGGCGATGAGAATTTTTGGGCAAGGTGGTAGTCGCCTCTACACCAGGCCTCGGTCGTTTTTTTGAAATTTGCAGGGAGGTGTGCATTTTTGGGCCTTTTCGCCAAATTTAAAATGATACCAACATTGGTCGTGTTGGTTTTGGCTGGATCGCGATTTGCTGCGATTACCCGGCGCGTGATGTTGCTTATTATGACTGCGGCTTCTGCCACGAGAAAGGTTATCTATGCGCAGATTTAATTTTTCAATTTCTGCAAATAATCGATCTTCCATGGAAACTGAGGCAACTGAGCAAGCACTTACCGGCATCGGCGTCACTTCCAGTACTCGGTCGGCCACATCCGCTGCTTTCTCGATCGTCAGAGGAGTTATGGGTGCAAGAATGGACTGTACTCGCGTTGGCAGATGCGTTTGAAAAAGTTCGAGCATGAGCTCGTCTGGCACTTGATGCGATTCGGCACGTCGCTTCATGATGCGGAGCAATTCAGTAGGCTTCCTGTCTCCTAATTGTTCGCCAGCTAAAAGTTTCCGAATTTCCTGGTGTGATGATTCGCCACTTCGGTTAATTAGTTCCCTTTTGATATGTTGGTAAGGGTCGGTCGGGTCCGGCTTCGTGATGACGTCGCGAACTGTCGACGCTGCTTCTGGAGGAAGGTTGGATGCAATGTAGTTAAACTTGGTACGATTGTCCGTTATTGGTTTGGGTACTCCTAATTCGAATGTACTCTCACACATGTGGAACCAAAGTGCAGGGTCGCTGAAGTTGTAGGACGGAATTTTCACCGCGCTGACGTCGGTCATTTTTAAGTCCAAGGCTTCACAGCACGTTGAAGAAAAATAATGGATAATTTTGAAAAATATATCCGGATTCAGGTATTGTGCGTTCTTTAATAGCGGGTCACCATTTGTGGTGTTCGTTGGTGTACAATTAATACAACATGATTTTGAACACAATAATTTATTCCACAAGACGAGAAAGACACAAGACGAACAACAACCGAAAGGGAAAGGTTAAGAAGTAAGAATATTGATACGCGCTCCGTTCGCAATGCTTCGCGCATGCGCATTACAAACTTGCGCCGAGAAAGAAAGAGAGCGATATTACGCGAATCGTCTGCTTCTGACAAGAACAACGAATTTCAATTCGTACTCTCCATAACATGATCTATGTATTTCCTTAAACTTGTAATATTTAAATACTAATAATTCGCTAATAACTAATAATACGCTTCTCTTACATTCTAGATAATAGAAAATAAGTAACAGAAATTATTGAAAATAAAAATAGATAGGAGCGATTGGATATCCATAGCTACCGGTTGAGAAGTTTCGACACTCATCTGCGTTTCTACTCTTCTTTTCGAATTGGAACTCAAGAATTGAACTATGTAAAGTTAAGAGAACTATTAAAACATAAATATTGTATTTATTTTATCCATTATCTATGTATTACCTTAAACATGTATTACTTACGCTTCTCTCACATTCTAGATGATAGAGAATAAGTAACAGAAATTATCGAAACTGAAATCCGAAAGGAGCAATTGGATATCCATAGCTAGCGGTTCAGAAGTTTCAACAAACTTCTGCGTTTCTACTTTTCTTTTCAAATTGGATCTCCAGAATTGAACGACATAAAGTTAAGAGAACTATTAATACATACATGTTGTATTTCTTTCATCCATTACTATGTATTACCTTAAACTTGTATTATTTACGCTTCTCTCACATTCTAGATGATAGAAAATAAATGACAGAAATTATCGAAACTGAAATCAGAAAGGAGCAATTGGATATCCATAGCTACCGGTTGAGAAGTTTCGACGAACTTCTGCGTTTCTACTTTTCCTGCGAATTGGAGCTCAAGAATTGTTTTGACATGGTAACAAAAAAAAGCTCCTCCTAGTCTTTGAGAAAGTGGGCAAATAGGAATTACACACTTCTCCCTCGTGACTTTCATCTAAGGGAAAACTCTGTTAGGGGGATAATCCGAGCAGCGTGGGTGGGCAGGGGGAGAGCCCCCTATGATCGATAGTACGTCAATGGCAGCCATCGTTTATCCGAAATGGCGCTTTTGAAGCTCAATTGAGTTCGGTCTTAAATCGCCTTCCGCAACATTAACAACATGCTGCCGTTCCGCTTTTGATCCTGGAGTAGTGCAGGTCGGCACTTTACTCAGTGAAAAGCGAAAATTGCCTTCGTATCCGAGTCCAATTTATCGGTCCTTTTGGGATATTGAGTTTGAAAAGCAGGAGAAAGGGGTTTTTGTTGCGCGATTTGTTTTTGCTGTTTTGTTTAATATTTTGGGCGCCCGATGTGTAGATTTGGGAGAACTGTTTGCAGTGCGATCGGATAGATTGGAGAGGGCTTTAAAGTGGGTTCGGTAATTTTGATTTTATTCGAGCAGTCTGGCTTATTAGGATTCGAGGAAGTTCCTAAAACTAGCTTCTTTCGTGCCAGTTTACCATAATACTTTGCAATGTATAGCAGAGCAAATTGCCGTTCTTTATGTAAAATTATTCTATTCGAGAATCTTAAATCTTGCTTATTTTGGTTCCTCGAGCATTAGTTCACGACAAAGGAGGAATATGTCACTTCTTTAACACTTTATCTCACAAAATATAGGACAGCGGTTGCCCGGTTGCAAGAGTAACGGTTTAGCAACCGGGACATTGCTAATTCGAATCCAATAGCCCAAGACCTACCGAGAATTTAGTGGAAAGAAATTAAATCAACGAAATCAAGGGACGACCAAACGGTATGGTGGTTAAGGTGTTAGCCTCTAGATTGCAAGATTCCTAGTTCGAATCCGGGTCAGTTCATGGATATTTGTAAGCATATGGTGTAGAGGCGGCTGGTTCACCTTATATATGTCATAACCTAAAGTCCTCACGTTGGGTGGCTGTGAGAGTTTTGAGAGTGGGGTGCCAACTCAGGTGTTGCCTCGTCATCTGACCGTGGTACAAAATGACGTAGTCTTGTTCTCGGACCTTTCTCTTAGGGGATTGAGCTCAGGTGTTGCTTCGTCATCTGACCGTGGTTCAAAATTACGAGGTGTTGTCCTCGGATCTTTCCCTTAAGGGACTGATCCCGGACCGTCGTCAATAGCCCGTTGTGTTGCTCTAGTACGACGTTAACTAAAATTACCATTACCCTTAGGGGATTGATCCCGGAACATTGTCAATAACCCGTAGTGTAGTTCTAGTTCGACGTTAATTAAAAAATACCATTTCCATGAAACCAAGGTGGTAGTTAGATATTTGAATTAACACCGCACTGGAGCAGGACAACGGATTATAGGCGATGGTCTGGGAACAAACCAAACGGTAAGGTAGTTAGGTTTTAATTTAATATCGGCACTGGAGCAAAAAAATGAGCTATTGGCGAAATTCCGCGATTAACACACGAATAGAAAGATCCGTGGAGAACACCCCTTAATTTTTAACCACGGCACCCCACTCTCCAAATTTCCAGAAAATGCACACGTGAGTACATTTGGTAATGGTAATTTTTAGTTAACGTCGTACTAGAACAACACAACGGGCTATTGACGGAAAGATCCGAGGAGGAGTCCCTTAAGGGAAAGATCCGAGGACAACACCTCGTAATTTTGAACCACGGTCAGATGATGAAGAAACACCTGAGCTGGCACCCCACTCTCCAAACTTCCACGCCAACCCAACGTGAGGACTTTCGGCCACGACAGATTTAAGATGCACCAGCCGCCTCTACACCATACGTTTACAAACATCCATGCCCGGACCCGGATTCGAACCAGGAACCTTCCGATCTAGAGGCTAACACCTTAACCACTATACCGGTTGGTCGTCGTGAGTACATTTGAAGTATATACAGATTAATTTTGCACAAGGCAATTATGCGACATCGATGTCGATGTTTTAATTTTGTCGATGTTTTATTTTTGAATGAAAAAAGTACCATGGTAAAGGTAAGAAAAATAACCGTGCAACAAAGTATTTGTCAGTCAGTCATCTTTCCCATCAGAAAGAGGTTTTCCCGAACTGGTGGGACAGTTAGTGAAAAAAGAAGTCGTTATGAGGGGGATAAAGTTAACAAACTTCTTTTGTTACAAACTTTAAATAGCAAATATTGGGTCCTATAATAATTATAGGCCCCAGATGTTTTATTTACAGAATAAAATACGTTTGTTGTGTTTCCCCCATAAGTTGATAAATAATTAATAATAACTAACAATAATTATTGCTATGTACCTAATTATACAGTTAGTAGTACCTATGTCAAATTGTTGTAACTATTATTTTCTTTTATATTATTCAATTCAAAAATAAAAGATTGTAAATAATTGTTCGTAATATTTTTTTTGACTTTGTTTTGACAGTTAAAAAAAAATCTTAGCTATAAATTAATAAACACAGCAAATGAAACGCGATCAGATGACAAGAACAAGAATTGTTTCTCAGATAGGGACCTTCCATTAAATGCAGGCTTAAAAAGGTAATCATCTTAATAATATTACATGTCTAATTTTACTCGTTTTCTGACCGACCAACCGGTCTGGTGGTTAAGGTGTTAGCCTCTACATCGGAAGGTACCTAGTTCAAATCCAGGTCAGGGCAGGCCCTGATTTATCATTAGGCCCGTGAGGCATGGGCCTAGGGCCCCCATAATTTAGAGGGCCCCCAAGTTTCAAAAGTATCTAAAAATTTTAAAATTTTTTAAGTAGTTACATAAATTATTGGGTATTTACGTAAATGTCCGTCGACCATTTCCCCCACAATCACATTCTTGTAATTACATTAATTATCTAACTATTATGTTTTTGATTTTCATCTGCTTTATTTTGTTTTGCCAAGAGTTATAAGTAATATCACGATTTTCTCAAACTTTTCGGTAACATCTGTGAAACGGTCAACAGTCAAATACGTAAGTACCAATTATTGTTATAAAATTAGTTTTTGTGATGAACACACACACACACACACACATTTTCACGTTGGGTTGGCGTGGAAGTTTGGAGAGTGGGGTGCCAGCTCAGGTGTTGCTTCGTCACCTGACCGTGGTTCAAAATTACGAGGTGTTGTCCTCGGATCTTTCCCTCAAGGGACTGATCCCGGACCGTCGTCAATAGCCCGTTGTGTTGCTCTAGTACGACGTTAACTAAAATTACCATTACCATTACCACACACACACACAAATAAAATGGGGGGGGGGGCTTCCTGCGTGTTGTGCCTACTATACCAAATTTTCTAAATCGGGCCCTGGGTCAGGGTATGGATGTTTGTAAGTGTATAGTGTAGAGAGGCCGTCGTGGGCAAAAGTCCTCATGTTGGGTTGGTTTGGAAGTTTGGAGAGTGTGTTGCCGGCTTAGATGTTGCCACTTCATATGACCGTGGTTCAAAAAATGACGTGGTGTTATCTTCGAATCTTTCCCTTAGGGGATGGTAATGGTAATGGTAATTTTAGTTAACGTCGTACTAGATTAACACAACGGGCTATTGACGACGGTCCGGAATCAGTCCCTTAAGGGAAAGATTCGACCCTTAGGGGATGGATTAATCCAGGACCGTCCTCAATAGCCCGTTGTGTTGCTCTAGTACGACGTTAAAAATTACCATTACCATTACTCGTCTTCTGATTACAGTTCAAAGTTACGTGGAGTTTTCCTCGGTAGGTATTTTAATTAACGTCTCACTGGAGCAGCAGAACGGGGTATTGGATACGGTTCGGGATCAATCCCCGAAGGGGAAGGCACGAGAACCACACCACGTAATTTTGTAACGGGATCAGATGACGATGTCACACTTGAGCTGGTACCCCACTCTCCAAACTTCAACACCATTCCAATGTGACGTTGTCCTCGGATATTTCCTCAACCGGTATAGTGGTTAAGGTGTTAGCCTCTAGATCGGAAAGTTCCTGGTTCGAATCCGGGCCCGGGCATGGATGTTTGTAAACGTATGGTGTAGAGGCGGCTGGTGCACCTTAAATCTGTCGAGGCCGAAAGTCCTCACGTTGGGTTGGCGTGGAAGTTTGGAGAGTGGGGTGCCAGCTCAGGTGTTGCTTCGTCATCTGACCGTGGTTCAAAATTACGAGGTGTTGTCCTCGGATCTTTCCCTCAAGGGACTGATCCCGGACCGTCGCCAATAGCTCGTTGTGTTGCTTCAGTCTGAGGTTAATTAAATACCTACCTATCTGTTGTTTACTATAATTTTTCTAAGGAATAATAAATTTGGAATATTTTTAATGTTCACATACAAATATTAGATAAGAATTGTACGAATCATTGAATTTTTTTAAATCGAAAAACTTTTTACGTATAAAACTTTGGACTTTACATACAACTTTGAAACGTAATTTTTTCTAGCAATAAATAAATAAAATTGTCAATTTCAATTTTCTATGACGCTACATCTATAAGAACTTAAGAAATAAATACATAGACACGAGAAAAATTGTAATGGTCGCGTGTTTTGAAAGCAACGGACGAAAAAAAATTTTAAATATGTGAAAACAAACGTTTTTCTGAAAAACAATTCAGCATAGTTGCTGTAGCAAACGTATTTTTTGAGTTTATTCATAACAGAGTGTAATTATTTCCTCCAGGCATTCCAGAAATCGATGAAATGAAACGTTGAAAAACGTAGGAAAATTTCTTTGCTCCACAAAGATTTCACCTTAGCAATTGATCTGCATGTTTGAGGAATGAGTTCCTTCTTAAGCGGAATTCAGAACAAATGATCAGAAATCTGTGTTTTCTTAGTTCTTCCTACAAATCTGTTTCTTAAGCATTTGCTAGATGCACTCATTGCCTACAAACTATATACGGTGATATGCACAGAGCTATATATACAAGCATGCGAGTTTTAGAGTAAAATAAGTATGTTTCGTGTTTTAATTCAAATGATGACAAATTTTCATATACTCAAAAGTAGCATAATTCACATCACTAAATTTGAATACTTTACCTTTCAGACTTTCAGTGTAAACAAACCAACCAGACCTTTACTTCCAGTGACCCAAATGATCTTCTCCGACCAACAGGTCTGGTGATTAAGGTGTTTGCCTCTAGATCAGAGGGCTCCTGGTTCGAATCCGGGTCAGTGCATGGATATTTGTAAGTGTATGGCGTAGAGACGACTGGTGCACCTTAAATCTGTCGTGGCCGAAAGTCCTCACATTGGATTGGTGTAGTTTAGAGAGTGGGGTGCTAGATCCGGTGTTGCATCGCTATCTGACCGTTGTTTAAAAATACGTGGAGTTATCCTTAGATCTTTCCCTTAAAGGATTCATCCTGGACCGTCGTCAATAGCCCATTGTGTTTCTTCAGTGTGACGTTAATTAAAATAATTACCAATTAGCAAATGCTTAATTACCAATAAACTTATCTCAATTCGGTAGGTTGGGTTTAATTAACCTCACAATGGAGCACAACTGGCTATTTGAAAACCAAATGGAAAGATACGAGAACAGCACCACGTCACTTGCACCAAGGTCAGATGACGAGTTGCAAGTGACGTTCATGTGACATGAACTGGCTGCTCACTGTCCAAACTTCCACAGCACACCAACGTCAAGACATCCGAGACCACGACAGGTTTAACGCGCACCATCCTCCTTTGTGCACAGCGTAACAAGGTACGCTGGTAGGATTCGAACTTGGTTCGGATCTTTATCTTGGGGGATTGATCCCGGGTCGTCGTCGATAGTCCAATGTTTTACTTCAGTAGGAAGTTAATTAAAAAAAAATGCCGAAAATACCACACTCCGTAATTAAATATAGCTTGATAAAAAATATTTAAAAAAAACAATATTAACGTCATCTATTGGCAATCGGGAAATTGAGAGTAATTTTAAAAAAGGTTTAGGATTCGGATACAGCTTAACAATATTAAAGTAATTGGTAATTGGTAATTCTTTAGTTAACGTCGTACTAGAGCAACACAACGGGCTATTGACGACGGTCCGGGATCAGACCCTTAAGGGAAAGATCCGAGGACAACACTTCGTAATTTTGAACCACGGTCAGATGACGAAGCAACACCTGAGCTGGCACCCCACTCTCCAAACTTCCACGCCAACCCAACGTGAGGACTTTCGGCCACGACAGATTTAAGGTGCACCAAACAATATTAAAGTTTATCTGGATAGCCACCTGATTTCTCTTTCTTAAGTTAAGTTATGAAATCGAGAAGCCCTTAAAAACATCAACACTTCCGTCAGTAGGTTTTGTAATAAATTCACCCATTTAGTGAACCACGTTGTTTAAATCAGGAGGCTGAACTTGCAATACAGATTCACCAACTGTTACGGAATTTCAGTAGTTGCTACGGAAATCAGGTGAAAACTACGGAGCTGCGGATGAAGAGTGAAAAACTACGAATCTGGTACAAAAAACGTCGAAAATACTCTTCCCCGATCCCGCTATCGCTTTCCCTTCCCCACCATGAGAAAGCATTCTTCCTTCATTTTCCCCCGCCGGAATGACGTAGGCGATTGCATAGCGGAAATCACACGACCATCTCACGGGTGTAAGAATCATAGCAATTGCGCATGCGTCAATTTATTCCGGTCCGAACTTCTGTTGCAACCCTTTCTTTACGAGTGGTTAATTTGGCGAAGACGAGGATATTTTCACCCCGCGCCAAACCAAGCATCTGTCCGCTGTCGTTGACATTCTAGAATGGATGAACAGTATAAATGCGATTCTTGTGACAAAACTCTCCAGTATCGACAGAATTTATTACGTCATATAAAAAAGGTGCACATTGTGACTAATGTCATCAACAAAAGAAAATTTAACATAAACTGCCCTGCAGTATCGTGTGAAAAATTATTTCCAACACGAACAAAGCTGAGGGAACATGTGACGAGTGCTCATAATGTAGTATTGGATGTAGAGCACATGGATATAGAGCACAATTACAAGTTATAAAATAATTTATTTTTCAGAAACTCATAATGTGTGTGTTTGATATTTAAATAAACTTTTAAATTATGAACTTACACAAATTAACTTTTCGTAGAAAGATAGTATAGAATAGATAGTATTTAATACTTATTTACTGGTCGTAGATAAGCCTTACTTATACTAAACTATAAAAATAGGATTCTAAACTGGCCGTACTTATTACTTTAACATCTGACAGCAAACTCAAAAAATTCTCGTATTGTAAGCGATAAATTGCCAAATTTAGCATACCTTTCCCCAGAACCAAACATGGAGTTAAAAATTTCAAACTCCATACGCATGCGCAATTGCTATGATTCTTACACTCGTGAGATGGTCGTGAAATCACGTCTTCGGAAGATGCTTACGCTAGGACTATGGCTAGGACGGTAAAGCTACGGATTCCAAAGAAAGCGGAGCCGTTATCTAGCAGCCGTTATGTAGCTGTGGGTGACGTCGCTAAAACGTTGTTTTCCAAACAGATGGTGTTTGTTTCCTAGAGAGCGTTGTTTGTGAGCGTAATGAAAATTTGCGGAGCCGCCATTTGCATGACGATCGTCAGAGCGGTTTCAAACAGTTGGGGAACGTTTTTTATCTAGTACCGGCAACATTTCATCTCCTGCGCCAAACGATTCGAGCGGAGGGAAGAAAAACAAACACAAAATTTTGACTGGCATAGTTTTGGTTGTTTTTGTAAAATCGGGATCGTTAAAGATAGATTGAAATTTTCAAAGGATTTGAAATCTGCAGTAAACTTTACACCAGATCGATACCTTAAATGTGATTCTCTTTAAATAAATACTTACTTATTTAATTAAAAAAATAATTAAATAATCAAATAATAAATAATTTAATAATAAATCTGTTCTAGGTATCGATCTGGCGTAGCATTTTACGCTGATTTGAAATCCGTTGAATTTTTCACTCTATCTTCAAAGATCTCGAAGTTAGAAACTTGGACTAGGGAATAAAAAAGCCACTTTGTTTTAATACTTGTTTGTGTGACTTTTGAAATAAGATTAATTTACTTATATATTTAGTCAATAATTTTGAATACTGTTAAAAAATATTTGTTCCTATTAATTATTCAATAATTTTTAATTTAATTTTTATTTTAATTATTAATTAATTAATTATTTAATTATTTAGTAACTTTTTATTAATTTTAATAATTCATCACTAATTTATTGATACTATGTCGTATGTAATTATGTCGGTAAGAATTGCTTCTGATGACTGGGTTACCAATGTTGGAGAGTATGTTGCGATACAAAAAGAAAATCGAAGAAATTGCTTTTATCCGCTTTGGTCTTCTTTAGCTCTCCAACTGAGTTTGACGAGTTATCTCGTACATCAGGATCTCACCAATTTGGCTTATGACAAATTATTCGGCCCTGGAGGAGCAAAGTACTTCCCTCACAGGAAGACGACGGTGTGACCTCGTCATCTGACCACGGTTCAAAACCACGTGATATTGTATTCGATCTCTCCCTTTGGGTTTGTTCCCGGACCGTCGCCGGTAACCCGTTGTGCCGCTTCAGTGTGACTTTAATAAAAAAAAATATCTACTACATCAATGTGTGGGGCATACAAGAGCAACGTGTGGATACTTCCTCTTTCGGGAAAAAGAAAGATCCCGAGAGAAAAAAGTTACATTTGGATGAAACGCACGCCAATGCCTCATTATCACATCCACTCAATGCAAAGAATTCCCTATCAATCTAATAAGAGTATTTACGGTGGCGCAAACGAGCCCATAAATCCACCGCAATCGATTAGGCAAATTCGCCCGCCGTATAATCGAGATAATACATCAAAAAATCGGCTCTCGGATAATCAATTCCCGTCAAACCGGAAGCGATTTCAATTTGAGCCGCTCTACCCCTACCTTTTTTGTTTCTTTTTTCCTCCCCCGTTGTTGTGTGCCGCCATCTCGAACACGAGTTCGCCAGGTTTGATCTATATACCAATAAATCGATGCCCGGATGATCAACTGTCCTCACGGCCAGCCACAAATTTTGCAGTGTAGGTGGTTTTTCCTTCCCCTGCCCTACCCCTTTGCTTTGATGGATGAGCCCGGTGTTGTGACTTGGCACGGGATTGCATCCTCTAAAAATTGGCCCCAAAGCCTTTGAGCACAAAGGAAAATATATGGCGGGTCTTATGAAAATGAGATTACGTTTTATTAAGTGACAGACAGGTGAGGGAAGGGATGTGCGGGAATCTTTTAACGCGTGGGACGTCCGCTTTTCTTTCGGTGCGGTTGTCCTTAATCCGGCAGCTTTCGGGATTCTGACGTATTGCAGTCGGGTCTAATTCCCGGGAATGTATGGATGTTCATCAATTTTCGGAATTATTCGAGGTTCTTGGATCTACTGATGGGAAATTAAATTCCGTGGGTTTCGCTTTCAAATGGCTCTGAAGATAGGTAATTTTTTTTTAGTTGGAAAGTCGATTTTGGGATTATACCATATCGAAGATTTAAAAAAAGACCACTCCATCGAATTAATCTTTATTTTGTCGAAACAAATATTTACAAAATACAGGTTAAAAATTTAGACTTGATCCATCACCGGTACAACACAGAAGCGGAAGGTTAGCACAACCGCGCTCATCTGCGATTACACCAGACTCTGACGTAATCTTCAGAGGCACAGGAAGAAATTTATTCGGAAATTTTATTTTCGATCAGTTCTGGTAAAATAAACTGAGCCGCGTGCAGCAATTATAGTTTAATCAATGTTATACCTGTGGCGATTTTGAATTGTTTTTAGCCCTTTCTACACACCTAGGACAAATAGAACGGGTTAATAAGTAGCCCACGTTACCCCCAGGGTCCCAAAATATAAGTGTTCAAAATTGGGTGTGGATTGGTCTAAAGGTGTAGATTTGTATAGAGAACAGACAGAGATACAGGTGCCAACTCTCTTTTCTGTTACCTCCCCGAGAAACCTTACTATGAGCTAACCGTCCTTCGCGTCATAACTGGCCGTGCCTTTACTTCTGTAACCCCTAGTCTCTCTTTCACCCAAGCGGACCTTCCCGGTCATTTGGAAAGAAGCCACACAGTGGACACGGTTTACGTCTGATATCAATGTATCTCAACTGCCCATGTATAAGATCCCGTCATCACCTGAATAAATACTATATTCATTAGATCTCTCAGTGGTTCTTAGTTAGTTCTAAGTTACGAGACCACTACATATATAGAGATATAAGATGTCTGGGGATTTCTTCTTATTGTACTTGGAACGTCAATTTTGGGATGCAGCTTTCATAATTCTCATGTTTTTAGTCCGGTATATTTTATGGAATTCTAAAAGTTTTACCCTGCGTTACTCGGGTAAAATTAGTTAAATGTGATTGAAAAGTGATCAGACTAATCACACTTCTTTCATAAAAGTTCCACTTTAGTGTACAGAAAATAATTTTATTAACATCGTTTAACTTTCTCCTAGCTTTTGCAATTTACTTCGAACGAAATACATATGTTACCGCTAGAGCTCGAATGCCGTTAATGTGCATATTACGTAGCTGATCTGCAGATTAACTGATTTGCTCCGTTAACGTGCGGAATCAAGAATTTTCCCGCATTTAACCTAGGTAATGTGCACATTAACGGCTTCCGTATAGTTAAAGTTCAAAAGCTTGTTTCCCTCATTTCCTTTCCCTACACATTCCCCCTCTCCCTCCACTTTTAGTTTTAGTTTGGTTTCGCCAGCGTCTTGTCGTAGCCGGTTGTTTTTATTTCTCATAATTAACGTCGGCTGCCAGTGCATAGCATAGCTAATTCTGTTTTCGAAATTCGTTTCTGCCTGTTAGCCCGTGAATTAGTGTCGTGATTTTTTTTTAAAGCAGATAAATTTAACCCCTAGTTTGCAACAAGCACCGAATTGGTTGGTAAAATGAAGAAAAGATTCTTAGCAAACCTCTCTTTAGTGAAGATTTAAAATATAATAGGGGTTTTGTGACAAATGAAAGTATGATTCCATAATCGAAGATGTAAAGCGAATAAAAGTTTCCTAGAAAAAAGAATCATCTCGAGTTTATCGAGTAATTCAAAGGTATGATGTGTTGACTGTACGTTCCTGTTGTTCCAGCAAAGATCTTATTTTCACTTTAACGAGGGCCTAGTAGGTAATGTATAGATTATCTAGTTAATTTGAGAAATGGAAACAAATGTCGGCACTTTAACGTATTACCCTAGTTAATCTGAACATTACCTAGATAATCTGCAGAATAACTGATTACTGCACTTTAGCGGTAGCATATATACATGATTATCCTTCTTTATGTTCTTTGTTAGAAAATCTTTACTTGAGTTCGTTAATGTCCAATTAATTCAAGTTGTTTGACAGGGCTTGCCAAAATATGTCCCTAGCGTCACAAAACCAAATTAGCCATCAAAAGTAATTTAAAAATAGTATCAATGTATTGTTATTCAATATTGAATTATATTAATATGCGCGGTAAATTAATGGAAATTCAAACTATTCCTTCCTGTGAACAATATAAAACATTAAGTTTACTGTGATTTTTAGTAATTCTCGCTTGTATATATAACTGAACGAAACGTAACATTTATTTTTAAATGTTGAACATGAAATCAAAGCTGCTATTCCCAGTACGTCAACTTCATGGCGGCCTTGGCTTTTATCGTATGTTAGTTGACTGGGTATAAAACCCAGCATGATTAAATATGGCGCAACAGCCATTTTTGGCCATGCTGCTACAGAGAACATCAAGTAATGAACATACACACTGTTCAATCTCTGTCTAGCCACTAGATGGCATTAGTGCATTTTTATTTGAAACGATCAACCAATGAGTTTTTAAATTTGCGTTAGAATAATAAGAATAAATCATTAGAATGCAAGGAAAATGGACGATTGGGAAACGACAGCTGGCTTTCATACTAAGCTTTTATAATTTGGAAGTCGCGCTGATGGATTTGCCATCCTATTTTATTAGCCATTAATCGAAATCGATAAACTATGATTGCTGCATAGAATTCGGCGAGTCAAAATACGTATTATTTAGATATAAATTATTCTGGTTGGATCTAAATAGAAATCCACAGTCAGGATTGTGTATTAGTTACTTGGGATGTGTGTGTTGTTTTTCAGTGTATTAGTTCTGTCCATCTTTAAATTGTCCATTTTCGTGTTAAAGTGATGTGTAGTAAATTTAAGGATATATATTAGTTATAGTTCATTTATTAATCTTAATTCTCAACCCACACAAAGAAAGCAAGGTTATAAATACCCACAAGTAGAGCTTGCATTGTAAGAATCTGAAATTTATTTTATTCTCTATACAGGGTGGGGAATTTTAGTAACACATATCATGTGAATTGTGAAATTTACAATCAGGAAGAGTGTTCTAGCGTCCGTCACATGCCAGGTTACACAATCAGTGTCATTATTTTATCATCTACCCTAGCAACAACGAAATCCCTGTCATCAAGTCAGCCATTGAAGAGTCAACGACTGATGATCCAACCAGCTTTCGAGGCAAAAACACCTAAGAAGGAGAAGGATTAGAACAGAATATCTCAGAATCAGAGAAATATGAAGATGGCAAAAGTGTATTTTTCAGGAACTGACAGTTAATTATTTTAATATTCATTGTAAATAGCATTCATTATTCGTTCAATCTCAGTTAAAATTGTTTTAAGATGAGAACTCTCGCCTCCAATCCATCAAAACCAAAGCAGGTGGCAACTCGTCCATAATACATAGGTACATGTGTTCCATTTGATTAATGAAGCCAACTCAATTCGATAAAGCAGTTTGTTTCAAAGTTCAACTAAATTTCATAAAAAACATCCAGATTCTTAGAGAACTACCCGCATCCACCACTCAAACTGATCTTTATAAAAAATATTTTCCACGAGGAAAATCATATTTTTGATCAAAATCTCGTCGATACCGTCGAAGGTTTCTGGGTGAAAGCCTTCTTGAGAAATATCTGATAGCATCTCTATATTTCCAGGTGGTGATAATAAATTGCTTTTCCTTCAGAACTCGCAACTAGAAAATTTTATTTATCTATACCCTTCAATCCCAGCTCGGAATAGTGTTTCTTATTTCCAATCACACAGCATGCATTGAAAATCCTTTGAAATATTCTGTTGTATGTGTTGTTACAATGCGTAAACGCACATTGTAACAACTTGTTCCATTTTCCCCCAACAAATTGTTTTCAGCAGAAAAACTATTTTGTAATGGTATCCCTCACTCAACCAATTATCTAGCATCCAATGAATAGTATGTACCCTTATTACAAAGAAATCCGTTAACGATATTTTCCATTATATTTTAGATGTATTTAAATAAATCTTTATTCAATAAATTACATAAATTTGATAAGCAAAGTAAAGGACTATGGGTAACATAGAGACAAGGCGTAGAATAAAAATTCTATAATGAAAAAAAATAATTAAAAATGTTTCTGATTATTTGAATGAGTGGAAAGAAGCCCATGCTCTCTCAAATAGCGTAAAAACCATTTATTTTTATATTGAAGTTCTTAACCCTTCAAGCGGTTTTGATGAGATGTCTCGTCCGTTAAAATCTGACCAATTTACTAATGACGTTATATCTCGTCATCAAGATGTAGCCTATTTTTTCATAATGACAAGACCAAGATCTGGTCAGTTTTCTTCTAATGACGAGGTATCTCGTTCATCCAAATCTGCTAATGGTTTTGCTAATGACGAGAAACCTCGTCGAGACTAGCACCAGGAGTGTTAAAGCTTGAAAACTACTACCTTTAAAAATGTGAAACGTGTTGTATTATTTAGTAACCCGTGGTTCATCAAATATGATAATGGTAATAAACATACATGATTAAATAAAAAGAAAACAAAAAAAGATATTGCAACCTGCAATATTTCTTCCTCAGAAATTATAGCTTTATTGCTTTCAGAAGTACGAAACACCTTAAAAATTTGCAATTAAGAAGAATAATTCTAATTTTTAGGTAATCTATTCTATTTCCATCAATATCAAAATGTATCATCCTTCTTATAAGCTCGTGTCTCTATCATTTCCAGATGCGATATAGGCGATTTTTAATTTTTTATAGCAGTAGTACTTAATCTTTTTAAGCGATTGGCACTTCCTTGAATCTAAAAATAAGTTCTCACAACCCCTCGAGAAATGTGTTCCTATTTCTTTATTTAGGAAATTACATCTATTGCAAGATGATTTATTTATTGAAAAATAAACACATATATTTACATTTATGCATACTAAACAATATCTCAATTGCTGTTTATTCATATTAATACTTTTGAAGCGACGCTCCTTTTTTGGAAGAGCCAGCCGTAAGTCATCACTTGCATTTAAGCGATGTGTAGCGTTTGTTTTTACGTGCAAAAAATGAGAAAAATTCTGACCCTGATGATGATTGCCATTAAAAACATAATTTTAATTTCATTCGTGGAGGAAACAATTAATTCATCCTAAAAAGGGTGATTTTTCATTTAAAAGAGAAGTTTTGATTAATGCAGGGTAAAATAATTCTCAGTCAATTGGTTTTCTAGCCTGGTGTATTTTGTTGCAGCCTTCGAAGCCAGCATCGTTCACTCCATTTTATATACCTCTGTAGCTGAGGCAAACGGAGAGAAGGCAGCAGTGGGCGTTCGCTGGTTTCTCACAGGTGGTAGTTACCATGGAAAATTTAGAAACTTCTCTCACTCATCCAGGGGTTCACGCTCCAAAGGTTAAGAACCACTGGTTTATATCGACAGGGATTGTAACCAAACACATTAGTTTCGTGTGTTAAAACAGTCTCTGATCAAATAATATCAATAGCAAAGTATTTTTGATTTTTTTTAACTTAATATCCTTTGAACGACTAATATTGTCTTGAGGAACTTAATGGTTACCAAGAACAAGCCGAACATCCGAAATTTCTCTGACAGCAACAACATGTTTACAGAACATCCGTCCCAGTTAATAATTGAATTAACGTCACAGTGGATCAAATAACTCGGCATTGCCGGAAGGTCCGGTATCCATCTCGAAGGGAAAGATCCGTAAGCAATTTGCAAATGGTAACCACAGTTAAATGAAATCATCACCTGAGATGGTAACCGCTCTTAAATCTTCCACACTAGAGCCGCGGTAGCTCAGTCAGTAGAGCGTCGGGCTCGCATCAGAAGGGTTGTGGGTTCTGTCCTCGGCGGAGCCTACAATTCTGATGATTTCGAGATCGGCGCTTCGACCTGGCTAAAGACCGTCGTGTTCACTAATGGTGACTGGGGCACGTTAAATAGGTCGTGATCACAATGTCCCCCATGTTCCCATACCAAATCAATACCTCTGGGGGTACCTGATCAGGGGGTTATCGGCCTCTGATTGGAATCTAAATTACGATATGTGTGAGTGAATGGATGTATGAAAGGGACCTTCCTGTAAAACGGATGTGTCATGTATATCGAGCAAAGTCGGACTTCCTCCCAATGGGGCTCAATAACATGGAAGGCGCACCCCCCTCGCCTCTCTTGCCGTCTTCGACGGGCCTGGCACTCCTCTGGTCTGCCAGTGTAGGCATAAGAAACAACAACAACAACAAATCTTCCACACTAGGCCAACCGTAAGGACATTCGAGGCCATGGAAGGTTTCACGCGTGCAAAACTTTTCTTCGTTTCATCATGGAAAATGTTATATTATAGGGATTTTTACATTTAATCTGACATGCGAAAAAGTTATTTTCAACATCGTTGGCCAGTTTTATGAATTTTTTATCTGATTTTTTGCTTCTTTGCGGGTCCTCCTGACACACGGGCCACGTTGCCAAGACAACGTCATCACTGCCTATGTTGGGGCCCTGACTGGAAGTAACACCTCCATCTTCAATCAAGACTTGCTTTACGCTTAAAATCCCTCTTTATACACGGGGCCGCTGTAGTCCGGTTGGAGCAGTAACGAATTAGCAAACCGAGGGTTACGAGTTCGAATCCATCCTGAGAACGCCGCGTCCAAGGGGAAGATTGCGCGTTAAATCTATATTGGCTTCTAATTTCATCACGTGGCATGATGCAGAGGTTTGGAGAGTGGGGTGCCTGCTCAGATAAAATCTCGTCGTTTGACCGTAATTCGAAACTAAATGTTATTTTCCTCAGATCTTTCCCTTCGGGTTTTATCCCAGACCGTCACCAGTAGCCACTGTGTTGCTCCAGTGCGACGTTGATTATATGCCCCCTACCCTATATCAACACAGGATTGGTTGATTTTGTCGCTGCCTGGCAATTTTGGATTCACGAGAGCGACAGATGAGTGACAAATATACAATTTCTTAAAATAGTAGGAGCTGGCTATGAATGCATGATTTATACCGGAACCTAAACGATTGATGGTGTTGGAACGGGTATTTATTATTCCTTCTTGGCATTGCCTACGCGTTTAGACTTGCATTATTCAAATCGTGGTGATCAGCTCAGTGACATTAGCAATTTATGACTCAATAAAAATAAATCGTGGGTACATTAGGAGTTTATTTTTGGAAAGTACTTCGAAGTTATTTAGTAGCGTGAATATACACAAGAATTTAATCAATACATTAGGACACATTAGACATTAGTTACTAGATTTTGTGTTGATTTAAATTGTTTGATATTTGTTTTGCATAAAGAAGCATTTCATTTTTATTTTACAATTGTTTTTCTTTCAAACTGTTTTTTCTGTTGCAACAATTTGTGTTATGGATTCACGGAAAATAGATTTATGATTTTTTTGGTATAATGAAATTTCGTTTCAAATATTCATCTTACTGACCATGGGAAGACGTAGCCTAGTTGGAAGAGTATGAACCGGAAACTTGCAAACTAGAAACTCGATCCAACCAAAGAATGCTATGTACTTTGGAGATGGTGAGTGATAAATCTTACGTGGCTTCAAATATCCTCAGCTTGGCGTGGCGTGGAGGTTTAAATAGTTGTATGTCAGTTCAGGTGCGATCTCGTCAACTGACCGTGGTATAAAATTACGTGATGATATGCCTTGAATCGATAGCTTTGGGATTGATCCCGGATCGTCGCCAATAGTCCATTGTGCTGCTTCAGTGCGACGTTAATTCAAATTCCTACCGGAACAGCTAGAGTCTACATTTATGAGACTCATAAACGTAGAGTATAGCTGTACCTCAACATTTAAGCTGTGCAATCGTGCATATTTACCATGCTACATACTATGGTTATTAGCCTATTTTGAAGAATTATTTAACGTACTTCATAGCTGCTATGATATTCAATATTAGACAAATATTTCATGTTAAAATACCAACTTCAATTTTATAAATTATTTACTCGTCCTACATTTTACTAGACGATACAAAATAGCACCGTAATGGAATGAACGTAACTAGCTCAAACTATTCGCAAAAGTTTAATTTAGAAGTTAAAATATAAAATGTACATACACAAGTACAGACACAAACACTAAAATACATCTGTTTAAAATACATCTGCTGAAATACATCAGGGTTACAGGGTGTGTCCTTGATCGCAGCTGGCGTGAAACTGCTTTGGCTCTCATTTTTAGTTTGACAACAGTTCGCAGGTTTATTGTTCCGCAGCTGGCGCTGCGCCCGTAGCTCACTCGTTAAAACACTAATTTGATAATTTTATGGGTAAAATATAAAGAAAATAATGAATGTAATGTGTAGGGCAACTTTTTGCAACAAATGCAACTTTTTTTCACGATCTATGTTGCATGTTAAGTACTAAAACCAAAATTCCTCCTGCATGGGGACTATTGTAAGTTAGTTATAACCGCAACATGAATGCAACTTTCTGCATAAATGCAACTTTTTACATAAATGCAACCACCTGCAACTTTTTTAAATGTAGCTTAAAATTAATAAATATGAAATTATTATTTCTTTTTTTGCCCTCTGAACCAACCTTTCGATCACGTGTGTCTGATCTTGCTAACCCCGAAGTATTGCGGATCAAACAAGAAGATCATGGAAAGAATGTGTTCATTCTCAGACGAAAGTGAAATAAATGGCAAGAAGTAACTTTAAACACATTGGTTGGCACTCTTGATAATCCAGAGGAAACTTGCGTAATCTTCTGCATAGTTTGCGTGGTGAGTGTCGATCATCAATAGATTGTTCGCCTTGTGGATAATGTTTTAAAATCTCTGAATGTTGAGCAAAAGGATTTTGCGCTTCTGTTATCCGATACAGCACATTATATGACTGCGGCTGGTGCATTTTTTCAATGTTAAAGAAATTACTGGCCAAGGATCGACCATTCAACGTTCTTCTGTATTTAAGAATGTATTATAATAGCGCTGTAAACGACTTAAATTGTCAATATATTTTGAATATTTTCATTTTTTACGAATAATTTATTTTAGAATTTAGTGTATCAAATATAAATGCAACTTTAGGGAATGATAAATGCAACTTTTCCCATTTTTACTGCAACAAAAAAGTTTCCCTAGTAATGTAGCATGATGCAAGTAGTTACACCTAAGCGATAAGAGAAACACTGATTCTTGCTAGGGTAGTTGAGTTTCTATAAGTTTACAAATAATTAATTTTAAGAGTTAACTCAACGCCTTATCAAAAGCTCGACGTACTGTGCCTCATTAAAAAAATACATTTATGAAAAAACTCAGATCAGGAACTTATAAATATATTTGAAACCCTGAGTGCGAAGTGATGAATAATAATTTTCAATAAGAACAAAAATCATTGTGAAAATGTGTCTATGTGACTATGATTAGTGTAAAGAGCATCCTCCTCAGTATAACTGCTCAAAACTGATAAGACACCAGCATCCACACCTTTTAAACCCTCCGAGTATTTCGACGAGATATATCGTCCATCAAGATCTGACCAACTGTGCTAACGGCGAGATACATCGTCATCAATGTATTACCGTTCTTATTATGATGACGAGATCAAGCTTATGTTAGTTTTTTTCTCGTGGACGATATAACTCGTACTTCAAACTTAGGTCAGTTTTGCTAATGACGAGATACCTCGTCACCAGGAGGATTAAGGACAAAAGTATATTCATTAAAAAAATGAGTTTTCATGAGCATATGTTTATTTATAATTGTATTCTTCCAAATAATTGCATGTGTTTTAAAATGATGATCCCGTCACCTATGCCAAACATGAGTTACATTTAAGTGAACCTAATTTCAAGTTTTGGAATTTGTAACAAATTATTGAGTTGAGGAAAAAGTTAATCCCGTTTTATAACATAAATTGAAAAGAAATTTTTTAATTTAGTTAAAACTACATTTAGCCAATATGCGCCGTTCTGTTCGATGACCTTTCTCCATATCTGCGGTAGCTGTTTCATCCCGCACTCATAGTTTTGAGGTTTGTGTCAAGAACCGATCCAAGTGACAATACTTTCCAAACCACTTACGAAGGCGGAATCGGCAACAGCATCATCACCCTACACAGCACATATCGTCTTTACCACCTGCGAAGCATTCTCGCATTTTCAAAGATAAAAAAGCTCAATAGTTCGAAAATGGTCCTCATTTTCTGCCATTTTTAACGCTTGACAAAACTTAAAAAATACAACCCAACGCAATTTTCCCCCATGTTCTCGCTAAAATTACTTCTTTCAAACATCATCAAAACTTCACACGTGTAAATTTGGCAAACTAGGGCCCAAAACAGAACTAGCTTTTGCATCAGAGTGCATTAATTCTGTGCTCACATGGCAAAATGTTGTAAGTCACTTTTTTAGTTTTTCGTGACAGCAATTTTAAGATTCAACATGTGGTTCTGTGGTTTTTGATTTATTACAATTTTCCCACCTTTGTTTTCTCATAAACTGAAAGAAAAAGACTTACGACATTTTGCCACCTTCTAAACATAAACAAAAAAAAGACTCCAGTAGGATGTGACTTAGACGATTTTTTGGGAAAAGTGACATAACATTTTGCCATCTGAGCACAGAATTTAAACAATGCATGTAAATATGCCGTCCAAGGCCCAAAACAGGACGAACTTTTGCATCAACGTAATAGTTTAAACAATGGATTAAATTTATCACTCCCGTAACTAGAAGTCGCGGGGAAACAAGTACGTTAACTACCATTCGCTTATAGGTAACTAGGTGGCCAATAAAACACTCACTGAACTTCAACCGGCTAGTTGAATTCCGCGATCAGCTTTTGAAAAAAATAATTTCAGCTCAGCATATTTTTTTCAAGTATAACCTGACGCAATTTATCGCTTCATTTACGAAATATCTTCCCGAGGAAGAGCGGATTACTCACTAATAAATATAACACCGAGGGTGCGGAAAGTTGATAAGAATTAATTTTGACAAAAACTATAGAAATTCTATTCTTTATGGCTTCCAGCGGGTGTCGACGCCTGCGCAAGTACCGTTTGAAACCGATACTTGCCCAATCACCCCTAGTAAATCAACAGCCCCTTTTTAAGGACGGAGGTTTATTAGTGATACGCCTCAATTGTTCTATCTTTTATCATATTTTAATTAAATTATGACAATGTGGAGTATATCCCCCGGAGGCCAATTTATCTCGCATCCTGCCAATGTCCCGAAATTTATGAGATAATGAAAAGCCACGGAGAGCTGCCGGCGATGGCTCTTGCTGTGAATTATACCTGCGAATTTTAGTACAAAAGGAAACCGTCGTAAAACCGAGTGAAAGCGTTGCGGAATGGGGCAGGGACAGGGTTTTTGGGATGATAAATTTTATCCCGCTCTTTAAAAAAATGGACGATGAAATGGGAACTTAAAACTACGAAATTCTATTGGCAAGGTGTTTGGCTATATATGTATGGTGAATTGATCTACCACAATAGAAAGCAACCTGCAATAACTTACTCGAGAATAGTTTATGTTGTAGATAGGTAGAAAAATGGCCAGTCTCAATATTTGATGATTTTGATTTATGCTCACAGTTCACTTCAAGGTCATTGTCTTCCTGTCGATATGTTATGAAAGATTTGTAACGAATTATAGTGATGAGGTGTTTAACTATGTATGAGTGTTGAACTTCCCTACCACTATGGAAAGTAATTTCCAATGCGGTACTACATTCCAATACGGTATCTTAGTTGGAAATGGTCTTGTATCCAAATTCGATTCGTTTGAGTAATTTCCACAAATCACACTTCAAGATGATAAAATTGTAATAAAAAAAGTCTCAATTTTTTTGGGTAGATTCATTACAAATGACTCATAAAAGCATATTACAGTGACAAGGTGTTTAACTATGTGTGTGATGTGAACTTAGTCATCACTGTAAAAATAATTTACAATATACAGTAATATATGTAGGAATACTAGACAACGGTAGTTGTCTACTAGTCTGGAAAGAACTCATTATAAGAGCAACGAGACTGGTAGGAGTCAGTTGCATTGTAGTAGGAATGCAAGGCAAGACTGTCACGAGCCATTCACGTTCCGGTATTCAGTTACGAGAAAATTAATAGAACAGACACTTTTTCCCCTGGACGCCATTGAGAGCTGACGTATTTTTTCCGAGCAGAGACGACTGCTGCAGATAATGACGGAACTGTTTTAAAATATAACTCAACTGTACATAATAATTGTTGATATTTATTCATTAAATGTCAATGTGCTGTAAGATTCGAAGTCTTTAATATAGACCTTACCAAACAGAACAACACGAATCTTACATATATATCCTTGCCTTGGTGAAAAATGGTTCTATGTCCAAAATCGATGATTTTGAGCTGTTTCCTCAACTTACTTCAAGGGCATGAAAGTTGGAATAGAAAAGTTCCTTCGTCTTCCTGTGTGTGTCGAACAAATGATGGAATGACAACATTGGAAAGTATTTTTTGTATTCTGCATAAAAAATAAAAGTTTCTAAATCGGGTAGATTAACCCTTCTTTTTTATAAACACACCACACTTTCAAAAACAAGCCTAGTTGTGTTTATGAAAGGCAAATTATCAATGGCTCTGGCTTTAATGAACACGCACTTCGTTCGAGGTGGGGCTCAGTGTGAATAACCAACGCGTTACCAATCACTTCCAACATGTATCTGAAGCTCTGTGATATCAGTGTTTTGATTCTATTCCTATCACGGGTTCAATGTGCATTGACACTCAGCCTGCACTTGAGATGGCTCCTCATATACTTCTAAGGGAAACACACGTCAGTTCACGGCTGCAATCATCCATATGTGGAATGTCACTCGTGATCTTAATACACTCTATCAACTAGTGGTGGCATCTATTGAAATAAGCCCCTGTTTAATTATGGAGGATGGGTTTTGTGGTGAACCTAGACACCATTACGAAATGTAACTTAAAACACCAGTAGTATAATAACAGAGCAACTTATATCCACCATTGAAAATACCTTTATAAGTCTACATGCACTGTCTTTCACACGTCTTACTAAATATGTAACATAAGGGAAGCATTATTAAGGGTTATTTAGTTCGATATCAAAGAATTCAACATTGTGACTATTGAAGAGGCCTATATGTTTGAAACATTAAATATTTCTGGAATAAGGAATATATTTGAATCTTTTAGAAAGAGTGCTTTGAGAATATTGAATCAACATGTCTGGAGTTCGACTCATTGTTTAAACATGGATGTTTGTGGTTTGTTTGAACCTCCAACTGGTTTAGACGGGCAACTCGTTTAGCAATATATGTACAATATACAAACCACGTGATATATCTAGTCACGGTATCGCTAATATTTTAATAATGACAACATCGAAAATTGGTTATTTTTTTAATTGCGAGATAAAACTAACTTACCAAAATCTGGTCAGATGACGAAATACCTTTCATCAGAAGCTGATAAGTCTTTAACTGACGAGATACCTCATCCATCATAATCTGGTCAGATGACGAAATACCTTTCATCAGAAGCTGATAAGTCTTTAACTGACGAGATACCTCATCCATCATAATCTGGTCAGATGACGAAATACCTTTCATCAGAAGCTGATAAGTCTTTAACTGACGAGATACCTCATCCATCATAATCTGGTCAGATGACGAAATACCTTTCATCAGAAGCTGATAAGTCTTTAACTGACGGGATACCTCATCCATCATAATCTGGTCAGATGACGAAATACCTTTCATCAGAAGCTGATAAGTCTTTAACTGACGAGATACCTCATCCATCATAATCTGGTCAGATGACGAAATACCTTTCATCAGAAGCTGATAAGTCTTTAACTGACGAGATACCTCATCCATCATAATCTGGTCAGACGACGAAATAAATCTTCCATAAAAATCTGGTCAGTTTTTAATGATGATATAACTCATTCATCAAAATCTGGTCAGTTTTTTACTGACGAGATACTTCTTCCATCAAAATCTTGTCAGTTTACGATATACCTCATTCATCAAAAATCTGGTCAGTTTTTTAAGGACGATGTACCACATTCATCAAAATCTGGTCAGTATTTTAATGATGATATACCTCATCCATCAAAATCTGGTCAAATGACGAAATACCTCATTCATCAAAATCTGGTCAGTATTTTAATGACGATATATCTCAGTTATCAAAATCTAGTCAGATGACGAAATACCTTTCATCAGAAGCTGATAAGTCTTTAACTGACGAGATACCTCATCCATCATAATCTGGTCAGACGACGAAATAAATCTTCCATAAAAATCTGGTCAGTTTTTAATGATGATATAACTCATTCATCAAAATCTTGTCAGTTTTTTACTGACGAGATACCTCTTCCATCAAAATCTTGTCAGTTTAAGATATACCTCATTCATCAAAAATCTGGTCAGTTTTTTAAGGACGATATACCACATTCATCAAAATCTGGTCAGTATTTTAATGATGATATACCTCATCCATCAAATTCTGGTCAAATGACGAAATACCTCATTCATCAAAATCTGGTCAGTATTTTAATGACGATATATCTCAGTTATCAAAATATGGTCAGATGACGAAATTCATCTTCCATCAAAATCTGATCAGTTTACGATTTTCCTCATCCATCAAAATCTGGTCAGTTTTCTAATGACGATATACTCCATCCGTCAAAATCTGATCAGATGACAAAATACCTCTTCTATTAAGATCTGGTCAGTATTTTAATGACGATTTACGTCTTTTATGAAAATCTCGTCATACCTCTTCCGAAATACCTCTTCCATCAAAATCTGATCAGATTTGAATTGATGATATACTTCACTCATCAATATCTGGTCAGTTTTTTAATGACGAATTATCAATTGAAAATTTTCAGTGTGTTAAGGAGTAGGTCCCAGTTAATCTCAGCAGAGACAAGTAAATACACAACAAAAAATCAAACTGGAGAAAATTGACAGCTGAAGTAAAAATTGACAACTGAGGTAAAAATGGAACAGTTTTCCTAAATTGTTGACTAAGTCAATAAAGACAAAGAAATTGACTTTTCTTTTTTAAAAGTTTCTAATTTAAGTGTTAGCTTCAAACTGAAAAGTTTAAAACATTTAGTTAATTTTTAATGAAATAATTTACACACACAGTGAAATACATGACCACTACCTGTTTTAATTTTCAATGGCGAAGAGATTTCACACTTCCGTTCTTTCGAGTTAAAATTACTGACAATTAAATAGATCGTCAAGGAAACTATTTAGGGCTGTGTCTCCCTTTATATAAAGCAGCATTGCTTTACGTGCTGGTTTAGATAGGTGGCGCTACGAGTACGATGGTTAACTTAAGTGTAGGAAATGACAACTCATTCAAGAGATTGGAGGCTGCAGGCGAAGTTATGACTTCTGGAATTGAATTATTTTCATCCTTACGAGCTAAGTTGTTTCCTTGCTCCTTAAAGTGGAGTTGTTTTCCTTCTCAGAGTTGAGCTACTGGCAGCATTTTATTTATTTTCTTTTAGAGTGTTGAGACTGATGATGAAAATTCGTGGAGCCATTACGGATTTTTTAACACTAAGTTCATTATACACTGTTAACGAATTAACTTGCTACGAAATTTTGTTGCATTGGTTCATTCTGTAATTTGAACATTGTTTTGCTTTAAATGCAAGGACTTAAAAGGCAGAGGTCACTCAATAAACGTTGGTATATGAAGCTGCCAAGCAAATTTTATGGCTGCAGAATCGTTAAATGACATAAACCCACTTTTGTCGTCTATAATCTTTAACAAGAATTACGAATATGTTGGCCACGGTAGCCCATTTGGAAGAGTAACGGATTATCAGCCTGATGGTTGCGAGTTCGAATAAAACCGAAGACCGTCGTGTACAAAGATTGACCGGTGAGTGTTTAATCTGTCGTGACCTCAAATGTACTCACGAAGCGTGGCATGGAAATTTGGAGAGTGGGGTGCCAGCTCAGGCGTGACCTCGTCATTTGTATGTGGTTCAAAATTATGTGGTGCTTTCGTACCTTTCCGTTGAGGATTGATCCCGGACTGTCGCCAATAGTCCGTTGTGTTGCTGCAATTCGACGTTAATTAAAATACTTACCTGAGAATAAAATGAATTCATTCGAAGTTGGCAGGTATTTTAATCAACATCAAATTGAAGGAACACAACGGACTTTTTAATTTATTCGAAGGAATAGTAAATGACGTATATAAAATTCAATATTGTATTTATATCGATCAATGATTTACACTCAAGTCCAAATATTAATGATAATGCCAGCTCCGGCAAAAAAAGGTTCATAAACAAAACAAACGTGATGTATGATACCATTCATAAAAACTACGATTTTTGCTCACTGGAGCAATTACATTTAAATATCAACCTTACAAAAACTTAACATGACATGGTTCGTATGATGGCTTATATATTGTATATTTCCCAGACGATGAAATACAGTCCGTACAACGCCTAGGTATGCTGAGGATCAAATTATAGAGCTGATCTTGATGAAGATCACTCCACTCAGCAAGCAACGCTCTCCTAAGTTCCGGTACACATGTAGGAGGTAGTTGACGGGCTGCAACTCGTCGACCAAGCAAGTCCCACACATGTTCTATCTGATTCAAGTCAGGTGAGAATGCTGACCATTCCATACAGGTGATATCCTCAGATTCAATGCATTCGTTTACAATGTTTGCATTATGAGGACGGGTGTTGTCATCCATAAACGCAAATTCTATTCCTATGGCACCTCTAAACAAACGTACATGTTGTTCCAAAACGATGTCCCAATAAATGTGGCCTCTGATGGTTCCGATTTGAACATGTAGATCTGTTCTGGAGCCCTGTATAATTTCACCCCAAACGAGCAATCCTGCATCACTGTAACGGTGTTGTTCAATGATGTTGTCTTACTAGTAGCGGGTACCTGGCGTTCTTTATACGAACGTCCGTCGTGATTCAGACTGCAAGCTAATCCTGGACTCGTCGGAAAACATCACACAGGCCCACTGTGACGATGTCCACGTCGCATGTTCTCTACTCCAGGCTAACCTCTGGCGACAGTGAGTTGCCGTAAGCGGAACACATCTGACAGGCCTGCGAGCATATAGACCAACATGTCCCAAACGTCTGTAAAAGCTTTGTGTTGAAACTGTCGTACCCGTGGCTGAAGATAGCTGACGAGAAAGGTAGGATGCTATGCTCCGCCTGATTCTTTTTGCAGTTACTGCCAAATACCGGTCATCATTCTGCGTTGTAACTCCGGGGAGACCTGTATTGTAACGTCTACTGACATTTCCATCATTTTGGAATCGTTGGCAAAGCATAGAGCTGACATTTTGAGCAATTCCAATTTCCACTGAAACTTCCGTATGAGTACGCCCACATTCCAGGCGGCAGATAATTCTACCACGTAAAACATCATCGACATAAGTTTTCTGTGCCATAACTATTCGGTTGTGGCACTGAGCGGCTTACAGAACGCTTGCGAACAATGTTAATTCTTTGCTACCATTCCTTATATACACTCTCGTCATTGTGACGTACTATCGGCGTCATCCGATGGCTTCCTGAATTTTGGATATTATTCTTGAAGATGTGTGCGATAATTCTACGGGTAAAATTTTTACTTTAGAATTCGATTTCCATGTGATTCTGAATTATCCTTAATTTATGGACATGAGTGTAGTTAAACAAGTATAATATAAACTCTTTAATCAACTCAAATAACCTCTTCCATTTTCTAGCGAATATGAAGGAATGCAAATTGCTCTTGGAAACTATTAAGATCTTGATTAAAGTTTGAACACAAGCTTTACTTACGAAGTAATAGTAATTGGAAAGGTCAATAAAATAAATTTGATTTAGCAGTTTTATATTTTCCGCGGTTTTAAATACACAAAACTTTTATCGTCTATAATCTTCTAGAAGAATAAGAAAAAACGAATAAATTAATTAATTCGAAAGGAGATAGTAAACCAAGTGCATAAAATTCAAAATTCAAATATACATGTGAAGACCATTAATTTGGTTCAACAAGTTGTGTAACAGAAACTGATTCAATAGTATTATCAACTCAAATAAACTCGTTTTTCTTGCGAATATGGATAGAAGTAAATGGTACTTGAAAATTATTAACCCTCCAGTTTAATTCTGTATGCCATTATTTCCCCTAAATTTTCTACAGGAAGTTTTGTAACTCTCTGTGTGGGTTTCTGGTCTATTCATTGTTTGTATTTCTTCAATGGCAGTTTAATGGTCCCTTGAATTGAGTCTGTCTATTAAAATTTAATTTGAAGAACATCCTTGTACCTTCCAAAAAACAGTCCTAATTGTAAACAAGATTCTCCCATTTCTGAAAAAGATCTCCTTTTCTTTCTTAAATATCACGAAGCTCAAATTGTTCTGTTTGTTACAAAGTAGAAAAATCATCACAGGAGACGGGAGTCTTGGAAGTAGCAAAAGAAATATTATTGATTTTAAAAGAATGTATTAGAAATAGAAAAGTATAAACTTTTGGTTCTTGGACATTAAAACGAAATAAACGTATCTTAAGGAATGGATATATAGAGTTGTCCATAAACAATTGAGAACACGCACAATATATGAATACATTTTAATCATCCCCCCTGAAAGTTTATACTATACGTTTCGGAGCACTCTGCATACCTGATTAAGTTAGTTAATGAGTTAAAGTATATTCTTAAACAGTTTATCCGATTAGAGCACATTGAAAGTGGTGGTAGCCCAGTTGGAAGAGAATCATATTAGCAACCGAGCATTATGAGTTCGAATACAGTTCGAGACCGTCATGTACAAAAATGGCTGGTTCAGGTTATATCCGTTGTAGCATCAAATGTCCTCACATAGGCGTGGTGTGGAAGTTTGGAGAGCAGGATGCCATTTCAGGTGCTGCCTCGTTATTTGAACTTGGTTCAAAATTATGTGGTGTTGTCCTCGAATCTTTCCCTTCGTGTTTGATCCCGGACCGTCGCCAGTAGCAAGTTGTGTTGCTCCACTGCGCGACTGACGTTAATTCAATATCTACCAAACCAGAATCAAGAATAGCTGATGCCTCTCAAAGGTATTCTTATGAGGGATTTGCGGTCACAACTATAGTCCAACTCCAGCAAGTTAAACGTTAACAATGCGTTTCCACAAACTGGCGTCTTCAGCAAGTATTCTGCTCTGAGTTAATCAGTCGGTGTCTAATTCGATAGCAATGATTGTGAGTTGGCTAAACAAATGAGCATCCTATACATCATTGAAGCCCCTTTTCCCGGGAGTTTCACTTTTGTAGAAATAGACTTAACCAAAGCCATCTGCTATTCCACCAGATCAGCACAGAAGTTATTAGTGTCCACATAATCCTCTGGGAGTCCATGTCATACTCTGTCTACAGCGTAACGCCTAAAATAACCGTACACTAACGACAAATAACCTGACTCGATCACAAACTTCGAGATACTTCTATCCCTGGATTGAAGAGTAAAAAGGTATAAATGTTAGATTGGCTGGATCAAAGTTCTGATCCCTTTTCGATCGAACATACTTTTGGGATAAGCTGGATCTCAAAATTCGTCTCCTAGTAAAAAGTAGTGTTGTGCTCGGTTCTTTCCCGTTGAGATTGATCCCAGACCCCCGTCAATGGCCCGTTGTATTGCTCCAGTACGACGTTAATTAAAATACCTTCCTACCAATTAACACATGTAGTTAATTAGATATGCTATGTAAAGCCCGGTGAACACATCCAACTTTTCAACGTGCGGAGCTGCTGCGGCAACGCAAGTGCGGTCTGAAATACATTAAATCCAATATAGTGCACACATACCTCCGTCGCCGCTGCGGCGATGCACGTCTAACTTGCGTGCAACTTGTACCAGAGTTCCCGTCTTTCGCCACAACTCGTCGCACACGCTTCTCTGATCTCAAGTACCTTGTTTTCATAAATAAATGGAATATAAATAATAATTAATAAATGGTTGTATTCAGTAACGTCTACTTTGTTTCAAAATATATTTTTTGTTCACCAAGTAAGCGAAATAAACTCGTTTTCTTCGATAGATATCCATCGCAAATGGCGCGAAATGAGTATTCGCGTCATTTCACGGTTTTGCGTGCAGTAGTTTCAACGTTGAAATATCGGATGCGTGCACCGGGCCTTAATGTATGTATATTTTACTTCAAGCTTCTCAATGGTCAATAGGGTGCCAAGGTACTCCGATTGGAAGAGAAACGTATAAGCAACTGGAGGGTTGCGAGTTCGAAACCCTGTGCTGCCAAAGACCTCGTGTACACGTTGGCTGGTAAAATTGAAATCTGTAGTGACCTGGATTTTCCTAACGTTGCTGTGGTGAGCTGGTACCCCAATCTCAGGCGTCAGAGTGCCAGCTGAGGCGTTCACTTCGCCCTCTGACCGTGGTTCAAAATTACGTTGCGTTGTCTAATCTTTCCCTTGTGGATTCATCCCGAACCATCGCCTATAACCCAATGTGTTGCTCCAATGCGACATTAATTAACTACCCCATGCACCTGCGAACAACCTCTCAGCACTCACCACTTAAGGTGACTCGTCCGTTGTAATTCAATTCCCCGACGCATATACCAAACACAACCGAAAAAAACTGCGTTCCTAATAACGGAATGCACGAGCACAAATTGGCCATCCGGAACGAACTCCACCGAGGTTTGTACCGCATCAATTACACCCGCTAGAAAACTGCGCACGTGCCCCTATGACCGAAGGGGTAGGGGAAGGTTGGAGCAGCTTAGCGCTATTTATCAGCCCCCGCAACAAAACAAACAGCCCATTCCTATCATGTCCCCGGAGTGAAAGATCACACCTGAACACGTTCTCAAATCGCTAACAACGGAGATAATTACAGCCCTCTTACGAGGCGACAGGGGCCTGCGATTTTATCACTGTGGGGCCTGCCGGAAAAAGCCGGATTAATGCCTGTTAATGTCGTTGTCCGGGGAGGTGCTCGATTCATTCTTCGACCCTAATTACCAGCTGCGAAAACATCCAGAGGCCTGAAACTCTTGGGGCGAGTGAATGTCGTTAATTATGGCGCTGAATGGGGCGGACGGCCGACGAGTTCGGGAGAGCGGGCGGCGAGGGCTTGAAGCAGGGGCACGTAATTTTTGCTCGGAAAGGTCGGATGGTTTCGCTCGAAATTTCGTGGCCTAGAATGGAAACCAATGATGAACAATGATGGGTGTGTGCAGCCAAAAGGAAGTTGTGGTCGGTGGGGGATCAGTGGGTTATGCCCACTGCGCTTGTAGCATGCAAGTTGCAAGCGGTGCACGTAGGATTCCTGTCAGGTGCATTACTCCATGGAAGAATTTTTCTCTTCTGTGTCAGTAAAACGTTCATTGCTTGTGTACGTCAACTTCATGACGTTGCCTATTTTGTATTTTGCACGGCGTGGACAAATATGGCTCTTTCGCTTAAACCTCGATCAACCAAGATGTTAAAATACAATTTCAATGAGGGCTTGCATTGGGGAAGGAGTAGTTGAATAAACGCCACACTTGTACAACATGGCAATGATGATGTCCTATATGCGACGGTCCGGGACCAATCCCGAAGGGTAGGTTAATATTTTAACTGTCGTCTCACTGGAGCTACACTATTAGGGCTATTGGTGATGGTTCGGGTTCAAACCCGAAGAGAAAGATTCGAGAACATCACGTAATTTTGAACTACGATCAAAAGATGAGGTAATACCTGAGCTGGCACCCTACTCTCCAAACTTTCACACCACACCAACGTGAGGACATTGGATGCGATCCAACGTGCACCAGCCTCCTTTGTCCTTAATGATCTTAACTTGGATAGATTTCGAACTGTGAACCGTCGACACTGTTATGTCCCAAAAGTCGTGAGAAATTCCTATCCTTATTTGGCTTTATATAGCTATAGTTCACATATTCTATAGTTAGACGCTATCATTTCTTCACACAAAAATCTAGAATGTGCTCTTTAATGAGGGACTTTTCACGGAGGAAGATACAAATACTCTATACCTACTTATCTTCAACCATTGTTTTTCATCAACTTTTTGGGTGGATTAACGTGGATGGATTTGAACTCCCTCCAGTTCCCAATCCGTTACTCTTCCAACCGGAGTTACCACAGCCCACAAAGCAAGAGAAAGATGTGGCGTGGAGTTAAAATGCACCTTAAATGAAGGATAGGAGTAGTTGAATCAACGTCACACTGGAGCACTACAACGGACATTGGCGACAGTCCAGGATCAATCCCGAAAAGGGAAAGATCGGAGGACAATATATCGGAATTTTGAACCACAAGTTTACATATCACTTTAACGTGTGTACATTTGAGGCGACGACAGATTTAACGTGCACCTGCATCCTTCGTACACGACGGTCTTCGATTGGATGGATATCGAATTGTGAAACGTTGACACTGTTATGTCCCAAAAGTAATGTGAGAAATTCATATCTATTTGGCCTTATATAGCTACAGTTCAGATATTCTATAGTTAGACGCCATCATTTCTTCACACAAAAATCAGAAATGCACTCAGGGAGAAAAATCCAATAATTCCATGTCCACCTATCTTCATCCATTGTTCTTCAATAACTTTTAGTGTGTTATTAATACATGAATAATAATCATTGCTTTCCACAATCCAAGATAACTTAATTCAGTGGAAGAATAATCGGTGTCACGTGTGGGTTAGGGATACATATATTATACACCATATATAACGCAAGCTGTCACTGCTACATGTATCACTTAATATTTAACGTGTGTACATAATTCAGACCGTTTTTCCTTTATATAGTACATCCATATGTAATTTAGCACTACAGTAATAAGTAATATCCTTTATATCGGTCTTATATAATATTTAACGACACTTACCTTCATGTAAAGAGAGAGAGAGAGATTACCATCCTTAAATATTATAATTACACTTTTGTTATATATATATATATATACAACAGGGCATTGATGAGCTGATTATATGTATATGCATATAATTTCAATTTTAGTATAGAACCCCCTTTTTTAATGAATCCTTACATTTGAATTTATGTTAAAATTCTCGTTTGATTACAACATTTGTGAGATGCCCAAAGTCAAATAGAAAATCTTATTACAGAAGTTACAACATACTTCATTAAAAGTAGAGACTGAGTAAAACATAATATAATTACATTTTTAACAATCTTATCCCAGAAGTAATACGGTATAGTGCTTAAGGTGTTAGCCTCTAGATCGGAAGGTCCCTGGTTCGAATCCGGGTCCGGGCATGGATGTTTGTAAACGTATGGTGTAGAGGCGGCTGGTGCACCTTAAATCTGTCGTGGCCGAAAGTCCTCACGTTGGGTTGGCGTGGAAGTTTGGAGAGTGGGGTGCCAGCTCAGGTGTTGCTTCGTCATCTGACCGTGGTTCAAAATTACGAGGTGTTGTCCTCGAATCTTTCCCTTAAGGGACTTATTCCGAACCGTCGTCAATAGCCCGTTGTGTTGCTCTAGTACGACGTTAACTAAAATTACCCAGAAGTAATACAACTTACTTTATAAAGGTAGAGATTGAGAGTAAAACCTAATATAATTAAATTTTTGAACCTTTCAGATTGAGAACCGAGAGAGATTTTTCCAGCATAACTAAATAATCGGAAATTCATTGTGGTACAAAGGGCATACCAAAAAAACTGAGAGTGAATTTTTTACGTAGTGGCAACACCGCGAAACTAAAAAATAAAACTGCAGGCGATTTTTTCAAACTGTTAACTGTACAATTATAAATATTCTAAACGAAGCAGACGATTTTATTTCCCTAGTTTCGTGCTTGTGGAAAGAACTGCTTTTATTTGCCCTACAGAAACGGAGGCGAGTGATTTAAAGTTAAAAAACGAAATGCATTCGGCCATAAAATTTTGCTATCGTTTGGGTAAAACAGCTCCAGAAACAGTTAAGTAAATGAAAGAAGCTTACAAAGACAAATGTTTTGGTGTGTCTACGATTTTTAGATGGCATGGTGATTAAAAAACAAAAAACAAAAAAACGTTTGTCTGCAGAACAGGCTCCTAATCCTGGCCGACCAGAAAGTGTTGTGAAGGATCGATACGTTAACACTGTGTGGGCAATCTTGCAAGAAAATCGGCGAATGACATGTGAGGAGATAGCGGCATCAACTAACATTTCGAAAACTTCGATATTTCGCATTCTATGCAACAATTTACAGCTTCGCCATGTTTGCTCCAGATGGGTCCCTCATCACCTTACTAAAGAAAAAATGCAAACAAGAATTTACCAATGTTGTGAGTGGAAACAGATGCTCCAAAATTATCTGAACTTCCTAAAAACTGTAATAACAGGTGATGAAACTTGGGTACATCATCTTGATCCCCTTACCAAGTCCGCAACAAGTGTATGGAAACACACACTAATTCGCCTCAGAAAAATATCCGACAAACCAAATCTGCTGCAAAGGTCATGATTATTTTCTTTGATATTAAAGGTGTAATCTATCACCATGATGTGCCTCGAAAAAATACTGTGAATAGTGAATATTGTATTTCAGTTTTGAAAATTTTGCGACAACACATATCGAGAAAACGACATGAACTGGTAGGGAATTGGACATTACATCACGATGATGCTCGACCGCATGTCGCTACTTCTGTTCAGCAATATCTTAGTAAATGCAATATTAAAATCATGCCACATCCCCCTTACAGTCCAGATCTCACACTATGCGATTTCTTGCTGTTTCCGACGTTGAAGGAGAAGCTCTGTGGTAGAAAATTTAATAGAGATTCTGAAGTTAATTCAGCAGTGCAGGGTTCTTTGAAGCAGCTTCCATAAAAAGGCTTCTCTACTTGTTTTGAAAAGTGGGTTGAACGATGGACCGTTGCATATCATCTAAGGGAAGGTATTTTGAAGAAGAATAATGTATTTTTTTCTGTAAATATATTTCTTGATTTTTTATGATTTTACTCTCAGTTTTTATGGAACGCCCTTTGTAGAATAATAAAAAGTACCCTAATGGGATTACCCACGAAATCGATATCGCCACAAAAATATTACTCATCATATTCGTTTCAGGAGTTATTGCATTGCATTTATGAAATACTGATAAGTATGTAATTGTATTAACATCGCACTGGAAAAAACACAACGGAATACTGGCCACGATCCGGAATTAATCCCAAAGGGAAAGAATCGAGGCCAACGCATAGTAATTTTTAATCACGCTCAGATGACGAGGTCATACCAGAGCTAGCACACCACTCTCCAAACTTCCACACCACGCGAACGTGAGATCATTTGAATCCATGAGAGATTTTAGTTTCAGCAGCTCCTACCCACACGACGGTCTTTGTTTGGATCGAGTTTCGAACTCTCAACGCTCCGCTTGTTAATCCGTTGCTCATTCAACCGGTCTATTGCCACACCCCACTCCGATTACGAAATATCTCCTTTCTATGAAACATTTAATGCTTTACTTGATGCAAATGTTACTCTTTAAATTTATAATTACTCTTACGTTATTCCCAAACACAATTAGATTACATAGATTTTGACTCTCGTACGGAATAAAAGTCATCATAAACAGTAGAACCTCTATTATCCGGTCTCTGATTAGCCGACCAACCGGTATAGTGGTTAAGGTGTTAGCCTCTAGATCGGATGGTTCCCGGTTCGAATCCGGGTCCGGGCATGGATGTTTGTAAACGTATGGTGTAGAGGCGGCTGGTGCACCTTAAATCTGTCGTGGCCGAAAGTCCTCACGTTGGGTTGGCGTGGAAGTTTGGAGAGTGGGGTGCCAGCTCAGGTGTTGCTTCGTCATCTGACCGTGGTTCAAAATTACGAGGTGTTGTCCTCGGTTCTTTCCCTTAAGGGACTGATCCCGGACCGTCGTCAATAGCCCGTTGTGTTGCTCTAGTAGGACGTTAACTAAAATTACCATTACCGGTCTCTGATTAACCGATTTTTTTCATCATAAACAGTAGAACCTTTATTATCCGGTCTCTGACTAACCGATTTTTTTCATCATAAACAGTAGAACCTTTATTATCCGGTCTCCGATTAACCGATTTTTTCATCCGCGAGGCAAATTTTATACCAAGTTTTTTTTTAGCCTTAACACACATTCGCTGCCTGTCACGTTAGGATGTGTTGGTAGTTATTGCCCCGCAGTAGAAATGGGTTTTTCCGAGAAGCCGACTTACTTTTTATAACAAATATGATTGAAAAATACGCCAATACCACGCATATACCAAAATAGATTGTCGAAAGCTCAGCCAACAAATTTGCAATTTCATCATCTTTTAGAGGCTTATTCGATTACATTTTTCTTTTTCTGGGGCGTAAAGGCTCTACAGAACTATCGTCTTTACAACTCATGTGGGTTACAAGGTTTTTTTAATAACTAATAAAACTATAAATTCGAAACTACATACCTTTACAACTAGCTTCTAACCTTTACTACTTACCAACACCTAACATATAATGCCAATTGAAGCGGAGAATAAATGTTGAGGCACAGCTCTTCCCATGCAAACGCGTGACCGGCTACTGAGATATCAATTCACATCACGCGCTGGAGCGTGATTGATTATTTAGCGTTGACGCCACGTCACACGCTGGCACGAGATCGGCAGTGAACGTGTTAAGTGAAGATTTGACCGAAGAGGTGAGAAAGTTATATGCGAAGCAGATCGTTTATTCCTTTGGTGATTGTGCTCGACGAGATATCTCGCCCTTAGTAAAATCGAAGAGAACTTGACGAACAAAATGTCATGTATCTAGAAGAAAACTGATCAGGTCTTGATCTGGTCACCATCCAAAAATCGACATCTGGATGACGAGATATCTCGTCACTAGTAAAATTGTTCAGATGATGATGAACGAGATATCTCGTCGAAACTACTTGGAGGCTGAAAGACGCAATTAAAAAGTTCAGAGGTATGCAACTCTTGCTCGCAATTATAGCAGAATTACTACATTATATAAATTCCATGACAGAGCCGATTTTCGATTATAGTTAATAATTGCTTTATGAATCTTTCACACTGTAGCAGTATAATATTTATAGGGCAGTAAACCTTTTCTTTATGTGACAAATCATAGACTATAAGTGTGATAAATCATAGACTATAATCATAGACTACTGAGTATATGTATATGTTATTTTTACTGTGTGGGACTATGTCCAATTTATCCGAGTATCTGATTATACGTGGTGGCATCAGTCCACATTAGCTGGGATAACCAAGCTTTCGATGTGTATCCGACTTTATATAAAAATTACTCTTCTGATTATAGCATTTATGTTCAAATCATTTAAGCAACAATATCACTCGAGATAAAATATATTAGTAACCTAGCTCAATTTACTTCATGAAGAAGTAAAATCTTACTTCAGAGATCCCCTAAGCCATTAGTATCTGAGATCAACGTATTTCGTAAAGAAGGAACCTTAATAGTAAGAACATAAACTATTGATATCAGAGATCAACTTACTTCATGAAGAAACATTGTTACTGGAAGAGACAAAAATTAGTATCTTGGATCAACTTAATTCATGAAGGAATCTTACTTGAGAGAATATAAACTATTAGTATCCGAGATCAACTTTCATCATGAAGAAGGAATTTGACTTGAAAGAACATATAAACTATTAGTATCCGAGATCAACTTTCTTCGTGAAGAAGGAATTGAGCAAAACCTATAATTACAGTTTTATACTTTCCAGTGCCAGATAGATAATGAGGTAACAAAACGAAGTGAAATCCGCCGAAGGAGAATAAAACGAAAGTGCCCTAATGGGGGTAGCCATGAAACTGATATCGACCCAAATAAATTGTCTATCGCATCCGTTTCAGGAGCGATCGCATCGCATTTAAACTAAATACTCCGATTGCGCGGAAGGGTTCTCTCTAAAACAAATAAGGCTTTATTGACAGAAAGAGTCATTCATTAAAGCGTCGGGATGAAAATATCGGTTAGTTCTTCGGGAGATAAACGCTATTAGGGGAGGCCGTAAATCACGATCTCGTTAGGCCGACACAGTCTATCCGAAATAAACAGAATAATAAATTCCGGTATCAGGACGATAATGAAACTGAACCGACGGGGGTGAATAATTGATAGGCGCGCGAGTGGATGTTAATTGAATGGAAAAGATAAAACCTCGAAATTATTTTATGCTGTCAATATTTCAACGAGCTGCTTGACGCGTCGTGCTTGGCCGTAATAATAGGGATGTAGGTCAGCGAACTTTCGGAAGGGGTGTTTAAGGGGACGCTTTTCTTTCGTTTCGTCGGTCGGGTGATTTGTTTTGTGTGGCGTAATGTGGCCGTTCGAGTTCTAAACTGAGGCGTTAAATCATTTGTGCGAAAATGGGACAGTCGAGAAGTGCGGGACTGAAAATCGGTGGCTAATAGAAGAGCGAAATTCCCTCTTCTAATTATGGAAAGGGGATCTTGTTAGGATGGTCACAGTTGTTGGTGCTAACTCTCCAAGTGGTTTCGACGAGATATATCGTCCGAGGTCTGGTCAAATTTGCTAATTATGAGGTACCATTTCGGGACAAAACTGGTCCATCACTCCAAGGGGTGATGCAAATTCAATTAGGAAACACAAATTGTATCTAAACTAGAACCGTTAACACTTTAGAACAGGTTTTTGTAGCAGAGGCTGGTCCCGACAAAGAAGTTTTCTACACGAATATAAACTATCATGAGGGCTAAATAATTTAAACAGGACAAAGTAGGGGAAACTTCTTACAACTGAAAATTTCGAACAGGTTTTTATAGTAGTAGAGGGGTAACCCCTACAAGGATGTTTTCAACACAAATATAAACCATCAGGAGGACTAAATCATTTAAACAGAACAAAGAATGTAAAACAAGTTTTTCCTTGCTTACAACTGAAAATTTTGAACAGGTTTTTATAGTAATAGAGGGGGTAACCCCTACAAAGGATGTTTTCAACACAAATATAAACCATCAGGAGGGCTAAATCATTTAAACAGAACAAAGAATTACCTTCTTTGTTCTGTTTGTAGCCTTTCCCGTGCTTAGAACTGAAAATTTTGAACAGGTAATTGTAGTAGAGGTTACTTTACAAGGAAGTTATTGAAACAAATATAAACCATCGGGTGGGTCAATAAATTTTTTTTTGTAAAAGTGACCGTTATGAAGTATGGAACTTAACATTGGTGTCTAATAGAAGAGCGGAATTGCCTCCTATTTGAAGAGGATCTTTTTAAGATGTTCCCAGCTGCTGGTATTAATCCTCGAAATGGTTTCGATGAGATAATCTCGTCCAAGATCTTGTCAATATTGCTTGTGACGAGACGCGCGCGCGCGCGCGCGTCTAGTCTAGACAAAAATATCCTACAACTCCAAGGGGGAATGAAAACAAAGTAGGCGAAACACATATTCCCTTGCTTAGACAATTTCAAACAGGTGTTTTTAGCAGAAGCTGGTCCGTACTGGGAAGTTTTCATCATGAATGTAAGCCATTAAGAGGATTACTATATATTTACCACGACGCCAAAGGCACCAATTTGTAAAATTGAAGTTTCTATTAAAAACGCTTTCACACACACAATGTGTATGAATGCTTCAGGAAAAATTTAGTTACGACTCAACGGTTGTTTTCGCATGAAAATTAGCATTTCCACTAAGAATCTAGATCAGGGACGGCGTATCTTTTAAAGAAGTGGGTCAAATTTTGTTCATAATTTTTTTTAGTATTATCTCGTGGGTCACTTGGAAAAGGTGAAAAAAACATGGAAAAAACTACTTTTTTTGTTTTTCAATTTTTTAATCCTTTAAAAAGTTAACGATTTCTTTTTGTTTCACAACTTTTACATTGTTGTTACACATTTGTTTCACATGCGAACAAAAATATTCATTTCTTATTCTATTACTGGATCATTAATTGTATTGTATCTTTTATTTACAAAAATTTGGAAACAAAAAAAAACGGAAGAACAAAAATGAAAAAAATACCTACATAAATACTGTACATGGCGCAGTATTGTTCAAAAGAGCATTATTTTTAGCAAAAAGGAAATACTAGTGGTGGCCACATTATCTAAAACCTTCATATAAATCTTAAAACAGCTTTATGTACTATCAATAAATCTAAAACCTTTTTTCAAAAATCTTTTATGCATTTTTTTTTATTTTAAAGTTCTTTACTTGTATTTTCTTCATATTTTTTAAAAGAGTGGTTCGAAAAATAATTAAAATTATTTATGTATATGATGAAATGATGATAAGTTTATAAAAATCAACACGTGGGTCATTTAAAAAGCCGGCATGGGTCAGTGTCTGACCAGCGGGTCATAGGTTCGCCATCCCTGACATAGATGATTCGTGGCTTTGTCATAGTTTAAAACATGTAATGTTGACTCGGTAGGAGGTATTTAATTAACGTCACACTGGAGAAACACAACGGGCTATTGGTGATCATCCAGGATCAACTCCAAAAGGGAAAGGTTATTTAGTACAACATCACGTAAAATTAAACCATGGTCAGATGACGAGGCAACACTTGAGATGGCTCCCCATTCTCCAAACTTCCACGCCACACGAACGTGATAATATTTAAAGCCACAGCCGATTTAAAGCGCACCAGCTTCCTTTGTACTAGGGATGCGACATTTTTTTTTTCTAATGGCGGGCACATTTTGACCGAAGTCATTGGCCACTACAAGGCCGGAAGTGATGGCCACTTGTGAAGGAGCACCCAGTGGGAGGGCCATCATTGCCCCTAACAATTACATCGTAATTTTGAACCATGTTCAGATGACGAAGCAACACCTAAGCTGGTATACGCTTACAAACATCCATGCCCGAACCCGTATTCGAACCGGGGACCTTCCGATCTAGAGGCTAACACCTTAACCACTATACCGGTTGGTCGGCGGGATGCGACATCGATGTCGATGTTTTCAAAACATCGATGTATTGGAGTCGATGTTTTTGTAACATCGATGTTTATACTTGTCGATGTTTTTACGTTATCGATGTTTTGATTTGAAATGAAAAAAGTACCATTATAAAAATTTAAAAAATAACCAAGTAGCATAATTTTCATAATCAGCAAATTGAACATACCTTTAGACCAAAGTGGCCAAGGGTGAAGGGTCTGAAGAGTAGGGATACGACATCGATGTCGATGTTCTCAAAACACTGATGTTTTATAAAAAAAACATCGATGCCGATGTCGCATCACTAGTTGCTAAAGCAGTTTCAAAAATGGAGGAAAAAGTTTAAATACACTGATTTTTTAAAACATCGATGATTTGGGGGCGATGCATTATCAACATCGATGTTTTAATTTTGAACATCGATGTTTTGCTGTCGATGTCGCATCCCTACTTTGTACTCGACGGTCCTTGGTTGGATTCGCAACCCTTCTGTTGCTAGTCCGTTACTCTTCCAACCAGGCTACCACGGCCCGAATATTGACTCGGAAAATGCAGTTAGGTGAAAATGGCCAAAATGCAAATTGGTGCTGGTGGTAAAGATATAATTCTTTGTAAACCTGAGACCGTTATGAAGAATGGAACTGAAGAGCGAAACTACCTCTTTTAACTATCGAAAGGAGATCTGGTTAAGTATTCCCTGCTCCTTCTGTTAACTACTTAATTAACTTTCTCAAACTAATCGAATTCATTTTCGTGAAGTTTTACTTTCGATTTGTCAATCGGGTTCTCGAAACGCTAACGTGTGATCGTTCAGCATTAAGTGGTAGAAGTAAATCATTTTTATTAAAAATGATTTTCTACTACCACTTACAACTCGAACGACCACGTTGTGTTTAAATTGGAGCTAAATTACATTAATTGTGAAAGCATGATCTAATTTAGTCGTTCAGAGCTGCTGGTTAGCTTATCAGCTTGTCACAAGCTAATGGAAGTCTCTAAAATGTTTATATACGTAGTTTGGGGTACATTTTCAGCTGAAGTGAAGATTGTTTTGTTGCTCGTTTCTTTCCTTAACTATGTTTGCCCTAAAAGATAGTCTATGATGTTTACGGTTGCTATCTAATTGGACACATGGTTATCCAGAGCTAATCAAGTAATCGAATGTATTTATTTAGTTGTATTTTTCTGTTGAGGTTGGACATTTTTTACTTTGGTTCGTTCTCTCTTATCGCTACGTTAGTATTATAAGATAATTTATAGACGTTCATTGTTTAGGCTAACCGAATATCTAGCATTTCTCATCAGGTGTGTTTAGATGGATTGTATATTCTTTACTAAGGGATAATTGTTTAACTTTAATTTGTTCATTCCCATCATTATTTGTTTTAAGAAATAATCTTGTAGTTATGTACTTAGCTAATCGATAAGCTAGCTGTACCAAATTAGTCGAAAAGTTTCAGAGTGTTCAATTTACTTGGAAATTTTCAGTCGAGGTGGTCGATTTATCTTAAACATCTGATTCCTTCCCTCCTAGAATGTTTGATTTCTAGATTCCACGCTTCAGAAAAGTGAAATAAATTATGCAATCTTAATGAATAAATGACAAGTTTTAATGCAGGGTATTGAATCAAACTCGATGATTTAACCAACACTCAGTTTTAATGTATTTGTTTTGCTACGATGTCCAATTTAAACATGCATGTGGAATGTGATTCTTAGTTGATATTACTATGAAACTTTGTTAAGATGCAATTTTAATCTTAAACATAATCATTGGAATTTAATTTAGAATAAAACATTGCATTAATTGTATGGCCAAAAACGTGTGATCGATAGTGAAAGAACATTGCGCTGGCAATAATCAGGAGTCCTATATTTGTTCGCTATGAGATCATCTAGGAAAATAATAATTAAACCCACATACCTCTAAGGAAGACAGAAATAGTTTCCATAATCATAACCATCTTTTATCCAGGCCACATCGTCATTACCGGAGGCTGAAGAGGCGATACCTTGGCGGTTCGCAGTTGGATCCTTCCTTTCTTCTTCTTAAGTGGAGGAGCACTCCCCACCCGTATCATCCTTAACTTAGGATATATCAGATTGCGCTGTGAAATAGGAACATGCCCCTGACACTCCGCTCAAAAAATCCTCTGACTGCCTTGTGAGGCTAAGTCGAGACGTGAACGTGGTCGACCCAGCAACTCGAAGTAATTTCTAACCAAGTTAAGTTTGTCCTTCAGAAAGCCCTTAAGATGGCTAATGTTTACTTCACCCCCGAACATTAGCCGTCCTAAGGGCCTTCTGAAGTACAAACTTACCTTGGTTACAAGGTACTCCGATTTGCTGTATCGACCACGTTCACGTCCCGACTTAGCCTCACATTTCTTTCCCACGGATCGTTAAAAGTTCGTGGTGAAAATAATTTCAACGAACGGTTCACGAGCGGCTCGTGAAGGGTTCAGCTCGCAAATGTATATGCACCTTTATAGGATTGGGGATGTGAACTTAAGGTCGCGAACAGGTAGGCGAATTTATCTACCACACGTATTTAATCAGTGCTAGAGACTTCATTGAGCATAAGGGAGGCGTGTTCATTTATCTAAAAGACGGAAGGGGGCAGATACGAAGTTATCTGCTCCATATGTACAATCGAGGATGTTGACCGGAGTCCCGCATCTCCCCGTCAAACTCCGTGCGCACCGCTCATAAAATCAGTATGTAAGTCTGCGTAAGAGTCCGAGTAAATCTAATGGTGGCTCCACAACAACGGCGACAGCAACAGAGACAGGCGACATTTTGTCGCCTGTCTCTTGCTGTTAAAAAAAGCCTTTACACCGCTAGCGACAACAATTTATTTGCGCATGCGCATAATCTTCTTTTTCGAAAGCAAAACATTTATTTCCGATTCTGCAAGATCACTGACAGATCGCGTCCACCTTTAATAAAACTCATTTTATTCTTGTTGTATGTGCAAAGCGACCTTAATTTCCGGTAGAAACATTTTGGTGGAGTGACTTAATTCTAAAATAGAATGCCCGGAATTTAAAAAAATAGTAGAAATAAAATAAAATAAGTTGTTTGGAATTAAATAAGTGGAAATGGAGTGGTAATTAAGGTTTAAAAAGTACTATTGCATCAGTAAACAGATTGCCGGTCGCGGGAGCTTGCTTGGTCACCCTACCAAGTACTGACCGCGACCGCGGAGATGCTTAAAAATAATGACCATATCTGGACGTTGCTGTGCTGACTGTTCCAGCTTATTGCTGGTATGAGGTGAATATTTAAAACGAAGTTCGTTTTCGGCAAGGAAAATATAGTGCTGAGAGCGACTTTATAATGTCTCTTAAAAGAGGGATCATATTTTAATCAGCTATCTGCATTAAGGATCGTCGTTCATAACGGTTTTCTTGAAGATTTTCATCGTAGCTGGGAATCTGCTGAATGGAGACATTATCCATATATTGTACAAGCTTTGGTAGAATTTTTTCGAAAGTTTAGCGATTAAAATCTATATTTCAGCGCATATATTGTATTTCTCTAACATACCAAATATCTGAATTTAGTCTGTTTTTAAACTCCCAATAATAGCAATTTTTTGCATAAATCTTGGAATTATAAAACTAATTTGTATTGAATTTGTTGTATGAGATGTTAACATTTTCAGAATATTTTCAATGCTAAATTCAAATGTGAAGATAGGAAATTCCTATCACATACCAAAAATGTATGAAAGGTTTTTATATTATGCAATATATCACCTGGTTACTTATTTTATAAAAGTATTAAAACCCTCTAAACATTATTTAAACCATTTTCAATGCATTCGTAGCGTAAAAAAACAAAAGTCCAAAACAGAGAAAAAGCAAACACTACATTAATTCACCACTTTTGGATATGTAATCTACTGCCTATTCGAATCCACGAAATTTTTTTTAAATACTAGGGGGCTCCGCCCCCTGCTCGCTTACGCTCGCCAACCCCCGGGGACTGCTGCGCAATCCCATTTGGTTTGCTTCGCAAACCAACACTCCTTTCACAGATGTCATTTGGTTTGCTTCGCAAACCAACATTCCTTTCACAGAGTGAAACTATCTGAATAATTCGTATTATGCTGATTTCACTTTCCGGTATATGACGTCACAGCGAGGGCTTCGCGCCCTGCTCGCTTACGCTCGCCGACCCCGGGGATTGCTACGCAATCCCGTTTGGTTTGCTTTCTCAAACCAATACTTCTTTCGCAATTGATTTCACTTTTTTTTGCTTTAACACTTAATGCATCCTAAACTAATAGCCGCATCAGTAAAAAATCTTCTGTATCTTGTTCCCTGTACAATTTTAAGTAAACAGTGTTAATATCAAAACTTTACGATTGTACTTTGTCGGTAAACTGTCTTGAGAACAGAGGGAAAAAAGCGAGCCTTTTTCCTCGCCAAATAAAAAAAAATCGTTTTTATGGCAATTGTTGCTACGATAAATTTGATAACTGGCAAACCCGATAGTAGAAAATGCAACCCACTGCTGTTTGCGGAACCAGCTATGCGAACTGAAAAATACGAAATTTGTGTCACCAACTTTTGATTGCATCGAATTTATTTATGAACCAATTTTAAAAATAATTGTACCGTAAGAAAGCGTACATTGTGAGGTATACTGCAATATTTTTAAAATTAAAAACTAACAGTAATACTATATAGATATGACCATTTTAGTTTTGTATCGGAAGTTACGATCTGAAAGTTCCGAAAATTGTATGACCTACTTTTAATTGCATCGATTTTGTTTATTAACCAATTTGAAAAATAATTGTACCATAAGAAAGAGTGTAATGTAGTGTATTCAGTGATGTTCTCAAATTTAAAAAATAATGGTTTTTGCCGTAGACATAACGGTTTTAACAAAAAGGAGCGAAAATATCCGAAGATTCCGAATTTTGTATCACGAACTTTTGATCGCATCCAATTTAATTATTAACCGATTTCAAAAATAATAGTACCGTAAGAAAGAGTATATTCTGAGGTATACTGCGATATTTTAAAAATTAAAAACTAATAGTAATTAGATATAGATACGGCAGTTTTAAAAAAAAGTAACAAAAATGTCCCGATTTTTCCCGAATTTCAAAAAAATATTATCAAGAACCACATTTAAATTTCAAAAAAAAACTCGACGAGCTGCAAAAATTTACGTTGAGAGGTACTCTTAAAAAAAAACTCACGACTAAAGACTGAAATTTTGAATGTGTTTTGCTCACTCGCGGAAGAAATTTCACTTCTTCAACTTTAACACTTAATAAAACCTAAACTAATAGCCGCATCGGAAAAAAATCTTGATAATTATCCAGGGAATACGATGAAGAACAAAGCATGTTAATTTCATATTTTTCCGATCAGTACTTTCTCGGGAAACCGTCTAAGAATGGAGCTAAACAACAAAAATTTCAATTCTGCGGCGGCGGCGGTAACTTTTTTTTAATATAGAGAGAAAAAATAATATGGTTGCTTATTCTAACACCAGATGGCGTCACCAGTTATTCACCATCATGGCAACCAGTCGAAATACTGCAAGTTTCCTGCAAAAATTTTGTCCGAAATTCATGCAGGAAACCTGCAGGTTTTTTCTTTATGAAGTTTTTTTGCTGATTTTTTTTCCTGGGATAGAGAATATATAATATAATTCAAAGACATAAATACTTATCTGAAAATTAAAAGAGGTTATATTATTTCAATATAAGTTTTATTGTATCCTTTAAGTTGATGTTTCTTAAATTCTGCAATTTTGAGTTGAGTCACTTTTCTTACCGGGTTGCGATGTGATTACTGGTCTGAGATAGCTTAGGTACACGAGTATTTTGTTTTCAAGTCATTGGCTATTTCCGAGCAATTACGTGAAAAAGTTTACGTTTTACGTCTCGGAATTTATGCATAACGTTTTCTGCGTTCTGATTCCATGTGTCCTCTGTCTAGGATAATACTTAGGTATTTAGCTTCCTGAGCCAATGGGATTTCGATATTATTAATTTTTAGCTTGCTGGGTGAAAAATATTAACCGGAATCGGATTAGGCTTTATTCTGATTGGCCGTCGGCATGGCGACAGAGACAAAAGTTGAACTTCCTCCAAGACTTGAAAGCGCAGCGACAGAGACAAAGCGAGAGAAACAAAATATTTTTGTTATTCACATGCGCAATAGCTAAGAGACATGTGTTTTGTCGCTGTTGGTGTGAAGCCACCATAAGTGGGCAAGTGTCTGAATCTAGTTGAGCGAGGCTTTATAGAATACCCTTTTTGGAGAAGTGTTGAAGGGTTCCTGGCCTTCTTAATGTGCTCAGAAACGTTTTCCCTTTCTCTCCGCAGATTTGAGAGGTTTTGTTTTCCCCCTTTGCTATTTTCTCGGGAAGAAGCTACCTTATTTGGTACTTTTATTGGGGTGTTTTGAACACTCTATCCGGTTGGACTCTACTTCTACACTGGGTTCACCGACTCGTTAAGGACTTTTTCGTGGGGTTGTATGCTCATTGCATATAAATCGTGATGGGGTTAAGTATGAAGCGTAGACGTAATCGGACATAGGTCACTTTCACATTTGCAGATAGCTATGTACCATCGCACAATTACAATCATCGTACAACACAGCAATTTAAGTCCAGCCATTCTGTTATAGTCTGATGATGAAAAGGTGCTTTGATTTTATACCAGCAACCTCCGAAAGTACTGTAACTTAGAGTTGTGCAAACTCTTCTCTTCTTCGTCTACAAACAAGTTGATAGTTGACTAGAAACGCGTACTCACGAATGACTCAAACTGTGTGCAAAATCACTTGTGGGTTAAGTGATCCACGGAATAAAATGATACACCGTCTGTGATTGGCTACTACCGTCTCTTCACCGATCACGTGGCATTGTTTGCATTTCTTACGACGCCCGAACCTGCATTCATACTGATCAAGCACGTACTACGCCCGGAAGAACTGATTCTAAATTGTGATTTTAATTGAACGCATACGCCATTTTAATTTGAATTTGGAAAAAGAAATGCAAAGTTATTTTATTTCAAATTGAATTTTTATGGAAACTTATGGAAACTTTGCAAGGAATAATTGTACGCAATGCCTTCACAAATTAAAGTAATCCGACTATCTTTGTACTTGTCAGTACGGGTGTGTGTTGGTGGTGTAAAGTGAAATAACACTTGCATAGTCAATTTTCTTTCTTTTTCGTAATAAATCAACAAAATAATTTTTATTCCACGAGGAATTTGTATCTGCCATGGTCATATTCTACCGTTCGCTCTCTCATTCGGTTATACTCTGGCAAACCAGAATATAGTTCGAACCAGAACAACTCTGGGCATATATATTTTATAGAAAACTAGCAAAATACCCGACCTTACTCGGTTTGAATTCGTTTACTCTAGATTGAAGAGATAATCAAAATATATAATGACTTACGTTTTTTGTAGAGTAAAAATTTATTTTAACACCTTTCGCCATCTTTATATTTTCTACAACTTACTTTGGACACAAATCCTATACATGCATATCCATTCATGTAATACATTTCACATACATCGCACAATTGCTGTATGACAAAGCTCAAAAAGACGAAAGGTGATACTAAGGTTACTACTATAAAAGACGATTTATAGGAAGATTTGGAATTCCCTTTCTTAAGTTGTTTTCATGTGCAACTCAATTAATTAAAATTACGATTTACGGCGAGTGCTCTCGCACTCATAGTCAACAAAACAATATTTTTTTACCCGTGGCACTCTTGCATCCGGTATGCGACATTGTGAAATTTTGCAATCTTCTCCTGTCATTACTACAACGAATTTTTTAATGTTGGAAAAAGTTCTAGTTTGGATTTTTAAACATTATTATTATTTCAATAACGACATTATTCTTTAAATAACGGCATTATTCCTTAAATAACGGCATTATTCTTTAAATAACGGCATTATTCTTTAAATAACGGCATTATTCTTTAAAAAACGGCATAACTACACTTAAAATTTACTGAAAATTTATACTGACTTACCTAACATTTTCAAGTCTAATACTTTGTGGTGCTGTTGGGTGTGATGAGAAGGAAAACACATTTATTAAAATAATAAATATTTAAAACAGGAAACAGCGAAGTAAAACAAAATAAAAGATGTCGTAAAAAATTGTTCCAAAGATATTAATTTGTGATTCAATTTTATCTCTTGATCTCGCACAGTTGCCACAACTTACAACTAAAAGTGTACAAAATTTAGAAATGTGAAATTAATTCAGAGCGAAAGAACCAGAAAAAATATCACTGCTCGCGCGATCGTGTTCATTCTCGTTTCATTGAAAAATATCGTCTGTCCCAAATTTTCGGAAATCGTTTTCATTGCGCAAAGAATAAAAATAAGACTCGAAATAAATGACGTATCAGAAATGAAATTCAATAAAAAAAATAATTTTTTGAAGAATAATTACTTTTTCAGCAGTACTGGTAAAGCAATCGAATTAATCGTAATATTCAATAGACATTCCAATTTTTCCAAAACTACCAAATTATGGTTGATTTAAGTATACTTACTCAGGTGTTTTAGCATGAAACTCGTTTAAATATAACAATAAAGAAATGTTTAATATTGCATTCACTAAATTATTAGATAATGTATAAAATAAAATACAATGCAATCAAATATCTGGAATACAATTCATGTGATGCGTACACAAACACACAAACACAAAATCGAGCATAGAACAGAAAGACGGATAGACAGACTTTCGTAACCAATGCCACTCACTAAATCAAGATAAGTACTCACTGTATGCAAATTTCCATGAAAATATCTTAAACCGCGTGGACGTGTATAGGGCACAACATACAGACAGACAGACAGACAGACAGACAGACAGACAGACACCAAACGAGAAAAAGGCGGATTCGGCATCAGAAGGGTCCAAAACGGATAGAAAACTTGAAATGCGTCGAAAATATTGAATGTACAAACAAACACTCCATTCTTATTTATATAGATGTAATCACGTTCTTGTTCCGACTGATATAAGAACAGTTGAATGCGTGTCGTCGCTAGAATACTGTAATTGAGCACATAATGAAGTGTGTCGTCCATTTTTTTACAGTATATCTCGCTTCCTTCACAAAAAGATAGTACTGCACATGCGTAACTCTCAACCAAAAGCTAATTCGCCGATTGCGGAGGATCAAAATGTAACACCGAAACGGCAATTTAAACCTCGGATCAGGTAATGTGAATACGGTTTTTTCAGTAACCCGTGGTTTATCGTTGATACACGACTTAATTCGGCCGTAAGTAATTCCCCCCCCATAAGATTATGTATTTTCTTTTGATTATACAACAAATACGTTATTTCTCATATTGCATCAGTTAGTTCATGAGGTCTCTTCCAAATCTACACTAATGGACAATTAAAAACTTTACACAATACAATTAAAAACTTTATATTTAATGGACTGCTTAGATTGCTTCCAGAGGAAAAGAAGTAATCATAACATTTTCTCTAGAAGGTTAAACGAAAGTAAGATTTATCATGGTCTTGAGTCTCATTTTCGTAAAGATCGGTAAGTATAATTTTTCAAGTTCCAGGAGAATAGGCTTACAATTATAGAATTTCCCAAAGCGCCACTTTACTCTCCAATTACTTAACATATGAAAAATGGCTCAAATAGTTACAAACTTCCAAAACATACATGATTGATCACCATAAGTGCCATACACAGCAGCCAAATAAATCATTGCAGGTTTTCAATACAAATTTTAATATGAGTTTCTAAGATGCGTTTGGGCTCAAATTCGAATCTAATGACGTCTCAAAGATCAATGGTAGATTCACTAATTGCATAATGAATATTCAGAAGTGTCCAATGTTGTTGTGACAGCTGCATTCTCACGCTATAGTTCACTGAATGGAGCAATGAATTTTGGAGTTATCAATTCGGAAATATTTTGATTTAATTTAATTGATATTGGAACTATATGCCCTGTGCTGTGCTTGCATGTCTTTAAGGCTTTCGAGATTGTATTTCCTCCAAGTTCTGACATCAAATATCTGAAGTTAGGAATTAGGCTAACAGTTTATCTCCACCATTTAGATCATATTTCCATTCATCGGCTCATTGTGCATTCCCAATAATCCTAAATTAATTAATTAGATTAAATTTAACTACTTATATATATAAAAAAATAATATATATATATATATATATATATATATATATATATATATATATATATATATATATATATATATATATATATATATATATTTATATATAAATCGATTGTCTTGGGAATATATGTAAATATTCGCTGTATTTCTTAAAGCCAACAATTAAGACCAAAGTTATGTCTAATCCTTGATTATACACACACGTCTCCTCAATTCATCGAATTAGAAGCATTGAATCAAAGGAAGCGTTGTTTGTTTCATAATTTTTAACTTGATATTATCCACTATATTTAAAAATATTTCATCCGAATTAGAACTTTATTCGTTGTTGGCATCGTACCAATTAAACTAAACCTGTTTTCATTACAAATTACTTGTATCGTACTATTTTCACACACATCCGCCATATTTTCTAATTTTAATATTGCAAGTAAATGATAGCGTTTAAAGTTTTTAAGAGTCATTTAAAAATAATATTATTTTGTGCTTATCGTAAGTACTGATTTGAGTAATTAAATAAATGCTGCAACTTGGTATAAAAAGGGCTAGGATCCAAATTTCGTGAGCATGAGTTATGTCCACTAATTGCTTCAAACAAGTGAAAGCTATACTAGAAAGAGTACCAATGTTCCCCTGTCAATACATTCTAAGTCAGAGCTTTTGTAAATCAACGGTTCGCAGATTTTAAAAGGGCCAATGTAAGCACTGAATTTCAACTCCGCAGATGGTTTAACGAGATATATCATCCACAAATATCTGAAAAGTTTTGCAACTGGCGAGGTATCTCTTGCTGATTTTTTATGATGACGATATAAAGATCTGGCTAGTTTTATTCTAATGACGAGATATCTCGTCCATCACGATCTAATCAGTTTTGCTACTGACGAGATGCCTGAAAGAGACAACAACCAGGAGGGTTAGACAACTCCGATATGTCTGCTGTTTAAAGAAGAGGAAACGGCAAATGTCCGGATATGTCCCTCAACTCGCCGAGAATATACCGTTACCAACCGAGTACGTCGCAGAACAAAGTCTTTGCACATCAATTTTACTTATTTTTATCAAAATTTTGGCCGATTTTTTATCTGCAGTGAAAAACACTCTCCTTACCACACCTTTTTTTTCTTTTCTAGCTACGGTACAATCTCCCTACACCGCTCAAATAACCACAAACACTTTATAAATAACACATCTTCTATGTCAATGACAAAATATTTAACTTGAAAAGTGGTCGACAGAATTGCAAATTCTGAAAGCATGCCTTGGTTTTAAATAAAGTAAGTTATTAATTTTGATGTTTTATTATAAATATGTAATGCATATTTAGCCAATAATTGCGTTTCACGTCTGTTTTTGATTTGACTGCCGTTTTCAAAATTCGGACAAAATTCCTACATAACAATTGTAATTGTTTGGAGTTGTGTACACTGAATATATTTCTGCACCTGGGATTACCACCACGCTAAGGAATCCATCTGCATTTTGATGATTTTCCCTTAATTGCATTATTGAGTCACTATTTCATGTTTTATGCAATGACAAAGCCACGAATTATTTTGATTCGTAGTTGATATACTGACTTTCATGAGAAAATATAACTTTTGAGTCGTCATTAAATTTTTCCTGATGCATCCAAACTTTGAACGCGTTTTTGCAGAAATTTCCATTTTGTAGAGTTGTGCCTTTGACGTGTAGTAACTATTCATAAATAAAGGTGTTTTAGAGAGAGGTAAGGTGATGGGTAGTGCTCGTGCATGCAACAGTTGTAATAATAAAATTAGTTTGGATCAGAGGCAAGATTCCCCTCGGGGCACATCTTTCTTAGGTATGTACGGGCTTTACGAACCTGAAGTACTCTAATGATCTATTCTTGGATGGATCGTAGTTTATGAGACCGGATATATCACCAAATATGGTAACCTCCATGGTTGGTTATAAATTTGCGGCAACCCATGCCAGGAAAATTCTGGAGCTTGTGGTTGCTTCGTTCGTTAGATTACTTTTGCGTTGGTTCTGGTGCTTGTGGTTGCTTTGTTCGCTTTTTTGTATGGGAACATGTATTCTTTCGTTGATTCTTTCCAAGTTAGTTGTACTTTTTTTTGTGTTAGTAGGCTTCATAGTATTTTTTATTTAATTTCATTATTTAATTATCGTTTGTGGTTATAGATTTATTTACAGCTCACTTACCCTTGATACCCTTGTCAGCAAGTAATTGCTCAAGTTTACCCTCAACAATCGTAAGAGGGTAAGTTTAATTTTTCTTTAGTTTTTGATGTTTATTTGGGCACCTACCCAGTCGGGTGGTTTATATGCCTAGAAGGCGTCAGTGAAGTGTCTCTTCGACCCCGAAGGGGTGGCGAGGCAGCTGGCAGGTATGGTCCTTGCGTTATACACTGTGATTTATCTACGAGAAAGAAAAACACATTTTAGAGACAAAATATTTTTTTAAGTTTAGGTCCCCCATGTTCCCATACGATAAGTATGCATGATCCGGAGAAATGTGCACCGTATTTGAAAAGATAAACGAAAAATATATTGAAAGAAAAAAACAGGAATCAGAGCACACAAATCAGGGGACTCGGCGCCCAAAAAGCTATTTTCTCGTATGTATAAAATTTGATGAAATTGTGAGTCTTAATTTACTTTTATAAGTGTAACTTAATGTTTCAAGCAAGAAAAATGTCAACATTTTATCCCAATGTTTTTAATTAAAAAAATATTTAAATTTTTTAAAAATATTTTAAAATGTTACTCCTTTTTTAAAATTTGATATTTTGGTTTCCAATTTTTTAAGCAAACTTGTCAAATGTTCTTCTATACGTTTAAGGATGGAATTTTGGATATCTTGAATTGCTTTTTCTTAAAAAATTCATGACTAAAAAACTAAGAAAAATCTTGAAAATTTAAGATCTTCCAAATTAAAATTGCAATAAAATTTTTTTTTTTAATTTATTCAAAATTCCATCCTTAGTTCTATTAAATATACATTTAAAAGCCAGACAAAAAAATTCTAGATGAATTGAATAGTATTTGAAAAAGTCTTAGCATTTTTACCTTGGCATAGTATGCAAAAAGTTGAAACTGAGAAAAAGCAATTTAAAGTTTTTATACAAGTAAAAAAATTATCAAATACACATAAAAAGTTTCATTATTTTTTTTGCAGATTACCACAACACATATGTGTCCTTTAGTACCTTTTAAAACAAAATTTAAAAATATTTTGTCTTTAAATAGTCAAAAGTAAAAATGTCACTTTCATTGAAAAAAGTAAAAAAATATGTACAAGAAAAAAAATGTCCTTAAAAAACTACAAATTTGTCATTTTAGATGCAAATACATGTTAATGGACAAACATGTAAAATGTATTAACATGTTAAAAAGAAATATCAATATAAATAATAAAATAAATATACCAATACTTACCAAAATATAAATAATTATAGCACATACAAATTTCAGAAACCACCTGCTTTATAGGTAACTCCTTCCTTCTTGTATATTTGTTCTTGCTTTTTTTATTACAAATTTAACCAGCTTCCTTGCGTGCTGAAGTTTGGAAGATCTTTGTCTAACTTGAAAATTAATTTTTCTTCTTTTCAGTAATGTCTCTATTTTCCGACTTATGCTACCGCATTACATGCCCAAATCTACTATTTACCCTGGTTTTCTATCTACTATTACTAAATATCTACTAAATCTACTATTTATCCTACAACATGCCCCTGGTTTCCTACAACATAAAGTGATGCCTTTGGCTTTGCATTTGGAAACTACCTCTCTCAGAGCAGTTCCCAGACGCTTACTTACGGGATTCACACATTATTCGCATTTCACACAGATGAAGCAGTCATAAGAGTTTGCAACCTTTGATTTGGGGTTGGCTCGATCAGCTGATCTGTAGCTGTCAACTCTGGTTGACTCTGGATATCAAGTTCATGACACCTACGTTTACCGCTCATACGTGCAGCATGCGTCGATTTCCTCTTGACACGACGCATTTCAAATGATAATATCAAGTATATGCTTTAAACAAATTAAAAACTATCAAAAATAGTAGAAACTATCAAAAATTTAGTCTTGAGACAGACTGTTTGGTATGAATGAAATAAACTTGTAACAATGAGCAAAAGAACAATTCAAAATAAATACGTTCAAATAATAAACAGTTATAGTTAAATATAGTCTTTAGTTATTTTATTAAGCATTTATTTAAAGGCTTGGAATATAATTCTGAAGTCTGCAGAGATTGACGAATTCTGGGTCAAGTGAGAGGTAGAAATGAACCAAATCTGCAAATAGTTGAGCTAGTAAAACCGAAAAATAGCTATCTTATAATTCTCGTACAGGTTTGAAACTTTGCATAAACATTATTGAGTATATAAAGTACAATTTGGAGTTAAAATCCCAAAATCGATATTTTGAACGATTTTGGGTGCCAAGTCCCCTTTAGAGACAAGATATTTATTTAAGTTTAGGTCCCCCATGTTTCCATACGATAAGTATGCATGATCCGGAGAAATGTGCACCGTATTTAAAAAGATAAACGAGAAATATATTGGAAAAAAAAAAAAAACAGGAATCAGAGCACACAAATCAATGGGAAAAGGCAAAAAAATTCCTCATTTTCAATTCCATATATGGGGTTCACCGTGTGGATTTTGCTTACACTAGATTTGACCACGATCTTGATTTGTCGAGAAAAATTACTCGGCGACAAACGCGTCTCGTATACTACATCTTTATTCTTTTCCAATGGGCTTCACCGCCTATGGTAAACATGGGATCGTGACCCCAGGATGCCCAAGCGATACTTTTCACTGTTCTGAATCCTTTCTTTTTACAGTTACTTAACATTGTGTGTTTGGCCAATTGAGACCGTTGCACTATAAAACCACCAAAACAACCATCCGAAGGCAAGTCTTGCATGATTAATTCTCCCAACTCTGCAGTGATACGAAGACCAGATTATCACTAATACAGTTCTCGAAGGTCATAAGTCGAAAGAATGCACTGAAAAATCGCAACGCCGAAGAAATATTTCAAGTACGTTACCCTTTACGGTGCCCCTTACTGGTGATGGCATCGACAAGGTATGTCGTATTTAGCGAAATTAACCAGATCTGTGCTGACGAGGTATCGTGTCATTAGAAAAGTTATCCGATCTTGATGGATCAAAAAACAATCGTCGAAATTACTTGGTGGGTTATATTGGACTGATGCAAAAGTTCATCCCGTTTTTGTGTTATCTACTTCACACGTGTCGTTTTGATTTTTTTTTAACGACGAAATTTCAGCGAGTACTTGTTGAAAAATATAGTGCTATTGGGTTGCGTTTTTAAAATTCTGTTAAGCATTAAAAATGACAGAATATAGGGAGCATTTTCGACAAATGATGCTTTTTTATTTCCGAAATGGCAAGAATACTTCGCACACGAAAAAGAAGATGTGTTTTGTGTAGGGCCGTTGATGATTCCATTTGCCGTAAGTGGTTTAGAAAGTTTCGTTCCCTGGATCAGTTCTTTGGACAGAAACTTCAGAACTTCTACGAGTGCGGGATGATGCGTCTACCGGATAAATTAAGAAAAGTTGTCGTACAGAAGAGCACACACTGTATTGATTAAATGTAATTTTTAGTCAATACAATAATGTTTCTTCTATTTTTGTCAAAAAAACCTAAACTAATATATTAAATCTGTTTATTTAAATACAATTTGTTACGTTATCACATACGTTTCCGTTTACCCTCAATAAAGTAAAAGTGATAACTGAAAAACGAGATGTGCTCCTCTCTATAACAATGGTCTGCCTCTTCGACAGACATAAACATGAGAAATACATACGAAATTGATAACGCAACAAAGGAGCATACCAGATGCCACATAACCTGCTTTCCGGCTCATGAAACTCATTACGGAAAACGACAGTATAAAAGGTATCACTTGAGACCCTATTTATCTGTGGCGCAAATGCATCGGCTATTCGTTGAGCTATGAAAAGCGAACTAGACTTCTGTTTCGTCTTCAGCATCCAGCATAGCAGAGCTGCACCTATACAGTGATTACTTACTATCTAGAAAGCCAAATCTGTATTGAAAATGCCTCAACGTGATTCTTTCAATTTCACAATTCTTTTAACCTCAAGACACGTACCTGAACAGGAAGAACAATGAGATTGGAGATTTACCAGTTGGGTCAAAAAGGAAGAAAAGGAAATTTACTCTAGATGAATATGAGTTCTATTACAAAAATTTTAACCAGTGAGTTAGCTTGAGACGCTGTTTTTTTTTGTAATAGTTGTGTCAACAAAATCAAATAATGCAATCACTCAATAGCCCTTATTAATTAATTGAAAAAGTCTGCGATTCATCAGTGACTAACAAGCAATTTTATTCTAAATTAATTTCGTTAAGAACTGCAAAAAGCGATACGATCCATTATGGATCAGAAGAATGTTTTGAAGTTGAAGGCAACGTCAGCTATGCATGTTTTTTATGTAATTAATTTATTATGTGTAGTATTGCCCTTGTTTCTCTAATTTAAGTAGTTTATTCAAGATTTCTCTAAGTTTATACTGCTTCCATACGTGTAATTTATGTCAAATGAATGATTTCGTTGTGAAGCAAAAGACCACATAAGATCTCTTTAAAGGGCCAATATCTGTTTTGCTATCTACAATCCTTAAAAGTTAAATATTTTTTATTGTCGAAAAGAAATTATTTTAAAACTATTTTTACATTTGGTTTAAGTTAATTCAGTTAAAATTAAGTTATACATTTTTTGTTATACTTTTAATAGCTTCTAAATTCAATACTCATAATTGCAGAGTAAAAATTAATCTTCGTTAAAAAGCAACATTCATAAAATATTATAAGTGACTTATAATTTAATCAAAGAAGAACTAATATGGAAGCATCGTACAACATAATAATATTTACAGTTTAAAAAATGAATTGCTTTTATGGACGTTTAACATAAAAACAAAAGTTTGAAAAAACAATTTCATTTCTACATGACTGCATCAATTTGAATGTCATTTTTCTGTTACCTATTATAAATCATAGCATTTAATGCAATACTGGAGCACCAAGTTTGCCAAAGTCAAGCATTTAATAATCAACAATGTTTAGATACCCAGTAATGAGTTTATCGTGTAGAACTGAACCATGAGGAATATCGATTCTACCTTCGTCGCTGGCTATGATCGCCACATTTCCTCTGAGAGTGACATTCCTACCAAACGCCACATCACCACATACTATCAAGTTCTGAAGATCCAAACAGTCTGGCATCTTCTCGAATCTCTTATCTAAGTCTCTGTAAGATGTAAAATGTCCCTCCGAAAGTCTTACACGCGGAGCAGACGGGAGAGATCGGAGAGGGTTTATGAAAATTCTGCCATTATCGAACTCGTAAACGTTGCTCCTCAAAAGGAAAAGGTCTGTGGTATTTTTGACTGGTAAGAAACGACTCCTTGGTACTACCACACCAATTGCATTTGAGAACGACTCAATAGCAGCTCCCATAGCTGTTTCTAACTGTATGACGTCTAAAGTGCCGGTGTCCAGGTCTTCACGCTTCTTGTTTTCGATTATTCCCAAGGACAGTTTATTTTCATCCGTCACCTGGCGAATCGATCTCAGTTTCATCCACAAGTTATTCGTGTTGAACATTTCAAACTTCCCATCGTTTTTAAATTCATTAATGTGATCTGCTGGGACTTGGGCGTATTCAAGCAGTTTCAGCCGACCATTACAGTGAATGAGTGTGCCTCCTTTTATATCAGCAGTAGTCTTCTCCGTCACTTCCATTAAAAAGTCAATGGGTGAACTGCAATTTTGATTCACCAAGGTATTCAAGATGGCCAAATCCACCGTGGCAGCTACGTTGTCGATGTTGGAGACAAAGCAGAACTCTTTCCCGGCCTCCAGAAACGTTTCCAATAGCCCCGAAGCGCAGAATGCTTTGTAAAAGTTGCCATGTCCTGGCGGGTACCATAGACGTTTATCAGCGTCATCAAATGCTGTGGGAAGAGGAGTGAAGTTGTTGGAATTAATACGCGGGTACCTATCCTGCATGAATTGGTGGATATTTATTGGAAGTCCGCTGTATTTCTTAATGGCTTCGCGAGTACTTTTCTCTGTATTAAACGAGTTCATGAGCACCAACGGTACATCTGCCTCGTAGTCGGTGTTGAGATTTACTATCTGCAGCACAGTCAGGTCCAAGAAGGTTAGTTCATTGCGAACTGGAATCAAGCATTTCGGTCCAATGCATCGTATGGTAGTACCCATACCACCGTTCAGCTTCACTACTATTAGTTTATTGAGCAAGCCTCGGACTTGGTTGTCTTCAGGGTGAATGAAATGATCGTAGGACATCAAGGTTTTGCGAGGTAGATCTTCTATCGCACTCCACTGAATACTCGATTCGCTTTTGTTTATGTATTGTCTGAAGAGATCCATAAAGCCCGCTAATTCCTCCTGATATTTGCGCCTTTCAGTGTCAGGACAGCCTTGCAGCAGCTTTTCGAGGTCGGTCAGCATTTTAAGTTCTGCTTCTTGTCTGGAGAGAGTTTGAAGCAAGTCCGCGGAAGCTCGTCGATTTGGCTGATACATGCTTCCTGTTCTAGGAAAAAAATATATATTGATCAAATATATAGATTTTAATTTAGATTACTCAATCTATCATTTTTCAAAACATGAGGTTTTAGAAAAATGGGTAAAATAATAGCTGGTACACTCTACGTTTATGAGTGATGGCAACGGCTTGGCCGTTTTTTGGCACACTTCTAGTAGCGAGTTACGATAAATTAAGGCAACCCATCTTTCGTTACGGTTGCTGTGGTTTTCATGGCAACCTCGGCAAACGGAAACTTTTAATTTGCATTTTGAATATTCTAGAAAGTTCTTCCGAAATCCGTTAGAATCGTTTGATTTCATTGATTCGTTTAAAATTTTTTCTTTCCTCCCATTGGTTATTTTGTTTTTTAAATATCCTTTGATAGCATTGGTCTTTTCAAATCGTTTTCTGTGGTACCATTAGTCCATTTATTTGTATTTTGACAGTTGTGGAATTATTATTTTATTATAATAGTTTTCACTAAAGGAATCAGTGTTTTGTGCTTTGACCATTTTCGTTTTCATTATTTTTTCACGAAAGAATTCTGACGTTATCAGGTTGTATTATTTCTTGCTTTTTTTTCTTTTGTAAATCTTTTTCTTTTTTAACATGCCCACTGTATTTAGTGTAATTGATAAGTTTCAGGGTATTCTTACCCAACATTCGTTGCTTAGTTTCTCTGTTGGTTCACAAATCTGTTTTGATATGTGCTTAAGCTTACTACGTTTTGTGAAAGTTTTTAAAATATACTTTTCAAAACGTTTTGAAATGTGTTGTAAAAAGAAAGTGTGTTGTAAAAAGAAAAAAAATTCTGACAGAAAAAGAGTTGGGAAATAATTATTTCCTTGGCGACTTTATATGTGCGCCAAAAATATCGCCAAGGCCGTTGCCATCGCTCATAAACGTAGAGTGTAGCTGTTCTTAATAGCTAACATGCACACAGTTTTACAAAGTCTCAGTTCAGTTTTAATATTTCATGATCTCAACGACTAGCACAACTCCTTCCTCACCTCCGGGAGCTCGTAAAATGGTCCAGGTGTCAGAAACATGACGAGGCGTGTTGGTTCACGTAAGTCAAAAACAAGACTGTCACATAATTATAACATATATGCTGTAACACCGCTAAAGTCAGCTCGGTATTCGAGGTCAACACCACTTACCTTCGGCCTAAAACCCCGAAACATGTCTACCATGGTGGTTAAATGTCGTCCAGAAAGTTTTAAGAGGTGCAAGACGTCCCCTTGGATTGAACTCTCTCCCTGTGAAATTTGTCCGACACCGAAAGAGACCTGTCGCAAAGCTCGAGCTGAGCTGAGGTGTTTTTTGTGGGGTTTGTTGGAGGTCACAGAATTTGAGTAGATCCTATTTATGCCTGAAAGCGGCACGACTTAGAGATGTAAATCTCTGATTCATTTACTCTAACATATCGTATTGTGAAATAAGCATTAGTTTATTGTAATTTAGGCTGTGTCGTTGATTTCATTCGCACAGCACTGGGCCCACTACCTTGCAATGCCTATGTAGAAATTTCACTACAAACATTGCAAGTTTAATCCAGATCAGGTTGTAAAAAGTAAGATGAGTATAGTTAGGAACAAGGCCCTATACATCCCCCGTTTAAAGACAACGTTTAGGGTTCAAGTAAGGTTGACCTGAAGGACATCTACCTCCAACTATATGTGCATGATGAAAAGACTGTCATCCTCCTGTGGTCAGGCAATGTCAGATTTCCATTTACACGACGACCAAATGAAAAACGACACTCATCAATTCCTGTTGAGACTACTAGTTAAAAATTTCCCAAATCCGTGGTGACTTCAGCTAGTCGGAGCGGAGGTTGGAGCTCCTAACTAAGATGCAGACGATTAGTATATCATCCATCTCACTCTATCTACTTCTACAAATGAAACCCGGTCCATTATCCTGGAGGCCCAGTTTGAAGAACAACGAATAAGCAACCGGAGTATTATGAGTTTTAAACGAGGTTTGAAACTAAATCCAGCCATTGTGTACACGACGGCTGGTGCACGCTATGAATGGGATTTAATATCTTGATTTAATAATAAACGTATTCTTCAATTTTCAATCAACATAGGTAAACTGATAATTTGAATTCATCTTAAACAGATGGTGTTATCGAAAAATAATCACAGATGATTTTGTTAAAACACATCGAATGTAAAGTCAACTAAAAGCGTGATATTGTATTGTTATAATCCTAAATGATGCTTTATTCGAAGGAAGGGTATTCAATTTAAGCTTAAGTAATGCGCATCGTTTTTTATTTCGTAAAATTAATACATTTTAGGTGATTTAATATTCATAGAAAAAATTAAGATCAAAATTTATCTGAATAAAGAAAAATAGTTTCTTTAATTTGTCGCTGGAAAGATTGTTTTCTTAATGTTTACCTGAGTATTCTTGATTATTAAAAGTTCAGTGATTATTAGAAATTCAGAGAAATTAGTTCCCTACTTTTTATTTACTTTTAGGTCACAAATGCGAATAAGTGGTATAGCTTTACAGCGTCGATTTCTACTCGCCTTGTTACACCGAGTATCGATGCATTATTTAAATATTAGCAACAAACAAGAATATATGACTTTTGAGGAATGTTGATCCTTTAAAGACACATATGGAGTCATGTAAGGCATCATGAGGATGTATATAACAAAAGAAAACTAGGTAAACTACATGAAATAAATATGAGATCGAGCTAGCAAACTGCCACACTGGCTTTGAGTCTACAGCGAATGGTACTCTAAGCTACTAAACCTGCTACTACAGTTCCAGGTACAGCTACACTCTACGTTTATGAGTGATGACAACGGCTTCGCGATTTTTTTGGCACACTTTTAGTAGCGAGTTACGATAAATTAAGGCAACCCATCTTTCGTTACTGTTGTTGTGGTTTTCATGGCAACCTCGGCAAACGGAAACTTTCAATTTTCTTTTTGAATATTCTTGAAAGTTCTTCCAAAATCCGTTTAAATCGTTTGATTTCATTGATTCGTTTGAAATTTTTTCTTTCCTCCAATTGGTTATTTTGTTTTTTAAATATCCTTTTTTTGCATTGGTCCTTTTAAATCGTTTTCTGTGATAGCATTTGTCCATTTATTTGTATTTCGACAGTTGTGGAATTTTTATTTTGTTATAATAATTTTCTCGACAGGTTTAAGAGTTTTAATTTTTTGACCATTTTCGTTTTCATTATTTTTTTACGAGAGAATTCTGACGTTATCAGGTATTATTTCTTGCTTTTTTTCCTTTGTAAATCTTTTTCTTTTTCAACATGCTCACTGTATTTAGTGTAATTGATAAGTTTCAGGGTATTTTTACCATTCGTAGCTTAGTTTCTCTGCTGGTTCACAAAGGTGTTTTGATATGTGCTAAACTTACTACTTTTTGTGAAAGTTTTTAAAAAATATACTTTTTAAAACGTTCTGAAATGTGCTTAAAAAGTGTGTTGTAAAAAGAAAAAAAATTGTGACAGGAAAAGAGTTAGGAAATAATTATTTCCTTGGCGACTTTAGAAGTGCGCCAAAAAAATCGCCAAGGCTGTTGCCATCGCTCATAAACGTAGAGTGTAGCTGTTCCCAGTTCCATTTTGTTTATCTAAAACTCAATATAATGTTTATATGTCAGACATTTTTTTCAAGCACAAATGTAGGGCTTTTAAATCGAAACATGGAATCTAAATTTGTATTGCACTTCAAATTTCGATTACGATCTTATTAAATAAAAATTTAACATCTTTGTTTCCTTTTTTGGCGACGCACTCATTCGTTATCGCTTTGCTTTAAACTCAATGGCAGATTTAACGTTCACTAGTCTATTTTATACAAAACCAAAGACCGTCGTGTACAAAGGGGAATAGTGACGTTAAATATGTCTGGTCTTCAAATTTCCTCCCGTTGGGGTGGTGTGAGAGCTACACTGGCACAAAGTTAGCCCAGCACCGTAGAATTTCGACATATTACAGACAATGTGCAAAAGCACTCCGTTAGAAGGTCATGTCAGGTACGGAGATCCTGTGTCTATCAGATGTTATATTTATCTTCAGGAAGTTTCTTCTAGTTTTAAAAACATAGGACAAAATATTTGTTAAGCGTTTTTGTAACTCGACTTTTAATGCATGTCTACGAGTACTGTTCCGATTTTCAAGACGTATTCACGTAAAATATTATCTAGTGATAAACCAAGTAATATTCACGTATGAATTTTGATGTTTGCTCTAATTAAAGAGAGGTATTTTAATTAACGTCGCACTGGAGCAAAATTCCATGAGCTCTTTGGAACGGTCCGGTATCAAACCCAAAAGGAAAAATCCAAGCATAAAACCACGTCATTTTGAACCACAGTCAGATAACGAGGTCACACCTGAGGTGATACTCGCCTTTTCAAACTCCCAAACCACGCCAACACGAGGAAATTTGAGGCCACGTGCACAAGCTATCTTTGCATATGACGGTCTTCGGTTGCATTGGAACTCGCAACCCTCAGGTTGGTGATCCGTTCCTCTTCCGACATGGCTGCCATCGCCCGGAAATTGTTTCAGGAATAAGACAGAGCTCAAAAGTAATTTAAAATAAATTATTAATTTTAGTTTCGGTAAAGTGCCGACCAACCGGTCTAGTGGTCAAGGTGTTGGCTTCTGGATCGGAAGGTTCCAGGTTCGAATCCGGGGTTAAGCTTTGGTTTCCTAAGAAAGTGGAGCCGTTATCTAACAGCCGTGATACGTCATGATGCCGCGGGCGTAACTAGACGGCCGACTAAACAAAAATCCTGAGGTGTCAACTTAGACGGACAGAATACGTTGGAGAATGGGCAACACAGATGGCTGTCGTGGTTTATTTTATTCGAGAAACAAAACAAAGGGGTTTTTTATTCTTTAGTCCAAAGTTTCTAACTTCGGGATCGTTGAAGGTAGAGTGAAAATTTCAACAGATTTCAAATCAGCGTCAATTTCTACGCCAGATCGATATCAAAAACAATTTTATTATTCAATTATTTACCATTTGATTATTTAATTATTTATTAAATAATTAATTATTCGTTTAAAGAAAATCACATTTAAGGTATCGATCTGGTGTCAAATTTTCCGCAGATTTCAAATCCGTTGAAATTTTTATTCTGTGTTTTACGATCCCGATTTTACAAAAACAAATAAATCAATGGCAGTCAAAAATGTTTATTTATTTTTCTCCTCTTCGATCGAATCGTTTGGAGCAGGAAATGAAATCTGGCCGCTACAAGAGAAAAAACGTTCCCCAACTGTTTGAGACCGCTATGACGGCAGTCATGGAAATGGCGGCTCCGATCATTTTCGTTACGCTCACAAACAACGCTCTCTAGGAAACTAACACCATGTGTTAGTATAAACAACGTTTTAGTGACGTCACCCACCGATACATCACAGTCGCTAGAAACACGGCTACGCTTTCTTAGGAAACCGAAGCTTTAGGGCATGGATGTAATTTGTGCTGTCCTTTGTTAGGGACAATGATGGTCCACCCACTGGGTGCCCCTTCACAAGTGACCATCACTTCTGGCCTTGTATAAGGCTAAAATGACCTTGGTCAAATCTGTACTTTGTATTGTATTGTATTTGTATTTGTCTTCGCAATTGTACTGCCTTGCCATTGGAAAAAAAAAATTCGGTGAAGTTATGGATCCAAGAAGGAGAAACGGAGTTAGGCCCGGTGCACACGTCCGGTTTTTAAACCTGCAGCGCCGCTACCACAACCCAAGTGTGGTCTGAGATACATTAGATCCAATGGAGCAGTGCACACATGCGTCCTACGCCGCTGTGGGGGGGGGGACGCCCGTCCAACTTGCGTGCAATTTGTACCGCAGTTCCCCACGGCGCCGCACGGTCGCCGCACATGAGTCTTCGTTCTTTAATTATACAGGTAAGTATATTTAAACTCTATTTATAGAGGTCGGCATTTTAAATTTTAACTATAGAGGTCGGTATTTTAAACTTTAACTATAGAGGACGGAATTTTTAACTTTAATTATGCAGGTAGGTTTTTAAACTTTAATTATACAGGTAGGTATTTTAAACTTTAATTATAGATGTAGGTATCTTTAACTTTAATTATAGAGTGTAGGTATTTAATATTTTAATTTTATAGAGGTAGGTATTTTATATTTTTCTTATAGAAGTAGGTATTTTTAATTTTAATTACAGATGAAGGTATTTTAAACTTTAATTATAGAGGTAGGTTTTTTTCATTAACGTCGCACGGGAGCAACACAACGGGCAATCGGTGACAGTCCGGGATTAAACCCGAAAGGAAATATCCGAGAACAACACCACGTCATTTGGAGCACGATCATATGACGAGGTCACACCTGAGATGGCACCCCACTCTTCGAACCTTCACATAAGAAGTTCATTAGGGGCCACGGAAAATTTAACGTGCTCCAAATTGTATTTGATTGGATTCGAACTCGCAACCCTCCGGTTGCTAATCAGTTACTCTTCCTACCGGGCTACCGCCGTAAAATTGTTAGAGGAAGAACACAGAGCTCAAAAGGTATCTTCAATAAATAATTAACTTTCTACATTTTAGTTTCGGTTAAGTTGTGTCCAAGAAAGAGAAACGAAGTAAGACCATTGGATCACACCTACATTAGACTCTTACATGAATTCCCGAATTGAGAAGAATGCTGAAATCGATCTCTCCCAGTCACCCCATCAGAGCATTGAAATTCAAGCTTCACACCCGAAGTCCATTGAACGTGACAGCATCTGTGCCATCCTTGATTAATAGCGGCCGCGACATCTGGAAAACTCGGATATGAATCATTTGATTCATTAAGACATCCGTAGAAATCCTCCTGCAGAAACTCGCTTCCTTTCGCCAGAAAGTCCAATAATGGGCAAATGCCGGCCAGATCAATGGAGGGGAAAGGGCTCATGAATATTCAGAACTTTAGAGAAGTCAGGTGACAGCCCACGCTTAAGGAGATAAATGCATCTTAGATCACCGAGTACAGTCTTCTTCCAAGTCTTAACGTCTCGAGACCCTTCAAAGAAAGTTGGAGGCTCGCAGTTAACTAGCATTATGTGGAAAGTATAACCTGCTCATGCATATGCATGGCTGCAAAGGACTTGAGGAAAAGTTATAAGGACGTCCATCGATAGCTGGATATGCCATTTATTTTTATTCGGATCTCTTTGCTTGATGGCAGACAGTGACGTAAACGAGAATCGAATTTTATTTGAGTAGATGGGGTTACTGGAAGATTCGTGTCTGGATTTGGGAGCTGGAGGCTTTTGTTGCAGTTCCAGATGTTGTATGTATTGTTCGGATCACGAGATCAGTGTCTAGATCTGTGTAATTTTAGACGTCGGATGTGCGATATAATGTATTCGTAGAATCGCGATTTGGATGTCAGCGTCAGGGATTTAATCAAATTAAGGATATTGTTGATGATTCAAAGAAAATTTATTTATTCGTTACATGGGAGATCGATGTCTAAATTTCAGAAGAAGCCATTTTGCTAACGTTCGTGGTTACTGTACATATCTGCACTGTTGACATCGCTATAATTGGGTTGATCCAAAGCTTCGTCCCGATTTGTTTACAAAAACAGCAGAAAAATTATTTTAATTTGCTTAAGTTTGAATGAGTAAAATATGTGCCGTTCTGTTCGACGACATTTCTCCATATCTCCGGTAACTGCATCATCCCGCGCTCATACAAGTTCTGAGGTTTCTGGCTAAAGAACTCATCCAGGTGACGAAACTTTCCGAGCCACTTACGTCACGTTGAATCCTCAAGGGCACGCTCACACTACACAACACCTAACGTCTTTTACGTCAGCAAAGCATTCTTGTTTTTTCGGAAATAAAAAATCACAATAGGTCGAAAATACTTATTTTCTGACGGTTTGAAAGCTTACTTTTCAAAAACCACAACGCAATAACATAATTTTTTCCCCAAGCACTCGCTGAAATTCCTTCTTTCACAAAACGTCGAAACTTCAGACGTTCGAAGTAGATAACACTTCTGTGTTGTGATGCAATGCTCTCTAGCGCCAAAAAAAGCAAGAACATTTGCATTAACCTAATAGAAAAGCTTGTTTTGTATAATTTACAAATATAATGTTTATTCTAGGGGTTGCAAGTACAATTCCTCACACGGGTTATGAGATCAATGACGTATGAAAAAATTTATTTATTCGTTGTTATTTTGTTGAATGGCGATCCACGTCTATATTGATGAAGATATGGTTTTGTAAACGGTTTGGGGGGGGGATGGTACAACACATATTTTTATTGTGAAAATCTTTATTGGGAATGCTTGGTTTGAGAAATTTACAGATGTAATGTTTGTTTTATTCATGCAATTAATTCTAAGTAACTTACAAGACGATAATTTACACATTTCTCTTACACTACATTACTCACACTTATACCTTTGGTTACATTATTCACATTTACGTAAAGTTATCTTTAAAGTCATAGGAATTGAGTTTCGCAATGCCATTTCAGGTCAAGGTACATCCTTCGTGTAACGTACCAATTGCAAATCAAACCAAAGAGTAACTTATAAATGAATGTTGTAAATTCTTTCTACTATGTAATTCTATTACGTGGTACACACAAAAAAGGCGTAATTGTTATCGCGTGTTGGTAACATTGTACGATTGTTTGTTTAACACGAAGCCTCGCGCCTCAATTGAATTTATAGCATTATCAGATCAAATTTTATTGAAAAATAATGAATTTTAGACGAGCTGTTGTAGCTTATAATAGAAATCAAAGAAGGCGGAGGATCTTTTCAGGGCCATTTGAAAGACGGCCTTTTTCCGAGCCAACAATTACAGTTTAACAAGACGCTTGCACTACAACTTTCAACAACAAACTCAATGAAAAAGTATGGTTCGCTTGAGTGCTGGAGAAATGTACTCACAAACAACATGCTGGGTATTCAATTTCCAAAGCAACGTTCACATTTCGAGTCAAAATTTGCTCAAAGTTTTCATTTGATTTCTGATTCCAGAGGTACTGTATATTTTTTCGGTGCAGTTTCAGTCTACGTTTATAACGGGGCCAAAGGCCTTGGCTCTTTTTTTTTTTGTCGCCCTTCTAAAGTCGCCAAGGAAAGGGTTATTTCAAATGATCCAGTGAAATCAAACTACATTTTAGCGGAATTTGTAAGAATTTTTTAGCATATTTAAAATGAAAATTTAAACTTTCGCTGGTCGAGGTTGCCATAAAAACCGCAATAACCGTAATGCAGATGGGTTACTTTAACCAGCCATATCACGCTACTAGAAGTGCGCAAAAAAACAAAACGCGCCAAGACCGTTGCCACAGCTATAAACGTAGACTGATTTATAATTGAAAAACATAAAAGAAAAAGAAAAAGAACAAATTTATAATTGAAAAATATTCTTTTAGAATATTGTATTTTGTAAACAACCCCTTCTGCTAGGATACATGTCTTCATTGATGCGAGCGAAGCGAGCATATGTTCCAGCTACGCACCAATGAGGATTGCAAAGCAGTCCTCGGGGGTTGGTGAGCGTTAGCGAGCAGGGAGCGTGTACCCTAATTCTTAACTATTTAGTGCTACGAAAGTAGAATATGTGTGGAATAGCATAGCTTAAAAATTGATTTATTTTCCACATTTAGTGTCACAATTGATGAATTGTGGTAAGTAGGTATTTTAAAAAACGTCGCACTGAAGTAATACAGCGAGCTATTCGCAACGGTTTTGGATCGAACCTAAAGGAAAAGACTTAAGGTAACACCCCGTAATTTTGATCCGCAATAGAGCGGGCTATTGGCGAATGGTGTGGAATCCATCCGGAAGGGTCATGTACATGGTGGCTGGTGCACGTGAATCTGCTGTGGTCTCAAATACCCTCACGTTGGCGTGCCGTGGGCGTATGGAGAATAGGGGTGCCAGTTCAGGTGTGACTTCGGCATCTGACCGTGGTTCAAAATGACGAGATCTTCTCGTCTCGTCACCTTTACAATTGATCCCTGAGCTTCGTCAGTAGCCCATAATGTTGCGCCGGTGCGACGTTAATTGACTACCTAACTACCATTCCGAAGGGGACAAAACAAAATACGTGGACAGCACATCACCATTTCGAGCCACCGTCAGATGGCGATGTAAACTCCTGAGCGGGAGAAACTCTCTACAAACATCTACACCACGTCATTGTGAGGACATTTTAGGTATCGACAGATTTAAAGTTTACCAATCCCATCAAAGCGATGGTGCTTCCTTTGATCGAGTTTCGAACTAAATATACGAAACTTCACGAGATTTTCTAATGCAATGTTGATTTTAACGACCAACATATCAATCTATCAAGAGCAATGGAGGCATAAGCCATCAACATACTGAATGGAGAAAAACTCGATTTTCTTGTTCCTTTTTTTATATTTTTATTTACCTACAGTATGTGATTTGAGATACAGAAAATGTATTGATAAGTGTTCAATAACAAGTTATTTTGTAATTTTAGAAGACTTGAACCTGCGTATTTAAAAATATATAAAATGTCATAGTAAAAAGTAATAATAAAATTTTTGAGATTTTGTGGGTTAGGCTATTCTTGCTCTGATAGAGTGTCCACAATGAATAAAAAACCACTTCAAATAAGTAACCAAGTGTGCAAAACAAAACTTTTTAGATAAGAAAGTATCGTGTTGCTTTAAGAAAGATGCAACGCAAAAATAAATTAATTTTTTGTTAAGACAGTTAACGATAAAATAAAGTCCTATTTTACATTTATATTTATAAAATTTGACCGGTAACGGCAAATTAAAACAGATAACTCATACTAAAATTCGGATTATTATTATTTTTAATTTTGGACTTCCAAATACGCAATTAAATCAGTAAATCACATTTGTTTTTAAGTTTCAAATTGAATTACTGTATTGTGTATTCACACAAAGCTGGACTCAATAATCAAGAAACAACATCTATCATTCAAAACAAATACGTGGTTTGCATTTAGAAAACCGATTCTTTGAATAGACAAAATAGTTCCACAGAGAATATTTGAAACTGCATGCCAGTTGGAGTAAAGCGAATTCTAGCTAAAAGTTCGCTCATCTTGGAATAGTCTCAAGATCAGGAAGTATTCGAAGAAGATCTTCTGAAAAGTTGAAAATTCTCATCCAAAGTGACAGAAGGTCCAGGTTGTCTACGTTACGAGTGGAGTTATTTTTACGAAACTTTGCTGGTCTTAAGCGTTGATTTGAAAGCATTGCTTTACTCTCTATATTAAAAAAAGTACCATAGACGCTGCCGCCGCAGGATCGAAAACTCGCGTTTTTCGCTCAATTCTTAGACGGTTTCCTGAGAAAATACGCATTAAAAAATTAAGAAATTAACATGGTTTGTTCAAAATTGTACATGGAACAAGATGAATATGATTTTTTCCCCTATGCGTCTATTAGTTTCGGGTTTAATAAGTGTCAAAGTTGAAAGAGCAAAATTTTTAACGCGTGTGAGCAAAAGGCGTACAATTTTTCAGTTCAAATTTTCAATCTGTTGGCGAGCGGAGGCGAGCAGGGGGCTGAGCCCCCTAGTCTATTAAAGAAACACAGTAAAATTTACCTTTCGTTTTTTGAAAAATTGTTATCGATTGAGTCTACCGAAAACATTTCATTTTGAAATATGCTATTATTTCTAATGTGGCGTGGAATTTGCTTGCAAAAAAAGGATTTCGCTTGAAAAACAAGTTAGCCATGAAATTTTTATCAATATTATTTGCCATTTTCTCAACATCGCATCCCTGGTGCAAGAGAGCTTGTAAAAAATTTATAGATCGAAAAACCGAGATCAATACTACGCTTTAACGTCACCTTTTGTACATGAAATAAATTTAAGGGGAATTCAAGATCAGTTCAAAACTCAAAATCGACTTCTGCAATAGAATTATTTTGCACTATAGTGCGATGCATGTGGAATAGATTAGTCGATTCTATAAAGCAAGCACACGTCAAAGGTGGGAATTATAAAACGTCGAAATGTTCAAAATTATTTTCAGCTCAGTTAAATGATATTGGGTTGATGCAAAAGTTCATCCCGTTTTTTCGACAAAACAAATTGGAGAAAAATTACTTTCCTTAGTAAAAAATACATTTAAACAATATAGTATGTGCTGCTCTGTTCGATGACCTTTCTTCGTCTCTTCAGTAGCTGCATCGTCCCGCGCTCGTACAAGTTCTGAGGTTGCTGGCTAAAGAGATGATCCATTTTAGGGATGCGACATCAATGTCAATGTTTTCAAAACATAGAAGTTTTATAAAAAAAAAAAAAAAACATCGATTCACTGGAGCTGATGTTTGTTTAACATCGATGTTTTCTCGTTGTCGATGTTTTTGAATGTAAGAAGTACCATTGTAAACATTTAAAAATTAACCTTGCAATTAAGTATTTGTCAGTGATGGCGACACCGTAAAAAAAAAAATTACTAAAAAACGAAAAAAGTTGAAAAGCGTTTTGGAGTGTTAGTGAAAAAAGTTGTCGGCTTAAGGGCGAGAAAACTAAAAAACTTCTTTTTTTACAAACTGTAAATAACAAATATTGGGGCATATAATAATTATAGGCCCCAATATTTTTTATTTGCAGGATATAAAAAATAAGTTTATGTTTCCCCTCCATAAGTTGATAAGTAATTAACAATAACTAACAATAATTATTGTTACGTGCATGCCTGCTTATACTTATAGTTAGTAGTACCTATTTCAAACTGTTGAAAATATGATTTTGTTTTGTATTATTAAATTGGAAAACAAAATATTTGTTAATTGTTCTTATGAATTTTTGTGTCTTTGTTTTAACAGTTAAAAAAATGTTAGTCAGTTACCGTGTTTTTTAATTTATAACTAACATTAATAAACCCTCTAACATTAATGTTTAGAGCCTACTGAACCAGTTTTTAAAAAAATGGAAAAACATTTAATTCCATCAATGTTTAAAAACATCGATGGTTTTTGGGCGATGTATTACTAACTTCGATGTTTTTTTGTCGATGCCGCATCCTTAATCCAGGGGACGAAACTTTCCAAACCACTTACGGCACGTGGGAATCGTCAACGGCACCCTTACCCCACACAACACATATCTTCTTTTGCGTCAGCGAAGCATTCTCGCCTTTCCGGAAATAAAAAAGCATAATAGGTAGAAAATGCTTCTTATTTGCTGCCATATTGAATGCTTAAAAAATTTAAAAGCCGCAACTCAATAACACAATTTTCCCCGAAGTACCATTAAGCGCCGAAAACGGGACGAACTTTTGCATCAAGATACGTATGTATTTTACATGATTGATAAATTGTCTTTCTTATCACTTTGAATCAATGTTTAAGCAACTCAAACCGCGAAACCGGCGGGTTAATCCTGATAGTTTATAAATAAAATTTAGAGTAAGTGCATGATTTATGATACTTCTAACTGTATGGCTTTGCAATAACACTCCCGTCATATCGATTTAAAAGTTTCACTTCTTTTTACTTATACTTCGAAAAACATATTAGATATTTTATAGAATAGATTTTCATATATATATTGGACTAGATGAATTTAATATATATATATATATATATATATATATTAAGATAGAAGTATAGAAGTAAGTAATTTTATGTGCATCACAATGTCAAGGGCTTCAAGCAGAAAACTACAAATCTGCTTCGGAATAAATCATAATGCAATCTCTGACTTGGGAACATGATTAGTTTACGAATCCCTTCAGAATCATCAGTCTCTTGTATGAATGGAATATGGGATTGAGCAATCAAAATTCTGATCCGGAGTTCCGAGTAACTTATTCATTTTTACTCCATTAATAGTACGAATGTAGTTCGCTTTCTTATAGGTAGTTAGTGCATACCCCGATCAATACGCAGTCTGATGAAAATGTAAAACCGGAGAGGTCTGTTGGGGATGCAGTTTTTATAATTCGGCTAACGTAATGATCTTCTGTCACGCATCGGATCAAGTACGTTACATGAGACCTCGAAGCTCAATAAGTAATCTATATAAATAAGAATGGAGTGTTTGTTTGTACATTCAATATTTTCGACTCATTTCAAGTTTTCTATCCGTTTTGGACCCTTCTGATGCCGAATCCGCCTTTTTCTCGTTTGGTGTCTGTCTGTCTGTCTGTCTGTCTGTCTGTCTGTATGTTGTGCCCTATACACGTCCACGCGGTTTAAGATATTTTCATGGAAATTTGCATACAGAGAGTACTTATCTTGATTTAGTGAGTGGAATTGGTTGCGAAAGTCTGTCTGTCCGTCTTTCTGTTCTATGCTCGATTTTCTGTTAGTGTGTTTGTGTAGGCATCACATGAATTGTATTCCAGATATTTGATTGCATTGTATTTTATTTTATACATTATCTAATAATTTAGTGAATGCAATATTAAACATTTCTTTATTGTTATATTTAGACGAGTTTCATGCTAAAACACCTGAGTAAGTATACTTAAATCAACCATAATTTGGTAGTTTTGGAAAAATTGGAATGTCTATTGAATATTACGATTAATTCGGTTGCTTTACCAGTACTGCTGAAAAAGTAATTATTCTTCAAAAAATAATTTTTTTTATGGAATTTCATTTCTGATACGTCATTTATTTCGAGTCTTATTTTTATTCTTTGCGCAATGAAAACGATTTCCGAAAATTTGGGACAGACGATATTTTTCAATGAAACGAGAATGAACACGATCGCGCGAGCAGTGATATTTTTCTGGTTCTTTCGCTCTGAATTAATTTCACATTTCTAAATTTTGTACACTTTTAGTTGTAAGTTGTGGCAACTGTGCGAGATCAAGAGATAAAATTGAATTACAAATTAATATCTTTGGAACAATTTTTTACGACATCTTTTATTTTGTTTTACTTCGCTGTTTCCTGTTTTAAATATTTATTATTTTAATAAATGTGTTTTCCTTCTCATCACACCCAACAGCACCACAAAGTATTAGACTTGAAAATGTTAGGTAAGTCAGTATAAATTTTCAGTAAATTTTAAGTGTAGTTATGCCGTTATTTAAAGAATAATGCCGTTATTTAAAGATTAATGCCGTTATTTAAAGAATAATGCCGTTATTTAAAGAATAATGTCGTTATTTAAAGAATAATGCCGTTATTTAAAGAATAATGTCGTTATTGAAATAATAATAATGTTTAAAAATCCAAACTAGAACTTTTTCCAACATTAAAAAATTCGTTGTAGTAATGACAGGAGAAGATTGCAAAATTTCACAATGTCGCATACCGGAGGCAAGAGTGCCACAGGTAAAAAAATATTGTTTTGTTGACTATGAGTGCGAGAGCACTCGCCGTAAATCGTAATTTTAATTAATTGAGTTGCACATGAAAACAACTTTAGAAAGGGAATTCCAAATCTTCCTATAAATCGTCTTTTATAGTAGTAACCTTAGTATCACCTTTCGTCTTTTTGAGCTTTGTCATACAGCAATTGTGCGATGTATGTGAAATGTATTACATGAATGGATATGCATGTGTAGGATTTGTGTCCAAAGTAAGTTGTAGAAAATATAAAGATGGCGAAAGGTGTTAAAATAAATTTTTACTCTACAAAAAACGTAAGTCATTATATATTTTGATTATCTCTTCAATCTAGAGTAAACGAATTCAAACCGAGTAAGGTCGGGTATTTTGCTAGTTAGAGAATATAATTTGGTTGTGTGATCTTTCTCGGTTTATTTTTAAGCTAAAAAACAACCTAATTTTAACTAGTGAAAGAGGAAATTTACTACGTGTCTTGCAATCGATTAAATGGAAACCTGAAGAATATTCTACCTAAAGTTTTATCCGTCGATCTGTGTAATTATATTACCTTTAACTGTGTTTGTCTATGTACTTCAATATTTACTTAACTGATGTGAATATTTAAATTAATATAGTAAATGCTTTTTTCATGTTAACTGTTGCTAGAATGGGAGGTAGATAGTTAATTCGTGTGTCGTACTGGAGCAACGTCTATTGGTTAATTCCGGGATCAATCCCCTACAATAAATGTTAACTTTCGGTTGAGAGTTACACATGCGCATTACTATATTTTAACGAAAGAAGTGAGATATCTCTCAATATGAAAAAAAGTTTCCGCCGCCACAGGATTTAAAACACGATTTTTTCGCTAAATTATTAGACGGTTTCCCGAGAAAGTACTGATCAGAAAGTTACGAAATTAACATGGTTTGTTCCAAATTGTACAGGGAAGAAGATAGAGAAAATAGTTTCCTATTAGTTATATTCCTTATTAGTTTAGGTTGCATTAAGTGTCAAAGTCGTAAAAAACGAAATATCTAACGCGATTGAGTAAAACACGTACAAATTTAGTCTACAGCCGTGAGTTTTTTTAGAGTACCTCTAAACGTGAATTTTTGAAGCACAAGGATTTTTTTAGAAATTTTAATTTGGTTCCTAGTATTATTTTTTGAAATTTGTGAAAAAACGGGACATTTTCGGAACTTTTTGTTAAAAGTGTCATATTTATAGCTTATTAATATTAATTTTTAAATTTGAAACCATTGTAAGAAACCTTAGAATGTACGATTTCTTATTTAACAATTATTTTTTAAATTGATTAATAAATAAATTCGATGAGATTGAAAGTCGGTCAGACAAATTTCGTAATTTTTAACTCGTAATTTTCGATACAAAACTATCATATCTGAAGTTGAATGCTATTAGTTTTAAAATTTGAAAAAATACCTCGTGTAAGCTAAGAATGCACACTTTCTTATGGTATAATTATTTGTAAAATTGGTTTATAAATAAATTTTCGATGCGATGAAAAGTATAATTTCGCTGTAGTGTACAAATTGTTCTTCGCTCAGATGAAACGTCAGATCGTTCTAGCTAATAGACCAGGGTCGATAATTTTTGAAACCAAAAAAAATAATAGTAGGATGAAACCCGTTAAAAAAGGACGAGAATATAACAAAAATGAAAGGAAAAATAATTTACGGGCGATCTGAGGTCGGGAAGTGGAAGGGGGTGAGTTTTTAAGGGTAAAAAACGGTGTATCTCAATTTCCGGCAAAACTACAAGTCCTATGGAAAAAAAATTAAATGACAAAGTTGTAGGTAATAAAGAGACCTACAACTTTTTTAATTACACTTTTTTCACATAACCTCAAAATTTATGTGAAAAATTCAAATAATCAAATTTTTGGTTTTTTATTTTTATCTTATGCAAAAAAAAAATTTTTTTTCACGAAATTTTGTGAAAACTTACTTTTTTATGTCCTAAAGACACTGTAATTTTTTTTATTTGAAATATTTATTTTTTCACCTTATTTTGACTTAATATCGAAAAAACACCCTAATTTTCAATCGAAAATTCTCGCGTCAAAATATCTTGACTAAATCTCTATCTATGAACTAAAAACCGTATATCAGCTTTTTAAAAAAAGTTGGGGAGTTTTTTGTTCGTTGAAATCTCTTCTTTCTGATAATGTAAAAAAATATATACATTACTATGGTAAATGTTCTCAGAAAATGCAAAGAAAAGAAAAAAACTCGAATCCGAAATTTTTTTTTTAATCACTATGTACAATTTTGAGCTATTTAGTAAAATTTACACTTTAATTACTTGAAAAACGTAAGATTCTATGTTACATTGATAAACAAAAAAATACAAATCGAAATATACTACTATAATTAACAACCAAATAAGTTAATATTTAATAAGACATCTACAATATTTTGAGAAAGTTGTAGAATATTCTTTAAATTATGTGCATAGATGCTTATTTATTGCTATTTTAAGATAACTTATATACCTGAGTTACCTAGTGATAATTTTAGCCCATCAAAAGGTATTTCATAGAGAAGTGGGGAAGGGGCTAGGCGGGTCTAGGTCTTTCTACCTGTTATTTCGTAGCAGCTGTAAAAACCGTTAGCCAGTATTCGAGATACAGAGCAGTAAACAACATCGTTCATAAAAATACACGTGCAGGCTGAGTTACTTCAAGAAAACTGTGACAAATTTACTTTAAAACACACTTTTGGAATCTACATAGCCATAGGTTTGTCGAATCTAACGATGAAGAAATGCCACCGAAGAGACAAAAAGTAATGGATAAGTGATTAGGGTTCAAGATAAGATTTATAAATATGAAGATTAATGCATTTTAAAAAATTATTATGAATAATAATAATTAGTATAAAGTATCTAAATTCAATAGTACGATTTACATTTCTATTAATATATTATGAGATTTTCTATGACATAAATGTAATTAGAATTTAATAAATCAACTTTTTGACTAAAAAAATTGCAGCAATCACATTTTTTAATTGAAATCCCCCTTTAAATCCTATCTTTAATATTTAGAACAACTATTTTAGCATGTTTCTTGCAATCTTTATGATTTATGGATTTGTAATTTTTTTGTTTATCAATGTAACATAGAATCTTACGTTTTTCAAGTAATTAAAGTGTAAATTTTACTAAATAGCTCAAAATTGTACATAGTGATTAAAAAAAAAATTTCGGATTCGAGTTTTTTTTTTTTTTTTTTTTTTTTGCATTTTCTGAGAACGTTTACCATAGTAATGTATATATTTTTTTACATTATCAGAAAGAAGAGATTTCAACGAACAATAAACTCCCCAACTTTTTTTAAAAAGCTGATATTTTGACGCGAGAATTTTCGATTGAAAATTAGGGTGTTTTTTCGATATTAAGTCAAAATAAGGTGAAAAAATAAATATTTCAAATAAAAAAAATTACAGTGTCTTTAGGACATAAAAAAGTAAGTTTTCACAAAATTTCGTGAAAAAAAAAATTTTTTTTTGCATAAGATAAAAATAAAAAACCAAAAACTTGATTATTTGAATTTTTCACATAAATTTTGAGGTTATGTGAAAAAAGTGTAATTAAAAAAGTTGTAGGTCTCTTTATTACCTACAACTTTGTCATTTAATTTTTTTTCCATAGGACTTGTAGTTTTGCCGGAAATTGAGATACACCGTTTTTTACCCTTAAAAACTCACCCCCTTCCACTTCCCGACCTCAGATCGCCCGTAAATTATTTTTCCTTTCATTTTTGTTACATTCTCGTCCTTTTTTAACGGGTTTCATCCTACTATAATTTTTTTTCACGTTTTACCATTTTAAAAATTATCTACCCTGGTCTATAAGGCCAGGTTGTAGCTGGTCTTGTGGATCCCGCTGTGACGTCATGGCTCGGAAAGGCAATGTTGGTTTTCGAAGCAAACCAAATAAGATTGCGTAGCAATCACCGGGGGTTGGCGAAAGTAGACGAGCAGGGAGCGGAGTCTCCTAGTACTGCAAACAAAATTTAAATGGATTACACTTCACTCTTTGCTAAATTACAGTATTCTTGCGATGACGCGCATCAAACTGATCTTATTATGAATCAGAATATGAACACGATTACAATTTCTAAAATATAGATATACCCAGATGGGTTCTGGTTCGAACTATATTCTGACTCGCCAGAGTAGAACCCAATGTGATAGCGATCGGTAGAATATGACCATGCAAATTCGTCGAGGAATAAAAATTATTTTGTTGATTTATCACGAATGAAAGAAAATTGACTGTGCAAGTTAATTCACTAATACCAATACGCGCCCATACTGACAAGGTAAAAGGTAATCGGATTTATTTGATTTGTCAAGGCAATTTGTACAGTTAGTTCTTGCAATAATTTAGGTTTCCATAACAATCCAATTTGAAATTAAATACCTTCGCAATTCTCTTTCCAAACCTAAATTATACGTCGTATGCATTCTATTAAATCACAATTGGGAATCAATTCTGCCGGTGGAGTACGTGTTTGACCACTATGAACGCAGATTCGGGCGTCCTAATCAAATGTAAGCACTATCACGTGATCTTGATGAGAATGTAGTAGCAAATCACAGCGAGCGTTTCATTCTAATCTGTGGATTACTTAAACCTCCGTTTGAGAATGCGGTTTTTGATAATCCGGGGTTTAACTTTGACCTACGGATCAACTCATTCTCAGATTAACGCGAGACTTGGGAATATGGCTGATGGTGTAAACAAATCAAACCACCAAAGAACGAGGATTTCATTTTGGGTTGTCCAATGCTTTTGTTCGGTAGAAAACGATCGCTTTAATATACAGATGCCGCGATTGTTTGGTTGGAGAAATAGTGGATTCTAAACTCGATCGAACCTATGATCACCGTGTGTATGTGGGGGCTGGTGCACGTTAAATCAGTCGAATCTAAAATGTCCTCACATAGCCATGGTGTGACAGCGCAGGTGTTGACCTCGTCAAGTAATTGTGATTCAAAATGAGACAAGGTATTCTTGGATCTTTCCCTAGTAATGGATTTCGAACCGACGCCAATAGAACGTTGTGTTGGTTCATTGCGATGTTAATTCAATTACCAACCAATTAATCACACTATCTAGCAATAAGACTTTTCGTTTCCGTAAACGTACAAAATGGTCGAATATCACTAGCTCCATCTTTTTTAGTTTTGCAGAACAGTCTCATATATTTCATTAACGTACGTGGAATAGAAATCGACCTTATTCACAAAGGCAAAAACGAACAAACGAACTATATATGGTGAATTTTGTTTCAAGGTATGAAGTATGGATAAGGGTGTTTATATTCATTATAAAAGAGTCGCTTAGATTAAAATTTATTGTTCACTTGACAGCGCCAATGCTCGTTTTCAGCTTGGCAACCACATCAGATTTGTAATCCCATTACATCGCATGGTTAGTGTTGCCCCAAACTTTTGCATCATTTACATCATGTTAAGAAAATATCAGACTGCAAAAAAAATCATGATTTTTTCAAAAAAATCAATTTATCGGATTATTTTGATTTAAATCGGATTATTTTGATTTAAATCAGATTTTGTTACTTAAATTTCTGCAGGCCCTGTACACTGTTTATATAAAATATATAAATTTGTTAAATAAAAAATTGAGTTTGTGATATGACATGTAAACCAATATTTATTTTAAGTAAACAATCAGAATTTGTGACATGGTAAATCAATATTTACTTAACATTTGTTTAACTTTAAAACACAAGTTGACATTCTACATAGTTTTTCTTGAGAAAATTACATAATCATGTTAACAAATTTATCAGTAAGTGTAAGTGACAGACCTAAACTATAGTCTGAGAAGTAGAATAGAGAACATAAATAATCAGACTATAGTAAATTCTGTTAATAAAACTGCCGAGCAGCAACAATAAATGTATTTTCACTTAGTTTTAATTCATATTGAATCTTTCTTTTTGCTGCTGACATTTGAATGGCTGTGTGTGAAAATATATATTTATACTCTTTAATCTCTACTGCACACCACAAGAATAAGCAAACATAGGGTTTACAAACTTGTCCACGTGGTGACACTCTTGATAATTATAATTTTCTCACAGCACCCTCGTCGTCATGTACTATTTATCTGGGGTATATTATTACATCTATATACATATTTCATATTTGTAAAACTTTGAAAAAGAAATTAGAGAAGTAAGAAAATAAACATAATAAATACAACTAGTATTTAAAATTCACACACTGTAATTTTACTTAATAAGAAAACATAGGATGGTGAAAATATAAATAAAATAAATAAAATTACCTTCATCATGCTCTTGGTGGGGGAGTGAACCGATTTTTGATCTTAACCCTTTTTCTGTTGCTTGGAAATAGCTTAGATTAGAGGTTACTGGCGCTTCGCAGCACCTCTCATCTCTCACCGTGGCACCTCAGAGTGCTGAGGCACACACTTCGGGAACCCCTGAACTAACTGACAAATGCCTCAAAAACTTTACTTCCCACTAGTGTTTTTTTAGCTAATGAAATCAGGTCACCCCTTTAGTTTAGAATTTCGAATCAAACTATTGTATACTTTCTTGAAGTGTTTATATTACGAGTGATGTTTATCAGGAATGTCTATACATTACTCTTCCTGGCATTTAGATTTATGTCATGTGTGTTTACATTACTGTTTCCAGTGTATAGTATATTCTTATATGTTACAACTGGCTGTTGCAATCTTTTATAATATGCAGTAATTGACCCAGTTCCCTCTGAGTTTGGTGTAGCCATTAGTGCTGAAATCACCAAGAGTGCAGAAAATTAAATCATTTGAGAACTTCTGTGATTTTTCTATGGTGTATTTACTTCGTTATAAAAATGTAAGATTAGTTTTGATTTAAATCAGTGATCTAAAAAAATTCATTTAATTAACATCATGATTTTAATCGTTGATTTAAATCAAGTGATTTAAATCTTGACACCCTGGAAAATATCGATGTCAAAAGTGATCCATGGACATAATCTTATCAGACTTTTACTAAGGAGTGCTATGTTAACAAGGACACTCATCAATAGGCAAAATCAATTAAGTTTTACTGTGAGAGGGTTTGCAACAAGAAGTTTAATTTGATTTTAACATGTATGCATTATAAATAAGGAAATCTTTACTATTGTGAAAGGAAGTGATTCTCTGTGTCACTGTTTCTATTTGTGTTTGTTTGCGTGCAGTGTCCTAACGAATCTATGTCACTTACAATAATGAAATTTGGCAAACAGGTAGTACTAATTTTTTGCGAATTTTGTGTCCAGCCCGAATTTTAAAATTTAATCTTGAACATTTTAAAATTAATTTATTGACATTTAATTATTATTGTTTTTCTTAAACTACGGTTTCGTAAGAAAGCGGAGCTGTTATCGAGCGGCCGTATTGTTGCTGTGGATGACATCACAAAAATGCTGTTTGTACAAATCAGATGGCGTTAGTTAGGCGTTGTTAGCGGAACGACTATTAGTGGAGCTGCCTTTTGCATAACGATCACCATAGCGGTCTCAAATAGTTGGGAACGTTTCCTCCTTTAGCGGCGAACATTTTAAGATAAAAATGAGTGGGGCAAACGAAAAGGACGACATATTGATTGATTTTGTGAAAAATCATGAAGCTTTGTGTAATGTGAAGGGCAAAGACTATAGAAAGGCCCAATTAAAACAAAATCTAGCTGTAATATCGGGTGTATGTTTTTAAAAACCAGGTTTGTAAATATATCATGTGCACCGAATTCGGTTTTTGAACGAACATTTTTCACACGAATTTGATTTAACACGAAGTCTAAAGAAATATTTCATTCTCTTTTTACGCGAGTCATTTTCATTTAACACGAGCGGGCGAAGTCAATTTCTAAGATTTGTTCTGCCTATATTCTAAAAGAAATTGTTCACATTTGTGGCATAGTAGTATCAGGCACGAACATATTTTATAACAGCTAGTGTACGTGTTTCGAGACGCGTGCTTTCATTTACCATTGTGTACGCCAGGAATCGATGTATGTATTATGAACGTTTTTATTGAATTTGATGAACATTTACGTCATACGGTGTCATTGTTTCAGCCCATTAATTTTTGTTTTATTTCAGACCTCAAAGAAAAATGTCAGATTTTATAAATAACGAGAGTTTACTGGATCCTGTACAAATAAAAGAAAGTCAATGCTAATTGTAGAGGGCTTTGTTTTAACTATTTTTTGATTGCAAAACATATAGACGAATTATAAAATAAAAATGAACAAAATCTTGTGCGTTAAACAGATTTTTGTTTGTTCATGAAGAATTTTTTTCATTTCAAATACAAGTTTACTTAAACACATTTTTATTACATATTATTACATATGTATTACACTAAAATAAAATAATAAGCATAAGACAAATATTTTCAGATGGTTTATTAATTTTTTTTACTGATTGCACGAAAAAGTAATACTTGAAATTAAGGGGTTAATTTGTGTTAAACTTTAAAAACACCCCCTAGTAATAGAAAAAAGAAAGTGCTCGAAAGAACAAGCATTCTTATCATCGCGAACTGAATAAGCGTTCTGTTCCATCAATCGACGTAGGTAAAACTGGCAATGATAATTAACATCGCACAACGGGCTATTGGCGACAGTTCTGGATCAATGCCCAAGGTAATTAACATCCAATAAATGCCAATGATAATTAACATCCACACAACGTCAACGTAAGGTCATTTGGGGTCCCGACAGGTTTAACACGTTAGCTGTCGATCTCGCGCCAACGCGCGATGTGGCGTCAACGCTAAAGACCTAATCACGCGGCAGCGCGTGATGTGGAGTGCTGTCTCAGTAGCCAGTCACTCGTTCACTGGGGAATAGATGCGCCTCGGCATTTATTCTCCGCTTCGATAGGCATTATTATAATGGACCGGATGCCAGCGGATTTGCATAGAATCCAGTGCTCACACGCGACCTGTTTAGGTTAAGTACGGTACGCTAAGTGGTATTGTCGTCGTTCTGTGTGAAATTGTGACAAAATGTCGAAACTAAAAGAAGAGGTGTTATACAGGTAATTGGTTGTCACATAGTGGCAAGTCTATTCGCGCAATTTCGGTAGAATTATCACAGCCACGGTCAACTGTTGGTGATGCCGTAAAGAAGTGGAAGACTACGGGAGTTGGGACACGAACTGAACCCGTTGGTCGTCCCCGTAAACTGACCGAACAGGATTGGCGTGTCCTAAAGCATGAAGTTCGTAAGAACCGCAAGAAACCACTCCAAATCATCAACAGTGAGGTTCAACAGGCAGCAGGGGTTGCGGTCCATGCCAATGCTTTACGGAAAGAACTGCACGCCTTCAATATCCACGGATGTGTTGCCGCCCACAAACGAAATATTACCCCATCCATCAAAGCCAGAAGACTCGCTTGGTGTTTGCAACGTCGTAACTGGACTGTGGACCACTGGAAAACTGTTTCATGGAGCAACGAGTCACGCTATATGCTCTTCTAGTCGGATGGGCGTTCTTTGGCAAATGCCAGGCTAACGACTGCTTCCCGAGTGCATCATTCCAACTATCAAGTTCGGTGATGGTGGTATAGTACTTGTTTGGGGATGTTTTTCGGTGGTATGGCCTGAAACCTTTTCATAATGCTCCTGGTAAATTGAACGTCGACGCCTACATGAACATTTTGGATAGTCAGATACTTCCTACGCTCTGGCAATTCTTTGGAATAGACGAATGGTACTTCCAGAAGGATCACACTCCATGTCATGTTGCAGTCTCTGTCACGCTGTGGTATCAATATATGGATGTAAAACGTCTTCCCTGATCCGCTCAGAGTCCCGAACTAAGCCCCATAGAACATATGTGGGACGCGTTAGAGCGACGCTTACGGACCAGAGAACCATGGAATCTACAGCTGAGCTGGCGACATTCTTGCAGCAGGAATGGACACAAATACCCGTAGCTGTGTATCAAAGCCTTGTTGAAAGTATGCCCAGAAGGTTTGTTAGTGCAATTGCAGCACGTGGGGAACCATCCCCCTCTTAAGGTATGTATTCGTTCACTTATACCATCACATCTTTCTGTCCGGTCTATTATTGTAGGGTAGTGTATGTTAGGTGTTGGCGTGGAATAAAGGTTAGAAACTTGTTGTATAGGTATGTGATTTTTCAAATTTATAGCTTTATTAGTTGTTAAAAAAATATTATAATATTAGTTGTAGCGACGATTGTTCTGTAGGGCCTTCACGCCCCCCAAAAAAGAAAAATGGCATCTAATAAGTCTCCAACAGATGATAAAATTCCAAATTTGTCAATCCATTCTGGTATTGGCGGTATTTTCAATCGGAGGGGGGCGGTATATTTGTTTAAAAAGTAAGTCGAATTCTCGGACAAACCCATTTCTACGGCGGGGTAATAACTATCAACACATCCAGCGGGACCGGCTGCAAATCGTTTACGTGCCCCAGCCCCTTTGTACCCGACGGTCTTTGACTGCTTTCGAACTCGCAACCCTCCGGTTGCTATTCCAACCTCGCTACCGTGGCACTGTTGGACAATATACCTCGCTATTGGAAGAAAACACGATCATGATCATAAGAAAACTGACTAGATCTTGATGTCTGGTTATCACATGGTCGTCCCGAAACATTTCTTTACACGCAAAGCACAATGGTACACTTTCACACTTCGATGTCTCATAACGATTCAGGGACCCCGCTGGCTCAATGCGATTCCACAGTTATGCATGCTTTTGTTTTCTTTCCGATTTCCATTCCATTTCAGGAACAGAAAAATGACGGTAGCGTCGTTTTTTTATTTTGCAGAAGCATAACAAGCGCTGCCATTTGAATTGGATATGATCTTTACCTTGAGCAGCGCAAATAACGTATTCATGAGACTCCTGACGATACCATCGGGCTGTCTCTTGCCCTGTTTTGATTGCTCTACATTAATCACGCTGCTCGGGATCGCGTGTTGACGATAAACATCCCCCTCTGTATCATCAAATCCTAATAACGCAGCGCCACTTAAGCAGCCCAGATTGCTTTTCCTGCGAAATTTATTCATGTTATCAACGACGCTTTTTCGGCTCCGAAAACTCGGAATGTGTATCACTTTATTTAATAGCCCCAGTGATCAAATGAGATGATTTCCCGGATGCGAGGCAGAGTGGTACTCAATTGAGTGAACACATTTTGCTTCATGTTTGAGAATGTATGGACCTTTTTAGTTGCTTTATGCGCATACTAAATCTTCAGATTACTATTAAAATGCATGTAGGTATTTTATTTAAAGACACATTGGAGCAACGTAACGGGCTATTGACGACGGTTCGGGATCAATCCCAACGGTTCGGGATCAATCCCAACGGTAAAGATCCGATTACAACACCACGTAAATTTGAACCAAGGTCAAATGACGAGGCAATTCCAGAGCTGGCATCCTACTCTCCAAACTTCCACACAACGCCAACAGTATTAAACGTATATCGCTGCAGTTATTTATATGGTCTCGAGATAGGTAGATAGTATTTAATTAATGTCACACATACTGGTACAACACAACAGCCTGTTGGGGAAATTCCGGTATCATACCCGAAGGTTAGGTAAGCATTTTAATTAACGTCGTACTCGATCAACGCAACGGGATACATGCATGGATGTTTGTAAACGTATGGTGTAGAGGCAGCTGGTGCCCCTTAAATCTATCGTGGCCGAAAGTTCTCACGTCGGGTTGGTGTGGAAGTTTAGAGAGTGGGGTGTCAACCTTAGTCTTGCCTTGTCATCCGTGTCATGGTTAAAAATTACCAAATTATTACCAACTGAGCTACTGCGGGACTCTATGGTTTACATAATTGTCGTGTGGATGAAGGTTCATCGTAAAGTGATTACACCAGACTATTTAGATACGCGTTATTATTTTGGTTAAACTATAACTTCAGGTCACACTTAATTTAATTCAGGCCTCGAAATAGATTTTTTTAGTACAGGTGCACCTCGTGCACCTAAGTTTTTAAATTAGGTGCACAGGTTACATTTTAGGAGCATATGTAAAAAAAACGTAATATAAGAGCATTAATGTAATGTAAACTACTTTATTAGTTGGGTATGTTTAGATAGGTTAGTACTAGATAGTAAGTAAAAATATTTAAACATCTAAATTCTCCCTTCTTTGTCGCACGGCTGTCGCGACATTCGCTTCAACAGAGCTACATGGAAAATGTTTCGATCATCGGAAAGTTCTGGTGGCATGGTCAAGTAAACTTTCCTACTGTATAAACCCAGCGATATATGTCCCAGCGATTTTGTTTTCGCATAGCGTGTATTTAGTAATTTTAATTACGTTCCTTTAGAGCGAGAGAGGTCGTTACAAATATTTTGTTCAAACATCAAAATAACATAAAACACGTCACACCCCTTCTTTTTAAACGATAGGTGCATTGCGTGCACCTAGCGGAAAAAAAAATTAGGTGCACAATTGTATTTTCATGTGCACAGTGCACCTGTGCACCCGGGTATTTCGAGCCCTGATTTAATTGCATGGAATAGAAGTAAGTCTCAAAAAGGTTGGAAGGTAGTGGAATTTAGTCGAACTGGATTTACGCAAGGGCTTATATTGTCGACGGTCTGGGATCAGTCCTGACGTAAAAGATCAGATTTCCGCAGATTCCGCCTTGTATATTTATTTTTCAGTGCTTTCCTACTTGTGTAATTAAATAATCACCAATGACAATCGCCAATCATTATTTAATAAAAGCCCTTTTACGCAAGACTCTCTACCTTACTTGAAATCGACTCCCTGAGGGTCACCTGCATTTTTACTAGAGCTACACTGTGACAGAGGTGAAGTATTCTGAAAAACAAAGCACGTTATGTATCTCATAGAAATGTCTGTTCACATAGCAGTATAACAGTTTATCATGACAAATATAGGAAGCATTTGGATGCTTATCACGACATATAATCTTTATTCTAAGGCACGTATTTAAATGACTTCCTCTAATTATTCATAAAGGAGAAGACCATCTTTAAATAACAAATATATCTTGCCTAGGCCTTCTTTAAATCGGGCTCGCTGATACCCGACCAGCTGAGGGCATTACGGATATGGGGACGACCTTAAGATAGTTCATCTGAAGGTCTCGTTTGGGACTGCACGAAATTCGCTTTTCACTTTGGTCGTTACGAGAACGAAATGGGCTTTTCACATCAGCCGTGGCCTTGTAAGGTTTTGCTTCGAAGACTATTGTATTCGGTCGGGGGAAGGATAAGGCTATTTCCATTCTACATTTATAGAAGCTAGTCTAGGGCGCTATAGCCCACTTATATGTGTAACGGATTGACAATCGGAAGGTTTGCGACTTTGAAACCCAATCCACGCATAGACAGTTGCGTACACGACGCTGGTGCGCGTTAAATCTGTCGTGGTCTTAAATGCCCTCACCTTGACGTAGATGTTTGAAGAGTGGGGTGTTAGCTCAGTGGTTGACTCCTCATTTGACTGTGTATCAAAATGGCGGGGTGTCGTCAGATCTTTCCATTCGGAATGGGTCCCCGATAGTCGCCAATAACCCTTCGTCTTGCTCAAGTACGACGTTCATTAGCTCTTTACCTGCCTCAAAGCTCGTCTAGTCTGACATGTGAAATATTCCCCACCTGTTGGTGTGGGGCTTAAATGGCATATTTAACTGAATGTAAACTGATCTTGTACGGAGAAAAACAAGTCTAAAATACAAACATGTAAGGGTGTATACAATGGCGTAACTTAAGTGGTCCATGAAAGAAGATACAAGATTGAAAGCAATTTATGTTTGAGCTTGAGTTAAAAAATTATTTGGGGCAGTAGACTAAACGCATGGAAGGCTTGATCATGCGGGGATTGAACACTCTTACACTCTCAAAAGCTGCGTGACTTAAAAGTCAAGCTCTTCTTGGAGATATTGTCGGTCAGAACATACTCTACAGATAGGTAAATATCAAAATCAGAAAAGGGCAGCTCCCACTTGCTTATTTGTATTCATCCATTGCTTCTTTTACATGAACGTAAATCTCTTATATCACGGAACGCACCTAGAATCTCACAGAATACTGAGGAGAGCTAATTATTTGCAGTCCTTTAACGTGCTACACCAAATATCCACAGTTACGGCTCATTCGGGAGCCGCGATACAGTTTGAAAAATTCTAAGTGGGGGATAGTTGAAGATAAGTGTTATATCTATTGGGCTGATGCAGATGTTCGTTCCGTTTCGGGGACTAGATGACATTGTATCGCAAAACCAAAGTGTTATCTACTCCACACGTTTAAAGTTTGGATGTTGTTAGAAAGAAAGAACTTCAGCTAGTGGTTGGGGAGCGAAAATTGTGTTATTGGGTTGTGATTTGTAAATGCTGTTAACCATTGAAATGTCAGAAAATAAGAGGCATTTTTCACATAGTATGCTTTTTATTTTCGAAAATGTAAAAGTGTAGGGTGACGGTACCGTTGATGATTCCACGTGCCGTGAGTGGTTCGCATAGTTTCGTCACCTTGATCAGTTTTTTATCCAGAAACCTCAGAATTTCAGCTACCGGGACTTGGAGGAAGATCATAGAATAGAAAGCCACATAATATATTGATTGAATGTAGCTTTTAATTAAATAAAATAATTAAAAGCTACATTCAATTAATTAATTAATTTCTTCCATTTTTTTGTCAGAAAAGACGGAACAAACATTTGTATTAACCCAATATCTCAATGGGTAGACCGACGACAATTACCGTGTTTGTAGGTTTGTAATTTGAAGTTGTAGTGCATGTCTAAGTTCAAAACTACTATCTACAAATTCATACATCTCACTATTTTCCCCATAGTCATTTTAGATATGCACATGATATTTCCAAACTTTTTGAACATATTTTAAGAGTTAGTAGGATCACAAACAATTAAATTGTATTCACATTCGGATGACTAAATCCGTAAGAGCTACCTGTATTTGCCAGGGATCGATGTTCTGCAGCGTGAAAGTTGCTCAACTTGTGCCATGTTGATGTTACAATCTGACTTTATACGAATAACGTGTAACATTTGGAAAATACTGATAGGGCTGATATGCATTTATGAGGATAGTAACACAAAAAGATGAACCTCTGTGAGACTGTATCTTAAATGGTACACCGTCAGATTTAGGCCGAATCGCTAAACATTTACACCAGACTGTATGTGAAACTGGAACAAATCCCACGGAAACACTTATAGTAATGGTTGTGTGAGGTTAAAAGTGAGTCCCATCCAAGGAGTTCCATCCCACCCCTTCCTGAGTCGACGATGTCAGGCGTGAATTATTGTGTGAAGTCGCAGCTCTCAAAACATGCTATGAATCTGTAATTGTATGCAACTGTAAAATTCGGGCTAGCTACGTTGTTATACTTATTCTTGCTCTCTCGCACTTCTGCAACCCTAGTGCGCACCCTAGCACATGTAAATGGTGCTTGAAGACAGATATATTTATTCGAGTTCGGTTTAATTTAATGTTTCCTAAACTTTCTTACTGTTTAAACGAAACCGCGGTAGCCCGGTTGTAAGTGTAATGACTAGCACTCGGAGGGTTGAGAGATGGAATCCATCCTAAGACGATCGTGTTCAAAAGTGGCTGTTGCATGTTATACCTGTCCAGGCCTAATATTTCCTCACTTTAGCATGGTGTGGAAGTTTGGAGTGTGGGGTGCCAGGTTAGGTAAGACCTCGTCATATAGTAGTTCAAAATTATATGGTGTTTTCCTCCGATCTCCTTCCCTGAGGATTACATACCGGACCGTTGCCAATAGCCCTTTATGTTGTTGCAGTGCGACGCTTATAAATACCTACCTATCTTACTATTTAAACAATAAGTTTAAAGAACACATCATATTAACCACGTATTGTGTACTTTTATTCATTCTAAAACACCTTGATATAGTTTACTCAATATTTTAGTTCTAAGTGGTTGAAAGTATTGCTTTATATCATACTATTTGAAGTTAAGCATGGGGACACATTATTTTTACTTGATAACTAAATATTAAATTCAAATTTATTAAAAACATTTCAAAGGAAAATTTGTAAAACCCTAATTGCTAACGCGTAACTAATAAGTAAAATTAAACGAGATTTTATAATAAGAATTCACTTGTTATGACGATAGTTTAAATATCAAATTAAAAATGCTTTTTTCTGTGTTCATGACAGTTTGTAGTAAAACGTAACATAAAACAGTTGATATTAAAGTAAGGAATTAAAAACAAACAAGTCTAATAAATCTACTTAAACTTTTTGAAACTATTTAAGTACAGGTGGTTTTGTTTTAATAACATGTAAACACTATTTTTTCTTTTAAAGACACGTTTATCAAATGAATATCTTCTAATGCCGATTACACATTTAATATCGTCGAACGTGAAATAGTCTTTAAATAGAAAGCAAAATAGAAAATAAAAATTAAAACCAATAAATTTTTTGCAATAAATAAATGTGCGAAGAATTAGTACATTTAGCAATCTTAATAGCCAATCCGTTATTCGAAATAATACTGAAATTATCTTAGATTGAAAAATATGAACTTACAAGAGACAGAGAGATTATAATAAAACTTATAAGATAAAAATATTCTTACCATTATGTGGTACTCACAAAGGCTTCCCATATTCCATTTGTTATTTTAGTAATTAATATTGTAAACAAACTAAAAAGTTTAAAAGAAAATTCCCCCTTGAATGAAAATATAGGAATTTTTTAACAGAATAAAAGTATAAAATACATACGGCGGATTTTGCATCATAAATATAATGTAAAGCTCCAATTATAAAAAAGTGATTATGTTACGGGTATTCTAAAAAAATAACTCCTTTATACTTTATAAAATGATACAAAATTTAAAGGAAAAGGGAGCTTCTTGCATTAATATTTTTAGTATCAAACAAATTAATGAAGATATATTTCTCTGGGGGCAACTTTTTTCTTACAGAATTGGTAATAGTTGTTTACTGAATTCAGTATTTCTTCCATTCATACTAGATACTTTAAGGTACTGTGTTTTATTTTACTATGGGATTTAAATTTACAAATTAAGTGCATGATTTATTTTGTACAAGGGACTTTATAATAGAGTCCAATCACCATATAAGTACGAGTGAGCTTAAATCAAAATTTCGTTTCATAAATGGAATTAATTCTGTAACGTTTTTGTGTAAGTCTGATTCTAATTTATGTTCATAAGATTTTATAATTTTTAAATTGGTCATAGAACATTGAGCTATTGAAGTAAGCATTTTATTTTGTTGGCGAAAGTTGCCGGTGGAAAGAATGGAAATTCGAAATTTGTGTAAACTCTGAGAAAGTTAGGTGGAGTAAGTTAAGAAATCTTTACAAGTTAATCAAATCTCATGAGAATGCAACATAATTACTTGAGGAATCTATCTTTTTAGAAGATTAGAAATCAAAATTATCGATTGAAAAATTTATCTGAAATTATTTCAATTATTTAGGTGATTTTTCTTTATTCTATAAAATTATTATAGTTTGTTATTTTATAATAGGTTAGTTTCGTAACTTGGAATTTATTTACCTTGTGCTTTACGTTACAAACCTATTGAACCTTTGAACTCCGTTTAGCAGCCTGAACGGGTGACTCAACGATTCGGCAGGCTGAAATAAACCAGAAAATATCGCCAAATCACTTTAATTTTTATCGGTTTCACCTTTGATCTGGTTATAAAAATAAAGTAAACGAGCTCTTGGTGGAGTGGTCGTTCACGGTAAGACGTTTGTCGCCAAATCAAGATGGCGGCCGAATTCCGTAACAGCAGATAGGGTTGCCATAACAAAAACGGCAGATGTGAAGAAAATCAGCAAAAGGTAAATTTTACCATATTTGGCAACAAATCGCCTTCTTACCGTGAACGACCACTCCACCGAGCTCTTCCTTTACTAAATACAAACGCAATACTCAGTAAATTAAAATATTAAAATGAAGTAACGAATCAAATCAAAACAGTATATAATTTAAAAATAATATTCCATAGGCTACATATTTATGCAAATTTCTTCCAGAACTTATTTAGTCTAAGATAAATTTGCTGTTCAGGAACCATATCTTTATGACCAAAGAATCCAGTATAAATGCGTGTAAAGGTTGATTTCCAGTATAGCTCTTTTTTCCGAGAATCAAGTATAGCTCTCGAGGTTCACATACGTATAGAAATATACGTTAATTTTTTTTCGAAATTTTAATATTTCTTTGAAAAACATTGATGATTGTTAGCAAGGCCGCTAAGTAATCTCTATCTTCTGCAGTATCTCAGGGTGTTTTATAACTTCCTGAAGAAATATTAAAGGAAGAAATACAAAAGTAACCATACACGTACCAGTACGTACCTTCACCAGCTTCACCGAGATGTGTTGTAAACTAAGATATTTATGATTTCAAATATATAAGGATATCAGGTATAGTTTATTAATAAAATATTTCGAAAATATCTCGGAATATTGAAATTAAGATCGAGAAACGTATCTTCTAGGAAAAAACAAGTTATAAAATTCAGTCATTCTACGGTGCAGTTTTATTTGCACATAATGTTTCGTACAAATTTTACCACGTATTACTGATACTTTATCAATATATTTAATATTTTACACCGTTATTTAGCAATTTTATAGAGAGAAGGAACGTTTCAGATAGGAATAGAGTTAACGAACGAAAGGAAGACATAGAGATTTCTTGATTAAACAAAGATATGAATATGTTCACAAATCATCCTTAAATATTAAAACACAGGATAAATTCTAAAATTTCTACGAAAACGTCTCAGGAAATTATCAAATAGTACAAACGAATAGTACAACACATTGTCGAGATAAATTACATAACAAAGCTCTGACATCTGTTGCACGACTTCAGCAATGATTAATAGAAATCTTTCTGAAGAAACGATTCGCACTGTTCTTCTAAAAGCAAACGACAATGTCTGTTCCAAAGTACAAACATCTTCCTAGCAAATACAATAATTAGAAGATGGCGTACACTTGCTGAGGATAATGTAACAAATTTCAAAGATTAAAGGGCATTCGTCATGTTTAATATCAGAAGCAAATTTACCATTCATGGAACCAACGGGTCTTTTAAAAGCTCTCTCTAGCACACAAGAGTATGATAGTTATGAAACATAGCGGTGTCAATCTTTTCGTTTGGGTTACATCAGATTCTTGGGAGTTGCATATCTTGATTTTATCTATTGCATTGTGAAACAGATTAAGAATAGTTAAATGTATGATAATAATAACTAACTATTGTTAAGATCTAATCAGGTGAATGTCTCGATGTCTTTTTAAGAACTAATAGAAGTATAATGCCAATACTCTAACCTGAGTTAGCATGTAACTTGATCTTCCATCCCAATAACCATCAGAGATGTGATGCTAAAATGTGAAATTCTATCTTATATTACTTCATATATATCTCTACAATTATAAAAGGAATTGTCTGTCTGTGTCTCTCTTTCTCTGTGATCAGTGTCATGACGAATCTATGGCACTTACAATAATAAAATTTGGGCGCACAGGTAGTACTAATATTTTGCAATTTTTGTGCAGTGCCCGAATTTTTAAAATTAATCTAAAACATTTTTTAATTAATTTATTAGATTTTTCACCTTTTGTCCTTCTGTCCGGTTTAAGACGCCAGAAAGAAGAAGCGAGCCAATTTTGTGATTTTCGACCGTTCTTAGTTCGAATGATTTTGGAACCATACCAAAATTTCCTATTCTAGCGTGTTTTGATTTACGTTACTGACAAATAGCCACTTTGACGCAATCACTGCGTTGCCCGCTGTGTTCATTTGCGAAGCAAACCAAATGGGAAAAAGTAGCAATAACCGGGGGTTGGCGTGCGTCAGAGAACAATGGTCACACCTGACCCCTTGAAAAAAACTGTCACGGGCAACGCTGTGCTCGCCACACAGTGGCTAGTATTATACTATTCATATTCTATTCATTTAACAAACTACGTACACCAATTGTTTTGAGATTTGAATATAATAGAAAATTTATGGTCTTAGTTGGATAGGGTTATGCTACCCATTTCGAGTAAGGAGCATTGTGGAATAGGTTTGAGAGAAAATTGTCTCATATTTCTTGGAAACTGCAGACAAATTTCTGCAATCAATGATAAAAAGAGAGACTTCGAGACTATGTAGGCAAATGGATAATTTACAACTTCTTGCGACAAAATTATTAAAGTTTCAATAAAAACGTAAACTAAATTTTGTATATCTTGTATTTTCATTACATTCTTTTGAAGTAATTTTATTCGAGCTTATGTTTGATTTGGCTCGTATTTTTGTACTTATTTGTTAGAAACTATTTCTTAATATTGCCTATAAATTATCCAAATAATAAACATTTCTTTTAATAGAAATTTTACTCTTTTAAGCTGGAATTCCACACCAAAACTGTTGTACACTCTATTTAGGGACTGATACAAATCACACCCCATCAAAAAAAGTGACACAAGTCAAAAAATAAAAAATTTGAATTTATGTCATTGAAAAATATGTATGAGGGGTCCCAGCGTGTTATACAGAGGCTGTTCGCACATTTTTTAGACGATTTTGGTTAGAGGTAATAATAAATCGTTTGCTGCAAAAGAAATAATTGCAGTTGTACTATGTTTTTAAAAGTCAAAATTATCATCTGCGGCTTGAGAGGTTTGTTTTTATTCAAAAAGGCGTTTTTAACGAAGCAGTGGTTAAAAGGCTATATTTATGCTCTTTCCGAAGAGAAATATTCATATTCCGTTGTCCAAAAACGATGGGAGAGACATGGTTTTGTGATATCTAAAGCGTCGATAGGTAGTATTCGTCAACAAGAAAGGATAAAAACGTCAAATTGGAGCCTCAAGTGGGACAAAAATTACAAACAAGTATCCAAGGAAGATACGGACATCTTCGACTATTGCAAAGGTACGTTGTTAAATGTTAATAGAAAATCCCCCTACTCAAAGGACAGTTGCAAAATCATTAAAATGCTCGGTGTCCACTGTAAACGAAATGATGAACGTTGATTTAAATCGTAAGAAAGCGAAAAAAAGCAATGTGCATCGTCTTTCTCCAAAGCATATCGCTGAACCCAGGACACGCTGCCGAATTCTAAATGAGAAATACTTATCCAAAGAAAAATGGAAAAAAATTCTCACAATAGATGAATCATGGGTGTATTTAAAAGATTGCAGCAAAAAAAGAGCCATTTATTATCATAAAAGGGGAGAAAAATATTGAAGTACATGGTTTACAGAATCGAAAGAAAGTTTTTCTAAGGGATTCATGATTGTTGCTGGTTTTTCATATAATGGCAAGTTAAAAATAGAGAGAGTGGAAAAAAAATGTCAAGATTAACTCCAAATACTATCAGGAACATATTTTATCGCCAATTTTTCTGAATGAAATACCATCGCTTTACCCACAGTGCCATCAATCTGTGGAACTCCATCAAGACAAAACTAGCATTCACACATCAAAATCCACTGTAAATTTCCTAAAAGAAATGGAACCAAAAACAGGTATCAAGGCAATATCCTTCAATGATATCCATACTAAATCTCCCGATGTATCACCTATGGATTTTTGTGCTTTCGGACTTTTAAAATCTGCATTATCCAAACGTCGTCCCACAACCCTTACAGGACTCTGGAAAGCTGTTCAGGAGGAATGGGATAGAATACCTCTTCTGTCACTTCAAAAGGCATTATTATCCTGGAAATTACGGTGTCGAAAGATAGTTCAGAATAAGGACTATCAAATAGAACATTTAAAACACAAGAATTTTATGTAATTTAGTTTTGTGAATACAATATACACTGTCTAAAAAATGTGTGAACAACCTCTGTATTACTATTCGTCAGAATATAATAGAAGTTACCACCATAAATACTTCCCTAAAATTTAAAAGAAGCGTATACTAGTTCAATATAAGTTTTATAGTACCCTTAAAATTGATATTTTTCAAATTTTGCAATTTTGAGGTGTATCACTTTTCTTGCTGGGGTGCGATATATTCGAGGGAGTTATCTTATGATCTTATAAAATTTCTAATGCAACAATAGTAAGAACTGGTAAAAACTGAAAAATTTATACAGGAACAATCTAAGACATTATTTGGGCCTATCTTGCTTACCATATTTATTTCGAAATGTAATTATGTTTTTCGATGAATGATGGACCTCAATGAATAAACTTTTTCCACCACAACCAATCAACTTTGGATACACAAACTTTGAAAACACAGATTGGATAGCGATATTTATAAACAGAATCTCATTATTATCAATCATTTTTATCAGGTAACTTCTTACGTATTTTAAACTTCTATTACCTCAAATATTTCTATGATTAAAAAGCTTTGCATACGAATACAGCGGGAGCTTTAACAGAAGCATCCTTATTTTTTTTAAATACTATATTTTACTGAAACCATCTTCCTTAAAGAGGTTTCTGTTTTATTTAAGTTCACCAAGAAAAGTAATTTTGAAATCTATTTTTGTATTTCCATCTCGTGCATGTTTTGAAACTGATTGAATTCCACAGTTTACACTTCAGTTTTTTCCTGTGTCAAATGTTTTTATATCGATATTTTTTCAGAAATATCTATATATATAACCTTCTTTTCATATAGGAACGGATTAATTTTTTACTGTACGAAAATGCTATTCAGGTACTACTTTTTCTAAAATAACAAACTTAAAATTGTTCGTAAGTGAACTATAGTGACTGTCCATGGATTTTTTAAAATATTATTTCAATTTAAAAAACAATTTCTATATATAAGCGGGTGGCGGGGTATCAGTGGAACATACTTCAAAAGTTTCAAACTATGAGTTGTAGTAGCTTTTGTGCATGTGGATCGGAACAGCTACACTCTACGTTTATGAGCAATGGCAACGGCCTTGGCGATTTTTTTGGCGCACTTCTAAAGTTGCCAAGGAAAAAATTATTTCCTAACTCTTTTTATGTCACAAATTTTTTTTCTTTTTACAACACACTTTTTTAACACATTTCAGAACGTTTTAAAAAGTATATTTTTTAAAAACTTTCACAAAAAGTAGTAAACTTAAGCATATATCAAAACACATTTGTGAACCAGCCGAGAAACTAAGCTACGAATGTTAGGTAAGAATACCCTGAAACTTATCAATAGCACTAAATACAGTAGGCACGTTAAAAAAAAAAAGATCTACAAAAGAAAAAAAAGAAAAAAATAATAAAACCTGATAACGTCAGAATTCTTTCGTAAAAAAATAAGTAATGAAAACGAAAATGGTCGAAAACACAAAATTCTTAATCCTATCGTGAAAACTTTTGTAATAAAATAAAAATTCCACAACTGTCGAAATACAAATAAATGGACCAATGGTATCACAGAAAGCGATTTAAAAGGACCATTGCAATCAAAGGATATTTTTAAATCAAAATAACCAATGGGAGGAAGGAAAAAATTTCAAACGAATCAATGAAATCAAACGATTTTAACGGATTTTGGAAGAACTTTCTAGAATATCCAAAATGAAAATTGAAAGTTTCCGTCTGCCGAGGTTGCCATGAAAACCACAACAACCTTAACGTAAGATGGGTTGCCTAAATTTATCATAACTCGCTACTAGAAGTGCGCCAAAAAAAATCGCCAAGCCGTTGCCATCACTCATAAACGTAGAGTGTAGCTGTAACTGTGGGTCTTTAGACAAGTGAAGATTGCTAATCTATGTTTTCATTGCATGAAGTTCAGATTCTGTCTTGATTGGTTGGAATTTAATTAACGTCTTACTGGAACACCACAACGGGCATGGAGAAGGTACGGGATCAATCCCCAAAGTGAAAGATCCGAGGACGATACCACGTAATGTTGAACTACGGTCAACTAATGAGTTAACGCCTGAGCTAGTAACCCACTCCAAACTTCCACACCACGCCAACCTAAGGACATTTGCGGTCTCGACAGATTTAAAGTGAACCTGCTTCTATTGTAAACGACCATCTTTGGTTGGATTCAAACTTGCAACCCTCGGGTTGCTAGTCAGTTACTCTGCCAACCGAGCTACTGCAGGCCAGATTCCGAACTTTTTAATTTCATTATTTTCATTTGTAAGCCAACAATATACACTCTATAAAAAATCGATGCACCACGAAGGAGTTGTGCCGGCCTCGATCAACTAACGTTCGTAAAAAGTAATAAGCTTTTTGCTGATTTTTATGAATAATTTTCCATAAATTCTGCCATTTAATCCATTTGAACATTTGAATGTAAATTATTAGTTAATGATTAACTGTGCAACTTAGAGCGATTCACTAGATTTCTTGGAGAGTTGGGTACTTAATTTAAAAACTGCACACACAGTCCGATAAATAATATTAATGGTTTTGACAAAAAATAAATTCAAATCTAGCACCTATTCTTGTTTTTTGGATAAATATTTAGTAGTTATGTAAGATGTTTGAGATAATCTCTCTCGTTCGAGTGTTCCGACTGAAAAACAATAAATACATGAGTCTTTTTACTTTGAATATTCTCATGTTAGAATTTTACTCTTCATCAAAACAAAGTTAATGCCTCATTGCAATAATTAGATACTAGGCATTGCGTGGTTAGCCCAGCGTTTGCTGTGAAAGTTACTTTAGCGGGCTTTTGTGGGAATTTGTATATCCCAATGGGAATTTGTAGCCCATTGGATTAAAGCTATAACAGAGTTGCTCGTGGTGTTGTTTTGGTTCGCAATGCAAACCAAATGGGCGTTGCCCGTGACAGTTCTTTTCGTGGGGGTCACACTGTTAGTGGTGTCGGTTTGCTTTATTAACTATAAAATATAAATATTTAGTTGAAAAAGTATTTATTAAAATAAAATCAAACGTATAAGGTATCTATATGGTGTAAAATTTTCCGTAGATTTCAAATCCGCTAAAGTTTTCATTCTATCTTTAACGAACACTGAGATAGAAAAAAGCACTGAAGAACACCAGTGATAATGTTTAAGCTTCAATCGAATACGTTTCTTAGGAAATCAAATTATTCAATCAATTAAACTCGAATCAAACGAAGGTCATTCGAATCTATTTGCTACCATTCCCATTTATTAAAAATAGTGACGTCACAGAGGGAGAAAAAGTCAATATTTATGTGGTTCTTCATTTCCGAAAGAAGAAAGAACGATGAAAAAAACTTATAAAATGCATTTAAAACGTTCTTGATTGAATTTTTAACTTTGAGGCGACCCAAATATTGCAAAATTTCGGACAATCTGTGTGCCAAATCCCATTACTGCAAGTGCCATAGATTCGTCATATGACTTTGCGTGCGGAAAACAAAAAAACCCACTTCTTTTTATCATAGAGAAGACAATTTATTTAAATATTTAAGCTAAAACAAATGAGATTATTATACCCTCTGTAACAAAAAAAAATCGACGCACCAAGAAGGAGTTGTCCGAGTGTGATGAAAATGGGTGGATTTCAAGAACATACATAGAAAAACAAACGATTAAAATCTCAGAACAATCGAATTATTTATTTCAGAGTTTGACCGTTAGAACGGGAGAAAGTTAAGAAGGCGTTAGTCCATCTCTGGCCTGGATTCAAGCTTTCACCCGGCGTGGCTTGGACTGAAAAGGTTCCCTGATGGTGTCCTACGGAAATTCTTACCAAATTATCTCCAACATTCGGGCGGAATTGTCAATATTCCGGGATGGTTTCAATCACCTTCCCATAACGTACCAAATATGGTTTATAGGAGAGAAATCAGGAGACCTAGAGAGAGCTGGCCAAGGAAGTGTTGGGAAAGCTTGAAGACAATTCATAGCAACATGTGCCGTGTGTGGCCGGGTATTATCTTGTTGAAAGTAAGTCCGGGGTGTCGCAAAAGGAACGGCAACACATCCGGTCGTAGAATGTCGTCTACGTACAGCTGTGCTGTAAACGATTACCGAAGGGCCATCAACGGAGATGGCAGCCCTGATGGCAGCATGTGTGGCGTGCGATAGTATGGGCACGATATCCACGCTGCCCTGAAGGTCTCTGCGCGCCCAGACGCGTCTGTGGTTGTCGTCCGGACACAATTGGAAACTGAACTCATCACTAAAGACTATACGTCCCCAGTCAGCGTAGTTCTTTGTTGATCGAACCGGACACCACTGTAAATCTGCACCTTTTTGGTGCGTCGATTTTTTTGTTATGGATTTAGCGTTTGGAATACGGTTAAGAGTTTTATATATATCCGACACAATTTTAAAAACCTAAAAACATAATATTTTTAATTAATTTTTCTTACATAAAATAAACCTAAATATCTAACTAGCGTTGATCCTTAAGAGTCACGAAATAAGTTGTGAAACATATTGAATTTTCCCCACACTACTCATTGCTAAGTAACCACATCCATTGGTTGAAGGTTGGTTGGTGACTGAGCCAGTCACAAGACATTATATCAAGTAATAGTCATACACACAATCAGAATGTTTACTGACACAGAAGAGAGAATTTCACCTAGGGAGAAATGCACCTGACAGGAAACGAACCTACGCGACCTACAACCTATTGGTTGAGGGAACCATTCTTAAGATTTTTTTTGATAGATGAAGACAAAACTAGTTTAAAAAATATGCAAGTAAGTATGAAAAACTGATTGCTACGAGCGAACTCCTAACAAGTTTAATATTACATTTCTAATACTTGTTTTTACGAAAACCGGAAAGTTATTTTGATTTTTGTAGTTTTCTGTAACTCGTTTTGGGTCTGTTCCGAAGAACTTTATAAAAAAATATACTTATTTAACTTGATACATCTGAGGACATTCAGGGACGTCGTCATGGCTAGGTAGGTATATCCAATACGCTAGAAACTTCGAGTTGTAGGCAAAGCAGATTTTATTCCTGTCAAGTGCATTCCTCCATGGGTGCATTTATCGTTTCTGTTTCTATTTTATGCTGTATGTCTTGTGTCTGGCACAGCATAACCAAATACGGTCCTTGCACCATTAACACCACGGCGTACCAACCGAGGACATTTAGGAAATTTAGTGCATTTGTTTGTTATAAAATTTATTTCTCAACATGAAATATAAAGGTTATTTTCAATCACAGTTGGATTGTCTGGACAAGGTGTCTAATTTCGTCTGCATAAGACTTTTTATGATTCTCTTTCGACTGATATGATTTATAATGGTATAACCATCTGGTATATAATGTTATTGATTAATAAAATAGCTGCTTTCAAATAGAACTGACTTCACTTACTGCCTTTATGGATAAAAATTTTCTGACAGTAAGGTATAACTTACGCCTGTACAAAAATATATTGAAATCTGCATGGAAGACTATTTTTTAAATCAAACCAAGCATCGTCTTAAGGTATGCATTTTAGTTTCAAAGGAATGTTTTCGAGAACGTCACTGACACCTGTTCTGAAAATTTCAAGGGAGCATTATCTGACGTTCTGGATGCTGGGACCTGTCTCGAGTTGGGAATTTTTTTTGTTGCTGCAAAAATACAACGGAGATAGTCTTCGCACTGTCAGACTACTCTTTGTCAAAAAGAAATTTTTCAATTTTTTTCCAAATCCAATGTTTGTTTCCTGTAGGAATCTTTATCTTTGTTATTAATTAATATAACAGACACAATCATTTAGGACTTTCCCTACACTCGATGTGAATTGGTTATCATGTATATTTTTTGTATTGTTATGAAAGTGACCTATATAATCACTTTACTCTTTCGTAGAAAAATGCCAAAGCATTTAAATATGAGTAAAATTTTTTTTAACATCCTTTCGGCATTTTTATAATTTCTACAACTTACTTTGGACATAAAATGATGTATATGCATACCCATCCATGCAATACATTTCACATATATCACAGCCTGCTAAAGGTACAAACTGAAGAAAGGTGACAAACACTTGTGTAACTACCACAATAGACAACTTTAAGGGTAGGTTTTCCCTTTCTTAAGCTCTTTTCCTCTGAAATTGCTCAACTGAATTAATAAAATGGATGAATCTACGACGAATACTCTCGTACTCATAATAACCTGCAAATATTTTTTGATTTGTGTCACTCTTTGAGTTTTGCTATGATTAAGGTAAGGAGGAAAAATTAATTTGATAAATATTTATCACTAAGTTCAATTTAAAAGCAAGTATGTTTTCCTTGAAAAAAATTCCGCTTTGTGGTATGTGCAATAATAATAAAAGAACTTGTGTTTTTAAATTGAGTGCATTCAGGACAGTCAAATCAAAGATAACCTACTACAATTTTTAAAATGGTAAATAGACTTGACAGCATTTTTTCTAAAATAACCAGTGTTAGTACACACTTTCTTTATATAAATTGCTTAAATATAACTTCACTTCGTAAAATAAACCACCTTGACCATTTATCGCTATGCCAAAGAAATTGTAATATTTCATATGTCCTAGTTCAGTTTTTTTAACACGAACGTTCCCTCCAATTAAGGTAAAATTCCACTACAAATTTCCTTTATTCTAACTTACATGCCGTTATAAATCAAACACCTTGAGGTGGTGATGCGTGTAATGAAAAGGAATTACAATGTATTTAAATAATAAATATTTAATGCAGAAAAAAGTTGTTCTAATAAAGATATAATTGATTAGGTATTCAATATCTTAACAAAGTTAAAAATTTAAGGCACATTTTTCGAGGTTAAATGAGTAAAAAACAAAATGGTTTCAGTCCCGTGGTTTTATCGGAGCAGACCACCTCTGCGTTCATTCACCACTAAGAATCCAGCGGTTCTCTCTTGAACGGCCAGAACTCAGCGTCACCTCTCCTCCTGTACCTTGTTTTTACGATGCTCGGCAGTTCAAAAACGAAGGGCTACAATACATTCCCTTTACCTCTTATCTTGTCATAAACTTGCCAGCCTCTTCCTTCATCGACGACAAATTCAAGAAAGAGGGGAATTTTCGAAGATGGGGAACCATGAAGTTGTGCCATCGAATGTTCCGATTTTCCCTTTCTCTAATAGCCCGGGAGAACCCAGACTCCCAGGTATCTTGCAGTACTAAAAAACTTCTGGGACCGTCGCTGCTGACAACTGCACACAGTTGAAGCAACTCAGAGAAGCGGCTCAATCCCATGATAGTACTTTACGCAAGTCCAACTTGATTGGCTAGTTTCACGGGCTTGGCTTCACTTGGATATCTCGCCAATCTGATTGTTGCAGTAACCATTTGATTTTGAATATGCGCGTTGTTTCGTAGAAATACAATACTTACACTAGCGCCTCAGCGTACAGCTTAAGTGTCCGACAAGTTGATTCTGATTTGCTCCTCATATATATGTTAAGGGTTACTTATTATTATTATTACCAACTTATATTAAGGGTACTTATACTTTAAAGAGCTTCTTTTCGTGAAGCAACGATGGTCTAATGGCTAAAGTCACCTACCTTCAGATTACCTTCGGCAGCGGAGGATGACTTCCCGAGTTCGAACCCAGCTGGCGGAAAAAATTTTTAGATCCTCCAAACTATTTTTAAAAAATTCCAATTTAATTCCTTTTCATTCTAATTTACTTTTCCTAATTTTTATTACCCTTTTTATATTTTTCCAAGCTTCCGTTGACTTTACATAAATAATCTAAGAACCACTCCTGAACTCACTACCAGCTGATATTTTTCCGCCCCTCTGTCGTCCCCTTTGCTTTAGGATGATGGTGTCGTATCCACCCCCTGGCTTAGGACCATTCTGATGTAACAAAAAGCATGCATAAAACACTAACTTATATAATTATTAACTTATATAATAAAAGGATACAATTTTCGGCTCACACCTCTACCCACCCATACCCATGGATCTGAAAAGAAAAGAAGAAAGCAGAAAGGAAGAGATAAATCGCCAACAGAAAAATTCTAATGACATACGTATCTAGGTCATGTGATCCGATTAACCAATCAAGTTGGACTTGCGTAAAGTACTATCATGGGATTGAGGCGCCTGTGCAACTCAGGCCATTTTGGTTTCTGATTCAGATTCTGTCTGCTTGATTTGATGGAAGAAGCATCCACCCTCTCGAAGATCTACTATACAACCTCGTTCTAATTACTTAACCCTCCTGGTGGTTTTCTCGACAAGGAATCTCGTCATCATCAAAACTGACCAGATCTTGCTAGACGAGGTATCTCGTTATTAGAAGAAAACTGAGTAGACCATGATCTCGTCATCATACAAAAATCGGCAATATATATTGGTGATGAGATATCTCGTCATAAAAGGAAAACTAACAAGATCTTTATCGTGTGATCATAAAAAGTTCGACAGTATCTTGTCGATGAGATATCTCTTTCTTGATGAAAACTGGATAGAGTTTGATCTCGTCATCATAAATAATCGACAAGATGACACAAGATCTCGTCATTGGAAAAAAAACAGACTCATTGAAGCACCTCGGCTGAACGAATATGTTGTTTCATTTGCATGTTGCTTGCGCAATTCCTTTTTGGTGTTTCGATTTTATTTCCCTCTAGAGTGTGTAAATATCGCTGATGTTATTAACCTTTAGACTACGGTCTGTAAAGCAGTTATATCATGATACCGATAAGAAAGAATTTAGTCAAATGCTTTTCATCTGTTGTACCTTGAAAGTTATAAGAATCGTACCAAGAAATAATTTGGACAAAGCAGCCAGTACATCAGTTGTACCTTGAAAGTTATACGGATCATGCCAAGAAAGAATCGTGCTTGTTATGCCTATGGCCATAGTCAAAATGTTAACTACTTACTTTTTTAAACGCATAGAAGCATAGCGGAACAAATAATGAATATTTATTGGTTATTTTATCTTTGTGCATGAGGGGATAGCTAACGGAAGCAAATAGTGGAAATTGATTAATTTTCAATCCTTTCTTTGTTCACTTAATCCTTATGAGCAGTATGTTTTTACGTTTAGGTTATAAGATTAAAAAACCGACGGGAGACTCATGTCGTTACCACTACGCCAAAGTCATTATCATTGTACTCTAAACCTAACGGTGAGTGGATCCAGGGCAGGTCTAGATGCCACAAATATGCATTTGGTGATTTCACCTGTATGTTTTGAGTCATCATTTCATGTTTTCTGCCTTGGCAAAGCCACGAATAATCTCGATTCTTAGTGGAAATGCCGATTTTCATGAGAACCAATCTTTGATTCGTAACTCTATTTTCCCCGAAGCATCAAAATTTGGAACGCATTTTTTGGAAACATCAATTTTGTTGATTCGCGCCTTTGGCATGGCTTCAGCCATATGTTTCTGACGGTATACAGAAAATGGTCATTCATTGAGATTATTCCAAAAAGCTGGAATTGCGCATGTAATGCAATGGAGACATTAATGTAATTTTTAGAATTATGATATTGTGTTAAATAGTTCGAGGATAAAGATTAAACATTATTTTATGACCATTCTCAACAATTTGAAACTCTACCCTTGCTTGCATCTGGTCTGGTAAAAATTCCTACACTTTCATACGGCAGGGCTCTCGTGATAAAACTTCGGTCACAAAAGAATTCAAAGGATACAAGCGACATTTTATAACTATTAGTAAATATTGTTTTATGTCCTTTCTCCAATATTTGAAACTCTCTCCATGTTTGCTAAAGTGTATCCATCTGGTCTTATCGGAAATTATTATTTTAAAGCCTACGTGGATGTGGTGCTCTGATCGTTTGAAAACTTGGTGCTCAAAAGAAGTTATTCTATGGATTCAAGCGATATTTTTTTTAAAGTGCAGGTTGAAGTATTTGTTTTTTTTCGTTGAACAAACTGCACCTAAAGACACTTTCCCATGGCAAACTTGCTCCAAGCCCCAAATCCAATATTTGCTATGCCCAGACTCGCACCATTTTTGCCTTTCTTCATTTAAATTCAAACTACATTCGCGTGATTCGACGAAATTGCTCTAAAACCCTCATCTAATCCCTTGGATAAATTTAAGTGCTACCCTGTAATGAGCGCACAAAAGTTCCATTTTACAGCCGTTTCGCTGGTCGTAAAAAATGTCAACTAATGGTCGATCATTGATGGGATTTATGTTAATTATAGAGTGCGTGAGTTGCCTGGGTCACGATTTTGAAAATGAACCTTGCACGTCAAAACCGACTCTGATTGGAGCGTAAAAATCGATTAAGGTTTCAAAGCCATTCTAATCGTTCCGGCTGAGTATCTTGAGGGTTGCTTCATGTGTTTTTTTTTTCATTTAAATAATTAATATAGAACCTAGGGAAAACCTGGAACAAGAGCAATCCCCTTTAAAATGCATTATTAGGGAAGCGGTCATAACGGCTGCTTAGGATAATTACGTAACCCATTAAATATTTTTTGGGAAGCATGAATATGGGAGATGCACTTTTTTTGCACGGCTAATATCCTTGATGAATGGTGAAAAAATTGTGAAGAAATTTGTCTAAGGAACCATGCCGGTTTTAATAAAAATACTGAAAGTTTTGTTTTGAAATGTCTGGTATGTGAGGCTTATTTCACAGTGTAGAGACATTAATGTTAGTTATGACTTAGGCGAAAAAAAGTGCTTTAAATTGTGCTGGTAAAATGATGTGTTTTTAATGTAATATCGCGGAAATTCTTTCTTTTTTTGTATTTTGTAGGACAATCCGTTTTCCATTCATAAATACTTAGGTTGTCATTTTTAGAATTTTATTTCAAAAGAAAATTCCGTCTCTACTATTATAAAAGGAAGTGTTTGTTTTCTGTCCTCAAAGTCCTGACGAATCTATGACACTTACAGAATGGGATTTGGCACACAGTTAGTGCGAATTTTTTGTAATTTTTTGGTAGCGCCAAATTTTAAAAATTCAATCTAGAACATTTTTAAAAGAAATTTAATTATTATTGTTTTACTCAGATTGGCAACAGCATAAAAATATTGCAGATTATAAATTTATTTTTTCAGCTTCCGTTTCATTTTGCGGATGAACGATTTATCAGCAGACCAATAAAACAAATAAAGTTTTAATTGGAGTTATGTACTTCTTTTCTTCTATATCATAGATCGTTAAAGATAGAGTAAAAATTTTAGCGGATTTGAAATCTGCGGAAAATTTCCAGTTAGATCGATACCTAAAAATATGATTTTCTTTAAATAAATAATTTTTTAAACTGAAACTTTTATATATTTTTCAATACGAACGGCCACCGCAAAGAATGACCTTCGTTTGATTCGAGATTAATTCATTTTTTATTACCTGAGAAACGGATTCGTGTGAAGGAAAAGAAATAATTAAAGTTATGACTGGAGTTTTCTTCAGTGCTTTTTTCTATCTCGGCAATCGTTAAAGATAGAATAAAAATTTTAACGGATTTGAAATCTGCGGAAAATTTCAAACCTGATTGATAACTTATACGTTTGGTTTTCTTTTAATAAATAATTTTTCAATATGTATATTTTCGCAAGAGATTGTGACGTCACGCCGATTGGATGTCTTCGCAATTCGAATTTGGCCTCATTTGACACTGATGAGGCCATCACGTTTTTGCCCGTGTTGGCTGTTATTCAATAGGATACGAATAGCAAACCAAATACTAGCCACTGCGTGGCTAGTATTTAATAAGAGAAAAATTATTTCTCTTAATATATATTTTTTTCCCTATGACGATCACATATGAACTTAATCATTCTCCACTACAAGGCCGGAAGTGATGGCCACTTGTGAAGAAGCACCTAGTGGCAGGACCATCATTGCCCCTAACAAATGACAGAACAATTTACAACCATGCCCTGACCCCGGAGTCGAACCAGGAACCTTCCGATCCAGAGGTTTATTGTTATAGTTCTCGTAATAATGAATGTTAAATTAAAAGTTTTTATTCATATTAAGTATTATTGAATTAAGGGGTCCGGGACACAAAAATCGTCAAATTTTCGAATTTTTTTAATATTATTTTAAGAATTTCTGTGTTTTTCTGTTTAAAATGACGTCTAAATCATGTTTCTATCTGAATTAGAACTAGAGATGTAATAATTTTTGTGGTGAGTTGTTTTGAAAATCTAACACTCTTGACAGTTGTTGTCATGGCAGCACCTGTCTTTAAAACATTAAATGCGTTTTCTCCATGATACATTTTTTCAAGATTTCCTGTATTCAAATTGCCATAAGTCGAAAACCGATAAAGTTTAAGGGTTGAAATTTGAGATATATCTTTTTCAAACATTATACTTTAATTTTGACTCAGCAAATTTGAAACACCTATTTAATTTTAAAAATATGACTTAAAAAAAAAAGTACCTTTAAATTTTCAAAATTTTTCATTCAAATATTTTTAATTTTTTCTTAAATTAATATTTTTTAAATTGCTGAATTAAAATTAAAGTTTATAAATTTGTGAATAATTTACTGCAAGAATTTTGAAAATTGATCAAGAATATTTTGAGTTTTAGCAATTTAAAATGATCCCTCTTTTTTTCAAAAAATTTTAATTTAAAATTTTAAAAAAACTTTTGGAAAAAATTTGTGTTGTGATTTCGCTTATTAGTTAGATGGGTAATCAGTACAAAAAAATTCAAAATTCAAAATTAATTTAAAATTTTTTTTTCAATGTGTCAATGTGTCCCAGACCTCCTTAAAACTAAATTAAATACAGATCCTAAATTAATTTATTTAGATAATATTTAAATAAGTTATTATAGTTCAATTTATGTTTACACTAATTGCAAATAATGCACGTGTAGAAATAGTAAATGTAGAAACTGATGGTAATTGGTACATTGTTAAATTGACGCCGCACTGGAGCAGTACAATGGTGACGGTCGGTAATCAATCCTGGAGGGAAGGATCAGAGGGTAACACCGTCATCGGATGATGAGAGCAATATCTTAGCTGGAGCACCACTTTCCCAAAACTTCAGCACCGTAACACATAAACAGAATGCAATACATTTTAAAGTTTTTATTTAAAATAATTTCTACATATTTATATTTATGAATATATTTCGTCCTAATGTTCAAGTTTTATTTCTTTTTATTTTCACGTTAAAGAGCTTAAAGTTATTTTTATAATGCAACTAGTTTGGAGCAACGTGTTTAAATTGGATTATGAAGTGAATCTAAAGGGATTTAAAGCTATGAATGAAGTATTTTAAAACAATCTAATTCAACTTAAAATAAAAACATTTGTCTAGACTGATTAATATTATCGATTATCTTACAGTAATATACCCTATGATATTAATGGTAGACAAAATGGGCCTTTAACATCGGTTGAATATGCAATTCCAAAACTTTTCTCTTACTGACAACATTGCTTAAAATTGAAAGTAAAACCCACTATCATTAAGTTTCTGTCAATTGTTTCAGTAGTGCTTTACTACGAGGGCTGTTCAAATAAGACTGATCATAAATAAATAAAAAATAATTTCATGTACTAATCCTCCAAACTTTCATGGTCTTTCTCAAAATACTCCCCATTACATGCAATGGACTTATCCCACCTCTTTTCCAGTCTTCAAACATATGCTGGAAGATATTTTTTGACAAGTCTTTCAAAATCGCCTACGCAACTTTTACGTCACTGCCTGTGATGATAAAAACCGCTTTTCCCGGAGGTGTTTCTTCAAATTCGGGAAAATAAAAAAATCGCATGGTGCTGAATCAGGACTACATGGCGGATGGGGAACACACATGACTCTTCCCATAAGCTCTCTGTAGCATCACATAGACTTCAGCTGACGATTTCTTAAGTCGAAAACAAAATTTTAATGCAGTGTATTGCACTTCGCGTGTCACATCCATTTTTGGCATAGGCGAAAGTAAAACTAGGCGTTCTTGGCCGGTTGCCAAGGCCTTAGCAATGACGTCATGATCGTGAAACTTGCGCTATCAATTCTCCACTTATTCGGCTACACATTCAATATGAATCTTATATCTCTTGATTTTTTAATCACCTTTAAAAAAAATATGATCATTCTTTATTGAACAGCCCTCGTATAATATAATATTGCTACATTTTCTCTGAACTATCTTTCCTACTAATATAAATACGGTATTTTTCAATGCGTTGTATTTAATGGTATGTAAGAGTTATTTTTTAAAATTGAATTTTTACTTCTTGACTAATTTCGTACATTTTTAATTGAATTCAAAAATCTTAGTTTGAAATGCATCGAGTCTTGAAGACTACTTGCTGGTATCAACTAAAGAATTTTAAGTTTTCGCATTTAAGAACACCTTTAAGGGTTTCAGACGTATAAATCCACCTTGCAACCTAAAGCTTCCGCTGCCTGATTTGTGACTAGTTCTTTCTTTCCTGACTAATATAATATTTTCAAACGATACTATTATGGCAATGTTATCTTTCCAATCGAAGCGTTTCTAAGAAATTTACTAATAGCATCTTTCTAAAGGAGATATATTTCAAAGAAAATAATTAATAATATATTCCCCCTCTTGAAAAAATATATGTATAGATACATTTTTCAATAGATTCTAAATTCCAAGAAAAGCAACAATAGCATCTTCCCGAAGAACTATATTCCACGATATAGAATCAAAAGAATTTTCCTAAAAGTTGAAATAATCCATGAATTTCTTCAAATCATATGTGTGGTTATTTACTCATGCGTATTATGGAGCAAAGCAATGCTATACTTCTCAGAAATTTCAGAGTTAAAAATACTTTTGATACCGAAGATTGTACCCTAGATCCATTTATTAGACAACCTAAAATAGTAGTTTCTAAGCCTTATTTCCATACCGTGAAGCAAAAGTAAAGTTGATTACAGTGCATAAAAAGTCCATACTTCCATTTATAGAACAAACGATAAACCTATTTGGAAATGCTTCCAGTTTGGGAACCTGCCAGGGGGTGTGTTTATTGTTTTTTTTATATATTTCCTTCTAATATCACTCAATAATATTCCTTTTCTTGTCATTACCAAAAAATAATACTTTGTTTATCAATTGCTTGGCTCATTTTTACATAAATTAATTGCTAATAATATAAAAATAAGTGAGCACGCGCGTCAACATTGTTATTGAATGGAAACTTTTCAGATGGGGTGACAATTACTTTTGAAAGTTGTGTGTTAAGGTTACTGTTAACGAAGGGGAATTAATATAAAAAGGAAACTGAATCAACGATGATTAGTAGAAATTATGTTTTATATATTATTACATTTAATGATAAATTGTTACTTAAGTATATGCTTTCGTCAACGTTTTGACCAGACACGATTGTCTTGGTGGCCATTTATTTCGTTTTATTTTCCCATTTATTTTTCCCATTTATTTCGTTCACTAATTAACCTGACAGTGTTTTGTGTGATTCTGGACAAGTCATGACTGCTGCTCATTTGGACGTGTGTTCTGCACTTAATATTTGCATTGTAATGTTAAAAAAGATTGGAGAGCTCGTTGCCTAATGACCTGACGGTCAATGGTCTGCCATTTGTGAAATAAAGTGCTTACGTCTAAATTATAATAACATATAAATTTTAAATTTCAAGTTGTTGAGAGACAGTTTATCCTATTGGAGATCTTTTTACACATTACAAAACAAGAAAAGAAAGGTTTTTATCATATTATCTATATTGTAAATTAATATTTCTTTAGAAGCCACATATTTTTGCGATAAAGCGTTTCCCAAATTAGTCAAAACTTATTAAGTACACGTTATTATTGTAAACAAGGTTTAATCTTCTTAAAGTACCGCTATTTATTGTAGTGCAAATAAGGAAGCCAACTATTTCCAAACTAGAATGAATGTGAATGTAATTCGAGTTGGTTGCCCTAAAACGGCAAAGCTGCTCCAAACATGATACAATACAATAGAGTGAAAATATTTTAATACTTGAACATTAATAGCCTAACCAACCGTAAAAGGTAGAATAAACAAAAATAATAAGTGTCCTCAACAACGTAACTAGGAAAAATAGTTTAAAAGTTTAATGAAATTATATAGTTTAAAATATGAAGCATAAACACGCTATAGATAGAATTTAAAAACCTAAAGGCATGTAAAAATGAAAAAAAAAATATTTGAATGAAGTTTTCCCCATTCCAAAAAATATTTGTTAAAAAGTATTAGTGACGACGATTCTTATCTGTTTGTGGCCATAAAACAATTTTCTGTTTAAAATTTTTAGTAAACTTTTGTAATTTGGATAGAGCGAATGATGTTCATACCGTTACCAATTGGTGATTCAACTAGTGACCCTACTTTTAGATGGCAGTTTTAGTTGTGAACAAGTTAGTCAGGTAGTGGAATTACCGTCGCACTGGAGGAACGCAAATTTTCGATTGACGACGATCCATTATAAAGTTCAAGATCCGCGGACAACATTTGACAACATATTGAAACACATTCAGATGGCGTGGTCACATTTGAGAAAATTTTAGGCCATGCTAGGTTTAATGTTCTCGAATCTAAACGATGGTCTCTGGCTGGACCAAGTTTCGAACTCACAACCAAGCACTTGCTAATCTGCTCTTCAAACAGGTTTACTACGGTCCGTATAGGAAACCAGAGATTTAAACGAATTTTAAACGATTTGAAAAATTCGGTTAACTTTAAATCGAGGGCTTGAATTATGTCCAAACAAAATTATACGTAGATGTTTAGTAAACGTCGCATTGGATCAATACAATGGGTAATTTTCGACTGTTAAGGATCAATTCCGAGGAAAATGAACCTAGGGCAACACCTTGTAATTTTGAACCAAGGTCAGATGACTTGGTCACACTTAAGCTGCCATCCTACTCTCGAAACTTTCACAGCATGCCAACGTGAGGATATTAAAGGCCAAGACAGATTTAACAGGCACCAGCCCCCTTTCCTAACAATATAGCCTGTCATGGCATCAGGAAGAAGTAAAGCTTATTACACATTTATATGAGGTTGGACAGGGTTGCCACTTTTAAATTTGTTTTTAGCAAAATTCTGTAATTGGATAGAACAACTAATATTAGATTGATATCTTGTGCATTGCGGGCCTAAATATTGGATTGATATTTTTTGTATCCTGTTTTTGTTTTGATAAACACACAACCTCTGGTTTCTGAACGGATACAATTCTGAATGCACCGAACAAAACTTTGATCAGTCCTACAAATTTTCGAAGCTTTTCGAAATTTTGGAGATTTTTTGACGTTTATAGGCCTCCTGTAAACAATTTTCAACACCATGTCATTCCCTCCAATGTGAGTTTTTTCCAGGTCAAAGAATATGTGAGTACCACCCTTTGTCTATCCAAACACTACTACGAAATACACACGATCTTACGTTGAAAGTCTGATAAAGAACTAAAGTGAGATCTTACCATTTTTTCTCACTGATATGGAAAATGACATCCAGACGAGTTACAAACTGATGTCCTAGAGCTTCCTATACTGGCCATTTCAAGTACCTTCAGTAAATCCTAAGCTTGAGAGCATTTTTTACAAAATGTAAACATAGAAATACACTTCCAGTCCATTTGGCCGTTTATTTCCGCAAGAAAGGCGTCGAATAGTTAGAATATTTTTGAAACGAACATTCGAATATATTCGTTTCCGCATTCAACAAGTATCGTAGGTATTCAATTTTGATTCTTTGTCTTATCTCTAACAATATCATTTGTGTAGACATCGGTCGGGAACGTTGCTTAATCCTTTTGTGCTGTTTTGTCATTGTTTTGCTTGAAGGATGATTTCCTTTAAGAACGTCGAGTGTGAAATTCCATATTGCAAGAATTACCATATATACTGTACTAGAAGTCACATTGTTCTCCCGTATAGATTTAGGATATCTAGAAGTGCCTCCCAAAAGCCTGTGTACAGATATAAGCCTTTCTTAACCCTCTTCAATAGGCTTTACATGATACCTCGTCCATCAACATCTGATCAGTTTTCGTAATGACAGATTTCTCGTTATCAAAATATTGCCGATTCTTAAATGACAACCAGATCAAGATCTAGTCGGGTTTTTCTAATAACAAGATAGCTCGTCTTATAAAGATATTGCCTCTTTTTGTTTGCTTATGGCAAGATCACGATATGGTCATTTTTTAATCATGATGTACACTACCCTACAATAATGCACCGGACAGCAAGATGTGATGGTATAAGGGAAATAATACATGCTTTAATAGGTGGATGGTTCCCCCACGTGCTGCAATTACACTAGCAACTCTTCTGGGAATACTTTCAACAAGGTTTTGATACACAGCTACGGGTATTTGTGTTCCTTCCTGCTGCAAGAATGTCGCCAGCTCAGCTGGAGATTTCGAACGTGGTTCTCTGGTCAGCAAGCTTCGCTTTATATCGTCCTACAAATGTTCTATGGGGATCATCTGATACAACTGATGTTCCTTGTTGGATCATGTATTTTAGCAGGACAGGGAAGAAGGTTTACATCCATTTATTGATACCACTGCTTAACAGAGACTTCAACATGACGTGGAGCGTTGTCGTCCTGGAAGTAACATTCGTCCATTCCATAAAACTACCAGAGCGTAGGAAGAACCTGCTGGTTCAAAATGTCCATGTAGGCGAATGCGTTTAATTGACCAGGAACAACATGCAAAGGTCTCAGGTGAAACCACGAAAAACACCCCCAAAGAAGTAGTCGGATTTTATGAAAATTAGCCTGCGCCCGATCCATTATTATAGGGTAGTGTAATCCGATATCAAGATAATATATTTTCTTTGAAGATGGATAAAATCTCCAAAATATACTGCCCCAATGTTTTATTATCTGGAGATTTGATTATAATAGTGAGATCAAGATCTGGTTAGACCTTTCTACTGCCGAAATATCTCGCCATCAAAATAATGCCTCATCTTTGAAGATGGATAAGATCTCCCAAACATTTTGCCTATATTTTGATTATCGGGTGATTTGATTCTATTAGTGAAATCAAGATCTGGTGATCTTTTAATAATGACGAGATATCTCGTCCATCAAGATCTGGTCAGTTTTTTTTATAAGGATAAGATATCTCCAGAGAGAGAGCACAAATACACAATATATGATCAACATTTTACTAATGACTAAATCTCGTGGGGATACCGCCATGAGGGTTAACGCGTCGAATACTTTTATACAAACCAAAACTTGCACACACACCATGCGATAGTTATGTATTTGTAGTGGTCAGTTACACAACGAGAAAATTAAATTCAAGTGTAATTGAACTGTAGTGATGGTTCACCTGGGTGATTCTTGAGGGTATTAGAAATATTACAAGTTTTAGACATACACATACAGTGCAGAGAGGGGTCAACGGAACTCCCAAAAGATGTTATAACCTGGGTAAACTAGTGAAAAATTTGTAAAGCCTTGTTGGATCAGTAGAGGAATTACTTAAGTCATTTCGAAAACCGTTTATCTTGTAGTAGAGACATGAAAGTGTTAAAATTCTAAAATATTTCTTAAATTACTTTACCTCAAATATGTTTTCTAGGAGATTTCTCGTCCATAACGATTTGGTCAATTTTGGTAATGACGAAGAACCTCGCCAAAACAATTAATTCGAATTTTTTTTTACAATTAGCGTCGTACTAGAGCAACACAACGGTCTATTGACGACGGTCAATACCATAAGGTAATGGTAATGATAATTTTAGTTAACGTCGTACTAGAGCGACACAACGGGCTATTGACGACGGTCCGGGATCAGTCCCTTAAGGAAAAGATCCGAGGACAACACCTCGTAATTTTGAACCACGGTCAGATGACGAAGCAACACCTGAGCTGGCACCCTACTCTCCAAATTTCCACACCAACCCAACTTGATGACTTTCAGCCACGACAGATTTAACGTGCACCAGGCGCCTCTACACCATACAATTACAAACATCCACTCACTGCCCCATATTCGAACCAAGAACCTTCCGATCTAGAGGCTAACACCTTAACCACCTGATCGGTTGGTCAGCTACAACCACCAGGATATTTTAGTGCGATTTATTCGCTCTCAAGATTGGAAAAACGAGGGTTTTTAAAAAATTATCCCACCCTTTCGCTAATAACAAATCTTTAGCTTTGTCGTACTGCCTCTAGGATGTAGGCTTAGAGTTGATACTACTCTGGGCACGTTACCGGAGTCTGACGGCATTTTTCTTGCTTTTGCTTCAGTGGAAACATGGACGCTCCGTTAGCAGTGTACACATAAAGAGCAGTGATCCCATTTCTAGGGTAGGAAGGGGTCAAAAGGGATAAAATTCTCTGGACGCAGTACGGGGACAGTGCTCTACCACGTAGAAATGTGTATGAGTGGATTGCGAGAAGCTTAAAAAATGTCAGGCAAATGTGATGCCCGAAGAAGGAACAGGATGCCCGTCAACCTACACCACTGACGAGAACATTCAGAAAACTCTAGAAATGGTACTTGCAAACCGGCGAGTTGCCATCAGCAATGTAGAAGTTCTCGGCAAATTGGACTTACGAGGAAGTAGGTAATTGGTAATTTTTTAGTTAACGTCGTACTAGAGCAACACAACGGGCTATTGACGACGGTCCAGGATCAGTCCCTTAAGGGAAAGATCCGAGGACAACACTTCGTAATTTTGAACCACGGTCAGATGACGAAACAACACCTGAGCTGGCACCCCACTCTCCAAACTTCCACGCCAACCCCACGTGAGGACTTTCGGCCACGACAGATTTAAGGTGCACCAGCCGCCTCTACACCATACGTTTACAAACATCCATGCCCGGACCCGGATTCGAACCAGGAACCTTCCGATCTAGAGGCTAACACCTTAACCACTATACCGGTTGGTCGGCACGAGGAAGTAGGCGAAATGGTAGATAAATATCTGGGCGACCCACCGACAACCTTCTTGGAGGGAATACACAAGATTTTGGACTGTTGTGTGGACCAAGTGTATCAAAAATAAAGGATAATATATACCAAAAAAGGTAAACATGCTCAACCCCTACATTAATGTATACAAATTGAAAAATGTGATGTGAGGATAGTGCTGAACTTTCACTATCATTTCCGTTCTGTTTGATGACCTTTCTCCATGTCTCCGGTAGCTACATCATCCCGCGCTAATACAAGTTCTAAGGTTTCTGACGAAAGAACGCATACAGGGTGTCACGTTCTCTCCGAACCACTTGCGGAACGATGCATATTCGACGCCACCGTCACCCTACACGACATATATTTTACGTCTAAGAACTATTTTTGCCTTTTCGGAAAAATCACAACTTTGTAGTACCCAAGCAATCTGTCCTCTTAACTGTTTCGCCCTCGCCGCCCTTTTTGCTTTTCTTTCCTCTTTTATTGTCTTGAAGGGGGGGGGGGGGTCGAAGTCTCAACCCACCAAAAACCGTCGTGCTCAAATGGGCTGGTGCTCGTTCAATCTGCTGTGTCCCCAAATGTCCTCACGTTGGTGTGGTGTGGGAATTTGGAGTCAAGGATGTCAGTTCAGGTGCGATGTCGTCATCTGACCTTATTCTTGGAGGTTGTTCCCGGGTCGTCATCAATAGCCGGTCCTGTTGCTCCAGTGCGACTTTAATTAAAATACCTAATTTTATTGTCTCGTGTAGGTGGTCGGAGGGTTGTGAGTTCAAACCCAACCAAAGACCGTCGAGTACAAAAGGGGCTGATGCCCATTAAATTCGTCACGGACTCTAAAATATCCTCACTTCGGCATGTGTGGAAGTTTGGAGAGTGAAGTGTCAGCTCAGACGTGACCTCGTCATTTGAGCACGGTTCAAAATTACGTGCTGTCGTTCTCGGATCTTTTCCTAAGGGGGTTCGTCCCCGACCTCACCAACAGCCCGCTGTGGTGCTCCAGTGCGTCGTTAATTGAAATACCTACCTACCTTGCCGACCAACGGTATAGTGGTTAAGGTGTTAGTCTCTGGATCGGAAGGTTCCGGATCCGGGATTGGATAATTGTAAGCGTATGGTGTAGAGGCGGCTGGTGCACCTCAGGTGTCGCTTCGTCATCTGACCGTGGTTAAAAATTACATGGTGTTGGTAATGGTAATTTTTAGTCTACTCTCCAAACTTCCACGCCAACCCAACGTGAGGACTTTCGGCCACGACAGATTTAATGTGCACCAGGCGCCTCTACACCATACATTTACAAACATCCATGCCCGGACCCGGATTCGAACCAGGAACCTTCCGAACTAGAGGCTAACACCTTAACCACTATACCGGTTGGTCGGCTACATGGTGTTGTCCACGGACCTTTCACTTAGGGGATTTATCTCGAACCGTCGTCAATAGCCCGCTGTGTTGCTCTAGTATGACGTTAATTAAAATTACGAATTACCATCCCTCCGCAACGGCAGAATAACGGCAACTACGGTTGTAGATATAAGAAACGCGATTCTTTCTTGGCGCGAATCTTATCACTTTCAAGGTACAACTACTGTAACAGCCAGAGTCTAAATTCTTTCTTGGCGCTATTCTTCTAACTTTCAAGCCGACCAAGCGGTATAGTGGTTAAGGTGTTAGCCTCTGGATCGGAAGGTTCCTGGTTCGAATCCGGATCCGGGCATGGATGTTTGTAAGCGTATGGTGTATAGGCGGCTGGTGCACCTTAAATCTGCCGTAGCCGAAAGTCCTCACGCTGGTTTGGTGTGGAAGTTTGGGAGAGTGGGGTGCTAGCTCAGGTGTTGCTTCGTCATCTGACGTTCATTCAAAATTACGAGGTGTTGTCCTCGGATCTTTCCCTCAAGTGATTGATCCCGGACCGTAGTCAAAAACCCGTTGTGTTGCCCTAGTACGACGTTAATTACATATTACCAATTTCCTATCTGCCTTGTATTTGGCTAAACGTGGCGAAACATGGCTTTTACTGCAGAAAACCCAACCGAAAATCAACACTCATCACCAGCCTTCTACATTCCAGTAAAATAAACCCCATTTAAATTTAAACCCTCCCTGCCTGCACACTTCCCGCGCAGGCCTCCCCTTGACCCCACCCCCGCAGTCCGCCGAAAGAGACGTCTTTTTCCGCCTTTTAATTTGACGTTGGAACTTGTCAACGTGGGAGGCGGGCCTCTGCTAAAGCCCCACACGGGGGCGCTGTGACGGCTCACTCACTCATCGCAACAGGCCGCCCCGCCAGTCCCTTGTTTGCGGTCCGAGGGCACCGGTCACCTGCCACATGCACTCCGGATTTTTTTAATTCCCCGAAACGGGAAAAAGCGAGATGTCATACGCGGCCCCGGCGAGGGCCGCTTTGGAAAACGGGGCGCAATGCCCCTCTGGTCTCTGAAGTCTCTTTCGGAGAGGATATCAGTGTGAAGGTTTTGGATTGTGAGGAATCAGCATGGTTTGGATCTGCGGAGCGATTTTGGCGGTTATCAGCGTCGGCCTTGTGGGTGAGTATTTTGATTGACGCGTGTAGAATATTCTATGGGTGTGTGAGCGTGTGTTTTGTGTAATGGATCGTATGACTTCGCGTATTAGAATACCTTAGATAAATGGATAAAATTGGGTAGTTTGTTTTTATAATGATCTAAATTTCATGTTCAGAATCTCAACCATCTGTTCTTGATTTTGTCATTCAAAGACTTTTCCTTCGCTCACAACGATTTTCCAAATTTACTAACTGTGTGTTTGGACGTGTGTTTTTGTATTTATTCTCACATGTCTATCCACGTATTTGTTATCCGTATCCTATTGGGTAAAATTGGGAAGTTCTAATCCATGTATCGATATTTACACTTTCAAATGCGTAACCGCCTGCTCTAGCATTCAGAATTAAAACTCTTCCGTTGCTCACGTTATGTGAAACTTACTAAATGTGTGTGGACGTGTGTTTTTGTATTTGCTTACATGTCTATTCAAGCATTTGTTCGCTGAAGATAAATGCTTTTTGGATACAATTGGGCAGTTTTTTGTGCACGTATTGATATTTACACGTTCAAATTGCGTAACCATCTGTTCTTGCATTCTAATCGAAACAGTTTTCTACTGCTAAGAAATGTTTCGCAAAAGTTACTGTGTGTGACCGTGTGTTTTGTGCCATTGCTCATTTGACTCTTCGCGTATTTGTTAGCCTTATATAAATGTATTTTGGATAAAGTTGGGCTGTTTTTTCGGCCATTTATCGATATTAACACGTGTTTCAAACTTTATCTGTTTCTCAAATCGTCATTGAAACATTTTTCAGGTATTCACAAGTGTCTTACCAAAGTTGCTACCTGTATGTTTTGCGTAATTACTCAGATGACGCATTTGTTTGCCTCAGATAATTGTCTTTTGGATAAAATTCAGCAGGTTTATTTAACTATTTGTCTCTGTTTACATGTTACGAATCGAAACAATTTCCTGCATTCGTAATTGAAATACTTTGTTCACAACAATTTGTTAAATTTACGAACTGTGTTTGAAAGTATGTTTTGTGACACATGGACTCGTATGGCTCATTGCGCATTTGTTTGCCTTAGATAAAATGCCTATGGTAAAATTGGGAGTTTTTCTCATGGTCACACACACACACACATTAATTAATCTTTACATGTTCAGAATCGTAACCTTGTTCTTGCATTCGTAATTGAAACATATTTCCGTTGATTAGAAGTCTTTTGCTGAAGTTACTAAATGTGTCTGAGCGTGTTTTTTATTTGCTTACATGTCTAATCACGCATTTGTCACCCGCAGATAAATGCCTATTGGATGAAATTGGGCATTTTTTGTCCATGTATCGATATTTACACTTTCAAATACGTAACCGTCTGTTTATGTATTCCTAATTGAAGCACTTCCGTTGCTCACAACGTTTTGCGAAACTTACTAAATGTGTGTTTTTGTATTTGCTTACTTGTCTGTTCATGCATTTGTTAATTGTACATAAATGCATTTTAGATAAAACTGTGTCGTTTTTCGTTCGTTTATCGGTATTCTCACGTTTAAAACGTTAAGTATATGTTCTTAGATTCGTAATTGAAATGATTTTCATCTGCTTAGATAAGTTTTGCCAAAGTTACTACCTGTGATCGTAAACATGTGTTTTGTATAATTGCTTGCATAACTATTGGTGTATTTGTTATTTGTAGATAAATATCTTTTGGGAAACTGGGCAGTGGTTATGACCAATTAACTGTTTCCATGTTCTAATGCTTAACCATATGTTCTAATCAAAACACTTTCCCGCTGCTCACAAATGTTTTGTAAATGTTACTATGTGGGCGGACGTGTTTCGTGTAATTGCTTACAAGACTCTAGGTGCACTTTTTACCTGTAGATAAATGTCTTGAATAAAACTGGAAGGATGTTATGCACTTATCTTTTTTTACATGTTGAAAAACTTAGCCATCTGTCCTTGAATTTGTGATTGATACATTTCTCTGCTGCCCAGTCGCTAGCTGTGTGGGTATGTTTTGTGTAATTACTTTCATGACTCTGGATGCATTAGTTACTAGTAGAAAAATGTCTTTTGGATAAAACTGAGGATTTTGTTTGTGCATTTACCTATATTTACTTTTTCAAATTCTAACTAGCTGTTCTTGCATTTACAATTATTCCGCTCCTCGCAAGCATTTTGCCAAAATTACTAATTGCGAGTGAACATATGTTTTTTGTATTTACTTATATGATTTTTCAAGCATTTCCTAGCCGCAAATACATATATTTTGTTAACGATCGGGCATTGTTTTTGTCCATTTATTAAGGTTTCATGCGTAGACGCTCGACCATATGTTCTACTATTTGTATTTTCAACTCCTTTCCCCTGGCCACAAGCAGCCTCGGAAGCCCGGTGCTTGGAGGCGTATGCACTTTAAATCCCTCGTGGTCTAATTTTTGTCGAAACTTGGAGAGGGGTGTGTAAGCTCAGGTGTTGATCTCGTCATCTGACGATGTGATGTCATTGGATCTTTCCATTCGGGATGGATCCCGGTTCGTCGCCAATAACCTGTCTAATTTCGCCGGAGCGACGTTAATTCAACTACCCTCCTGCTCAAAAGTGAATTGCTGAAGCTACTAATTAGGTCTGTAAAGTGTTATACTTTTAATTAGAAATCGAAGGGAGAAATTACTTTCTGGTGTTGCTGCTTTGAAAGAGGTTGGTAGGTATTTTAATTAACGTCGTACTGGAGCAATACAGCCGGGTATTGACGATGAATCCCCAAGGGGGAAAGATCTGATCTTCGAAGGAGATTTGGGCGTGAATGCTTTTGAAAGTTTGGGATTGAGATGTATTAACATAGTTGGATTCTGCTGTGCGATTTTTTGGAGGTGATCGTCGACGATATTATTGATGAGTAATTTGAATGACGTGTATTCATTGTGTGTGTTTTGTGTGATTGTTTACAAGCATCCAAGTTTGGTATCTGTAATGAACTTCGTGTCGGTTGGAAATATGTAATTTCATCGTACATTTGTTCAATTTTCACTGGTGAAAAGTTAATCTTCTGAATTTGAATTTGTTTTAAAGTCTACTGTTCACGAAGGTATTGCAAAGTTGCTATTCATCAGTATGCAAAATTTAATATTCTGCATTTAATTGGGAAAAATGTTAGTATCCATCAAGGTTTATGACAACTGTTGCGATTTCGGAGGTAATCTTCTTGGGTGCTGGTGAGTATGTAGATTGTCGTGCGTATATTACGTAGTCGAACGCATGTTTTGTGAAATTGCTTACAAGATTTTAGTTTCGTTTGTTAAGTGAAAGTAATTTTAATTAACGTCGTACCAAAGCAACACAACGGGCCATTGACGACGGTCGGGGATCAATCCCTAAAGGAAAGATCTGAGGACAACACCACGTAATTTTGAACCTCGGTCAGATAACGAGGGATCACCTGAGGTGGCACCACACTCTCCAATCTCCCACACCAACCCAACGTGAGGACATTTGAGGCCACGACGGATTTAACGTTCACCAGTCTCCGTGGTTCACGACTGTTGTTGGTTGGATTCGAACTTGCAACCCTTCGGTTCCTAATTCAACGCACTTCCAACCGTGCTACCGCGGCCCGTTCCCATGTACACGATGGCCTTGGGATGAATCAAGTATCGAACTCCCAACCCTTCGGTTGCTAATCTATCCTCTTACAATTGGTATACCGCGTCTCTCGTTATTTACAGACGCTGTTCTAATGAACAAATGACTAACGCCACTCTCCAATGAGACTCAGAGCTCAGGTGTTACTTCGTCATCTGACCGTGGTTCAAAATTACGAGGTGTTGTCCTCGGATCTTTTCCTTAAGGGACTGATCCCGGACCGTCGTCAATAGCCTGTTGTGTAACTCTAGTACGACGTTAACTAAAATTATCAATGAGACTCAGAGCTTTAGGTGATGTAAGTTCGATTACCATAACCGTGCATATATCTACTGTATCCCTAAAAACTATCCTTGTCTGTGTATACCCATTCACTTGAAGGAAAGTGCATTGCTCGGCCCTGTTTGGCCCTTCGCCATTAAAAAAAACATCCTTAGTTCATTGAGAACCTTTTCCTCCCTGAATGTGCTTCTATCTCTTGAGTGCCGACCAACCGGTCTGGTGGTTAAAGTGTTAGCCTATAGATAGGAAGGATCCTAGTTCGAATCCGGGTCAATGCATGGATGTTTGTAAACATATGGTGTAAAGGCGGCTGGTGAACCCTAAATCTGTTGTGGCCGAAATTCCTCAAGTTGGGTTGGTGTGGAATTTTGGTGAGTGAAGTACCAGCACAGGTGTTGCCTCGTCATCTGACCGTGGTTTAAAATTATGTGGTGGTTGAACTTTCTCTTAGGGTATTGATCCCGGACCATCGTCAATAGCCCGTTGTGTTCTTCCAGTACGACGTCAATTAAAATACAAACCTACCTCCGTTAGTAAAAAACTTTTACAGTCCGGAATCAGTCCCTTAAGGGTCAACCAAGATTTGACCCTTAAGGGTCAATTGGTAAGTTAACAACTTACCAATGTCCAAGGACAACACCTCGTAATTTTGAACCACGGTCAGATGACGAAGCAACACCTGAGCTGGCACCCCACTCTCCAAACTTCCACGCCAACCCAACGTGAGGACTTTCGGTCACGACAGATTTAAGGTACACCAGCCGCATCTACACCATACGCTACAAACATCCATGCCCGGACCCGTATTCGAACCAGGAACTATTACTTGACGGAGTTTGTCTTTTGCTTGACCAAATGTCACCATTGCGGCATGAAACTCGATCAACCAACCAACTTCAGTTCATTGAAGACTGGGTTTGAATCCCTCTGTGGACATCTATATTCGTATTGATTTGCAGAAATTCCCTTTTTGAAACCTTAGGCAAGAAACTATTTAATTAACGTCGCACTGGAGCAACAGGACGCTACTAACGACGCTTCGGGATCAACCCCCGAAGGAAACGATCCCAGAGGACAACACCACGTAATTTTGAATTACCGTCAGATGACAAGGTCACACCTGATCTGGCTCCCTACCTTTCTAAACTTCCACACCACGCCAACTTGAGGACATTTTAGGACAGCTGATTTAACGAGCACCAGCCCCTTTTGACAGGACGATCTTAGGCAGTGCTTTCCAAGCCACATAGTATCATCGTAACTACTATTAAACAACACTGCTGTGTCTGAATGAAAGTTCTTGAACTTACCATCAACTTATATTTGACTTTTCTCTAGACCTATCTACCTCCATGATTCTCCAAATGTACCAAAAAACATAAGATGAACTAGTAAATAACGAATGAAACGGGTAGGTAGCTATTAAATTACGTCGCACTGGAGCACCGGGCTATTGGCGGCTGTCCGGGATCAACCCATGAAAGGAATATCAGAGGACAATACCACGCAATTTTGAATTACGGTCAGATGCAGAGGTTTCAACTTCTTCCTGCGAGAGTAGCACATCCCTCCGCAACGGCAGAATAACGGCAACTACGGTTGTAGATATAAGAAACGCGATTCTTTCTTGGCGCGAATCTTATCACTTTCAAGGTACAACTACTGTAACAGCCATAGTCTAAATTCTTTCTTGGCGCTATTCTTCTAACTTTCTAGCCGACCAACCGGTATAGTGGCTAAGGTGTTAGCCTCTAGATCGGAAGGTTCCTTGTTCGAATCCGGGTCCGGGCATGGATGTTTGTAAGCGTATGGTGTAGAGGCGGTTGGTGCACCTTAAATCTGTCGTGACCGAAAGTCCTCACGTTGGGTTGACGTGGAAGTTTGGAGAGTGGGGTGCCAGCTCAGGTGTTGCTTCGTCATCTGACCGTGGTTCAAAATTACGAGGTGCTGTCCTCGGATCTTTCCCTTAAAGTACTGATCCCGGACCGTCGTCAATAGCCCGTTGTGTTGCTCTAGTACGACGTTAACTAAAATTACTAAAATTACCATCTAACTTTCAAGGTACAACTGCTATAACGACAGTAGTCTAAATTCTAAAATGACGCGATTCTTCTCTCTTTCAGGGTACAACTGATGTACTGGTCGTTTTCCAAATTATTTCTTGACGCGATGATATTACAACTGCTGTACCGGCCGTTGTCTAAAGCAGGGTGTAAAAAAATCATGTTTAAAAAAATCAAATAATCGGATTTTTTTATTAAAATTGGATTTTTTTATTAAAATCAGATTTTTAAAAATTTAAATCAGATTTTTTTTATTTAAATCAGATTTTTTTTATTTAAATCAGATTTTTTAAAATTTAAATCAGATTTTTTTTATTTAAATCAGATTTTTTAAAATTTAAATCAGATTTTATTATTTAAATAATTTTTTTCATTCAAATTTTTATAGGCCCGATACATTGTTTTTATATCAATTATATATAATTTTGATAAATAAAAAGTTGAGTTTTTGACATGTAAACCAGTATTTAAGTAAACAATCAGAATTTGTGACATGGTAAATCAGTATTCATTTTACTTAAAATAATTTTGTTACATGCTAATACATTTAAAACATGAATTTTCAAAATAAAAGCAGTAGGTAAAACATTTGTTTAACTTTAAAATAGTGTTTAAACTTTCATCCTTTTAAATAGAAAGTTCATTTTTTTATTTAATAAATTTTAATCACATTGCGTTATTTTGTATTCATGTCTCAAATAAAAAAAAGTTGTTGGAAAATCACTAGCTAAGCCATTGGCCGCAGTCAATTAAAGGGATTACAAGTAGTTTAGGCCTACTAGTGTGGTTTTTCTTTGTGTGTCTTGATATTTAGAAGAAGGCCTACTGCCCATGGATAATATAAATAGCTGAAGACTTTTCTAAGTTAATGTATTTATGTACAACATTTTCCCATGATCCCCACACCGGAATGAATGCTTCGTTGTTCGTAACATATTATAAAGTTATGCATGAACATTCTCAAAACTTTCAAATAGATGTCAACTTTTTTTAAAAAATGTAGGATTGGTTGTGATTTAAATCATGATTAAAAAAAAATCATTTGATTAAAATCATGATTTTAATCGTTGATTTAAATCAAGTGATTTAAATTTTGACACACTGGTTAAAAGTCGATAATATACTTTTTTAGCATGAGATGGTGACATTTTATATTTAGTATGCTTCAGAAGTTTCTGTGCACATTTTAAAGGAACGTAGAGAACACTGAACATAGTTCACATTGGAGGTTTTTCGCTAATGTAATCGGCAGAGCAATTGTAAATATTTATATTGCAGCGGTCATACAACTCAACTCGGAACTGCGCCTCAGAAATTCAGCTCGTGATTTAAATTAACTGAAAATAATATTTTTCTAGAGATAATGTTTACGTACTAGTCATGTTCTCTATGTATTGTGATGTCTTCGTATTTAATCTGACGTAAATAAAAATAAGTATGTCTAGTAAATTCGGAATAAATTTCGCATCCGAAGGATTTAAAACTGTCTCGCCTCATCTATTTATCTCCAATGTGGAACAACGAAAAATAAATGTTAAAAACATGGCTTAGGTGGAACGATCACGCAACTCTGCGTGTCAGTTTACTTGTTCATTTTCTCGATATTGTGACGCTCACACGTGCATCATTGTATGTTATAGCTACGTTTGTATTTAAAATTGCTATCGAATAGACTAAATAACGTTTAATGGATTGAAAACCGCTGCCATTCATTCTTGGTTATTGTTTTTTAATGTGTTGCCGCAGAATTACACGCATCAAAAACGAAACAGAAATAATGCATCGTTAATTTATGCAGCGGACGGTACGATATCGTTGAGTTTGAGGTTAATGAAAGTCATATGGGAGGACATGATAATTGTGTTGGTTGTGTCTTAGAGCAGTGGTCCCCAACACCCGGGCCGTGGATCAAATGGTACCGGGCCGCCCAAGGAACATTAAATTATTTCCATTTTATTTACTGTGGTTTATTTCTCTCGGGTTTGTGCGGTTCTCATCTATGAAATGTTCACTCAAATTAGGAGGCCGTAAATCAGAACTTGAAATTTGTTCTGGTACTAGAGCTTCAATTATGATTTTTGAATTCTGTTTGTCTCTATTTTCCAATTTTGATAAATGTGACAACTGTTTTCAAGTTGGCAGACAAAGTAGCTGCATTTAAAGCCAATCTGGAGGTGTTCGGACGGCGCGTGAACAGAGGCATTTTGGACATGTTTCAGACAGCGGTGATTTTAGGCGAGACTGAGCTTAAAAATTCATTCTCCCAGTTTGTGCACTATCACCTGTCTTTGCTTTTAAAAGAGTTTGATCGCTACTTCCCAACTACAAAAGACTCACGAACTACTAAGGAATGGATCCGCAACCCATTTGTCAACAAATCTGGCAAATCTAGCATGTCTGCAAGAAGATCAACTGCTGGAGATTGCAAATGAAGGCGGCCTTAAAACTACGTTCGAGACAACAACTCTGCCGGTGTTCTGGATTAAAGTCTTGGCGGAATACCCTGAGATTGCCACCACAGCACTTAAATCCCTATTGCCATTTCCGACAACCTATCTGTATGAAGCTGGCTTTTCTGCAGTGACAGCAACCAAAACAAAACAACGGAAAAAACTGGAAATAAGCAACACACTTCGGGTGTCATTGTCTCCTATTACCCCCATATGAAACAGTCTCGTTGCAATGAAACAAGCTCAGTGTTCTCATTGATTTAGCGTTCTAGTGAGTTAAAATGTTGAATCACTTTCTATTCATTTTTTGGTGCAACTATATTTTATTTTGAAGGCATGTTTAAATACAATTAATTTAAAATTATTAAATCAGAACAATCTCAAATATAATCAATCAACGTACCCTCCCCCCCCCCCTCAGAGGGACGCGTTAAAATTATCAAACGTTGGTTCGGTCCGCGGCGATAAAAAGGTTGGAGAGCACTGTCTTAGAGGAACGGACTAATTGTTAAAAGTAGTTCGAATTATCGTTTGCACATTAGCTACTGTTATATTTCTATATTATCGTTTGTACAATTATTACTGTTATATTTTCGTATTATCGTTTGCACACTATTTATTATTATATTTTCGTGTAATTCCAAAGGAGAATGCCTGATAATTGAGCCGTCCGTGTAAATATTGCTAAATAGGGAGTCGGATAAAATAAAGTGTATTTTGTAAAGAACGATTGAATATTTTTATTTCAAGGAGAGTCTCGCAACACTAATGGCGCCTGTCCTGGATCAACCCATGAAGGGAACGATTAAAAGACCACTCAATTTTGAATTACGGTCAGATGACCAAGTCGCACTTGAACTGGCACCTCACTCTCTAGACTTCCCCACCTCGCCGACGTGAGAACATTTAAATCCACGACAGATTTAAATAGCCCCTGAGTACACGCCGGTCAATGGTTAGATTCGAACTCGTAACCCTTCGGTTGCTAAGCCGTTACTCTGCCAACGGGGCTACCTATGACCTTCGAAACCATAGGCCTCCATTTTATTATCTCTCATTTAGAAAAAAATAATCATAGATTTAAAATCTAACCAATACCGTATATTGGTGAAATAATTAGACATATTTCTGACTTCAGATTTTTAATTTCCTTTAATCAGCGGACGAATCAACGTTCTTGATGACTGAATATAGCATTATTTTTCATTCTGTTCACCCTGCTTGCGATGGATATCAGAACTCCCACGTTATGCTTACAATCCTATATTTTTCGTATACTTTTTCCCCCGTAAATTTAGAGAAAATCTTTTTTTTAAACTATAGGTAAGCAGTTATTTTGTAAGTATCCGGGAAATCAGGACTTATGTTCAGGTTTTGTTTTTAGTTTCGGAAGAATCAATAAACTATTATTTAGAAAACATTCATAAATGATTTCTTATACGTGAATAAAAAACATTCTTCGATTTGACTGAAGTAATATTTTTTACTAATATTTCTTTTTCAACCACTGCATTGTTTTTTTAAGAATTAAGTTCTGGTTTATATGGAACGTGGTTTACTTTGGTGGCATTTTGGTTATATTTCAGTGGGACCCACTAACTCATTCCTCACCAAAGAAAAGGATATTTACATTTTAAACTATGACAGTTAGTGGTACTTATGCTTTCCGAACGAACTGTAATATTTTCGATAAGTATTAACCATGCAAGAATATGTTTTTTGTTTATCCGCTTTTTTCTTACTATCATGTTTTACGAATTTTTTATGTATTTATTTATTCCAAACACAACTTAACACATATTTTAAAAGTATTCGTAAAATGTAGTAGGGTTGTAATGAATTATAAACTGCATACTTTATCTTACAAAATTTTTCAGATGTCCTTTAATTAATCAATTTTAAGTGTATAATGAATTTAACTTAGCTGTTGAATAACATAAAACGGGATATGGAAGCAATAATTTATTTGAATTAGCTCCTTAAAACCTCCTACAAAGGTCAAATATCCTTGATAGAAATCAAAGGATTTTATGTTTTTCGTCCTTTGGAGTTGTGACGTCACTCACGGAGCTGACGTCACAGCTCCTCAATTGAAAAAAGCATGTTTTTATTTATGTTGTTGATTAGCGTAGCTCTCTTTCTAGGGATTTTTAACTTTGGCACGGTCACAAGGACTATTTGAGGTTTTCTATCTTCGCTATCGTTAAAGATAGAGTGAAAAGTTCAACGCGGATTTGAAATATGCGGAATATTTTACACTAGATCGATATCTTAAATGTGATTTTCTTTTCATAAATAATTTTTCAATTGTAACCCTTGTCATGTCGGTTAGAGTTGGGACTATACTTAAAACTATTGTTTTTCTTTTTAATGTTTTCGGTATTACTAAGAACATGAAAATAACTGTCACGAAATAATAGTTATTATAATTGCTAAAATACAATGTATACCTACAGCAAAAATTATTTCAGAACAAAAACTTTAAAATTGAAGATTTTAGAATTTTGAGTCCCGGACCCCTTAAAGAACAGATCCAGGTGATGAAACTTTCTGAACCATTTATGGTACGTAGAATAGTCAACGGCACCATCACCCTACACCAGGGATGGCAAACCTATGACCCGCGGGTCAGACACTGACCCACGCAGGCTTTTTAAATGACCCATGCGTTGTTTATTATAAACTTATCATCATTTCATCATATACATAAATAATTTTAATTAATTTTGATCCCCTCATGAAGAAAATACAAGGTCAATAAAGAACTTTAAAAAAATGCATAAATATTTTTTGTAAGAGGTTTTAGATTTATTGATTATACATACTTTTTTTTATCTAATGGCGGGCACATTTTGACCGAAGTCATTGGCCACTACAAGGCCGGAAGTGATGGCCACTTGTGAAGGAGCACCCAGTGGGAGGGCCATCATTGCCCCTAACAAATACATCGTAATTTTGAACCATATTCAGATGACGAAGCAACACCTAAGCTGGTATACGCTTACAAACATCCATGCCCGAACCCGGATTCGAACCGGGGACCTTCCGATCTAGAGGCTAACACCTTAACCACTATACCGGTTGGTCGGCTGATTATACATACTGCTGTTTAAAGATTTATATGAAGGCCGATTGAGTATAATATGTAAATTTATAAAATACCGCTCGAGAATGAACAAATATGGTAAATACTAATAATAAAGATATAAATCCCCCATCCACATGATTCGCTTAAAACGCACATTTGGCGAGGCTAGCGAGGTCCCGTTCTTCAAGGTAGCAAAGATAGTAACTTGATTTAGAGGAATAAAAATACAAATTTAATGGCGGCACCTCGCCATAAGTGCGTTTCCAACGCCTCATGTGAACAGAGCCTAAGGCCACGTTCACATGAGAAATATCAACGCGGGTTTGACGAAAATTAAAAAAAAAAAAATTGAGAACCAAAAGGAGTAGTTTTTTTACCATGCTTCCTTCCTCCTTTCCAAGTGACCCACGAGCTAGTACTAAAAAAATACGGAACAAAATTTGACAAACTTCTTAAAAAGGTTCGCCGTCCCTGCCCTACCAATACCTTGTGACGAAGTCTGTGGCGAGGAAAGAAAAAACAAGCTTTCGGCGGAGAAATTGCCAAGAGGTCAAGCCAGACGCTTAAAGGTCACACCGCGTATGACCTCAGACCGCGTGAGTTAACGAGCTGGCGTTGGTTCGAGGGATTTAGTTCCGGACCGAAACGGAGCGAAGGATCTTTGTCGCGATGCCGACGAGACACCCAGGCAGTAGTTCATTTCCGCTGCTTTAACATCATCACAAGAACCCGCGGATGCTTTTGTTCGGGCCGCCGTCCGCTAATGAGGCTACCGTCGAGATAGAAAATCAACGGTTTTCGAACAGCCAACAGCGAGACGACAAGTGTGTCCAATGAAAGAGAGGGGGGCCAACAACCCCCTGGAACTTTCGGGAGTCGAGAGCGTTTTGGGGTTGGAAGAAGGGAGACCAGACCGAGGGATCAAACTGATCCGGCTGAAGTTAAAACCGTTCTCGGTTTTTTTGTCGGATACCCCGTCTCTGGAGACGTGCCGAGTCGCGACAGCTGTTCGTGGACTCAGAACGGATTGCCCAAACTGGGATTCCGGATATCAGACGCCAAAATAAAGCTCAAGCCTGAGCTGCTACTGTGCTGCATTGCACACGACCTATCGAACTGATTGCCCAAACTGGGATTTTGTCTATTAGACGGGAGAAAAGCTCGACCCTGAGCTGCCGTTTGCTGACTTCGTACACGCGTGCAAGAACTTTTGGAGAAGCTCACCCGAGCTAGAAAACATTTACTCACCCGAGTAAGGTCTGGAGAAGGGCTCACCCGAGTCGGATAATCTACATCGGAGTTCTGCGGAAAAGGACAATTTACATGCTGTAAAACGCCACCTACCAAATTCCTTCAAGGTTATTCCTTGAATTGTAAATAAAATAACACCTTATTCAAGACCACTGCTAACATTTTTACGTAGTGAATGAATCTTCCATCCCTAAGACGTCACAACCTCCTAGGAGGTATTGACCCTACACGATACTGTTGTTGTTTGTTGTTTCTTATGCCTACACTGGCAGATCAGAGGAGTGCCAGGCCCGTCAAAGACGGCAAGAGGCGAGGGGGGTGCGCCTTCCATGTTATTGAGCCCCATTGGGAGGAAGTCCGACTTAGCTCGACATACATGACACATCCGTTTTACAGGAAGGTCCCTTTCATACATCCATTCACTCACACACATATCGTAATTTAGATGCCAATCAGAGGCCGATAACCCCCTGATCAGGTACCCCCAGAGGTATTGATTTGGTATGGGAACATGGGGGACTTTGTGACCACGACCTATTTAACGCGCCCCAGTCACCATTAGTGAACACGACGGTCTTTAGCCAGGTCGAAACGCCGATCTCGCAATCGTCAGAATTGCAGGCTCCGCCGAGGACAGAACCCACAACCCTTCTCATGCGAGCCCGCGAGACTGAGCTACCGCGGCTCACACGATACTTATTGTCTTTTGCGACTGCAAAGCATTCTTGCCTTTTCGGAAAAAAAAATTATAATAAGTAGAAAAGGCTCCTTATTTTCTGCCATTTGCAAGGCTTAACAAAATTAAAAAAAAAAAAAAAACACAAGCCAGTAACATAATATTTTTCTCAAGTACCTACACGCTAAAACTCTTTATTTTTAACAACAAACTAGAGTAGAAACACTTCGGTTTTGCGATGCAATGCCATCATGCTCCAAAACAGTGGCGAGCTTTTGCACCAGTCAGTCCAATAGAAGTAATGAAAGCATAGAAGGGAATTGTTGAAGCAACAGATGTCTTGCCCGCTCAATACAATTTCCCCTAAGTTGACTTCAGTATTCGTCTTGAAAGTTGAGATAGGTGAGAACCAGCGCCTGAAGTGTTGGTTAGATTTGCGAATTCTCACTGATTCAGGACTAGGGGCTTTAATTGAGACAACGCAATTTCGATGTTAATTGCATCGCTAAGTTCTAAGGATTACGGAACGCTGTAAAGTCAAGGTGCTACTGAATGGATGTTACGGTGATTAGCTTTTCGATTGTATGCAACAGAAGCAGGCTTGGAATTAGAAAAAGTATTTAACCCTTTGAGGGTTGCGAGATTTGCGTGTAGTGTAATGTTGCTTTTACGCGGAATACACTAAATATATGCACCTTTTGAAGGAATCCACGAATTTCTTAAACTTTTCGATAGGGTTAAGATCTTTCTTTTAAACTGTTCATTATTAATTAGAAAGTTCTCCTTCCCTTAAAATAGAATCCTTGAAAATATTATATTGTTTCTTTCATTTGGAAATATTAGATTGTTCCCTTCGCATGAATAGGCTAATTTTGAAAGATTTTATTGCTACTTTCATTTGAATAGAATACTTTTGAAAGATTGCATTTCTTCTTTCATTTGAATGTAATGCTTTGTAAAGATTCTATTGCTCTTTTCATTTAAGTAGAATCTTTACAGAGTAAGATTCTACTTCAGAAGATAAGAGATAAGAGAAATTCAGAGAAAATCTTATCATAATTTTAGATGTTTTAGCTGATCCGTGTTGTTTGTTGTAATTGGTACTTTTTAATTTTTTCATTTTCGACTGTTGCTATGGAAACGACGACCGAATTCGCCGGTTCTTCTGAAAGCATTGCAAAATTTCTCTCGCGTACTCTCAAATTTTATGAATGAATTAGTTAAAAAATATAGCTGGTGTTTATCGTTTGCGCATGCTCCAAATTAATTAGCCCGCTGAATCGCAAGACTCCTATCACGTGACTCGCTATCTACCAATCACAAAACGAATAAACCTGAAAAAGACCGACAATTTTTTTTATAGTAGACTAGTGAGCTCGGCCCTCTTCTCGCTATCGCTCTTGAACCCCCGATGATTGCTGCGCAATCGTATTTAGTTCGCTTCGCGAACTATACATTTCAAGAATGAGGGGGAGGTTGTTGCTTCACAATCCATCCCCATTTGGATCGCTGCTGGATTAATCCCGGACTTCTAGTCCGACGTTAAATTGAAGTTTCCCTTCCCATTGCGATATTTATCGCATGCGCCCGATTAACAAAAATTGCCTACTTTTTTGCGAGATTAGCGGATCCGTATATAAGCTGACACCAGTACTTCAGCTTTAGAAAACGTTCCAAAAATTATCGGCTTGTACACGGAAATATAATATAAATAAAAGTAAAACGTTTTAAAAAATCGCAAGAACTAAACATCTTATTTCCACATAAAAAAGGAAATATTTTAGCTTAACATAATGTTAAAATTCAGAGGAAATCTCATCATAATTTTAAATGTTTTAGGTGATCCGTGTTGTTTGTTGTAATTGGTAGTTATTAATTTTTTCATTTTCGACTGTTGCTATGGAAACGACGACCGAATTTGCCGTTTTTTCTGAAAACATTGCAAACTTTCTAGAACGCTCTCTCAAATTTTATGAATGAATTAATTAAAAAATATTACTGGTGTTTATCGTCTGCGCGTACTCCAAATTAATTAGCCCGATGAACCGCAATACTCGTTATCTGCTATTCACAAAACGAATAAAACTGAAAAAAAAAATTATTAAAAAAAAATAATAGATAGATAGACTCATAGCGGTGGTATCGCGACTATTTAACTGCATGTGTATGTTGCATCATCCACTTAAATTTCAGTGTGATCGAAGCTTCCAAAGAGAGAAAAAGAGATTTGTGTTTTCTTCTGCTAAGTTGTTTTTTTAATTTAAAGTTTTGATGATTTCTAAAGCTTTTGAATATGTTGAGCCCGTTTTCAATGATTCTGTTGGATAGAATGAGAAATAACAATGATGAACTTACACGTTTTTGCTTGTATTTTTACAATATTGAAAATGAAATCTGTAATGGAATGTATCTTTCTTTTTTACTTTTATTGCCCGAAAAGGTAAAATAAAAATATTTCAAGTTCGCACTATTTACTTCATCTAAAAAAACGCTAGTTTCCTACACCGCTTCTTGTGACGTCACAGTGCCCCATGCATCGACCTTAAAATGAAATAGACGGATCATGTGGGCGGAGTCGCTGTCGTAAGATCTCTGAAGGGTAAATCACAAATCGACTTATCCGATTGGCTATGTACGCGCAGACTAGTGTTTTTAATAACGGTGGATAGTCACGTTGACCAATTAACAGTTTAGAGTTCCTGCTTTTACCCACAACCACGTGACACATCTTCAAACCGAGCAACTGGAAGAAATAACTTGAAACTGCGGTCGCATGCTCCGTCTATTTCATTTTAAGGTCGATGGCCCCATGAGGGTTTGTTTACTTTGATAGCGACGTTGAAATAGCAAGCGGTATTTCTTTCTTGTTGATCTAAAAAGGATTTGTATTAAACCGAATAAGATTTCGAAATGTCTACGATCAATGCAAGTTAAAATTAAGATATATTTTATATATTATTATTAAAAAAAAACCGGAATAAACAACAAAACAAACCAAAATAGAAAATACTAAGAAAAAAATTTAAAAATTGATTTTTAAAAATTAAAAGAGCAAGCAATATGAAATTTCAACGCGCTAGACAAACGTAAACATTACATCGTGAATCCATCGACCATAAAATGAAATAAACGGAGCATGCGACCGCAGTTTCAAGTTATTTCTTCCAGATGCTTGGTTTGAAGATGTGTCACGTGGTTGTGGGTAAAAGCATGAATCCTAAACTATTAATTGGTTAACGTGTCTGTCCACCGTTATTATAAACCCTAGTCTGCGCTTCCATAGCCAATCGGAAAAGTCAATTTGTGATTTACCCTTCAGAGATCTTACGACATAGACTCCGCCTACATGATCCGTCTATTTCATTTTAAGGTCTATGCGTGAAGCACAGTGACGTCAAACCAATCACGTAGCGTTTTGAGGTCACATGCTTTTGCCTTTCTTTTCGGTAATTAAATGAAATTTAAAATTTTAATTAATTAAGTCCATTTTATGGATTTTAATTATCGTTTTCGAACATTTTGACGATCAAACTATTAATAAAACACAGAAATGAGCATTTTCCTCACGGGTGTAAGTTCCTCATTGTATTCATGCGCTGAAATTGACTATAGAAGTTATGTGGAAAAGTAAGGTACACACGCAAGACATCTTGTCTCATAAGTGCTAGTAGGGCAGGATGGCATTTATGTCATGAGGCATGTTGGTGTCTGTTGTCATATTTTCACAGATATTAGTTGATTTCTTTCTAGATTTTAATGAGAAACTACAAGAGAAAGTCTGAACGAGCAAAGCATTCGGCTGAGAAATTAAGAAATGATTTTAAAAGATTGATTATTTGATGTAGCACTGGAGATAAATGCGAGCCCTGATCGTTAGGATTTACAATGCCCACAACCTCCATATGAGAACATGAATGTAGTTCAGGGCAATTATTCAAATCAATATGGGGTGGATGACTTCGTGGTGGTGAAGCACGGTGTCTGGCATTATCCAGGACGGCAATGGATTTTATATTTCCACAATGATGAAAACACAAACTTTGAACATGGCCAGAAGTCGCGAACAGAAACTGGTACAACCGCAACAAAATTTTACGAAAATTAAAGCCACAGATCCAAGTGGACGATAGCCCTACTTCATTGGTGGACAGGAAGCGTTAAATATTTTCTTGTTCTTTCTGTTTTGTTTTCTTAGTTTTCCTTATTTTGTATTGAAACATAAGTTTTAAAGTGATTAACTCGCATTATTGATTAGATCTCATCACAATGATATGTTACGCCAACTTACCCCACCTCAGCGGTAAATTGACATAGTTTGAACACTTTCGTAAACAATGTTTAACGAGTAAACTAGGGGATAACGGGGCGGTACAGCTACACTCTACGTTTATGACTGATGGCAACGGCTTGGCGATTTTTTGGCGCACTTCTAAAGTCGCCAAGGAAATAATTATTTCTTAACTCTTTTCCTGTCACAATTTTTTTTTCTTTTTACAACACACTTTTTAAGCACATTTCAGAACGTTTTAAAAAGTATAATTTAAAAAAACTTTCACAAAAAGTAGTAAGCTTAATCACATATCAAAACACATTTGTGAACCAGCAGAGAAACTAAGCTACGAATGGTAAGAATACCCTGAAACTTATCATATACACTAAATACAGTGAGCATGTTGAAAAAGAAAAAGAAAAAGATTTACAAAAGAAAAAAAGCAAGAAATAATACCTGATAACGTCAGAATTCTCTCGTAAAAAAATAATGAAAACGAAAATGGTCAAAAAAACAAAACTCTTAATCCTGTCGTGAAAACTATTATAACAAAATAAAAATTCCACAACTGTCAAAATACAAATAAATGGACCAATGGTACCACAGAAAACGATTTAAAAGGACCAATGCAATCAAAGGATATTTTAAAAACAAAATAACCAATGGGAGGAAAGAAAAAATTTCAAACGAATCAATGAAATCAAACGATTTTAACGTATTTTGGAAGAACTTTCTAGAATATTCAAAATGAAAATTGAAAGTTTCCGTTTGCCGAGGTTGCCGTGAAAACCACAACAACAGCAACGAAAGATGGGTTGCCTTAATTTATCGTAACTCGCTACTAGAAGTGCGCCAAAAAAAAATCGCCAAGCCGTTGCCATCACTCATAAACGTAGAGTGTAGCTGTACCAACTTGGCTAGTAGGCATAGATTTTGATTTTTCTTTTGTTTCAGTAATACTTTAAGCTAATATAATCAATGCTGCTGATAGTGTAAGTTTTCGGTAACAAATTAATGAAGAAAACATCACTAAAAATAGAATAGTATCACTCTTCCATATAAGATTTAAAAGCAGTTCCAGTACATGAATGCAATTGCTATTGCTCGCTGTATCCAACACAACCATTAAAAGCACCTCAACATATTCCAGGGATTCATAAAATACCTATACCTTCAATTGAAAAATACCTGGCAAAAAAAAAAAATCCTTTTTTTTTCTCTTTTTGGAAGCTTCTATCACACTGAAACCAGAATGGATGATGCAACATGCACGTGTTGTTAAATAGTGGCGATATCACCTCTCTGAAAGCACTGGTAAAAATTCCTTTGTGAATGCCATCTTATCCCTTATACCAACAAACCCCAGTCTACCATACGTAATAATATTAGATTTGTTTACACAAAAGTTCGTCCTATTTTTGGCACAAGATGGGCTTACATCGAAAATACGGAAATGGTATCTACTTCACACGTGTAAAGTTTTGATGCTGTTTGAAAAAAAAAATTCAGCGATTACTTGAGAAACAAATTGCATTATGTGTGTTGTACGGCGAAGGCCCAGGTGCAGAATTATATTCAGTGTTCTGCAACACAACTCCGAGCAACTGAAGTTGTTCTGTAGGCATTCTGTCCGAATTTTGAAAACTGCATGAAAATCAAAAATAGACGTAAAACACAATTATATATTTATAATAAGACATAAAACACAATTATAGTTACACAATTACATATTTATAATAAAACATACAAATTTATTAACTTCCTCTATTTCAAACCAAGCCATACTTTCAAAATTTGCAATTATCTCGATAACTTTTGAAATTAAATATTTTGTCATTGACATAGATTAATTATTTATAAAGTGTTTGTGGTTATTTGAGGCGGTGTAGGGGGGGGGGTTGTTCCGTAGCTAGAGAAGAAAAGAAAGGTGTGGCAAGGACAGCGCTTAACACTTCGGAACATCGCAACTTATTTTTAAAAAGAAATTGGCCAACATTTTGATAAAAGTAAGGAAACATCGTTCTGCGATGTACATCGCAGTTTTAAGCACTTTCTGCTCACGAGGGTGAGGGTACCGTTTAAGATTCCACTTACAGTAATTAGTTCGGACAGTTTTGTCCCCTGGATCGGTTCTTGAGCCAGAAACCTCGGAACGTCTATGAGCGCGGCATCATGCCAGTATAGGACACATGGAGAAAGGTCATAGAAAAGAACGGCAAATACCATAGTAATTAGATGTAATTAAAAAAAATTAATTGTTTCAATTTCTGTCAATAAAGTGATTAAATTTTTAATCAACCCAATGATATAAAGAGGTAGATAAAAAGTCAAGAAACTCTTGATGAGGTTGACAGCCAAGATAGGAGCAGTATGAGAGTGTTCAAAGCTGACAAATGCTGTTCACTGGTGTGTTGATACTCGAAGCACTTTGCATTTCTTGCTCGAACCTATTCCATTTCGGAGCTCTTTCTCACGAAGAGAGCAGGCTTTTCAGCTATTATATTCCTCCGTGAGACGCAAATACTATGAAATTAAATTTCCCAAGGGATTAGATGTTACAATTGGAACACGGATTGGAGAGACGTGGAGATGAAACACGACATCTCCTGTGACTAAATTCGCGACTACTCTCGTTCTTAAAGACCGCGCTGTCTAGAAATGGTTCTTAATGTCGAATGCAAATAAGTGTCAAATAGAGATGAGGTCCTCCTATTCTTAGTGTAGGCGTTATTAGCATCTCGTTCTACATAGTTGGGATTCAGATGGGATATGTCCATCACGACCACTGCAAGATTAAACGTGTACCATTCATCGCCAAAATGTTTTGAACCACCTTAAAATAAATCTAAGAGGGCAAAGATGTTAAATTTCATTTGAGGTTCGTGAAGGAAACTTTTATGTAGTCGTCTCATAAAAAAAGAATCGGCAGCAGAACGGAAAAAATGCTTTAAGTCATTGTGTTTATAGTCTTGAGGAATATATGGTTCCAAACACGATTTGTCTCAACGAAATAAGCACCAGACACGTTATTTTTTTTAATAGTTTTGGGTGAGTAGCTTGGTATTTCGGATTTTGACGTCGAACTGGAGCAACACAATGGACTTTTGGCGGCAGTCCAAGATCAATCCAGATTGGAGAGATCCAAGGACAATGCCTCGTAATTTTGAACCACGGACAGATGACGAGGTAAACTCTTGGGCATGCACCTTTGAAGCATGCATCTTTGCATCTTTGATGCAAGATATTTGAAGCTACGACAGATTTAACATGCATCAGCCTCTCCATACTTCAGTAGCATAACATAGGAAAGGGTCCACCAAGAGTGCCAAGGACAACGCCACGTAATTTTAAACCATTGATGGTTTTAACCCGGATGGCCCGTTGCCAATAGCCCGGCGTGACGTTAATATATACCATAATGTAACATATTTTTGAGCGTGACTAATATTAGCGTATTTAATATCAGATGACGAAGCAACACCTGATCTGGCACCCCACTATCAAAACGTCCACACCACACCAAAGTGAGTACATTTGAGGTCACTACAGATTTAACGTGTATTAGCCCCCCTTTGTACTCGGCGGTCTTTGGTTGAATTACAACTCACACCTCCCCGGTTGCTAATCAGTTACTCTTTCAATTGAGCTATCGCGACCCGTATTTTATCAAACAATGCATATCCGTATCTGTGTGTGTCACAAAAATGTTATCTTCTACAAAAATGTATTTTCTCAAAATGTTTGTACGTGAGACTTTCGTCTTGTCACGAATTTGTGAAGCTATGATATCTATATTGGTGGTATTTAACCATATGGCGCCTTTTAATGTTTAGAATATTTTACTGTATATTTGCTTAAAAATAAATGGTCGATAGTTATTAGCTGGCTTAAAAATGGCGTATCTTGAAAAGGTCAAAATTAGGACCTTATAAAATTGTGCGAAGAATTAGGCTTAGAGAGATGATTTTATTTCGTGTATTTGAATTAAAATTATAATCAGAGGTCCAATCTTACATTTTGAACACATATGATTGTTCTCGGCACGCGAAAACAATTGAGTGGTCTAATATTGGGGAAAGGGGCTTTTGCCTATCTTGCCTCATACACATATGTTTAAAATGTGTACGTTGCATCCCCCCGCCATTTAAAAGGGGTAAGCTGGTTTGAAGAGTAACGAATTAATAACCAGAAGGTTGTGAGTTCAAAACCATCCAACGACCGTTGTGTACAAAGAGGATTTAGATCTGTAATGGCCTCAAATGTCCTCATGTTGGCGTGGTCTGGAAGTTTGAAGAGTGGAGTACCATCTCAGGTGTGACCTCGTCATCTGACCGTGGCTAAAAGGACATGGTTTTTTTCTTGCCTTCTGGTTATAATACATGATACTTGCCAATAACCCGTTGTGTTGCTCCAGTGTGACGTTAATTAAATGTCTACCTACCCACCATTTAACCTTTTGACTACGTCTGTAATTATAACAAACGCGATTCTTTCATGGCGCGATTCTTATAACTTTCAAGATACAACTGCTGTAATGGACGTAGTCTAAATTCTTTCTTGGCGCGATGCGTATAACTTTCAAGATACAACTGCTGTAATGGACGTAGTCTAAATTCTTTCTTGGCGCGATGCGTATAACTTTCAAGATACAACTGCTGTAATGGACGTAGTCTAAATTCTTTCTTGGCGCGATTCTTATAACTTTCAAGATACAACTGCTGTAATGGACGTAGTCTAAATTCTTTCTTGGCGCGATGCGTATAACTTTCAAGATACAACTGATGTACTGGCCGTTGTCTGCATTCTTTTTGGTGTGATCATGGTACTACTACTGTACCGTCCGTAGTCAAAATGTTTATGTACGACCAGGCATTTCGTGTCCTCTTGTCTTGACTATCAACATAAGCATGAAACAAACCATTCAGTACTGTTGTTCTGTCTAACGACTGGTTATTACCACATGATTAAATGTATGCATTAGTTGTTATGCCGCCTGCTTTCCGTAATAACGCAATTACACGCTATCCTCAAGATCCGGTTTAATGACTGCGAATCTACTGTCGCGTTAATGTCAGAGATACGAAATGACATTCCTGCAAGTATGTAACAATAAAAATTATACAAAAATAGGGGCTAATAGAAGAAATGTGTAAAATAAGTTTTTTTTTTTTTACTTGCCAACCCCCGGAGAATTGCTTTGCAATCTTCATTGGTTTATTTCGCACGCATCAATGAAGACATGTGTCTTAGCAGAAGGTATTGATATATTGACAAAATATGATATTCTAAAAAATACTTTTTCAAGTATAAATTTGTTGCATTACAAAAAAGTTATACAGTACCTTTGGATTCAGAACTTCAACAATTTGGAATTCAATTGAAAATTTTGAGCAACTTTTGACTCGAAATGTGAGCGCTGCTTTGGAAATCGAATACCTAGCATGTTTGTGTGTACATTTCTCCACCATTCGAACCACCCATACACATTTTCACTGAGTTTGTTGACGAAAGTTGTTGTGCAAGCGTCTTGTTAAACTATAACTTTCGGCGCTGAAAATGGCCGATAACTATAAATTCAACTGGGATGCGAGGTTTCGTGGTAAATAAACAATAGTACAGTGTTGCCAAACCGCGATGACAAAAAACGACTTTTTTTGTGTGCCACTTAAGAGAATTATGTATATAGATAGTTCAACTATGAATTGTATGTCGAAATTACAGTAAAGAGGTAGGTGGTTTCATTAACGTCGCAATGGAGCAACACAGCAACTATTGGCGATAGTCTGGTATCAACCGCCAAGAGAAAGATCCCAGGACAACCTCACATAATTTAGAACCACGGTCAGATGATGTGATAAAACCAACCTGAGATGGCACCCCACTCTAATAACTTCTACACCACGCCAAGGTGAGTACATTTGTGGCTACGACATATTTGTGCACGAGCTCACATTGGACACTACGGTCTTTGGGGTGATTCGAGATCGCAATCCTTCAGTTGCTAATCCCCTTCAAATGGTTTCGACAGTATGTCTCGTTCCATAAATTCGCTTCAATTTTCCTGGTGACGAGGTATCTCGTCATCGAAGTATTTCCGATCTTTTAATGATGTCGCGATCAAGATCTGTTCAGATTTCCTTTCTGACGAGATATCTTGTCCATCGACATCTGTTCAGTTTTTTCCAATGACGAGATATCTCGTCCAACACGATTTATTCAGTTTTTATAATGACGCGATACCTCGTCAAGACAAACACCTGAGGGATAAATATACATGTTTTTGAATGAAAGCATTTAATCAAGAACATTAAGTGTTGGATTGTTTTCTTAACGCTTTCTGAATTGCTTTCTTCTCCCAGTATCGCCTTCTAGAAATAAATTAAATTATAATCTGTCAAACACTCCGGAATAAAAAAAAGTGAAGCGAAAAACCGATTATTTTCTTTGTCGTATAATTTCGGGCCCTAGTTGATAGCTTGGCGCTTCTACATCAAGATTATCAACTTGTCGGACTAATAATAAATTGGTTACATAAATGGAGAACGCTCGAAGCCGGTTTGACGCCGGAGCTAAAAATAATATGCTCTTTAAAAATGCTGCAGACTTCATGAAAATGATCATACAAGACATTGGAAAATAAACTGTATAAATTTTAAGGGGTAGGTAGTTGAATTAACGTCGCACTGCAGCAGTACAACGATATTGTTGAGGGTCGGTGATTAACTCCGCAGAGAAAAATCTGAGGACAACACCTCATAATTTTGAACCACGGTCAGATGACGAGGTCAACACCTGAGATGGTACCTCACTCTCCAAACTTCCACATCACGTCAACGTGAGGATATATGACGCCACGAAGTACTTAACGCACACTAGCCGTCACGTATATGACGGTCTATCTGCCATACGAAGTCATTTGTGACCACGACTTTTGCTCTGAAGTACTATAGGAATTGCGCGGGTTTCCTAAATCCTTTGAAGTATTTTCAGTGGAAGAGATCAATATGTGATAGATTGGGTGATCGTGGTTTCCAAGAGGCATATCCAATGTATTCTATCCATTTCTTCCTAAACGTATTTTTTTTGCTGACGTCTATCACCTTGTATTGTTTAATTATGATCCTTAAATCTCGTTAAAGTGACTTCATTAAGTTTTGAAACATCATGTATTTTGGAAAACATTTTCAGGGTCTGAGTACTTATTAACGACATTTTTAATACCTCTTAAAAACATTTCCAATAGACCGTTGTGTTTTGTTCCAGTGTGACATTAATTAAAACAAACCAAATATACATATAACGTGACATATCTTCTCGTTGTAATTTAATGTAGTTAACCTTTTATTTATTCTGTAATTAACACTTAAGCATAACTGTACGTACAAAGTCCAAGCAAAACTCTCTAAAATACTACAACATTTTCTACATCATTCGCGAAAAATGCTAATTTCGTAATTAATTCGTTGACGGAAATATTAAAATCTCATTACTGTTGTTAAAAATATTAAAGGAAACTCTTTGAAGCTTACATCAGCGATGCCTAAAAATTATGACTTGGTATTTACTGATCTTTGCGAAAAGGTAAAATGAAAAATGCTGCGAGGTACATGGAGTTTGGCAGTTTTCCTTGTCAGTTTGGTGTTTTTTTTGTGTTCCAAATGGGTTAATTAGAACAAACAGAGTAATTAGTTCAACGCCTCTAAAATATAAATGGCGAACTAAGTCCTTTTAATGTGCAATTCAACCTACATGTTCCAAATACTTCTGTTCATAGTCAATTTAAACAAGAATGGACTGTTTGTTTGTACATTGAATATTTTCGATTCATTTCAAGTTTTCTATACGTTGTGGACCCTTCTGATAACAAAACCGTCTCTGCGCTGTTTGGTATCTAACTATATGTGTGGGCCCAATGCACTTCCAAACGGTTTGGTATATTTTCATGAAAATGCGTACTGTGAGTACTTGCATTCATTTAGTGACTGATTTTGGTTGCGTTGGTCTGTTTGTTCACATTCCCGTTCTATATTCAATTTTGTGTTTGTGAATATGAATTCCTGAATTATCATTCATCATATGAATTCTGTTCCATATTACAATGTACACTCAGACCTGTTTTTGTGCGGTGGATAGGGACTGCATAAAAAATCTTCCTAGTAGCTATAAAAAATATTTTTCGCAACACATTTAAAAAGTATTTTTTTGGGGGGGGGGCTGTGAATAGGGACCGCATAAAAAAAGGTCTCACGTGGGAAATAACTCAAAACCTTACGAAATAAATAGAAATTGCTTTTTTAAACCAAATCAAGACACGAGGCTTGGCAAGTACTTAGAATCTCATCCAACCTTTTAGAATCTCATTTAGAAATCTCGTTTAGAAAATACACATGCGAATATTTTTAAATATTTTATTTACTATACTTATTTTACACTTACAAAACTTTTCAAAATGTATAACCAGTATCCTTCGTAGTCTGACAGTACGCGGATTTTCTGGTGGTGAACTGGTTCAAAATCACTTTAGTCACTTGAAAATACTACCTCGCACTCGTTTAGAGTTTTTTTTTTCAGTTACGATGTAGTCAGTGATCAGTTTCCATTTCATTCGCGTTCGTTGAAAAATATCGTCTGTGCCAAACATTCGAAAATCGTTTATTAAGTTACTAGGAATTATTAAGTTACTGGATTATTTCACCAGTACAACTTAAAAGCAATTATTTTTACGAAAATTATTTTCAATGTAATTTCAACTCTGATACTTCATTTATTTCGAGTCTTATTTTTGTTCTTTACGAAATATAAACGATTTCGAATACTTGGGACAGACGAAATTTTTTAACTAATGGGAACGGAAACTCGTGTTGGTTGTTCACGTGCGTTGATATTTTCTGCTTTTTCACTCGCAATTAAATTCATATTTAAATTTTTTGCACTGTTAGTAATAAGTTGTGGAAATTGTACAAGATCAAGAGATTAAAAAGAATCACGAATATCTATGGAACTCGCATCACGACAATTTTTATTTTGTTTTATTTTGCTATTTACTGTCGTTTTCTGTTTTAAATATTTTACTATTCAAAAAAACTTTTCCTTTTCATCATAAACAAAAAAAGTATTCAATACAAAGCGGCAGGTAAGTCAAAATAAAGTAAAATGTATGCGTAATTATTGCCGTTATTAAAATAATAATGTTACAAAATTCGGAACTAGAATTTTTAAATTCTTTAAAAAAAGATTAAGATTATTTAATAAATATTCTTTGTCATAATGGCAAGATGTTAAGATGGATTATTTTACGAGTTGAAATTTTATTTAAGCAACTTAATATGTACGTTAAAAGTTTATTGGAAACAGTGATTTTTAAAAATCAACTACGTCTAATGGATTTACTATTTTTTAAATGGTAATAAGTTACCATTGTAGGTATATACTGAAGACACATTCGCCTTAAAACATTTAGATATGAATATCTTATGAAATTAGTTTCTCATCCTACCCTTAAAGATGGCGAAAAACGATAATGTGCCTAATGCAAGATGCCCCTCCCCCTAAAAAAATATGTGTGTTTTATTGGTTATGAGTGCTAGAGCACTCGCCGTATTTCCTCAACTTCATGAAGTGAATTGAGCATGAAAAAAAATTATAAAAGTAAATTCCACAAATAAAAAATCAATTCCATATGCACCTCTGAAAAGTCGTACATAATGTTCTAAGACCTCATCCTGATATCTCTGGCCGCTCACAGATCCTCTGTTGAAAAAGTGTAAGGGTGTACGTCCATCGATCATTATTACTCCACACACCATAACAAATAACAACTGCAATGCATAAACGGTCAGATTCTATATTTTTCGTAGGAAGATTTCGCTTTCTTGACTTCTTCCAGACGTAAAAGCGTTTAGAATCAGATGTTAAACTAAACCTCGACTGATCAGTAAAGTGAACATGGGTTCATTGGCGTTGACTCCAGTTATGATGTTGCTTGCGTCAATTTAAGTGATATCTCTTGTGTGGTGAATGCAGTGAAATCCATTCCCTCGTCTCACTGGCATAAAGGCCTTTTTCATTAAGCCTTCTGTATACAGTTTGTTGTGATAGAACAGTTCCCGTAACGGCTGAAAGCTCTGAAATTAACTGCCGAGCAGTAGACTACCTGTTACGACGGACAGTTATTGCCACATATAGATATTGAGAAGCAGTTGAAATCCGTTTACGACCTTGTCCAGACCTCCTTACAACAGTTCCAGAGTTCTGAAATTGTTTCCATAGCGAAGAGACTGGCTGTTCTGAAATATTCACGCATCTCGCTGCTTCCATGGATGTCTGCCTTGCTTCTAAACGGCCGATTATGCGTCACTTCACAGATTCTTCTAAATGATACTTCGGAGCCATAACAAGCCGTTTTAAGTCCATATACACTGAAATCAAACGCTGCATTGCAGAAATTCACTCAGATATTCACTTTACGCAAAGCGCTTGATTCACGTCGGATGTCGTAACGCCTTGATTTGCATATCGGAAAACGTTTGATCACTTTTGATTGGTTAATGCTAATTAGGCTTGTGTTTCACACATTCCCTGAAAAAATAGATTATATCGATTGGGTACTTCATGGAACGGAATTAGTTTTGTGTATGTAACGATAATTTTGTACATGAGTATACATTCCAGATTCTCTTGAACTAACATACTGTTGAATTTAGTAAATGCACTTTTAAAAATTCTTTGCTTGCATATTTTGACAAGTTTTGTGCTAAAACATCTAAGTAACTAGACTGAAATTAATTATGTTGTATTAAATATAAAACAATGTATTAAAAAAAGTTAAGTAAACTTTGTGTGATAAACACACCGATACAAAATCAAACATACAACAAGAAGACGAAGACGGCAGACAGACTTACGCAGCCAAGTTCATTCACTAAATGAATATTAATACTCACAGTATGCATAATTTCATTAAAATATGAATATTGAGTAAAACTTATCCAAAAATGTAAAAAACGAAATCGAAATAATGTATTTACTAAACTAAAATACGTTGTTTAACACAGATAACTCATTGAATTAAAATTACGTGATGCTTGCATTAACGCAGAAATACAAAATCAGACATAAAACGGGACAGACAGATGCAATTAAGTTTGATCATTAAAAAAATGTATATGAGTATACTCACTTGCATAGTTTAATGAAAATATACCACAACCGTTCGAACATAATGCGGTCTCATACATTTATACATACAGAAGAACACCGAACGTCGAAAACATTGATTTTGTGTTAGAATTATCCCAAATTTATAATAAATAACTTGAAATGTGGCGAAAATATCCAATGCACAAGCACTTGATCCGTATTTGCATAAATTACTTATGGCCATGTTCACATGAGGCGTTTCAACGGCATATAGCGCAGCCAGCAAGGTCCCGCCATTAAATAATGTTTATTTATTCCTCTAATTCAAGTATCTATCTTTGCGACCTTGAAGTGCGGGACCCTGATACCCTCGCCAAACGCGCGTTTTACGCGCATCATGTGAACGGGGCCTTTGCTTTGACTATGAGAAGAATTTTCAGTGCAAATATTTTATTTCTCCGGAATAGACTATGTACTAAAACCCGGTAGTATTCTAGCACAATTTGTCTATCTATGTGTATCCTGTTAAACAACATGATCCGGGCAATTCATAACATACACTATTATAATAAGGTTCCATTAATAACATGAATATAAGGGCCATATTTGACCAAGCTGCTTTAAACAAGACAAAATCATTAATGGACAAACACACAAATTTTTTACTGATACATGCATAACATTGGGTTGATGCAAATGTCTGTCCCGTATTGGGGGCTAGATGGCTCCGCATTGCAAAACCGAAGTGTAGTCTACTTCACACATGTAAAGTTTTGATGTTGTTTGAAAGAAGGGATTTCAGCGAGTACTTGGGAAAATATTGTGTTACAGGATTGCGTTTTTAGATTGAGTTAAGCATTCAAAACGGCAGGAAATAAGGAGCATTTTCGACATAGTAAGCACTTTATTTCCGAAAAGGCTTAGGAGACGTTAAAGATGTGTGTTTTGTAGTGTGGGGTTGCCGTCGACGATTCTTCGGGCCGTCAGTGTTTCAGAAAGTTTTGTTACCTGGATCGTGACTTTTATGAAGTAAGTTGAGGCAACTTTACTGGAAACGAACTTAAGAATGGTCACTCATATTCATTCCAATACAATAATCGATTTTTGTGGCAGATATCTTAGTGTTGTAGTTATTAGTTACCTTTTGCAGTTTTGCTTTACACCAGGAGTAATATGCATTTGTTATTGATTATGGGTAAAGATGTACTATGTATGTGTATTTGTGTCCATAGTTAACTGTAGTAAATGGTTTAGAGTTAAATTAAACATAACACACTGGAGCAACACAACGTGCTATTGATAACGGTCCGGGATCATTCCCTAAAGGAAAGATTCAAATTTCAGCAAATGATAGTTAAAATAATAACTATCAAATATACGTTTCTATTGATGAGAAAGAATTATTATGATCTATTTTCAATATGGTAATCAATTGAATACAAGTGTAACACTCTAAAGGCGGCTTCTCTGAACAATCCGACATAAAGCAGACATATTCAAGAATTCCTTAATTGGAGATCATAAAACTCTTTTCAAGTGATCAACTGTCCATAACTAACCCTAGAAGTGAAGTACTATTACAACACTCCATTTGACATTACATGGGTTATAAAGTTCTGTACACTTAAACCCTCTTCATCTGACGAAACAATTACATTACGATTTCCTAAATATCAAACCCCTAGTGAACACTTACAATTCCATTGATAGGTGGTTTTCAGTCAAAAGAGCCATTAAAGACGCTGAAACTTGCCATAGACCATTGAGACCTGAGAGCGAGGACACGATCGCCAAACCTCTGCCGAACCCTTCTTGTCCCAAAATATCTTTAAATTTGCTTAATTGAAAAACTGTAGGATGTTAAAATAAACTAGGGAGCCCGCCCCCTAATCGATAACGCTCGCCAATCAACAGAGGATTGATTCACTGCGCTCCTGTACTAGCATCAATGAAGACATGTGTCCTAGCAGAAAGAATTGTTTACAAAATATGATATTAAAAAAAAATATTTTTCAAACCTAAATTTGCTGTTTTTAGAAAAAATATATACTGTACCTCTGGAATCAGAATGCAAAAAAAAAAAAAATTTGAGCAAATTTTGACTCGAAATGTGAACGCTGCCTTAGAAATTGAATATCCAGCATGTTGTGTGTAAATTTCCCCAGCACCCTAGCCACCCACACTTTGTCATTGAGTTTAATTTCTGTTATAAACTGCAACAGCTCGACTAAAATTCTTTTTTTTTCTCAATAAAATGTCATCCGATAACGCTATAAATTCTATTGAGGTGCGAGGCTTCGTGGTAAACAAACAATCTTACAGTGTTGCCAAAACGCTAGAACAAATAAACGTCTTTTTTGCGTGCCACGTAAGAGAATTATATATATAGATGTTGTAGTGGTGAAACCCAGATCTTGTTCTTTACGCTACCATTTCTGTCATCACATCATTTCATCCGGTACAACAAGCATCAGCTGGTAATTCTGCTGATATAACTTTATTTGCAATATTTCAAAAGACGATAAATTGCTTTACACTGCTGGTAATTACGACTGAGAGAAATATATAATTTTTTTTTCACTGAGTCACAGCAGTCAATTTCTTTTCTCTTCCCGTAACAGATACAACCCTTCATCGAAATAATTTGTTCTGTATTGTATAGGGTAATTCCTTCTCTCTATCCAAAACAATGTAGAATAGCATTATAACTATTCTTTCCAGTTATACAAACTAACAGACGTTTCAGTAAATATGCATCAATGTTTTTATTGCTGCAATCTGCATTGTTTTTGGTTTATGTTTGCAAAATGGGACTAATTACGCAAAGAATTTAAACCATCTTAATATCATTGCTTTTAATGCTATTTAAATTAATTCATTTTCACACAAACAATACACTTTTTCGTCTTATTACTATTCGCAACAACTCATTAGAGATTAGTTCGTCCTTTCAATGCTTTCAGCAAGTAATTTCAGATTACGTTGCTCAGAATAAATTTGCATTTGTAGTGTAGCAGTATGTCAATTTTTATAGATTTTTCGAATTGCTTTAAAATTTAAAGATATTTTGAACCGCATTGATGTGGGAGTGTTAAAAGTTTGCAAAAATTACTTGCGTCTGCTTCTGATTTTAAAAGTAATTTTTCAGCATATATTTCGTTTGTTCGACAGTTTAATTCGTACTCCAAGTAGTTTGAACTAGATATCTCGTACATCAAGATCTGACCAATTTTGCTAGTGACGCTATATCATTCATCAAGATTTGACCTATTTTGATAATGAAGAGATATTTTGGGCATGACCAATTTTTTGAATGATCGAAGAGATATCACGTCTGCTTCTGATCAAGATATAGCTCATTTCTAAATGATGACGAGATACACTACCCTGCAATAATGGACCGGACGCCAGCGGAATTACATAAAATCCGACTACTTGTTTGGGGGTGTTTTTTTAGGTATGGCTTGGGACTTTTGCACGTTGTTCCTGGTGAATTGAACGCCGACGCCTACATCAGCATTTTATACAATCAGGTTCTTCCTACGCTCTAGCAATTTCATGGAATGGACGAATGTTACATGCAAGACGACAACTCTCCATGATATGTTGCAGCCTCTGTCAAGCAATGGTATCGAGATATGGATGTAAAACGTCTTCGCTGGCCTGCTCAGAGTCCCGACCTAAACCCCATGGAATATTTGTAGGACAAGTTAGAGCGACGTTTACGAACCAGGGAACTACGTCCGAAATCTACAGCTCAGCTGGCGACTTTCTTGCTGCAGGAATGGATACCAATAGCCATAGCTGTGTATGAAAATCTTGTTGAAAGTATGTCTAGAAGGGTTTCTAGTGTAATTGCAGCACGTGGGGAATCATCCGCCTATTAAATCATGTATTATTTCCCTTATACGATTACATCTTGCTGTCCGGTCCAATATTGTAGGGCGGTGTATAACGCCCAACAGGATCTGAACAAATTTGCATAATATGACGCGATATATCGTCATTATTGTGTATATCGTCGATATACTCATATTGTTCAAATGATCATGTTATCATGATTTTCTTCAAACGAGGAGTTGTCTCGTTCATAAAATCTGGTCAGTTTTGCTAAGAACGAGATACCACGTCACGACTTCCGTTTTTCAAATCAAATAATACTTGTTCACAGTATATGGTGTGATTATAGTTATGATATGGCTGATCCATATGTATATGATATGCTTGTATAGTGTCTTATATTTATATATCAATATAAGTATCTACTCTAGTATTCCTAATATTAATAGTATTCTTAACACGATATATGTATGGTAGTATGTATTTATATCGATACAAGTACGTTCGTTTGTATCGTAAAATCGCTACAGGTCTGCAAGTTGGCATATGAATTAACATGGATCTGGAGCAACACAACGGATTATTGGAGACAATCCAGGATCCATCGCAGGGGAAAGATCCAAGGACAACTGCTCGTCAGTTTAAAAGAGAACGATCTACACCTGAGCTGGAAACCTACTCTCCAAACCACACTTTGCCGATTTAAGGACATTTGATTCCAGGACAAATTTAACGTGCACTGCACCAGCCCCCAAAAATACAACGGTCTTTAATTGGGTCGAGTTTCGAACTCGCGCCCCGCCAGTTGCTAGTTCGCAACTCTTCCAACTGGGCTACAGTGACGTGGTACAATTCTATAAATGCTTTTGGAAATCCTAAATATGTAATTAATAGTTTCTTTTACTTTTGGGGCATATAATATACGTTAAACCGGTACTTATAAATTATATCAAAAATATTATGATGTTAGAGAGCATTCGTTAAGGACTAGAGTATGGTAAGCTTAATCTTCAAGGATCAGCCTCAACCCGAGCGAACTGAGGCTGTAGCTCTCTACGCTGTGGAATGGTTGGTATTAGTTGTGATACGTTCGCTTCCAAATTGCAAGAAAATGTATGCCAGGTGAATACAACTCCAGACAGCTCACTTGACTACCACATATCCTGTCCTTCCCCCTTTGTAACCACCATCGACACAAACTATCATCGAAACATTAATAAGACGTATTCAGTGTATGAGTAAATGAGGTTATTGATAATTTTACGTTTATTTAAAAGGTAACGATAGATTGGAAAGCGAAGCTGTTTTCATTTAAAGGAAATATGTATTCTATGTGGAATATATTTACAAAAAAAAAGCATTTGTTAGACAGTTAAATTGCACTCCTTAGTCCTTCAAGTGGCATTGATGAGATATCATCCATAAAGATCCATTCAATTTTGAAAATGGGCGATATATCTCGTCATAAACACACTGCGATGTTTTCATGGAGGAGATCAAGAAAGAGTCAGTTTTCTTTGAATGGCAAGATATATCATTCCTGGTCAGTTTTCTTCTTTTAATGGCGAGATCTTTCGTCCATAAAAACCTGGTCAGTTTTCTTTCTTTTAATGACCAGACAGATCGTCCATAAAGATCTGGCCAGTGTTCTTATTTTAATGGCAAGGAATATATCTTCCATCAAGATCATGTATATTTTCTGACGAGATACATCGTCCATAAAGATCTGCTCAGTTTTGTTAATGAGATATATTTCGTCGAGACAACGCAAGGGGGTTTAAGATAGTTCTTATGCTTTGTTATTCTAAGGTTTGAATTCTTTATGAACAATATCAATTAATAGCAATATAGATGACTTTAATCTAACTAGTAGTTTAGTTGATATTATTGTAAATAATTTTAAAAAATCTCACAGAAATGATAAATGCTTATGAATGTTTAGTTTCAATATATGTGAGGTAAAATATTTTGATTAGGATACATTGCATTAGATTTTGGATTTTACATTAGATTCAAGTTGAATTTGGGATTTTATACCGCAAGGTCGTAAACATGACACGCGACCCCAGTTGTAAGATTTTAAATTAAACATACAATAGCAGAGTATAATAAATAACAAAGTGCAGTGTAAAAATAACGCTTATGATTGGAGTCCAGCAGCAAAAATTTATTTAAATGCTTAAGAACTTTGCAAAGGCAGATTGATAGTATGGGGAATTTCTTTAGAAGTCCAATTGAACATTTGAAAATGAAAACTTTTTTGAGGATCATAGAAAATAATTCAGGGTTTGGCAAATTATTGTAATTTCAGGTGGATTGTTTTTAAGGCAGTTTTTGAAGTTTTTTAGGTCATTGCAACATGTTTCATTAGATTCTTTGCAGATTTTTTTTTGTCATCACAGTCCTAGTCATACTCATTAAAAGCATAATACAACAATAAAATGTGCACAATGTGCTAGATTTAGGGTATAATATTCTTAAGCAAATAATTATTCGAAAGAAGTAACCATTTGAATAAATCATTTATTTCGTTATACAACTTCATAATAACTCGCATTTATTTTCGTTGCTATATTTTTTGTAATGACAACAAAAAACGATGATGCGGAGTAATAAAAGTAATAGCAATTTGCGAACTGTTTTTATCGTATGCATAATTGGATAATTAGAAGCCAAAAAAAATCCTAGATATTAACGAGGATTAAAAATTTAATTTTCAGCTGTCTACATCTCTTCGTCTACATTAATGCAATGGTTTAGAGAATATGGAACCGTAAAATATATTCTAGACGTTCTGTAAACTTAATTTGAAGTGCGGTTTTATAAAAAGATTTCTGTTATGAATATCCAGTTTAGTTTGCAAACTAAAGAAAACATAACTAAAGAATCAAAACTTTCTAAAGCAGACAATTTGCTTCATAAAACTTTTTTTTTTTCTGCACATCGTTTTTCAGAATTAAAACAACTTATAATTTAAGCCATCTGCTTATACAGTTTTTAATCTCGATTAAAAAAACTGGAATATTTATCAACTGAATGAATTCTAAGATTACATCCATTGCACTAAATGAAATTCTTCAAATTTTTGTTGTGAAGAAAATGACATTTTAATTACGTTAATGTCTTTTTCACTTTTTCAAAGAGTCGGAATATTTCTTTTCTGTTTAATTAAAATGCGTCTTTATAAGCATTTCTTTTTTTACTCGCTAATTATTCACAAGGAAATAAATTCTACAATTTCTCATATGAGCAGTTCCGTTTAAATAGAATTATTATATCAGTCCTTTTTATTTAATTCAGTGAAAATATAAAAAATTTGACGGTATATATATATACATACAGGATGTCTCTGAATTCAGGGGCCAAACTTTAAGGGTCAGTAAAATACATATAAAGAAGCATTTTTTGTGTAGCAGCATTGGGTCGGAAATGAAAAGTGCAGGTGGAAAAACAAGAAATGCTGAGGAAATGAAGAAAAGCTGTTTACTTGCATAATACTTTTCGAGCAGACGACTTACAGAGAACGCAAGCAGTGAAGGCAGCTGATTATCCTCGTCGTGTAGATTTCTGTCGTTGGATTTTGCAGCAGTGTACATTCACTCCAAGCTTCTCTGCAAATGTACTTTTCACAGATGAGGCCAGCTTTAAGCGAGACGGAATTTTTAATTTGCACAATTTCCATGTGTGGGCTACCTCTAATCCATATGCTACATGTCCGCATGCTTTCCAGGAGCGGTTCTCTGTTAATGTGTGGGCGGGCATTGTGAACGATTTCCTTATTGGTCCATACTTGTTCCCAAATTTACTTATCGGCAGAACGTATCTAATCTTTCTGGAAGAGGTATTACCAGAATTACCTGACAGTGTTCTAATTGCTGTTCGAAATACCATGTGGTTTCAGCACGATGGGGCTCCAGACTATTCCTGCAATAATGTGCGCAGTTACCTCAATGCCACCTTAGGTCCTCGATGGATTGAACGAGGTGAACGTGAGGCGCTTGGCCAGCACGTTCACCAGATTTATAAGTATCGATTTTTTCTTATGGGGACACTTAAAGGCACTCGTCTTCGAGACTCCAATTGATTCTGAGGAAGACCTCATTGCAAAACTTTTAGCCGCTGCTGCAACAGTTTGTGAAACACCTGGTATCTTCGAAAGAGTACGGCAATCACTTGCTAGGCGCTACCAGGCCTATATCGATGTTGGTGGTGACACATTTGAGCAGTTACTGTAAGAGCGCCTTCACCCGAAGGAGATCGATCGCTCAGACCGATCTGAAGGTGACGGAACTTACATAGAAACCATAGGAGCACTTCACACGAGAAGACTGGCAGGAGACCGATAAGAGAGATAAAAAAATAGTCGCCTAGGAAGTTCAGTCGTCGGCGACTTCTTTTGTTTGAGGGAGTCAGATGTTACATTGCGAAGTGTTGCGTCATTCACACGAGAGAGACTATCATCTGTCGATTTTTGATTTCTAGCGATATCAGCTGCCGTTCTGAATTTGTTTTCCTTGTTTCTTTGTCTTATATTTTTCTTGTTTTGGAAAGTTTAGATATTGATAAGTTAATTACTGCTTTGCAAATGCAGCCTGCATTGTGGGACAAAACTCACGAAGATTATGCGAACAAAAAGAAAAAAAAGAAAACGCATGGAGAGCGGTGATGGTGTTTATTTATGTCGAAGAAATGCAAGAATGTGACAAACAAACAAAAATATGCTCAACAAGTTCTTTATTTTTTATTACAATGATTTATTATTTATTAATTTATGTTGACAAACTATAGTAAGAATACGAGGTATAAAAGAAGTAAATGACAAAACGGTAACTTGATAATATTTTAAATAAGCTGTTGCATTATTTTATTATATTTTCATATACTGCCATGGCAAATCGCCTTCACTTACAAAATACAGACGGAAATGATCTCGAAGAGCCGTTGGCTCAGGTTCAGTGTAACCATTAAAAACATTATTACCATCGCTTTTTCCATCAAACCGGTGTGCGTTAAGGTGTCTTCGTGCGAATAACCATCCCTTGTTCGTATGAAATTATGCAAAATTACACGTGCTTTTATTATGTCAATTGCAAATCAATATTAACGTTCAATGGTCTATAGAAAATCCTCCATTTATTAGTTATAAAAAAAAGCATTCAATGAACTGGCGGTCTCTAGAAAGGCGGTAGTTAAATACTATTTTATTCTGTAGTAAATGTTTTTCACCATACTGGTGCTAAGATAGATACTTAAAAAAGAGGAATAAATAAACATAATTTAATGGCAGGACCTCGCTAGCCTCGCCATACGCGTGTTGAAACGCCTCATGTGAACGTGGCCTTAATGTATCCTCCTGAAGTATTCTCTAAAAAAAGATACTGACACCCGGAACTAATTGAAAAATTTAGTCGAGTCGTATTCCAGTTCACGATACAGAACCTGATATAAACCTTTCTGCACACGAAATTTTTGATAGGGTGTACCCAATACTTTCTTTAGACATTTTTCTTGTTTTTCGTATGATTAAAATTCCATAATGCGAGCATTTCCAGCTCATCCATTCTGAAAGCAGGCAGGTTTCCAACGGACGTAAAAGTCGTGACGTCATTGTCTATTGCGCGCCTATATTCGTAGTGCCAGACGTAAGGTAATTATATCTTCTGTAAAATTTTCCGCAGATTTCAAATCCTTTGACATTTCCAATCTGTATTACACGATTCCGATTTTAAGAAAAAAGAACTTAAAAATCCCAGTCAAAATGTTTTTTTTATTTTTTTTTGCTCTCATTCGCTGAAATGGAATATGGCAGGAAATGTAATCTGTTATTATTTTTTTTCATGTGACGTCACAATCTCATGCGAAAATATAAAAATATTAAAAGAAAATCAAACGTATAAGGTATCTAGCTGGTGTAAAATTTTCCCCATAGTTCAAATCCGTTAAAATTTTTATTCTACCTTTAACGATCGCTGAGATAGAAATAGGCACTGAAGAACGCCAGTGATAAATTTAGTAATATCTTTTGCTTCACTTGAATCCGTTTCGCAGGAAATCAAAATGAACGAATCTCGAAACAACGAAGGTCATTCAAATGTGTTCTCTCTCATTTTAGACGGGAGGATGACAAATTACGCATGGTTCCAAAGGCTGACGTCGAGGTTACGTGAGGGCGAAAAGTCTAAATTTTGTTGTTTCTTCATCCCGCGGAAGAAGTAAGAATGGTGAAAAAACTGTTAATTTCATTTAAATATGTTCTAAATTGAATTTTAAAATTGGCCACGTCTCTAAAATTGCTAAACATTCGGCCTACCTGTGTGCCAAATCTCATTACTGTAAGTGCCATAGATTCGTCAGGACAGAAAAATTGAGTGCAAGAAAACAGACAAGCAAACAGACTCTCTCTCTCTATATATATAGCTATATAATGGAGAGGCACAAAAAATTCTCTAACCAATTCTTTATTACTTCAATAAGAATCTAGTGACATCATATGGCGCGGAGATTGCGTTGTTTGGAACGGCTCTGGGAGCTCCCTTTTCCAAGGGGCTCATGAAACAAGTGCATAGTTCACAATTTACTCGCTAGAGGGATAAGAATTAAAAGAAAAACCATTGGATCAGGATCTAATAAGAAATTTAATTGATAGAAGTCGGTAGTTTAACGAAGGAGTAATGTGATCTTAGATAGACGATTTGAAGGAAAACGAGTTCGTGGGAGCTTAAAGTAATGAGAGGGCTTGAGTTGAAAAGGTGAAAGGGGTTGCAAGAGATATTGACCTATTGGACAAAAGAGACAAAAAATGAGAGGAAAGTGGGGTTGATCTCTTGTGAGAATTATATTAAGGGGGTTTTAGTTTTTGGTTTCCTTTCATCAACATATAAAGATGATTTAAGAAGGAAATTAAAAAATGACTTTTAAATAAACGGTTTGACTTTGACTAGAGGTTTTTATTTTGCTACTACATTTTATCCATTCTGTGAAAATGCCCTTTCACATATTTGATTAATATTCTTACTACTAATAAATTAAAGATGCTTTAAAATATTTATATGGAATTACTGCGATTTTTTCTCTTCTTAATAAGTTTCGGACAGGAAATAAATACCCGTTAAAACTTTTGAGTTAGGATTGTAATGGTCGTTGTGGTATTTTGCAAAGTAAATTAAAAGATAGATATTTTGTCGTGAACTTTAAGATGACTTAGTCAGGAAATTCTAAAGTGACCGTAAAAAGAAAAAATACCCAGTGCAATTAATAAAATTCAAATTTGCCGAGGAATCTAATTAGCAGCTTAAGTTAAATCAAACAAAAAACCCTCGCCTATAACTTAAGGACATTAAATTTTTTCTAGTTCTGTTAGGTTCCTTAACATCTTTGAAAGCCTGAATTCCTTATCGCTTTAATAGCACATTGTTTAAAACTCTGAGGATAAGAGTAGAAAAATAAAAGGGCTGAATATGACAGTTGAATAGATCTTTGAAAAGCATTCATACCAAATTGCTTCAAAAGAGTTTTGATAGGTTCAGTGAATACGATATTTTATTTATAATATGATGAATGATTGTAATTTTATGGTTCAAGGGTTAAAATGTCTAAGTAACACAATAAACAAATATAATATCCATAAATTATTAAACAGTAAATTTTAGACAAACATAATTGCATAAGTATAGATTAGTAATATAATTTCATACGTACAGGTTTGCACAGTTTAGTAACATTATTGCATACGTACAGGTTTGTACAGGTTAGAAATATAGTTGCATACGTACAGGTTTGCATGATGGGATTACTTTGTAATGCAGCAACAGGATATGCTGCACAGAGCGGTTTAACTATTAGGCTGGGCCTCTACTAGCGATTTCTAGCCGCATCGACCAAAAAATCGCTGTCGCAGAAAATCTACTTGGTGCACACAGTGCGATAGATAAATCGCTGAACTAATTAAATTAAACTTTTTATCGCCCTAATTCAAGTTTCTATCTTTGCGATCGTTGAAGATAGAGTGAAATTTCAACGTATTTCAAATCAGCGTAAAATTTTATGCCAGATTGATACCAAAAACGATTTATTATTTAATTAATTAATTATTTACCGTTTGATTATTTAACTATTTACCATTAGATCATTTAATGATTTATTAAATAATTAATTATTTATTTAAAGAAAATGACATTTAAGGTATCAATTTGGTGTTAAATTTTCCGCACATTTCAAATCCGTGGAAAAATTTTACTCTGTCTTCAACGATCCCAAGTATGGAAACTTGAAATAGGGGAATAAAAAACATTATTTAATGTATAAGAAAAACTTACCTTGGAAACGTCCATGTCTGTCTGTGTGATTCATTGGGTAGAGCAACAGTCGCGTCGCAGAGAAAATAGGACCGGTTGCAAATTTCTAGTCGCTGCGAGTCATTCGTAAGTGTGTGCACTTGTATTTGAAACAACGAGTTTTATTTGTGCGACTGAAAAATCGCGCGATTAAAAATCGCAAGTGGGGAGGCCTAGACTTATTGTAGAATGTTAGATACTATTAATCCTCCTTGTCTAGTTTTTTCGACGAGCAATCTCACTATTATTAAAACAGACCAGATCTTGTTGGACGAGATACCTCATTATAAGTACAAAATCCGATCACGGTCATTAGAAGAAAACTAACGAGATCTTGATCTCGTCATCATCAAAAACTGCGAATATCGTGATTACAAAATATTTTGTCATTATGCAAACAGCTAAAAATAGAACAAGTAATAAAAAATAGCACAACTTCCCACGCAGCGCCATGATTGGCACGTTATTGCTCGAAGTGGCAACGATAGGCCCCTACTCTATACTTATGTCTCAATGAATTTTTAGAGAATTGCAACTGTAGTCCAGTTATTTCATTCCATGAATGAAACCCAAATATTTAAATTACATTAGTTGCATAAAATAACATTTAATGCCAAAATGTTTTTCTCGGAGTTATATATAATTTAATTCTCTGCATGACTTCTAACGAACTGTGAACTTCTTGACCTATAGAATCTTTTTACAGTATACTATCCTAAGGAAAGAAGCAAATAAATGCTTCCAAAAATTCTATTGTAAAGAAAAAATCGGTAGAATCTTTATAAAGGATTCTATTTCAAAGAAGTAAACAATTTTATTCTTTCTAAAGGATTTTTTACTAAGTAAGGAACCAATACTATGTCATAAAATTACTCTATTCTACAGAATGAGCGGATAGAATCATTCGAAAAGATTTCTTCTAAGGAAGCAATCGATAGTATATCTCTCTATCCCAAATAATTTTTTTTCCAATTAACTGTGATCAATTGATTAAATCCAAGGAATTATATTTTAAGGAAATGACACCAATGTAATCTTTCAAAGATCTTTCATTGATTATTTCAGCCAATATGTGTGTTTATTTAGGCAATAATTACGTTGTCGGATAAAAAAAAATGGTACACTACCTGGAAAATCAGTTAAGACTTAACACATTCTCCGAAATGTATCCTTATGCATACAGAAAAAAATTAATTTCTATGAAATAGTCGTGTAATTTTCATACAAAAATAAATTAATCCTGAGAGCAAAATTTAATCATCGATATTTTTTGGAAAATACCTTTCATTCAGAAATATATCATATGTAGGCAATAAGTTGGCTAAAATTATGTCTAGTAGCATATACAAAGTTTTATTTTAACTCTACGATTTAATAAATATCACGAATAAAAAATTTGTTATGGTATAGAATATCAGGTACTTTGGTCCTGGTTACTGGAGACTGTCTTCATCTCTCCGTATCGAGTAGAATGAAAAAATGTTATCTTTATAAGTATTTGTTCCATAACTCACGGTTGGAATAAAGCGCTGGAACAATATGAATGAAATGCGATGCGCATGTCACAATGACAATTCAGAATCAATGAGAATCTAGTGGGTGCTAGGAATATTGCTAAGCTCGACAATAATTAACCTCATCACTAGCAAAGTTGACTAGATCTCGATGGACGAAATACCTCACCTCCTCCAGAGCAAAATTGATCAGATCGTAAGGACAAGATACATCATCAAAAGCAAAAAAAGCCGATATTGATAGACGAGTTAGCTCGTCATTATCAAAATTGACCACATCATAGTAGACGAGATATCTCGTCGAAGCCCGTTGGCGAGTCAATAATGAGTCTGTGCCAGAGAACTCAAATTATTTCGAACTGCAAAAAGAGTATATTGAAAGAAATTTGTTTGTTTCATAACATGTGTCTTATTGTTTTCATCACAATAAATAATCTAAAACTCATTTCAGCGGACAACGCAATACTTTAATTGGTTTCATTTCAAATTCCGATTGGAAAAGAAGCGTACCAAAACCCAACAGGCAATCAGACATTCTATTTGCTTAAGTCCGTCGCTTGTTGAAAGCTAAATGAAAAGTAAACCAAACTCGGTATTTGTCCAACGTAATCAAAAACCGAGTTCGGGTCAGGGAAACGATTTGTTCCAAGTTTTAAATTGAAATCTCCATCCTCTGGGAACCGAGATCCGTTCCTTCTTTTCAGCCATGCGAAAGAAACACACAATATACCGAGCACACCCGGAAGAACGCTGAATTCCTACTTTGTACAAGAGGAAAAAAGGGATCCGAAGGAAATACGTCAGCTCTCATATGTTTGCTTGGGATGTAACGGGGAAGTAAGAGGCAAGGCGATCGATTTAGGAATTTCAATCAAGCCTATTCCGGCGGATATTTATTTACTTGCCATAAAGCCGTGGCACTTTAAGTATGCGAGATGCGTTTCACTTTTTTGTTATTCAGTTTCAATCTCGCGAGAATATTTAATGGACCGCTTTTTATAAATACTCCCGATAGAAATCCTACTCTTTCAGTGGAAATAACAGAATCTATTTTTTTCCTTTTGAATGGAATCGTGGATTTAAAACTTGGTGTGTCGAATTCAGATACCACCGTGTCATCTCGGTTAATATTCTGTAGTTGAATCAATCTTTGGAAATTGTAAAAGCGCGGTACCCCAGTTGGAAGAGAAACGGATTATCAACCGGACGGTTGTGAGTTCCGAACTTTGTCAAGCAAAGACCGTCGTGCTGGAGCACGTTAAATCTGCCACCTCGAAAGTTGACCTCGTCATCATTGTGACTCAAATTTTTGGCGTTCTTGAATCTTTCTCTTGCCATCTGGCCTCGTCATCTGACCGTGGTTCAAAATTACTTGGGAACTTTCTCTAGGGGATTTATCCTGGACCGTTGTCAGTAGCCCACTGTGTTGTCGACGTTAGTTAAAATATCTACCTACTCGTTATCTGGCCGGGGTTCAAAATTACGTGGTGTAATCCTTGGGTGCTCAGTTTCGGGATTGATCCCGCCAGTTGTTCATTGTGGTATTCCAGTGTGCGATTTCAATTAAAGTACCTACCTACTTTTAATCGTTTCCTTCGGGAATGATCTCGGACCGTCACCAATAGCGCTTTGTGTTACTTCACAATATCATTGATTGTTGATTAACTATCGACCTACCTTTCGAAATTCGTGTTACGTTGGTTGGTTTTGTGGTGCAGTGTTCCTATTTGGGGAAAGCTGTACCAAACACAACACAGACTATGTCAAGTAATTGTGAAAGAAAAGGAAGGATAGAGGGAGAAGGAATATAAAGTTCACTTGGTCATCCTGGGATCGCGACCTTTATGGTTACCAGTGGCCTTGGAGCAGAAAGTGCTTGAAACTGCGATGTACGTCGCAGAACAAAGTCTTAGCAGAACAATTTTTCCTTCATTTTATTAAAATTTTGGCCGATTGTTTTTTTTAATCATAAGTTACAATGTTCTGCAGTGCAAAGCTCGCTCTACACCTTTTCTTTTCTAGTTACGGAACAACCTCACTACACCGCCCAAATTACCAAAAACACTTTATAAATAACACATTTTCTATGTCAATGGCAAAATATTTAACTTCCAAAGTTATCGATAGAATTGTAAATTCTGAAAGTATGCCTTGGTTTTAAATAAAGTAAGTTAATTAATTTGTGTGGATGGTTTATTATAAATATGTAATAGATATTCAGTCGGTAATTGTGTTTTACGTCTGGTTTTGATTTGACTGCAGTTTTTAAAATTCGGACAAAACGCTTGCAGAACAATTGCAATTGCTTGAAGTTGTGTTGCAGAACACTGAATATATTTCTGCACCTGGGAGCAAGTGGTAGCAATCTCCATGGGAACAGAATAGATCACTTGGATACATAGGGTTCGTACACGTCTAAAGAATATAAGGCACCGTGGTAAGTGTTGCATAGGTGCAAACCCTCGCTGGGTGATAGGGATGATGTATGGTGTCTGCTACATCAGGGCTCGAAATACCCGGGTGCACAGGTGCACTGTGCACATGAAAATAAAATTGTGCACCTAATTTTTTCCCGCTAGGCGCACCTTTACACCTAATTTATAAACTTAGGTGCACAAGGTGCACCTGTATTAAAAAATATATTTCGAGGCCTGTGCTACATAAAACTGAGCGGAAATGGTTCCTAAATCCTCCAAAAGGTTTTGATAAGATATCTCGTCCATTTGACAAATTCTGCTAAGGACAAAATATTTCGTCATCAAAATAAGGTCGGTATTTTTATGATGAGATCTATATCTGATATCTCGTTCAACATGGTCTGATAAGATTGGCTAATGGCAAGACACCTGTTCGAGACTACCACCAAAAGGGGTAAGGTTAGAACATAAGTGCGATTCAACTTGAATGCTTACACGAATGGAATCAATTGAAATCGGGTATTTGCCTCTATTGTTCCGAAAGCCGAAATGAATAAACCGAAGAAGGATTTAAAGATACACATAACATTAATACTGGTGGTAAAATAATACACTATAAACGAGATACCTATTTTAGGATCATAGTTCGCTGAAGCTAATATATTCTTTAAAGGTGGAAAATAAAACACGCATCCTTGATACGAATTGAGTTGCAATTCTTTTTTTTTTCATTCAAGATTCCACGGCCACCAAGCACCAACCCTCCACTAGACCCCGCAGGTGATTGGAGAGGGAAAAAAATTAGGATTGGAATTTCGTACTTGGTTTTGTTCGTGTAGAGCAATTGTTAGCGATTCTTTCCACGTGGATCTTGTGAGGATTGCCGAATCGAAGTGTTTTTGTTTGTCCAATCGAGAACAACTTCTTTAAACACACAAGTTTATTTTAACACAGCACAGCACAGACTAATACAGGACGACTATTTAACATGGAAGAACACTATATACATGGAGAATTAAACAACAGGATCTAAGAATCCAGCAGACACGTCCGGAGTCTACAATTACCTCCGACGTTCTCTGCAGTACCACTTACTCTTCGATAGATGGCGCTAACTCGCCTGTCTCTACACCCTCCCCTCAAGATTGGGATTATACCTCAATTAATCCGAATCTGAAACTTAAGTGACAGGTGAGACATATATTAATTACTCTGATAATAGCAATAGACAATATAGACAAATAATATATAATAATACAACAAATCACTTTTACCAATTATTCGATAAAATTTGACCTCTAAAAAATATGTATATATTGATATTCAACTTAATATCATACTATATGCTAAATCAACAATTCAAAACATATACAAAAGAAATAATTGTATATAGATAAATCAGTTAAAAGAATTAACTAAATATACCAAAATATTAAATTTTCATCTCTAAAATGCTTAGCAAAAAAAATAAAATCCAATAATAAAAAAAGTTCAATGAAAATTCAATGTTCAGGAACAGTTTATAATGACAATTGTCAAAATCAGAAACAGTTTATAAGGATACAGTTTTTTAATCAGGAACAGTCTATAGTGGAATAGTTTATGCGGACATCAGTCTGGACAAAGCGTCAGCGTTCGACAACTTTGACCCTGGGCAATGTGATATGGAGATGTCGTACTTTTGTAGAGCCAAGGACCATCTCTGAAGCTTTGACGATTGTGGAGTATTCTTCGTGATGTATGTCAAAGGATTATGGTCAGTTATCAATTCGATCTTCGAACCAAAGATCCAAGTCTCGAACTTCTTCAAACTCCATATAACTGCGTAGGCCTCTCTCTCAATTGTCGGCCAAGCCTGTTGTTGTTTAGTCAATTTTTGGCTTGCGTAGCTTATAGGAAAAAGAGTTCCGTCTTTCCTCTGCGATAAACATGCACCGACACCGACTGAAGATGCATCACACTGTATCACAAATGGTTGTCCAGGAACTGGCGTGTGCAAACTTGGTGCGTTCGTCAAGGAATCTTTTATCTTGGTGAAGGACTGACTATGGGCCTCTGTCCATGCTAATTCCTCAGGACATCGTTTCTTCGTAAGTTCCGTGAGAGGGTAAACTGCTTCTGCGTAGTGCGGTATGTAATCTCGGTAATAATTACATAAACCAAGAAGACTCTTGAGTTCTTTCTTAGTTTTTGGAGGCTCCAAATTTTGAATCGCTGTGACCTTATCTGGGTCAGTTTCATGCTTCCCTGATCCGATTATATGACCTAGATATTTTATCTGAGGTTTTGCAAAAGAGCATTTCCTCAAGTTGATAGTGAAACACAGTTCTTTCAATTTTGATAGTATGGTGTTTAGATGGGATAGATGTGTGTCCCAGTCATCTGAAAATACTGCTATGTCATCGATATAGGCACGAGAAAATTCTTTATGATCTGACAATGTCTTGTTCATGACACGTTGAAATGTCGCTGCAGCATTTTTTAATCCAAAAGGCATCACCTTGAATCGGTATTGCGCTCGATGAGTCTTAAATGATGTAAAATCCTGACTTGATTTTTCCATTGGTATAGCCCAGTAGCCTTTTAATAAATCTATTGTTGTTATGACGTTGGCTTTTCCTATGCAATACATGAGCTCGGTGGCATTTTCCATTGGGAAATCGTCTGCTTTAGTAGCAGCGTTAAGGGATCTAAAATCAATGCATAATCGAAGGTTACCATCTTTTTTCATAACACAGACTACAGGGTAGGCTATCTCTGCATCACTCTCCTCGATAAGACCCTGACTAAGCAATTCTTCAACTTGCTTATCAACTTCTCGTTTAAGAGATTCTGGGATTCTATAAATATAAGGTTTCTTCCTTTCTGTTTCTAATAGTTTAATTTTATGTTCTCCGACTTGAGCTATTTGTACTTTATCAGAAAATAACATTTCATATTTCGTCACTAAATCCAAAATATCTCTCCTCTTTGTGTCATCCAAATGATTTAAGTCGATTTCCTCAAAATTAGGTTTTTCTTTTAAATGTGGTTCAGGTGTAGGATGGATTTCTCCCAACTCTGCTTCGTTTTCAAAAATTACACCAATCGTTTGGACTCTTGAATGGAATTTCCTGATTTTATTTGCATGCACGTGCCTTATTTTTCCGTCTAAAAGTTCTACTTTATATGAATGAGGGTTACACCGAGAAATTATTTTTCCTGGTCCGGTCCATCTCGCGTATAATTTGTTATTTGAATCCGGAATTAGTAAATATACCTGGTCACCAGTTTTAAACTCTTTGGACGAAGTGCGACGATTAAAATACTCAGCGTACGCCTTTTGTTTCCCTTCTGCAACTACCGATGCTTGTTCTGCAGCCTCTTCTAAATTTATTTTCAATTCTTGAAGATAATCTATAGCGCTTTTGCCAAGATTTATGGGTAGAGGGATTTCTCCTGACCAAGTAGATTTTAGAACTGATAATGGACCTCTAGCTTCTCTTCCGTAAAGTAATTTAAAAGGCGACACTCCAGTTGTGGAGTTAGGAATTTCTCGATATGCAAATAGCAAATACGGAATATGTTTGTCCCAGTTCTTAGGATCTTTTCTAATAACATGGTGAAGCATTTGTTTTAAAACTTTGTTATATCTTTCGACTAATCCGTTACTAGCTGGATAACCAGGTGTTGAGAATTTAGGGCAAACTCCTAATCTAGTATGAAATTCTTCCGTCAGTTGAGAAATGAAATTCGAACCTTGATCACTGGCTATAATTGTGGGTATACCTGTACGCATAAAAATTTCGAGCAAAGCATCGCATGTTGCTTTGGCGGTGAGTGATCTCAAAGGTATGGCTTCTGGCCATCTCGAATGTTGATCCATTACTGTAAGAACATACTTATGGTTTCTAGCTGAAGGTGGATCGATTGGACCGATTATATCTGCGTTTACAACTTCAAACGGGAAGTTTGGTCTATTTACAGGGGTAATAGGGATTCTATCTGTACATCTTTCTGGACTTCGTAACTGACAATCTTTACAAGTTTTGCAAAAATTCAATATGTCCTTTGACATCCCGGGCCAATAAAATGAATATTTTATTCGTTCTTTCGTTTTACGCATCCCCAGATGACTTCCAAATACTGACTCATGTGCGAGTTTTAAAATTTGTTCCCTCCTATCTTTTGGTAAAACGAGTTGCGTAACATTGTCACCTGAAATTTTTTCTTTGTGATAAATTATATCATCGATTAAAATATAATTTCCTTTCCCTTGCTTTACTTGATCAAGAACCGTCTTAAACGATTCACAGTTCTGCTGCTCCGCTCTTAATTTATCAACATCTGACATCTGGTTAACCTTTTCCGTTTTTCCCGATTGCGAATTCACAGAAGTAATACTGTTTACACCACCAGTTACATTTTCATCAACAAGCGAGAAAAAAAATGTTTCACCCAGCGAACTTTGTTTATCATTTTCCCTAGCCACCTGCGTTGGCGTGTCGTTGCCCACATCAAGCTTCGCGTCAGTAGGGTACGTCTCATCCGAAAGCAATAAATTGTATACGGTCGGGGTTAAAATGCATGGTACATGAAGTTTCTCCGTCAAGGCCAGGAATATTTCAATAGGTTTCAAAAAGAGAGGATTATCAGGATTACTAATAGAAATGGGGATTCTCGCCACACTGGCTTTAATCGTTTCTCCAAAAGCGGAAATTAAGTCAATTTCGCTACTATTTTCAATAGGAATGTTAGGAATATACTTCGGGTTTAAAACTGAAATCTCAGCGCCTGAATCAATTATAGCTCGTATCTCTTTACCCGCAATGCAAACACTTACACTTTGCAATGGTTGCGTTATTATTTCGTCTGGTTCTAAACATGAAGATCCAATCTTAGCTATTATTCTGTCACTCCCCTTTTTCTCTGTTTCCTTTTTTGAGAGATCGTATTGTTTTTCCGGTTTACTCCGTTGTGAACAAAATCTTGCAAGGTGCGTATTTTTTCCACATATATAACAATCTTTGGGCGGATATCTATTTTTATTTATGTTGTTCCTCGCATGAGGTGGGACATACTTGGATTCCTTAAAAACATGGGGTAACTTATTAGCTGTATTTTCGTTGGAATAAGAAGTGGTCTCATTCAACGACCTGCCTTTATTGACAAAATATATGTCAACTTCTTTGGCTAAATCTTTCGGTTTTAACCAATTTTCCCCTGTTTTCATATTAATATAAGTTGTAATTTCTCTATCTAATGTTTGGGAAATTTTGTCAGAAATTATCAGTTGACATAAGGTATCAAAATCTTTAACTTCACGTAGCTGACAGTAATATTGGAAATTAGCAGACAGTCTAGATGCGAATTGAACATGCGACTCTTTAGGCTCACGTCGTGCTCTACGAAAATTTACTAGGCATTCAAAAGCAGTTGGTTGATATTCTTTTAATACCAGTTTTTTAATGGTTTCATACGATTTTAATTCTTCATCGCTAATATAAAATAGTATGTTTGTAGCTTTATCCCCCAAAATGTTAATCAAAATTTCGGATTTGAACTCTTCCGGTACGTTTTTGGTAATGAATGCTCTCTCCAGTGTTTGAAAAAACAAACTGAAGTTTTCCGATTTGTCTGGAACTGGGATGGTTAACGTTTTCACACTTCTTATCAGACTTTCCAAGTTTCTCGAACCTGTATCTATGTCTTTACTCGAGCGAGATTCATATTTAGACGCGTTCTGACTTCTGATTTGTTCTAGTTCGACTTCTTTTTCTAGCTGCGCTAATTTTAATTTTTCAAATTCAATTTTTTGAGCTTCTAGTGCTAATTGTGTATCCCTAGCTTTAATCTCGTCATCTTCTTTTGTCTTTCTTTCCTCAACTATTGAATTTAATAAACCTGTTACGAATTCTGGATCGTCTTTGAAAGGTTTACTGTCCTCAATTTTATTTTTTAATTGAATCACTGTTAAACCAACAGTTGGTGTATCTTCTAATTCACCGAGAAGTGATACCAAATCTTCTTTTTTAGAATTCTTATACATTTTGACTTTCTTTCATATATATATATATATATATCTTCGGTGAAAGTATACTTCAAATCAAATCAAATCAAAATTGCTCCTACCTGCTTTCCATGACTTTTGGTTCTCATGCTCTGCTTATAGTCCTACAGTCCTTTGTTCTGGTTACCTCTGGTTCTCGAAAGGGAGCGTGTTGTGAGGATTGCCGAATCGAAGTGTTTTTGTTTGTCCAATCGAGAACAACTTCTTTAAACACACAAGTTTATTTTAACACAGCACAGCACAGACTAATACAGGACGACTATTTAACATGGAAGATTACTATATACATGGAGAATTAAACAACAGGATCTAAGAATCCAGCAGACACGTCCGGAGTCTACAATTACCTCCGACGTTCTCTGCAGTACCACTTACTCTTCGATAGATGGCGCTAACTCGCCTGTCTCTACAGATCTCTCCATCATTACTCAACACAAATCCTTTAAATTCCGTTGCCTTATATCTGGAATTTGAGGCTCAGTTTTCAGGAGGAGATTTTAAGAATAGTTAGATGCAACTAAAGACAATTTTTCAGGGAATGTTTGGAATAAGTCTTATCCAAATGGAATCGCAGTTCTTTTTAAGGCTACCTGTACGTTACACGAATGAGAACTGATCAAAAGGAATTGAGAGCCATTTGCTTACAAAATGTCTTTAAGTATATGGAGTTCCGTTAAAACATATAGTGTATACTGAGTTATTATAAGTTAGGTAGCTAATTAACGTTACACTGTAACAACACAACGGGCTATTGGTGAAGGTTCGGGAACAATCGCGAAGGGATTAACTCGTAATTTTTAACTATAGTCAGATGACGAGAACATCTAAGCTGGAATTCTACTCTCCAAACTTCCTCACCACGCCAACGTGAGGACATTTGAGGCCACGACAGTTTTAACGTGCTCCAGCCCTCTATTTACTCAACGGTCTTTGGATGGACGTAGTTTCGAACTCACAACCTTCCACTTGGTAAGCCATTGCTCATTCCTACTGGGCTACCACGGCTCTATAATAATTGGTGAAATTGGATACCAGAGTATTCGAGCAGCTAAAATCGTCACTATTTAGAAACTGTTTGGTTAAAATGCTTGGTTGTGTGTTTGGATCTCGTATGTGCGTAGTTCGAATTTTGTGCTTGGTTTTTCAGGGTTTCTTCGAGACTGCGTAAATACCTGAAGTTGTAGAGGAATGTATGTTCCCGAGAAGTTCACAATGGATGCAATAGGGCAACACCTCAATTGGTGACCCGGATTAACAATGAGGCTTGGTGCTTTCTCGCCTAGGGAATTCTAGGATTCTACGTCCTTTAGTTGTCACTATAGAAAATGCATAATTATCCTTCTAAAATATATAATTTTGCTCTTGGAAATATATAACTATCCTTCTAAAAATATATGTAATTATCCTTCTAAAAAGAGATATATTTATAATTCTTAAAAGATAATAATTGTGCTTCTAAAAATATATAATCATACTTGAGAAAATATGTAGAATTATCCATCTAAAAGGATACATAATTATACTTCTGTAGATAATATTTATGACTAATCTTCTAAAAAAAGGTGTATAATTATACTCTTTAAAAGAGATATAATGTGTAATTATCCTTTTTTCATATTAGCTACCGGAGGGTTGAGAGTTCGAATCTAACCAAAGACCGTCATGTACAAAGGGGGCTTGTGCACGTTAAATTCTGTCGTGGACTCAAATGTCTTCACGTTGTTGAGGTGTAGTTGTTTGGAGACTTCGGTGCCAGCTCAGGTACTGTCTCATTTTACCGTGGTTCTAAATTACGTGGTTGTTGTCCTTGGACCTTTACCTTGGGAGATTGATCCAGAACAGTCGCCGATCGCCCCTTGTGTTGATCAAGTGCGACGTTAATTCAAATACCTACTTACATATTTTATGATAAGTTGTTGAAAATGTATCGAGTGTGGCAGAATCGTGGGAAAGCATTTAGAATTATAGATGGACACCGTAACAGGAACCATTCTTAGCCCCGGCTCACAGCACCGTTTGATTCTCCAACAACTGATCACCGTCTATCAAAATGTAAGCCGTCGCACTTTGGTTCGAACTATCGTAGAAACAATCGACCAGTCTCTTGTGTGTGAGAAAACAACATTCACTGTCTGGAACAATGTCTTGGTCTGTCAAAACCAGAGTTTTACGGCATTATAGAAATGAAAGAGTCTAAATTTTCATTAACAGCAGGAATCGATATTTCCGTCCAACCATCTTAGCAGGAGGGAGGTGGTGTAAAGTGTAGCTGAATCGTAATAATCACTCGCTGTCTTAGTTATTCGTGGATTCTTGAACATTCTGTTAGACGTAAGAATGGTCACATATTTTTCCATTTGTGACTGGAAGTTCGATTTGTGGATGGAAGGGAGGATGTCCAAGCAGCTAGGGACAAATAATATTTCTAACACATTGTGAATAAAAAATAAAAATGCCATTTAAATGGTAAAAATAGAGGTCCGCATTAAAGGTGAAAATTAATGGTCGCCACTCACCACGTGGCGACTGAATGTTTGAATGTAAAGACAGACATTTTACTGCAGTCGCCAAACTTCCTGAAAAACATTAGTTTATAAGGTGGAACCTCCGATTTTACGGAAGTTTTTACTAAGGACCGTAAACATTTTTTTAAAAAGAAAGATAAAGGTCTGGACACACATATCTCTATAACGTGTGTATATTGTACAAAATATGTGAACGCTCGTAAGTGTGCACTGAATGAAACAAATTCAGTGGCCATTGGCCACTAACAAAATTTCGTAATTTTCACCTTTAGTCCACATTAATTGAATAAAAGCAGTGATCAACAAAGCGGTCGATATTGAACTCCAAGGATCGATATCGTTTTTTTAAGGGTCAATATAACATTGTTAAGGGTTGGTTCGAGCTCTGGGGTCGATATAACACTGTGTTAGGAGTCGATAGAAAATACAAAACATACTTGTAAGCGAAATATTTCATTAGGTTTACTTGGATTACCTCCAGCCTGAATGGCAATGCAAGTAAAAGTGCACATAGAATGTCGTCGCTGTCTAAGGATAAAATATATAATTTTTCAATCTATCTTGAGCTAATATTATCAAGAGCCTTGTATACCAAGTTAATAAAAATCTTATTTTCACTTATATAAGGAAGCTTATTTTATTATAGTTATTTTGTAACCTAAATTAAATTTTTTGTTTTATTTATCCCTCCAGTCCAATATGCCATGTTAAGAAGGACGACAAAACCAAAAACGTATTCCTTAGACGTTAAGTCAATCTAATAACATATACAACACTATATACACAGTAAAAACTGTTACTTCAAAATAAGCAATTTTAAATCTCACATAAGCGTTGTTGTTGCTTTTTCTGTTTAATTCCGTAATAGTAAAGCAGAGAGGGTCGATAAGAAGTAAAGAAACTCTAGACAGAGGTTTGGCGATCCCTGGATTGGAAGATTCTAATGCAAATGTCAAAGTGTATATTTACGCGTTTTCTGAAAATATTTTTTCGAGTCTTGTCTGAACAACAAAGTTGTAATAAGTGGTAGGTATGTAGTTCGATTAACATCGCCCTAGAGCAACACAACTAGCTACTGGTGACGGGGTCTGGAATCAATCCCGAATGAAAAGATAAAAGGGCGACACTCGCACATCTCGTCATCTTTAATCACGGTGAGATGACATTTATATGCGAATACAGCGATATCTCCACAAGGACACAAGACCCCAATCCTCTATGGCTAAGGAAACCATCTTTCTGCGAATGAAAGTGAATGTGACAGCCGCGAGCGTTCAATTTATTTCAATCAAGTGGAAACGAGCATACTCGTGAAAATTATTATTGCGTTTTAAAAATCGAGAGAATAATAAAACATTAGATGGGGTAGCCAAACTTTTTTGACCGTCGACCCCCTTTAAGTTTATTGACTTTTTATCGACCCCTCTAATTTACTGTTACGTAATTATAATAGTACAAGAAAAATAGACGCTTATGTGAGTTTTAGATTGTTTATATTATAATTAGTGTGTTTACTCTGTGTGTATAATATAGTCAACGAAAGAGTGAAACCTCGTCAGTCGAAAATGTTTGATACTATCTAGTTATAAAAAACTGAAAATTGACTTAACACATGCAGATGATTTAACTGCACATGCTTTCGAAACAAGCCGATATTAAATTTTTGTCGAATGTTATATCGACCGCTTTGACTACCACTGGAAAAATTGCACGTGTGTGGTTCTTGGAGAGGACTTTGAGGCGTTTTATAAATGTTTTATTGATGTGGAATTTGACTGACTAATATCATATATCACATATGTATAAAACACTGGCCTCTAATCTTGATCCTAAGAGCTATAAGTTAAACATAGTTTTAATCCTCCTGGCGGTTTATCTTCGCGTCGAAAACTACTCTGTAGTGTCCAGCATCTGCTGCAAAATCCCGTTCTGTCTCCAGTTGTGGGCCAGGGACGATTTGTTTTTCGTACTTGCATCTTCATTCTCATTGGAGGGGAATAGGGGAATTTTTTCATGACAGAATACCTCACACTTAGCAAAACTGAACTAATATTGGACGGGATAGCTCGTCGAAACACTTAAAGGGTGATAAAGCACTAACTTCAACGGGTGGCTTTGCCTAATTTTAAGAAGAAAATCTTTCCGGGTGTAAAACTTACTAAGTTTGTGGCGCTGTAGTCGTAGAGGCATTCATTTTACATGTAGATGAGACGATATGGTGTGCGTTTTCTGGTGTGATATCGCCGATTAGCTGTTTTTACAACCATATTAAACATAAAGGAAAATTGGAAAATTTCAAACTTTAATTTGAGCAGCCTATTTGATAACAATGTGAGTCCCATCGGTTATTGTTAATAGTAGATGCAATGAAGATTGTAAAACACAGTTGGAGTTTTAGTTCTGAAGGATTTTATTTTAATGGTTAATGTCACCAAACTCCATGGAAAATTTGGAGACACTTTACCAACTCTATAATTGCTATTTCGCATCAGAGTACCATTAAAAAAAATTATCGTGATATTTCTGCCAATTATGAAGATCTGAGAAGCCAAGAGGAAGACGCCATTTCTTTGCGTGGCTCACTGAACCCTTACACAACTGAATGTGATGAAAAAGACGAGATATTGAGTCAACATAATGTTCAGTCTCAACTACAGAATTTCGAAATTGGCAACTTCGTGATAGTAATACTTGGAAGAAAAATCAATAAAACACTGCATGGCGAAAATCCTGAATAGGTATGATCATGAAGATTTGGAATTTCCTTTTCTGAGAACAAGTGTTAAAGTGAAATTTTGTAGTTTTCATCAGGTGTCGGGCGAGATGAGTGTTTCTGACAACGATATTGTGCTCAAGGCAATTCGTTCTAAAGAAAAGTGAAATGTCTCCTGTGTAACCAAGACTTCTCTAAATATTTAAGACTATTTTCTGTTTTTTGTTTAATTCATTAAATTTAAATTGTTCAATATAGCTATGAGTTTCTTTTTCAATTAAGTCATATGTATATAAAATAAAATTTCATTGTTTTGCGTTATTTTTGTTTTTATTTTGGTTCTTTTGACATCTCTTGGGGAGCACATTGCTGTAAATCCAGTCACTTCCTTGTTACATACACACATCAGGTGCGGGTGCAAAGTGATCCCCTTATTCAGGTGACTTTGCCCAAAATTTTTTATTTTTTCTTGAAAAGGAGGGTGATCTATGAAAATAACGACTTCTGAAATCATATCTACGAACCATGAACCCAACGTTCAAATAATTTTATTTTCCACTTTTATTCAACGAGTAGAAGGAATATTTTAATTTCAATTGTAAAATCGGCAAAATCACCCCAGTTGACGGTACTTGAAATTGCCGATGCATTAGAATGAATAAACAGTTTGTTAATGGTTATGGAATTTACTGTAAATCATTAGTAAAGCTATGTTTTAAAACATTCTTTGCTCACTTAAAATTATTAAGAAATTTATATTTCTCCACATTTGAATAGAATTACATAAATTCTTAATTTTGCAGTAAGAATTTCTAATAGCTCATATAATGCTTAAGATTCTCTCACTGGGAATAATTTCATAACAGACTATATATGAGGCTATCAGAGCAAATGTGGCCTAACACACAAAACCCCGAAAATTTTATTACCTTTTATTAAGACTTTTTATTTCTTTTAAAATATACAGGTTCAATTGTTTTCAAATTACGAAATACCTTGTTGATCACTGAAAAACAAATATTAAAATTTTAAGTCATATTGTAGATTAATAAAAATATATTAAAAAATGGTGCCAAAAAATCGTATTTATCTCTATTGGGCATGTTGGTGGGTTAAGCCACTTTTGCTGTGATAGCCTCATATGACAAAGGTTTATTAAAAATATTCATCCTCAAACAGATCATACAGTCGGCTCATATAACAAAATACTTCGTAAGGAATACCAAATTATAGTAGAATCGCATTACGATGATTAATATGTCTTCTAACACTGCAGTCTTTCGAGATGGGTTATTAATGAATAGAAATGATGAGGATGGTCTCATGGTTTCAGCTATGATAAACATGCAGTGGATAATCAGTATCTGTAATAAATTATGACAGTTTCTTGTTTAGATTTCTTCCATAGTCAAAGTATATATTGCAGTTACGAATCACCAATGAAAATTTGTATGATTGAAGAAGTAGGCGTTGCAACACTACTTCTATAACTCGCACTAGATGAGTAAAATGTCTTTGATATTTACAAAAGGATTTCCCGTACTCTTCATGGTTCTCATACTGCAATTCTCATCTAAAAAAAAGAACCAAAGAGCCGGGGTGCAAACAATCAGAAGCCGAAACTCGAAACTAACCAAATTCAAAATATAAACCCCATAAGGATAATATATATATATATATATATATATATATATATATATATATATATAATCAATCATTGCCATAAAAATTTGCGCTCCAAGAAATAAATGTACGATCGTAACGGAACTTGGCATGAAGGTACATGTTGACTAGATATGCAAATGATTAGAAATGCAGCGTGACTGCGCATTGCGTAATGCCACTAGAGGGCGTTGAACTTCGTTCTCCTTGGAGTATTAAACAGGTATCTTTGAGTGTACTTAATCTTTTGCAAAGGAAACTATGAGGTAGACATGCCGTTACGCCGCCATCGAAGACAATATGAGCAGCTGTCAGAGTTCGAAAGAGGAATAATCATCGGGATGATGAAGCTGGTGATCAGCTTGGCGAGTAGCTCGAGAAGTAGGCCGTTCTGATATTACTGTTAGGAGGTGTTGGGACCAGTGGACAGAAATTACGTCATTTACAAGGCGACCAGGCTCAGGACGCCCTCCACATTTGACGCGTGTTGGCTCTACGCTTCAAATCATACGAAATGAACGCGTAGAGCCAACAGCCTCATTGGCCGCTATCCAGACGCAGGCAGCACCTTCACTACGGGCCCCTGTGTCTTCCCGAACTATAACAAGGCGCCTGGCTGAAGGACATCTGGTATCGCGACGCCCATTACGTGTGCTGCCAATGACACCCACCCACCGACGCCTCCGTTTGGAGTGGGGTCGCGCACGACGGGATTGTACTGCAACGGAATGGAACCAGGACGTCTTCAGCGACGAATCTAGATTCAATTTGAGCAGTGATGACAATCGTGTTCGTGTGTGGAGGCCCCGTGGTGAACGCCTCAATACTGATTTCGCTTCACAACGACACACCGCTCCCACAGCTGGTGTTATGGTATGGGGTGTCATTGCTTACGATACACGGTCACTCCTAAAATTGATCCACGGCACAATGACAGCCCAGCGGTACGTCCATGACATCCTTCAGCCACATGTGATGCCACTCATGGCAGTGCTCCCAGGAGCAATTTTTCAACAAGACAATACTCGGCCACACACAGCAAGGATGTCACAAGATTACCACGCTTCCCTGGCCTGCTCAATCCCCAGATTTGTCACCAATCGAGCAAATCTGTGATCATTTGGGACGGCAAGTTGGACACCCTACGAGTTTGGTCGAACTAGCGGCGCGTTTACAGCAACTGTAGAATGGGATGTCTCAGGACATTATACGGAACTTGTATGCCTCAATGCCCGCTCGTATCGCATCATGCATTCGCGTTAGAGGGGTAGAGAGTACTAAAACTTCCGTTCATTGGTACGTTTTTTTGCAATAAATGTTACTTTTTCATTGATTTTCTAATCACTTACTTTTTCAAAGTAGTACTTATTTGTGTAAAATTTCGTTTCATTTTGACGACTTTTTCTTGGTGCGCAAATATTTATGGCAAGGAGTGTATATATAAAGAGAGAGAGAGAGTTAGATGTAGACGTAATCAAATACTTTAAAAGGGAGTGTTTGTTTCTTGCACTCAAAGTCTTGACGAGTCCTATGACACTTACAGTAATGAGATTTGGCACATATGAAGTCCGAATTTTTTGCACTTTTAGGGGCGAATTTTAAAAATTAATCTAGTACATTTTAAAATGAATTTGATGAAATTTAGTTATTAATGTTTTCTTTGGAATGGCAACAGCATAAAGAGATTAATTTTTCCGTTTTCATTTTTCGCGGAGGAATGATTTTTTTGCAGACAATAAAAAACAAAGTTTTAACTTTTGTAATGTATTTCTTTTTTCAATGTCCATGATTGTTAAAGATAGAGTAACAATTTCAACGTATTTGAAATCTGCGGAAAATTTCATATTGGATAGCTACCTAATAATATGATTTTCTTTGAATAAATAAAAACTTTTAATTGAATATATTTTAAATATTTGCAAGAGAAAAAAATGTGACGTCATACCAATATTCGTGTTCCTAAAATAAACCAATTACATTTCCTCTTACGATTTCAGCGAAAGAAAGCATAGAAAAAAAATTTGGATGGCAATATTTTTGATACCTTTGGTTTGGGAAACAAACCACAACACGGTCAATGTGACCTCCACGAAAAGAACTGTCACGGACAACGCCCATTTGGTTTGCTAACCCCACAAAAGTAACTGGCTTGGGATAGCCATGCATTGGCTAGAATATATATATATATATATATATATATATATATATATATATATATATAGATTTGCATAAAATCTGACTACTGGTTTGGGGGTGTTTTTCGTGGTTTGGCCTGAGACCTTTGCATATTGTTCCTGCTGAATTGAACGTCGACGCTTACATGAACATTTTGGAAAATCAGATTCTTCCTACGCTTGGGAAATTTTATGGAATGGACGAGTGTTACTTCCAGGACGACAACGCTCCATGTCTTGTTGCAGCCTCTGTCCAGCAGTGGTATGAATATATGGATGTAAATCCTCTTCCCTGGCCTGCTCAGTGTCTCAACCTAAACCCCATAGAACGTTTATGGGACTGTTTAGAGCGACTCTTACGGACCAGGGAACCACGTCCGAAATCTACATTTGAGCTGGCGACATTCTTGCAGAAGTAATGGACACAAATAATCATAGCTGTGTATCAAAACCTTGCTGAAAGTATGCCAAAATATGCTGAAAGTATGTATCGAAGGGTTGCTAGGTAATTGCAGCACGTGGGGACCATCCTACTAGTAAATCATGTATTATTTCCCTTATACCATCACCACACACACATACATACATACACACACACACACACATATATATATATATATGTGTGTATAAGTATGTATATGTATATATATGTATTTATGTGTATATGTATATATAGCATGTAAAATATATTACTAAGATGAAAAAGACTAACATATCTTCTAGAAATATTTTCCCCTTTAACAGATATGGGAGGTACCTAATAAAGTAAAATATTTACAGTAATACACAATATAGAAAACTTTCATAATGATCAATAATGTCTTAAGTTCGTAACATACTCAGAGCTGGGTCATTAGAGATGGGTCATTTGTGATAATAAAGCAGACTGCTAATGCATCAAGTATGCAGCATATAATCAAGATATGTAATTAATGGGAAGTAAGTGTATCTTACATTTTTCGCACGGGCAATGTTTACTATTGCGATTGCATAGAATCGATTACAAAGAGTGTGATAGATGCAATTGCACTTTGCAATTCGGCCCCTTCAATGAACAACAACCATTAACGGATGAGTGAAATTTTCGTGAATGTTTACAGACGGATTTCCAATACTTTTTCTTTATTATTACTTCTCCAGCTTTTAGAAGGAACGTAAAACATGGAAGGTACATTAATTCAAAACAACCACTACCAAACAAGATTTGCGATGTAAGATGGCCTATCATATCTATAGCAATGTTTCATAACCTGGGGTGTGTGCACCGTTGGAGGTGCGAGAAAGTATTTCCAGGAGTGCAAGGATTTAGTAAGAACATAATAAGATATAGTGAAAAATTATCTTCATTTGTATTGAAAAACTAAAAATTTCATAGGGTCGAGTTGAAAATGGGAATTTTGGATACTCTTCTTTGTTTGAAGCAATCGTTATGGAAAAAGAGGAAATAATAATTTTACATGAAATTTCAATACTACTCCAAAAACTGAGTGAATAATTTCATGGATGCTTTTCCATTGGGGAAATTAGCTAAGTTCAAGCATCAATACTTGATCCTTGTCTAACTGAACCAGATTCGCTAGACGAAAGCGATTTAACAAAATACTATCTTATTGAAATACTAGGCAATGTACGTGTTCAAATAGAATTTAAAACATTGGACTTAGAACAATTATGGTGTAAAGTTATAACCGTATCCACAGCTGATAAAAACAGCATTGTACACACTTTAACCATTTGCTACTACCTACCTGTGTGAAATTAGATTTTCAACACTTTGTACACATAAGCAAAAGTCTGAAGCCGCTTAAATGCAATTGGTGACATATGTGAGGTTATTTCAAATTAGAGCAGCGCTTAGAAGTATTATTATGAATAAACAACAGCGAAGCCATTAAAAATTGAGAATCGTTTTGTATGTTCAGAAGGAAATGTATGTGTTTAACATTTAACTCTGCGGCGCTTAGATTCGCCAATCGTCTCTCAGAACGGCTCTTTCGCATATATGTCCGACCCCTTACCTAATTACCTAACTTGGGCGATAGTGCCTTGAGAGGCACTTACGACTGACGCTCTCTTTTCAAAGTATTGGGAGGCGTATCAGTTGACATGAGATAGATATAACCCTAGCGACCTTCTGCCTTTCCTCTAAAGCGTTCACACCTCACTGTCCACAGGGTAGGGTACCCCGTAGAAAAGGAGGGACCCTCTAGAAGGTCAGTCGCTGACATCTCGAAAATGGTGATCGATGCCAGCGGTCACTTGAAAGGGGGATAACTTCCACAATACACAGATCTATACCATGCTGCTGGTGTAAACGAAATTTTAGTGGTAATGAATAGTCTATCTCCCGCAGCGCAGAGGTTAATTTTCAATAAATAAATTATTTAGCAACTGACGAAAGTTTCTAAGGAACGAATTAGAAACACATATTTGAAGGGGGTGTAGGAACTAATATTTAAATTCAAAGGGGTGTTGTTCGCTAAAGGGTTAAAAACCACCGATGTATAGAAATCAAACGCATGCACAGTAATTACCAGCAATGCAGCTTGTAGCACAGTGGGCCGAGTTGTATGCCAAAAAAACATAGAACGCAGCTATAATAAAATTAGACTAGAAATTTGTATTAAATCACAGGAATTCTCATTAGTTACAGAATTAATAAGGGATTTGAGTCTCTTGGTGGTGATCGCTGCAAAAAGAAAGACTAGGACCGACTCAAAAATGGCCGTCGACCAAGCGCCAAAAAATTACACCTCTGGTCATCTAGAAAACTTCAGGTTTCTTGTCCCTTCAGTTCTATATGGGACAGTTTAATCCTCTGGGATCATCGTGCACTCCTTAATGACCAGGTAAACGGGATGGATGCCACCTCTATAGACAGTTCAGTATTTACAACCGGCTGTCAGTGGTATTCGATTTTTGTATTTGTGTGTTTCTACAGGCATCACATGAATTTTATTCCTGATATTTGATTACAAAGCTCTTTATTTCATACATCGTATATTAGTTTAGTGAATGCATTATTAAATGTTTTGTTATTTTCATACTTAGATATGTTTTATGCTAAAACACCTGAGTAAGTATACTTACATCAACCATAATTTGGTAGCTTGGGAAAACTGGAATGTATATTTAGTATTACGATTACTTCGATTACTTTACCGGTACTGCATTATTATGTACGATGTTATGTTATGTACGTGTTACATGTTATGTACGATTCATTTATTTTGATTTTCTGAACAACGGATTCGAGTGAAGCAAAACAAGTAAAAAGTTTTGACTGGCGTTCTTCAGTGCTTTTTTTCTATCTCAGCTATCGTCAAAGATCGAAAAAAAAATTTCAACGGATTTTGCGAATAATTTTACATTAGATTGATATCTTAAAATGTGATTTTCTGAGGCCATCACGGCGTTGCATGTTGGTTTGCAAAGCAAATCAAATGTGTATTCGGAGTAATCACCGGGGGTTAGCGACCGTTAGCAATCAGTGGTCACACCTGACCCCACGAAAAGAACTGTCACTAACAAAGCGAGCTGGCCCCGCAGTGGCTAGTATATAAACGCTATATTTCGTATTTTTTCATGTTTTACCATGATCTTAATGTTTTCAGCAGACACATCTCGAAAGAGCAATATATACTGGACCATGTGCAAATATGAGACGTTCAGTGTAAATACTTACACGTTCAAAAGTCTGACCTTGTGACTTGTTGATATAAATGATAAAAATTAATTCAAAAAGTCTCAAAGCTTCCGAAAAACAGAAGAATCAATAAAATTGCATCAAAAATTAGCCTCAGAGTTTCCAACAAATGTAAATGAAATTCAAAATGACAAAAATTCACTGTACCAAATTATAAAAAAAAAAAAACTGAATTGTGAACAAAAAAAAATCAATGATAAAAATTAACTACACCAAAGTAAAGAGTGACAGACGAAAAATTGCTTAAATGATAAAAATCAAATAAAAAAGTCTTAAAGCTAATGAAAAAACAAGAAACTTTAAAGCTTTCCGTGCCATGACGTCACAGCAAGTTTCAACGGCCTAGTAAAAAATAATCGTTGCTATGGCAATCGTTACAATACATTTTATGTCTGGTAAGAAAAGTAACCTTTCATTTCCGTGATAAAAAATATACGCTATTGCAAAATTATTAATTATACTTTTGATCGCATCGAATTTATTTATGAACCTATTTTAAAAATTATCATACCATAAGAAAGATTACATTTTAACCTTTCACGTGGTATTTTCAAATTTTATAACTGATAGTATTAAGCTATAGATATGACAAATTTAGTTTTGTATCGGAAACTACGATCTTTTTTTTTTTTTTTTTTTAAATGGCGGGCACATTTTGACCGAAGTCATTGGCCACTACAAGGCCGGCAGTGATGGCCACTTGTGAAGGAGCACCCAGTGGGAGGGCCATCATTGCCCCTAACAATTACTTTCGTAATTTTGAACCATATTCAGATGACGAAGCAACACCTAAGCTGGTATACGCTTACAAACATCCATGCCCGAACCCGGATTCGAACCGGGGACCTTCCGATCTAGAGGCTAACACCTTAACCACTATACCGGTTGGTCGGCAAACACCGATCTAAAACTTCTGAAATTTCTATGACCAACTTTTAATCGTATTGAATTTATGTATTAATAAATTTCAAAAATAATTGTTCCATAAGAAATACTTTTCATAGTACTTTCTTATGTTTTCCTTGATGTTTTCAAATTTAAAAACTAATAGTATTAAGCTATAATTATGATAGTTTTAACAAAATACCAACGAAATTTTCCCGATATTTTCGCGAATTTCAAAAAAATATTAGCAGTAACCAAATTGAAATTTCTAAAAACACTCGGCGAGGTGCAAAAATTCACGTTTAGAGGTACTCTAAAAAAACTCATGGCTGAAGATTAAAAATTTGTACGTGTTTTAATCACTCGCAGAGTTTTCTCTGCAACGGCACCTTCACCCAACATGACGCCACCTTCACCCTACACGACACCACCTTCACCCCAAATTGAAATTTCTAAAAACACTCGGCGAGGTGCAAAAATTCACGTTTAGAGGTACTCTAAAAAAACTCATGGCTGAAGATTAAAAATCTGTACGTGTTTTACTCACTCGCAGAGTTTTCTTTGCAACGGCACCTTCACCCAACATGACACCACCTTCACCCTACACGACACCACCTTCACCCCAAATTGAAATTTCTAAAAACACTCGGCGAGGTGCAAAAATTCACGTTTAGAGGTACTCTAAAAGAACTCCTGTCTGAAGATTAAAAATTTGTACGTGTTTTACTCACTCGCAGAGTTTTCTCTGCAACGGCACCTTCACCCAACATGACACCACCTTCACCCTACACGACACCACCTTCACCCTACACGACACCACATTCACCCCAAATTGAAATTTCTAAAAACACTCGGCGAGGTGCAAAAATTCACGTTTAGAGGTACTCTAAAAAAACTCATGGCTGAAGATTAAAAATCTGTACGTGTTTTACTCACTCGCAAAGTTTTCTTTGCAACGGCACCTTCACCCAACATGACACCACCTTCACCCTACACGACACCACTTTCACCCTACACGACACCACTTTCACCCCAAATTGAAATTTCTAAAAACACTCGGCGAGGTGCAAAAATTCACGTTTAGAGGTACTCTAAAAAAACTCCTGGCTGAAGATTAAAAATTTGTACGTGTTTTACTCACTCGCAGAGTTTTCTCTGCAACGGCACCTTCACCCAACATGACACCACCTTCACCCTACACGACACCACCTTCACCCTACACGACACCACATTCACCCTACACGACACCACCTTCACCCTACACGACACCACCTTCACCCTTATACGATAACTATCTTCTTTTACGTCTGCGAAGTAGAAAGCCTTTTTGATAGTTAAAAAGCACCATCAGTAGCATTTAAGATCGATTATGTCGAAAGGTTTAACAAAATTTAAAAACACAACCCAGTAAAATGTTTTTTTCGCTGAAATTCCTTTCTTTAAATAACATTAAAACTTAATACTTTTGAAGTAGATAACTCTTCAGTTTAGGGATGCAATGCCATCTAGCGAATAAAACAGGACGAACGTTTGCATCAACCCAATACAACAAGCAATTGCAAATTTGAACAGTAATATGTTATTTCACGTGAGCTATTGTGCGATCGATTGAACAAAGACGGAATGAGAATAGTTTTAAAATCAACATCATTTGCTCTTAAACTATTTAAATGTTGATGGCGGTATTTGTTTAAGCGCTGTAACCGAATTACGTCTGCGCCATTACTCAGCACGACTTTAATCTGTTTAGTCTACGTAACGGGATGTTAAAGGTTAAACAATAAGTTGAAAAGAAAATGATTCTCTAAGGAATTCTCCAAATTGAGTGACAGGACGCATCGAATTTAAACACAAAAATAATAGTTTTAGATTCTTTAAGGCATACTTGTCTTTCAAGAACACGCGTTACTTCTGTAGAAATTTAGAACTGTGCAAATGTAGTAATGACGAATTTCCGAATAAGATATTACTTTCTAAATAATTAATCTGCGTTTTAACAAATGTTCCAGGGAATCATTTGACGTTTCTTTTAAGCTTTATTGCTACCAGTTTTCATAACAACCTGTTGGATTAAACGTGTCTATAAAATTTTTTATCATTTAAGAAAAATTGTCTTTCACTAATAACACTTATTTAGGTTTGCCACACAGCGTTCCGTCCATGCATACTAACGGCCGTGTTCACAATTCCGAGTTAACCCGCAGATCAATGATTATCCCCGGGTTATCGAAAAAACTGTATTCACAATGCATGATACGAGGTTTAAACCGCCTTTTCGGTGTTAATTTTGATCCTCCGAAATCGGAGAATTAACTATCGGTTGAGTGTTACGCATGCGCAGTACTATCCTTTTGCGAAAGAAGCGAAGGAAACAAAATGGACGACATACTTCAGATGTGTTCTGGTTCGATGGACAAATGTGTTCAAGTTCGAATTATATTCTGGATCGCCAGAGTAGAACCCAATGAGAGAGAAAAGGGTAGAGTATGACCATGGAAGATGCAAATTCGTCGTGGAATAAAAATTATTTCATTGATTTATTACAAAAACGAAAGAAAATTGACCGTACAAGTTTTACTTCACTTTACACTAACACACACCCATACTGACAAGTATAAAGATAATCGGATAACATTCATTTGTCAAGGCATTGTGTACAATTCTTTATTAAAAAATTTAGGTTTCCCTAAAAATTCCAATTTGAAATTAAATGAATTAATTCTCTTACCAAACCCAAATTAAAATGCCGCATGCGTTCTATTAAAATTAGTTTACGTGCTTTATCAGTATGAATGCAGATTCGAGTGTCGTAACTACTGTAAACAATATTTGGTGATCGTGAGAAGATGATAGCAGTCAATCACATATTGCTGATCATTGTAAACCGTGGATCACTTAACCCACGGATTAAAATGATACGCGGCTCATGATTACGGTTTTTGATTGTCAGCGTAACTATGATTCGCGTAACAACTGTTCCTCTGGTTAACTCGAGACTTAGGAATATTGACCGTTGGAGCTGATACTACTGTATTGACGTTACCGAAATTTGCCATTGATAGCGTCATTTTTCTTGCTTCTGCTTCAGTGTTAATATGTCCGCTCCGCTAGCAATGTTCACCATAAAAGGCAATTGTCAATTTTATAAGGACGGAAGAGATGCCAGGGACTGAAATTCATAGCAGGTTTACAACATGATACGGGCAGCGCTGACTGAATGTCTTATAATCCTGAGCTGCTATATACAGTACTATAAACACTCTTCATATTTTAAATTATTCCTTTTCGCATTAGAAAATGTTTCATTCAAATTGTCGTATAAAACCAATGTTAGGTATATAATAGTGGGGTTTATTCGAAATTCATGTCAAACCAGTGCCTACTATGACGTAAAAATAAAAACTAAAAACCGTTGCTATAATTTCTGTCAGTAATATGCGATGTTTAATTTAGTAAATAATTTTTATTGCCAAATATATATTGTTTTGAAATTTCTGAGAAACCTCTTTAACTGTGTATGGAGGGTAAAACTTTAAAAACTCACAATTAATTCTGCATTTCATAACATTAAATAATAACATAATTTCATAACATTAAAAAGGAACGTAATTTTTCATAACATTACTAAGTATCATAATTTTATAAAATTATATATAGCACACATTCTATTAATTTTAATGAATAACATATTCAATACATTACTAAATAATACATATTTCACAATATTAATTGATATCATACATTATAATAATCAGTAGAATCCCATAACGTGAATTCATAAATAATGTAACTAATTCAATTTTTACATAATTTCATAACATTACGAAGTAACCTAATTTTTTTCATAACATTATTAAGTAACGTAATTTAATAACATTACTAGGCTAAATAAAACACATTCCATAACACTAATAAATAATACACATTTCACAATATTAATTGCTATCCCACAAAAAAAATCAGTAACATCTAATGCCGTGAATTCATAGCTAGTGTTATAAAACATTTTATGTAATTTTATAACAAATGTATAAAAATATCGTATGGAATTATCATTAGCCAACCATTGGCCTTGTCATAACATTAGTTTTATCTGAAACATTACGTTCAACCTTCCCCTAATTTGATTTGAAAAATACAGTAGAATAGTCCATGCGACTTAAATGTCAACTCTTCCGAGACAGAATAATCCAGAGATCCTGAACAGGGGCTGTATTAGACGGATGTATTCCTCTTCTTGTGTACCGTGATGGTGAACCTTTTGACCATGTGATTCAAATACCGAAAAAAAAAACTAGCTTAACTCAGGTGCCATGTCACATCTATAAATATTCATAATTTTGTGATAGTTGCAGCTCTAGTAATAAAAGTTATATTTTTTATATATTTATTTATTAAAAAGCAAAAACAAACATTTCTTTGCATTAGTGACTATTTCGTTGCTGAATTGCATTTGCTAAATTTTCAATTGAAGGTTGGTATATCGTGGACTTAAAGCCCGAGCAGGCGGTACTAGCATCCTCTGTCAGTCGGTTTCTTTTATTGATTTCAATATTATTTAACGCCGAGAATAAGGTCTCAACGAAGTACGAAGATAGAAAAAATGTGAGTAAAGCCAAGTCACATCTATAAATTTCCATTTCTTTGCATTAGTGACTATTTCGTTGCTGAATTGCATTTGCTAAATTTTCAATTGAAGGTTGGTATATCGTGGACTTCAAGCCCAAGCAGGCAGTACTAACATCCTCTGTCAGTCGGTTTCTTTTATTGATTTCAATATTATTTAACGCCGAGAATAAGGTCTCAACGAAGTACGAAGATAGAAAAAATGTGAGTAAAGCCAAGTCACATCTATAAATTTCCATTTCTTTGCATTAGTGACTATTTTGTTGCTGAATTGCATTTGCTAAATTTTCAATTGAAGGTTGGTATATCGTGGACTTCAAGCCCAAGCAGGCGGTACTAACATCCTCTGTCAGTCGGTTTCTTTTATTGATTTCAATATTATTTAACGCCGAGAATAAGGTCTCAACGAAGTACGAAGATAGAAAAAATGTGAGTAAAGCCAAGTCACATCTATAAATTTCCATTTCTTTGCATTAGTGACTATTTTGTTGCTGAATTGCATTTGCTAAATTTTCAATTGAAGGTTGGTATATCGTGGACTTCAAGCCCAAGCAGGCGGTACTAACATCCTCTGTCAGTCGGTTTCTTTTATTGATTTCAATATTATTTAACGCCGAGAATAAGGTCTCAACGAAGTACGAAGATAGAAAAAATGTGAGTAAAGCCAAGTCACATCTATAAATTTCCATTTCTTTGCATTAGTGACTATTTCGTTGCTGAATTGCATTTGCTAAATTTTCAATTGAAGGTTGGTATATCGTGGACTTCAAGCCCGAGCAGGCGGTACTAACATCCTCTGTCAGTCGGTTTCTTTTATTGATTTCAATATTATTTAACGCCGAGAATAAGGTCTCAACGAAGTACGAAGATAGAAAAAATGTGAGTAAAGCCAAGTCACATCTATAAATTTCCATTTCTTTGCATTAGTGACTATTTCGTTGCTGAATTGCATTTGCTAAATTTTCAATTGAAGGTTGGTATATCGTGGACTTCAAGCCCAAGCAGGCGGTACTAACATCCTTCTGGCAGTCGGTTTCTTTTATTGATTTCAATATTATTTAACGCCGAGAATAAGGTCTCAACGAAGTACGAAGATAGAAAAAATGTGAGTAAAGCCAAGTCACATCTATAAATTTCCATTTCTTTGCATTAGTGACTATTTCGTTGCTGAATTGCATTTGCTAAATTTTCAATTGAAGGTTGGTATATCGTGGACTTCAAGCCCGAGCAGGCGGTACTAACATCCTCTGTCAGTCGGTTTCTTTTATTGATTTCAATATTATTTAACGCCGAGAATAAGGTCTCAACGAAGTACGAAGATAGAAAAAATGTGAGTAAAGCCAAGTCACATCTATAAATTTCCATTTCTTTGCATTAGTGACTATTTCGTTGCTGAATTGCATTTGCTAAATTTTCAATTGAAGGTTGGTATATCGTGGACTTCAAGCCCGAGCAGGCGGTACTAACATCCTCTGTCAGTCGGTTTCTTTTATTGATTTCAATATTATTTAACGCCGAGAATAAGGTCTCAACGAAGTACGAAGATAGAAAAAATGTGAGTAAAGCCAAGTCACATCTATAAATTTCCATTTCTTTGCATTAGTGACTATTTCGTTGCTGAATTGCATTTGCTAAATTTTCAATTGAAGGTTGGTATATCGTGGACTTCAAGCCCGAGCAGGCGGTACTAACATCCTCTGTCAGTCGGTTTCTTTTATTGATTTCAATATTATTTAACGCCGAGAATAAGGTCTCAACGAAGTACGAAGATAGAAAAAATGTGAGTAAAGCCATCACTAGATTTTTCAAGGGTGTTAAAGTGTCTGGTAATCGATTGCAAGTTTCCTGTTGTTATAGTGGGACTTTTCTTCATTCTTTAAACGATTTCCTTCTAGATTCTCAAATTTGGAATTCAAGTTGTTAAACACTTGAGACTAAATGCTGTCTCGAAATTCTGCAAGTTGCCCATCTCCAAATCATCAAGTTGCATCCATTGGAAACCATTAAATTCCAATGAACTGTAGGTTACTACGTCGGATACTTAATTATTTTAATTGTCTGTTCCAAGCTTCTAAACCGATTAAATCTTTCGCCGAATGGGTCAAGCAACGAATTTGTAATATGCTGGTACTTTATGTGTATGGACTTCATTTCATTTTGTACATTTGTACTAGCCTTCTCAAAATACTTTTCTACGCGAGAAAAGTACTTAAAAATTTTAGACTTAATTTCGATAAACTTTTAAGTTTACCGTTCGTAAACAATGTATGTCACTTAAATGTCTTGGCTTTTTTCTGTTACTATACCAACTGGAAGGTTGCGAGTCTGTCTTGGCTTTTTGGTCATTGGTTGTATGTCTTGGCTTCAAATGTCCTCAGGTTGGTTTTCACTTTAACAGTCAATAAAATACACTTATAATTCAAACGTTAAAATGAGAAGGAAATTTGACTCCAAAATGCCCTTATATTATGTGTTCACGCCTGAAATTGCGTAATTAATCTCCATAACAACATTTTAAAGCTAACATTTCGTTTAAAGATCAAGTCTGTGTTTCAATTTACAGAAAAACATTTTTGTCCTTTCCAGACTGCAGTTGACACAAAACCAACTTACTATCCATTTTTTTCTTATCATATTGTTCACCAAAATAGTTTGATATTTTCCACGGCCAAATGTTCGAATTCTGGGTCATAAATGTTTCAGCAGCATGCGGTGTTGTCATTCCCATCAACCAACATTTCACCCAGAATTCGGTTTTACCAGATGTATAATATTATCTTCAGAAGCAGGTTACATCAGAACATCATCAGTTCCTCTACTAAGAGTGATGAGTGTCTTATTCCCAGGTGCTTGTTCCACTTTAAACCGCGCATTCATTTTTGTGCTCTAACACATATAATGTTACAGTAATACAATTAGTTTGTGTGCATGATTTATGAATAGGGTTTGAGAGCACACGGCGATTGAACCTTCTATCGGTTCTTGTGTAGAACACAGGTGTTTAGTGCAGGTTCAATAGCGTTATTCAAAGCTGTTCGCTAGAGCTTCCATTGCTTCAAAGCGAACAATTTCTTTCCGACACATTGCAACATTTTGGATTCGACTATTTTCTTGTACAGTAATCGTTGACATATGTGTAGCTGAAAGTAGAAAAGCAGCACAACAACAAAAGTAGCCTAAAGGCACTTCATAGTTGAAATTAGTTGCACTGCTGTGTGTACAACTGTATGGTAAGGAAAATTTTGTGCTGGCTGAATTAACTACAATACTTCTGCTCTAGAATACAGCTGAAACTAAATTATAGATGCAGCCATAGACGTGAAAAATAGTGTACTGAGCGTGAACATTGCTATTGAGAAGAGCTTCAAGAAGTGTGATCAATACGCAGACTAGTAGTCACGTGACACATCTGTTAAAAGTTGAATTGGTTGACTGATTTGTCATTTTATCGCCTAGTTTGGCGATACAACATCTTATCTTAAGTGTGTATATAGAATGACGACAAAAGTGCTGAAGTCTACTGCTATTGTTCGGACCAATCAGATGGTGAAATAATGGATGGGTGCATATCCTATCACTTCAACCAATCACATGACGAATATTCACATCCTTCTCTCGCAGTCGAAAGTAATCTAGGGGTCACATTATTTCTAGTTTTGGTCACACGATTCTAGGCACATAAGTGTTTAGCCATTACTCACTTTACTTCTATTATTCTATGGATGTTACCACTACTTGAAAGGTATTAAATTGGGTGGATACGTTGGGAGCCCTATTCAGATCCAGGGTATTCTTCCATACGATTAACCATTCAATGTATGACCTGGACCGTTTGATTGTTCTATGTTGCCTTTAGCAACGAAGAAGTAGTGAATAAGGCTGAATGACAAGGAAGTGAACCCGTTTTAGGAGTAGAAGCAGTGTTTGTTATCACAAGGCTTCAGACCTTGTTGGGAGTAAATTTCACCTTGAACCATACATCGAAAGGCTTTTGTGATCGACTGTGGGGACTACCACCCTGCTTGTTCGAGAGCTTTCAAACTCTCGTCTACCATACACCATAACATGAGATCGTAAAAAAACAAGGAAAAGCTTTTTACCAAAATGTATTTAATGGTTGAGATTGGATTAACTGCTTTTTATACTTCTATATTACAAGTTTAATTTTGCAGTGATGGTCAATTTCACAAGAATCCTTTTTCCCAAGAATTTAGTAGTGACTGAATTCTACAGATACTAGCTCTATTTGACACACTGACAGTTGCGTATGGGGATGTATTACTATCACATATGTTCCTTCACAAACGTGGTCATACAATAGAGTAATGACTGAGCTCGTTTAACTGTCCTGTGTTTTTGCAGCAGCTGAATACGTTTAAAGCACCACGTAACTTGCAATTAGGAAAAAAATGAGTGGTAAGAAATAGTGAAGCCGTAATAGTAGTAGAAGCAGTGATCTTATGATTATATACACCACACAATTGAACAATTCATCATGAGCCATCCATCTGGAGCGCTTGTAGAAAGTGTTGTACGGATTGCTTAAAAGCACGGATGCTCAAAGTAACGCCATTGTAACAGAGTGTGGAAAGACAGTTAACATCAGTGTATCAAAATGTACTCGATTGTTTAAGATTGATTGAACTGTCGTTCCATGTTTTGCTAGACGTAATTCTATTTTCTATTCAACATCTGTCTGAATACATTGTCAAAATCGAAAGAATTAATAAGATATTTAAGACTTTAACCGTTGTGAATTAAGTCTCGAAATAAATAAGCATTTTAGTCATAAAAAATTAATAAATGCGAGTCTACGGATAATCAGTAATTTACAGCAATTAATAATATCAATTCACAAAACTAAATAGATTAAAAGATAACATAGTCCCTATTTTTATACCTCCGGAAACGAGTCTTTTCAAAAGTAGCAGGAGGCCATTATCTCAAATATTTTATTGCACACAATGTGATTAGTGTTCGACCATTTATTTCCAAAAATGTTCTTGCGAGGAAAGAAGCAGCCACTTTAAATGGGTGCATAATTCTCTAAATTAAGACTGGAGTCAAATGTTATTTATTTTACTGATTTTTTAGATTCTTGATTCGCTGATGTGCTAAATTTTTCCCCTAGAGATTTGTAGTCTTACGTTTTATTATCAGGCAATTTTTCAGCATGCCACTTTTTTATCCTTGTTCCATTAACTCTCCCCACTTTGCATGCAGTTATTTGTGTTACAATTATTTTATGCTCATAATGTTACGTTAAGAATAAATCGAAATTAATGGCATTTGTGGGAAAGTAAATGAAATACCCAATTTGTAGTGTTTGTTTTTACAAGGAGGTTCGTGTTTCGAAACGAATCTGAATTCATTGCGATGGAATATAAATACGTCTTAATTCAGGACGGAACAGCATTCATTGTTTGCGCAAATGTTTATTCTTTAACTGCATTAAAACGGTAGATCCTTTGCAAAAGGGAATCTTCAAAAGTGCTCAAAACTAAAAAGAAGCACAGTTATTGCTGCAATTAATATAGATAAATCAGCAATTGAAGCACCGACTTCAGATAACTCTTAGGCATTTAAGACCTCATCATTAAAGCTTTTTTCCTTAAAATTATATAATTGGTACGTATTATAGTCGCACCGGAGCAATACAAAGCGAATGAAATCCCTCCATCTTAAGTAAAAGGCACTACTAATTTTTAAGGTTCGAACCTTTGATTTTAGGATTAAAATAAGTTATTTACAATTTATACGTATGTTTTAAAATAAACGATAGCATATCAATCAAGAGTAGCGGCAGCGAACAAACGCCAAGAACCGCTTCTACCCTTCTTATGCTCCCCCGCATTCCTTTCAACCCACTCTGGTCTTAGGGAAGAAAGCGTCCTACTCCAACTTGAAGGTCGATGGCCCTGACGGCGTGACGTCATCTTGTTAGATCGCCATCTGAACCTTACAAAGGGATATTTGCGACGGTCCAGGATCAAACCAGAAGGGAAGGAAGGTGGACAACACAATGTAAATTGGAACCGCAGTGAGATGCGACGTGGACAGCATCTGAGCTGGTACGCTATTCTACAATCTTCACACGTGAGGATATTTGAGTCTCGATAGATTTAACGTGCATCAGCCCCTCTTATTCTTCTTCGAGTGGAAGCCGACCCTCCGTACCGAGTTATTTAAAACCCACAGCGGATTAGCCGAAGCTTGGGATAGCCTCTAAGTAGGAACTTGAGAAGTAGGCCTTGTGACGCGCCGTCCGAAAAGCCCTCTTCCTCCCGGAATCGGTGCGACGGGGAGTAGACGTGGTCGATCCGTGAGTGTGTGCGCTGTAGATAATGTGGTCCGGCTCTTTATTATCAGTCAACCTTAGGTCCGATTTGAGCCGGAAAAGTTTTCTTCATAGATTCGTGTCGACGGGTGTTCAGAAGCGCACACTCAGTCATCTCCTAGGAACCTATTGACATTCCTGAGTAGCCCAGCGGAACAGCGGGCTGCCACAACCTCCCTGTTTTTCCTGCGCCATGGGCAGTGTAGGCACCATCATGTATGGAGTTTTACAGACCCTCGCCGTCCACCAGATAGAAGTCATTCGTTAGCGTACAGGTATTAGCCTAGGGCATCTGGGAAGTGGTCGCGACACCGCTAGTTTCAACGTGGCACCTAAGGAGGTTCATGTCACTACTTGACCGCAGGAACGGTGGAATGCATCAGTGCCACTGTACACGAAGTCTTTGATTGGGTTCGAACGCTCAACCCTCCGTGGTCCCAATTTGATCTTTCCCATTGATTGTAAAACACTTTCTAAATTCGTTATATTTGTTGATGTTAGTCTTTACTCTCATCATTTGATACCTTATTTATGTGTACATATATATATATATATACACAGGGTGTTTCAGTGAACCGTTTCCGAACTTCTAAGAGGGGTAGGGTACATCCTGACAACTCGAAATCATATAGCAATGTGGGGTTGGAAATGATTTCCTGAAGCGGTGTTGTACACAGAAGCACCGTAAAGAAAAGAGACCGCAAGTGAGAAATCGTTTTAATAATACATGAAAAGAAGCAAAAGGTACATGGATTAAAGTAAGTGTTCGAAGTTTCTTCCACGGGCTACAATGCACGCCTCATATCTCCGACGCATGGACATCCGAACATTCTGGAATACTCCAGGCATATCTCGAATTTCTCCGGCAGCTACTGCAATTCTTGCAACCAGCTCCTCAACATTGTCAACAGGGGTGTCATAAACTAGAGATTTCAGATGACCCCAGAAATAAAAATCACGACATGATAGGTCGGGTGACCGAGCAGGCCAACGCACGGGACCACCACGTCCGATCCACTGTTGACCAAATGTGACATCCAGGTAGTTACGAACATCTCCGCTATAATGAGCAGGGGCTCAATCGTGTTGGAACCACATTGTCTGTTGCGTCGATGCAGAAATATGTTCATCTCTCAAAAGTTGTGGCAATACTTGCTGCAGAAAGAGCAAGTAGTTAGGTCCGGTTAGACGAGACGGTAACAGGTAAGGTCCGATGAGGTGATCTCCCATAATACCGGCTCATACATTGACCGAAAATCGAATCTGTGCTGCATGACGTCGTATTGCATGCGGGTTCTCTACCGCCCAGATATGGTCGTTATGCGTGTTGAAAATTCCTTCCCTTGTGAAGGATGCCTCATCGGAAAACAACACTTCAGCAGGAAAAAGGGGATTTGTAGCACATTTTCCAAGGTACCACTGTGCAAAAGCAATACGAGGTGTATAATCCTCCGGTTGCTGTGTCTGGACAAGCTGCACGTGAAACGGATGCATGTCTTCTTCTCGGAGAATCCTCCAGACGCTGTAATGGGAAACCCCGACTGCGTTTGCTACACTTCGTGTACTCGTTCTTGGATTCCCCTGTACATGCTGCAGCACATTCAGTTCGACGTCTGCAGTCCGTTCTGTTCTTACCCTGTACTTGTCAACTCTTTCTAATGAACCTGTCTCAGCTAACCTTTGGTGCAGTCTTGCAAAGAAATTATGACTGGGGATACGCCTCGTCGGATATCGTTCCTCGTACAAACGCTGTGCGGCTGGCCCACTACAATTTGCAGCCCCGTACGCCAAATGCATATCGGCTAACTCTACTATCGTGTAATCATCCATCCTACTAATTTGGCGTTCTTGTGCGAAATGAAGATTCCCTACACGAAAGCTCGGGATTTTCGCACAACGCCATCTACCGCGTCAGGAAAGCATTTCTGACTGCCCATTGGTATATGATTTTGGTTCGTCAGGATGTACCCTACCCCTCTTAGAAGTTCTGAAACAACCCTGTATATATATATATATATATATATATATATATATATATATTCAATGTCGGGCACTTATGAACTGGATCATTGGCCACTACAAGGCAGGAAGTAATGGCCACTTGTGAAGGAGCACCCAGTGGGAGGACCATGATTGTCCCTAACAAAGGATAGCACAATTTACATCCATGCCCTCTCCCCGTATTCGAACCAGGAACCTTCCAAAGGCCAAACCAACGGTACTTACAAATATATAAAAGCATTAATATGTATGCCCATTTCATACCACGAAATGAACTAAAATCCCTCAAACACAGTAATTCCTGACCTATTTGTTTTCATTGCTCTTCCAATACAGTGCCTCTCAAAAAGGAAGTCCGGTTGGAAGAGAACTTATTTGCAACGGGAAGGTTGCGAGTTCGAATCCAACTAAAGATAGGCATGTACAAGGAGGCTGGGGCACGTTAAATCTGTCGTGGTCCAAATGTCCTCACGTTGGCGTGGTGTGGTAGTTTGGAGAGTGTTGAGCCAAATCAAATGTGACCTCGTCATCTAACCATAGTTTACATTTACGGGGCGTTGTATTCGTGTCTTTCCCTTAGGGCTTGATCCCGGACCGTCGACAGCACGACCAAGTGTTTCGCGTTTATTGTTGCTAAAATTGCATGGATGAAAAATTAAAAGAATTAAATACGACTAATAAAGTAACAAAAACTATGTGAAACTACAGCTTCGTTTTTGGCACCAATAACATATAAATCCTTGAACTGATACTCCCGAGAAACAAGAAATGACAGATTAACAATTAACAAACCAATTCTGAAACTTTGCTAACTCTAAATACCCTCCATCTGGTTTGAAAGCACAATAATCACAGATGTAGTAATATCCGAAGCAAATTTTATAACCCATTTTCCAAATCACTCTGTGCTGTGATTTGCTCGACTTGATTACACACACTTTAAAATTAATATCGCGCTTCCTATTCTATTAGTTCGGGGATACTCATTCAATTACATTAGAGTGTAAATTACAATCCTTCTCGTTTCCAATAATTGAGAGAAGGTAAAACTTTAAAGTATATAATTGGTACTGCAGGAGATAATTCAGTGGGCAGAGGAAATGTGTAACACTCGATGATATTAAGTTGGAAATGACTGGAAAAATTCATAAATTCCATATTAAAGCATGTATTCTCTCCCTTTTACCATCACATCTTGCTGAACGGTCCATTATTGTAGGGTAGTGTATATTTCACGGTATTTTTCCGTTAGAGCCATGCCAATGAACTTCGGCTCCAATTTGGCGCATTTTTAGCTTAAAGGCGCTACTTTTTTCATGCCAGTTTTTTGCTTTCTGGCGACATTATACAAGGTGTCCATAAAATAATGTCCTAGTTTCAATGGTATATTATAATATTTTAGTTCAGACTATATTTTCAACAAATCATCTATCAAATTGAAGGTATACTCACCTAGTATTTCTTACAAATGTTTAATGTGTGCACCTTTAGTTATACGGCACACATACAACCTGAAGTCCAATTCCTACCGCAAGAGGGGTGGCTTATCTGTATATGTTGAAAGAATGGCTCTTTCCTCAATCAGTAGAGGGTGAACCTGTAAACTTTATTTGGCAACAGGATGGAGCCCCTCCCCATTGGAATCTCTTTGTACGCGAGTGGTTGAACGTCGTAGTCCCTGACCGTTGGATGGGTCGTAATGGTCGAGACGACAGAGCTCGTTTTCGCTGGCCTCCACGTTCACCTGACTACGCCTTGCGATTTTTTCATATGCGGATTTATAAAAGATCTACGTGTCTACGTTCCGCTGCTACCTAATGATTTGATAGAGTTGCGACACAGAATTGAAGATGCTATTGTTCCGGATTTGTTAACCAAAGTGTGGGAACAATTAGACTTTAGGTTGTATGTGTGCCGTATAACTTAATATGCACATATTGAACATTTGTAAGAAAAACTAGTTGCCTTTACCATCAATTTGATACATGATTTGCTGTAAATAGTTTAAATTATACTGTTATAGTATACCATTGAAACTGGGACATTCTTTTATGGACACCCTGTAGTTTATTCCTTTGTTAATGCAACAGTAGGTATTTAGGTATTTCAATTAATGTCGTACTAGAGCCTAACAACGGGCTATTGACGATGAACCGAGATCAATACCCTAAGGGAATCCGAGGACAACACCACGTAATTTTGAACCACGGTCAGATGACGAGGCAACACCTGAGCTGGCACCCCACTCTCCAAACTTCCAAAACCAATCCACGTTAATGCAAAGGATTTCATGATTTCGGGCAAAGAGAGCAACAAACGGTAATAGTATTTCTTCAACGTCATCTGACCGTGGTTCAAAATTTCGTGGTGTTGTCCTCGATTCTTTCCCTTAGGGAATTGATCCCAGACCATCGTCAATAGCCCGTTCTGTTGCTCTAGTACGGCGTTAATTAAAATTACTAATTACCACGATTTCTTCAAAGAAGGAATATTCTTCACTAAGAAAGATTGTCCGAATAACCATCTAATGAAATTAAAATGTGACTCAAGGCAGTTGATTTGGTAATTTTTAGTTAACGTCGTACTAGAGCAACACACCGGGCTATTGACGATGGACCGGGATCAATCCACTAAGGGTAACCTTAACCACCAGACAGGGTGGTTGGTAATCTCCAGATTGGAAGGTTCCTGGTTGGAATCCGGGTCAGTGCATGGATATTTGTAAGCGTATGATGTAGAGGCTGCTGGTGCACCTTAAATCTGTCGTGGCTGAAAGTCCTCATGTTGGATTTATGTGGAAGTTTGGTGAGTGAGGTGCCTGCTCAGGAGTTGCTCGTCATCTGACCGTGGTTCAAAATTACCTATTGTTGTCCTCAGATATTTACCTTAAGGGATTGATCCCGGACTAACGTCAATAGCCCCTTGTGTTGCTCTTGTGCGACGTTAATTAAAATTACCATTACCTTACCGCGGATCCATATTCTAAAGAGAAAATGCTCTTTGCTATGCTAAATACAAACGCCCAGAAATAAGCAGAATTGCGTCAAATGGAAACCAATATGTATTGGTATGGCTGGTGCACCTTAAATCTGTCGTGGCTGAAAGTCCTCATGTTGGATTTATGTGGAAGTTTGGTGAGTGAGGTGCCTGCTCAGGAGTTGCTCGTCATCTGACCGTGGTTCAAAATTACCTATTGTTGTCCTCAGATATTTACCTTAAGGGATTGATCCCGGACTAACGTCAATAGCCCCTTGTGTTGCTCTTGTGCGACGTTAATTAAAATTACCATTACCTTACCGCGGATCCATATTCTAAAGAGAAAATGCTCTTTGCTATGCTAAATACAAACGCCCAGAAATAAGCAGAATTGCGTCAAATGGAAACCAATATGTATTGGTATGGCTGGTGCACCTTAAATCTGTCGTGGCTGAAAGTCCTCATGTTGGATTTATGTGGAAGTTTGGTGAGTGAGGTGCCTGCTCAGGTGTTGCTCGTCATCTGACGGTAATTCTTGACATCTGCAAAGAAGTAATTGAGTTACAATTACTTCTATTGCAATTATTAGAGCATTTATAAGAGGGAATTTCCTTTGTACCCAACGTTTTTTCAACGTTTGGCTTTTAATCTAAAAGTCTTTAACCAATCATCTATCTTTTGTCAATCAGAATTCATTATTTGGCGTTTTTATTGGCGAAGAAATGATTCAAAATACAAGTCGAGTGACGTCACGTTCGGAATATGTACCGATAATGGTAATGATAATTTTAGTTAACGACGTACTACATCAGCACAACGAGCCTATTGACGACGGTCCGGGATCAGTCCCTTAAGGATAGATCCGAGGATAACAACTCGTAATTTTGAACAACGGTCAGATGACGAAGTAACACATGCTCTGGCACCCCACTCTCCAAACTTCCATGGCAACCTAACGAATATGTACCGGAACAGCTTCCTATCGCCACCAGCATTTACCTTGACATAAAATGTCTCTCGTATATCATTTTCAATTACTTCTTTTATTTGTGTTGACGGAGAAACATGTTCTGGTTCTCACGAAATAAAATAAACATTAAAATACAGAAACTGAATTACTAACATGAACTGACTTGTTTAATTTACTTCGTGAGACAAAAGCGTGTGCATTGACACGCGTAAGTGTATAGACATACAGCTTCCCTTTTAATTTTAATTGAGTTGTTCGTAGAGTCTTTATTTGTTTTACATTCGTGAATCTTCCTTTCAATACGAAAACAATAGCACAATTTCGAATAAAAGAAATGGTTTTGTAATGTAACAAACATGAAGAAAATAAATTTAATTTCTATCAAGTGTTCCTCTTGTCAGTATATTCGTATATTCATGGAACCAAACAGGAAAATCCCATTTGAAGTCTGTAAAAATATGCACAAAATAATAAAAGACAGACAACACAATACAAATACAACTTTAAAATACAAGTAAGCGCAAAACATTGAAAAATTGTGTCTAGGTAAAAAACATACAATCAATTAAACTGAAGATTTTTTTTTTTTCACATAAGTCAGTGTTATACTCGGTTATTGTTGTTAATGTATGTAATATCCAATATCCTCACACACATTTGATCATTTGCATACACAACAAAAACGACGCAGATGTACCACTCCTCCAAATTTAATTTTTACCGGTCTACTCCTTCCAGGTGTAACTTTAATGTATTAGAATGTGTGTGTGTATGTGTGTAAGGTATACACTATTCTACAATAATGGACCAGACGCCATCGGATTTGTATAAAATCCGACTTTTTTGGGGGTGTTTTTCGTGATATGGTCTGGGACCTTTGCATATTGTTCCTGGTAAATTGAACGCCGATACCTACTTGCACATTTTGGACAATCAGTTACTTTCTACGCTCTGGCAATTGTATGGAAAGGACGAATATTACTTCCAGGACGACAACGCTCCATGTCATGTAGGAGCCTCTGTCAAGCTGTGGTTTCAAGATATGGGTGTAAAACGTATTCCCCAGCCTGCCCATAGTTCCGACCCCATAACATTTGTAGGTCTGTCTGATAGTAGAAGTGCAATACAGCACTTGACCAATTGGCAAAGTGTGAGAGATGGTGTTGGGGTGTCAATACTCAACAAGTTAAAACGGCTTTCCATATCGCATCGGATTCATCTGCAGTGGATTTCTTCCCACGTCGAACTTGAGGGAAATGAGATTGCGGACACTTTGTCCAAGGCTGGTGCTTGTGAGGCCTCTGTGACGTCAGTACCCCTCACCTTTTGGAGATATTCTCAAATATAAAACACAAGAATACGACCACTTTTAATGTCCCCCAAGTGCACCCATGGTATCACTGTTCACGACCTGGAGGCTCACTGGCTCAAGGTTTCAATAGGCAGGACCAAACTATTCTTGCCCGCTTTCGAAGTGGTCACCTTAATTAAATCAATGAAATTTTCCGAAGGATCCAAGATCTTTGAGATTTGTAACAACTGGGCAGGCTTCGCCACACCACATCCTCTCGTGCCTGGGGCTCTCCAAACAGGACTTGACTGACGATCCATTGACGGTGTTGGATTTTTTGAAGGTGTATAACGTCATGGACCTGGTCTAGCACTGCTGGCCAATGGGGGCGTGCAACAACAACAACACATTTGTAGTACGACTTAGAGCGACGCTTACGGACCAGGGAACCACGTTCGAAATCTACAGCTGAGCTGGTGTCATTCTTGCAGCAGTAATGGATTGAAATACCCATAGCTGTGTATCAAAACTTTGTGGAAAGTATGCCCAGAAGGGTTGCTAGTGCACTTGCAGCCCGTGGAACACCATCCCCCTTAAAGCATATATTATTTCCCTTATACCATGACATCTTGCTGTCCGGTCCACTATTGTAGGGTACTGTATATATATTGACATTATGTGCCGTTCTGTTCGATGTCTTTTCTTCATCTCTCAAACAGCTGCATCATCCCGGCCCCCTTATAGAAGTTCTCTTTCTGGCTACAGAATTTATCCAGATGGAGAAACTTTCCGAACCACTTGTGGTACGGAGAATCGTCAGTGGTATCCTCAACCTAAACAGCACTTGTCTTTTATTGCGTTTGAAGCACTCTTGCCTTTTCAGAATTAAAAATGCATAATAGATCGAAAATGCTCCGTATTTTCCGCCATTTTTAATGCTTAACACATTTTTAAAAACACAACCTTGTAACACAATTTGTTTTCCATGTAGTCGCTGAAATTCCTTTTGCAAAGAACATCAAAACGTGACACGTGGGAAGTAGATAGCAATCCGGTTTTGCAATGCAATGCAATGCAATGCCAGCTAGTTACGAAAAGGGAACGAACGTTTGCACCACCCAAAATCACAAAATCAAAAACTTGTCTTCTTTGAGAAGTGCTTTTAAATGGGCACGACATAATCAGAAGTTCAGAAATTACCGTGAAACGTAACGCATCGGGGAATACTTGCCATACCATTCTGGATGCATGGCAGAATTGGATAAATCGTTTCAGGAAAAGCTTTATTTTGATAGAATACTTTGAGGCAGTAATATCTGCTCACGTTCCATTTGACTCCTGGTGAACAAACCACCAAACTAACCAATGTAAATGTGAAAAATATAAGTCATCGAGCAATGAAACGTTTCATATATAAACACGCTCCTTGAAATTACCATTTAACGCTTTATCATTCAATCTAGACAATCTAATATATAATCAAACATTTAACAGTCAAAATATAAACTAACCATATTCATATCAAACCTTCCAAAAACCTCCAAAAGTTACTAGGGCTTCAATTCTTTTGGAATTCAAATGCTGTATCACAAGGGGCTCCCAGACATCAATGGCGACGAATACCTAAGGTTTGAGTTTTCATTATCTGATCAAATGTTTAAAGAGGAGTGCGTTTAAAAGAAGATTATACTTAGCAAGAAACGAGAGCACGGGCGTTCGGAATATCAATTTATCTTGGAATAAAGGAAGAAAAATAAAAACGACAAACGTGTCTGTCTAAATTTCCGACTCCACAAGAAGGCGTGATATGTTTACCTAGACGATCAATATCAATAATAAACTAAAATACACCCTCGGGGATACTTTGAATTATTTAGTTTCCGTCTTTTCGATATTCGTTTTCCTTTCGAGGAATGGGATAAGGGAAATGCTCACTCAAGAATTCGGGTTTTCCTTTTTCCAAGGCCCTCGCCTGTAAAGAAATTCACTGAGAAATTATGTTATTACCGTTCTGTTTTCGTTTCTTGCGCAACAAATGCAAAAGAATGTATTGGTATGTTATTTATAAATAAATTTTGTTCTTCTTAAGGCGGTCGATCATTATTTCGAAGCAGCGTAGATAACCACACGAATAAAAAGAACACACTTAAAAAACCCAGTTAGAAAGCAAACAATATTAACAGGAATTAGTTAGAGATATCCTTGAATGCTAATTTAAAACAAAAGGTCACAGCTAAAGAGCATACCATAAGCACTAGAAATAAAGAAAATACATAAATGTTCTATTTGTCTCTTGTGTATTTATACTTATTCGCTCATCTCATTAGGTTGGTATGTCTATCGACTTCACGGCACATACTACTGTGATAAAATATTTTTACGATACTCGCCTTTAACCGCTGTACATTTCAAACTTAAAAAAAATCATCGTGACTTGGGGAAGACAAATAAATGGTAATGTTGATATTCCAGACTAATTCTAACTTACTTCCAAGAAGATGCAGACACACTGATAGTATTGCATGCTCTCTTTATTACCAGTTAGTTGTCAGTTTGTATCAGCTCGTACACACATTCCCATGCTTACCACCGCCTAAAACCTTCGTTACAGGGAAGGCAAAAGAGGAATACTTCTGTTCGAGGCATATACAAATTAGGACAAAAGCGCGCTTCAGCACTGTTAGGATTTCACTCTTTTACATGTTATGGTGTTTGTGGCAGATTTGATGGAAAAACCATGGATGGATTCGTTCTTTCAAGGCATTCTTGGGTTGTGATGATGATATCACAGACTCTTTATCAATGCTTGAGAGTGTTATTGGTCTGCCCTCCACGGTATGCTCGCAGTTGAACGCTTTGTCTGCATTTTGTATCGTTAACAATCTCAGACAAAAGTAAATGAATTCGATAGGTTCCTGTACTCAAATCGTTTATCAGAGTGAGAAGACTTTCCCCCAACTTATATGGCTCACGGGACCCCTACATTCGTCGAGCACATTACGTATTATCAATAATCTGGAAGAAAGTTAATGAGGACAACTCAAGTCTCCCATCAACATATGAATTTGGTTGGACGTTTGATGTTGGTTCAAATCACTTCTATCCAGTTCGTAGTTTGAATGCACCCGCTCCAGAGGCTGTTTAGCAATTCATTAAGTGTGGATGCAAAAGTTAATGTGAAAGAAAGTGTAGCTGCCACAAGACTAATATTCCATGCTCCGAAATTTGTGGATGCTGGAATATCAGTTAATAAAAATGCTTATAAAAAGACCTATATTGAAAAGACTAAGCCTTTCATAAATGTTTCTATTGCATTGGATTGTAGGTTGATTGGTACAATAAAATAAAGAATATATATGTTTTGTACCTGAAGGATAATACATTGCCAAATAATACCTTTAATAATAAGTCTATGATGACTGTTTCATTTCATTAATAATTTTGAGCCAGGAAATATATATTTAGACACTTGTGTAATTTTAACATAATTACCAATGAAGATAAGAAATAGTACAGAAGAAATAATAACAGCAGCTAACACCATCTTGGATTTTATGCAAATTTAATGTAGAAAAAAACATGCCAACCTAATTGTTTGTTTTCTATACCTTATTTTGAACTTAGGTGAGGTTTTGCTTTCACCAAAAAATTGACACGAAATGACAAATGGGCTTACACTAATATGTAACTAGTAGAAAAAGTTTTCCATGAGAAACAAAAACAGTCGTATAAAAATGTAGAGGGAGTGATACAGCTTACTTTGTCAAGGGAAGTAAAACAGGAGTCAATTTTAAGGAAAGAAGCTTTGAGTTTTTTTTTTACGTACTTGTACTTTCTGCACTTTTTACAGTTCAAGCCTTTGTTATGAATTTGGCTTTTCTTGTCCAATAAATGGTGGTGGTCAAAATATATAGATTTTAAGTCCTTAGACGCTTGCCAAGGATAATTGTCGTCGGAGGTTGAATTTATAGTACTTTCTAGTCCCTTTATAGTCCCTTTCACTCTAAAAATTAGCTTCTTTACCTCGATTTTTTTTTGGAATTGGAGTTTTCATTGATTTCCACCAAATGTGTATAAGGTGCCCTTTAGTGTACTTGACCCCTACACGAACTCAAATAGAAAGAAACTTTACGATTTTTTAACACATTTGGATCATCTGTGTTAAAAGATCGTAAAATTGCTTTCTATTTGACGTCACTAGCGACTGAAGTTTATCTTTGCCCTTAAACTTTAAAAACCATTTCGAGATCCATTGGTCTTTCAAAATGAAACTCTGTTGGAATTCGTAACTCTAGGAGAAAGAGTGCCATTTTTAAAGAGAGCCAAATGCCGTTTTTGTACCCTTTATTTTTATGATGAGACAATCAAGTTAAGAGGATTTAAATTTAATTAGACAGGCAATTAGGGTATTTAATTCAGCGTCAGATGGAGCCACCCGTGGTTAAAGATTTCCCACGTGACCCTTATTTTTCCATTTGAGGATCGTTTCCCGCCGAGTTGATTCGATGACCAAATGCAATTTATAAAAAGTTTCTGAACTATTAAAAGTTTATGCTTTGTTCCTGGTGCCTCAGCTACAACATAGTACACCAAAAAACAGTCTGGCAAAATACAAGTCATGTGAGCTCTTGTATGACGACATCTCCTTTGGGTAGGTAGTTGAATCATTGTCGCACTGGAGCAACACAACGGGATATTGTGTATCGATAACGAAGGGATAGATTCGTGGACAACTACTCGTCATTTTGAATCACGATCAGACAACGAGGTAACCACCTGAACTGGCCATCCACTCTCCAAACTTCCACACCACGCAAATTTGAGGACATTTGAGGGTTGAAGAGATTTATCGAGCGTTAGCCCCCACGTACATGACAGTCTTTGATTTATCGAGTTTCAAACTCGCCTCTGTCGCTCTCTTCGAACGCCTCGTCATTTTGAACCACTGTCAGATGACGAGGTAAAGATCTGATCTAGCATTCCATTCTTCAAACTTACACCCTCCAGAAATGTGAGGATATACAGGCATGAGGTCACAACTTACGGGACATTCTGGATTGAACTCGAAACTCTATTGTTACCAATCCGCTCATTTTCCAATTGGGATTCCAATGTCACCTTACTCCTTAGGGAGCCGCAACACTCATTTTGAAAACCTCTCACTTAGTGTATCTCCAAACTGTTTAATGATCAGTGAACAAATCTGCCACCATTCCACTAATCGATGTTGAATACCACTTAGTGACCTGATTATCGTACCGTTTTGTGGTAAGTGACAAACTGGTATTGACAGCGTTTGATGGTTGCAGTTGGATGACATCCGCGAATTAATGAACGTCAATGCTGGAACTAGGCACTAACGAAGTTCTGGGTAAAGGCCAATACACAAAAAGTAAATTCTAACGGTTCTTGACAGTTAAACCACCGCACTAAAGCATGGGTGTAAATGTGTTACTTCGCCAAGTAATAAATGGGAAGTTTGGAGAGTTGGGTGCTAGGCTCGGGCGCGACCTCGTCATCCGACCGTTGTTCGAAATTACATAGTGTTGTTCTCGGATCGTTTCATATGGATGTGATCCCGGACCGTCGCCAGTAAGTTGTTGTATTGCTCCAATGCGACATAAATGAAATACCTACTATATCTCGGCCGACCAACCGGTATAGTGGTTAAGGTGTTAGCCTCTAGATCGGAAGGTTCCTGGTTCGAATCCGGGTCCGGGCATGGATGTTTGTAAGCGTATGGTGTAGAGGCGGCTGGTGCACCTTAAATCTGTCGTGGCCGAAAGTCCTCACGTTGGGTTGGCGTGGAAGTTTGGAGAGTGGGGTGCCAGCTCAGGTGTTGCTTCGTCATCTGACCGTGGTTCAAAATTACGAGGTGTTGTCCTCGGATCTTTCCCTTAAGGGACTGATCCCGGACCGTCGTCAATAGCCCGTTGTGCTGCTCTAGTACGACGTTAACTAAAATTACCATTACCATTACGGTCAGTCACCAATAGCCCATTTTTGTGATGCAGTTCGACATTAATTGACTACCTACATGCTATTAAAATTTTATGTGGAGTTACTGGCGCTGTTGTCACGTACGCAGTAGAAACTCTGTATAATTCATTTTACCTGTTTTTAATGCAAATGTTCGACTGTTTCCGACTTCAACGGCGCCACATTTCAACTTATCGGTGACTTTTGCAGTACATTTTCACGGAACACATCTCCACTTGTCTTTCGAAATTTGTTTCCATTCCGTTTATTCGATTTAGCTACAGATGCCTCCAAAGAGTGAAAGTCAGTTTATGGCCTCCCTGGGCATATGAGAAATCTTATTTTTGAACCTCGACGATTTTTATTTATGGAGTACTTTTAGGATAACGCCTTAAATGTTCGGCAACGCCCATATTTCCTGCTATCGACACACACGACATTTATTTCCTGCTATCGACACACATGTTGACGGTTCATCCCAATGGGGAATGATACTTTCTACGTGGGAAGGCCAGTGTGAGGAATGTTGTAGCCACAGAGAGCAGAGGAATACGATTGAAGAGTTACTCTACTTCTACTGAATCTCTGGATCTTAATCCAACTCATCACGTGTGAGAAGAAATCGATATATATTTAAATTTTTCTGTGTATACAGACTACCACTAAAAATTCAGCGACAGGTGTGCAATTTCGTATGTTAGTAGTCTCTGTACTTTATATTCGGACTTGTATAAACACACTACGTTGCTCGGTTTGAATTGGTTGAATTTTGATTAAAAAGTAATCAGAGAGAACTAATCACTTCTCTTTCATAAGAAAATGCAAAGATTATTTAAGCTCAGGTGTGACCGTGGTTCCAAATTATGTGGTGTTGTCCTCGGATGTTTGGGTTTGATCCCGGACCGTCCCTAATAGCCCGTTGTAATGCTCCAGTGTGACGCTAATTAAAATACCTACAAAACAACATTTAAATGTTTGAAAACGTTTTAACATCGTTTTAGTCTTTTAATTGATCTAATTTATTTCCGATGCAAACATACATATATACATGATGTTATTCATTCATATAATCCATTTCATATTCTCACTTCTACTACACACTACTAATTTTTTACCCCCCTAAGGTGACTTCAGAAATCAATTTTTAAATAGCTTCGAGCTACAACGTATGGATACCGACTTCAATCTAACCTAACCTAAAAATGAATTTTAAATAATTTTACTCTAATTTTACCTGTTATTTTAAAATAGGAAGTAACACACAGTATTTAAAATATTTTTTGTATATTTTTTTATCTTTATGAAACGGAATGAATTCTACAAATTATAAAGTATTCAACCCTACTTGTGGAAAGTTTGTCAAAATATACATGTACCGTCAAGAAATTACCAAAGTCTGATATTTTGTTGGATAAAAATAAGTAATTAAAATTTATCCCCTGAATAATTTCTGCAACATGAAAAATACTAGCGCACATAAATGCAAACAGAAACAAAATTCCAATCATTTAAAAAATGCAGAATTCCGGAAAATGAAATCTAACTTATCGAATTGGGATTTTCCGATTATTTTCTGTAATAGAATGATTCGAAAAAGGATATTTGAAAAAATATTTATGGAATATGGATAATGATTTAAGGGAATTTAGAAGTGCTCAAATAAGACCACAATATTTCACCGTTTTAACTCTAATAGACACGCACGGGATTCTGAATCAAATTGATGCAAGATGTTGATGAGATTATGGAAAACCTGGCCATGAAGGGTCCTCAATCTCTAGTAATCCCAAATTGATAAATTAAAACATTAATTCCGGCTTTGCCAGATCTCAAATAACAAACGTAAGCTTTTATAAACTATATAAGTTTTTCATTTAGGCTTTTCTTGTTCCATTACAAAATGTAAGTTATTTAAAATAAAATATATTAAATATCTTTTTTTTATGAATCAAATATTCATAAATTAGATAAAGGGAAGAAACAAAAATCAGTTCAAAAGTAAACATTAGAACTGAATTTGTTTTGTAAAAAATTGTTTTTTTTCAGAGCAATGATGGTAAAATAATTTTATTTTAAATATTATTTTCCATCAATACTGGTAAAAGACACTTGAGCTGCGTACGGCAATCGTTTTACACTCAATGTTATCTCTATGACACTTTGGAATTGTTTTTAGACTCTAGGACAAATAGAACGGAGGTTAATATTGTCACTGAAAGTGCAAAGATCGTATATCAACTTCCATTTTTTTCTCTTATTGTTGCTATAGAGGCATTTGTGATTTCCCCCTGGTGGGAAAATTGCTTATTTCATCGGCTGATCCAATAAAGTTACGACCAAACGAATATAATACTAGAATCAAATCATACGGAAAACGATTAGTGTTTTTTGCTCACCTGAAAAATGCAACTTTTAGACAAACGACCTTTTCAAATTTTAGTTACGAAATGTTGCCTAAGTTACATACAGGGTTCTAAAATATGTACCAAAGTTTGTGGGCATTGTTCCAACGGTGTAGATTTCAGTAGAGCATAGGCGGACAGACCAATACAAACTCTTCTTTTTATATATAGATGTAACCACCCCCATTGACATTCCAATGAAACAGAGGTAGCACGAGGTCGAGATCACGTGGGCTTGGGAATGAATCTGAAGCGATTGAAACCATCGGTCCAAGCAAAATAGCCCTCAAAAGCTGCATTAAATCGTCAGCAAATTGTCCTTCGTTAGGATTCGTTTTCTCCCATTACCACGTGTGAAGTCTTCAAAGCCAGAAGAGTAATAGCATGAAGATGTACGCACATGCTCTGTCTCTTTCATTAGAAAGTTGACGACGCCACCACTTGTACTAAATGCTATAGATTGGTAGGTAGTTATATTAACGTTTGCATTGGTGCAACACAAAGGGAAATATTCGTGGACACGCCTCGTTTTTTTAAACCAGGGTCAGATGACGATGGCAATACCTGAGCTTGCAACTCACTATCCAAACTATCCAATCCTATGAAACTAAACACGATATATATATATATATATATATATAACATATTCCAAAGAAATAATCATATCATTGTTTCAAGTGATTTTACAACTACGTTTAGTTTCTATTTGTGCCGATCAATCGGAAAGCAGAGATAGAAACTATGGTTAACATATCAAGCTGACCAACCTGTCTGGTAGTTAAGGTGTTAGCCTACAGGTTCCTGGTTCGAATCCGGTCAGTGCATGGATGTTTGTGAGCGTATGATGTAGAGGCGGCTGGTGCACCTTAAATCTGTCGTGGCCGAAAGTACTCACGTTAGGTTGGTGTGGACGTTTGGAGAGTGGAGTGCCAGCTCAGATGTTGTCTCGTCATCTGACCGTGGTTAAAAATTACTTGGCAATATACCGAATGGCTTAGGCTGGGACGGTGGTAACTAGTTTATCCTGTAAATAGTAATTAAATGTGTTTCTAAAAAAAAAACACATTCCAATACAGTGATTCATACCGAAGACTACCATCTAAAATAAGTAAAAAAAAACGTCGAGACAAAACTCATAAACGTGAGGACTCAATAACTGATACCAAGTACACTATAAGAACTTATTTTAATTTCAATAAAACATTACCATATTATATCAAAGTATTTTGATATAACAGGTATTTTTGATAGCATTTTATCAAATACATCAACACTATCAAAATGCTTCTTTAGCCAAAATCTAATAGTTAGTTTTGAAACAATTGTAACCAAAGTGTCAGTTAATTTTTGCTGTTAGTTGACGAAGCAAACAAAATTTCATTGATACTCTGGATGACGTTTTTTAATAAGTCATAATAACTGTATTTAAAAATTTATTTTAAAACTCCTGCTTTAAATGATCTATAGAAAATATTTTTTTATGAAAATAAATTAACTACATTTTATTCGATTTCATCACGCTTCACGATTTTACATCTTGCATAGGGATAAATAAATTCCATTCCATAAATTAATCTTCAATTAACCATGATTGCACTTTCCATTATAAAATTATGCGAATGCTAAGAGGGCACTGTCCATTGAATGACTTTACTCAAAAAAAAATATTGATTTAAACGGTTTGCTTTTTTCCCGAGAGATTTTAATAGTTTTCTCTAACATCATGTTCCTACTATTTCAAAGCACTTTTTTCATTCCCTTCCCAGCCTTTTTTCTCTCAATTCCTTGGGGGATGTTTTTATTTTCGTTTTTCTCTCGCAATCCCTGAAAGGATTTGTTTTTGCTCCCAGAGAATCCAAGCCCCCCATCACTGCAAAAAAAACCTTTTATTTTTTCTCGTATTCTTTCGCTTTCTGCTGCCAACATTTGATGCACAATGGATTAATTGTCTTTGCTTGGATTCTTTAAATACCAAGAAAATTTCCCTTCCTTATGTTTCGAGATTTAATTCATTTCTTTTCATGCGTTCTTAAATAAAATTAAATCCAATGTAGGTGTGCTTCGAATGTTTCGTTAATTCGTGCTGAAAATTAATGACTTCGTCTTCATGCTGCTAGATATGATTTATTATACCGAAATTTGTTTTCGTTCAAGAAGTTTGTTTTACGTTAATTTATAGTTAACTTTTACAATTATTCTCTTTCGCAATTCCGATATACTAACACACCAGTGTACAGCATTAGAGCGCAACAGTTACTTGATTGTTTGAACCTCTTGATGAAAGTAACAGGAATGTATTTAATTAGCGTTGCACTGGAGCAACGCATTGGACTATAGGTTACGGACTGTGATCAATCCTGATTGGAAAGATCCGAGGACAACACCAGGTAATTTTGAACCACGGAGGGATGAAGAAATAACACATTAGCTGGTCTATTACTGTCCACACTTAAACACCACGCCAACGCTAGGGCATTTGAGGCCACGACAGATTTAACGCGAACCAGCCCCCCTTTGCATACGGCGATCTTTGGTTAGACACGAACTGGAACCCCTCTGGTTGTTAATTTGTTCTCTCCAATTCTATTTACTCTTCTAACTGGGCTACCGAGGCGTTTGATGGAAGTGTCGTTACCCAAATTGAATACTTTTGCACGTGAATATGTCTTCACAACTCGGAACAGTACTGAAAATATTAGCGTTACAAAAATCATTACAACTATTTCGTTTTATGATCTCAGAACTAGAAAAAACATTCATAAAATAACTATTGCTTCGTGAAGAAAACTTTCGTTTTATGATCTCAGAACTAGAAAAAACATTCATAAAATAACTATTGCTTCGTGAAGAAAATTTTCGTTTTATGATCTCAGAACTAGAAAAAACATTGATAAAATAACTATTGCTTCGTGAAGAAAATTTTCGTTTTATGATCTCAGAACTAGAAAAAACATTCATAAAATAACTATTGCTTAGTGAAGAAAACTTTCGTTTTATGATCTCAGAACTAGAAAAAACATTCATAAAATAACTATTGCTTCGTGAAGAAAACTTTCGTTTTATGATCTCAGAACTAGAAAAAACATTCATAAAATAACTATTGCTTCGTGAAGAAAACTTTCGTTTTATGATCTCAGAACTAGAAAAAACATTCATAAAATAACTATTGCTTCGTGTAGAAAACTTTTGTACCTGACGTACCTGACGTGACGTAGGTACTGTACCTGACGTGAATTTCGGCACGATAGGGCATTGCACAGCGCGCTCTGGTTACACAATATGTCGGAGATTCTACGGTGCTGGGCGAGCCTTGGGCCATTTTAACTTTGGAATCCATGGAGTGCCCAAGGCGTGTCATTCAAATGCTACAATCACAAGTCTTTAAACTATAAAATTATCCTTCAATATAATATCAAACTGCACTATAATAGTTCAAACTGTGTGTTGATTGTTGAACATTCACGCACTAAACAATCGTTATAACTTCCCACGTCTGCTTTATTATTTATTCCACAATCCGACATGAGGCCCGAGTATTCAGGTCAAAACTGCGGTTTGTCTCTTCGACACAACCTACTAATTACTTATATCTATTCATCACGGATATAATTTTTGACATTCACATTTCATATCACCAAGAAAATGAAATTCATCACAAACAGCTTTTCGTTGTACTTTTTGCTATGGTGTTAATTCTGTTTTCGAAAGTGGTACATGATCATGACAACAAAAAATACCTCAATTAGTCTCTGAACATCATTTAAATCGCATTCTACCATTTACTCACAAACGTGAAGCGTAATTTTGTACACCAAATCCTATCTATCTATATATATATAATTATCTTACGTGGCACGCAAAAAAGACGTTATTTGTTATTGCGTTTTGGCAACATTGTGCAATTGTCTGTTTACCATCACGAAGTCTCGCGACTCAATTGAACTCATAGCGTAATCGGATAAAATTTTATTGAAAAAAATTAATTTTAGTCGAGCTGTTGTAGTTTGTAATAGAAATCAAAGAAAACGGGGTATATTTTCAGGGCCAACAATTGTAGTTCAACAATACGCTTGAACTTCAACTTTAGACAACAAACTCAATGAAAAAGTGAGTGGCTCGAGTGCTGGGGAAATGTACACACAAACAACATGCTGGGTATTCAATTTCCAAAGCAGCGATCAAATTTCGAGTCAAAATTTGCACAGTTTTCGTTTGAATTCTGATTTCAGAGGCACTGTATATTAGGGTGGAGCGAAAAACACGAATTTCGGAAATTGAAAACGCCTATGGTGGGAATAGTTGGGGACTACCATGCTTATTAACAGTACAAAATATGAGCTAAATCAATTAATATCTTCAGGTGCCCAAATCACTTTGAAATTTCGATATTTTGCCAATTTTTTCACAAAAATAATAATAACACATTTAAAAAAATGTAATACATCTTATTTAAAGCCATGGGTGGATGAAATGAACTTCCCTGCGTGTAAAAAAAAGTTTTACACTTAACTTTATCCCGAAAAATAAAAAAATTCCCCTTTTTCTAGAGCGCCATCACGCGCGTCTCCACTCCTCTCAATAGACTCATCATTGCGACCACGCGTTTACACGGGCGCTTCTACTTGCAGCTCTTCGCTTTTTTTTAATTATGAAAACAACCCAGAACTTAGCACGAGGAGATGGCTGCATATCGAGTCCCCACCCCTGCTTATTTTTACTTATTTTAGATATTTTTTATATAGAAATTTTAATCTTTAAGTTCAGTTTTGTTTGGATTTGGTTTGTTTTGTTTGTTAAGGATACACGGTTCTGTGAATTAGTCGAAATGCCTAGGACACGATCAGTAGATGTATGTCCCGTGTTTGGAATGGCTGAAATAATGAAGCCTAACACACTTCCAACATATGCAGATTTATGAAGTATTATCTTTACATACCGAAAGATTGTAAAAGAGATGCTAGTATGTGGCTGATGGATGTTCAATTTTAATTAAAGAGCTCAAAGGATTATGGGGGAAAAGTTCGATTCCAACTGTAATAAACCAACATATAATATATATGCTGAAAAAATACCATAAAACATATAGAAATATTAAGAAACTATTAAAAAATACTGGCAAACTATATTTCTCGAAAGGTTGTGTCCTTCAGGGAATCAGCAGAAAAAAAAATCTATTTGATATTAGCATATGTAAATGTAAGAACTTTCTCAGTTGTACTTTCAAAATTAAAGTACCTATTGCTGAAAGAGCTTTTTTAACAGATCAAAGGACATTTCGAAAAATGGTCATTGGAAATGTTGGCATTAAAACCAGCAGAATGCTTGAAAAAAAGGTTGCAGCGCAAAGAAAGGGAAGCAGAGAGCCAAAACGTTTAGCTCAAAGATTGTAAAAGAAAACAATCCAAAATCTCTCGCCCTCTACTACGGGAGCTACTTTAAGTTTTAATTTGCTACAGAATTCTAATGCCACTATAAACACAGTCATTGATAATAATTCTTCTTCAACTTCACAAACGAGAACTAAACTTCAAATGTAGCTCAGGCTTGTGACAGAACTGGCGTTTCAGATAGATCAGCAGCAATTCTAATAAATGCTGCTTTGAAGGATATGGGAAAAATTTCCAAGGATGATTCTTCAAACATAGTTGATCGTAGTAAACTTAGAAGAGAAAGGACAAAGACCCGCAGCTACCTGAAAAGAAAAAATGAGGAAACTACCTCTTTATCAGAATATGGAATATACTTCGATGAGCGAAAGGATTAAACTTTAGTAATGATTAAAGAAAGAGAAAGGATTTCTAGAAAGACGGTAACAGAAGAACATATCGTTCTAATACAAGAACCAGGATCAAAATATATCCGACGTGTCACTCCTACAACTGACTCTTATCAAAATATTAAAACAAATATTTTAACTTTTTTGGAGAAAAATATAGATTTTTCTAAGATGCAAGTGGTTGGTTGTGATGGTACAGTGGTAAATACATGTTTGAAAAATGGAGTCATTCGACATATCGAGCTCTTTTTAGGATGCCCTGTGCATTGGTTTATTTGTTTATTACATACAAATGAGCTACCCAGCTACCTTTACGTCATTTGTTGCAACATTTAGAAGGGAAAACCACAGGACCAAAAGGATACAACGGAAAAATTGGAAAAATGTTTGAATCTTGTGAAAAATTGCCTTTGACAAACTTTGAAAAGATATAAGTAACTTTGCCAGATATTGTCCTTATCACTGATCAACGATACATTTACGAAATGTGCACAGGTATATCAAATAAATATATTCCATTAAGCTTGTCACAAAAAAATCCAGGAAAATTGAATCATTCCAGATGGTTGACCACGACAAATATAATTTTAAGGTTATATGTTTCAACAGAAGATCCAACCCATAACTTGAAAATATTAACAGAGTATGTTGTGAAGGTACACTCATATGTGTGGTTTAAAATTAAAAGTCAGTCATCATGTCGGTAAGGGAATTCCTAATTTTTACCATATTTTAAATAAATCGAGATTTTAGCCTGAGGATATAAAAATTGTTGTAGATAAGAAATGCTTATTATGCTCATCCAGAAAATATTATTTTGGCAATGTTAGCTGATGATAGAAAACACGTCAGAGAATTGAGCCTCAGAAAAATTTTAAATGAAGACAAAAAAAATGAAGTTGAAAGGAATATTTGAGAGTTCAAAATTCCCAAGTTAAACTTCGAAGCAGACGATTACATAAATTTAATTGAATGGCAATCAGATTCCATTACAGATCCACCACTTACAGTATCTCTTTCTGATGATCAACTCAAGTCTATGATTCTAGACGTTCCAACCAATAGTAACATGTTTAACTTTCCATGCCATTCACAAGCAGTGTAACGTTGCGTTAAATTAGTAACTGAAGCATATAGTACAGTATGTGGTACAGAGGCACGAGATGGATTTATTCGGTCAAGAATTGCTTCTAGACTTGCTTTACCCAGATTTGAAACCAAAAGCCAATATCAACCACTTTTAAGCTAAACCACTTGCCAGTAACTTCAACTTAATTTTTTAGTGTAAGCTAGCAACTTAAATTGAAATTTTTAGGGGGGGGGGACACGATATGCAGCCATCTCCTTGTGCTAAGTTCTGGGCCGTTTTCATAATTAAAAAAAAGCGAAGAGCTGCAAGGGGAAGCGCCCGTGTAAACGCGTGGTCGCAATGATGAGTCTATTGAGAGGAGTGGAGACGCGCGTGATGGCGCTCTAGAAAAAAGGGAATTTTTTTATTTTCCGGGATAATGTTAAGTGTAAAACTTTTTTTTACACGCAGGGAAGTTCATTTCATCTACCCATGGCTTTAAATAAGATGTATTAAATTTTTTTTAATGCGTTATTATTATTTTTGTGAAAAAATTGCCAAAATTTCGAAATTTCAAAGTGATTTGGGCACCTGAAGATATTAATTGATTTAGCTCATATTTTGTACTGTTAATAAGCATGGTAGTCCCCAACTATTCCCACCATAGGCGTTTTCAATTTCCGAAATTCGTGTTTTTCGCTCCACCCTACTGTATATATCTTTTCTGCAAACAGCAAATTTAGATTGAAAAAAAAAAGTTTTTTTTTTTTTTTTTTGGAATATTATATTTTGTAAACAATCCCTTCTGCTAGGACACATGTCTTCATTGATGCGAGCGAAGCGAGCATAGGTTCGCGCAGCGAACCAGTGAGGATTGCAAAGCAATCCTCCGTGGGTTGGCGAGCGCTAGCGAACAGGGGGCTGGCCCCCTAGTATATATATATTTCTCTTACGTGGCACGCAAAAAAGACGTTATTTGTTACCGCGTTTTGGCAACATTGTGCGATTGTTTGTTTACTAGGAGCCTCGCGAGTCATTTGAATCTAGAGCGTTATCGGATGAAATTTTATTGGAAAAAAAATGAATTTTAGACGAGCTGTTCGGTTCGTAATAGAAATCTAAGAAAGCGGAGGATCTTTTCAGGGCTATTTAAAAAACGGTCCTTTTCAAGGCTAACAATTATAGTACAACAAGACGCGTGCACTACAACTTTCGACAACAAACTCAGTCAAAAAGTGTATGGGTGGCTCGAGTACTGGGGAAATGTACACACAAACAACATGCTGGGTATTCAATTTCCAAAGCAGCGCTCACATTGCGAGTAAAAATTTGCTCAAAGTTTTCATCTAAATTCTGATTCCAGAGGTACTGTATATATCTTTTATGTAATACAACAAATTTAGATTTGAAAAATATTTTTTTGGAATATATTTTGTAATCAATCCCTTCTGCTAGGACACGTGTCTTCATTAATGCGAGCGAAACGAGCATAGGTTCCATAGAATTGCGAAGCAATCCTCCGGGGGTTGGCGAGCGGTAGCGAGCAGGGGGTGGGCCCCCTAGTTATCTTATATTTATTTTACGACTGAAGGTATATCTCTGTGACTATTTGTATATATCTATTTTAACAATCCTTCCACAAAATCAGATAATTTCATTAGTTATTGCAGCATTATTTAAAACGAGGATGAAATTCAAGGTTACTCAACACGATACAACCAACACAATTACCACGACCCCCCCCCCACCCCCCCACCCCATACGACTTTTAATAGGCCCTTTTCGCAAGAGGCGTTTTCCAAGGTCAGCTTTTCTTATACATTTATGTTTTTCATTACCCTCATTCAAGTTTCTGTCTTTGCGACCGTTGAAGATAGATTAAAAATTTCATCGAATTTCAAATCAACATACAATTCTACGCCACATCGAAACCAAACACATATTTATTATTTAATTATTTAATTAATTGTTAAATAAATAAATAATTAATTATTTAATTAAATCACATTTAAAGAATCGCGATCTGCTGTAAAATTTTCCGCAGATTTCAAATCAGTTTATGGGGGGCCGGGACACAAATAACCTTCATTTTTATGTTCCTTTTCTCTAAAAATTTGTAACATAATTCTCCTTCATTTGACACCAATTTTATGATGATATCTTGAGTAGAACCGAAGACATAAACAAAAGATTGTTTTCAGAGTTTTTTTTTTTAAGTTTTGAAACGCGCGCGCGAAAAAACTATGTCGACGTATTCCAAAAGCTGATAACAGTACAGTTTCATACAAATTGTCCCGTAGAAAGGCACTGTTAGCCAAATAAACCTAATTCAAAGGATTAAAGACAGTAACGGATTTACTTACGTACCCGGAGGTTTTTAAGGTACTAAAATTTCGCTTTTGTAACTGATTTTCAAGTGATTTTTCTCCATAATGGATTTTTCACACTTTTCCCAACTTTAAAATGATATAACTCAAAATCTATTTAAGACAATTGAATGTAACTTGATATGCATATTCTTCATACATCTTAAAGCGATTTGTCTTCAGGAATTTTAAAAATTATTGATGTGTTTCAAAATATAAGTATTTTTATAAATTATAAATTCAAAAAATGCTCATTTTTAGTTTAAAAATGTTTAATATTTTTTTATATGCATGTTTTAAAAAACTGTGAAGATAATTTTTTAGAATTTACTGTGTCTTTTCATAAGTAATTTCTCAAGTTATATCAAAAGTAAACACAGTCAATTCTTTGAAAATTTTTAATTTTTTAAATTTTTTAAACTGTTATAAAGTAAATTTTTTTTATATTTTCTATATGTAAATTAAATGCTATGTCTTCTTTAAAAATTTCAAAGAAATGTCTTAAGCAAAAAAATTAGAAAACTGTTCCGGCCCCCCTTAAATGTTTAATCTTCAAAGATCGCAAAGATAGAAACTTGAATTAGAGGAATAAAAAACATAATTTAATGTATAAGAAAGCTGACCTTGGCAAACGAACGATACAAAACGCCTGACGTGAACAGGACCTTAAAACTCGAACGTCGTACGTATCGTACGACTCGTTTTCGTACCATCTACTACATAAATTGACGATGCATCATTTCTGTTTTGTTTCAAATACGCGCAGAAAAGTTGAAACACATTAAAAAGCAATTACAAAGAGTGGATGGCAGCGGTTTTCAATCGATGATATGTTATTTAGATTATTCGATAGAATTTTTTCAATATTACAAACGTAGCTATAATATACAATGATGCACTCGTTATCATCACAATATCGAGAAAATGAACAAGTAAACTGACACAAGGAGTTGCGTCATCGTTCCACTTAAGCCATGTTTTTCACATTCATTTTCCGCTGTCAAGCATCAGAGATAAATAGATGAGGCGAGACTGCTACAAATCCTTCAGATGCGAAACTTAATTAGAAATTACCAGACATACTTATTTTTATTTACGTCAGATTAAATACTAAGACATCACAATACATAGATAACACGATTAGTGCGGAAAAATATATTTTTCGAATAACATTATTTTTTATTTAATTTTAAACACGAGATCGATTTTTAACGTGCAGTCGCGAGTTGAGTTGTATAACTTCTGTAATATAAATAACTGCAATTTCTCTGCCGATTACATTAGCGAAATACGTCCTATGTGAATAATGTTCAGTGTTCTCTACATTCCTTTAAAATATGCACAAAATTTTTTTAAAGCATCCTGAACATAAAATGTCCCCTTCTCATCCTAATAAAAGAAATTATTTTATGGAGTTTTTTAACCTTCAGACTACGACCGATACAGCAGTTGTACCATGATCGCGCCAAGTAAGAATTTGGACGACGACCAGTACATCAGTTGTACCTTGAAAGTTATAAGAATCTCGCCAATAAAGAATTTAGACTACGGCCGTTACAGCAGCTGTACATTGAAAGTTATAAGAGAATTGCGCAATGTAAGAATCGCGCTTGTTACGTGTATATCTATGGCTGTAGTCAAAAGAGGAAAATACACAATTTAAAAATCTCCTTTTTACATTAGGTTCGTGGGCGCATCTCTTCGCCATTTCGAGTAAATAATGCGCCAATTGGAGCAGAATTCGAGTTATATGGTTTTCGTAATTGTTTTAGAAATATTGTGTTTAAGATACAAGTGGATAGTCAGTGGGAATTGGGGAATTCATAAACAAAGGACCAGCCTTGTTGGGCTTGAGCCTGTAGCTGGTCGTCAATATTTGTATTTTTATTTGTGTTCTTCGAGGGTGAGGGTGGTGTGGTCCATCTCTCCCTAAGTAAAGTGTTCAAACCAGGTGCTGTATAGAATGCCTAGGTACAGGGTGTAGTACAAGTTCACGTACTGACGTATCGTGTAATTTATTATACAAAAACAACAAACTTTGAAACAATTATTTTTATGCCAATGGTAAAAAGCACTTTTAACCTAACGTAGGTAAAAAATTTGAACTTACATTTATAAAATAGATATTCAAAACTATCGCCCTTTTCTTGGAAGTAAAGCTGAAGTTTTTTTTTTGCATATTTTTAGAAACGCTTTTCAAGATGCTGGGAGTGACTTCTTGTATCCCTTGAGTAATGGCAATTTTCAGATCACCTATTGTTTAGTGATTATCTTCATTAACTTAGTTCTTTAAATAACCCCACATAAAAATGTCAGGGTTGCTCAGATCAGGGGAACAAGGTGGCCAAAGGTTTCTTGAAATGAGTCTATCGGAATACCATCGGCAGTGATAAAACCGCTTCTCATTATCCGGTGTCCTTAGCTCCTGGGTCTTTCCACGCAAAATTAGCAAATCGGCTGTGGCTGACACATCACCGATTTTAATGAAAATAAGTTTTTAAATAGATCACATATTGTAAGAAGGAACTGCCAAATATTAAATGTCCAAAATGTATATTTTATTTTGTATTGAATTTTAATGTTCAAGGTCACACAAATTAGATTTTTTAATCACTAATAGTAGCCTGTTTGAGACCCTATATTTCAATAACTTGTCGACACAAATTTAAAAAAAAATTATATTGTTACATTCTTCAGTAAAAGGACGTTTAGAAAATATTAGAATATAGTTTTATATCGGACGCTGTCATTTTCAGGGATTTGCCTATTTGATACAAATTTCAAATTGCTCTAGTACTTCTAAAAATGGGGAAACACCGTATCAAAAATTATTCTTAACAAAGCACTTCTTCTAACGAAAAGTTTGGTAATTTAGTGATTGTGTTTCTATTCCTTAGTTAAGAAAAAATAATTTCTATTAAAAAGAATTTTTCCATATTTTTAAATACAAATTTTACTGTGAAGGACATTTCCGAAAGCAACAAATTTTCTGTTTTATTAGTCATGACGAATATTATTTGTCCTAAAATTTTCATCAGTGTAATTTGTTTATTTTCGTCCCAAGAAAATTTTTAAATAGGTTTTATTTTATCGCATGATAAATCAAAAAAGGAGGGAACACGCTAGTAAGACATCTATTTCCGCCTTTTTTAATTCAAGGACAGATAACCGAATAAATAAACACTTTTAAATGAATTATGGTTATAAATGTGCTTGGTTTGCAAAACAGATTTTTTTTCTTAACCGAAAACTTTCGAACGCTGGCGAATGTTCTAGTGACTATCCAGAAGTCATGGCAAAAGCCCATGCGATGGAATCGGTGGAAAAAAATTAAACTGCATTCCTGTGAAATGTCTTTTTTATCAGAACTGTGCTTCTTTTGGTTTCTTATGCCTATTTAGAGTAGAAAATTGTTATTTTGTTATTTTCTAAAGCTATTTTGAAGATGACAGAATTAAAATGCAACTTCTAAACTCTATCAGTAATATTATCATACCTAGCAGTGTAACTGGCATGAATTTCAACGATGTCTTAAGATTTTTTTAGCTCATATAAATTTTTTTAATTCTGTCAAAAATGACAATTTTCCATTTTTTGCAGCTAGATTTTAGATTAAATATGATGTTTAAAATTAATGTTGTCCAAGTGAAATAAAGAGCTTTTTGCACAGATTGTAAAAATGTAAAACATGATTGTCTAAGTTATATATATATATATAAGTAGTTTTAGAAAAACAGATCTTCAAACACGCAACATTAAGCGATCTCACAATTGCTCCTCAAAAGTGTAAGTCCTTAAATGCCTCAAACTTCGAAAAGATATACTTTTGAACCTAAATATATTGGATATCGTTATTTATACATAAACTAAACCCCTGTACCAAATTTCACGAAAATCCTTTATCATACGACCACAGGTTTTTCCTGGTTTTTGCTCATTTCACTTGGAATGACTCTCATGTAACATATTTACACGATAAGCACGAAAATGCAAAGCTCTTAAAGCCTTATGTATCGATCCCTGTGATGTGATCATTGCTATGTTTTGTGTTCCACGAAATCGCCGAACGAGTCGATATAGCGTATCATTAACTCGGTATTGCATCATTTGGATAATTATGTCGCCAAAAGTATTTACATCTTTCATTTGATTTACATTCAAAAAATAAGCCTCAAACAGCGCGATCGATTCTCTGAATGTGTGATAAACTCATCTTGCAATGAAGAACAAAATGGCGTGGATCTTTATTATTGCACAACTTGAGCGCGAAGAAAACAAACGATAAATATTAAAGACTCAATAAAACTTTTAACAGACGATAAAATTCAATAATTAAAAAAAAAACTCGGGTGATATTTATTAAAAGTTGGAGTACTGTAACTTTTAGAACACTCTGTACTATATAGAATGCCAGGTGTTTTGGGGCAAAGTGTGAAAGGATTAATATTTCACACATTTCCTAAGTATTCTATGCAATGCCAAAAGACAAACCTGCTAAATATAAATCTCTTATTTTTTCAATAAGAAAGTTCGGTGTTTTATTTGATATTTTCTTTTTACATTTATGTATTTTTAATGGAGGCCTTTTCATGACTCTTTTCAATTTTTCCTATTCGTGAGAAAAACAATTAAGTACAATGAAAAATAAAATTCCTTTCTACACTATTACAAGTAGGTTAATTTTTTTCTTACTTTTTACTGGTTTCTTCAATAAGAAAGTCCTATACTTTATTTTGTATTTCTTTATTTTTCATGTACACCAGTCAAAAAAAAAAAAAAAGACTCACCCGATCGCAATTGCACAATTTCCATCACAGAACAAAACGGAAGGTAGCAATCGATAGGGATTAATGCTTTCTACAAATATCAAGACTTAAAATTTGTCTAAGGGGGCCGTCTTCATATTAAATTGGTTGCTTGTTCCCATAATTTCAATACGAACCCCCATATTTTATCACAAATTTGGATTCTACACACAATTTCAGGCGGAAATAAAAAGGTTAATCAATTTTATCTAATTTTTCACCGATTTGTAAGTGTTTGAAAATTAGACCTCCTAATGTTAAATTGGTGTTTCACGGTTTTTGTTATATTTACTACAAACATGAACTTTTCTAGGAAATTGTTTTTTCATCCTTTGCTACTCAAAAACCCAAACAAAATCTATAAACACAGTAATTATCAATTATGAAACTAAATTTACTGTTTTTTATCAATTATGAAATTAATATTCATAAAAATTATCAATAGAAATATAGGCAAATTTTGACACCATGTGATTCAACTGTTACTGAAACATCGGAATTCCAAATTCCAGCTCATTACGTGCATAATTTAATAGCGTAGTGAGAATTTTTTGCAAAATTCGATTATTATCATCGTTATTAGGGATTGTTGACAAAGGGAAAACAGAAATTTCTACAAACAGAAACTGGGATTCATTCTGACTTTTTCACCATCTTAATGGCCTCTATACCAAGGTGCCTGTAACAGGTCATTGACTGCGACGGCCACTACACGTCTTAAATAATATTTATAATGTGATGGAATACTGAACATAAAAACGCTCCCTGAATAGTTTTTAAGATTTTCTCGGCCAATTTTACACCGTTTAACATTAGTTTTTCATCAAATCCGCCTGAAAATTTGTGTAGAATCCAAATTGGTGATAAAATACGATGGTTTGTTTTGTTATTATCGAAGCAAGCCGGCTCCTTAGACAAATTTTAAGTATTGATATTTGTAGAAAACATTAATCCCTATTGATTGCTACCTTCTGTTTTGTTCTGTGATGTATATTGTGCAATTGTGATCGAGTGAGTCGGTTTTTTTTACTGCTCTACATGTATTTAATAAAAGCCTTTTCACGACTCTCTTTTAATACTTTGCCTAGGTAGCATATATTATTCTTTATAATGCTTACATAATACTTACAATGTACTCTGGAAGTATATATGGTATTAAAATAATTCGAATATTCCATACATTGCCCCCAAACGTCAGGCATTCTCTTGAATACCTGCTTTACATATATTGTTAGTAAAATGTATATTAACTAATTAATCCAGGCCTCGAAATAGATTTCTTAATTCAGGTGCACCTTGTGCACCTAAGTTTTTAAATTAGGTGCACAAGGTGCACTGTGTACACCTAGTAGGAAAAAATTAGGTGCACAATTATATTTTCATGTGCACAGTGCACCTGTGCACCCGGGTATTTCGAGCCCTAAATTAATCTAAATAAAACTACAGTCCATTTTGATCGAACTTTTGAATGCGTGGCTGAAATAGTATTGAAACCTCTTGAGATGAATTCGAGTCCTTGGTTAGACATAGGAAAGTATTTAATTGAGGTATTTAATTAACATAACACTGGAGCAACATAATCGGCAATTGCAACGGTCCGGGATCAACTCCCGAACGGAAAGGTCCGAGGACAACACCGCGTATGTTTGAACCACGATCAGATGACGAGGCCACACCTGAGTTGGCATACCATTCCCCAAACTTCCACACCACTCCAAAGTGAGGACATTTGAATAAACTACAGATTTAACGTGTACAAACCTCTTTTTATACGACAGTCTTTGGTTCTATTTGAACTCACAACTCTACAATAGCAAGTTCGACTTCCAACCGAACCACCACGGCCCTAATTTAGGCATATAAACAGCAATGAAACAAACAGCGTATTTATATAATTATACTAAATTTACAGTTTTATACACGTTAAACTACTCAAAGAAGATTTTAAGAATAAATTAAACTTAACCCTCCTGCTGGTTGTCTCGACGACTTATCTCGTCATTAACCTTTTGACAACATCTATAGATATAACTGGCGTGATTCTTTCTTGACGCGAATGTTATAACTTTGTGAATATACAACTGCTATACCGGCCGTAGTCCAAATTCTTTCTAGGCGCGATTCTTATAACTTTCAAGGTACAACTGCTGTACTGGCCATAGTCTATATTCTTTCTTGGCACGTGCAAGGTACAACTGCTGTATCGTCCATACTCTAAAAGTTAGTAAAACTGACCAGTTCTTGATGAAAGAGGTGTTTCTCTGTCAAGGTCTTGTTGTCTCCCATCGTTACAAGAAAACTGACCAGATATTGATTTTTTAAAATCGGCAATGTCCTGATGACCAGGAATATCGACTTTAGCAAAATTTACTAGAGCTTGATGGGCGAGTTATCTCGTCGAAACGAAGGGGAGTGGTAATATGTTAATGGTTCTATTCCATCGGTTCCAACGGAACTGATCAGCTCCGCGTCATTTAATAATACTGAGCGTCGCTGTTTCGAAAGTGGGGCTCCAGCTGAGATTCGACCTCGTCATCTGACCGTGTTTCAAAATTACGTGGTGTTGTCCTTGGATCTTTCCTTCGGCTTTTATCCCGGACCGTCACCAACAGCCCCTTGTGTGTCTCTTGTGTGACGTTAATTAAAATATCCTTCTGTTTTTAAGAAAACTGACACTACATATAGATATCTTCATCATAAAGAAATCGGCTACATCTTGATGACGAGATAAATCGTCATAGGAAAACGGGTCTTGACGGAATGTGATATCTCATCGAAACCCCTCGGAGGGTTGATTCAGATATGCTAACTAATTATGAATATTTCGTTTTTCAGATGCTTCCCCTAAGCATTTACGACTCGAACCATCCGGCGACTTCTATGCGTTCTTCACGGGGGACAGCTTTTTTATAACCTGCATACCCGACCCTTCAAGCGGCGCAACGAGGCTCACCTGGCAGACTCCGAACGGAAGAGATATCACGCACACCAGAGGAAGGTCAGTAACATTTGTGACTTTTCACACAAATTAAACACTTCGTGATGCAGTGTATAAAAATAATTTTCAAACTGGTTTAAATACACTTTAATGTCATATATCATTCTTTCCAGCGTTTACGGCGTTTTAAAAGGAAATCAATGCTTTCAGCGAATGTTTCACTGAATATAATTTGCGTAAGGACAGCTTCGATTTGTTGTATAAGTAACATCGACCTTCTGTCATTTAAGAAAAACGATTTTTTTAAAAATTACCTTGATATTATTCCAAGAGCAGAAAAGTCATGCGAACTTTTTGTACTCAAACGGGCATTCAGTTTTAAATCAAACCCTTATGGTATTTTTAAAATAATTTAGAGATTTGGTTTCTAAATGTATTTATTTACCTATTTAAAGGACAGATTTTGCTACTTGACTATAGAGTACAGCTTTCAATAACGCCCAAATGAAACAGGAAATATATATATATAGTTCTCTTGCGTGGCACGCAAAAAAGACTATTTATTTTCGCGTTTCGGCAACACTGTACGATTGTATGTTTACCACGAAGCCTCGTCCCTCAATTGAATTTATAGCGTTATCGGATAAAATTTACAAAAAAAAAAAAAAAAAAAAGAATAATTACAGTTTATTGCACTATTTTCTTTCAAAGTGCCAAAAACAAGTGCTCTTTTCAGGGACATTTAAAACAAAACGGCCATTTTCAAGACCAACAATTATAGTTCTACAAGACGCTTGCACTACAACTTCCGACAGCAAACGAAATGAAAAAGTGTATGAGTGGCTCGAGTGCTGGGGAAATAACAACATACTGGGTATTCGATTTCCAAAGCAGCGCTCACATTTGGAGTCAAAATTTGTTGAAAGTTTTCATTTGAATTCCAAATTGTTCCGAGTTCTGATTCCAGAGGTACTGTATAAATTTGGTACAGCTGCATTCTACGTTTATAGTGGTAGAAACGGCATTGGCGCTTTTTTTGCACACTTCTAAAAGCGAGTTATGATGGCAGGTTAAGGCAACCCATTCTCTATTATGTTTATTGCGATTTCAATGGTAACCTCGGAAAGCGGATAGTTTATATTTTCCTTTTGAATATTCTAGAAAGTTTTTTCAAAGGTAGGAAATAGAAAAATCTGGGAGATAGAATATCTAGATATATCTAGGAGATAGAAAAAAGAACTATATAACTCCAGTTAAAACTTTTTATTTATTTTTTCCTTGGATGTAAGCGTTGCTACAAAAATCAAACGGAAACACGGGAAAAATAAATTTAGAATCTGTCATATATTTATGCTGTTGCTAAAGTAAAAACAATAATAATTAAATTCTATTAAATGAATTTTAATATGTTCTATACTTAAATTTAAAATTCGGGTTTCGTTCAAAAATTGCAAAAAATTCGGACTACCTGTGTGCCAAATCCCATTGCTGTAAGTGCCATAGATTCGTGAGGAGCGTACACATAAACATACCAACACTTCCTTTTTAATAGTAGAGATATATAGTAAGCAAGGATATCCATGTATTTTAACTAACGTAACACTGGATTAACACAAGGAGCCATTGGCGATACGTCTGGGATAAATCCCGAAGGGAAAGTATCGAGAACAACATCATGTAATTTTGAACCACGATCTGATGACAAGATCACACCTGAGGTGGCATCCCACACTACAAACTTCCACACCACGTCAATGTGAGGACATTTGACCTGCATCAGCCCACTTTGTACACAACGGTCTTTGTTTGGGTGCGAACTCGCAACTCTCCGTTTGCTAATCCGTTGCTCTTCCAAACGGGCTATACTCTGGATCGGAAGGTTCCTGGTTCGAATCCGGGTCCGGGCATGGATGTTTGTAAACGTATGGTGTAGAGGCGGCTGGTGCACCTTAAATCTGTCGTGGCCGAAAGTCCTCACGTTGGGTTGGCGTGGAAGTTTGGAGAGTGGGGTGCCAGCTCAGGTGTTGCTTCGTCATCTGACCGTGGTTCAAAATTACGAGGTGTTGTCCTCGAATCTTTCCCTTAAGGGACTGATTCCGGACCGTCGTCAATAGCCCGTTGTGTTGCTCTAGTACGACGTTAACTAAAATTACCATTACCAAACTGGCTATAGTTAAAGATTTAAGGGAATTGCAAGCGGGGCAATACACTAGCAAGATGAAAAACATTTTTTTCTGCGCACAAAAAGCATACTTTTGATGTCATTGCGCATTGCGAGCGAGAATTTTTTTTTAGCTGCGAACAACTTCCGAACTGCGAACAATTCCCGAGCAATATTCCGGAATTGTTAAGGCTTAAACAAATACTTTTACATTTTCTCTCAGAAATTCAGAAAAGGGATATAATACTTTTTACATTGCCCTCGGAACTATTATTGTATTTCGTCTGCCACGGTATATCACACAGGTCTTTCAAATTATAACGATCAAGTTGTTTATATTCTGTTTCTGATGAAACGGAACAAGAAGAAACAATATATATTCGCCAATGTTTCGTAACTATAATTCCAAATATATAGACAATTTTCGTGTCTGATATAAACTCGATTTTTTCGTGTCTGATATAAACAGGATTCTTATTTAAAACTGTAATTGGGATTTAATAAATACAGGAAACTATTCAGGGAGGTTATATAACATTATTTGATAAATTTCTAATTACATCGTGAAACATAAGCCTGAAAGATATCATAATGTTATTTACAGTATTTTTTAAGCGTAACTGTGTGTGTGTTTAAATCACGATTGTTTCCTCTTAATTTTATAAATCACGAAAATGGGAGTTTTTTTAACTGAATTCTGAATTTTGCTGTATTTTACAATCAATTTGATGGCATTTTTAGATAAAATGTAGAATATGCTTCGAGAATATGGTAGAATATTACTCGTTAAAAAACAGTACGGCTTAGTACATTGGAAAAAATTTTCTTGTCATTGAAATTCAAACAAAAATTGTCAAGGCCTACTTTTTCTACCAGATTTTAAACCATCCTTGGACTTAGACAGTAGAAACAGATTTATGGCTTTTGTTAATTTGGTGGCTGAAAAGTATAGAAATCGGAGACATAAGTTTGCAGAATGAAGTGATTCATGACTAATTAACGCATATACAAGCAGTAAAATAGATTATGTTCTCTAAAAGTTCTCATAAAGTTTCAGCACCTAACTAAACTCCCAATCCAATTTAAATCTGAAAGGAAAATTGAGCAATATTTCAAGATTTTAATAGGTGTGTATTGATGGTTACATAGTCTTGGACAAAAGGTGTCTACATCAAGGGTTTGAAATACACAAATGAATCTAAGTTACGATAGAGGAACACGGTAGCCCGGTTGGAGGAATAACGGACTAGAAACGGAAGGGTTGCGTGTTCGAATAAAACCTAAGGTCATCATGTGCAAAGGGAGCTGGTGAGGTTAAATATGACGAGGCCTCAAATGTCTTCACACTGGCGTAGTTATGAAGTTTGAAGAGTGGGGTTCCAGCGGAGGCTTGACCTCGTCATCTGATCGTGGTTCAAATAGTTCAAATAGCGTGGTTCGCCACGAATAGCCAGCTATATTTATCCAGTGTGTGACATTAATTAAAATACCTATACCCTTAAGAAAACTTACTGCATATTGATCTCGTCACTGACGTTAAATCTGTTGTGACCTCAAATGACCTGACGTTGACGTGGCGTGGAAGTTTGGAGTGTGGGGTGCAAAATCAGATTTTGTCTCGTCATCTGGCCGTGGTTCAGAATTACGTGATGTTGTCGTTTCCCTTGGAAATTGATCCTGGACAGTCGTTCATAGCACATTGTGTGTGTGCTTTAGTACGATGTGAATAAAATGTCTACAAACCCATGTTACGATCGAAAATTATCATTCTGATCTGTAGATACAGTATTGAAAGTTCCAATACGCGCTGTTATTAAACTGACGAAAGTATATTAATTTAAAACGCATTTAAATATCAGGATATTTCATCTCAAAATATCGAGTTCTGTATACTCGTAAACATAATATGACTCGAGCTATATAACATACCATTACCATAGTCTTTCTGCACGTTGGCGTGACGTGGGAGTTTGAAGAGTGTTGGACCAACTCATGTGGTCAAATTTACGTGTTGATGCCGTAGGATATTTGCTTTCGGGTTTGATCCGGACCGTCGCCAATAGCCCATTGTGGTGCTTCAGTGCGACGTTTATTATATACTAACCTATCATAGCCATTACAAGAAGCATTTTTACTTTCGGGTATTTTTAATCGTATTTATAAGTAGTGAATTTTCTACAAATACATCTACACTTCAGTTATTCAAGTCAAAATAATTATTAAATTCTACTAAAATGGACACATTTCGTTACAAAGGTTGAAACATAACAAATGTAATGCCCTAAATTTATCTGTTCCTCATGATTTAATAATTATATCATGTTGTCCACCAAACAAATACTCTTAATAAATATGGGATTTCTATTGTACGAACGAGAATCAATAATTATTCGTATTGGTGATGTTAGCTGCATTTTAATTAAAACATACAAATTAATTTTAGATTATTTTTTAACGTATTCCTTTTCTTTTTCCAGAAAGGGCCGCCGAAATCCGGTTAAAAGAGTAACGGATTAGTAACCAGACAAACAAAACTGTCGCACTAAAATTGATAGTTTATAATACACTGTACTTCCCCCCCGTGTGCTAACAGAACGCTTACTCTTAAGTTGATAGTTTGTATTAAATTATACTTCATGTATTAACCGAACGCTTTCACTTAAATTGATAGTTTGTAATCAATTATACTTCATCTGTTAACCAAACACTTACATTTAATTAAAACCTTATAATAAATTGTACTTCATGTATCAACCGAATGCTTATAAAAATAAACGCTTAATAAATTGATAGTTTGTAATAAATTATGCTTCGTGTATTGACAGAACTCTCACACTTAAATTGATAGTTTATAATACACTGTACTTCGTGTGCTAACAGAACGCTTACTCTTAAGTTGATAGTTTGTATTAAATTATACTTCATGTATTAACCGAACGCTTACACTTAAATTGATAGTTTGTATTAAATTATACTTCGTATATTAACCGAACGCTTACACTTATATAGAAATTGATAGTTTGTAATCAATTATACTTCGTCTGTTAACCAAACACTTACATTTAATTAAAACCTTATAATAAATTGTATTTCATGTATCAACCGAATGCTTATAAAAATAAACGCTTAATAAATTGATAGTTTGTAATAAATTATGCTTCGTGTATTGACAGAACTCTCACACTTAAATTGATAGTTTATAATACACTGTACTTCGTGTGCTAACAGAACGCTTACTCTTAAGTTGATAGTTTGTATTAAATTATACTTCATGTATTAACCGAACGCTTACACTTAAATTGATAGTTTGTATTAAATTATACTTCGTATATTAACCGAACGCTTACACTTATATAGAAATTGATAGTTTGTAATCAATTATACTTCGTCTGTTAACCAAACACTTACATTTAATTAAAACCTTATAATAAATTGTATTTCATGTATCAACCGAATGCTTATAAAAATAAACGCTTAATAAATTGATAGTTTGTAATAAATTATGCTTCGTGTATTGACAGAACTCTCACACTTAAATTGATAGTTTGTAATAAATTATACTTAATGTATTAACCGAACGCTTACATTTATATTGATAGTTTTTAGTAAATTATATTTTGTGTACGCGTACTTTCCCATTCCCTTTTTGGAGCCACGATAGCTCAGTTGTAAAAGTAACGGATAAGCACCCGGTAGGTTGCGAGTTGAATTCAACTAAAGACCGTCGTGAAAAAATGGAGTTGGCGGACGTTAAATGTGTTAGGGCCTCAAATGTCCTCATGCCGGCATGATGTAGACGTTTTGAGAGTGGAGAGCCAACTTAAGCTCATTACAAGCAAAACCACAGTATGTTTCTTTTCAATCCTGCCTCCAAACCACTTTCAATATTGTAATGTGGTCCTCCGCTCAAAACGTCTGTTTACTCTGTACTAGAACCTAATAGTACCAACCATTTTCTGTTTTGTTTACTGTCAAGAGAGTTCTCAACGAATACAGGAAACACATCCTAAAAATTTTCAATTGTTTTGATCCATCGGGGAAATTCCTACTGTATGTCTTCATCCTATCAATAACTCGTGACCATAAACCTTCAGACCTCTAGAAAACCGGAGCCTGACAAAATCCTCGACACCCTCAATTTAAAAGGTCTGATATGTGTTGTGACAACTTGTTATCTCCGTATTTGTCATGGTCAGTGCTATTTTAAGACTTGGAGTGACTTATGGAGCTATGATTTTATTTCACGATTGGTAAAGTGTAAAGATGAAATCTTAAAAGGGGCTGTAGGTATTCAATATCACCAAAATCCATCGATAAATGGGTTTTTAATTCATTTAATGTTTTAAAATTAATTGATGTTCTGTGGACAGTAATAAATATGTTTCAAATAAATAAATTTTAAAATAAAAATAAAGTAACCATAATAACAGAAATAATAATTCATTAATCAAAATAAGAATAAAAAAATAGAGATAAAAATAAAACAACATAATAATAATAATAATAATAAATAATAATATTATTGTTACTAATGATATAACAAAAATAACATAATACTAATAATAATAATAAATAATAATATTATTGTTACTAATGATATAACAAAAATAACATAATAATAATAATAATAATAAATATTAAATAATAATATTATTAACAATGATATAAAAATAAAATAGTTAAACACATATTTTTAAACAGAAATAATTTTTCAATTATGGTAATTTATTTCCTTAAGTATGCAACAACGTGAAAAGCATAGTAGATAAGAACATTAAATCTAATAAAAATATTTTTCTTCTCCAATTGAGATCTTTCGACATTCTACGGATTTCAAAATGGATAATGCGTATAGTTGGTTTTAATTCATTTACTTTAATTGTATTTTGGATAAATTTGGAATCCTTTGTATATATGTAGGCTCAAATGAGAAGTTCGTGTTTCCCAATTTTAAAACTTTGGTTAAAAATGTTGCTTAACCTATGCTTTCTTTCCCGCAAAATTGGAAATGCTAAGTACAAAACTTTTGTTTATATTTCAATTGGGAGGATATGTTTAACCCGCGGTTTGTCGCGCTTTGGTCATTGCCCCGCAAGTGGATGCTCTTTCCGTTATACTTTCCCGTACTTCTCAAATAAAGAGGAATGACATTGTGTAGCTGACCTTCAAAGTTTCCTCTAGCACTTCCCCACGTTTGTTCACATTCTTGTGAAATTCTTGGAAATTATGGTATCCGAAAGGGAAATTCGGTCAAACTGACCGCGGCGCGCCTATTGACGTTAGCCCAAATAGGAAGGAGAGTGCATATTCATTTCTCCACGTTTTTTCGGTGCTGGCTGGCTGGCAACCCAAAAAATCGAAAAACGCAACAAACATGTCGCGATTGTTGCAAATATATTTGAAGGGAACATACACAAACGGTTTGTACTGAGTGTTCTCAAATTGACAGAGCAAAATTGGAAATAGAGTAAAAATATACGTATGCCAATTCACTTTTTTCTTAATTATAATTAAATACTTGTTATTATATATAATTCATGACTAGAATTTGAATTGTAATGACTAATTATTTTAAAAAATTTAATTGTTTAATTTTACATAAAAATGTGTTTATTTGTTGTGCATTATCTTCTCATACTTTTAAATTAATTTCTAGAATTTATGCATTTGACACTTAACGGCCATCGCGAATTTATGTTTAAAAATAACTTTTTTAAATACTTTTTACTGACATGTATCCATAAAAGAGTTTGGTTATTCCAGAAACAGTTCCTATCTTACATAAAAAATTGTTCGGTCGAAAAGACCGCCGCGCCGACTCATGGTACAAAAAGTGGCGCGACGAACGGCGGATTAAAAAGTGGAGTTGATTTGATTTATAAGCCAACAATACGACAAGAAAATTACGTTTCAAAATGCACATAAAATTTATACACATGGAACTTCATCTTTTTAATATCAAATTTTTTGAATTTATCAACATTTTGACCCTGATTTAGAGTGTAATACATTCGATGACTTCATATGATTGGATTAAACTACAAGAGAACAAATAAATAATTCTGGAAAAAGCTTTTTTAGTTTTATCATCGTTGTGGTGATGTTTGACTTTAATTTTGGTAATATTAGCACACTGGTAAGGTAATGTAATTTTAATTAACGTCGTACTAGAGTAATACAACTATTGACGACAGTCGGGATCAATTCCCTAAGGGAAAGATCCGAGGATAACCCCACTTAATTTTGAACCACGGTCATATGACGTTGCAACACCTGAGCTGGCACCGCACTCACTAATATACTGGAAATAGCGTTCGAATATATTGCCGAGTTACGAAAAAGGAAGGGTCGACGTATTGAGTGTCTTCCCCACTCAGTCAGCAACATGCGATTTGTAGGCGACTCAGGTTCGATTCTTGAAGCTTTCCTAAGGATATTTTACTTATACATCTGTGTGTATATCCATTAATTGTTACTGTCATGTTTATGGCGCAGCTCGGCTTACTATGGCCATTGCACCATAAAATCCTGAAATCTAAAAATAGCTTGAAGTTTGAAAAAACTCAATTATGTTTTAGAAACTCTGCTTGAAGAAAAATTTGTTATTCGCCATCTATTCATACTGTTTTTTCTAATGTTCATTTGATGCATATTGCTTCACTGTTTTATTGAAGACATGTTGACATGTACATCTGTGTGTATATCCATTAATTGTTACTGTCATGTTTATGGCGCAGCTCGGCTTACTATGGCCATTGCACCATAAAATCCTGAAATCTAAAAATAGCTTGAAGTTTGAAAAAACTCAATTATGTTTTAGAAACTCTGCTTGAAGAAAAATTTGTTATTCGCCATCACTGGTTTTTCTAATGTTCATTTTATGCATATTGCTTCACTGTTTTATTGAAGACATGTTGACATGTACATGTTGTATTAAGTTGCAATGTAGAAATTCTGCGAACTGGAAATATTAAATATCAGAAAAACTGGCCAGATATGGATGCTGGATGTACCTTGTAATTAGAAGAAATCTGGCCAGAGCTTGAAAAATCGGCAATATCTTATAACCGTGTATCTTTCGAGTAACGGTGTATCTTATAACGGTGTAACGGACGAGATAACTCGTCAAAAGCAGTTGTAGGGATAACTTTAGTTGCTTTCAATTTTATCATAGTCTTCATGAAAGTTCACACGAAATTTGATATTCAAAGTGAAATTGTGGTTTGAAATTCCACATCTGGTATCAAGACTACTGTATTTTATTGTAGGAAATTATAGCACATACACAAATGTTCGCAATTTTTTATGAAGATGATTCCTTAAGCAAATAGCATAGACGTCATATATGTACATTCGTACATATATGACGTCATTATCTATTAAATGATACCCAATAGTTTCCTTTATTATAAATGATGCCACAAGTGATGATTGGTGGTTCGGTTTTCCTTCCGCATCTGTACGATTACTCTTCTATTGGGTTGATGCAAAAGTTTGGCGCTAGATGGCATTGTATCGCAAACCCAAAGTATTATCTATTTCATACGTGTGTAGTTTTGAAGTTGTTTGAAGGAAGAAATTTCATCGAGTAGGTGCTCGGGTAAATAATTGTGTTATTTGATTGACTTTGAAATATTGTTAACCATTAGAAAAAGCACTTTTCGACCTGTTGTGCTTTGTTTGGATTTCTGTAAACGCAATAGTGCCTCACTGAGTCAAAAGAAGATGTGTCGTGTATCCCAATGGTGCCTTTGAAGATTCCATGTGCCGTAAGTGGTTCAGAAAGTTTCGTCTCGTGGATCGGATCTTTAGCCAAAAACCTGAGAACTTGTATGAGCTCGGTATGATGCAGCTACTGGAGAGATGGAGAAAGATCATTGACACATACTATATTAATTTAATGTAATTTTAGTCACTAAGATAATTTTTCTTCCATTTTGGTCGAAAAAAATGAGACGAACGTTTGCGTTAACCCATAGAACGATAAAATGTGTTTTTACGAATACCTAAACTGACTTTTTAAGGGGGACCGGAAGGCTCCATTGAAGCCCATGTTAAAAAGGGGCTTCTTTATGCGCATATTTCTCAGAATCTACTCGCAGCATTGATTTAAAATTTGTCACATTTTATATTCAAATACTTTTACAGAGATAGACATATGCTTTTGAAAAAAAAGTGTTTTGTTTACAACTTATGACGTTACAAAAATGTTTTATGAATTTTTTTACAAAAAGCATGATTACGAATTTATTTTTAAAAATCCAATCTGTTATTCTCTAAAAGCATATGTCTATTTATGTAAAATCACAATATGGTTTAGAAAAAAAGTTTCAAAGCAATCTGTTCAGTAGATTCTGAGAAAAAGGTACATTTGTATGGAAAAACAGCATTTTGAGAAACCAGCGTTTAAAATAGAAAATTGTATTTATCTTACCCTCAAATATATATTAAAAAAAATCCAGCACAATAAGAGGGTGTGCCAGGTTCTTCAGCATCCAAAGAGTTATCTTCTAACTTTTTTCTTCTTTTTTGTCGGGCTTTTTTCTCAACACACGTCTGCTTTCTGAGAGCAATAGAAACCAGCAAATCATACAATGTTCTCATTGAGGTGACACAATTAAGTCCAGGCTGCTCTATTCCTGCTGCTTTCAAAATTAAAAGTCTTGATTCATTTCCATTGTTGAAGGAAGAAATGACTTCATGGACTCCAAGCGTGAGGGCTTTCAACGTGACGAAAGTGTGTTTCGAAACGGGAGACCAGATAATATTGTTCAACGACTCATTTGGATAATAAGTTTTTCAGTTTACAGTTAAAATAAAATGTACTTAATAGTTTGTAAAATTAAAGAAAAATAAATTTCTTACATATATGACAGTGTAAGAACCGAAAACTTCGTCGTCAATCGTTCTGCAGAAAATTTTTTAATTAAGTTCTTTTTTTGAAAAAGTAATTAAAAATACTTCTAATGGGCGCATTGACAAAAGGTGCCCACCATTCTAAAGGTAACATTTCAAATATTCAGAAATACTTAAAATCTCAAAATGGAAGTTTTCAAAATCAAAATTTTTGTCTTCCGTTCACTCTTAATACATTAAAAATCTCAAATAAACAAGTAAATGGTTTTTTTTCTCTTTCAGAGTACACGTGGAACCGTCCGCTCACAACATTTTGGGCCTAGAGTTAGTGGTAGAAGAGGTTCGGTACAAGGACCAAGGCACATTCACCTGCTCAGCTGTTGTAGATGGAAGAGAAACCAGGATTCAATTTAACCTCAAAGTTTATCGTAAGTACGTGTTATATATTCAGACTTTCAGTAGAGGGTTCTTTAGTGCGACCGAAACCGTGTTATAAATATCACCGTAAACGAAGTATAATCCCTTTTCAAGACTAGAGTTTCACCGAGTCTAAAAGGATATTTATGCGAAAGAATTCTATATATTGTAACGTCGATAGAAACGACTTGGGGTCAGAGGTTGACAACTGCAAGCTCGACCATCATCATGAATCCAGAAATATCTATCGGAAAGATCTTCCCGTCCAGATATGGTCTTTTAAGGGGGACACGACGGCTCCCACTTAATGAACTCTCCCATAATGTGAACCAGATGGACAAGATAATACCATTTCCAGAACTCGAGTTGTTCAGACATATTTTTAACGCTGTCACTGGCTGTTTGAGTGGAATTCATTTTCCTCTTTTTGCAGTTTCCGCGACTTATGGAAACAAAACCCTGAATTGGTTGTGTACATAATGTAAATTCCTGTTAAATAAATAACTATTTAACTCATACTTTGTGTCGTATTTAGCGGCACACTATGTTACAATACTTACAAAGTGTTTTTCAAGAAAAATTCGACGTCATGCGTGGAAAAAAAATTATTATTTGACTTAAACAATCCGAGGATTATCCTATTGTAGTCTAGAGAATATAAATAATTTTTGGCCTGTCTCCTCTGTATTACGGAAACATCAAGTCAAATACTGGCTAGCAGCAATAATCAATTACTCTATGTTGTTTATGAATGAATTATTAGACTTCAATAGTCTGAAGATCACCCTATTCTAGTCTAGAAAGCTATATAATTTTTAGCCTTCCGCCTCTGGTTTTTGTTAGTATTAACTAAACTGCAAGCTAACAGCAATAATCAATTACTCGATGGTGTTCATGAATGAATTATTAGACTTCAATAGGTTTGAAGATCAAGCTGTTCTAGTCTAAAAAAGATAAATAATTTTTGGCCTTCCGCCTCTGGATTTCGTTAGTACCAACTCAAATGCTAGCTAAGAGCAATTATCAATTAATCCATGGTGTTTAGTAATATTTATAGGCCAACTGTGCAAAAAGCACATCACGTTAAAAATAAAATGTGACGTATTCAAACATAACGATCAACAACAATAAGGACTAAGAATCGAATGCTTAGAAATGTTTTAAGACCACGGCATTCGGACTTTTATATTTGAACTGATAATTTCAATTTAAAATGAAAAGAGAAAGAATTTTCCATGGAGCTTTTGGGACGGAGTCCCTGGCTCAATTTATTCAAAAACATCAATTCCCCTAATTTTGGCGAGCTTCTAAGAAACATGTATACATATAACGTGTCTCCACGATACTTTTTTGATGTTATTCATAAAAGGACGCTCATAATGCATATACAAAACTATTTTACATCCTTTCGGTAAAAGAACAGACAATTTAACTGAGTAAAATAATCAGTATTTAGTTCTCACACGCAGAATTAGTCGTGTTTGTATTTCTGAATGAGTTGAATCATGTCCCACGGCGGTATGAGTAGCTAAAAAGGTTATTTATAGAATGCAAAAGTGGATATGTTGAGCTTACATGTACTGGCTGAAAGGATCTAGGAAATATTATATTAGTCAAGATGAATCTTGTTAGATTTTATGTTGACAGAACATCAGGTTGCGGAAGATATATGAGTGTGAGCCATAAACTATAATCTAACATACTCTATTTGAATAAAAGCGAAGGTATCTCTGAAAAGACATTAAATTGGAATGCTGCGTATTTAAGTAGTCCAGGGTACACGAGGGATATTTCTTCTTTTCCATTTGTGCCCTCGCCTACCCTTCTGATTTTTGCTTTTTATTCCTTTCTCATTATGTCTGTCTTGTGTTTGTCACAGCTTTACCAAATATGGCCCTTGCACCCATTCATTTATAATAAAGCCATAACTAAAACTATCTCTCTCAATTAAAGTGAATCTTTAACTGCCTTTTATATAAATTACTTAATCTTGTTCGGTTGAACTTTTTCCCGCATTACAGCACTTGTAACTAAGTATGAATTGAGAATAAAAACAATCAAAACCTACTGATACTTTCAAAATATTTTAAAATTATGAAATTCATTTAAAAAATTAAATGTCTGCAATACTTTTATGTTTACAACGGTCAAATTGAAAGACCTTGGACGCTAAAAGTTACACATTGCCATGAAGAAATGTTATATATTTATATACAAAACAAAGCCATATTTGATTGAGATTGGACGATTGGGTTACACAGAGCTAATAAATGACATGTATCGCCTGAAATAATCTAGAAACGATTCTATTAGTCAAGATAAAATTTGTTAGACGTCATGTAGACAGAACCTCAAGTTGCTGAAGATTTATGTGTGTGAGCCATAAACTATAATCTAACACACTATTTGAACAAAACCAAAGGTATCTATGAAAAGACATTAGATTTGCATGATTTCCTGTTTTAGTTGTCGAAGGTACCTGAGTGATATTTCATTTTGCATTTTTACCCTCGGCTACTGTCGAAAACGAACTAGTAATTCGAGTTCTAGTCTGACTGAACTACTACGAAACTGTGAATGGCAACGCTGTTGCGATGTTGGAGGCAGATTCTAAAAATATAATTATGAGTTGACTCAAATATACCAATTCACACTCAGTCCCGGCAGGGATGCCATGCCAGCTACCCTTCTAGTTTTTGCTTTTTCTTCTTTTCACATTCTTCTTCTTTTCACATACCAAATGCGTCCAAACAGGACCAACTTGCTGTTATTCTTTTATTGGCTGCCGAAGGACAAAAACCGGTGGACATTCATCTGAGAATGAAGAATGCGTATGGAGAAGAATGTCTGTCGAAAACCACCATAGTGGAATGGTGCTCAAAGTTCAGAGCTGGTCGCGATTCGACTCAAGATGCAAGTCGATCTGGGAGGTCATTCACATCCAATACAGACAACAACAAGCGGGCAGTTGATGATTCGATTAGGGCGGATCGTCGCATATCCAATCGTGCGCTTTCAAAAGATCTCGACATAAGCTTCAGTAGCGTGCAACACATCAGCCGGCAGGAGTTAGGCTACCGTAAGGTCTGCAGCCAGTGGATTCCCCGGGCGTTGAATTCCGAACTAACTAACACCAACACACACTCCCGTGCCTAGTGTCGTGAGACACTGTACCAGTTTAAATAAGTGTGGTTGGATGAGTAGAGCATTCCACCAAGGTGACATGTCTACCCAGAATGTTAGAGCACATTACATTACATTTATACATCCTTACATCTATACAGTATATACATTAAATCATTATACTAGGTTACATTATAAATATATATATACATCATGCAAGGTGAGAAAAAAGTTCGTTTTTCTTAGTCTCTTAGGATAATCAAGTCCTGATGATTTTCAATGAATCTCACCATGTTAATAATTTTAACCCTCGAGCCCTTGTTGCATGCAATGTTCCTGAGCCATGTAATTTTTAGGTGGTCGGCAGGTGTTCTCATATGCCATGAAGCTGTAAGGGGGCAAACTGTGATGTAATGTAGAGGTGTGCCAATTTCACCACATGAGCAGTTTTCGGACTTAATTTTCTTAAACCTCGTTAGGTAGGATGGGAATGGGCCGTGCCCTGTGAAGAAAAGTGTCTCTTCCCTGGTCCAACTTGATGATTTTAGTGACACTTTTGGTAACACATCGTGCACCGTCCTGCCTGTTTCTCCTTCGTCCCATTCATTCTGCCATGCATCAAGTAGCCAGCTAGTGGTTTCCTTTCTGTAATGGCTCTTGGGCCATTTCACCCCTTCATCTACGCATTCCATTGTTGTTGCCTCTTTTGCTAATCTATCTGCTTCTTCGTTTCCATCGTGACCCGCATGGGCTTTAATCCATCCTAGGCAAATTTCCTTGTTGTTGTATAGTAAGTGTTGTATTTTTCGTGCCAGTGGACTAGGCGTCTTGGGGTTTTTAAGTGCCAGGAGACCAGCTCGACTGTCCGACCAGATCTTGACATTTTTGTCTGCTCTTGCTTCTGCTGCTTTTATGGCTGAAAGTATTCCATAAAGCTCCGCCTGGAAAACGGAATTATTATCCTGCATTCTCGTGGACCATTGTTGTGTTATGCGCCCTTCTTGAATAGCGCAGAATGCACTTCCCACTCTCTTCTCCATTTTAGAGCCATCGGTATAGTAGCTTATGCCGGAATGTGAAGAACTCCCACTGCAGGATTTATTCTGTCATTCGAAAGAGTTTTAGCTGGATGTATAGACCAGCCTATCGCTCTTTCCTCGTAGTCATCTTTGTTATAATTTACATCTCCAAGCTTTGTACTTATTTTCATTCTCATTTTGACGCACACCGCTTCTTTTCGAAGTGAAAGATGCAGTGGTGCAATTCCCGCAATTGTTTGAAGGGCCATAGTGGGTGCTGTTCTGTAACTTCCTGTTATTGAGATCAGAAATTTTCTTTGTATCCCATTTAACTTTCTTATAGTACGTTGAGTTGGGTTGTGACACCAGACCACTGCACCGTGACTCAACATTCTTTCAGTCACTGTTTTGTACAGCAGCTTTCGAAATTTATGCCCTATTCCCCATCTCGTTCCAGCTATTCTTTGTAGCATTTGAAATTGGAACATGGCTTTTTGTCCTATACTTTGTACATGAGCCGCCCAATTTAGTTTCTCGTCTAGTATAAGTCCTAGGTACTTTAGTGTACTAGTTCGTTTAATTCTTCGTTTATTCCAGTAGATGGAAGGTCCTCTCAAGAGATTACTAAGGAGGAGGTATTTAGTCTTTTCTTCGGACACGTTCAGACCTTGCTGATCTGTCCAGGTTTTTAACAGATCTAGTGCATTTGTGGCTAGCTCACCTAATTTGCGCTCTGATTTTGCCGCGATTACAAAGGCAAAGTCGTCAGCAAATGCTTGCATGTGGACTCCTTCAGGCCATGGTAGATCCAATGCTTCATCGGCCACGATATTCCACAGCACTGGTCCGCTGCACGATCCCTGTGGACAGCCTTTTCCCTGTTTCTTGATTGCCGGACCTTCGTTTGTCATTAGCATGACTTTTCTATCCTCGAGGACTTTAGCAAGAGTATTTTTAATATTGGAAGGGCATTTAGATTTCGCTAGTCTGTTTTTGATGACATTGTAGTTAAGATTGTCGAATGCTCCCTCAATATCAACCGACACAACAGCTACGTGCAGTTTTTTCTTTTTCTCTTCATTAATTCTGTTTAGTAAGGTTTCTAGAGCACTGTCAACAGATGAGCCCTCCTTGAAACCAAATTGGAGTGCATGCCTTTCTTTATTTTCAACTTTATGATAAGTTAATCTTTGCACAAGCAATCTCTCCAAAGCTTTTCCAATAGTTGGCAGAAGGGAAATTGGTCGATATGATTTTATTTCATCGTGTTTTCTTCCCGCCTTGTGGAAAAGAATAATAATTCCGATTTTTAGGGAGTTAGGAAAAGTTGCAAGATTTAGACATTTATTGAAGAAAGCATACAATAGTGATCTCTCCCCATGCGATTTTCATGCCTTCGGTTCCTTAAATAAAGTCCTTGAAAGGTCGACGGTTCATGTTGGACGTAGAAGTGCAGCAGGTAGTTTCAGACTTCTTCAAGCAGCAGAAACAGGAGTTTCACCATAAGGGATATATTGAACCTGGTGAAGCAGTGGGATGGTTGCCTCAATGCTCAAGGCGCTTTTCCATGACTGGCATACCAAATCTGGAAATCGAAAGGAATCAAATAAGGAATCTGGAATCAAATAAGGAAATTGAAAATATTCTGATGAGATCTCATCCTTTGAAAAAGTAGTCAGATGTGGATGGACGAAATAAATCGTCGTCTTAGAGTATTAAATTATACATGTATTCTCAAAAGAGAGGGATATTATTTCAACGCCAGTGAGTTGTAAAGACATCAAGTATCGGACAACAACTCAGGATTCAAGTCTGTGCCGCTTACAACTGACAGGTTTCTAGGGCGATTTGCAAACACTCTAAGCCACGTCTATTGTACTAATGAAATTAGGGAGCAGCTACACTCTACGTTTATGAGCGATGGCAACAGCCTTGGCAATTTTTTTGGCGAACTCCTAAAGTCGCCAAGGAAAGAATTATTTCCTAACTCTTTTTCTGTCACAAATTTTTTTCTTTTTACAACACACTTTTTAAACACATTTCAGAACGTTTTAAAAAGTATATATTTTTAAAAACTTTCACAAAAAGTAGTAAGTTTAAGCACATATCAAAACACATTTGTGAACCAGCAGAGAAACTAAGCTACGAATGTTGGGTAAGAATACCCTGAAACTTATGAATTACACTGAATACAGTAGGCATGTTGAAAAAGAAAAAGATTTACAAAAGAAAAAAAAGCAAGAAATAATACAACCTGATAACGTCAGAATTCTTTCGTAAAAAAATAATGAAGACGAAAGTGGTCAAGAAAACAAAACTCTTAATCCTATCGTGAAAACTATTATAGTAAAATAAAAATTCAATCGATACTTTAAAAACAAAATAACCAATGGGGGGATAGAAAAAATTTCAAACTAACCAATGAAATCAAACAACTTTAACGGATTCTGGAAGAACTTTCTAGAATATTCAAAATGAAAATTTCCGTTTGCCGAGGTTGCCATGAAAACGACAGCATCAGTAACGAAAGATGGGTTGCCTTATGTTATCGTAACTCGCTACTAGAAGTGCGCCAAAAAAAAAATCGCCAAGCCGTTGCCATCACTCATAAACGTAGAGTGTAGCTGTACCGAAATTAGTTTAACAGTGGAATTAATCGAACAATGGAATTGTGCGTCTGCTCCCCTTTGCAACAGGAAAACACTTGACACAGTAGCGGATTTACAATCAAAGGGTTCTAAGTTTGAATCTGTATCCAATCAAAGACGGTTTTTCAAGTGGTGGCACGTTAAATATGTCGCGTCCCCATATGTCCTCACGATGGCGTGGTGTGGAAGTTTAGAAAGCGGGGTGCCAGCTCAGGTGTTTTGTCTCTTCATCTCACCATGGTTCAAAATGACGTGGTGTTGTACTCGGATCTTTTTCTCTGCGATTGATCTCGGACCGTCCCCAATAGCTCATTCTTTTGCTCCGTAGCGATGTGGATTGAAATAACTTATACCTACCTTTTTTGTGTAACCGTAAGTAAAATCCTTGTCTTCCGGTAGTCCATTTCATTTCTCTCAAAATCCCTCTCGTCTACAAAGCGATGGCAAAGGATTATACTTTTCAGACAACGTTGGTCGTTTGAAAGTAATTTTTGTGAGGAAATCGTTGTTTTCAACATACCTTTTACGTGTGTAGGCTGCATTATAATAGCATCAACTCTTAAAGGGGCTTACGACTTTTAAACCTTCCAAAAATTTGATTTTTCAAAAAATATATGTATTAAAGTATACGCATAAAAATATATGTAAAGTAAATATATGTAAAGTAAAGCATAAAAATATATGTAGTAAAATATATATGTATGTAAATATATGTACATACATTTCTGATCATTTTGACACCAACCGCATGACAAAATTCAAATAAATACCAGAGATATGAAAGAAAATCGAAAGGTACACTGAGCAAAACATGGGCTTCTGTAACTAAAATTTTATCTTTACGGCTGTTTTTCTCAGCTTTTTTTTTTAGAAAAATCTCAGATTGTGCGCATGATATCTGAAGTACTATTTGAGCAACTTGTTCAAACATTCGTATATATATTCGTTAAACCTACATGCTTGTTTTAAAACCACAATATGGAAAAAAAAATTATTATTTTGGAATTTTGGGGAAGACATTGTTGTTGACGTATCAGAATATTTACCGCTTCAATGAAACATAATTGATAAAAATAATTATTAAAAAAATTTTTTTTTTGCTTTTATTTTAATTTGTTATATATATAGAATAACATACACTAAAATTTATTTGTATACATCTATTTGTTTATATGCAATCTTGCGCGCAGCACTGTTCCTCAAATCTTTACTCATAATGAAGTTATACCTTAATGAGCCCGACACAAAAACTCCTGCTAATATTTAAACTAGGTTCGTACAATGTATTTTATACCTTAAAAATGCAGGAGCATAATTGAAAAAAAAGTATACCATTTTATGCAATACTTAAAAAATGACATAGCTTCGAAACTGACCTTATTCCTACTCCATCAAGAGTGGTTTATAGGTCGTAAGCCCCCTTAAAGTAAGCAAGATCGACCTTCTGCCTGAATTCGTTTAAGTTTTAAAGTATTCCCTATTGTCAAGCTGATTTACAATTTTCTGTACTCCAAATGATATACCAGTTCAAAGAGAATCCTTAAGGCCCTTTCTCAATTTGTATATTTCGTTTCCTAATAGTAATCATGAGCTGTTCATACTATTTAAGTATGTAGTCACGCTTAGGGATTGCAATCCGATCCGGCATCATTTGTCTACCTACCGAATCCAGCAACATCTGTCAAATCCGGTCCGAATCCCATAAACCCGACTTTTTTTTAAATTAAATAATCGATTATTCAAACCCAATTTTAAAGTCGTAAATGTAAATTAATTGATTTTATATTTTTCAATCACCACAGTTTGGATAATTCTAGCAAATAAAATAAATTAAATGATCAATAATATTTTTTTAATGAAGAGGAATTAGAAAAGCGAATTCTGCAAGAAAATAAAGACTATTGCAAAAAAGACAAACTTTAGAAAATAAACAGATTTTGAGCAAATACTGAAGAAAGAAATAACTTTATATGAAATGGTGGCAAAGGAAAATATTTGTCTCTTATGTACAACTTAATGACGGTTAAACCAACTAGTGTCGAAGCTGAGAGGGCCTTCTCGGCCGCTGGTCATATTTGTAGTTTATTGAGAAGTAGGACACAATTAATACGATTGTTTCCTTAGATCGTTCTTTCAAACTCAAATGTGATTTTCATTACTATATAACTTCGATTTAAGCAATTATTAAGAAGAATTAAGAGTTCCCTTTTATGTTATGTTGACTAAAACTGCCAAAGATTATATTTTGATGTTAGTATGAGATAAGGTTATGTGCAATTTATATGTCATTTGCGACATTAGATATAAAGACTACTTAACTTTAGAAAATAGAAAAGTACTACGTATAAAACAAACTCATGTGTTTTGGTGTGGAAACTGGTAAGACTGATCATCACTAATCGTTTAATACTTACTACTAGTAGTTACTATAATTAATTGTTCGGGATTGATTTCCTACCTATGAATAATTATTAATAAAGTTGATTTTCTAATGGTAAAATAAATGTTTTGTTCGTCAATTTGGAATAATTTCCTTTCTACTAACTTTCACTCAGCCGATTTTGGAAAAATACATACTGGTTAGATAGACTTATTAACAAAATACCAATCCCTAGCCATGTGCCCGTTGAGGTCTTCTTTCAATAAAAAACAATAATTTAATTTGGAGCATGAAAAATAAACTTACATTTTCCTGATTTGAATCGCCGTAATCTATCTAACCATTTAAACGCTCTGAATGAATATAACTTTCTAGAATCTACGTCTTACTCTAAAACTTTTATTTTGTATATTTTATTTCTTTTTACGAAACAGATGTCTACAACCATATATGTAAAACTTAGACTTTTGAGGTAAATTGGTGGAAATTCACGTAGACCATCGATAAATTAAATCACGTATCTAGCGAATCGGACAAAAAATAAATAAATAGTTATAAATCTAATTCCTAAATAACTTATTTACAATGTAAAAAATAATTGAACTCATAAATGCAACATTGGCAGATTCAAAAATAGAAATTAAATTCCATTGATTCAGAAAATCTAGTATTCTGAATACCGAATGATGAAAGCTCTGAAGTATGGAATTTAAACTTTTAATCCCCTAAAAAGCAGATTAATTCCAAAAGTACTCAAAACAAAATACGAATAAAAAGAATGATTTATTTACAAGCAGAACGCATTATTAATGCCTAGAAATGTTCAAATACGAACGTATTTCAATGTCTTAATTCACATACGCTTGCACAGAATTCCAAATGGAATTAAAAATAGATCATTGATTCTATCATTGCCCGATACATAGTAGCAAATTTAAATTTGTACTATAAGTGGGGTTTTTCTTGCGCTTCTTTTATTAAATAGACTTGTTTCTCACAAAAAATGAAGGTTTAAGAAGTTGCTATTGTGGTAGTATATGGCGTTTAAAATTGATTTTCTATCACAAAGCCATTTTCATTGTGCTAAACGTTTTGATTTCATTTTATATCGTAATTTACAAAGAGGAAATTGTTCATATTTTGGAAAGAAAGAAACAAGTAAATTCAAACATAAATAATTAAAATTTCGAATCTGGAGAATTAATTTTTGGAAACAAATTGTTTCTCCAGAAATACTGGTACAACAATGTTCAGTGCCTTTTCTATGGCTTATTTCGTAGAAATTGCTCCTTTCTATGGTCAATGGTTTACCAAGAGTTTTCAAGTTATTCCACTGATTCGTTTTATCAATACATATAAAATATACAACTGACCTTCATCCGCAATAACGTCAAACTATCTAAGTTGTTTTTTATCTAATCTAAAACGTTTCATTTTGAATACCTGTCAGTTAAATCCTATTCATTTGAGTACACAAATGCCTTTCAAAATTTTACAGTGGACTCTAAGGTAATGGATTCTTTATGAATTAACATTGGAAACTGAGACCCATCTATTATAATATTTCGCATATACTTAACTACAAGGAACTATAACAATGGCTGAAATCGAATATTTGGACTCTTGCCCGTATCATCTGACCGTGGTTCCAAATGTGGTGGTTGTCCTCGATCTCTTTCTCTTCGGAATTGATCCCAAACCTTTGCTTCAGCGTGACACAAATTCAATCGTATAGTATGGTTACAGTCAAGTGGAGGTGTTGAATAGTTACGCCTCTGTCGCAAACCCGATCGAGTGCACGTATAAATGCAACTGACGCTATTTTTAGCAAAGTAAAGCAACCCAATCGGCGTGTCCACCATATTTGGCAAATCATCACCCGAGGTTCCAGTATGATTTGACGCTGGCTTTCACTGGTACTATAAAAAGTGATTTCGTTTGAAACATATGTTTGTAGCGAAAAAGTCTGCAACGCGGAAGTTCTTGAGAATGTCATTTGTCATTTGATGCGTTTTCACTTATCCCTTGTAACGTTGTGAGATAAATTTTAGTGGCATGGATTTTAGTCAATGAAAAAGAGTTTTGAGACATACATCACTATTAATTAGGTATTGAAGCTGTTTAAAAAGTTAACAATTTAAGGCAGTTTTGACGCTAAATGAATAAGAAACCAAATGGTTTCAGTCCCGCGGTTTCATCGGATTAGGCAAGCTCTGCGTCCGTTCACGTCAAAAACGATCACCTCTTGTCAATGGTCCAGAACTCAGCGTCGTCTCACCTCTTGTATCTTGTTAACGACGCTGGACAGTTCATAAACCAGGGGCTACAAAGCATTCCTTTACTTATAACACTTGCCATAAACTTTCCAGTCTTTTCCCTTATCGACGATGAAATCACGTAATAGAAGCTTTCGAATAATGGGAATCATCAAACTACACCCTGTTGGTTTTTTAAATTTATAATAACAGATTCAATGTGAAACCCTCCAAGTGGTTATGATATATCCAACGAGATACGTCCATCAACATCTTGTCAGTTTGCAAATGACGAGATACCTCGTCAAGGCATTCACGAGGTGGGTTAATGACTAACTCGAAGGTAGTCGGGAAAGGCCAATAGCATAAGTTCCGAAGTTCTTCCATTAAGAATTAATTTACATACTTTTAAAATGATTCCATAAATAGCACATATATCCAACATTTACGCCTTTAATACATTCACCCGATGGAAAAATTAATTTAGACTTTAATTACAACGGATCCTACTTAACTGCTTTCAATAGAAATGCCTGTATAAAGTGAATTTAATTGAATAATTTCTTATACAAAAACTGAATTATATTGCTTAAATTTGAATATTTAACTTTTACGGATTTTAAGGATCTTCCATTAATTAACGAAGTATCAAGTACAGTAAGGATGGAGGAAAAGTTTTTCAATTAGTCTCGTGTTACATTAGAAACGCTAGTGCACTGGAAAGCTGATGAATAAATATGTATTCAAATAAAACCGGATTTTGGAGTGCATGCAATATTTACTTAGTTCGAGTTAGGGAATTTTTGGATGGAAAAGTTTGATGTTGCAGTTCGTGTAGAGCATGAATTTGAAGACAGTGTACATTTGGATGATTTGAATTTAAAATTATACTGTGAAATAGTGAAATTTGTTTATACTGTCTCAAATGAAGTCATCCTTTGTAGTCACAATATCTGCACGTTACATTCTAAATCAATTTCTTAATTTTAAATTTGCTGCGTTAATGTATTGTATAGTTAAACCCACGATAAGTAGGATTTATACATATTTTGATGAATAGAGCAGACGTTATGAATAGACCGGATTAGAGCTGAAACATATTTACATATTTTTCGGATCTATTAAAATATTTTCATCCTGATCATGACAAATACATAGTAATATTGGAATGATTTTAAAAGGTATATAACTCATCAAATCGCTTATAATGCAAATTCTAGGATCTAAAAAATCATGCTCTAAAAATAGCTACTGTACATTAAAATATCATTCTTCAGCTTATGAGATTATATTCATAGTAGACAATATGAGAATTAGTCGGTAGTTAATAAACGTCGTGGAATAACACAACGGGAAATTTGGCGACGGTCCGAAGTTAATCCAGAACGGAAAGATCCAAGAACACCTCGTAAATTTGAACCGCGGTCAGATAACGAGATTAACACATGAGCTAAAACCCCTTTCCCCAAACTCCCACTCCATCCTAAGGTGAACACATTTGAGGCCTCTACAATAAAGTACAACATATTTAAGGTGTACCAGCCCTCGTGTACTCGACGGTCTTTTTTTTGACCAAGTTTCAAACTAGATAATCCTTTACTCTTCCACCCCTGATACCGCGGTCCATGATATGAGTGTGGTATATAGTACTATGAATTTATTTTATTTTAACCTATCAACTACAGTTAGTATGTAAATATTATTATTAAGTTTTGTGACTTCAAACATAGTTACCAGTATTTACTCGGAGCAAACTAAGCGATCAATTAAAGTTAATACCCCGTTAAATTACTCAAAATTTACATGCGTATGATCTACTAACATTTATAATTAAATCAGTGATGCGCCATGTTTATTTAAAGCTTTGATGCTGGATGTTCCAATGTCATCTATTGCGACAGCTGGTCCCAAGAGCACTAGTTGTACGAAGTTGTTTGACAGCACAGTGACACGGTCCAGAAGGTCTAATAACTTGTTGTTTCGCCTTTCATGTCACGTGTGTAAGGGATAATATACCAGCGCAATTTTAAAATTAAAATTTGGTTAAATAAGACTCATATTCTAAAGCGAGGTTAATTTTTTTTTGTCATCAAGACAAGTTAATTTGTTTTTGTGATCCTTTGCATCGCACTAGATGAACACAACAGGAATCTGGTACCTTTTCTGGATCAATGCTCAAGGGATAGATCCGATAACGACGTCTCATCATTTCGAACCACTGTCAGATGACGAAATCAACACCTGAACTGGCACCCCACTACCAAATTTTACACAATGCCAAGTGAAGACATTTGAAGCCTCGATAGATTAAACGTGCACTCATCTCCACGTGCACCACTGTCTTTAATTGGGGGCTGAGGCTTCACCCATCATTTACATGGACAAGGTGGTCAAACCCTATTTTAAACCCGAAAGGAAACTTGAATATTCATTGAATATCCAATTCTTTGTCTGCCACGGTATTCCAGTAGGTAGAGTCTCAGATTAGCAACATGATGGTCATTAGTTCTAGATTCCATCCAACCAAAAACCGTCGTTTAAGTCAGGGTTGGTGCTTATTAAATATTTCATGGCCTGAAATGTTCTTTAAGTTAACGTGATATGAACGTCTGGTGAGTGGGGTGCCAACTCAGGTGCTGACCTCGTCATCTGACCATGGTTCAAAATGAAGACTTTGTCATCGGATCTTTCCTCCGGGATGGATCTCGGCCCGTCTATAATAGCCTGATGTGGTGTTCCAGTAGAGAGTGTGACGTAAACTTCCAAGCTCCCTTATCCCGTCATTTTGTTTAAGCTGGATGTATATATTAAATAGTGTATGAGAGACTTTGTTAGCGTTTAAGATTACGAAAATTTCACATTCCTGCACAAGATAGTTTAAATACTGAAGCTCTCTACTTTATGGAATTTCCTCCTCCCGATGTTTGATTGTATCAGGACTGAAACTTCTGAAAGATTCACATGCATTTATTCATTATGAATCCTAAAGCTCCCTGTATGTCTATTAACCAGTTTTGACCTAGGCGAATAAAATCATTCCTGGGATTCCTTCCTTCAATTGGTATGGCTATTTACTCATTACTAGAAGTTAATATTGCACTACTCGAAAATTTCGAAAATTCTCTCCGAGTTGGGCATTGCATTTCTAAGACAGTTGCTTATGTCAGATAAATGTGTTTCTTAATTTTATATATAGGTTTCTATATACATATTTATACTAAAGAACAGTCTCAGGGTTTCATCCATGGTTGCTATGTGTGGGTTTCACCGTGTATGTATTGGAATGAGATATGTAAGCGCTATTGATTTGTCCATTCTTTCCTTTCAGTTTCCATTACGTTCTGGGATACACCAGATATGCAAATAGGAAGGGAAGGGTCTGACTTCATGGTAATGTGTAGTGTGAGAGCAGATCCACCGCCTATAGTGTCGTGGTACGTTAACGACAGCATCATCATAGATGGTGAGTACAGTTTTATAATTCCTTCTTGTGTATGCGAGAGTGAGAAAAGTTAATGTTCTCCAGCACTTTCGTGCTTATTAATCGTGCAATGCTGAGGATATAAAATTAATTTTGAAAAGAATGAGATTTGATACCTGATATTCGGGAAATTGACCGATTTTGTGATGCTTTCCTATTATGAGATGCTCTTGTACCTCTACAGTACGGTGTCATCATCTAATGGAAGGGTCACGAACTATAAGCTAGGAAGATTGTAGCGTCATTGTAAACATAACATCCCCATTGCAAGCCAACCGCACTTCAGTAACAACCTATAATTACATATTGCTTTTAAGAGCTTAGAAGACTTCTTTTTGACTGGTATTTAGACGTATATGGTTAGTTGTTATGTTAATAGAAAAGGTTTTACATAAATAAATGTTTTAAATTAATTTATTTTTGCCACGCTACGTTATAATGAATGTCCAATAGCATATTAAGAAAGCTTGGTTTCTCCAACTGGGCAACCATTCCCATACCAGATGTTTATAAAAATTTTATAAAATTGCTTTTTGAGTATATCTGTAATGCATTTTAAAAACAAATCAAACAACATTTCGAAATAACTTTAGTGACAGTGTTGAAAATTAGAAAAATGTTTTAATTGGACAGTCCCTAACGTATTTTTAAGAAAAAGTAACTCGTATTAGGTCACTTTCCCATAAATCCATTTGTGATGAATATAAGTATAGTAAGCACACTTGACTGAATAATAAAGTCCATTTTTACCGGAACAAATTATGATAGCGAAAACAGAGTGTGGTGGTTCACCACAGTTGAACACATCTGTGGATTTTTCCAATGAAAATTTATCATTTAATTAAAAATGAAACTAGGTCTTAATTAAGAGACTAGCGGCCGATGTCCTCGATTTCTGACATTTTGGATTTTCCACACGACACACAGTAGCCTTGCTCCAGTGTTTTCACGCAATTAGTGTCATAGTGACATTTTCTCAAACACCTGGTTAATTGAATATATTATTATTATGGCCGTAAATGGAAGGATTTGCTAACGATTACCGGGTTTCTTTAACACACCACGGATGAGTCATGTTACACCTCGTATAGACACCACGCCTTTTATACACAAACCATTTAAAAAGAGATCACATATTCAATCCACGCGGAATAACATCAACCCGCCCCGGATTTGAACCAATAATCTTTCGATGCAATTGCCAGCACCGTGGCTACTAGACTGACTAGTCCAGGGGTCGGCAACCTTTTGGAACGTAAGAGCCAAAAGTTACACTTTATAAAATTTCCCAGCTTTTAAAGAGCCACTAAAAATTTTCGTTTCAATATTATAGTAATTGCTTATATATATTTGATATTTGATTTAAAATAAACGGCTTTAAATACGGAATAATATTTATTCATATAAAAACACAAATATAGATAGCTACATCAATGGGAGCATTGGCTTTGCATGCCTTTTGAAAGTTTGATTAAATCTGGCTTATAATTTGTTGTTTTAAGTTTCAAGCACGACTCTAGATTTTTATTTGTTAGTTGATTTCTAACTTTACTTTTTACTACATTCATGCAAGAGAATGCTTGCTCGCACGAATATGTCGACCCGAAGATCGTCAGCACACCATATGCCAACTTTTTCACCTCACTGTAGCATTCTGGAAGACTATTCCATGCGCCGAATATGAGGGCCTCAATTAGCGGAATTTCTTTTAGAGCTGTCCACACTGCGCGATGTGTATGCATTTCTGGACCTCCAACTCTTTCAACTTGCTCTTGAGTTCTGTGAATTTGCCACTCCACAAGTTTTTGGTTTTCAAATCTAGCAATTGCATTTGAAGCGATCAAGCATCAATTCCAAATGGCTCAATGTTGATCTCATTTGTATTTGTGTTGAGAGGTTTGGTAACAACTGGCTATTTGAATTGGCATTTTTAGTTGCTGTACTAGCCATCTCAATTATCTACATTCGAAGCTACAACGCAAGAAGAAATTATTTTCTAGCTTAGTAAATAGAATTAATTCATTTAAAATGACATTAAATCTGTTCATCTCTCAGTTAAAAAATCAGGATTTGAGTCAATTTCCGCTGTTAAAAGAGCAGAGGGCATGTGTTGCTGATAATAACAATTTGACCAAATATATTAAAATTGGTTATAACAAGGGTTATTTGAAAGTTGTTTTCTTGATCGGGTTCCGAAGAAAACTACATGCTCGCATTAATAAAGTATTTTCACTTGGTGAACAAAACGTAATGAAGATGCCTAGTAACATACAAATGGTACTTATTGATTTCAAAATAAAAATAAATTCATTATTGAAATTGAAGTTTCATGAGCTTTATTATTCATATAAAAATGCTTCTGATATAATTAATTTCTGGCGTTCATTACAATGTAAACACTTTCCGGAACTAAGAAAATTTGCAAAAAGTTATATATGTCGTGTCGGAACGACACACAGATGTGATCAAGCATTTTCACAAATGAAATTTATTAAAAAGAAAACGAGATCGCGAATGACTGATTAAAATTTCAAGCATTCTCTGTAATAGACATTGTTTTACATACAATATAGTTAAATCACTTAAAAATGTTAATTATGTCGATAAATATACTTTTATTAAAATGTATGGCGCATCTGAACTCGTATGGGAAAAAATTGGCGCATGGTATGTAAAAGGTTGACCACCCCTGCTCTAGACGGTGGCTGTTTGGGTGAGACGGAAATAGAATGCAATTGGCCGAAAGATAAACATGGTCACGGAGTCTCATCTCTAAGAACAAAACAATAGTTAAAATTTATCTCATTACGGTCATGTTAAGCGTAGCGATTTGTAATGAACGATTATGAAAAAAAAAGCTATTGAAAAATTAGGTACTCAAAAATATATTTTCTAATTTTTTAAGGGTTTTGATAGTAAATTATTAATTTTTTCGTATGGAACTGGAGAGCCGCAACTTTACATCAAAAGAGCCGCATGCGGCTCGCGAGCCGCAGGTTGCCGACCCCTGGGTCGGTGTTAAAGAAACATACAAGAGTTGTTTTAATTCTCAAATAACCCTAGAACACTTTAAGTAAATAATTGGTAATTTTTTAATTAATATCATATTACATCACTTTTTAAGGGGCCGGGACACAATTTTCTATTTGTTTTTTCAAATAAAGATATTGCTTTGGAATTTTTAATGAAGACATAGCACCTAATTTACAAATAAAAATTATAAAATATTAACTTGATATCAGTTCAAAAAATTTTAAAATTTTAAAATTTTCAATAAAGTGACTGCTTTATTTTTGATATAACTTGAGAAATTATTTAGGAAAATACACTATATTTACATTTTCTAGAAGCAGATATTATATTTAAAAATTTGTCGTCACAGTTTTTTAATACATGCATATAAAACAATATTAAAAAGTTTTTAATTAAAAATGAGCATATTTTTATTTTATAATTTATAAAAACACTTATATTTTATAACATATCAATAATTTTTGAAATTGCTGAAGACAAATCACTTAAATATGTATGAAGAATATACAAACCAAATTTCATGCAATTATCTTGAATAGATTTTGAGTCATATCCTTTTAAAGTTGGGAAAAGTGTGAAAAATTCATCATGCAGAAAAATCACCTTAAAGTTTCATTAATGAAAATCAGTTACAAAAGGTGAAATTTTAGTACCTGATGGATTTTTCACTCCGAGTACGTAAGTAAATCCGTTAATGTCTCCAGACCTTTAATTAAGGTTTATTTTGACTAATAGTACCTTTTTACAGTACAATTTGTATGCAATTGTACTTTTGTTACCAGTTTTTCGGATAAGTCGACATAGTTTTCGTTTTAAAACTTTGACAGCTATCAAAACGTTCTTTTGTTTATAACTTCGGTTCTACTCAAGATATCATCATAAAATTGGTGTCAAGCAAAAGATAATTAAATTTCAATTTTTTTGAGGGTATAAATCAAAAATGACTATGTGAAGGTTTTTTGTGTCCCTTAAGATGTCCAAATCGCGTCGAAAAAACACCAAATCCCGGTTCGAAGATTAAAGGATTAGCAACTGGAGGGTTGGGAGTTCGAATCCAACCAAAGAACGTTGTGTAAAAAAGGGATGGTGAACGTTGAATCTGTCATGGCTCAAATGTTCTCATGTCGTGATGTGGAAGTTTGGAAAGTGGGGTGCCAGCTCATGTGTGACCTCGTCATCTGATCGTGGTTCAAAATTACGTGACGGTTTATTACCTATGGGTTTGAATCCCGTATCGTCGCAATAGGCAGATGTGTTCATTCAGTGCAACGTTAATTAAGTACCTACTTAACTACCAATTCGTATTCGAACTTCAAAATTAAACAGTTTAATTCCAGTATAAAAGACTACATACTTAGAATATGGTTTTAACTTTGACTACCAGTTTGATTAAGTTGACATTTTTTATTTTTGTCTTTTATTCTGACAGTTTTTTTTCTCCTGCTAATTTTTAGTTAAAATATAAAAACTTTAAGAAAAGACCTATCAAGATAAAAAGGTAATGAAATTGTTGTTCAGTATGATAACCGGTAATCTATATATATAATTCTCTTACGTGGCACGCAAAAAAGACGTTATTTGTAATCGCGTTTTGGCAACACTGTACGATTGTTTGTTTATCGCGAAGTCTCGCGCATCGATTGAATTTATAGCGTTATCGGATGAAATTTTATTGAAAAAAAAAAGGAAATTTTAATGAGCTGTTGCAGTTAGTTTATAATAGAAATCAAAGAAAGCGGAGGATCTTTTCAGGGCCATTTAAAAAACGGTCCTTTTCAGGGCCAACAATTATAGTTCAACAAGACGCTTGCACTACAACTTTCGGAAAAAATTCAATGAAAAAGTGTGGGTCGTTTGAGTGCTGGGAAAATGTACACACAAAAACATGCTGGGTATTCAATTTCCAAAGCAACGCTCACATTTCGAGTCAAAATTTGCACAAAGTTTTCATTTAAATTCTGATTTTAGAGATACTGTATATATTTTTTCTGTAATACAGCAAATTTAGATTTGAAAAAAAATTTTAGTAACATATTTTGTAAACAATCCCTTTTGCTAGGACACATGTCTTCATTGAGGCGAGCGAAGCGAGCATAGGTTCGCGCAGCAAACCAATGAGGATTGCGAAGCAATCCTCCGGGGGTTGGCGAGCGTTAGCGAGCAGGGGGCAGTCCCCCTAGTAATTTTTTAAAACTTTTAAACTTTTACTACCAGTTTGAGTGATAATTTAATCTTTGTCTGACAGGTTGTATCATCATGTTTTTATCTTTATTAATCGCTTTTAGAAGCTTTTAGTCACTGACTGAATAATTTTGTTTACCTGGTATACAACGCACTCATTTATCCACTCCTATTCTCAAACAGAACACCGTTCCATTATTTTGACTGCATTTTCTTTCGTTCTGGAAAGAAAAGTTCCATTCAGACACACTAATAGGAAGAGAAATGGGCCTCGATGTTGCTTGGTAAACGAGAAATTGAATTCCCGGAAGGCAATTTTGCAATTTAAAAGCGCATTAAACGAATTAAACTTATTTGTGCATCGCGAAATCCTTTTAAACTTTTTTTCTCGTTCTATAGTACATTATGCGTATGGTAAATGTTTTGATAACGGGACACACTTACTTAACTATGGCATGCCTCAATACTAAATAAAAGACCTAAGTAACTGTTTTTTCCAACGAGTGTTCTTTAAAGGTAAATCACTAAGACTGTGGAGTATCTTTTAAACATGATGCATTTTTTTAACCTGATGTGCATTTTATTATTGTAGAAGTGTGGATTTATGTAAGAAATATACAATAATTTTAAGAGTACGAATCAGTGCTATTATAGAATTTAAAACACATTTAATAATGCATAAGCATTTGAAATGAAATGTTGTGCACACATATTTTCCTTTCAAATCTTATTGTATCTTCAGGTCGTTACGTAAGTCTATGAGATTCACCCTTCAGAGATCTTACGACAGAGACTCCGCCCACATGTTCATTCTATTTCCATTTAAGGTCGATCAGTGGAATCGGGACACGTCTGAAAACACAACAGGTTGCCAGTCTGCTTGCCGTTCCCTGTGCTCACGCGACTATGTTAGTCCGAGGTGTCGATGGTATAAGGTTAAAGTCCGGTGCACACATCTGATTTGTTAACTTGCGGCGCCGCTGCGGCACCGAATCCCAACAATGCTCACATATACGTGAAATGACGCAAGTACTCATTTCGCGCCATTTGCGATAAATATTCAATCGAAAGAAACGTGCTTATTTCGCTTTCTTGGTGTAAAAATATATATATTTTGAAACAAAATAAACGTTCCTAATTGCAAGCATTTGTTAATTATTATTTATACTCCATTTATTTATGAAAACAAGGTACTTGAGACCGGAGAAGCGTGTGCGGCGAGTTGCCGCTCCGTGGGGAAACTGCGGTACCAATTGCACGCAAGTTGGGCGTGCATCGTTGCAGGGCGTCGGAGACATGTGCACTAATCCATCTATATATATAAATCTCTTACGTGGCACGCAAAAAAGACGTTATTTGTAATCGCGTTTTGGCAACACTGTACGATTGTTTGTTTATCGCGAAGTCTCGCGCATCGATTGAATTTATAGCGTTATCGGATGAAATTTTATTGAAAAAAAAAGGAAATTTTAATGAGCTGTTGCAGTTAGTTTATAATAGAAAACGGAGGATCTTTTCAGGTCCTTTTAAAAAACTGTCCTTTTCAGGGCCAACAATTATAGTTCAACAAGACGCTTGCACTACAACTTTCGGCAACAAACTCAATGAAAAAGTGTGGGTCGTTTGAGTGCCGGGATAATGTACACACAAACAACATGCTGGGTATTCAATTTCCAAATCAGCGCTCACATTTCGAGTCAAAATTTGCTCAACGTTTTCATTTGAATTCTGATTCTAGAGGTACTATCTTTTCTGAAAAACAGCAACATATTTAGATTTGAAAAATATGTTTTTGGTACATCATATTTTGTAAACAATTCCTTCTGCTAGGACACATGTCTTCATTGAGGCGAGCGAAGCGAGCATAGGTTCGCGCAGCGAGCATAGGTTCGCGCAGCGAACCAATGAGGATTGCTTCGCAATCCCCCGGGGGTTGGCGAGCGTTAGCGAGCTGGGGGCAGGCCCTCTAGTTGGATCTAATGTAACTCAGACCACAATTGCGCTGAGGCAGCGGCGCCGCACTTTGAAAAACCAAATATGTGCACCGGGCCTAAGAGAAACCGCCGCAAATGAACGTGTGCAGCTAGTCCTCAGGAAGCACACAGTCTCCCTCGCTGTGCTAACGCTTGTATTGAAGCTGGACGGTGCGTCACTACCATAACAACAAGATGTCTGCTATTCCGTGGTATACTGCTGCATTTTCGTATGCTACACTCCATTGCCGTATTTTCCATGTGTTTGGCTCTCTTCAGTCCAATGAAGGGTTTTCCATTTGTTTGATTCTTTTTAGTCTAATATCGGGTCTTCTATATGTTTGGTTCGCGCCGACCAACCGGTATGTTTGTTAAGGTGTTAGCCTGTAGATTCGGAAGGTTCATTGTTCGATTCCGGGTTAGGGCATGGGTATTTGTAAGCATATGGTGTAGAGGTAGCTGGTGCACTTTAAATCTGTCATGGTCAAAGTCCTCTCGTTGGGTTGATGTGGAAGTTTGGAGAGAGTGAGGAGCCAGATCAGATGTTGCCTCGTCATCTGACTGTGGTTCACAATTACGTGGCGATACACCGAATGACTTAGGTTGGGACAGTGGTAACTATTTGAATATGTTGGGTTCGCTTTAGTCCACTGCCGGATTTTCCATTTGTTTGGTTTTCTTCAGTCCGCTATCGGATTATCTATATTTTTGATTCACTTCGGTCACTGCCTGTTTTTCCATGAGTTTGGTTTTTTTCAGTCCACTACCTTACATTCCATGTGTTTTGTTCCCTTTCAGTTCACTGCCATGTTTTCCATGTTTGGTTCTCTTCAGTCCCCTGCCATGTTTTCCAAAAATTTGATTCTCTTTGCTCCACTGCCGGACTTTCCAAATATTTGTTTCTATTTGCTCCACTGCCGGGCTTTCCAAATATTTGGTTCTCTTTGCGCCACTGCAGGATTTTCAATGTGTGGAATGTTACAGTCCACTGCTTCCACACAATAATCACTCTCTTGTTGCGTCCTGTACCAGCATCAATATCGCTGTACGAAATTGACCTCTACTCAAGAGGATCATTTTGTCCTACTTCAAACTGTGTCGTTTGGTTCATATTGCATACTTGTTCGTCTACGAGGCATTGTAATTTCCAGAGACACTTCGACAGCTCACTGCCCAATATACAATACTTGTGGGGCTCCTAAACTGCATTATATTTACACGCCTAACGTAAGTATTCAGGGGGTGCTTCTGGGTTGATGTATGCATACACAAACAGTTAGTATATCGTCGGGCCATTGCAAAAACAGGATAGAAGTTTTGAGTAATCAGTATTTTAAGGTTTTAAATAAAGGAAAGCATAAACTTGGAAAATAAAAGCAGTCGACATAAACACACTCATTTTATTGTCACAAAACAGTATTGTATAATATAGTAGTGTTGTATTATAGAGTTAAGATTGATGCAAAAGTTCGTCCCGTTTATTTGACAAATTGAAGAAAAACTATTTTATTTACTAAAAATTACATTGAATCGCTATAGTATGTGCCATTCTGTTCAATGTCCTTTCTGCAACCCTCCGGTAGCTGCATAATCCCGCACTCACAAAAGTTCTGAGGTTTCTGGCTAAAAAAACGGACCCAGGTTACAAAACCTTGTGTACCACTTACGACATGTAGTATCATCAACGTTACCCTCACACTTCACTACACATATCTTCTTTTGCGTCTGCGAAGCATTCTTGCCGTTTTGGAAGTTAAAGTATACTATGTTATATATCTTTATGATAGTTAGCAAAACTCATAACTGCTATACTTTAAGAATGGAATTATGAGATTTCCTAATTAACATGATTATTTGCTCCGTATTTTCTGCCATTTTTAATGCTTGACAAAATTTAAAAAACACAACCCAAAAACCTTATTTTCCCATGTGGACTCGCTTAAATTCCTTCTTTCAAACAATATCCAAACTTGACACGTGTGAAGCAGTCAACAGTTCAGTTTCGCGATGAAGTACCATCGAGCACCAAAAAACGAGAAGAACTTTTGCATCAGCGCAATACATTTACTACGTTTTAAATACAAATAAAATATGTATTTAATTAATATTTTTAAGTTCAATTAATTATTAGTGATAATTATGCGTCATTTTTATTTATAAATAAATTAAATGCACATAAAAAATAGTTTCGTGTTAAAATGAATTTGTGTACCGTCTGGAACCTTTTTAATTACATGTACTCTGTTTCCATTGATTATTATAATATAATTAAAAATTTACAAAAGCTTTAATTTTTTGTCAAAAGCTTAAAAATATGTCTCAATATCGCCATTCACACACAACATCTTCCAACTTACAACACCCTATAAAAAATCTAATTTTATAACGTTTATAAAATGACACTTTTTATAGGGCTGCCCTTTCAGGGAAAGGTATTCTCATAATTACAGAGAAAGTTTTCTTCTAATATAAAATTTCATCAGTTCAGTACACATCAAAGGAATAAATTTAAAAGTAATTAGATATTTTACTCAAATTAATCCGAAAGATTGTGAAGATTTCTGTTAAAAATATATTACGTATTAAAATTTCTTTCTAGTATATATACGTAAGAGAGATAATTTTTTACTCTGTAAAATGTTAAAAACATTAAATCTATTCATTTATAATAAAGCTATAATTCTCTCTATTAAATTGAAATTTTACTGCCTTTTATAAATTACTTAATCTTGTTTATGTCAATTTTTTCCTGCATTACAGCAATTGTCAACTAAGTATGAATTGAATAAAAAAAATTAAAACCTGCTGATACTTTAGAAATATTTGAAAATAATTACGGTAGAAAAAGTTTTTCTCTCTAAACCAATACGGATGGCAAGTTGAAACTATCCAAAAGCAGACGCGTCGTTACTATTAAAAATGTATTTTGAAGAAAAATGTTTTAAAAATTCAATATCAAATTCAATTACATATCATTCATATTCAAATATCATTCAGATACAAATATCATTCAAATTAAATTATATCCTTCAGGTATTTATCGCAAGGTGTCTAGTTAATATACATTTTCTCCTAAAGCAATAGTGTTAGCCTCTAGATCGGAAAGTTTGTGGTTCGAATCCGGGTCCGGACATGGATGTTTGTAAGCGTATGGTGTAGAGGCGGCTGGTGCACCTTAAATCTGTTGTGGCAGAAAGTTCTCACGTTGGGTTGGTGTGGAAGTTTGGAGAGTGGGGTGCCAGCTCAGGTGTTGTTTCGTCATCTGACCTTAGTTTAAAATTACCAGGTGTTGTCTTCGGATCTTTCCCTTAAGGGATTGATACCTGACCGTCCTCAATAGCCCGTTGTGTTGCTCTAGTGTGACGTTAATTAAAAATTACCTAATTATATAAAGCAATACGACTTCAAACACATATTATTCATATTCAAATAACATTCAAATTATTATACATTCGAATTCAGTTATATATTATTCAGATATTCATCACAATATGTTTAGTTGAAATAGCTTTCACTCTAATCCCCTGCCGACCAACCGGTATAGTGGTTAAGGTGTTAGCCTCTAGATCGGAAGTTTCCTGGTTCGAATCCGGGTCCGGGCATGGATGTTTGTAAGCGTATGGTGTAGAGGCGGCTGGTGCACCTTAAATCTGTCGTGGCCGAAAGTCCTCACGTTGGGTTGGCGTGGAAGTTTGGAGAGTGGGGTGCCAGCTCAGGTGTTGCTTCGTCATCTGACCGTGGTTCAAAATTACGAGGTGTTGTCCTCGAATCTTTCCCTTAAGGGACTGATTCCGGACCGTCGTCAATAGCCCGTTGTGTTGCTCTAGTACGACGTTAACTAAAATTACCATTACCATTACCTAATCCCCTAATATGTGTTCAATTATATATAATTTAGATTCAAATATTCAAATCATACACCCTATAACAAAACAAATCGACGCACCAAGAAAAAGTTGTCCGATTGCGATACAAATCCGTGCATGTGAAGAACATTCATAGAAAACAAACTATTAAAATTTCAGAACAATTGAATGATTTATTTCAGAGTTTGACCATTACAAAGGGAGGGAGTCAATAAGGCTTGGGTCCACCTCTGACTTGGAGCCGTCACCCGGCGTGGCATAGACTGAAAAAGTTCCCGGATGGTGTCAATTTAGTGCCAAATTGTCTCCAAGTGTCGGGCTAAATGGTCAACATTCCGCCTACACATACTGCCTAAATGTGCTCTATGTTAGAGAGATCAGGAGACCTAGCTGGCCGAGGAAGTGTTGGGAAAGCTTGAAGTCAATTCATAGCAACATGTGCCGGGAATTATCTTGTTAAAAATAAGTCGCAAAAGGAACGGTTACATAACCGGTCGTAGAATGTCGCCTGCGTACCACTGTGGTGTAAGTGAGCCAGTAATGACAACCAAACGGCTATCAAAGGAAATGGCACCCCAGACCATAACGCACTATTGTGGGCATGTGTAGTGTGCGATACAAGTCTCCATACAAGTATTCGGTAAACGTCAGGACACATTTGGAAACGGGACTCGTCACTAATACGTCACTAATACGACTATACGTCTCCAGTGAGCGCCGTTCTAAGTTGATCACAACTCCTTCTTGGTGCGTCAATTTTTTCGTTATAGAGTATATATAATTAAAATTCAACTATACATATTCAGGTATTTATCATATTATGTATTGTTGAAATAACGTTTCACTCTAAACCAATACGCGTCCTAAGTTTAAATTTTTCAGCAGCATATACGTAGTTATTTTTAAAAGTATATTTTGAAAAACATTTTTTTTTCCAAATTTAGGACTATATTCAATTATTTTAAATTTACTAATGTCTTTAACCGTACCATGAAACACATTAGAAAATTAACATATTCATCTACTAATTGAAACTTAATTTAAAACCGATGCCCCATTAAGTATATAAATTCAGTGAGTTTAAGGTGCAATACCTATAGAGCGTCTGACGCATAGTTGACGTTTCTTATAGTGTCAGTCGGTCTCCAGTCGCGGTACTGAAAGGATGATTGAGCGCGATTTGTTCCTTTATTAATGTTAGAAGATGAAGAAATTCTACTGCAACTATGCGAGGGAGATGCTGGAACCTAACCAATTTTCCAAATAAGGCTTGAGGAAGGTTGTTCTGAACAACTCATCAATCGGCACTTGTTAAAAGCTGACGTTTCGAGAGTATTTCAGGCTGAACATATCGCAGTTCAAATACAAATACCAATACAAATATTGACGACCAGCTACAGGCTCAAGCCCAACAAGGCTGGTCCTTTGTTTATGAATTCTCCAATTCCCACTGACTATCCAATTGTGTCTTAAATTCGTACACTCCCTTTGAATTAACTATATTTTCTGGCAACGCGTTCCAACTGTCTATTACACTATTAAAGTAGTAGTTTTTCCTTAAATCCCGATTAAAATGTGTCTTATTCAATTTATACCCATGGCCCCTTGTTCTGTTATCCCTATTGAAATTTAAGTCCTCTGTGTCCCCTTGTTTTACAAACTTGAAAAGCTGAATCAAATCCCCCCCTCCTTCTTCTTTCCAGTGTATACATGTTTAGCTTACTTAAACGTTCATTATAGTCGAAATTTGCTAGCCCCTTTATTATTTTTGTAGCTCTGTGCTGAACCCTTTCAATTGATTCTATGTCCTTTCTCATATATGGGGCCCAGAATTGTACAGCATATTCTAGATGTGGTCTTACTAAACCCTTATATAATGGCAATATTATATTCTTATCTCTTGAAGTTACAGTCTTTTTAATATACCCCAATAACCTATTAGCCTTTTTACCCGCAGCTGAACATTGGTGACCCATTTTAAAATCCCTGTGAATTATCACCCCAAGATCCTTGACTGTTTCTCCCTCCTTTACCTTTACTCCCTGCAGACAGTACTCGGCTCCACTGTTCCTGCAACCCATATGCAGAACTTGACATTTCCCTACATTAAATGACATACCCCATTTTACAGCCCATTCGGATATCTTATCAAAATCTCCTTGTAAATTTCCTATCTGTAACTTGGTATCCACTGTCCCCCATATTTTTAAGTCATCTGCAAATATACTGATTCTATTCTTCAAGTATGTCCTCGATGTCGCCAAAGAAGATCTTGTGAAGGATTCCTTCCCCGATATTCGTACCCTGTAAGTCCAGACGAAATACTTGCCTTAACACTGAATTTGACAAAATTAAAGATGCACCATAATGTAATATTGATGTATTAATAATATTAGATAGTATAAAAAATTAAAATACTATAAAGAATATCAAATGTAAACTGAACACAATTCCAATCATATGTAAGTTTGCGTTGGAAAATGATTGTGATCACATTGAGCGATGGTTGGGTTATCCACAGTTGATTGCGTTGTTCTTGTTGAGTGTAAGTACTCGTTTGATGAAGGAAAGTTATAAGAGAATGAGTTGCGATTTTCCGAATCGGTAATCATCTGCTGAGATCTCATCTTAACTTCATTGATCAAATAGGAACTAACATTTCTGTGTGGCGATACTTTAAAAATAAAACAACATCATCGTGTTTTTCTACAGTCAGTGTTTAGAGTAGGGTTTCTCTTTCATTTTGGAAAGAATTAATCAACTCCAAGATTTTATAAATTTGTCGTGCACTTAGCTGGGTGGTCTGAACGACGGCAGGTCTACCACGAAATGTCTTTTGTATACCAAGTTAAAGGGGTTTGGGATCACCCTCTACTACTTGCCTCACCATCGCAATTTTGACTTTGGGTTCTTTCACTCTGAACGCTTGATATATATTTCTGCGAAATAAGTTACGAAATATTTTAATACAAATAATAAAAAGTTAATAATGTAAAAAATTAGGTAAACAAACAAAATTGGGTGATGGCTTACTTCCGCTTGTGATCCACTTTGTTTAAAAATGTCAACACAACCAATGGAGTACATTTCCTTCGGACATGTTCAAGTGTTCTCCTTAACGGCTGGATCCATAATGCTCTCCGACCGGTATGGCCGAACGGCTCTACTTCCCTAGAGGCAACAACAGGTAGCTGATGCATTGTGGGAAACAGTCCCATGATAGTCCCGATTCAAAAACTTTACAGCACTTTTATTACTTAACGTATTTTAAAATTTTATAACTCATTTTAAAGAATAGATTGTTTTATTTAATGTGACGTATCATGTGTAAAAATCGGGTGAGGAATGATGTAACTGACTCCCAATTTACTTGTTATATACCATTGTAACAGTGATTTGCATCAGAAGCACTACGTGAGACGCTCTATAGAAATTGCACCTTTAGAAATAAATATTTACTCCAAGACTGCCGCAAGCTACTAAAAGACGACTTTTGTTACTGTTTCAACTTCGGCGGCTAGAGGTATATGTTTACGGAAAATCGTTTTATAAATTCGTATATTCAAAGTTTTGGCGCCTTTTTTTTAATTCTTCTAAAATCAATGGAAATGTAGTTTCTTTTTTCAACCAATAGTGGTCGGAAAAAATGTTCCTCGGATTTTCCTTAGCTAAAATTTTCGAAGGGTCGTCAATTTCCAAGTTTTGATGTCAAGCCGTAGCATTTTGTAAGGAAACATCGGAATCTCTGGTTGCTAGACTTAAAAAACCTCATTAAGAAAGTTGTTTCGTTTTTAATTTAAATTTCTTGGCGATATCAATAACGTCTTATTATATACTTAACCTTTTGATTACGGCTATACATATAACTGGTACGATTCTCTTATAACTTTCAAGGTACAACTGCTGTACCGTCTGTAGTCTAAAAGTTAATTGGCGCACTTTTGTGTTTTTGGCAAAGCTGTAACATTCTGTATCTGAGAAACTAAAGTTATTACTAAATAGTGTTAAACCTTTTGACTACGACTATAAATATAAACAATCGCGATTATTTATTGGCGCATTTCTTATAGCTGTTAGGATACAATTGCTGTAACGGCCGTAGACTAAATTATTTCTTGGTGAGATTTTTATGACTGTCAAGATACAACTGATATACTGGCCGTAGTTTTAATTCTTCCCTGGTACGATTCTTACAACTTTTAAGGTACAACTGATGTCTTAGCAATTGTCTAAATTCTTTCTTGACGCGATCGTGGTACAACTGCTATACCGGCCGTAGTCTAAAGGTTAAGATGAGACTTGTTTTGCCAATTCATGCTACAAATTCAACTATTCCACAAAAGCTTTGTCTGTGGCATCCGTGTACTCGATTCTGTTATACGTTATTCATACGTTAATTCATCATACGTTACTATAATTTCCCAGATTATTTTACATGGGACTAGTGTTGAAATGTCATTTTAGTGGGTCGATTGGATAAGGACCCAAGACCCATAAGCTTGATAATGACTCTTGAGAATTAAAATTAATAAATGAACTATAATCAGTATATATACCTTAAACTTTATTACATATACTTAAACACGAAAAATTACAATTTAACCACGGACAGAACGAATGCAAATACGTACATTTAACACAAGTTACTAATACACAGTTATTGACCTGAATTATAAGTTTATTTTGACTCATGGGAGTTCTGCACCGCAAACATAGTTAAGTTGATTGATTTAGATTTTGGCAAACAAAAAAGGCTGGCCAGTTTTTATTAGTTCAAACCAAAAAGCTTTACGAATTGTTTATTTTTCTTATTCTAACACAAATCTAAATTCTCATTGGTTGATCATTCAAATCAAAATATACTAGCGCCATCTAGTGGCTAGACAGACACTGCGCAATGACCTTTATGCAATCAGAACATAGACTTGGTTTCTTCATTGTAGAAAGTATGTAAGGAAGTCTAACTCGCGCGTCACATAGTTCGTCTGTACGTGCTTACATCAGAGAACACAGAGGGAATGAGGTCTGGGAATTAAGGGCAATGTGGTTTACGCAGTGGAGGAACTGATACCACGAACAAAAGATCATCATCTGATTGATTCATGAACACAACCACGTTTGTGGAAAGGTAAATACTGTAAAATTTCTATCAGAAAATCTGATTAGAATATAAAAATTCAATAGCTGAAATATTCAGGGGTAATTATAAACACCTGGGTTCATTGTAAACAGACGAGTACGGTGTATAATTGCTTTTTCTGGAATCTTTAATTTGTGAAATTTTAAAGTTGGATAATGGCAAGTTAATTATGTAGGGTGAACAATGTTTAATTACTTCAGCAAGAGTTTGAAATAGTTATTGAAAGTGGACATACAAATTTGGTTTACAAATACCCCGTTTGACTCTAAGTAAGTTCGCTTGTAACAAAAGAGATTGATACCAAATTAAATGAAGTCATTTTTCCAAATGATGTGACATTGTATAAAAATTGAACAAACATACTTCACTATTGAACGCATTACTTTAAGAGCTCAAAGGAAAAAATTACTTACCGTAATAAGGAGGATAAATTTTGTGCTCAGATGGCAAAATGTTATAAGTTTCCCAAAACATTGAGTAAGGTTTGTTAATGTTTAGAAGGTTTGAAAATGCCGCAAGTCTTTTTCTTTCAGATTTTGAGAAAACAAAGTCGAAAAATTGTGATAAATCAAAAACCACAGAACCACATGTTGAATCTTAAATATGCTGTCACGAAAAATTAAAAAAAGTGACTTATAACATTTGCCGTCTGTGCACAGAATTATAAATCGAAGAAGTTGGGGAACATTTGGGAATTCGAAGGTATGATGAAAAATGAGAAAGACTAAAGTTTTTAACTTGATATATTTAACATTTGACAGGGAAAAATACGTGCGTATTTCTGAGAAAAATTTTAGGTTAATATAAAATAATTATGGCATAAGTTTAAGTTCTGAATGTGCATTTCGAAATTAATTTTTAAATGTTTTAAGTATTTGCAGCTATTGTATCAAATTTAATGCGAATTTTAACTTGTGTCAACTTCAAACAGGTTCTAGAATATAATTTATGAATAATTTGGTTTGACAACTCACAACTTAATCTTAACTTCACTTTCAGCTTCATTAAATGTAAATTTATATAATTTAATTAAATTTAATTGCGTTCCTTAACCCGTTACATCGATTACACTGTACGCAATTATTATAACATACTAAGTTAACCCTCTGAAAGTTCACAAGCCTGATGTAACTTTCAAAACATCAGTTTTCCCTGCACAACGTATGACTAATTATAATTCTATTGACGAATAGAATATTTTGAAAAGAATTTCGATTCTAAGGAGAGAAGAAATAAAATATTTTTAATGCATTCTGTTATGAGAAAGGATCAATAAAATATTTTCAAGGGATTTGTGCTAAGAAAAGGAGAAATAGAATATTTCCAAAACAGATTCTATTCTAAGAAAAGAGCAATAGATTATTTCTAGAAGGATTCCATTCTAAAGAATTTTTTTATAGAATATTTTCAGAAGGATTTCATTCTAAATAATGGTGCAATAGAATGCTTACAAAATGATTATTTTCTACCAAATGGGTCGATAAAAACGTCCCAAATAATTATATTACAAGAAAAAGACCAATATAATCCTTCCAAAGAAATATTCTATTCTAAGGGAAGGACTACAGAGAATATTTCTAAAGATAGATCGAAAAATCCTTGAATTCACTGAAGATGTGTGATTATTTAGGGTCGAAGTAGCTCTACATTTTCCGAAAATCTCGCAATGCTCAAGAAGTTCAAATAGGTGGTACAGTGTATTTAAATTATAAACTCATATCCAAAGCACACAAAGTTCGCCATAGCATTACTATATAACATTCTACCGACATTGTGCATATTTGTTAGAGCTCCAGGGCTTGAAATATGTACTGTGAAGAATAATTTCTAAAATTTCAAAGGTTTTCGATGATCTAATAACATTCAAAATGTCTCGAAGACTTTTCTATAGCAACATTATTTTCACCCAAACGCGTTTCCACAGTAGACGTACTCGTAGAGTAGACGCAAGAATCCGTTACTTCAGTTTTTATTAGTCACTAGTGGAACGAATGATAGATGTCATACAATTCTCTGCACCATTACAGCAAAACGAAACATGCAATATTCCTCCATAGTCAAAAGCCAGGAAACAAATTACGATTTCAATGTTGATATTCAGATATTATTCATATGGGTTGCAAAACCGAATAAGTTGTTCTTCGCATATGACTGTCTTGTAAAATGGAATGCGTTTTCGTATTTTATGAAATTTTTTGACGCATGAATGCGTAGGTTAAAATTTATGAATTTCAAGTTATATTTTTTACTATTATTGGTAAATATATCTCAGAATCTTGAAGCGTGTCTGAAAATACTTTTCAAAATATGCAAATTAGCTTAAAAACCATATGTGTAATAATTACGAGAGTGTTAAAGAAAATATGCATTGAAATTTATCGATTATTTTCGATTTGCGTCGCATGGTACGTATTAAACTAATAGCAACTTCTCCTGAACTATAAAAATACGGGGCTTACAGAAATAAGTTGATTAATCAAAGAAAAAGTGGAACATAAAATTTAACTAAAATCACTAGGTTTTATTAATTTAAATGAAAGGAAAAGCATATTATATATAGATCCAACAAAAACATTGAGTTCCTTTGCCATCTTTTACCCTATCTTCTCAAATAGTTTTGAAGGCAGATTCTCTGGAATTATCAAATGCAGGACAGCTGAAAACCAACTAACCCACCTTGTGGCTGCTTTTTTTAACAGTAGCACATATCATTAGTCCAAAGATTGAACCTATATAGATATTTAGCAAAATTTCAATAGCCATATGAAAATTGTGTAATTTGTGAAGAGAAACAATTATGAGTTCAATCTGTACTGAATTCTGGGAAATAATTTTTTCTTATGGCCAACTTTCCCAGACGAGAAATTCTTCATTCCATTTAGAGCATCAAGCTTTTATGATTGATTTAATTTAACCTTTACGTTGGGGCGATTGGATTTTTTTTCAATCGTCTCGCAGAACGGCTCTTTCTCCTGACTCTCCGAGCCCCCTTACCTAATTTGCAAATTTGAGCGATAGGTCAGTGAGTGGTATTTACGACTCACGCTTTCCTTTCATTGTATTGTGTGGTGTGAGAAAAGATTTAACAGGAGCGACTTTCTGCTTTTCCCAAATCGTTCACACCTCACGGTCGATAGGTTAGGGGACACCGAATAAAAGGAGGAGGAACCCGCTAGAAGGTCAGTAGCTGACCGCTCGTAAATGATCATCTATGCCAGCGGTCACTTAAAAGGGGATAATATCCATATTATGATCTATACCATACCGCTGGTTGAAGCGAAATTTTATGGTAACAACTGTTTACCTGCCGCAGTGTGAAGGTTAATGTACAGATGCAGTTCTATGTTTGGTAAAAATATATTTATCAGTAAATTATTGTTTACTTAACAAAATGTATCCCTCTATTCTCACTGTTGTCGAATAGATAAAACTAAATGTTGGTAATTACTATGAATTATATACATGGTGTCTCAAAACTTCCTGTATGAATGTAAAAGGATTAATGTAAAGGGGTTGGACAAGCTTTTTAAAGGGTAAAGGTCCTTAGCCCTCCTGGTACGTCATTAACAAAACTGATTAGATCGTGAATGACCAGATATCTCGTCATTGGGAAAAAACTGACCAGATCTAGATTCCATCATCCTCAAAAAAATTGATAATATCTTGATGACGAGATATATCGTTATTAGAAAATTTATCATGTCTTGATCGACGAGATATCTCGTCGAAACCACCTGACGGTTTAAGGTGTAGTAAGGAACTCAAAATTATACCATATTCACATAGGGATGCATATCTGCAAGCGACTTCAATGATAGAGTTTGCACTTAAGTACCCGAATGTAATGATAATGTGAACATCATTTTTACTATATACAATTTTACAATTTGTCAGTACTTGTGTAGCTTTAATACCACAGCATATTCTCAAGGCATGGCATGGTGTTTTATCAACGTCTCACTAGATCAAATCAACGGGATATTGTCGATGGTCCAAGATCAAACTGGAAGGGAAATATCCGCGGACAACACCACATAATTTTGAACCGCGGTCAGTTGACGAAATCACATCTCAGCTGGCTCCCCACTCTCCAAATTTACATATCACGACAACGTTCGGGCCTTTGAAGCTGCGGCAGATTTATCGTGAACTTCTCCACTTTTTTTTGGGGGGGGGGGGCACCACTAGTGTCCCCCTTACCCCCGTCCATAGGACAGGTAAGTATGGATTTTTATGGACACATTGTGTAGATTGGTTGTGTAAAGTTTAAAAACAAATGCGAGGCTGTTGTTTGAGAAGGTCAATATTTTCCGACATGAACTTCATAACTTGTATAATCTTTACTTGGGTTGGTTGTTACTAGCTGTGTTAATTGCCCATGTCTTGTAATGTTGATCTGTTGGTTTTGACAAGTGATGAGGTCAAGTGAGTGGGCAGTTGAAAACATTGTGATCCGGCGTCTCTATCAGACCGCAAAGGCAGTTGTTTGATGTTGTTAGGTTGAATCTACAAAGGTAAATGGGGAAAAGTCCATGGCATGTATAGAAAGACGTGAGGTATGATACACACGGTTGTTTTTTGGGGTTGACTTTTAGATAAAACGTCTCCTTCCTGTTTCGCTTGTGTCCCAGTCTTGCCATTTTTGCAGGGCTGCCTTCTTCAATAGCTGTTTGGCGTGACTCTTGGGGAGTTTAACTAAGATTTGAAATCAGTTTCTCCCATCGCTGCTTCGTTAGCAAGTTGGTCGGCCCTTTCGTTCCCGGTAACACCAATGTGGGCTTTTACCCAGTTGATGTACGTGTGGTTGAAGTTTTTCAGAAGTTCAGCTCTGATTTTTTGTGCTGTGCCCGACGGCCTTTAGTTGGATTTGAATTCGTAACTCTCCTGTTGCTAATCCGTTATTCTACCAAACTGGCTACCGTGACCCGCCATATGGTCAAAGTTGCGGTATGTATTACAGCGTCAAAGCATGGAAGGATCGGAAAAGAGTGCGAGGGTCCATCGTCGCCGACCCACATCATGCCTCTTCCTGTAGAATGTTGCAGTTTTATGCAATAGAGGAAACATTTGCTGGTACTACGTCTATTGGTGAACCATTCACAGAATTCAGTCATGCCAACTTTGGTGGAGCGTTGCAAATTCAGCAAAGGCAGCTATCTGCGAAATTGGCATTTCTTCAAAAACGCTTCAAATATTTGATGCTTTATTATTGATTAATTTTGTGTTCCCATCTGTCTTTAAAGTTTTTGCAGGACATTTTGAAGCACACTGAAACCTACTTAGGTTTTACGATGGCTCAAATTGAATTCCTTCTTTGGTCATTTACAAAAATGTATCAAATTCGGTACTGTGTAAATGCATGTTTATTTTGCTTTCAGGTTCTCGACGCACAATAACGGAGGATGGACTTTTTGTGAGGAACCTCAAGACATCTGATGCCGGCAATTACATCTGTCGCGCATTCGTGGTGACGCCGCACAAGTCCCAAATACAAGACAAGAACATTGTACTCCACGTCCATTGTACGGTTCGTTTGACCATCGATGTTTTTACCTGCCTACCTTTCACCTAGTCCTTTCCTGTTTTGTTTCCTCAATATGTACTGCTCGTCATTGTCAGAAACTACAGACAATAGCATGATTACCCTACAGCACAGGGCTCGAAAGACGATTTTGAAGCTGGCAGCAAATACTGCTGTGAGCTTTTATAAGCTGACAGCAAAAACTATTCAACTCATGGCAAAACCTAAAATTTCCGTAAAACTTGTGAATTGCAGTTGCAGATTTTTCGCTTAACTTTAAAGTAAATAATACAATGAGAAGAAAAAAATACTTCACTTTTCTTGTAAGCTTTATGTAATTTCATATGAAAACATAAACTACATCTGAGAGATAAAAAGAAAGACTCAAATAATATATTGTAGACACACGTTTATTTTTCGTCAAGTTTTACACGTTTATTTTTCGTTACGTCAAGTTTCCGAAGGCATCAGTCAATAATTAGGGTAGCGAAAATTACCGTTGCTTCATAACTACATAGCTAAAATCAAGGTCTGCGATCACATGCACGAAACCAATTCTGAACTGCTAGATCAGCCTTAAAATCTCAAAGCTAAGGAACATCCGCATTTATCCTCATTAAGGCACATCGTTTCTTTACTTAAAAATTTTTTTAATGAAGAAGTAATGAAACATTCAGTTTTATATACTCACACCAAAACTTGCCGTGAGAACCGATGATCGTTGCAGCGACTTAAGCTAAGTACACGGCATTAGCCGTGGTAGCCGCGACTTATTTCGAGCCCTGCTACCGCATACCAAAGATTTCCATCATGGTGAAAGTGCATAGCAACACCTCTTCGGTTACCATTTCCAATAGATAAGTTTTGTGATACCACCATAGTTTAGTCGGAAAATACGAGGTCTGATGAAAAAGTATACGATTTTCTTAACTTCAGGAGGTCCATACCATTGAGCTTTAATTCCACAGCAGATACTTTTATCAACATCATAAGAGTAACCCCCAAATGGTTACAATAAAGTTAGCTTAACCCTCCTGGCGGTTGTGTGGAAATCTCATCAGTATTAACAGTGACTATATCTTAAAAGACTAGGTACACTAACCTACAATAAAGGACCGGACGCCAGCTTATTTGCATAAAACTTGCATACTTGTTTGGGGCTGTTTTTCGTTGTAAGGCCTGGGACCTTTGCGTGTTGTTCCTGGTTAATTTAACGTCGACGGTTACATGAACATTTTGGACAATCAGGTTCTTCCTACGCTCTGGCAATTTTATGGAATGAACGAATGTTACTTCCACAACGAAAACGCTGCATGTTATGTTGCAGCCTCGGTTAAGCAGTGGTATCAAGATATACATGTATAACGTGTTCCCTGGCCTGAGTCCCAACCTAAACCCCATAGAACATTTGTGGTACGAGTTAGAGCGACACTTGCGGACCAGGGAACCACGTCCGAAATCTACAGCTGAGCTGGCGACATTCGTGCAGCAGGAATGGACACAAATACCCATAACTGTGTATCAAAACCTTGTTGAAAGTATTCACAGAAAGGTTGCTAGTGTAATTGCAGCAAGTGGGGGACCATCCCCCTATTAAAGCATGTATTATTTCCCTTACACCATCAGATCTTGCTATCCGGTCCATTATTGTAGGGTAGTGTATGTAATCATTAGAAAAATTGAGCATGTCATCGTGTTGCCCTCGATCTTGTCATCAAAAAGAAAATCGGCAATATGTTGATGTCTATACATGTCGTCATTAATCAAATTGTTCAGATTTGGATGGACGAGATGTCTCGTTTGAGAACTATTTGGAGAGTTAAAATCGTAAAAGACGTTTTTTAATATCGATAAATTATAATTTCCTTAACGATAAATTACAACCAGCTATGTTGTACCATGTGGAAGTCTTTGGATCATAAATAAAACACAAACGAGTGTTTATGAATTGTAATTGAAATAGTTTGTTTTTTGTTATTAAAAACGGGTCTTCAACAACTGCTTAAAGTACACTATATTTACCTCTTTATCTCACCTTAACAAGCGGTTAAAAGAATATCTTATCGTTCATTGACGAAATAATTGAATTTTTGTAGGGTAAGCTTTAAACTGACATCGTAATTTAACATACTGATTTCACTCACAATTCATACGCTGGCAACTGTTAGATGTTATACAGATGTAATAAAAATAATACTTTTTCGACAAATTTCGATATTTTTTAATAAATATAAACTTTAGGATCGAGATGTGTAAAGTATGGCTTCTTACCACTGCCTAATATTGTATCCCATTAAATCCTATTGTTTACAGATACTGACTTCTTAATTTTTTTAACTTCGGTGCCAATTTAACCAAAACCTCATGTTGAAACAAAATCCAGGTGTGTTTTCCGTATAGAAATGAAATGTGCCGGTATTAGTTTGGTGTACGAATCATTTTTTAACTATCACAATAACACTATGTAAAGCAGTACTTTACGATAATATTGAACTATATTATTTTGCTTGTGTTTTTAATGCCCATTGTTGTTGGTATAAATATCATCCCTATATCCTCCCCTGAAACCTTTCATTACATGTTGTATGTTGTTTTCAATATTGATCAATTAAACGTTTAATTTTTCTTGTTGAATACTTTAGAAATCTAGTGAAATCGCACTGAGTGTGTAGATTATTTTCTCTTAGTTATACAAAAGAATATCCAACAAAAAACAAAAGTTCGAGAGAAAATATACTTAGTCACTGAAAATAGTTTATCACATAGTAATTGAATGACTAAAACGTTGTATTATCCGCGTTGAAGTTCCAACAGTGAAAAAAATCGATATAACGAAATCATACTTTGCACAATATCGTCCAGATCGGCGAAAGACTCAAATGAGTTGCTCAAAGTGACATCCAAGGGTTTCGATGTATTGTTCACACCGATAAATGAAAGATTGGCACATCCTCTCGTAGATTCCTGGCGTCGTATTGATCTTGTCTGCTGCAACAAGGATTATTGGGACGAGATATACCGCAGAGTGTATAGGTATCTCGTAAACCAATGATTTCAAGTGGCCCCACAAGAAGAAGTTCAATGGATTTAGGTCCAGTGCTTAGTATTTTATCTATGATTTAGGTCCTATTGTGCCAATGATTTATGTCCGGTGAGCGTGAAGACCACGCTACAGATCCACCACGGTCTTTACGTAATCGTTTCGGACGTTTTTATCACCGAAATAAACTGAACTATTCAGGATATAATGCTCTTAAAAACTAGCGTTTGCTTGAGCTGGCTTCGACCTTTATCGACCTTGATCAGCCAATCAGCTGCATGTGTCAATGTTGCGTCCTCGCACTAGACATTTGCAAACGACGAATGCCTCACGGTGATATTCTGGAGGAGTGCTGCTTCTCTGGCAGATCAGAATGGACGTCAAAAGTGAGGACTTGTGATTGTTGAATGTGTTTCTAAGTTTCACTTTTCTTACACTTTGACTGGATTGCGACCATAAGCTCCATTTCAAATAATGGTCGTTTTGATAAGTACTATCACGCCTCCATTTTTTTCTAAACAGTTCACGAACGCCCTTGTAAAAACTAACTACGCAAGCTCGCAGGAGATTCCTGATGACGCCCTTATCCACCAACACTTTCGCTTCCGAAAATATCATAAAAAAAACTTTTAACTACTCTTTAAAATATTCTTTTTGGTTTCTATCTATTGGACCACCCTTTGACTGAAGTACAAATTAATTGCGATGTGGGATAGATGCATAAAGGTCACGGACAATATTTAAAGGAATATTAAGCCATTCCTCCTGCAGAACGGTCTCTAATTCCGAAACTCTGTATGGAGGTGGAAATCGGGAACGAAGTTTGGAATCACATAAATGTTCAATAATATTCAAGTCCGGAGACTGAAGGGGCCAGGCGAGATGTTCAACTTCATCGTCATGCTCTTCCAACCATTCTTGAACACACCTAGCAGTGTGGATAGGGGCGTTGTCGTCTTGAAAAAGCGGTCGCACTCCAGGGAATACAGTCTGGACATGATCTCCTAGAATGCTTAGATAGTGATTGGATGTGATCCTCCCATGCAGAATAACAAGTGGCCCAAGACCGCGTCAAGATATCGCACCCCATACCATAATGGAGCCACCCACATGCTTCACTGTCGGCAATAGGCAATCAGGATTAAACGCTTCTCTGGGCGTTCTCCATACATAAACGCGTCCGGTCGTCTGAAATAGGGTGAATGACGATTCATCTGACCATATTACCTGTTGCCACTGCTGTGGGGACCACTTTTTGTGATCTCTGCACCATTGGCGTCGCATGAAAGCATTAGTTGCTGTCACCAAGGGTTTACGAATTGCCACTCTGCCATAAATGTTCGCAGCATGAAGTTCCCTTTTGACAGCTTTTGTTGAAACGGGGTCCTGGAGATGACTGTTCATTTCGGATGTTATCTCGGATAACGATTGCTTGTGCTTTCGGGCTACTATGCGTTTCAAGATCCGTCTATTCTTATCAGGAAACTTTGACTTTTGGCCACTATTGTGCTTCTCTTACCCTCTTTCGTGTATGCTGTCATAACGTCTGATACCGTACTCCTTGCAAATCCTAAAAGGTTTGTTGTTTCCGTAACCGATGCTCCACCGAAACGCGCTCCAACAATCATTCCTCTTTGGAACTCTGGCAGGTCTGACATTTCAACTTATCACAGACAGTTCGATGGACGCATGCAACGCAGGTGACTGCTGTTGTGAGACTGATACCTTCCTCTTCACGCCCACTACGTGGCAGACTTCTATTGCAGGTGGCGCGGCTGTACTGCAGGTGTGAAATACGCCAACTTTTTCACAGGTGTTCGTATTCTTTTGTCCTCCCATCTGTATATAATATATATCAGACACACTTAATGAATAAATATCGCCATCTTTCAAATAATCAGTGGATTCTTTCATCCCTGGGGAATAATTATCTTTGTTCTTTCCTTAGAACTTAACCTTTCTTTGGAGCAATTCTGTTGGCCCTCTCCTTAGAATTGAATCCTTTGGAAAATTCTACTGTCCAAGAAAATAAAAACTTGTTAGAAGTCAATCAGAGTGCATCTACATAACCGCATATTTCAAAGACTCTATAGGTTCTTTCAACCTATAGAAAGATTTTCTTGGTATTTTCCTTAGAATAGAAATTTTCTTTAAATATAGATTCATTAATTTTTTTCCTTAGAAGAGAATCCCTTTGAAAAGATTCTATTGGTAAATCAGGTTAGTTTGATAGAGGTAATGCATGGTAGACAGTAGGTTACAAAGTGAAATTATATGTGTGAATCCCTCAGAGGGGGCTTAAAAAGCAATTCGGGAAACTAATCACCATAAACTACCACAATATATAAAGCAACTATTATTCAACTAAATTAATGATTGCTTCAAACATCTTCGGAGTAATATAACCCCACATATAATTCATGAGATGATGAAAATTTAACTTTTAATTGGAAATATCAGATGCCTTAAGTGAATCTAATAATTTGAATAAATATACACTGAACAAATTGCCTTCGAAGCAATTCAAAAAATAACTGACTAATTGGGAAATGAAAGTTAAACACTTTTAACTGAAAATGAAACTCCTCAAGTATATTAAACATCGTATGAAATATTTTCTAATGAATTTAATGAAACCGTTGCAGTCAGGTTAACGCAAAAATATAACACGGAAACTAGATTCTGAGATTATTCTACTTTTCAGTCCGGTATGCGCATACCGCGTGGGATATAAACTGTCACGAAATATCTTAGATTTTAATGAGATCATTTTTAAAGTTCCTAGGAATGAGATTAGAATGTAGTGTTGAAGAAGAAATTAAAACATCCTGCTGATTAATTGAATATTATTTACTGGACAGATGCGATGTGCTCCGTTATACGGTAAAATGAATTCCACACATTTCTGCCGAGACATAACGCTGTATGCTTTAAATGCTTGCTCGTAAAAGTGCAACAATATGCACTTAATATTCAGTGAAAGTTTTGAGATTAGCTTCATTTTAAGTGCCTCTTTAATTAATAAATTATTTTAGGCTTAGAAAGAGTTGTCCATGGAGATAAGGAAACGCAGAATTTTCATCTGTTAGCCACAATTATATTACTCCGTGTGTAAAGGGGGTGAATTAAACACACGGGTAGAATAATTTCTGAAGTCCTTATTGTTGGGCGAAGGAATTAACGACTTTATTTTAAAACCGTGCGTTTAAATACTTCTATTAACAAGTCAGGACTTTTGAGCAGTCTGCTTTAAAATTTTATAAATTTGGTTCGTTGAGTATACCGCGGTACATTAATAACACGATATTAGTTAGGAGGAACGCCATATATTAACCCTCAGAGCATCTCGTGATTTCATATAATTGTTTATACTCCACAACCCGCAGAATGACTAAATAGCCACGTTGGTTGAAACACTTCCAGGAAAGATTTTATTGGATAGTAAGATTCGAAACTGGTCGGAAGTTATGCAACAAACTCTCTGCATGAGGCAGGACGGATATAAGCGTGTGAGCCACTCAAAGTGTTTAGGAACATTACAAGGAAAAATCATTAGTGACAAACCCGTGACAAAAGAAATCAAAATCACCTGATTTTATACCGGAAATGTTTTGTAACCAAGTTATATGTATTATGTGTATAATTTTCTTTAAAATTATTTAATTTTAACGTATACGTACTGATTTAATTCGACTTCCAATTATATAATACACATTCAAATAAATATGTTAGATTGTATATAATGAAGTATAATTACTTTACTTCTTAATAATAAAATATTTTTTTCACATGGGTACAGTCAACAAATCGCGCGTGACTGTCGATTGTACTCGGCTCACTCACGATTTACATATTTCGATGTATGAACAACCTATTGTTTTATGTGGCAGGTGACAGACGAGGCGACTGGAGAAGCGCAACCAGGTTTCGCATTTTCTTCCTGAAAGAAAAGAAAACCGCATCAACCGCTCGGAAAGCACAACCCGCGTATCACGATGAAAAAAAGAAACCCAGGTTGCTTCCACTCTAAAACTCGAACATCTTGCTTACCTGTTGACACAAATGCGATTGTGTGTGTGAAAGATTTTGAAATTTGCTCATAAATGTTTCTGAGCCACTATCTCATCTATCTATCATCATTGTGATTAAAAACTATAATTATACATTAGTTTAGTAAAGATAATAGAACAAACCCCAGTACCAAAATCAATTTCTCTATGCACACTCTATAACAAAAAAAAATCGACGCACTAAGAAGGAGTTGTTAAGTAGTTGTGCCAGGCTCGATTTACTTGGAGCGACGCTAACTGGGAATGTATAGTCTTTAGTGATGAATCTCGTTTCCAACAGTGTCTTGACGACATCCGCAGACTCTTCTGGAGACGTCCAGGGCAACGTGGGATCCTACCCTTACTATCGCAGGCCAAACATGTCCACAGCAGGACGATTTGGTCCGGAGTGTCTTTTCCATTGACAGTCGAACCCCCTTTTGTAGTCGTTTGTGCCACATTTACAGCACAGCGGTACGTAGACGACATTCTACGACCGGTTATGTTACCGTTCCTTTTGCGATACCGCGGACTTACGTTTAAACAAGATAATACCCGGCCACACACGGCACGTGTTACTATGAATTCCCTTCAAGCTTTTTCAACACTTCCTTGGCCAGCTAAGTCTCCTGATCAATCTTCCATATAACATATTTGGGACGTTATGGAAAGACGATTGCAACCATCCCGGAATGTTGACCATTTAGCCTGACAGTTGGAGACAACTTGGCAAGAAATTCCGCAAGACACCAACCGGGAAAGTTTTCAGTGTATGCCACGCCGGGTGACGCATCCAGGCCGGAGGTGGATCAACGCCGTATTGACTTCCTCCCTCTTTAACGGTCAAACTGCGAAATAAATCATTCCATTGTTCTGAAATTTTGTTTCCTTCTCTGTGTATGTTCTTTCCACATTCACCAAATGTTATCCCAATCGGACAACTCCTTCTCGGTGAGTCGATTTTTTTATAGAGTGTAAATCTACATGCACGCATAACTATATACCTGAGCGTTCAGATATCGATATATTTACATTGAAATCATGCACTACACCGAAGTACGTTATAATACTACACTTGTGGAATTATGCTAAATACGGTGTTACAACGAAGTTTAGTACTTCAGGTCGCTCCGATGAGATTTCTCGTCCGTGAAGATCTGAACAGTCTTGGAGGTATCTTGTTATTGCCAATGTTCGGTAATAGACGAGGTATCTCGTTATTAAGATACTGCCAATTTTTTTATGACGACGGGATCAACATCTAGTCAGTTTTCTTCTCATGGCGAGATATCTCGTCCATCAAGATCTAGTCAGTTTTGCTAATGACGAGATACCTCATCAAAACAACCACCTGGAGGGGACTATGGCCAGTACATCAGTTGCATATTGAAAGTTACAAGAATATCGCCAAGAAAGAATCGCGTTTGTTATATGTATAGTTTTCGTCAAAAGGTTAAATATTAACATCAACTAAACCAGAAGAGTTTAATTATAGCATCAACTAAACAAGAGGAGGATTAATGATTAGCATCAACAAAACCTAGGGGGTTAGAGATGAGCATCAACAAAAACAGGAGGGATAAATATTAAAGTTAACAATATCAGGAGGGCTAAAGAGTAACCTAACTAAAATATGGAAATGCCAGAGGAAACTCGGGAACAAAATAAAGTTATTCATAAATGTAAAGCAGCATTTTGCAATTGGTGTTAATAATAATTGCTAATTGGCAGAAAGTAAACAGGCAATCATGTTACCACAAAGAGTTGAACGCCCCTTTCAATTGTAGCCCTTTAACTTTCTCAAAGGCAATTGAAAATTTGTCTATTGTCAACCCCTTTTGCATTCCCCCCTGCTCCCAGTTTATATTCCGACATAATTCCTACCTTCCAGATATCTAATTCCTTTCTGTTGTCAGACTGTTGAAGACTTTGACTAGCATGATGGATTTTAACACATCATTTTAACGATATTTTGTGGAGTCCCTGGATTCGAATAAAAAATATTTCATATAAGAAGCAAAATATGGAAATGAATGCAACGATTCATTCTTTTATGCCATTTCTGTGCAACGAACGAGAGTGAAATAGATATATATGTTGCAACATATAATGCAACGTGTTCTTCTTATTCTCTCTAACAATATCTTCTATTCCATTGTTTTTTTACAGATAAACCAGTATGGATGAATCCCGACCTAGACACATTCTACGCTGTCGTGGGGTCTTTGGGAAATCTTACCTGTGAAGCGAGATCGGAGCCTTCTCCTATTTTCGAGTGGTTCAAAGGACGAGCGTTGCTGGGGAACAATAAAATGTACAAGATAGCCAACGATAAATATAAAAGCACGCTACAGGTAAGATTTCTTCACTCATGCAGTGCAAAATCTGTTCGCTGAAACTATTGGCATGCTAAAGAAATCGAAGGACCGTGTACGGTCAGCTTAAGGGGAGTTGGTACCTTTTAGACCTTGCGTTGCTCGCGAAAACATACTTTTTTCGATTCATCATAAATAATTGAATTTTTTATATTGTAGTATAAAATTGATACTGTTTAAAGATAATTGTATGGCTTTTAAAAAACAGCAGTCATATTTGTAATTAAAATTATTTTTTTATATAAAACCTAGCAAAACTTATACATAATTTCTTCGTTTTGAAATTTACCCACTTGACTTTCCCTCAAGTTTAAAAAAAAACTAATAAACGTAGAGTTAAGAAATTTTGTATGGTTATTCTAAAAGAAGATCTTAGTTCTCTGAACTATGGATTTGTGTATGAGAGCTATAGTTTTTTATTTATGAGTCCATACATAACTAAAAAAATTTCAAAGTTGACTTATTTTAATACTTTTAATTTTTATAAATATTTGTACTTCAAATATCACAAATTCCTTAGTTCACAGAATTAAGACATTCATGTGCTTCAATTTGGTGCAAACATTTGGGTTTTACAGTGCATCTTTCAAAAGTTATCTTGTGGGAAAGTTAAGTGGGTAAATTTCAAAACGAAGAAATTATGTATAAGTTTTGCTAGGTTTTATAAAAATAGATGTTTTTAATTACAAATATGACTGCAGTTTTTTGAAAGCCATACAATTATCTTTAAACTGTATCAATTTCATACTACAATATACAAAACTCAATTATTTATGATGAATCGAAAAAAGTATGTTTTCGCGAGCAACGCAAGGTCTTAAAGGTACTAACTCCCGGTTATTCCTCACTATCTCTAGATCTCAAGATAGACAAACCATAATCACCTGATGTTGGGATAAATTCCAAAAATCCAATTGTAATACTAAAAATTAATAGGTTAATGGAATTATTGTGGGTGATTTAAAAACCCCAATCGGCCCTAGTTCATACACAAACTCTTGTGACCCCTATTTTTAATATCTTACGAAACCGACTTTGCTCCCATGTTTATTTCATTGATCCTCCAAATGGTTTCGAAATATATTTCGCCTATCAAAGTCTGATAAGTTTCGCTAATAAGGAGATATCTCGTCATTATGCTATTGTCAATTTTGTTTATGATGACGAGATCAAGACCTGGTCAGTTTTGCTAATGACGAGTTTCCTCGTCGAAATAGCCACAAATAGGGTTAAAACTCGTCGAATATTTTTAAACAAATCAAACCAGGCACAGATACACTTAAGAGAGATATTAAATACACACAAATCATGCAATAGGTATGTACAGCCGCGAACAAAAAAAAACGAACCAACCCTCTTTATTCGATTAATTTTAACAGTAGAGAAAGTTCACAGATGGAGTTTTACAGAAACTAACGTCTTCTATAAATTCAAATACATAAAATTTACATAAGGAGCCGTCTTTATATTAAATTGAGTATAAACTTCATAGTTTCCAATGGAAACAACCAAAAGTACTATTCAAATTTATGTACAAATTTGAAATTCAGGTAGCTATAGCTAAAATCTCGTACTAAGGATAAGCATTTTCAATGTGGAGATGATCGCTGAAATTGACTGCAATTTAACATCGAATATCTCCGGATATAACGATAGCTAAGTTATATAATTCCATATTTAGACTAATTTAACGAATTAACAGAATCTGATTAAGGCATCGGAACATGGTGTCTTCACTAGAAAGTTTGTTGTTTGTGCAAATTTTATGCGATGACGTCCCTTTATGCAATAGTTTTGTATTTGAATATGTAGAGTACCTTATTCCCTATTAAATGATATATTTGAATTTGCTCTACTATGAATAGTGCTCGAAATAAAGGGTATGGTTTGTTTTCTTCCCGCGATTTACCTCGGTTCTGTTAGAACCCCTACACATCAAAAGAAGATATGTTCCTGAGGTTGTCTGTTAAAGGAGATAAAAAAGATGTAATTCGAACTGACCAGATAACGAAAACAAATTACCTTGAACATAATAAAATTCCCGATAGATGTAAAAACGAAGGATTTATAATGTACAGTGACTCATTAAATTGCTGATCCGCCGCTATCCGTTTTTTATACTTGCCTTTTTTCATGATTTTGTAAAAATAAAATACGTGATTTCTTAAATTTGGTCTTACATGTCATTAAAAATTATATGTCTTTTATCTACAGTGAACGTAGGTGCATATCTGTTATCTGTTCCGAAATACCCTGTCCCCTAATTGTTTAACAATGATAATAAATCTGGTATCTTAGACACAGTGACCTGTCTGCTTTCTTAGAATTAAATTTATTTTCTTCTTGCTCCACCGACATTATCGTATAACTTAAAGAAATTAACTTACAAAAATATACTGTAAATCTGATCCATGTAAAAAGTAATTTTCTAGAGTCTAATGCAGTGTTATTTGATGTAAGACTTCCACTGGCTGAATTGTGTACCTTTCTGTACTAAAGGAAGGTACTAAAATATTTAATGATGCTAAAATCTATGTGTTATACTTGTTAATTGGTCACATCATAAAGTTGATTAGTTGTTAATTGCTATTTTAGATAATTCAATGTTTGGATTATTTTTAGGTCAAAATTAAAAATCACTCAAATTTTGGAACATATTTATGTCTCGTGAGTAACTCAGTAGGAGAAATTCAAAAAGAACTTTTTTTATACGAAGGAGGTAAGTTGGGAATTTCATATTTTTCAAAATTTTAATGATGTTTTAGTTCCATATTCAAATATTTGAAATAATTTTCTCTCCATTAATCTTTCATGGCCATTGTCGTCTCTTGTTGTCTCTTGCCAGAGTAAATATTGCCAATAGCAGAGAGGTTTATTGGATCGTGCTGAAATATTTCGAATTTATTCATATTGAAAATTGTAGAATTTAAAGACAGAGTTGAGATTTATTGTTCCTCTCAAAAAATGACAAATATTCGACCCTTTAAATATCTTCGACAAAATACCTAGTACACCAAGATCTGGTCAGTTTAGCTACTGACGAGGTACTTGGTCAAAGCATTCACCAGGTGGGTTAATGAATAACTCAAAGGATTCATGAAATGCAATAGCATTACCTTTGAAGTTCTTCAATTAAGAATTGACATAATATATAGCAGGCTTTAAAAATGATTCCATGAATAACATATTTATAAAATTTACGCTTTTAATACATTCATCTGATCGGAAAATTAATTTAGACCTCAATTAAAACGGATCTACTCAAATGCTTTCAATAGGAATGCTACAATAGAATGTATTCAATTGAATCCTTTCTTACAAAAAAACTGAACTATAATGCTTATAAATGAATATTTGAAGGGTAATAAATAATATAGTAGGAAAAACAAATTGTTCACTGCCCAGAACCAGTGAAGTTTTGGGTAAGGTTTGCGCCACAAGCTGGCCAGTACAGGGCGATTAAACCCTTAGAGGATTCAGATTAATGTAATAAAATTAAGGTATTTGTTAATGGTATCTAAAAATTACTGAACGAATAAGATGTCTACTGTTTCAGTAAAAATGAAGTAACAGTGAGCATTAAAGCTGTACATGTGTATCTGCAAAGCTGTACTAAAACAGCTGAGTGCAATACCTCCTCTCATCGTTCATCACAGAGTAAATTCACAGGCGCCATGTGATTGGTAATAAAGCATTGTAGGGCTTGTGCATACTAAGGGGTCTTGTGCATGCATGCTCAAGAATAAGTTCATAAGTTCACAATCTCAGTCAATCAAGCTTTCAAGAGTACCGGAGATTGTTACCTCCTCAACAAAAACATATAAATTGGCAAAAGAATCTGATCTAGCATGTAAATAACCGATAAAATTGAACACAAAACACTAAAATCCTGGATTCAAAGTCTTGTGTTTGGCGCGGCTTGTCCACATCTGGACCTTGCACCATAGAACCCCAACATCCAATCCTATTCCTGGTTTCAAATACAGATGAATGAAATGTGGTTGCGCAAAATAATCAAAACACCTCACTTTACTCTTCAGTTACCTTGAATAGATACAATTTAACAGTTCCTTTCAAATGGGTAATGTGTCTTCTATTCATAAGCACACAATCTGTCCTTACGGGTTGTCTTCATATTAAATTCGTTCTCAAACTTTGGAATTTCTAGTAGTCACGCCCAATTTCAACACAAAATTTTTCAATCTATATGAAAATTTTGCTCCGAATATCCAAGTTTAAAATAATTTCATCCTTCCGTTTCTCGATTGCGAGTATAAAAAATCTTGTGCACCCAACACTGAAAACTCTTCCTTAACTTCGTGTCCGCATAAATCCTAGTCCCCCAAGAACTTTTTCTACTATTAACTCTCCAAACCGCTTCGATGACCTATATCGTACATCAAGATCTGTCCAATTTTGCTAATGACGAGATATTTTGTCATCAAGATATTGACTATTTTACGATGATGATAATATCAAAATTTGGTAATTTTTCCACAAATAACAAGGTATCTCATCCATCAGGATTTGGCTAAGTTTCTTTAAATAAAAGGGATCTCATCCATCAGGATCTGGTTAGTTTTTTTTTATATAACGTGGATCTGGATCGGGTTAGTCTTCTTCAAATGGCGAAGGATCTCATCGATGATGATCTGGTCCGTTTTCCTCAATGACGAGGTATCTCATCAAACAGGATCTGGTCAGTTGTTTTTAAATAACGAGTTATCTCACGCATAAGGACCTGCTCAGTCTTCGTCAAATAATGAGGAATATCATCCATCATGATCTGGTCTATGTTCTTCAAATAACGAGGTACCTCATCCATCAGGGCCTGTTCAGTCTTCTTCAAATAACGAGGTATCAAGATGTGGTCAGTTTTATTCAAATGACAAAGGTCTCATCTATGAGAATCTGGTCTGTTTTCCACACATGACGAAGTATCTCACCCATAAGGATCTGGATCGTTTTCTTGAAATGGCGAGGTATCTCACCCATCAGGATATGGTCAGTTGTTCTCAAATAACGATATATCTCATCCACCAGGACCTGGTTAGTCTTCTTCAATTAACGGGGTATCTCATCCCTCAGGATCTGGTCAATTTTCTTCAAATGACGAAGGATCTCATCTAAGAGGATATGGTTCGTTTCATTTACATATGACGATGTATCTCATCCATCAGCATCTGTTCAGCTGTTTTCAAATAACGATATATCTCATACATCATAACCTGGTCAGTCTTCTTGAAATAACGGGGTATCTCATCCACCAGGATATGGTCATTTTTTTTCAAATTACGAGGAATCTCATTCACAAGAACCTGGTTAGTCTTCTTAAAATAACTAGGTATCTCATCATAATCTGGTCCGTTTTCTTCAAATGACGAAATCTCATCTATCAGGATCGAGATAATGATCTGCTCAGTTTTCTTCTAATGGACTAGGTATCTCATCATTAAAATCTAATCAGTATTACTGATGGGATATATCTCGTCGAGACAACCACCAGGAGTTTAAAGTAACCACAAACAAAATGAAAGTAAATTAATTTTAGTACTCACACAAAATATCATTATGATGTTAATATCTTCAAATCGTATATATCGTTATAATTCGAAAACAATCGCATTTATGAATAAAGTAAATTTACTTCATCACGAGTCTTTCAATTGTCGACTGAGAAAGGATAATCACTCAAATTGACATGTACCGACGCAAGGTTGCCTTCCCGAGCAAAATATCTCCTGCAAGGGTTCACGAAGGCATTTGAGTGACTACCACCAGCGCCTGGAGTGTCACACTAAAGCACCCATTTCTCATCTTTAAGACGGAAGTGTCCAGTTCAGAAACGGATAGCACTTACGGCGGACGGGAGAAGTAACATGTACTCCCTCGCTGGTCAAGAGTCTCAGCGGATAAGTAATGGGGTATCCTTTTTCTCAATTTAGATTCTTTCACCGGCGATTCGTCGGATCGGCGAATTGCGGGATAGCACGAATTCGGTTGAAATATTGTCTACCATAAAATGTTCTTCACTCGGCTGATAGGGAGTTATATTTATTTATCTCGTCTTTATCTCCATTTTGTGTTGTGAGGCTTTACGGGAGAGTGAAATGTTGGACGGGAATGACTTTTTAAGTTCTGGTGTCTGTTTAAAAGGAGTGTGTGCTCACGCAAGGTGTTGTGTACAGTTTATTGTGTTCTCCGTTGTGAAAGTTTTGGGTACGAATAGCACAATGGTCTATCTACAATGCAGTTGTATTTGTGTTTCTGTCGAGCGAAAAGACTTCGAAATTGAAGGGCAACTCATAAAATTAATAACCAATACCAAATATAAGTATATGCACTATGTTGATGCAAAAGTTTGTCCCGTTATTTTAGAAAAAAAATTGAAGACACTTTATTTTTATGTACGAAAAATTGTATTGAAAATCATTTTACCATGTGCTGTTCTGTTCAAAGACATTTCTCCATCTCTACGAGCATTATCCAGCGCTCGTAGAAGTTATGATGTTTCTGGCTCAATAACTGATCCAGGTTGCGAAACTTGAAGGTTTTGAAAACAAAACTCTATAACACAATTTCTTTCCCAAGTACTCTCTGAAATTCTTTTTTTCAAGCATCAAAGCTCTGCCCTTGTGAAGTAGATAGCACTAAGGTTTTGCGATGTGGAACGAAATTTTTGCATCAATCCAATAATTGGAAGGGGTCAAGTGGCTACAGTTCAATATGGGTCTAGTGGACTTGATTCATTGGTTGGAACATTAGGTATAGGGATCAGGCATTAGGCTCCACAAAACCCAATTTTAAAGTTTATCTACAAATTGTATCCTTTATGAATCAGATAAAAATAATTTCATATTAGATTCAAAAAGGGATGATCTGATTAATAGCAAACACTCTATAACACTCTATACTCTATAACAAAAATATCGACGCACCACGAAGGTGCAGAATTATAGTGGTACAAGGCTCGATCAACTTGAAACGGAGCTGACTGGGGACGTGTAGTCTATCGTGACGAGTCCCGTTTCCAACTGTGTCCTGACGACTACCGAAGTGTGTTTGGAGATGTCCAAAGCAGCTTGAGGATCCTGCCCTTACTATCGCACTCCACACATGCCCACAACAGGGCGTTATGGTCTGGGGCGCCATCTCTATTGATAGCCGGACCCCTTTGGGTGTCATTTCTGGCACACTTGCAGTACAGCGGTACGTAGATGACATTCTACGACCGGTTGTGTTACCGTTCCTTTTAAGACACCCCGGACTAACTTTTCAACAAAATAATTCCCGGGCACACATGGCACGTGTTGCTATAAATTGTCTTCAAGCTTTCCCAACACTTTCTTGGTCTTCTGATCTCTCTCCCATAGAGCATAATTGGGACTTTATGGGAAGACGATTGCAACGATCCCTAAATGTTGACCATTTTGCCGGACAGTTGGAGACAATTTGGAAAGAGATTCCACAGGACAGCATCCGGGAACTTTTTCAGTCTCTGTCACGCCAGGTGACGCATTCAGAACAGAGGTGGACTAACGCCTTGTTGACCTCCTCCCTCCATAACGGTCAAATTCTGAAATAAATCATTGAATTGTTCTGAAATTTCGATCGTTTGTTATTCTATTTATATTCTTCACGTCCGCCAATTTGTATCACAGTAGGACAACTCTTTGGTGCGTAGATTTTTTTGTTATAGAGTGTAAATTAATAATAAAAGATCGGAATTATAAAATAGAGTACGCAGTGACGATCAACTATATTTTATGTGTGAATTTTTTAATATCTTTCGTAACTAAATAAAAAGACATAAACTTGGTTAAAAGTTTCTGAGTGAGATTCCTCGTTGAAACCCATAAGCAAGATGGTCGCCAAAGTGGTCGAGATAACATTGTTAGGAGTCGATAGAAAAATATAAGGCATCATTTTATGGGTAATATTAAAAATTCGGTGAACTTGAACTACCTTCATTCTGAATGACTACGTAATTAAGAGTAAATCGCGGGAACAGTGACATGAATAAATCCCATAAGAAGGAGCAAGATCATAAAAATAGTTACGAAGGTTTATAGAGTAGTCGAATTCTCCCTTCCTTACTTCCTTCGAATGTGCTCGAATGAACACGCCGTGGCCATTTTGTAGAATGTTGAAGGAATCATTGAATATAAGCTCAATGAAAACAGGAACGGAGCAATTAAGTTAAAATTGAGGTTTACTTACAAGTTAGTTATAAATTATACAGACAAGTTTCAAGATAATTGGATAGGTTAAACTTAAATTATTAGTTTACATAAGAGCTATTATATACGAGCAAAACGCCTACGAAAGGCCTCCCCCTATTCTGTCCACCTCTTCCTTCTTCCTAAAAACACCCCGTTGGGTTCTTCGCGACACTCCTCCAAGGGGGCGTACACAAGTTGCCAGCTGGCAATGTCTCAAGGGTGCTTGGGACCGGACTATACAATAGAGTAGGCCAATATGACATATTTATCGATAAATAGATGTCGGTGGTTCCCGCCGGAATAAATATACAAGGAAAATTACATTATTGTTATTTAGTTATTTATATATTATCTATCCCTCCTATCAAAGACGTTAAAGTGACTTCAAAAACAAAATCGTATCCCATTGACGCTAAGCCAATATAATAATATATGCTATATTTATACATTAGAATGTACACAACTATAAAATAAACAATATAAAAACTCATTTAGTAAGTGTCGTTGTTTGCTTGTCCTGTTAATATGTAACGGTAAAATATATTGGGGGGGGCGATAAAAGAATCAAGAAACTCTTATTTTTATCGTATTGGGGTTGATGGCCGAAGAAGTATGACGATCCCTCAATTAGAGGGTTTGATATGCAATTTGCAAACAATGCAATTTGAACTTATATACCGACTTGTAACATTAGATCACATCACTGGCATAAAGTACTAGAAACTAATGGAAAATTCAAATGCATGCAACACTCGTATTTTCTGTTTTTTCATATTTATACTGTTGATCAGAATCTCCGTATTTATACTGTATCAGCTTCTTCATTTACATAGCTATCAATTTCGTACGGTTCGATTATTTTAAGTCAGGAATAATATTTTGTAAGTAAGCAGAAAATTTAAATTCCAGTATTTAAATTGATTTCATAAAAAGCAAGATAATAAATTCTCCACGAAAACCTTTCTGTTGGTCGAATTATAGAAGCAGATGGTTTCGCCATTTTATCTCGGCTTATAGAATTCGGAACTAGGAAATAAAATAATACAATTCATGTAAAAATTAAATAATCCTGTGTGAATTCCCAAGAAATAAATTCTCGGAAAATGTAAATGTCAGGCTTAAGATAACAACTAAAGCCGACGGTGAAACGGAATTTGTATCCGTCTTACACTTATTTTAAAACATTACCGTTTTTTCAATAACACAGAGAATATATTTGACATCTATTGTTCTTAAAGTATAATAGAATCTATTACTTTTTATTCGAAGTTTGTATTTCAGCTATTTAGTATATTTCCAACGAGCAAACAAAAATCCACAAGGGTATAATTGTTCATTTTTTACATAGATGAGAGTTCGTCTGATGAAAGAAAACTCCATTAAAAGCAATTACTCTATTGAAAGGGACAACAAAGCTATAACAGTTCAACTGAAAAATAATGTGTAGTTAAATAATTCAAAAATACAATTCATTCCTCAATTGAGGACTTTTTTCTTGCCCTCTTATCTAATACTCTTTTGAAAGCACGGTTAGGGTCCAATCCTATTATGGCAAAACCATTTTTATTAATTTAGTAAATTACTGCATTTGTATTTGTTATTCATTATCAGCAGAGAGTAATTGTATGGCCATTACAAATATTTATCGTTAGTAGAAACACTTTTTATTTCAATTTTGAGATGTTTTTTGAAAGCGGTATGGAAACGTTATAATTTAAAAGTGCCTTAGTCGGCGTATGTAAATTAATAAGTATTAAAGGTATTATCACATGTAAAAATGAATTGTCTGATAATTGAAACCTACACGCATTTCTTTCGAAAATAGGAAGTTTTAATTTTCTGATGGATCGAAAATAAATTTAAGTTAATTTGCGATCTGATATACATAGTTTGTTAAAGCATAACGAAATGAATCCTGTTTCATTTGTGATCCCCGGTAAGTAATGGCTTTGGAAGTGTAACGACTTAATAACCGGAGGTTTGCGAGTAGGATTGCCAACCGTCCCGGAATTTCAGTTGCTGTCCAGAAACCCGGTTGAATGTAAAATTGCCCCAGAATTTCCGAGAAGGCTATCGTCCCCAATATCACCTACTCTCCAAAATAGATATTTCTATTGCACATGACTTTGTGTCCATTCATTGGACTTCCATTCCCCTACTAGGGATGCGACATCGACAGCAAAACATCGATGTTGATAAAACATCGTTCCAAAAACATGCATGTTTTTTAAAATTCAGTGTATTTAAACTTTTTTCCCCATTTCTTAAAACTGATTTAGCAACTAAGGATGCAACATCGACAGCAAAACATCGATGTGGATAATGCATCAACCCCAAACTATCGATGTTTTTAAAATTCAGTGAATTCAAACTTTTCCCCCCCATTTCTTAAATTTGGTTTAGCACCTAGTGATGCTACATCGACAGCAAAACATCGATGTTCAAATTTGAAACATCCTTGTTGATAATGCATCGCCACCAAACTTTCGATGTTTTTAAAATTCAGTGCATTTAAACGTTTTACCTCATTTCTTATAGCTGGTTTAGCAACTAGTGATGTGACATCAGCTCCAATAAATCGATGTTTTTTTATAAAACATCAATGTTTCGAAAACATCGACATCGATGTCGTATCCCTACTTTTCAGACCCTTCACCTTTGGTCACTTTGGTCTAAAAGTATGTTCAATTTGCTGATTATAAAAATTATGCTACTTGTTTTTTTTTTTTAATTTTTATAACGGTACTTTTTTAATTAAAAATAAAACATCTACAACATAAAAACATCGACAAGTATAAACATCGATGTTACAAAAACATCGATGTCGCATCCCTATCCCCTACTACTATCCAAAGACAATAATATATATGTCAGTCTGCTCAGAACGGGACCATCGTGAAGAAATGGTTTCTGGAGACGAACACAAATTTTCATATTCGAATATCTTAAAATAGAATACGTAGCACTCGGTTTTGTATAACTAAACACAAACAATATGTCTATTTTGTATACGAACACTACCATTTTTATTTTTTAATAGTGTCAATGCAACAAGAGGTTAGGTTAAGTTTTGTTATTATTACTATGTATATGAGAGGACCATCATCCTCGTATAGTAATTAAAATTAATAAAAAAAACTTAAAAATAACTATTATTTTTTTTTGCATATTTTTTGTACTTTGAAAATACTTTCCTTGGAAAGCTAGGTATGTTATGTTAAGCGATTTCTCAGTGGTAATAGTGTCAAATTACATTTTATGTATTTCCGTTTGGGTCAATATGTCCCGGAATTGTCTCAGAAAAGTTGGCCAACCCTAGTTGCGAGTTTAAATTCAACCAAAGACCGTCGTGTACTAAGGGGGCTGGTTTAAATCAGCCGTGGCTTCAAATGTCTTGACGTTGGAGTGGTGTGGAAGTGTAGAAAGTAAGTCCTTGTCATCTGACTGCTGTTCATAATTGCGTGGTGTCCTTGGATTCGGTTCAATCCCTCACCATCGTCAATAGCCCGTTGTGCTGCTCCAGGGTGTCCTGTATTTAAATACCTACCTTTCTTCTACTGGGCTAACGTGGCCCCTAGTATTAAGGATAACGAACTACAAGTTAGTATGAGTTTATTATTGAAATTTGTTAGCTTGAATAGTAAAATTGCCACACCGTGCCAAAATTGAAGTATTTGTTAAAGTACCAATATATATGCTATTGTACTTGTAATACATAAATGCATGATTTTTTATGTTTTTTTAATAAATGAAGTCGCAATTGATTCAGGCCTCGAAATAGATTTTTTAATGCAGGTGCACCTTGTGCACCTAAGTTTTTTAATTATGTGCACAGGTTATATGTTAGGTGCACATTAAAGAAAAAACGTAATATAAGGGCATTAATGTAGTGTAAACTACTTTATTATTTGGGTATGTTTATATAGGTTAGTAGTAGATAGTAAATAAAAATATTTAAACACCTAAATTCTCCGGCTCACGGCTGTCGCGACAGTCGCTGGAACAGAGCCATCCAGCAAATGTTTCGATCATCGGAAAGTTCTGGTGGCAGTGGCACAAGTAAACCTTCCTCCTGTATAAACCCGTTACGGACTAGCGATTTTGCTTTCACATGGTGTGTATTTAGGAATTTTAATTACGTTCCCTTAGAGTGAGAGAGGTCAATATTAATATTTTGTTCAAACATCAAAATAGCGTAACACGTTTCACCCCCTTTTTTTAACGTTAGGAGCACTGCGTGCATGTTGCGGGAAAAATTAGGTGCACAATTTTATTTTCATGTGCACGGTGCACCTGTGCACCCGGGTATTTCGAGCCCTGAATTAATTGATGACTATTTTTTTTACAAACTAATTGGGTATTTATATGTATTAATCTTTTTTTCAGTCCCTCCAAATCCTCCCAGTATTTCCTTGTCAAGTAACGAAGCTGGTATTTTAGCAGTTAAGATATTACAGTCTCCATATGATACGCTCCCAGTCAAGGGCTACAAAATTCAGTGGAAGTTGAACACCGATCCCTGGAAGCATGCAAGGGAGTATCTAACGAGCACAGGTAAGATGAAACGCTTAACTTACCTGGTGGTTGTGTCGATGAAGTATCTCGTCATATGCAAAACTGACAACATCTTGATGGCTGAAAAATCTCATCCTTCGAAGAAACGGCCATCTTGGAAAACTAATCATTATCTTGATACGAGACATATTGTCAAATATTTGCAAACTTGGTCATAGCTTGATGAATGAGATTCCTCGTCATTCAGATACTGTCTGTTTTATGATGATGTGTATTGTCAAATTTCATCAAAATCGAACTAGAAGTTTATCAATTACAAATTCTTAAAACTCAAACTTTGCAATGCAATGTGATGCAGGCGTACCTTATAATAAGCACAGTAAAATAAAGCTGCTTAGAATAATAAACTTTTTAATTGCTTAAAATACGAGTACTACCATCAGAATTTAAATTCAATGTAAAAGAATCGCTCTAATTTGCGTAAATGTTAATACATACCTTCCATTGCGTTCATCAAGCTCAGTGGAACAATCTGAATAAATTGGCAGGACTAGGTGATTTATTAAGTGAAAGATATGTTTCACTTGGTTATTCTTCAAATTAATTTAATCATCTAGTACCTTAATATATTGGAAGAAATCGAAGAAAACCTGATTGCGTACTCCACGCAAAGGGGATTGTGAACTTCCAAATTGCCGAAATCAATCAAAAATTCGATTTAAAAAATTAGCTCGTAAAACCAATTGCTAACAAACGATGTAGATAGTAAAAAAATTTCCGTTTGCGATCATTTTTGATTGAGTTACTAAACAACACAAAACATGTTTGTAGATCTATCTATTAAAACATGTCTAAATCCAAGATTTGTTTCTTGAGAATTTTCAAGATTTGTGTTGTGAACTCCAGAGGTTTCTTTTGAAGTTAATTGCCCCTTAACCCTCCTTGTGGTTGTCTCGATGATACAACTCGTCATTAGCAAAACTTACTGGATCTTGACGGACGAGATATCTCGTCACCAAACTAAAATTAATCCGATCTTGATCACGTCATCATAAAAGATAGGCAATATCTTAATGACGTGGTTAGTAAGCAAAATTTGTCATATCGTCATAGACAACGTATTTCGGGCAAACCACTTGGACAGTTAAGGAAATTCATCAGTAAAGGAGTCTTATTTGGGTTTATTATGTATACAAAGGGTTTTCTTTCTTCAATTTAGGCAATGACTTCATGATTCAGGATCTCCACTTCGACACCGACTACTCAGTCCGCGTGGGCGCTCGGAACGAGATCGGATTCAGTAACTTCACCGAGCCTATGTTGCAAAGGACTAAAGGACTCATAGCAGAGACTGTAGTCGATGGCAGCAAAGTCCTGTCTTCCACTTTCAACCGATCGCCAAGTCTCCGGTCGTACCTGCATCACTCAACGCTGGTCGCTTCCTTCGTCATCCTCATCGTTCCGATCTTCCAGCGACCCGTCGTACGGTGGATTAGATCCTGATGCACCCAAAGACTCGAATTCTGAAATCGATTCTGGAATATAATCGATTCTAGATTTTATCGATTCTGGAATATGATCGATTCTCGACTGAGAGATACTATTCGGTGTCCAAATTTCGGTGTGAGGCACCAGGACAGGGACTGACTGAAACAGGAAGCATGGGCCAAGGATTTTGAGATCCAGGCACGATTACAAAGACACAGCTTTTACCAAAACCCTTATCCTGCGGGTGATGCACTCATGTTTTTATTGTTCTGTGAATTCATCGATGTCTAAGATCAATGTTCCGGATCCCATGGGATGGATCAGAGATTATCAACAAGATAATAATCTGTAAGATGGACTGCTCGGTTTTTGTATCGAAAATGAAAGAAAATTGGCTTATACGTACAACAACCATTCAAGAATTGTCAAAAGATGGACAACTTAATATGGTTTCATTAAATGTATGAACTAATCTGTGATTTTCAAAATTAGAAGGCAACAAACATATTTATATGGTTGATAAAACTCACAAATATCTACGCCAATGGAGATGTTTTGAATGAACAAATAAAAATAATTTTCCGTGTTTTAAAAATACTGTTAGAATATTTGACCGAAGACCAATTAAAAACTACAACTCTTATGCAATCGATTCAATAAGCATATATTTAGGAATAATATGAATACTTGTTTTTTCAGGAATCAAAGTTTTCGAAAACTGAATTCATGATAGTACACTTCGGCTTACAAAATCAAATTAATAATGAATACTTTTAACCTGTAGAAATATACGCATAACACAATGCTGCTAGAAATTTATATAATGTAAAATGTTTTTTTAGTTACATTTCAGTTGAATGGAAATATTGCAAAATTCTAGAGAGTGACTATATATATTTTTTGGAGTGTTTAAAGGCTATTCACAGATCTCCGTAAGTGTGAATCCTATATCATCGACACCAGTAGACCATACAATTCTTGGTTGCATCATTTTCTAGTGAAGAGTAAGTCTGGTTACAGTATGTTCACTACAGAATAGGAGATTGTATTTTAAGGTGGCAGGTGAAAAAGTTGGTTGTTGTTTTAATTTTAGTAGTGAGATGCGAGTTTTACTTCTTCAGCTATACGAGGTTATTTATTCTTATTCAGTTTAGCTTTAAATTTTATGTGATGTAAAATGTACTGTTTAGGTTCTTTCAGCTTTTATTTCAATGAAAATATCGCAAAATGCTAAAGGGTGATTTCGTATTTTGTCAAGTGGTCAACGACTATTCGCAGATCTCCGTGTGAATCCTAAATCATCCACACCAGTAGAGCACAATTTTTGGTTGCATTATTTTCTAGGGAAGAGGAAGTTTTATTGCAGTATGTTCAATACAGAAAAAAAAAGGAGAGTATTTTCAGAGGCTTTTTTTTTAAATATTTGTTCATAATTGCGGTAATGAGATGCGAGTTTTCTTCAGTTTTACAACGCCGGTTATGTTTATTCAGTCAATCTCTGAAATTCTATGTGCTTTTTAGTTTCTATTAGCTTTTATTTGAATGAAAATGTCTCAAAATACTAGAGGGTGCATAGTTAATTTTTCATGTGTTTAACGGTTTTATCCAGATGTCTGTAGGAATGAATCACATTGTCCTCCATACCAGTAGAACAAATAATTCTTGTTTATATAATTTTCTGCAATAAAGGGAACAGAAAGTGTTGCTACATTAGGGAGAGCATTTTGAGGTGACAAGTGATAAAGTTGGTAACTTTTTAATCTGTTCTAGGTGAGGTGTTAGTTTTTCCTTAGTTATATATGATGTCAATCCGTATAGTATCCATGTAATTTGAATCAAGATACGTTGTTATTAGGATTTTTTGCTTCTAGTTTCTTTCAAAGTCACTCACTTCTCCCAATCTTTTCCACTTTTTAAATCTCTGAAATCCATTGTTGGAAATCAGCTGCATCGTCCTGTTCTACTGAATTGAATCCATGGTCTGAAATCTATTCCCGTTCAGAGGAGATTTTAACTTTAAGACATTTAAACATTAAGGCATTTTAACTTTAACTTAAGGTATGGTAGCTATTTTACTTAACGTCGCACTGGAGCAACACAGCGGGCTATAGGCAACAATACGGGATTAAACCGGAAGGGAAAGAACCGAGGACAACACCTCGTCATTTTAAACCACGGTCAGATGACAAGACCTGAGCTGGCACCTCACTCTCCAAACGTCCACACCGCGACAGCGTGAAGACATTTCAGAACACGACAGATGTACCGATGCACCATCCCTCTTTGTATACGACGATCTTAAGTTGAAAGAGAACTCGCAACCGACAGGTTGCTAATTCGTTACTTTTGCAATCAGGCTAACTATTTGCTTTTTGAAATACCGGAAGATACAACATTAGCAGTGGCCGGAATCTTTTCTGACAGACCGTGTACTCTTGAACAAAGTTTCAATGTTCAACGGGTAGAGTTTGATTTGGTTCGTCGCTCTGTAGCCAATTTTTGTAACGCAACAACATCTCAATGTTTTTGGAATCACCAATCGAACTCACGATCGATTTTTTCAAAAACCCAGACGGTATATAAAACTCATACTGAGTGTTAATTATAGCTTTTTCCATTTTTAATAATTCAGTTGATACATTGAATACTTTTGAGAGTTTTACACACATATATCCATAGTGGGATTTATAACCAGTTTGGACCTTTACCATCGGAATTATTCATAGAATTCTTTCAACCAACCAATATGGCTATTAAATCAATATGGTATTGTGGGGTAAATTGTAAATTGTTGAAACTCGTGCATTTAGGCAGTTAAACGTAGACATTAATATTTAATTTGAATACATATTTTTTAATGCAGTTATTAAGAGAGATACTCTTTTCGATTTGGTGAGAAAAGCAGTGCAAAAAAATTTATTTTAGAACGACTGATCCTTAACTCTCCCAATCGAATTAGCCATAGTGTGCCCTCAACGAAGGAACCAGATCTAAAAGCGTCATACATTTTTATCAAACCAATGGTTTCGCAAATCTAACAAAATAAGTAACAATTATGAATAAATCGCATCAACTTACTCTCTCTATATCTAGACACACACACAGTATATATATATATATATATATATATATATATATATATATATATATATATACCTACATAATGGACCGCAAAGCAACATGTGATAGTATAAGTAAATAATACATCCTTTAATAATAGGATCGTCCCCCACGTGCTGCAATTACACTAGCAACCCTTCAGGGCATACTTTCAGCAAGGTCTTGATACAGAGCAATGGATATTTTTGTCCATTCCTGTTGCATGACTGTCGCCAACTCAGATGTAGATTTCTGATGTGGTTCCCTGGTCCGTAAGCGTCGCTCTAACGCGTCCCACAAATGTTTTATGGGGTTTAAGTCGGGACTCTCTGAGCTTTTCAGGGAAGACGTTTTAAATCCACATCTTTGTACCACTGCTTAGCAGAGGCTGTAACATGACATGGAGCGCTGTCGTCGTGGAAGTAACATTCGTCCATTCCATAAAATTGCCAGAGCGTAGGAAGAAGCTGATTGCCCAAAATGTTCATGTAGGCGTCGGCTTTCAATTTACGAGGAACATAATGCAAAGGTTCCAGGCCATACCACCGAAAAACACCCCCATACAAGTACCATACCACCACCAAACTTGACAGTTGGAACGATGCACTCGGGTGACAGATGGTAACCTGGCATTCGACAAAGCCAAGAACGCCCATCCGACTGGAAGAGCGTATAGCGTGACTCGTTGCTCCATAAAACAGTTTTCCAGCGGTCCACAGTTGCGACGCTGCAAACACCAAGTGAGTCTGCCGGTTTTGATGGATGGGGTAATATTTGATTTGTGGGCGGCAACATATCCCTGGATATTTGAGGGAGTGCAGTTCTTTCCGCAAAGTATTGGGGTGCAGTGTAACCCCTGCTGCCTGTAGGAACTGTTGATGATTCGGAGTGGTTTCTTGCGGTTCTTACGTACCTCGCGCTTCCAGACACGTCGATCCACATTGTTCGGTTTACGGCGACGACTAACATGTGGAGTTCGTGTTCCAGCTCCCGTAGTCTTCCACTTCTTCACGACATCACCAACAGTTGATCGTGGCTGTGATAATTCTACCGCAATTGCGCTAATAGACTTGCCACTAATGTGACAACCAACTATAACACCTTTTTCAAAGTCACTAAGTTCCTTTCGTTTCAACATATTGTCACCATTTCACACAGAACGAAAGACTTTACCACTTCGCGTAAAGTATTTAACCTTAACAGGTCACGTGTGAGCACTGGATTTGCTTAAAATCCGTGCACTGATGGTGAATGTTGAATAAAAATATTTTAGTTACGTTTCTAAATCATACTTAATTATTGAAACATATTATGATATATGTAATAATAGAAGAAAACCTCAGTAACAGCACATGTAAATAAACTGTTGAACATAAAATGAACAGTATATTCTAAATAAGAAAAGAAAATAATGCTTAGAATAAACTTGCGTTACACAGTCTCATTTATTGCAACAACTTAAACTGTTATAATAATTTGAATTGCATAAGAGTCCCTTGATTTTACAACTGCATTTAGTTGCACTTAATTTTGCAAAGACAGCGTGTATAGCCGTGCCCTCCGTTTCTCGAATTAGCAGCAGCTACTTTTCTCAGCGACATTTTTTGAGAAGAAATATCATATATAGGAAGTAACTTTTCTTTACAACATACGAACTGATTGCGGGTATAAAGCTGCTTGAGGGTACTTTTTTTGTTTGCTAATTTATAAAAGTAGGAGTATTCTATTCCAACAACAACCGCCAATACATTTCGGGCATCTGTACAGCCACGGTCGACATCAGGGACTTGTATTCGCACGGTATCTCCATTGTGAGCAGGAGGAAATTTTCTTCTTGAGGTTCATTACCTTTTCGTTGCTTGCAGTTGAAGATTCTCTTTCGCGACAGCTCTTTTTATAGAAATAAACTCGTGTTGTTCAGTCCTGGATATGAGGACGTGGTGAGTTGCAGTTCCTCTTCAATATTTTCCTTTGGAATATGGTTTTCTGTATGGTCACTGCTCAAATTTTCTTCAAAAGTATTAACAATTTCTTCGAGCTGTTCTTTGGTTTTGACCTCCACCAAAGCATATCTTTTCTTGTCGACAAACACCGTGATGGGCCAAGCGTATAAGACTACAACCAAATATTCGGTCTTTCACCGACGTATTTTGTATGTATTGACATGCTCCAATTTCGGTCTTTCACGGTAACACCACACACACACACACACACACACACACACACACACACACACACACACACACACACACACACACACACACACACACACATATATATATATATATATATATATATATATATATATATATACATGTATATATAGTTTATTCTGCGGATTATATACGCTATAAGTACAATGCTTGGTATGAATCGATGGATAAAAATGTTAACCATGCCAATTTCTGGGACATAAAATACGGGAAATTCCAGTAGGAAAAATAAATAACTGATTCCATTGGTTGGATCCCATTTTCCCAAAATAACCAATATCGATGTTTGAATACGAGACGAGCAGAAAGTGAAGGTTTCCAATTTCCATCCATCTGGTATTCCGGATTCAATCGAATGCCGATGAGACTATGAGGTTTCCAAGTTCATAGTCGTCCGATTTTCCCGGACTTATTGATTCCCTACGGCTATACATTGTTTCTTGAACCAACGAAACCAACTTCCTTCACGCGGTGGTTTAGTTGAGACGGCAGGAGGGTTGTTGTTGTTTTTATCGCACGGGCTATTTAGGAGAATTCCTCTTTTGGTTGATTGGTCGGTGTTATTGTCAATTTCATTACTTCGTGGGAACCATTGCAGGTAATGGGATGTGTGTTTCGTTTAGTGATCTGCATTCACTCTTTGTTGCTGCTTTTGGAGTTAGTATCCATCCAAAACAGGGACTAAGTTTGAGATGTAACTTATAGTAATCTAACTTGTTTCGTCAACTCAATCGAACTCATGACTGGTGTGACTGATAAATTAGGCTTCTGGTTTCTTGAGACCAAGTCGTGCATTGCTGATTTTGCCACATAAAACTATTTTGTAGGTAAGTAGGTATTTTATTTAACATCTCACTAAAAATATAACGGGCTATTGGCGAATGATCCCGAAGGGTAAGTACCCAGGACATCTCGTTATTTTTGAACCTAGGTCAGATAACGAGATAACAACTGAGTTGGTAATTCATCCTCAAACTTCTACATATCACTAATGTGAGGACATTAAAGACTACGATAGATTAAAAGTGGACATGCCCCCACATAAATGACTGTCTTTGATCGAATTTCGCAACCCTCCGATTGCTAATCCGTTAATCTTCCATTAGCGCTACCATAGTGGCGTTTGTATGAGTCATAAGCATACCAGTACATATTTACGATGTAGAATATTATCTCAACATGAATCTCTAGTTCGACAACTTTGTTGAAATGCTGACATTCATAGCCCGTCCTTTTCTTCTAGTGCGATTGTAAATCAACTTCCCAAATTTTAATACTTGCTGATGTTTTACAGCTTCTTTCTCTTACGAATTGCACCAACTTTCTTTACTGTCTGTTTTGATTGTTATGAAAGCTGGTTCTTTTAGGGCAGAGTGGTTATCGATGATTTTGTAGTGTAGCTATACTGAAGCATTAATTTTCCGTAGATCTGAAGTTGGTCAAAATTATATTCCCAACCTTTTGACGCCCTTTACATATTGTAGCGAGCTAAGCTACCACTCCACAACTTAACTTACAAATGGGTAGTATAAATACCAGTGTGACCCAACTCTATCATGAAGTACTTCTTTGGTAGACACTAAGTTACGCTGGTTCATTTCAGCTTGCTATAAGCGAGGAATTTCGGACGTGATTTAAACACGCAGTAATTTACAAATTCGATGGATGATGTACACTGTACAGTAGAAATCGCCATGGTTGATGCAAATTACTTTCAACCACTAGGGGGCGCTGTGATAGCAGACACTTCTAATGTTGTATTACGGTCTCCATCCTTACATTACCGTTCAGACTTCGGCTGATAAAAGGCAATACTGCGACTGTGATCTTAATACAACTCTCACAGTCTAACGCAAAATGGCAATCATTCAACTAGTGACATCATCTATCGAATTTCGGCTTCTGCTAAAATTCTGGAGGGGGAGTACTGTAGCAATCTTAGCTACCACTCCACAACTTAACTTACAAATGGGTAGTATAAATACCAGTGTGACCCAACTCTACCATGAAGTACTTTTTTGGTAGACACTAAGTTACGCTGGTTCATTTCAGCTTGCTATACATATCATTTCTTTACTTTACTTCTGGAACGAACTGAACCAGCTTCCTTCACTGTGTGATTTTATTGATACAGAAACAATTTGATGCAGGGAATGGTTTTGGAAATTAGGTATTCGTAAATATTGATTTCCGGAAGACCTGAAGTTGGAAAAAATTGTTCCTAACCTTTTTACTTCAGATCTGAAATCATGACAGAATTGAAGATGAGTTTGTTTATAACTCTGTGATCGCATTTTGGTACACGAAAGCAAACATGGCCTAGATCTTCGAAAGTACCAGATGCAGGAGATAATTTTAAACCTTTTATTTAGACAACCTTATTAAAAAAATGAGAGGCGCAAGGAAATGTTTCTTTTTTGCCACTACGATGTCTTTACTTTTTATGACATACTTTATGTTGGAAACCGATTTACCTGTATGGTCATGATTAGATAGTAAATTAATAAAAGTTGACCAAAATGGACAAAAGAAAATACTTATTAGACCTGTGAAATGAGAGTTATCCTCAAGTATCAGATGGAGATTTTCTAACTGTTCGAACGTTACATTATTTGTAAATACATATATTATATAATCGCTCTCAGTGAATGAACCGGACATCAGTTTAGATTCGTTTCAGAACCAGAATATATTTTTTTGGTTTGGATATTCGACAAGGCATTAAACAAGGTCTCTAGCATTAAAACAGACCCAGTATTTCATAAAGTATGAGAGTAAGAAAGCGCAGTAGTTGAAAAATTTTGAATCTAATAACACCATGCGCATAAGTTTGTTAATTTCATCTGTCTGTTTTGAATCCAGGATTTAAAGGAATGCCCGCTTGAGTTTCCAGTCGTGGTCTTCCCATTCTCTCAGACTTATTGATTTCCTCCCGTTGTATATTGTTTCCTGAACAAATTCGACCAACTTCCTTCTTGTTGTAGTTTTAATGAAGATGAAATAAGTTTGGCCATTGGATGGATTTGATATATGGCTACTTGGAAGTATTCACAATTGGTACATCCGAGTTTCACGAGGTATTCATTCCTTTATTTAGACGAATTTATTGAGAAACATGAGGTATGAGAAGTAGGCTTAGTTTAAAATTCATAACCTAATTTGGTTTCCATAAATGTTACGTCTTGGAGGTTAAGTTTAGACCTATTAACTCTCCTTTCTCGACGAGATGTTTCGTCTTTAGCAAAACTAACCAGATCGCGAGGGACGATATATCTCGTAATTATCAAATTTGGTCATATCTTGATTAACAAGATATTTTGTCATTATTAAAAATTAGACATATTTTGACTCACGAGATATCTTTTTGAAACCACCTAGAGGTTTAAGAGTTTGACTTGCATCTCACATATAATTTTGGGAGAATTTAACGATAAAGCTAAGTATACAGGGTGCTAGTGTTTCGGTAACATCTTGCTCAATGTGTGGCTTAATTTGGAATGGTAATCTCGAATACAGTTTCAGCTTGTCACTTTATGTTAAAAATTAATGCCAAACACCTACAATACGACAATAAATCGAAACCTGAAATGTGCTTTTTTCTCGAGATTGTTTGTATATGTTAACACCAAAAATTTCTTTCATTTGGAAAAAACCTATTTTTGTTTCAAAATAGTGGTCTAGAAATACTAAAGAATAATATCCAGAAAAATAATATACTCGAACTGTATACACAGAGTTGACTTTAGTTTTTAATTATTGAAATGTTGAAAGTGTTTTATGTGTATAAATTCAATAGGAATAATCTTTCAAAAATTTTATATGCTACTAATAAATATTGTATCCTAACCTTTAATTCATTACCTTTGAGTTAACAGTTCACAGGAAGGTGAAGGTGTACAGACAGTTTTTGTGGTTAAATATTTTAATGTTCTCAAGGCCAAACGGAATATATTTATAAAATATGTGAAAGAATATCTATTTGTACGGTCTAAAGAAGTATATAAAACTATATCTGTGTTGAAACTGAAAGACTAACTCAAAGAAAGATGGGTTAAAATCTATCTGAACTACATGTTGATATTTGTGTGATGAGCTCATATCTATGTATAATACGTATGTTCAACTGTGAAAGTGCAAATTTCAATGTTTCATGTCTTTATCACAAATAAAGAAATATTTATTGACGTATAAATGCTGTGTTTTTATTCGTAATTAAGACTATACGAAGTATGACAAAAAAGGGTCTATACAACATTCTGAATTTGTTGTATTTTCATTTTATATAAAAAGTGGCGTTATTATAAAACAGTAATGTTTAATTTTTTTAGTATATATATTTACTAATTATAAGGTACTTTCCTTTTTCAAAAAAGTTATTTCATATATACATCAGAAATAGTTTTAAAACAGAAAAGGTTTTGTTTATCTGTAATTTGGAAGCGTATTTAGAAGAACAGGTTAAGTATTTTTGCTGTAAATTATTTGTATAACTTTATAGCATCATACTGGAATTTATATTTGTTTGCTAATTATATTTGGAATAAAATAGTCATTTTCATGAAATATAATTTAAATTACTTACTTCAAAACAGATTAAATATAGATACGACTAAAGTTACGAAATTGAAATAGACTGTAGATTTTATGCGAATTAATCACATATAACATCAACAGTTATTTAATTGAAGCTAGATTATATATTATAAACGATATAACTTCTAGCGTCGTTTAGTTGAAAATGATGGAATTCTTAGCTTGAGTTTTTTTTTTTTTGTTTATTTGCAGTCTTTCAGGTAATTTACCATTAAGGGGGTCCGGGACACAAAAATCGTCAAATTTTCGAAATTTTTTTTATTATTTTACGAAATTCTCTGTGTTTTTATGCTTAAAATGACGTCTAAATCATGTTTCTATCTTAATTAGAAATAGAGATATAATAATTTTTGTGGTGCGTTGTTTTGAAAATCTAACACTCTTGACAGTTGTTGTCATGGCAACAACATCTGTCCTTAAAACTTTAAATGCGTTTTTCTCCATGATGCATTTTTTCAAGATTTCCTGTATTCAAATTGCTATAAGTCGAAAACCGATAAAGTTTAAGGGTTGAAATTTGGAATATATCTTTTTCAAACATTATACTTTAATTTTGATTCAGCAAATTTAAAACAAATATTTACTTTTAAAAATATGACTTTTTTAAAAAAAAGTACCTTAAAATTTTCAAAAATTTTCATTCAAACATTTTTAATTTTTTATTAAATTAATATTTTTTAAATTCCTGAATCCAAATTAAAGTTAATAAATTTGTGAATAATTTAATGCAAAAATTTTGAAAATTGATCAAGAATGTTTTGAGCCTTAGCAATTTAAAATGACCCCTCTTTTTTTCAAAAAATTTTAATTTAAAATTTTTAAAGATTTTATGGAAAACTTTTGTGTTGTGATTTTGCTTATTAGTTAGATGGGTAATCAGTACAAAAAAAATTCTAAATTCTAAATTAATAAATAAAAAAAAATTTTCAATGTGTCCCGGACCCCCTTAATATTAAAACAAGTAAAATATTTTGTCAATGATAAGTGCTAAATTTGTTTTGATAATCCAACGTTTAATGAAAAACTCCTAAATGAAATTGCCACAGTTGAACACATTTCAAATAATAATATGTGTGTATTACACGAACTTCAAATCTTGTTAAACAAAAACTTTTTTTAAGTTCTGATACTCTGCTGATAATTTCTTATAAGCGTCTGATACAATCTAAAAAATGAGGTATGCACTTTCATTCAACCCTCCTGTTGGTTGTTTCGACAAGATATGTCGTCATTAGCAAACTGACCAGATCTTGATTTACGAGATATCTCATCATTAGAAAAATTGACCTGATCGTGATATAGTCATCAACAAAAAACGCAAAGATCTTCACCATTCGGAATTCAATCGGCAATCTTGATGGCTATATCCCTCGTCCTTTGCAAAGTGTGTCAGATCTCTTTGGATGCGATGTCTCGTTGATGCATGAAAATGCATGATCATAGAATGTTTGTTGCGTCCAGTTCACTATCTAATATTGTCTTTAGCAACCAACAGGGTGTGCCAGTAGTTTTGAAATGAAGCTGAACGACAACGAAGAGAAAAGCTGTTAAAAGAGTAAAAGCAAAGTATGGTATCATGGAGCTTTCGATAGCTGCTGAAAGTCATATGCATTGCACTGTCCGCCCTTTTGGATATTTGTCGACTATACTTCGAAATTCACGACGATTGTGATAAGCGTCATCTGGCTTGTTTAAAATAGCCCAGTTTTATATTTCTACGTTATTTTTTGTTCGATTAAATCAATAACTGCAATGAAATCCTGTTTATTTTTTATAACACATGACGTTTAACTAACAAATTTTTAAAAGGTTTGGATGATCAATTTTGTGTGTACAAAAGAGATAATTTAATATTACAAATATCATTTTCTTCAGAAAGTGTTACAAACCCGTGCATTTCAGTGCTATGGAATATTTTTGCACGTAATGAACCTGGTTAAATAAATATATATATATAAATGTATAACTATCCTTTCAAACCAACAACAACATTGAGGGGAAATGATGCTATCGTGTAATGTTCTTTTACAAAAGAGTCAAAGTATAATTAGTGTTTTGAACCATTACCAACTTTAAGCACCTATTTTATATTATGTTCTTTTACAAACAAATTCTAAGTTTAAAAAAAATATCCTTTTAAACCATCACTAATTTTGAACAAACAAAAATGATGTTATAGTATTATACTCTTACAAAAAAATGTCTTAATATATAATTATTCTTCCAAATCGTACCCCAACTCTGAGCACAAAATTATATGTTCTGTTGTACGAAATGTGTCTTAATACAAAATTATTCTTCCAAACAATAACCAACTTCGAGTAATATAAAATGTTATAATGTTTTACAAAAAAAAATGTCTTATTACGTAATTATTCCTCGAAATCATCAGCCAAACTTGTTCTTTTACAAAAAAATCTAAATATGAAATCATTCTTTTAAACACCAAATTTGAGCAAAAAATATTATCATGTAATCTTATACACAAAATGCGTCTAAACCTAAAATTATTCTTTCAAGCCATCACCACCTTTCAGCAAAAAAGTTACGTTATCACGTGAAAGATCATTATGAGAATACCTGTAACTTATTACGTAATTATTCCTCGAAATCATAAGCCAAACTTGTTCTTTTACAAAAAAATCTAAATATGAAATCATTCTTTTAAACACCAACTTTGAGCAAAAAATATTATCATGTATTCTTATACTCAAAATGCGTCTAAACCTAAAATTATTCTTTCAAGCCATCACCACCTTTCAGCAAAAAAGTTACGTTATCACGTGAAAGATCATTATGAGAATACCTGTAACTTATTACGTAATTATTTCTCGAAATCATCAGCAAAACTTGTTCTTTTATAAAAAAAATGCAATCTGAAATCATTCTTTTAAACACCAACTTTGAGCAAAGAATATTATCATGTATTCTTATACACAAAATGCGTGTAAACCTAAAATTATTCTTTCAAGCCATCACCACCTTTCAGCAAAAAAGTTACGTTCTCACGTGAAAGATCATTATGAGAATACCTGTAACTTATTACGTAATTATTCCTCGAAATCATAAGCCAAACTTGTTCTTTTACAAAAAAATCTAAATATGAAATCATTCTTTTAAACACCAACTTTGAGCAAAAAATATTATCATGTATTCTTATACTCAAAATGCGTCTAAACCTAAAATTATTCTTTCAAGCCATCACCACCTTTCAGCAAAAAAGTTACGTTATCACGTGAAAGATCATTATGAGAATACCTGTAACTTATTACGTAATTATTTCTCGAAATCATCAGCAAAACTTGTTCTTTTATAAAAAAAATGCAATCTGAAATCATTCTTTTAAACACCAACTTTGAGCAAAGAATATTATCATGTATTCTTATACACAAAATGCGTGTAAACCTAAAATTATTCTTTCAAGCCATCACCACCTTTCAGCAAAAAAGTTACGTTATCACGTGAAAGATCATTATGAGAATACCTGTAACTTATTACGTAATTATTTCTCGAAATCATCAGCAAAACTTGTTCTTTTATAAAAAAAATGCAATCTGAAATCATTCTTTTAAACACCAACTTTGAGCAAAGAATATTATCATGTATTCTTATACACAAAATGCGTGTAAACCTAAAATTATTCTTTCAAGCCATCACCACCTTTCAGCAAAAAAGTTACGTTCTCACGTGAAAGATCATTATGAGAATACCTGTAACTTATTACGTAATTATTCCTCGAAATCATAAGCCAAACTTGTTCTTTTACAAAAAAATCTAAATATGAAATCATTCTTTTAAACACCAACTTTGAGCAAAAAATATTATCATGTATTCTTATACTCAAAATGCGTCTAAACCTAAAATTATTCTTTCAAGCCATCACCACCTTTCAGCAAAAAAGTTACGTTATCACGTGAAAGATCATTATGAGAATACCTGTAACTTATTACGTAATTATTTCTCGAAATCATCAGCAAAACTTGTTCTTTTATAAAAAAAATGCAATCTGAAATCATTCTTTTAAACACCAACTTTGAGCAAAGAATATTATCATGTATTCTTATACACAAAATGCGTGTAAACCTAAAATTATTCTTTCAAGCCATCACCACCTTTCAGCAAAAAAGTTACGTTATCACGTGAAAGATCATTATGAGAATACCTGTAACTTATTACGTAATTATTCCTCGAAATCATAAGCCAAACTTGTTCTTTTACAAAAAAATCTAAATATGAAATCATTCTTTTAAACACCAACTTTGAGCAAAGAATATTATCATGTATTCTTATACACAAAATGCGTCTAAACCTAAAATTATTCTTTCAAGCCATCACCACCTTTCAGCAAAAAAGTTACGTTCTCACGTGAAAGATCATTATGAGAATACCTGTAACTTATTACGTAATTATTTCTCGAAATCATCAGCAAAACTTGTTCTTTTATAAAAAAAATGCAATCTGAAATCATTCTTTTAAACACCAACTTTGAGCAAAGAATATTATCATGTATTCTTATACACAAAATGCGTGTAAACCTAAAATTATTCTTTCAAGCCATCACCACCTTTCAGCAAAAAAGTTACGTTCTCACGTGAAAGATCATTATGAGAATACCTGTAACTTATTACGTAATTATTCCTCGAAATCATAAGCCAAACTTGTTCTTTTACAAAAAAATCTAAATATGAAATCATTCTTTTAAACACCAACTTTGAGCAAAAAATATTATCATGTATTCTTATACTCAAAATGCGTCTAAACCTAAAATTATTCTTTCAAGCCATCACCACCTTTCAGCAAAAAAGTTACGTTATCACGTGAAAGATCATTATGAGAATACCTGTAACTTATTACGTAATTATTTCTCGAAATCATCAGCAAAACTTGTTCTTTTATAAAAAAAATGCAATCTGAAATCATTCTTTTAAACACCAACTTTGAGCAAAGAATATTATCATGTATTCTTATACACAAAATGCGTGTAAACCTAAAATTATTCTTTCAAGCCATCACCACCTTTCAGCAAAAAAGTTACGTTATCACGTGAAAGATCATTATGAGAATACCTGTAACTTATTACGTAATTATTCCTCGAAATCATAAGCCAAACTTGTTCTTTTACAAAAAAATCTAAATATGAAATCATTCTTTTAAACACCAACTTTGAGCAAAGAATATTATCATGTATTCTTATACACAAAATGCGTCTAAACCTAAAATTATTCTTTCAAGCCATCACCACCTTTCAGCAAAAAAGTTACGTTCTCACGTGAAAGATCATTATGAGAATACCTGTAACTTATTACGTAATTATTTCTCGAAATCATCAGCAAAACTTGTTCTTTTATAAAAAAAATGCAATCTGAAATCATTCTTTTAAACACCAACTTTGAGCAAAGAATATTATCATGTATTCTTATACACAAAATGCGTGTAAACCTAAAATTATTCTTTCAAGCCATCACCACCTTTCAGCAAAAAAGTTACGTTCTCACGTGAAAGATCATTACGAGAATAACTGTAACTTAATACGTAATTATTCCCCAAAATCATCAACAAAACTTGGTATTTTACAAAAAAATGTAAATGTGAAATCATTATTTTAAACACTAACTCTAAGCAAAGAATATTATCATGTATTCTTATACACAAAATGCGTCTAAACCTAAAATTATTCTTTCAAGCCATCACAATCTTTCAGCAAAAAAGTTGCGTTATCACGTGAAAGATCATTACGAGAATAACTGATTTCGTTAAAACAACGCAACATATAAAAAAAAGCAGCGACTGGTGTTGCAATAGAATCAGATGAAAGCTGTTCCTCATTTCCACAGGCAACTCCTTTTCCGAATAGAAAATCTGGTTTCTAGAGGAGCTGAACAATTTTTCGCCGATGCAGCTTCTGTAAGAGCCTCGTTGGCTTTAAAATCATGTACTTGAGCGCATCCAATTAGGATAAGACGGAGGGCTGCAACTTTTCTCCAAAAGCAATCGAGCCTCCTTGATTGGACAAGGCTTTAAAGTGAACGGGGAATCTATAAATTAGCTTCCTTATCAGCTGTGCTTCCTTATCAATCGGTGGTTGGACTGCAATCCTAACTAGCCTCATACATCAGTCCTCGTCTTCAATGAAAGTGACCATAATGATGGAAACTGTGCATTTGCATTTCTCTTTGCAGACACTAACTATTCAAAAATATGGTCGCTCCTTAGATTCGGATTTGCATTTGCATTTTATTGGAAACGTTTTGTTATTGAAATGAAGGAATCTGCTAATGCTTGTGATTTTCAATAGTGCTCTTATTCGATACGTTTATTGTCTGGTTTATTGCTTATTTACTAGCCAATATTCATCAATTATCTTTATATTATTTTGTAACAATAATGGATAATTAAATGCCAAACAGTTTAAATCGACGATTAAGAAATTTATTGAAGACAATTTTCTAGTGTCTGTTTTTTCAATCTAGAACAAATTTTTAAAATGGGAATATTCAAGCAGCACGTTAATTATTGTTTGATTAGTTGAGTATGTGCATACGTATTGTTTATTTTTGATTGAATATTAGACTCATACATACTGTCTTTACTTACTTAACTATTTAAGAATTTATTTTTCAATATGAATTGTTCATATATTATAATTAAACAGCCTGTATTATCAATTCACGTGTATTATTTTGTAACGTTAACGGATACGTTAAATACCGAACAGTTAACCACGACACAGTTAAGAAATTATTGACGACAATAGCTCAGTCAATACTTTTTCAATTTATCTACAACAAAGATTCAAAATAAGAATATTAGAACATGCATACAGAGGCTGTTCGCACATTTTTTAGACGATTTTGGTTAGCGGTAATATAAAATCGTTTGCTTCAAAAGAAATAATTGAAGTTGTACAATGTTTATAAAAGTCAAAATTATCGTCTGCGGCTTGAGAGGTTTGTTTTTAATTCAAAATGGCGTTTTTAAAGAAGCAGTGGTTCCAAGGTTATATTTATGCTCTTTCCGAAGAGAAATATTCATATTCCGTTACCCAAAAACGATGTGAGAGTCATGGTTTTGTGATATCTAAAGTGTCGATAGGTAATATCGTCAACAAGAAAGGATAAAAACGTCAAATTGGAGCCTCAAGTGGGGCAAAAAATCCAAACAAGTATCCAAGGAAGAAACGGACATCTTCGACTATTGCAAAGGTACGTTGTTTAATGTTAAAAGAAAATCCCCCTAGTCAAAGGACAGTTGCAAAATCATTAAAATGCTCGGTGTCCACTGTAAAAAAAATGATGAACGTTGATTTAAATCGTAAGAAAGCGACAAAAAGAAATGTGCATCGTCTTTCTCCAAAGCATATCGCTGAACACAGGACTAGCTGCCGAATTGTATATGAAAAACACTTATCCAAAGAAAAATGGAAAAAAATTGTCACAATAGATGAATCATGGGTGTATTTAAATGATTGCAACAAAAAAAAGAGCCATTTATTATCATAAAAGGGGAGAAAAAAAATTTAAGTACATGGTTCACAGAATCAAAAGAAAGTTTTTCTAACGAATTCATGATTGTTGCTGGTTTTTCATATAATGGAAAGTTAAAAATAAAGAGAGTGTAAAAAGATGTCAAGATTAACTCCAAATACTAACAGGAACATATTTTATCGCCAGTTTTTCTGAATGAAATACCATCTCTTTACCCACAGTGCCTATCAATCTATGGAACTCCATCAAGACAAAGCTAGCAGTCACACATCAAAATCCACTGTAAATTTCCTGAAAGAAACGGAACAAAATAACGGTATCAAGGCCATACCCATCACTGATATCCCTACTAAATCTCCCGAAGTATCACCTATGGATTTTTGTGCCTTCGAACTTTTAAAATCTGCATTATGCAAACGTCGTCCCACAACTCGTCGCAGACTCTCCAAAGAAGACATTAGTTGCCAGGTTTCGATTCCTGACTGAAACTCGCTGTCTTCATGCACATTTTAATTGTTTGTAATATCATTGACTATCCTGACTTTTTTTTTTGTAATATTAGACAATGTATGACGCCTCAACATTGAAAAACATGCACTGCATTTAAGATTGGGTCGATGCAGAAATTCGTCCCGTTTTTCTCTGACAAAAATAGAATACAAATTACTTTATTTACTATTAACTATATTTAATCAATATAGTATGAGCCGTTCTGTTAGATAACCTTTCGCCCTTTCTCCGGTAACTTCATCATCCTGCGCTCATTTATGATCTAAGGTGTCTGGCTAAAGAACCGTTCCATTTGATGAAACTTTCTGAACCACTTACGATACGTCAAATCGTCAACAGCACCCTCACCATGCGCAAAACATATCTTTTTTCCACCTGCAAAGCATTCTTACCTTTTCGCAAATAATAAAGCATCATAGGTTGAAAATGCTCCTGATTTTATGCCAATTTTAATGCTTAGAACAATTTAAAAAATACAATCCAATAACACAGTTTTTTCCCCAAGAGTATTTGGTGAAGTTCTTTCTTACAAACAACATCAAAATTTTAAACGTGTAAAGTGGATAACACTTCACTTTTACGATACAATGCCAATGACGTGACGATTTTTTACACTAACCCAATATGTATAGAACTCGTCTGGTTGCATTTGTTGTAGTTTCTGTTTCCGTTGTAGTAAAGATAGCAGTATTTTAGGAAGGTATGTATTAGCATTATTATATGTACGTAATTTTGTATGTATTTGCAGTATTGCAGGAAGCAGCATGAAGAAATAGTTGCCAATACTGCTTAGGATAAATTCTGGCAATGCTTTCTTTGCAGTGACATCGTTCCGGACTTACCAAGGAAGTCTTCTGTCTTAGTGCACACTTAACTCTTTTGTAATATAATTGACTCTCTTGAATGTATTTTTTGTGCTATACACAACCTAAGACAGCTCAACATAATGCCGAGTGTACTGTATTTAATAAATTTTAGTATTTCTTTATTTGTTTGCATATTGTTTAGTTTAAATTATGAAAAATAAATAATCAGTCTTTGTTAATTCCAATTTCGGTTCTTCAGTGTCATGAACTTTCAACACAAAACACACAAATAATTCCCTTAAACAATGTTGTATCTTAAATAACAGTGATTAACAGGTTATTAAGTGTATATACGATCTATAGATTTCCTATATTTAATTATTCTTACATTAACGTTGCACTGGAACAGAATAATGGGCTATTGGCGACGGTCCGGGATCAAACTCGAAGGGAAATAACCGAAGACAACACCAATTTATTTTGAACTACGGCCAGATCACTATGTCACACCTGAGCTGGCACCCCACTCTCCAAACTTCCGCACCAAATCGCACAAACTCGAGGACATTTGAGACCCCGAAGTGAACCAGCCACCTTTGTATACGATGTTTTATGGTTGGATTTGAACTCACAACCCTCTGATTAGTAATTCAAGTAACCCGATTGCTACTCCTCCAACTGGACTACCCAGCCCCGATTCATCATTTTTTACGGCTTTTAAAAGGATCGAATACCCGATACCACGATCGCATATTCCACACCAGACGTTTAGGAACTCGTCACATAATATTGCGACGAGTTGGTTTGTGAAACATGACATTCAATTTAGAATGGACGTACTAGGAATAGAAATCTTCAAGGACTGAAGATGCAATTTCTCGTATTATGACTTTCTTTGGCGAAGAAAAATTTATATTCCTTGTGACCTCGACCCTCAGAGATGAATGCAAGTTTGTTATTCCACTTGCATACTCTTGTCGATCGATTGTGCTAAAGGCAACAAGTGGAACCAAAGTCCTATGTGTTTAAAAGGAGAACGTGACTAATGTTGAATTTGGAGACATTCCAAGAACCGAGTGAGGAAAAGTAATGGGGAACTGTCCGAGCTTGTCAATCACGTCTTGCACAATTGAGTTGCTTGAGTCCGGGCTCTTGCAAAAAGAGATTGAGTTAGTTGTCTGTTACCGCTTATCAAGACTGTTACTTTCGGTGTTTTTTGTTGTGTACGATGATTCCGTGTTTTGTTTCGCGGTGGATGCAACCAATTGAAAGATGGACAGTGTGGGATTCGTAAAATGTCTATCATATTCTATCGAAGAATAAAGGACGATGGGTGTTGAAAAGTACGAACCTTGTATTTTTTTTTGTTGTTGAAAACAAGCTTCGCGTTGTCTTGATTCTTTTACTGACATTTTCTTCTGTGCTAACAAAGGAAAGATTAATGTACTCAAACATGAAAGAGAACTTATTTAGGAAATAATAACTGCAGAAGCAGATTATATGTAGGATTGGAAGATTAAATCTGTTCTACCGTATAAAGTATCTTGTATAGTTTGGGTTGATAAGAACTTCAAAAAATTGTTGATTAATTGAAAATATTCTGTAGTATGTTTAAATTTATGTATGCATTTCCTTTTTAAGGAATTATTTTTCCATTTCTGCACTGAATGCTTTCTTTCTAAATAATAGTGAAGAGGCATTTTTAGTTTGTAGTTTTTCGTTCCGTACATTTCCTATGCAGCAGCAGTGTATGATATGATATTTGAAGTACTATTAACTAACCTAGTACACAGAAGTGATATTTATTAATAACGGTGTTTATCATTCATCATTTGAGCGTTTCGATATTTGTGAGTAATTAAGTATTTTGCTTTTACTCTATACAATACATGACTACATAACTACATAAATTGGTTGAAACAATACTGGGTTGGTAGATAGTTAATTAACGCTCACAAAGGATCGTCCATATCAAACTTAAGTGGAGAAATGCTTGAATCCAGGATACTCCAAAAATATTTGTTTATATTTTTATATGTCGCCTGAAACTTTCAAGTATTGGGGAGATTTGCCGTGCGAGTTTCGCAGGCGTCAAAATTTCCTGAAACATTATTATTACTTTCATAACATGGAAGTTGTGTGGGAGTGGACTAAAATAGTTGACAATTTTATACTTCTAGGAAAAGGGTACTTAAATACATGATTTTAAAAGAAAAATTAGGGAATGTTTATTTGACTAAGTCAAACGAGCAATCACGATAAAATATTAATTACGATTCATGTGTAAACAGGTAATTTATCAAACTCAAAAATTGTTTCGTTATGCAAAACAGTGATAAAATCTAAATAGTCGATTTGATAAGACAGTATGTACTTTGCAATATCTAGAAAATGTGTCACTAGTAACGAAAAAAACATTTGTACGTCAAAAATTAATTAATTATACTTGTGACGATATATTTGGCAATTTCTCTAAACATTCAAAATACATACTATTTTCCAAATCGACCATTTATACTTTTTCACTACTTTGTATAACAAAACAAAGTTGAGTTCGATAAATTACCTATTCACATATGAGTTTTAGTTAATTTTTACTGTGGATTTGGCTTTTGATTTATTAAAAACACTCCTTTAATTTATGTTTTTTTTTTTTTTTCAATTTTCTTTTAATAAATTAAATCGAACTCACATATTGTAAAATGTTCGCAATTTGTTTTCGATACGCATTAAATATTTTTCTCTCAAACCAAAATAGTTTTATCCGTAGCTTGCTGTAATCAACCAGTTTTGCATCCAAAATCTCAAGCAATGTAAGCTTCCGTCATAACAGCGAATTAAACGAACTTTCTGCATGCACTTGCCGGTGTTAATTCCTCCTCATACAAAAACACTCGGAACGGAATAGGCCGGTTGGAAGAAAGCAAACGGAAGGTTGCGAGTTCCATTCCAACAAAAAAAAGACTGTCGTGTACGAAGTGAGCTGGGGCACATGAAATATAAAATGGCCTCAAATGTCCTCACGTTGGCATGGTATTGAAGTTTGGAGAGGGAAGTACAAGCTCAGATGTGTCCTTGTGATCTCACCGTGGTTCAAAGTTACGTGGTGTTATCCTCGGACATTTCCCTTGAAGATTGATTCCGGAATGTCATAAAGAGCCCGTTGTGTTGTTCCAGTGAGATATTAATTAAAATATCTACCTAAGAACACAAAAATGCATAAAAAGTTCTTGTTGAATAGTATCCAGAAAGTTCCTTCACATTGCATTGATTAAAATTAACACTAAATTGGAATTTGATTTTCCCAAACAATGCAGCTTGTTTAGGAAGATTTGAGTCCAATGCCCACCTGAAGTCGGTGTATTTTTGTGATACGAATAAGGGCATTAGAGTGAAAAATAAATGCTCCTCACACATTCTCGTCTCCCACGAAACGCATTCAAAATGCATATCCATTTTGTTCATCTCACTCGAAGACTTTCGGTATAAAATTTGAAGATCCTGTTAAATATTCATTCGGTATAAAAGAGCAGCTCATGAATATTTCCCAGAACTTATGAATAGCAAATAGTATGGCTTTGCGTCCGTGAGAAAGAGTCAAGGTAAACGAATGCACGCGGGAGAGAGATTGCCAAAAAATTACACGCATTATCATAGTACTCTGTACATGTCGGAATGGATGGTTTATTTATTAATTTAATGTAAACAGAGCTAGATTTGATTAGGTTGATCTGAATTCCTGTACTCTTGAACTCGAACAACGAAATCAGAGGGGAGATAGAAGGCAAAGAACCCATTAATACCATTAATTTCGAAATCATTAGAGAATTTAGCAATGTTAATGTGTCTGTAAAGTTGTTGCTCTAAATTTGGATAGTCTGTGCATTTAAAATTAAGATCAGACAATTCTACTGTTGTGATTGAAAAGTTTTTTTAACCCTCCAAACGGTTCTAATGTAATAATTCTTCCACGAAGATCCAACCAGTTCTGATAAGGATAATTCAGGTCCTCTAATGATGCATATTTCTCCTTATCAATATTTAACGAATTTTCAAACGGTGATATTTATCGTTAACAGATCCAAACAAATTTGCTAATGATGATACTTCTCGTCATCAAGATTTAACCAATTTTGTTAATGGTGATACTTCTTGTCATCAAGAAGCAAACAAATTTGCTAATGATGACACTTGTCGTCAGTAAGATATTACCGATTTTTCATGATTGCTAAAACAAGATGTGGTTAGTGTCTTTTGTATGTGACATGTTATCTCTTCCATCAAACTGTGTTCAGTTTTGCTTGATAACTAGATGCCTTGTCGATACAACCACCAGGACGATTAATGTAAGTAAAATATGTAAAATTTAAATTTTATCACTTGAAAAAAATATAATTCTATGTATGTGAATAGGTCTTCTTGTTCATACATTGGTTTAAAAATGCGATCAAATCAATAATTGCTCCACATGCGGAAAATGTTCGAAAGAAATGTCGGATCAATATGAATGCCCCTCCATGATACCCCAAAACATTACAGCACGTGGTCAGGATTATCCTTAATCCTACTTTGACAGTTGTGGCAGTCTGCGTAATTCTTTTTTCCCGGGTTAAATTTTCAGTTTTCAGCTTTGATATTACTAGTTTTAAAACTTGATAATAATGCATGTTCTTCGCATTTTTTGAAGTTGGCTATTTCTCCAGGTATGTGTCCTCTACACGAGTACCAATGGAGTTCCAATGCTGTCATATAGTTTCTTCTCTTTTAGTTCAAGGTGTCTATTTCTTAAAAGTGATTGTGTTTGCCTCGAGTAAATTTAAGTTATAACCAGCTGTAGCAAGTCCGCCATTTCATTTCCCTGCGCTCCCAGAGAATAAGGGATCAACATAGAATGTACCAAAAAATATCTTGAAAACTTCGTCATGATTTCAAATTTTATGTTACATTTTGGCTTCACGTTTTATGTAAAAAGTACTCAAGTTTTAAAAAAGCAACTTTTTTGAGACTGCGTGTTAAGTTCTCAGTTAATTTATTTGCTTCATGAAATGAGGAGTTCCTTCCTATGCATTACGGGTAAATGACTTCATTGTTATGTCTCTCATTTATGGGTAATATACTTAAATTCACTAAAAATGAAAAAATTAATTTTTAAAATTTTCGATTAAAATTTAACTTTTTCTTATACATTAAGGTGAACCAGTTGACCACTTGCCACTTGAAAACTATGTTGTCATATCTCGTATTTATGGGTACTGTAGGCTTAAAATCCTCAAAATAGATAGAAATTTTTTTTTATAAGTTTTCAGTTTAAAAATTAATTGATGTAACAAACTCTAGAGACAGATACAGCAAATTGTTTTCCATTATAATCAGTTTCGTCGAAGTTACATTGGCAACAATACAGCAGATCAGTTCAGTAGGTTTACTACATTCTTTATGACATGAAAAAATTGATACATAAACATTTTCGCGTAAAAAACTATCTACAAATTTCATAATACTCGGATAATAACTTAAAATATTCGTTTTTAAAGCCCCTGGTCCTCTTTTACCAAGTATACTTCTTTGATTGTCGAATCCTTCGAATGAATTGACATTATATCAACCCTTCTACTTTATAATTACATATTTATAATAGGACAAGCCAAATAGGGGCTTAAGGGAGTTTTTAGACAGCTTATGTCTTTGTTAAGTATAACAGTATTATATATATATATTATATATTGTTATTATATATACCAATATATATTATATATTGGTTCAACGCCAAAGGGATACGTTTCTGTTTTTGACTTAACGTCTTCTTAACGTCTTTGATAGAAGGGATAGGTAATATATAAAATTTAATTTAGATAACAAAATAACAATAATACATTTTTCTTTACATATTCCTTTGCGAACGGCTAAGAACCACCGATATCCGTTTATTGGTTAAACCTCATTTGGGCCTACTTGATTGGCTTCCGTAACTATTTTCATGACCTTGTCCCATCACACCGATTCTATTCTTGTCACTGTTAATTTCGTTGTCAGGTCATTCAAGACAGAGGTGATCCAAGTTAACCGAATTAATTATTACCCGTACCATTATGCCTTACATTTTTCTATCGACCCCTAACACAGTTATATCGTCCCTAGCGGTCGATATACACCCCTTTGTCGAACACTTCATTAAACAAACAACTGTTGTATATCACTAATGTGCCATTTTGTAATTCTTACAGACAGCGTATAACTGAAACAAATGTTAAGCAAAATGTGTTGAAACTGGGACTAGATGTATGTAGGGGAATTACCTGTCAAATCGCTAATATGAACTTGGGGGGTAAAAGAGAAGCTATATTAAGCTATGAAATACTAAAAATAAGCCTAGAGAAAATTCTTATCACCTTCCCTTTTCCACACTCAGTATAAAATATTTTTCCAAGTACAATTACGAATTAGCTCCAGCGGGGATTTTTTCATGAATAATTGACACTAATTGGTCAGCTACTTACAGATTCATCTCATCTTATATTTCCTACCTGTGATGACCTGGTGTACTTTCTTGTTGCATTTAAATGGTACTTTGCACATTTCGATACGACAAAAAAGTAGTTTGCGATGTATCACTGATGAGTTTTATTCACGCATGTCTGGATTTTATCCTTCGATAATTAATTCCTTTTAAAGGGTTTTTAGCCACCATTATAGAGGCGTTTTAATGTCATTAAAAATGTGTTCGCGATGATGAGTTAAAATGTTTTAGGCTAGCTGGCATTGCATGACAACGCCGAAGTGTTATCTACTTCACATTGCAAAGCTTTGATGTTGTTTGAAAGAAGCAAATACTTGGGGGGGGAGGAAGAAATATGTTTTTGGGTTGTGATTTTAAAATTTTGCTAAGCATTAAAAATGGTGAGAAATAAGGACATTGTTGACTATAATGCTTTTTAATTCCGAAAAGGCCAGAATGTTTCGCGGACACAAAATAAATTATGTGTTGTGCAATGTGAGATTGCCGTTCACGATTCCACGCGCCGTAAGTGGCTTAGAAAGTTTATAGTCACCTCGATCAGTTCTTTAGCCAGAAACCTCAGAATCTATAAGACCATGAGATGATGCAGCTACTGGAAAGATATGGAACGGCCATTGAACAGAATGGTACATACTATATTGATTAAATGCAATATTTAGTACATAAAGCAATCTTCCTTAAATTTTGGTCGAGAAATGGGACGAACTTCTGCGTCACCTCAATATTTGGCTATCACATTTGTGTTTCATTTATACATGATTGTATTCGGTCCTTTTGTAATTCATTGATTTGGAAGTGTTTTAGCAAGCATTATAGGGGCTTTTTAAACTGCTTAGAAACGTTCCCGATAATAATGAGTTTTATTACTATAATTGAAAATGGAGAAAATATTTTTTATAACACTTTACTTCAAACTTAATTAAAATAAGTTGCTACTTATTTCAATTTAACAATCTCACGAGATAACGGGGTTACAAAAAACAATTGTAACGTGTACGGTAATCTACTGAGCTACTTATAACCATGTAACAAGAATACTTTCAATGCAACGGACCTATTCTGCGAATAATGGATTGTGGAGATAAATTCCCCGAACTTTTCAAGCTTTTTAAATCCACTAATATTCCCTAAACTCTCAGTTCTGCTTCAGATAGTTAATTAAGATTCGTGGAAGATTCCTTTCGTTCTCGTAATCTTTTTTTCTTCCTTTCTTTCCTTCCCAGAATACAAGTTCTTGAAAGGAACCATTCACTCCCAAACAAATTACCCCAGAAGAATGTGTTAGGTGATAAATTTTAAGTCGGACTCTTTTAAAGTGGCACTCTCGCAACATGCAAATTAATTTGAACGCGTAATTGCACTGGAGAAATTGATCTTGCTTTTTCGTTTTAAGTCTCACATTTAGTTTTTTTTTAAAGACGTTTCTTTGAAGTTATGGTAATAAAAAGTGTATGCAAGTGTTGGTCAATCGAAAGTGGACGTAGGTCCTAAAGACAGTATGATAGGCTTTTGACGTTAGTCTAAATGGTTGTGCTTTTTGCTTTGGAGAGTGCTGTGTAGTCAGGTTGGAGCAGAAACTCATTAAGGTGTATGCACACTATAAAATTACATTTTTTAATTTTGACTTCAAAATTATAGTTTATTACAACAGGTCGTCGATTCATGCTTAAAGTCACTTTAATGTGAAAATTTTTGACTAAGAGCTGATCCTTATTTTTCTAATTTTCGTATAATTAACTAATTAGCGTTTTGTTTAAACGGGATACCTCAAATTATAAATACGTGTAGAAAGAGAATTTCCGTTGGAAGTTATTCCTAATATCATTCTTCATGTTTTGACTCGCAATGAAGTTGTTAGAAAAGATAGATTTTTTACATTTTTGTCCTTCAGAAAGTATAAAAAGTCAAGATTTTTTTAGAAACTTCGACATTTGAAAATCAACTTAAAATTCATTTATTAACTAATAAAATCTGATTAAAGTGTCAAAACATATACTGTATTATACAGATTATAATGATGTAAAAATTGCTATAGTTGATAATTTCACTGTTGAGTTGTTATTATTTCAACAGAGAATGTTATTGCAAAAACACATTTATACAGAATTTCAATTAAATGTTTAGGATACAGGGTTACAATATATAATGAAAATATCCCTTGTAACTAGAAAAATTTTCCGAATATTTACAAGATTTTGATATTGTTGGAAAGATAAGGAGTTGAAGATTATATTCAGCAATAAAACAAATCGATATTTTGATAGGCTGGTATTTTATAGTGTATAGATAAAACTAGTGTTAAATGACAAAAATAATTTTCTACTGCACATCTAATTTAATAGTAACTATTAGTTTTTAGTAAAAAAGTAAAATTTAGAAGTATTTTGATAGTGTTAATAGAAAACGTAATACAGATTACAATGTAAGCATATATTTTCTATCATCATGAAAATAAGCACGTATTTCTACATTAGTAATAAGAGTTTCTGCACAAAGTCTACCATATGTACGTAATCCGAAAGCCACGTCACTTGGCCTATTTTTCGAATTTGATTTTTAGATATCTGAAATAGAATGAAACTTTAGTTCTTGACTTTTGTAGTCTTCTTTCTTCAAACCATAGTACTGCTGTGAAAATATCAATGATTTATTAAATTTAGTGAAATATCGAATTAACAGATATCAAAATATCAAATAAATTGCAATTTATGATTGAAACAATGATTGCAAATCTTTTAGACTGGTCTTTCAAGTGATATACTTAAAAGATATAGATAGATATCGATTATACTTAAAAGATTAATAGATATAGAAATACTTAAAGTGATTATACTTAAAACTAGACCTGTGAATTGGTAAACAGAAGTGAACATACCTGGTAACACCTCAGTATAAATATGCTGCAATTTAATAATTAAACTACTTGACAATTACTAAGAAACATACACAATTTTTAAAATAATTAACAATATTCATTGATTAAAGAAACGAAACTTAGTATACATATTTAATTAAGATACTGTGCATTAAGTATAATGCAAAATGTTACAGATTTTGGCTCATGGAAAAGCAAGATATAATAAAAAGAAAAAAAAATCTGCTCCTTAGAGTAATTTCCAAAGTCTAGAAAAATGTTCTTTCTATCCGGAGTCATGACAGACATAGTCACTCAGTAAGAAGTGAGGCCTCCTTGCATACTAATGAACATTTAACATCAGCTATGCATGCTCTCCACTAAACAGTCGAGGAGTGCTTGGGGGATATTTCCCCATTCCTATCTCAAAGCAATTTTGAGGGTCTGCACAGTTTGGGGTGGGTGATTCCTTTTTGAAACAAGTCTACAAAGATCATTTCAAGCATGGATTTAAGTCCGGTGAATACGAAAGCCATTCCAAGTGCTCAATATCTTCGCTCTCTAGTATCTCAGAGACATTAACTGTCCTGTATGTGCGTTCATCGTCACCCATGAACAGAAGGTCTGAACCCAATGCACCCCGAAATAAACGAACATGACCCCGGAGAATCTCCGTGCAATACCGCTGCGATGTACAGGCACCAGCGTCAAAGATGTGTAGTTGTGTACTGCCATAATGCATAATCCCTGTCCACACCATGACCCCTCGGCCATACTGATCAACCTCATGAGCATTCTGTGGTTTGTAACGAGTACTTACCCTCTCTCTCTCCACAGTAGATGGTGTCCAGAATCCCTCTTCACGGTGAATCAGGATTCGTCGGAGAACATGACTGTGGACCACTGTTGATGATTCCAACGAATATGTTCTTTACACCAGAGTAACCTTTCCCGACGATGGCGTTGTTGTAACTGAGTACTTAACAGGCTCCCGTGCATAAAGACGAACTTGATTTAATCGCCCAGAAATTGTTTTGGCAGATACACGAGTGCCGGTAGTTGTTGCAATATCTGAATCAATCTGTCCCGGAGGGAGATGTTTGTTCCTTATTGCTGTTAGGGATATATGTGCATCCTCTCTGGGTGTGGTGCTCCTCCCACAATCACCAACCTGCTTTCTCAAAGCATTTTCAACTTCCGCGGCTCTTTATTACCGCGAAATAACGCTTTTTACACGCATTGCTGCGGCAACTTGGGTGACACTTTGCCCAGCTTCGAGCCGCCCCAACACTGCTCTTCCATAGTCAAATTCACTCAAATGATGCCTTGCGGAGATTCTCCACTTGATACTTGCACCAGAAGATGCAATCTCTCTGAACGGCTTTCAAAACCTTAAATCGTGATTTTCTGTAGATACTTTACTGTTTGGAATTTCAATTAATAAACAGCTGGTGTGCGCTGTCTTTTATACAGATAAGAGACCTTGCTCTACAGCACCCTCTGCACTTACATTTTCTACGATTGAGCGGCTTTCCGAATAGCAGTTTTGCATAAATCGGTTGTTCCTTAGCAAACGTCAAACAGTGTAGTATAACCATTATAAAGACTTTTGAAGTAATCCTAGGTTTTATGATTTGTTTGAAAAATATGAGATATGCATTACAGGGGTAAAAAGTGTTTCCATTTTTTGATCATGTAATCCATGTACAATTTGCTATAGTTTACACTATATCAAACATTTTGTTCTAGGATAGTGACAAATCCAATCTTCGTCACCATTTAAATCATGGGATAGCGTAATGATTCGTGTTGGCTTCTATTCAGCTGGAGGTGTATTCACTTTTCGGATGATCAGAATATCATGAAGATTGGCATTAAATAATTATAGAAAAACCTATCGCTGTAACATGCATAGAGATAATCACTTGTTAGAACAATTACGACATTTAATAACTTTTTGACTACTGCTATAGGTATAACAAGCGTGATTCTTTCTTGGCGCGATTCTTTTAACATTCAAGGTAGAACTAATGTACTGGTCGGTGTCTATATTCTTTCTTGGGGCGATTCTTATAACTTTCAAGGTACAACTGATGCAAGGGCCTTAGTCTAAATTCTTTCTTGGCTTCATCATGGAAGAACTGCTGTACCGGCCGTAGTCTAAAGGTTAATAAACTAAGGACGATATAAAATCCCAAACACAGATCAACTCTCTTTTACACTGATTTCAGTTTTTATGAGACCACGGTGGCTTGATTGGAAGAGTAACGGATTAGCAGCAAGTGGGTTACGAGTAGGAATCCAAACAAAGACTTCCATGTACAAAGGGGATTGGTGCACGTTATATCTGTCGTGCTGTTGTTGTCGTGGGTTAGCGTTTAAATTAATTTTAAAATATTGGAAAACGTTACTCACTTCGGATGATGTTTTAACACTATAAACCTGTTAAATTTTACTGTGCAATAATAATTATTTAAATTGTTGAGGAAAACAAACTCATTTTCTTCATAGTGAACTTATACCACTTTCAAAAATAACGGCTCGTATATTGATGACGAATTATCTCGTCATTAGAAAAATTTGTCAGATTTTGAAGGAAGTGATATCTTTTAACCACTTCGATGTTAACCCTCGATATATATATATATATATATATATATATATATATATATATATATATATATATATATATATATATATATATATATATATATATATATATATATATATATATATATATATATATATATATATATATATATATATATATATACGGCGTGGAGTAGAAGTTTTGAGAGAGGGATTCCAGCTCAGGTGTGATCTCGTCCTTTGAAAGTTTGGAACTGTTTTCTTTTTATTAGGCAGACCTCTACAAGGTCAGTTTCAACTCGAAGATTAACGACCATGAGGGTTAAATTTTTTCCAAGAATATATGAAAGCATTTTGAGAATAGAACACACATTTTAACTAACTAAGCACAGTTCACAGCCAAACAACGAATACGTGTTTGCTTTAAATACTGCATAATAAAAATGACAGCTTTATTATTCAATAACATTTTCAATTCTTCAAAAGATGAATTAGAATTACATTGTAAATGGATATATTTGTATTAATACATAAAGTTTATCATAACATAAAGAAGAATATAGAATCTGAATATTACATTTTATTTTTCTCAACGAATTGTTCCAAAAATTTGGGAAATGCATTTTTAATAAGTTTTTTCCATGTTGAAGCAGAGCTATTGTGTTAAAGATTTGTTTTTCTCGTAAAATACATGCATGCATACCCTACAAAAATGTTGTCCACTTTTTGTTTCGAATTTTTGTTTTCGGAGTTTTCTGAGTAATATGAATATCTATTTTCTTACGATATAAATTATTTATGTCATTCATATTTCTTGGAAAAAACGCTGAACTGAAATTTTATTTATAGTTTCAGTCTTTTTACTATGGAGCTGTATAAAGTAAATACTTTATAGTTGCTATGCATTTCAAATTTTGTTTCTATACCCCTTTTAGTTGTTACAGAGCGACGTTGATTCAACTATCTACCAATTCCTTTTTGGAGCAATTTTAATTGAAAACGTTAATAATTACTACGACCAGGATTTTTATGACCTAAAATTGATCTAAAAGAATCTATAAAAATGTATTCATGACCAAAAATTCTTTTAAATTACAAAAATTAAACAAAACACACACACATTCTCTCTAAAAATCTTTATTTTATAACAATAAATTATCTTTTATAAAATAAAACAAGAGGGAAAATGCTACCCACATTTTCTGACAGTTCCTGTGCTGAACCTCGATGAGAACTCTCGTCTATCAAGATCTTATTAATTTTGATGATAACGAAACATCAACATTTTGCTGACATTTTATGATCCATAATTTTTCCCAAAAAACGATATATTTCGTTCATCGAAATCTGGTCAGTTTTCCTCTATTAACGAGACATCTCGTCCATCAATATCTGGTAAGTTTTCTGCATCAATGAGCTATCTCGTCCATCGACCTGGTTAATTTTCCTCTATTATATAGATATTTCGTTCGTCAAAATCTGGTCAGATTTCCTCTACTAACAAGATATCTCATCCATCAAGATCTGGTCAGTTTTTTGCTATTAATGAGCTATCTCGTCCATCAATGCCTTGTTAATTTTCCTCCACTAACGATATATTTCGTAATTCAAAATCTGGTCAGTTTTCCTCTATTAACGATATATCTAGTCCATAAAGACCTGGTCAGTTTTCTGCCATTAATGAGCTATCTCGTCTATCAAGCCCTTGTTAATTTTCCTCCACTAACGATATATTTCGTTCATCAAAATCTGGTCAGTTTTGCTCTATTAACGATATATCTCGTCCATCAAGATCTGGGCAGTTTTCTGCTATTAATGAGCTATTTCGTCCATCAAGACCTGGTGAATTTTCCTCTATTATCTAGATATTTTGCTCATCAAAAACTGGTCAGATTTCCTATATTAGCAAGATATTTCGTCCATCAAGACCTGGTCATTTTTTGCTATTAATGAGCTATCTCGTCCATCAAGACCTGGTTAATTTTCATCCATTAACGATACATTTCGTTCATCAAAATCTGGTCAGTTTTGCTCTATTAACGATATATCTCGTCCATCAAGATCTGGGCAGTTTTCTGGTATTAATGAGCTATCTCTTCCATCAAGCCCTTGTTAATTTTCCTCCACTAACGATATATTTCGTTCCTCAAAATCTGGTCAGTTTTCCTCTTTTAACGATATATCTAGTCCATCAAGAAGTAATGAATTTTCCTATTTTTTCTGGATATTTTGTTCATCAAAATCTGGTCAGATTTCCTCTGTCAGCAAGATATTTCGTCCATCAAGAGCTGGTCAGTTTTCTGTTATTAATGAGCTATCTCGTCCATCAAGACCTGGTTAATTTTCTGTTATAAATATTTCGTGCATCAAGTCCTGGTAAATTTTCCTTTATTAACGAGATATTTCGTTCAACAAAATATGTTCAGTTTTCCTCTATTGACGAGATATCTCGTTCATCAAGACCTGGTCAGTTTTTGCTACTTAAACAAGTTTTTATTTCATTCATTTTTTATCATTTACATCCAGGAAGACATATATACAGTAAAATATTATCACATAGTGGAGGTTTTGTAATTGGATTACCCCAGAAACCATATTCTTGTGACAAAGTGGACGTTTTCGGTCTATACAGTCCGGGATCACAGCTGAAACCCACGTTCACATTCTATTAAGTAAAAACACACTTTAAATACATTACATTTTCAGTCGTAAAATTTGACAGGTAGTCAAGAATAAAACAATCATTTAAAATTTAAAATTTTAAAGCAGCCATCAGCATTAGTCGTTTTATTATTTTATTCCATCCTTCTATTGACACATGGGTGTTTCCAGTCATTTTTCCTTACCTCGTTAGTATGAGGTTCTCTCGTTAGATGAGCTACCTCATCCATCAAAACCTGTTAATTTTTTCTCTATTAACGAGATATCTCGTACATTAAGATCTGGTTAGTTTTCTGCTATTAATGAGCTATTTCATCCATCAAGACTGTTAAATTTTTCTCTATTAAGGGTGTCAGGGACACATTGAAAAAAATTTTATTAATTAATTTAGAATTTTTAATTTTTTTGTAATGATTACCCACTTAACTAATAAGCGAAATCACAACACAAAATTTTTTCAAAAGTCTTTTAAAAATTTTAAATTAAAATTTTTTGAAAAAAAGACGGGTCATTTTAAATTGCTAAGACTTAAAATATTCTTGATTAATTTTCAAAATTCTTGCAGTAAATTATTCACAAATTTATAACTTTAATTTTGATTCAGCAATTTAAATATTATTACTTTAATAAAAAAAATATTTGAATGAAATTTTTTGAAAATTTTAATGTACTTTTTTTTAAAGTCATATTTTTTAAAGTAAATATTTGTTTTAAATTTGCTGAATCAAAATTAAATTATAATGTTTGAAAAAGATATACTCCAAATTTCAACCCTTAAGCTTTATCGGTTTTCGACGTATAGCAATTTGAAAACAGGAAATCTTGAAAAAATGTATCATGGAGAAAAACGTATTTAAAGTTTTAAAGATAGATGTTGTTGCCATGACAACACCTGTCAAGAGTGTAAGATTTTCAAAACAACGCACGAAAAAAATTATTATATCTCTAGTTCTAATTAAGATAGAAACATGATTTAAACGTCATTTTAAGCAGAAAAACACGGATAATTTCTTAAAATAATAAAAAAATTTCGAAAATTTGACGATTTTTGTGTCTCGGACCCCCTTAACGAGATATTTCGTTCATCAAAGTTTGGTAATTTTTTTACTATCAACGAGCTAACTCGTCCATTAAGATCTGCTGATCGGCATCAGCATCGTGGTCAGTTTTGCAATTACAAGCTTCTTTCTTCGATCTAATCATTGTGATTGATCAATGTGATACTGTATAATAAAATTAAATACAATGAAAACTCTATTTTATTGTCATTTTTTACCTCTTGGAAATTCAAAAAGACAAAATAAATTAATCAATTTTCTACTTTCTCAGTGTAACTCAGAGCTGTATGCTCTCTGTCTAAAAATTGTATAATTTCTCAAAACAGGAGTTGTTTTACCTGTTTCTAGTTTTCTCTTTCTATATAAAAAAAAATTATGATTACGAAATCACACGCCTGAGTAATTGAGTGTGAAAACGAAAAACTGTACGCACTTAAACTTTAAAGTGTATGTTCAGGCTTCAGTTTTTTACGTCGCGTTTCAGTTAATATTTTTTATAAAACTTAGTGTATGTTAAAGAAAATATGGTGCAGTGGAAGATGTTTGATATTTTTTTGTTGCTTCTAGAGCTATATTTTCTTTTCTCCTTCATATTCTTTTTAAAACTTGCATTTGGAGTCAAAAAATGCCAGCTATACAAAATATTATCTTTATTATCTTTTTTTATTTCGGTATTTCTTCCTTTTCAGAATTCAGGCTTTTTTACTCCACTTTTCCATGATTATCGTAGGGGTAATGTAGTGAGAGTAATTCTTTCCAAACTCAGTCTTATAGTGTATTCTTAAATAAATGGATATTTGATGTTTTCCATAGATCGCATTTTGTTATCGTCGGTTAAGTATAATTTAAGAAGCAACGATACTATTTTGAAAGAAGTGGCTTAAAATTGCGCTCCGTAAGCGTGCAATATTATTTTAACAAAATGAACGCGTTCTAATTAACTTTGAAGTGGTTTCGACGAGGTTTCTCGTCAATATGACTATTTGTGTTGATGAAAATATATCTCGTCATAATTGCACAAATATTACCAATTTTCAGCTGACGAGTTCAAAATTACGTAAGTTTCCTTCAAATAACGAGACATCTCTCCCATCAGGATGTGGTCAGTTTTCTTCAAATGAGGTATTTAATGCAAAAGGATCTGGTCAGTTTTGTTCAATGACGTAATTAATCCAAAAGAATCTGGTCAGTTTTTTTCAAATGAGGTATTTAATCCAAAAGGATCTGGTCAGTTTTGTTCAATGACTTATTTAATCCAAAAGGATCTGGTCAATTTTCTTCTGATTTCAGGGTATCTCATCCATCGGATTCTGGTCAGTTGTCTCGAAATAACGAGGTATCTGATCCATCGAAATCTGGTTAGTTGTCTCCAAATAACGAGGTATCTCATTCATCGGTATCTGGTCAGTTGTCTCTAAGTAACGAGATATCTCATCTATCGGGATATGGTCAGTTGTCTCCAAAATATGCATTTAATCCAAAAGGATATGGTCATTTTTCTTCTAATGACAAGGGTATCTCATCCATCGGAATAGGGTCGGTTTTCTTCAAATGATGCATTTAATCCAAAAGGTCTGGTCAGTTATTTCCAAATAGCGAGTAATCTGATCCATCGGGATCTGGTCAGTCGTCTCCAAGTAACAAGGTACCTCATTCATGAGAAACTGGTACGTTTAATTCAAATGATGAGGTATCTAATCCATCATGATAACCACCGGTAAGGATAAATAACTTTAAACCTCCTGGTTGAAGTTATTTAATCCTCTTTAAGATTGTTTAATAATTTTTACCCTCCTGGTGATTCTCTCGAAGAGATATCTCGTCATTAGAATAAAACTGATCAGATCTTGATCTCCTCAGATTAAAAAAAAATGGTCATACATTGATGACGAAATATCTCGTCATTAGCAAAATTCGTCAGGTTTTGATGAACAAGATATCTCGCACAAACCACCTTTAAAGTTGAATCCAATTAAAACTCAGATGGAACAGATTATAAGCTAGGTGGTACTCACCTGCTGTGCTTTACTTCCTGGTGGTTGTCTCGACGGGATATCTCGTTATCAACAAAACTGACCGGATATTGTTGAAGGAGATATCCTGTCGAAAGATAAACCTGATCATTGATTGATAAACTTTTCATCCCTATTCATTGTACTTGATACTTCGTTACTTAAAGAAAGATCCTTAACCCTCCTCCCTTCTTGTAGTTAAACATTAAATTTTAAGCAATATATTATAATTCAGTCTTTTGTAAACGATTCAATTAAATTCACGCTATAGTAGCATTTCTATTGAAAGAATTTAGAGTATCCGGTGTAATTAAAATATGCAATAATCTACAAAAACAAACAATCTATATATATATATATATATAATTCTCTTACGCGGCACGCAAAAAAGACGTTATTTGTTATCACGCTTTGGCAACACTGTACGATTGGTTGTTTACCACGAGGCTTCGTGCTTTAATTGAAGTTATAGCGTTATCGGATGAAATTTTATTGAAAAAAAAAATTGAATATTAGTCGAGTTGTTGCAGCTTACAAACGACATGCTAGGTATTTGATTTCCAAATCAGCGCTCACATTTCGAATCAAAATTTGCTTAACGTTTTCATTTGATTTCCAAATTGTTCGAGTTCTGATTCCCAAAGGTACTGTATAATTTTTCTATAGTGCAACAAATTTACATTCGAAAAATATTTTTTGGAATATCATATTTTGTAAACAATGTCTTCATCGATGCGAGCGAAGCGAGCAAGGTTCGTGCAGCGAACCAATGAGGATTGCAAAGCAATACTTCGGAGGTTGGTGAGCGTCAGCGAGCAGGGGACGGGCCCCCTAGTATATTATAATTGACTCGGCAGTTGTAAAAAAGGATGAGACACTTTTCCGAAAAATGATTTTATTGGCGGATGCATACCTTTATACACAAACCCACATACTGTGTAAAAAGATTTTTCCAGGAAGTGCCTAAATGGGAGAAATGGAGGGTCTAATATCCGAAACATTGTCAAAAGGCGTCGTGCTGCACATGCCACCTTTTTATAACTTCTGATTGTGAAAAAGACATCTGTCAAAAAATCACCTGTGAGCAGAAAAACAGTAACGTAGTCTGCCAACAGAGCCTTATACACAACTTTTCATGCAACGACTTGAGCGTTTTGATTATTTATGTGGGAAGAGTTCGTTTAATAGTGTTGTGCTTTTCAACGTTTTTGTATAATGGAATCAGATTCTTCTGAAGGCAGTGTGATTGATGGACGTGTCAGAAAGATAAAAGTTAATAAGAGTTATAAAGAAAGCAAGGACTAAAGGAACAAGTTGCGTAAACCATGATGGTAAGTAAATATTTTTTTAATGAGTACCACACACACAAAATATAACCCTTCCATGAGCCGCGGTAGATCCGTCAGTAGAGCGTCGGGCTCGCATCAGAAGGGTTGTGGGTTCTGTCCTCGGCGGAGCCTGCAATTCTGACGATTGTGAGATCGGCGCTTCGACCTGGCTAAAGACCGTCGTGTTCACTAATGGTGACTGGGGCACGTTAAATAGGTCGTGGTCACAAAGTCCCCCATGTTCCCATACCAAATCAATACCTCTGGGGGTATCTGATCAGAGGGTTATCGGCCTCTGATTGGTATCTAAATTACGATATGTGTGAGTGAATGGATGTATGAAAGGGACTTTCCTGTAAAACGGATGTGTCATGTATGCCGAGCGAAGTCGGACTTCCTCCCAATGGGGCTCAATAACATCGAAGGCGCACCCCCTCGCCTCTTGCCGTCTTCGACGGGCCTGGCACTCCTCTGGTCTGCCAGTGTAGGCATTAGAAACAACAATATAACCCTTTCATGCTTATTGTGGAATCTGAATGGGCTGATTTCTCATAGCAGTTAATGTTGTAGCTGGCAGATCGACAGGCCCTGATTGTGCGTGTATACTGGTTTCTACAAGCTTGTGCAGAAAGATTTTTCAAAAATAACAATCGATTTTAACAAATTGCCTTATAAAGATGCACAAGATTTATTTTTAACTTCACTTATATTTAAAAAAGATATTGCGACTTGTAGAAGGAGGAGTGATACAGGAACGTTTACAAACGGATCTATACAATTCAAAGACTTTAAAATACGACATTTTTTCTTGTACAGCGCCAGGGTAAAAGGTTCAACAGTAAATGTATGCAAAAGGGCATTTGTTTCTATACACGGGATAACAAAACGAAGAGTTGTGCGACTGTGCAACCTGATAACTGCAGGAAAATGTCCAAAAGATATGAGGGGGGAAAAAACAGGTTACAATGCCATTAACTCCGCCGCATCAAAAGAAATTCCTGATTTTCTGGCATCGCTTGAAACGAAAGTGTCCCGATACTCGGGGAGAGAAAAATAGTACGTAGATGCTCGTGTTAGTGTCAAAATACTATATGAAAAATTCAAGGAGGATAATCCTTATGCAAAACTGGGATATAACTACTGTGTCTGTATTTCAATGAAAACTTCGACTATTCCTTTGGAAGACCTATACGTCGAAATAAAGAACGTCTCGTTGCGCATGAAGGAAGATTGTTAACATTAAACAGAAAAATTTGGTAGTTTGTTATGACTACATGCAGAACTTGCTATTCCCAAACCTACTTGTACAAGATATATTTTATCTACACCATCTCTGGGTTAATACGTTTGGGTTACTGGGAAAGCTGACTTGCAAGTGTATCACGAAGGCATTGCAAAAATGAGTCCAAACGAAGACTAGTCTGCTCATTATCAACCGGAATAAATATAATGAACATGCAAATCTTCTTCTCTTTTCGGACGGATTGGATTGGATTTTTGGGGTTTTATGGCGCAAGGTCCAAGAACGGACAAGCTGCGCCACTCTTTTCGGACGGATACAAAACAAAATTCATTCTCTGCTGCGAATGTGTATGGCCCTAATTGAAATACAAGATTTTTAAAAATTGAAATATTTTTCCCTATTAGGAGTAACTTTTTCCTCACCTGTGACAGGGTCTTTGGGACAAGGAAACGTCTAATTCGAAAACCTATTCGGATCCACTCCCCTCACGAATATGACGAGCTCATGAGATAATCAAGCAATACCGTAAGATTTAATGTCATAAAGGCTACTACCGAAGATGTAAAGGAGTTTAAAAAGTGGTAACCCTCATTTTATAAGAAGACATGTATTTCTGATGAAAGTTATGGCAGTCTTGTAAAAGAAAGGACAAAGTAACTTTCAAGATATATTCTGTCTGCCACATTATTGCGTGGTGTTGTCCTCAGAAACTTTCCCTTAGGGTATTGATCCCGGACAGTCGTCAATATCCCGTTGTGTTGCTAAAGTACGTCTTTAAATTAAAATTACAATACCGCCACACTATCATCAACGAACCAAATAAAGTTACAGCATCGACCTACATTCAACCTGATTGTACAAAATGTTCATGTAGGTGCCGGAGTTCAGTTTATCAGGAACAACATGCAAACACCCCAGGACATATCACGAAATACACCCCAAACAAGTAGTCGGACTTTATGCAAATCCGCTGGCGTCAGGACCATTATTGTAGGGTTTGGTATCTCATCTTTACCAAAACTGACTATCGGTGACTAACTGGTTACCGGTTCGGACCGGTAAAGAAAAGGCTGTAGGCTTGCTTGGGAGTAATGGCAAGAGCGGGTAGGGGCAGGCCGCTATCCTTCCGGTCAAGTAGCGGCAGGAACCTCCACGAGATGCCACCTGGTAACTAGGATGACCGGAGGTTTGCCTCTCCGGACCTACCACAGGCTAATACCTGCTCTCTTACGAAATTAGACTATCTGGTAGGCGGCAGAGATTTAAATATCACCGTAGATGATGGACCCTGAACTTCCGCCCACGGGCCGGACATATAGGGTGAGAGAACAGTCTGCTGTCCTGCCGGGCTACTGAGGATGAGGCGCCCTCTTAGTAGATACCCCGGAGGTATTGAGCTTCCTTCCTGTGAGTGACTTACTCGCCACTCAGTGATGAAAACAATCCAGCTCGACTCACGTCTGGGGTCGCTAATGCGATGAACTCTGATGTTTCTGATAGCTTCTCTCTTGAGGTCAGCATGATGAATCCATCGGTTACACTATCTGGTAGGCGGCAGAGATTTAAATATCACCGTGGATGATGGACCCGGAACTACCGCCCACGGGCCGGACATATAGGGTGAGAGAACAGTCTGCTGTCCTGCCTGGCTATTGAGGATGGGGCGCCCTCTTAGTAGATACCCCGGAGGTATTGAGCTTCCTTCCTGTGAGTGACTTACTCGCCACTCAGTGATGAGAACAATCCAGCTCGACTTACGACTGGGGTCGCTAATGCGATGAACTCTGATATTTCTGATAGCTTCTCTCTTGAGGTCAGCATGATGAATCCATCGGTTAGACTATCTGGTAGGCGGCAGAGATTTAAATATCACCGTGGATGATGGACCCGGAACTACCGCCCACGGGCCGGACATATAGGGTGAGAGAACAGTCTGCTGTCCTGCCTGGCTATTGAGGATGGGGCGCCCTCTTAGTAGATACCCCGGAGGTATTGAGCTTCCTTCCTGTGAGTGACTTACTCGCCACTCAGTGATGAAAACAATCCAGCTCGACTCACGTCTGGGGTCGCTAATGCGATGAACTCTGATGTTTCTGATAGCTTCTCTCTTGAGGTCAGCATGATGAATCCATCGGTTAGACTATCTGGTAGGCGGCAGAGATTTAAATATCACCGTGGATGATGGACCCGGAACTACCGCCCACGGGCCGGACATATAGGGTGAGAGAACAGTCTGCTGTCCTGCCTGGCTATTGAGGATGGGGCGCCCTCTTAGTAGATACCCCGGAGGTATTGAGCTTCCTTCCTGTGAGTGACTTACTCGCCACTCAGTGATGAAAACAATCCAGCTCGACTCACGTCTGGGGTCGCTAATGCGATGAACTCTGATGTTTCTGATAGCTTCTCTCTTGAGGTCAGCATGATGAATCCATCGGTTAGACTATCTGGTAGGCGGCAGAGATTTAAATATCACCGTGGATGATGGACCCGGAACTACCGCCCACGGGCCGGACATATAGGGTGAGAGAACAGTCTGCTGTCCTGCCTGGCTATTGAGGATGGGGCGCCCTCTTAGTAGATACCCCGGAGGTATTGAGCTTCCTTCCAGTGAGTGACTTACTCGCCACTCAGTGATGAGAACAATCCAGCTCGACTTACGACTGGGGTCGCTAATGCGATGAACTCTGATATTTCTGATAGCTTCTCTCTTGAGGTCAGCATGATGAATCAATCGGTTAGACTATCTGGTAGGCGGCAGAGATTTAAATATCACCGTGGATGATGGACCCGGAACTACCGCCCACGGGCCGGACATATAGGGTGAGAGAACAGTCTGCTGTCCTGCCTGGCTATTGAGGATGGGGCGCCCTCTTAGTAGATACCCCGGAGGTATTGAGCTTCCTTCCTGTGAGTGACTTACTCGCCACTCAGTGATGAAAACAATCCAGCTCGACTCACGTCTGGGGTCGCTAATGCGATGAACTCTGATGTTTCTGATAGCTTCTCTCTTGAGGTGAGCATGATGAATCCATCGGTTAGACTATCTGGTAGGCGGCAGAGATTTAAATATCACCGTGGATGATGGACCCGGAACTACCGCCCACGGGCCGGACATATAGGGTGAGAGAACAGTCTGCTGTCCTGCCTGGCTATTGAGGATGGGGCGCCCTCTTAGTAGATACCCCGGAGGTATTGAGTTTCCTTACTGTGAGTGACTTACTCGCCACTCAGTGATGAAAACAATCCAGCTCGACTCACGTCTGGGGTAGCTAATGCGATGAACTCTGATGTTTCTGATAGCTTCTCTCTTGAGGTCAGCATGATGAATCCATCGGTTAGACTATCTGGTAGGCGGCAGAGATTTAAATATCACCTTGGATGATGGACCCGGAACTACCGCCCACGGGCCGGACATATAGGGTGAGAGAACAGTCTGCTGTCCTGCCTGGCTATTGAGGATGGGGCGCCCTCTTAGTAGATACCCCGGAGGTATTGAGCTTCCTTCCAGTGAGTGACTTACTCGCCACTCAGTGATGAGAACAATCCAGCTCGACTTACGACTGGGGTCGCTAATGCGATGAACTCTGATATTTCTGATAGCTTCTCTCTTGAGGTCAGCATGATGAATCAATCGGTTAGACTATCTGGTAGGCGGCAGAGATTTAAATATCACCGTGGATGATGGACCCGGAACTACCGCCCACGGGCCGGACATATAGGGTGAGAGAACAGTCTGCTGTCCTGCCTGGCTATTGAGGATGGGGCGCCCTCTTAGTAGATACCCCGGAGGTATTGAGCTTCCTTCCTGTGAGTGACTTACTCGCCACTCAGTGATGAAAACAATCCAGATCGACTCACGTCTGGGGTCGCTAATGCGATGAACTCTGATGTTTCTGATAGCTTCTCTCTTGAGGTGAGCATGATGAATCCATCGGTTAGACTATCTGGTAGGCGGCAGAGATTTAAATATCACCGTGGATGATGGACCCGGAACTACCGCCCACGGGCTGGACATATAGGGTGAGAGAACAGTCTGCTGTCCTGCCTGGCTATTGAGAATGGGGCGCCCTCTTAGTAGATACCCCGGAGGTATTGAGCTTCCTTCCTGTGAGTGACTTACTCGCCACTCAGTGATGAAAACAATCCAGCTCGACTCACGTCTGGGGTCGCTAATGCGATGAACTCTGATGTTTCTGATAGCTTCTCTCTTGAGGTCAGCATGATGAATCCATCGGTTAGACTATCTGGTAGGCGGCAGAGATTTAAATATCACCGTGGATGATGGACCCGGAACTACCGCCCACGGGCCGGACATATAGGGTGAGAGAACAGTCTGCTGTCCTGCCTGGCTATTGAGGATGGGGCGCCCTCTTAGTAGATACCCCGGAGGTAATGAGCTTCCTTCCTGTGAGTGACTTACTCGCCACTCAGTGATGAAAACAATCCAGCTCGACTCACGTCTGGGGTCGCTAATGCGATGAACTCTGATGTTTCTGATAGCTTCTCTCTTGAGGTCAGCATGATGAATCCATCGGTTAGACTATCTGGTAGGCGGCAGAGATTTAAATATCACCGTGGATGATGGACCCGGAACTACCGCCCACGGGCCGGACATATAGGGTGAGAGAACAGTCTGCTGTCCTGCCTGGCTATTGAGGATGGGGCGCCCTCTTAGTAGATACCCCGGAGGTATTGAGCTTCCTTCCTGTGAGTGACTTACTCGCCACTCAGTGATGAGAACAATCCAGCTCGACTTACGACTGGGGTCGCTAATGCGATGAACTCTGATATTTCTGATAGCTTCTCTCTTGAGGTCAGCATGATGAATCAATCGGTTAGACTATCTGGTAGGCGGCAGAGATTTAAATATCACCGTGGATGATGGACCCGGAACTACCGCCCACGGGCCGGACATATAGGGTGAGAGAACAGTCTGCTGTCCTGCCTGGCTATTGAGGATGGGGCGCCCTCTTAGTAGATACCCCGGAGGTATTGAGCTTCCTTCCTGTGAGTGACTTACTCGCCACTCAGTGATGAAAACAATCCAGCTCGACTCACGTCTGGGGTCGCTAATGCGATGAACTCTGATGTTTCTGATAGCTTCTCTCTTGAGGTGAGCATGATGAATCCATCGGTTAGACTATCTGGTAGGCGGCAGAGATTTAAATATCACCGTGGATGATGGACCCGGAACTACCGCCCACGGGCCGGACATATAGGGTGAGAGAACAGTCTGCTGTCCTGCCTGGCTATTGAGGATGGGGCGCCCTCTTAGTAGATACCCCGGAGGTATTGAGCTTCCTTCCTGTGAGTGACTTACTCGCCACTCAGTGATGAGAACAATCCAGCTCGACTTACGACTGGGGTCGCTAATGCGATGAACTCTGATATTTCTGATAGCTTCTCTCTTGAGGTCAGCATGATGAATCCATCGGTTAGACTATCTGGTAGGCGGCAGAGATTTAAATATCACCGTGGATGATGGACCCGGAACTACCGCCCACGGGCCGGACATATAGGGTGAGAGAACAGTCTGCTGTCCTGCCTGGCTATTGAGGATGGGGCGCCCTCTTAGTAGATACCCCGGAGGTATTGAGCTTCCTTCCAGTGAGTGACTTACTCGCCACTCAGTGATGAGAACAATCCAGCTCGACTCACGACTGGGGTCGCTAATGCGATGAACTCTGATATTTCTGATAGCTTCTCTCTTGAGGTCAGCATGGTGAATCAATCGGTTAGACTATCTGGTAGGCGGCAGAGATTTAAATATCACCGTGGATGATGGACCCGGAACTACCGCCCACGGGCCGGACATATAGGGTGAGAGAACAGTCTGCTGTCCTGCCTGGCTATTGAGGATGGGGCGCCCTCTTAGTAGATACCCCGGAGGTATTGAGCTTCCTTCCTGTGAGTGACTTACTCGCCACTCAGTGATGAAAACAATCCAGCTCGACTCACGTCTGGGGTCGCTAATGCGATGAACTCTGATGTTTCTGATAGCTTCTCTCTTGAGGTGAGCATGATGAATCCATCGGTTAGACTATCTGGTAGGCGGCAGAGATTTAAATATCACCGTGGATGATGGACCCGGAACTACCGCCCACGGGCTGGACATATAGGGTGAGAGAACAGTCTGCTGTCCTGCCTGGCTATTGAGAATGGGGCGCCCTCTTAGTAGATACCCCGGAGGTATTGAGCTTCCTTCCTGTGAGTGACTTACTCGCCACTCAGTGATGAAAACAATCCAGCTCGACTCACGTCTGGGGTCGCTAATGCGATGAACTCTGATGTTTCTGATAGCTTCTCTCTTGAGGTCAGCATGATGAATCCATCGGTTAGACTATCTGGTAGGCGGCAGAGATTTAAATATCACCGTGGATGATGGACCCGGAACTACCGCCCACGGGCCGGACATATAGGGTGAGAGAACAGTCTGCTGTCCTGCCTGGCTATTGAGGATGGGGCGCCCTCTTAGTAGATACCCCGGAGGTAATGAGCTTCCTTCCTGTGAGTGACTTACTCGCCACTCAGTGATGAAAACAATCCAGCTCGACTCACGTCTGGGGTCGCTAATGCGATGAACTCTGATGTTTCTGATAGCTTCTCTCTTGAGGTCAGCATGATGAATCCATCGGTTAGACTATCTGGTAGGCGGCAGAGATTTAAATATCACCGTGGATGATGGACCCGGAACTACCGCCCACGGGCCGGACATATAGGGTGAGAGAACAGTCTGCTGTCCTGCCTGGCTATTGAGGATGGGGCGCCCTCTTAGTAGATACCCCGGAGGTATTGAGCTTCCTTCCTGTGAGTGACTTACTCGCCACTCAGTGATGAGAACAATCCAGCTCGACTTACGACTGGGGTCGCTAATGCGATGAACTCTGATATTTCTGATAGCTTCTCTCTTGAGGTCAGCATGATGAATCAATCGGTTAGACTATCTGGTAGGCGGCAGAGATTTAAATATCACCGTGGATGATGGACCCGGAACTACCGCCCACGGGCCGGACATATAGGGTGAGAGAACAGTCTGCTGTCCTGTCTGGCTATTGAGGATGGTGCGCCCTCTTAGTAGATACCCCGGAGGTATTGAGCTTCCTTCCTGTGAGTGACTTACTCGCCACTCAGTGATGAGAACAATCCAGCTCGACTTACGACTGGGGTCGCTAATGCGATGAACTCTGATATTTCTGATAGCTTCTCTCTTGAGGTCAGCATGATGAATCAATCGGTTAGACTATCTGGTAGGCGGCAGAGATTTAAATATCACCGTGGATGATGGACCCGGAACTACCGCCCACGGGCCGGACATATAGGGTGAGAGAACAGTCTGCTGTCCTGCCTGGCTATTGAGGATGGGGCGCCCTCTTAGTAGATACCCCGGATGTATTGAGCTTCCTTCCTGTGAGTGACTTACTCGCCACTCAGTGATGAAAACAATCCAGCTCGACTGACGTCTGGGGTCGCTAATGCGATGAACTCTGATGTTTCTGATAGCTTCTCTCTTGAGGTGAGCATGATGAATCCATCGGTTAGACTATCTGGTAGGCGGCAGAGATTTAAATATCACCGTGGATGATGGACCCGGAACTACCGCCCACGGGCCGGACATATAGGGTGAGAGAACAGTCTGCTGTCCTGCCTGGCTATTGAGGATGGGGCGCCCTCTTAGTAGATACCCCGGAGGTATTGAGCTTCCTTCCTGTGAGTGACTTACTCGCCACTCAGTGATGAAAACAATCCAGCTCGACTCACGTCTGGGGTCGCTAATGCGATGAACTCTGATGTTTCTGATAGCTTCTCTCTTGAGGTCAGCATGATGAATCCATCGGTTAGACTATCTGGTAGGCGGCAGAGATTTAAATATCACCGTGGATGATGGACCCGGAACTACCGCCCACGGGCCGGACATATAGGGTGAGAGAACAGTCTGCTGTCCTGCCTGGCTATTGAGGATGGGGCGCCCTCTTAGTAGATACCCCGGAGGTATTTAGCTTCCTTCCTGTGAGTGACTTACTCGCCACTCAGTGATGAAAACAATCCAGCTCGACTCACGTCTGGGGTCGCTAATGCGATGAACTCTGATGTTTCTGATAGCTTCTCTCTTGAGGTCAGCATGATGAATCCATCGGTTAGACTATCTGGTAGGCGGCAGAGATTTAAATATCACCGTGGATGATGGACCCGGAACTACCGCCCACGGGCCGGACATATAGGGTGAGAGAACAGTCTGCTGTCCTGCCTGGCTATTGAGGATGGGGCGCCCTCTTAGTAGATACCCCGGAGGTATTGAGCTTCCTTCCTGTGAGTGACTTACTCGCCACTCAGTGATGAGAACAATCAAGCTCGACTTACGACTGGGGTCGCTAATGCGATGAACTCTGATATTTCTGATAGCTTCTCTCTTGAGGTCAGCATGATGAATCAATCGGTTAGACTATCTGGTAGGCGGCAGAGATTTAAATATCACCGTGGATGATGGACCCGGAACTACCGCCCACGGGCCGGACATATAGGGTGAGAGAACAGTCTGCTGTCCTGCCTGGCTATTGAGGATGGGGCGCCCTCTTAGTAGATACCCCGGAGGTATTGAGCTTCCTTCCTGTGAGTGACTTACTCGCCACTCAGTGATGAAAACAATCCAGCTCGACTCACGTCTGGGGTCGCTAATGCGATGAACTCTGATGTTTCTGATAGCTTCTCTCTTGAGGTCAGCATGATGAATCCATCGGTTAGACTATCTGGTAGGCGGCAGAGATTTAAATATCACCGTGGATGATGGACCCGGAACTACCGCCCACGGGCCGGACATATAGGGTGAGAGAACAGTCTGCTGTCCTGCCTGGCTATTGAGGATGGGGCGCCCTCTTAGTAGATACCCCGGAGGTATTGAGCTTCCTTCCTGTGAGTGACTTACTCGCCACTCAGTGATGAAAACAATCCAGCTCGACTCACGTCTGGGGTAGCTAATGCGATGAACTCTGATGTTTCTGATAGCTTCTCTCTTGAGGTCAGCATGATGAATCCATCGGTTAGACTATCTGGTAGGCGGCAGAGATTTAAATATCACCTTGGATGATGGACCCGGAACTACCGCCCACGGGCCGGACATATAGGGTGAGAGAACAGTCTGCTGTCCTGCCTGGCTATTGAGGATGGGGCGCCCTCTTAGTAGATACCCCGGAGGTATTGAGCTTCCTTCCTGTGAGTGACTTACTCGCCACTCAGTGATGAGAACAATCAAGCTCGACTTACGACTGGGGTCGCTAATGCGATGAACTCTGATATTTCTGATAGCTTCTCTCTTGAGGTCAGCATGATGAATCAATCGGTTAGACTATCTGGTAGGCGGCAGAGATTTAAATATCACCGTGGATGATGGACCCGGAACTACCGCCCACGGGCCGGACATATAGGGTGAGAGAACAGTCTGCTGTCCTGCCTGGCTATTGAGGATGGGGCGCCCTCTTAGTAGATACCCCGGAGGTATTGAGCTTCCTTCCTGTGAGTGACTTACTCGCCACTCAGTGATGAAAACAATCCAGCTCGACTCACGTCTGGGGTCGCTAATGCGATGAACTCTGATGTTTCTGATAGCTTCTCTCTTGAGGTCAGCATGATGAATCCATCGGTTAGACTATCTGGTAGGCGGCAGAGATTTAAATATCACCGTGGATGATGGACCCGGAACTACCGCACACGGGCCGGACATATAGGGTGAGAGAACAGTCTGCTGTCCTGCCTGGCTATTGAGGATGGGGCGCCCTCTTAGTAGATACCCCGGAGGTATTGAGCTTCCTTCCTGTGAGTGACTTACTCGCCACTCAGTGATGAGAACAATCCAGCTCGACTTACGACTGGGGTCGCTAATGCGATGAACTCTGATATTTCTGATAGCTTCTCTCTTGAGGTCAGCATGATGAATCCATCGGTTAGACTATCTGGTAGGCGGCAGAGATTTAAATATCACCGTGGATGATGGACCCGGAACTACCGCCCACGGGCCGGATATATAGGGTGAGAGAACAGTCTGCTGTCCTGCCTGGCTATTGAGGATGGGGCGCCCTCTTAGTAGATACCCCGGAGGTATTGAGCTTCCTTACTGTGAGTGACTTACTCGCCACTCAGTGATGAAAACAATCCAGCTCGACTCACGTCTGGGGTCGCTAATGCGATGAACTCTGATGTTTCTGATAGCTTCTCTCTTGAGGTCAGCATGATGAATCCATCGGTTAGACTATCTGGTAGGCGGCAGAGATTTAAATATCACCGTGGATGATGGACCCGGAACTACCGCCCACGGGCCGGACATATAGGGTGAGAGAACAGTCTGCTGTCCTGCCTGGCTATTGAGGATGGGGCGCCCTCTTAGTAGATACCCCGGAGGTATTGAGCTTCCTTCCTGTGAGTGACGTACTCGCCACTCAGTGATGAGAACAATCCAGCTCGACTCACGACTGGGGTCGCTAATGCGATGAACTCTGATATTTCTGATAGCTTCTCTCTTGAGGTCAGCATGATGAATCCATCGGTTAAACTATCTGGTAGGCGGCAGAGATTTAAATATCACCGTGGATGATGGACCCGGAACTACCGCCCACGGGCCGGACATATAGGGTGAGAGAACAGTCTGCTGTCCTGCCTGGCTATTGAGGATGGGGCGCCCTCTTAGTAGATACCCCGGAGGTATTGAGCTTCCTTCCTGTGAGTGACGTACTCGCCACTCAGTGATGAGAACAATCCAGCTCGACTTACGACTGGGGTCGCTAATGCGATGAACTCTGATGTTTCTGATAGCTTCTCTCTTGAGGTGAGCATGATGAATCCATCGGTTAGACTATCTGGTAGGCGGCAGAGATTTAAATATCACCGTGGTTGATGGACCCGGAACTACCGCCCACGGGCCGGACATATAGGGTGAGAGAACAGTCTGCTGTCCTGCCTGGCTATTGAGGATGGGGCGCCCTCTTAGTAGATACCCCGGAGGTATTGAGCTTCCTTCCTGTGAGTGACGTACTCGCCACTCAGTGATGAGAACAATCCAGCTCGACTTACGACTGGGGTCGCTAATGCGATGAACTCTGATGTTTCTGATAGCGTCTCTCTTGAGGTGAGCATGATGAATCCATCGGTTAGACTATCTGGTAGGCGGCAGAGATTTAAATATCACCGTGGTTGATGGACCCGGAACTACCGCCCACGGGCCGGACATATAGGGTGAGAGAACAGTCTGCTGTCCTGCCTGGCTATTGAGGATGGGGCGCCCTCTTAGTAGATACCCCGGAGGTATTGAGCTTCCTTCCTGTGAGTGACGTACTCGCCACTCAGTGATGAGAACAATCCAGCTCGACTTACGACTGGGGTCGCTAATGCGATGAACTCTGATGTTTCTGATAGCTTCTCTCTTGAGGTGAGCATGATGAATCCATCGGTTAGACTATCTGGTAGGCGGCAGAGATTTAAATATCACCGTGGTTGATGGACCCAGAACTACCGCCCACGGGCCGGACATATAGGGTTAGAGAACAGTCTGCTGTCCTGCCTGGCTATTGAGGATGGGGCGCCCTCTTAGTAGATACCCCGGAGGTATTGAGCTTCCTTCCTGTGAGTGACGTACTCGCCACTCAGTGATGAGAACAATCCAGCTCGACTTACGACTGGGGTCGCTAATGCGATGAACTCTGATGTTTCTGATAGCTTCTCTCTTGAGGTGAGCATGATGAATCCATCGGTTAGACTATCTGGTAGGCGGCAGAGATTTAAATATCACCGTGGTTGATGGACCCGGAACTACCGCCCACGGGCCGGACATATAGGGTGAGAGAACAGTCTGCTGTCCTGCCTGGCTATTGAGGATGGGGCGCCCTCTTAGTAGATACCCCGGAGGTATTGAGCTTCCTTCCTGTGAGTGACGTACTCGCCACTCAGTGATGAGAACAATCCAGCTCGACTTACGACTGGGGTCGCTAATGCGATGAACTCTGATGTTTCTGATAGCTTCTCTCTTGAGGTGAGCATGATGAATCCATCGGTTAGACTATCTGGTAGGCGGCAGAGATCTAAATATCACCCCGTGGATGATGGACCCGGAACTACCGCCCACGGGCCGGACATATAGGGTGAGAGAACAGTCTGCTGTCCTGCTGGGCTACTGAGGATGGGGCGCCCTTCTAGTAGATACCCCGGAGGTATTGAGCTTCCTTCCTGTGAGTGACGTACTCGCCACTCAGTGATGAGAACAATCCAGCTCGACTTACGACTGGGGTCGCTAATGCGATGAACTCTGATATTTCTGATAGCTTCTCTATTGAGGTGAGCATGATGAATCCATCGGTTAGACTATCTGGTAGGCGGCAGAGATTTAAATATCACCGTGGTTGATGGACCCGGAACTACCGCCCACGGGCCGGACATATAGGGTGAGAGAACAGTCTGCTTTCCTGCCTGGCTATTGAGGATGGGGCGCCCTCTTAGTAGATACCCCGGAGGTATTGAGCTTCCTTCCTGTGAGTGACGTACTCGCCACTCAGTGATGAGAACAATCCAGCTCGACTTACGACTGGGGTCGCTAATGCGATGAACTCTGATGTTTCTGATAGCTTCTCTCTTGAGGTGAGCATGATGAATCCTTCGGTTAGACTATCTGGTAGGCGGCAGAGATTTAAATATCACCGTGGTTGATGGACCCGGAACTACCGCCCACGGGCCGGACATATAGGGTGAGAGAACAGTCTGCTGTCCTGCCTGGCTATTGAGGATGGGGCGCCCTCTTAGTAGATACCCCGGAGGTATTGAGCTTCCTTCCTGTGAGTGACGTACTCGCCACTCAGTGATGAGAACAATCCAGCTCGACTTACGACTGGGGTCGCTAATGCGATGAACTCTGATGTTTCTGATAGCTTCTCTCTTGAGGTGAGCATGATGAATCCATCGGTTAGACTATCTGGTAGGCGGCAGAGATCTAAATATCACCCCGTGGATGATGGACCCGGAACTACCGCCCACGGGCCGGACATATAGGGTGAGAGAACAGTCTGCTGTCCTGCTGGGCTACTGAGGATGGGGCGCCCTTCTAGTAGATACCCCGGAGGTATTGAGCTTCCTTCCTGTGAGTGACGTACTCGCCACTCAGTGATGAGAACAATCCAGCTCGACTTACGACTGGGGTCGCTAATGCGATGAACTCTGATGTTTCTGATAGCTTCTCTATTGAGGTGAGCATGATGAATCCATCGGTTAGACTATCTGGTAGGCGGCAGAGATTTAAATATCACCGTGGTTGATGGACCCGGAACTACCGCCCACGGGCCGGACATATAGGGTGAGAGAACAGTCTGCTGTCCTGCCTGGCTATTGAGGATGGGGCGCCCTCTTAGTAGATACCCCGGAGGTATTGAGCTTCCTTCCTGTGAGTGACGTACTCGCCACTCAGTGATGAGAACAATCCAGCTCGACTTACGACTGGGGTCGCTAATGCGATGAACTCTGATGTTTCTGATAGCTTCTCTCTTGAGGTGAGCATGATGAATCCATCGGTTAGACTATCTGGTAGGCGGCAGAGATCTAAATATCACCCCGTGGATGATGGACCCGGAACTACCGCCCACGGGCCGGACATATAGGGTGAGAGAACAGTCTGCTGTCCTGCTGGGCTACTGAGGATGGGGCGCCCTTCTAGTAGATACCCCGGAGGTATTGAGCTTCCTTCCTGTGAGTGACGTACTCGCCACTCAGTGATGAAAACAATCCAGCTTGACTCACGACTGGGGTCGCTAATGCGATGAACTCTGATGTTTCTGATAGCTTCTCTCTTGAGGTGAGCATGATGAATCCATCGGGTGAGCACGGCGGCCCCATGTTGAATGATAACTATGAGCTGGGACGGATACCTTATGCTGGGGCGGGGGGCCGTGCAGGCTGTCGGGGGACTCCGACCACGTCTCGGATAACCTGGCGCACCTAGCGTGCCCCCCTCATATGCCTGGTTCTTCTTTCGTTTTCTCATTCGAGGCTTTCCCTGCTAATCCGGTGTGGGTTTTAAGTAACTCGGTACGGAGGGGACTGTTTCCACTCAGAGAGAGATAGAGAGAGTCCACATAAACGACCAGTCATGAACTCTCATTGATCGACACTTCCCACTACTTGTAATTGTCACTAAATGTCGTATGTGCTTTGTTCAATGATAATAATGATGATAACATCAGGAATACTGTAGGATCATTTTAAATTTCTTCCATTGTTAGGTATCTTGCAATTTCTGTCACATAATTTGCTCATTAGCATGACACCTATTTTTAGAGATTGCAGTAACAAAAAGAACTCGTAGAAATATGAACATATTTCCATTATACATGCTTCGAGAGTGTGACAGTATGCTTAATATTTAAAAGAAATTGAATTAGCAAAAACTTTCCAACAATCTCAAGATTTAAAAATGCCCAAATGTGAAACAGAGACTAATCTAAAAATTGAAATAGTTTAAGGTACGGTATAGTTTTTTAATTAACATTGAACTGGAGCAACACAATGGACTAGTTTTAAATAATTTGAACAGAGAAAAGAAGTTTGACTTATAATAAAAATAGTGTGTAATAATAAACGTAGCTTTTGGTAAAATTAAAAAATTATTCTGGCTTTGATTCTAAAGGAACTCCCTTGTGAAGACAACACAGAATTTCATTCTCTTTTAAAATCGATACCGTCGTTAAGATGAGAGGACAACGTATTTCCAGATGGGACAAAAAATCGTCTCATCAGCAGTTTTATCAGATACGGAAAATTTTTAATCTTAATGACGGTCGAGAAATTTTGAAATAGCTTTTAAAGTATTTTCTGGCATGCACACAGTTTTTTTAGTTACATTCATTGCAGACTTTAGTATGCATTGAGTTATTTACTCGGAAAATGTTTGTAAATGTTTACATAATAGATTTGCATAACTTTTTACTGTTATGTAATTTTTCTATTTTCCATTGCAGTAAGGGTCTTCTGACTAAAATTTTCGCAACTGTGCTATAAAAAAAAAGATTTTTTTTTTGCCGAACTAAATATAGATGGCGCTTGTGATTATGTAATTTTTTATAAATTCTTGTAGTATAATGTTCATCCTGTACATATTCGCTAGTGGAAGCCCTGGTGGAAGAGTAACGGATTAGCAACCGGATGGTTGCGAGTTCGAATCCAACCAAAGATCGTCGTGTACAAAGGGAGCTGGTGCACGTTAAATATGGTGTGACCTCAAATTTACTAAGGTTGGTGTAGTGTGGAAGTTCGGAGAGTGGGTTTCCAGCTGAAGTGTGACCTCGTCATCTGACCGTTGTTCAAAATTAAGTGATGCTGCCCTCGAATCTTTCCCTTAGGTTTTGATCCGGGACCGTTGCCATTACCCCGTTGTGGTGCTTCAGTGCGACTTTAATTAAACTATATACCTACATTTACGTTTTCCGTGTTGAATTACTCGAAGTTAAATATATGAATAAACGTCGCATTGGATCAGCACAACGTGTTATTAACAACGGTCCGTGATCAAGCCCGAAAGGAAAGATCCGAGGACAACAACACGGCCTTTTTCAAATGATCAAATTTCGAGGTTATATCAGAGCTGTAACCACTCTCCAAACTTCCACATCACGCCCAATGTGATGATATTAGAGGTTGTGTAAAATTATCTGCCCTTTCGCTAATATCACATTTTTAGGTTTGTCACACTGCCTTCTGTACAAGCATGCTTGGAGTTGATAGTACTTTGATCATTTTACCTGAGTTTGACCCACATAGAATCATTTTCTTGATTCTGTTATATTGTAAAGATGGCCGTTCCTCTAGAGTCGCATTAAAGCAATTAGGAAAAGAGAGCAGTGATCTGATTTCTATTGTCAGAAAGTGTGACAGAAGATTTCATCGGATGCTTACAACAAAATAATAGGACAGTGCTGTACCCATGGAAGTAGGAAATATAAGGAAGTGCCCTAACAATGTTTCACTACCGGTTTAACTGAAGCCGATATTTTCATCATTTTAAGGCACCAAGATGGCGGCCGCGCATGCGCTGTTAAAAACTTTTTATAAGGCGAATTGTTTCTTCATATTACGATGTGTTCATTCAATTTGCAATTAAACGATGTTAAATAATTGAAAATTTTCTAATTTTGGCAATATTTTGTTCCTTAAATGATAATTTAAGTATGATATATAAAAAAAATTATTACCTTTTTCCCGTTTGCTTTTAAATTTTGTGATTGAATATGCTATAACATAATTACAATAAAGAAACAGAAAATTAACAATGCTAGATTTTTTTTGTTTATCATTGGCATGCAAAATGTTTTAAAACAGATTTTAAATTGGTAAAAATTCCATGATTAGTAAAATTATAGGTATCCTACAAATACCATGTATCAGTAATGTTTCAATTTAGTTTAGCTGATCCTACACACAGCTTCTGCCTTCGAGTGCCTAATAGTCTAGTGCTACTCTGTATCCCTCATTATTGTTTTTATAAATTGTATCCAAATTGGTTTCCACTATTAGGTATTAAAATTCATTTTATTGATTTCCTGCATACATTGAAATATACACACTTTTGGCCCAATCAACCATTCTAAATATTTATTTTCTTGTGGTATTTTACTTCTTATGATGCACCATTTTATGACTACGCACTGCTTATCCATGCATCTCTACGTTCTGGGTCCTTGGGAAAGCTGAATTGAAAATTATTTTAGTTAGATAGAATTAATTGTTAGATGCATTGAAACCTATGTATATTGATACTTTCTAATGATAAACCTGTCAAACCATATTTTTTTCAAGTCCCAACTGTATTACAGGTTGTACTGTTTATCTTAGACTGTTAAAATAAAAATTTATAAACATAAATTAATTCAATCTAAAAAACCACTAAATCAAACTTCTTTACAATTACTTTCTTTGATAATAATAATAAACATGCTTGGTGATAAATTGAAGACTGATTATTCAATATATTATGTCTGTCCACTCAATCCACTCATAGAAATTATCTTTTTTTATCATAAATTCGTTCTTAAATTGTAATACATGCAAATACAGTAAAACCTCGGACTGTAAGCATAAATTGTATGAGCTCATAATCTTAACCATTGGTTGAAGATATGCGTGTTTTGAAAAACTTCATGCAGTTACAATGTTTTAAGTATTTGCTTGTCTTCTAAAAAACTCATTAACAAGTTGCTCACAGGTTTCAATACCATTCAAGCTGTTACTTAGTTGCTCAACGCAAAAGAACTTAACTAACAAAAAATGCGTTTTAGAAAACCAAAAGTAAGGCTGATAATTCGAATTTTATAAATGTTAGTTAAAGCTGTTTCATTCTAAATCATTTTTTATAATATTTTCACCCATGTACTAAAAATACCGCTACTGTTTATTTGATTGTAGTACTTTTCCATTAAATAAAAGTTCACATTTCCAAAAAGCAGTTTCTAACTCTTATTTACAACTGGTAGGTTAAAATATCAAAATCGTACAATTCTGTTAATTAATAAATACGATTAATAATATCTTTGGATAAATCAGTCAACTTTTCAAAATAATTCTTTAAATGTTTATAAATACGTCTAATTTTGAATGTAATGCTGCTTGGACACTTAGAAGTTACAGGTCAAAAAGCTATCAACCTAAAGATACACCAAATTAAACTTACCTATGAAACGATATTCCAGGGATCTTCTTTGTATTTCGGTTTGTACTCCCGTAGACGATACAAGTCGTCATATTCAAATCAAAACTAAGAAAATGGTACTAATTATTTGGTTAAAATCGTCAATAAAAACCACGGAAGTTCAAAAACGGTATAACCACGTTGATTAACATGCACGAGCACAATGTTTTTGAAGCAGTGAGATGGCGGCGCGGTTACGGTTTTGGCTTCAAAAGTTCAAAGTAAAGGCACTTCCATTATGTTTCCTACTTCCATGGCTGTACCACGTAGAAGTGTGTATGAGTGTATTGAGCAGATTAAAAGAGGCTGGACAAGCGCGATACATGAGGAGGGTTCAGAACGCGTGTCAGCATCCGCTACTGACGAGAAGATTCAACAAGCTCAAGAAATAGTATTGGCAAACCGGTGAGTTACCGTCGACAATGTAACGTGTCCTCTGCAGATTAGATGGACCAAAAAGTGGGCGATATGGTGCATAAATACACTGGTGTCCCCAAATTACCTTTAAATGCGTAGAATCACATGCCTCAGAAACTGTGAACTATAATTTTATGAATTTGTCTTTAATGAGACATAACATCATAACACATAAATAAAATGAAAAAAAACACTAAATTTGATATAAAACTGTAGCATAAAACCGTAAAATTGGCTATAATATGTGACAAGAAAAGTTCAGAAAACAATGACTAACTGAAAAAATGAAAAAAATTAAGGCTTATGAATTTTTGGAATGGAATCGCCCCAGACTTGTACACACATATCACTACGTTATGTCATACTGGTGTGGCGTACTCATTACTTCTCCGAGACGCGTTATCCTGGCGACCTCTAGAGTGCGCCTCGATGGCTGCTGCGCCTCGGAGAACCAATGAGAGTCACTCTCCTTTTCGCTCATAGCTCGAGCGATCTCTATTAAATGCTAAAAGGCTAGCTACTTATTCCTTGTATCTGTGCGCTTCACTACTTGTACCTGGCGCTCTCTTGATTGTAAATAAATTCGTTTATTTTACACATATGGTTTTCCAATCACTTACAATAGTGACCCGGAGTTGAAACGCCTACTTTTGAATACCTTGATTTCTGACACATTTGCCACATTTGTCAAGCCCAGAGAGCTCTACGGACTTTCGCAGCAGACTTTCGCATTCGAACCAGCCATAATACGAAATGACCGAGACGTCGGCAGTAAAAGTTCCCCAGTACAACCCGGTGGACCCCGCGCTATGGTTTGCTATGTGCGAGTCTACATTCGACCTCGCAACGCCCAAACCGGTAACAGAAGGGAGAACCAAGTTCAATTATTGCGTCGCCCATCTGCCACCAGAGACGGCATCTTTGGTTCGGGATATTATCCTCCAAGAACGTACCGACGCCTCGTATGTTGAGCTGAAAACCGCAATTATCGATCGCTGTGGTGAAAGCCGCACACAAGAAATCAGAAAATTAATTGCCGGTGAACAGTTGGGAGATCGCAAGCCGTCCGAATTACTAAGAAGCATGACTCGACGAGCAGAAAACCACAGTTTTTCGGATTCCTTTATTCTCGAACTTTTTCTTCAACAAATGCCACCGAACGTGCAATCAATACTTGCTTCAGTTCAACCACTCGACTCCAGAACAGCTGCCAGCATTGCTGATCGTATATTGGAAGTCTCACCTGCCCAGGTTAGTGCAGTTTCTCAAGTACAGTCCAACGATGTGTCATCCAACCCTGCTTTTACTACACTCCTTCAAGAAGTGCAGAAATTACGTAGGGAAGTTGTTTCCCTCCGTAATTCGCGCAGTTTATCCCGACACCGGTACGACAGGAGGCGAAGCCCGTCAGTCACCGCTGTTTCGAAGTCATCTTACTGCTGGTACCATAGGACATTCAAAGAGAATGCAAAGAAATGCGTCCCACCTTGTTCGTACCAGGGAACGTAACGGGGACGGTGTAGCAGCGACATACGCCTTGCCCTCGGAATCTTGTCGCCTTTTCATCAGAGATAGGACAAGTAGCGTGAACTTTTTGTGCGACACTGGTTCAGATGTCAGCCTTATTGCTGCAACCAAAGAACAATTACGTCAACAACCCATTTTGACCTTTTCGGCTGCAAACGGTACACCCATTCCTGTTTATGGACAAAAAACTTTAAGTTTAGATTTTGGTCTACGTCGTAAGTTCAATTTTGTTTTTCACATATGCAAAGTGTCTACAAATATTATTGGATCTGATTTTTTTCATTACTTTGATTTAGTACCTGATTTAAGACTTAAAAAACTTGTTGATTTAAAAACAAACTTAAAGGTTCCTTGTAATTTGAGTGTATCTAAAATATTTTCTGTTAAATCTATAGTTTTAAATAATACATATGGTAAAGTACTATTAGATTTTCCTGAAATTACCAAACTGCCTAACCCTGACCAACCAGTAAAACACAATACTAAGCATTTTATTAACACCAAAGGACCTCCAGTCGCAGCTCGACCGCGAAGGTTAGCCCCAGATCGGCTCAAAATTGCTAAGACCGAGTTTCAAAACATGATTCAATTAGGTCACATACGACCTTCTAGGAGCAACTATTCATCCCCGTTGCACATGGTGCCTAAAAAAGGTTCGGCCGAGTGGAGACCCGTTGGAGACTATCGTGCTTTAAATGCTCAAACCATAAAAGAAAAATATCCCATTCCCTGTATTGCAGATTTCACGTCAGAATTGCACGGTAAAAAAATTTTTGGTCATATTGATCTAATAAAAGCATATCACCAGATTCCAATTAATCCGGATGATATTCACAAAACAGCTATCTGCACGCCGTTTGGTCTTTTTGAAAGCACCCGGATGCAATTTGGTCTTTGCAACGCTTTTTCCACCTTTCAAAGATTCATTGATGAAGTGACACGTGACTTACCATTCGTTTACGCTTTCGTTGACGATTTACTTGTTGCTTCCTGTGATCATGCAGAACATCTACAGCACCTTAGAATATTATTTTCAAAACTCCAAGAGTATGGACTATGCATAAACGTTAATAAATGTCAGTTTGGTCAACCAACAATTGTATTTCTGGGATTCAAACTTTCCGAAAAAGGCGTATAACCACTCTCTGATCGCGTGAAATGCATTTTGGAATTTCCCCGACCAACTACCTTGACTCAACTAAGGCGTTATTTAGGTCTTTTTAATTTTAATCGACGCTGCATTCCAAAAGCTGCAGATATACTTGCACCTCTCGTACAATTTTTAGAGGGTCATAAAAATAAAAAACAATCTCCTCGTTCCAAGACAAATAGCCCATCCAAACAAATGCAGTGGAACGATGATAAGACCCAAGCCTTTAATACATCCAAAGAAGCTATTGCAGAGGTGACTCTTTTAAGACATCCAATCCCTGGTGCTCAATTAAGTCTTTGGGTTGATGCATCAAACGTTGCAATCGGAAGTTCTTTGATGCAGTCATCGAAAGACCAGTGGGAACCAATCGCATTTTATTCATCTAAACTGAACAGTTCTCAAAGAAATTGGTCTATATACGATCGCGAATTATTTGCAATTTACGCATCGATTAGAAAATTCCAACACATGCTCGAAGGTCGAAATTTCGCGATCTTTACTAATCAAAAACCCTTGATATTCGCATTTCATCAGAAACCTGAAAAATGTAGTCCTCGTCAAATGCGTCATTTAGATTACATTTCACAGTTTTCTACTGATATCGGGTACACTACTGGATCCGACAACTTGGTAGCTGATGCTTTGTCGAGAGTAGAGGTAAACGAAATTTCACATAAACATATTGATTACAAAAAATTATCAAAAGACCAACTTCAAGATACGAAACTTCAGAAATTTCTCTTCCAATCACCCCAACAATTAAAATTGGAAAAACATTATTTCCCATTAGAAGATGTTAATCTCTACTGTAATTTGGATACAGGTATACCCCGGCCTTTCATTCCAGAATCCCATCGAACACTCATATTTAACAACAAGCACAATCTTTCTCATCCTGGTATTTCAGCAACATCTCGGATGATATCAAAAAGATTCATTTGGCCTAACATGCACAAATTCATCAAAAATGCAGTCCAGTCTTGCGAAAGCTGTCTACGATCGAAAATACATAGACATACAAAATCTCGGTTAGGTACTTTCTCCTTGCCAGACGCCAGATTTTCCCACATTCATATCGATTTCATAGGACCAATTCCAATGTCTGAGGGTTATCAATATTGCATGACCATAATTGACCGCTTCACTAGATGGCCAGAGGTAATGCCAACTAAGGACATAACTGCTGAAACTACTTGTAAAGCACTAATAAATGGTTGGATATCCCGTTTTGGATGCCCAGTTACCATCACAACCGACCAGGGTCGAAATTTCGAATCAAAGCTGTTCCACGAACTTACTAACACTCTTGGAGCAAATCGAATTCGTAGCACAAGCTACCACCCAAGTTCCAATGGAATTATTGAAAGATTCCATCGTCATTTGAAAAGTGCCATCATGGCCCATTACACGCCCAAATGGTCGGAGGTGGTACCCATTGTGTTGCTAGGCATACGTTCGGCTGTTAAAAGTGACATTGATGCCACTTGTGCAGAACTCGTGTACGGTACTACACTTAGACTACCATCAGACATTCTGAACTGTTCTACTACTGTGTATTTACCTACAGAGTCCTACGTTCAAGAACTTAAGCACATCATGCAATCCTTAACACCTGTTTCACCTGCCCATCATGACAAACAATCTATTTATGTACACCAATCATTGAACGATTGTACTCACGTTTATTTACGTATTGATAGAGTGAAACCTCCACTAACACCTCCATACACCGGACCTCATCTGGTAATGGACCGTTCTGACAAAACAATTGTACTCGACATAAATGGCAAACCGACTACCGTATCACTTGACAGAGTTAAACCTGCTTTTAAAATTTCACTCAAATTGGAAACACATCCTAAACCTTTGACAGCGAAACGATCGCCAGAGACTGATAGAAAACAACCATACATTACCAGATCAGGGCGGCGTGTACATTTTTCGACAAATCTTGTCGAATATGTTGTATAATTTCATTTTTTGGTATTCTATTTTAGATTTTTGATGTTTTGTAAATTTTTATTGCATTGTGTACCCAACTGTATTGAATTCCTTTCTATCGTGACTTTGTCACGGGGGGGATACTCTGTGGCGTACTCATTACTTCTCCGAGACGCGTTATCCTGGCGACCTCTAGAGTGCGCCTCGATGGCTGCTGCGCCTCGGAGAACCAATGAGTCACTCTCCTTTTCGCTCATAGCTCGAGCGATCCCTATAAAATGCTAAAAGGCTAGCTACTTATTCCTTGTATCTGTGCGCTTCAATATTTGTACCTGGCGCTCTCTTGATTGTAAATAAATTCGTTTATTTTACTCGTATGGTTTTCCAATCACTTACACTGGCAATAAAGTTCTTAACCTCAGTTTGGGGAATTAAGTTGCACTCCTCCAGCAATGCGGTTTTTAGGGCATTTATATCTGAAAAGGAGGATGTCTCCGTGCAACTGCTTTTCCAATGTAGTCCCATAAGTTCTCTATAGGGTTCAGATCAGGAGATTTTTCTGGTAACGGTATACTTAAACTCAATGCTTCATTTTCAAGAATTCGTAAACGAGGTTAGCTCGATGTGGACGCGAGAATTATAATCCATAAATAAAATATCAGATCCTTAGACACCTCTCAAAAGTCTTACATAACGTTCTAAGACATCATCCCGATATCTCTGGCCGGTCAGAGATCCTCTGTTGAAAAAGTGTCAGGCGTACGTCCATTCACCATTATTCCTCTACACAACACACACCTGCGCTACCAAAAGATTCACATTCCATAATATTCTAAGTACGATTTCGCGTTCCTGACTCCATCCAGATGTCTAAACGTTCAGAATCAGATGTAAAACTAATCATCGATTCATCAGTAAAAAGAACATGGGTCCATCGGTGTTGACTCCAGCTCTGATGCTCACTGCACTCATTAAAGTGATCCCTCTTGTGTTGGGAAGAACGTGATACACATACTCTAGAATTTCTGGCATAAAAGTATTTTTCATTAAGCCTTCTATATACAGTTTGCCGTGTTAAAACAGTTGCCATGGCTGCTACAAGCTCTGAAATTAACTGCCGAGCAGTAGATTTGCTGTTACGAAGGGCAGTTATTACCATATATCGATCTTGAGAAGCAGTTGTTATACGTTAAAAAAATTTTCAAGGACTCTTTACAACAGTTACAAGTTCCGAAATTGTTTCCATAAAGCAAAGACTGTCTGTCTTGAAATATTTACACATTTCGCTGCTTCCATGATTTTCTGTCCTGCTTCTAAACGGCTGATAATGCGCCACTTCATGGATTCTTCCAAATGATACTTCGGAGCCATAACAAATCGTTTTGAGTCCTTACACAATGAAATCAAGAGCTCGATTGCAGAAACTCATCAGATATTCACTTTGCTCGAAACGCTTGGCTCACCGTCGGATGACGTAACGCCTTGATTTGCATATCATAAACCATTTGATCACTTTTAATCGAATAATTCTAATTAATCTTGTCTTTCACACATTCCCTTCAAAAAGATATTACATCGATTGGGTATTTCACGGAATATAATTATTTTTGGGTATCGCTCAATAATAGAAAAAAGTTACTGCCGCAACCGCCGCCGCTGTCGCAGGATTGAAAACTGTGTTGTTTAGCTCGATTCTTACACGCTTACGCTCCACGACCAGCTCGCTGTGACGCTTACGCTCGCCAACCCGTGTTTCTCGCCAGGTCGATCATTCGGAGTGTGCCGTCAGAACATGTTGAGAGGAGTTGACATGAGATGGTACCCATGTGCGGCGTACCGGATCTGGAGCTGCCAGGAAGACTACAAGGTGAGTGGATCGAAAGATCATGCGGCATGCGCTCGTGGATCACACAGTGACTCGTTTCAGGATACAATCAGATGTAGGGGTGCCAGTTGTTCCACAAACCATTTCCAGATGCCTTGCGGAAGCGAATTTGCAATCCAAGCGCCCTTTCATGTACTGCCTTCAACACCAAAACATCAGCGTCTCCGTCTACAGTGGTGCCTAGCCAGAGCGACGTGGAATGCCACAGATTGGCAAAACGTGGGGTTTAGTGATGAATCCCGGTTCGTTTTGGGGACAGATGATAACCGCGTACGGGTGTGGAGGCGCCCTGGTAAATGGTACAGTTCCACCCATGACCACAATTCCAATGGTACAATTCCACACTGTCGCGCGACTTACAGTCCGCATAGCAGGCGTAATGGTCTGGGAGGGGGGGGGCATAGCCTATGATAGCCAGTCCACTCTAATTGTGGTACGTGGAACCTTAACGGGTCAGCGTTATGTTGATGACATCCTTCCACCCTACTTGGGACCTTTCCTAAATGGTCTCCCAGGGGTAATTTTCCAGCAAGCTAATGCTCGTCCGCATATAGCTCGAGTCGCTCAAGACTTCCTACCTCATGTTCAGACTCTTCCATGGCCGGCCCTCCCTGGACTTGTCCCCTATAGAACATGTATGGAACCAGCTGAAACGCCTGGTGCCGCCGTATCACTCTGTACATGATTTGGAGGTGGCTGTTCAAGATATCTCGTCATTAGTAAAAACGACTACATCATAATGAACGAGTTATATCGTCGACATCATTCGAAGGGTTATTGCTTCTATCGAATGCAATGATTAATTTTGCCTTTAATGCATTTCTGTATAACTGATACTCATCAGTTATTTTATGAAATCCCTGAAAGCAGCTCATTATTTGACATCAGCATCGCTCTAAGCTTGTAGGAAGCCCTGAGTTCCAATCCCCGACAGTGAATTTATGATCCAGTGGCTTGTAATTCAGTGTAAGCCTCAGATGTCATAATTAGCCTTCGTGCAATAAAAGCCTCAAATCGCCGACATACCAAACCACATTGTAGAATGTTAAATGAATTCTACAAAAGGGATTTGTAGAGTGCCATTCAGACAAAATGCGAAACGAAATATCTTAATTCATTGATCTTAAATGTTTGCATCCTACTTATACGCATTCGAAAATTTAAACTTCCCAAAAACTAGCTCTTTTATTTCCAAATGGCCTCAAATCCGAGTGCCGTGTATTTTCTTCCCTCTATTTCTTAATACTTCTCCCGGAAGTAAATGGCAAAGATTGCCATTAGGTGCATTTCTGGATTTCTCATACTCATCAGTTATCGGTTATTATTCGATGAAATCCCCGAAAGCAGCTCATTAGGTAGCATCTCCAACGCTCTAAGGTTGTGGGAGGGCATTTCCTCCTTCTGAATCTCCATCTTGGGCACAGATGGCCAAATGGATTTCGTTGGTTCATTAGTAAAATGTCAGAATAGGTGAGAGAGCTATTAGTAAAAGAAGTTCTCTTATTGAATTGGAATGAGCGAAGTAAAAGCAGCACGTGAAGTAAAAAGGTCTTTCGATAATTACTCAGGAATTTCGGAGTTGAAAACATCTGATTGAATATATGCATTCGTTGAAATCGGGGTTTTGATTCTGGGATTGGACGAGCCGTCTTATGCGAAAAGCAGAAATCAATGGTTATTCTGGATGTGAGGAAATTGATGTAGCAAATCTTCAGTTAATGAGGTGCGATGAATGCGATTTGGTTTTATTAATGAAATATGCGTGTTTTTTGTGGTCGAAATAGTACGGCACAGAAAATATGCTTGCTTAAATTGCAAAGAAAAAGTCGTTTTGAGGGTTGCCCATGGTGCGAAATTTTGAGTTCTCAGTATTGAAGTTCAAACTCCGTCAACATCTGTCACATATTGCTTGCATACAGAAAGCGAATTTGTAATGACAAAATATTTGTTTAACATATTTTTACTCTGCGATACGTTGTTCTTTGCATTTCGCAAGGTGAGAAATATGAAACATTTTGTTCATACTATAATGCATTTGAAAATGAAACGTAGAAATTCTTTTGAATAATTTAAATGAAAGAATTGGTTTGACGCAAAAGTTCGTCCAGTTTTGGGAGTCATATGGCCAAAAAGCGGAACGGATTAATGCATACGTGTAAAGTTTTGTTGTTTGTATGAAGGAATTTCAGTGTACTTGGGAATATAATTGTGTTAGTCTTTTGTTTAAAAAAAATTTTTAAAGCATTAAAATGGCAGAAAATACGGAGCATTTTTCACACATGCTTTTTTATTTCCAAAAACGCAAGAACTTTGAAGACGCAGAATAATTTATATGCTGTGTAGGGTGATAATACCGTTGACAATTCCACGTACCGTAAGTGGTTCAGAAAGTTTCGTTACTTAGATATTTTATTTAGCCTAAAACCTCATAACTTCTATGATTGCAAGGTGATGTAATTACCGAGAGGTATGAAGAAAGGTCATCGAACAGTATGTCGCATATCATATTGGTTCAAAGTAATTTTTTGTAAATAAAATAATTTTTATTCAATTTTTGTAAAAAAAAATCGACGAAGTTTTGTATCAATCTAATGCATTGGCAATACACTTCTGTGTTTGAGGGATATGGCTCATGTAGATTCGTAAAATAAAATAAACTTATTATTTATTGTAAGGTATTAATGAAGAAATTTGTTCAAATCCTGCTCATAGCTTTCTAAAAATGATACTACCAAATTCAAAAAGAATATAATCACACAGGCTCGATATATTACAAACTTTTATATTTAAAATACACTTTAGTATACTATTCTGAAAACGAAATTTATTAAATTAAAGAAGTTTACACGTATTTTGTACGACTAAACTAAATAGATGTTACAGTTTGTGAATCTATGTCAAAAATATTTTTTTCCATTAAAATGCCTTTACTCTAACATTAAACAAGTTCATTGACATATTTTGTACTTAAAATTTTACCATCCCTTCTGTAGGCTCTATGCAGGCATGTTATGTACCTATTTATTACTTAAGTTTCATGCGAACTACATCTCTAGTAAGTATTATAACTAACTTTTCACACATGTATAAAGTTCTATACGACGCCCCGATATTGGCTATAGCACGCATACCTAATATATTTGATGTGTCCATGTTAGCTTATAGATCCGAGGATTTCAAAGAAATCCTTTTAGATATGTGAATAATGATAAACCAAAGAAATTTAATGTTTCTAATAATCTGGAATTTAAAGGAAATAGGTTTGTTCAATTTACTAGGGATTATTTCACACTGTTAGAATGACGTGAAATTCGATAAGCTTGTGGAATATCATTTTATGTCAAACTGTATACTAGCAGGTAGAAAAAATAAATTGTTTACTAGCATTTTTTTGAGGTTGTAAATCATTTTAACCGTCCTGGTGGTTGTCACAATGAAGTATCTCTTCATTAGGAAAACGGATCTGATCTTGATGTTCAAGATATCACGTAATAAGGAATTATAGAAGCAGGTTTTGAACTCATCATCCATAGATGGACATAATCGTGATAACGATGTATCACGTCATTAGCAAAGTTGGTCAGACTTCGATGGATGGTTCATCTCTAGTAAGTATTATAACTAACGTTTCACACAAATATAAGTTTCTAGACGATCCCCGATATTGACGGTGATGACATATCGCATCCCGTCCAGAATCTCTGCGAAACCACTTCTAGGGTTAAAATTAGGTAGCGTACATTTCGGAATGCTGTCTTAAATCCTTTCATTGGTACTTTTTCTTTATGGAGATTAAAAGATAAATATGAAAAATATTTCGCCTGAAAAGAAAACTCAATGTTTATTTTACTAAAAGAGCTCATAGAAACTTTTTAATGTGTTGTGTTACAATAAATTTGGAACGATTCAAGCTATTAAAAGAAAACACTTTTAAAATATTATCTCTACAAATCAGATTGTCTGCAAGATTTCTCTAAAATCCATTCGAATATGATGAAAATTCTTAATTTACCCATATATTAGTTTCAGAGAAATACTGATCATTGAAAAAATGGTGTTTCGAAGAGAAAAATACTTAAAAAGTGCTTCGGGATATATATTAATTTTAGTAACTCTATAGCATGATTGGACATATCGCAACCCGTCGAGAAAAGTGACACAAGTCAAAAAATAAAAATTATGATCTTATTTCATTGAAAAATATGTATGAGGTGCCCCAGTGTGCTCTACTACTATTCTATAGAATATAATAGAAGTTACCTTAAATACTTACCCATAAATACTTACCTTAAATTTAAAAGAAGCAAAAAATATTTCATTATACGTTTTATAGTATCCTTTAGGTTGATGTATCTCAAATTCTGCAATTTTGAGTTGTGTCACTTTTCTTTACTGGATGGCGATATGTGTAACTCCTATGTAAGCGCATTTTTTAAAGAATTCATCACACGTCTGACAAAACTCAAATATGAAATCACAAACAAAAATGGTAAAATCTAAATCTTCTCAAAATAAAAAAATACGACAGCTTTAAATAAAATTAAGTAATTGATATCTCAGAGCGTTTGAACAACTACTGTTTGTACTCGGAAGTAAAAATTAAGAAAATAATATTCTTAAAAGTATCCAAATTCGCCAAATTACCTAAATTTGAATTATATTTGCATTAAAAAAATATTTACTAAATATATATGTATAATATAATAATTATGTAAAGTAATATAATTTGATTATATACTCTCTATAACAAAAAAATCGACGCACCAAAAAGGAATCATCCGATTGCTTTGAAATTTCGTATGCAAAAATGCTTTGACCAAATATGCAAATGATTAAGATTTGGTGTCCAATTATGAAAGGTGCGATCTCCAGCGCATCGGACCTGCGCATCCAGCAGATGTATATAAGGAGTTGTTCTTGAACTATTGTTAAAAATGTCTGCTGCATTGCGATTTAGGTTACGTTTCAACCACTGAAAACATGCCTCGCCGCAGGATTCGAGCTCATTACGAGCAACTTTCAGAGTTTGAAAGAGGTCGTATCATTAGATTGAAAGAGGCAGGTTGGGCAAATCGGAGAATCGCTCGTCATGTGAGTCGAAGCGATGCGGCGATTAGAAGATGCAGGCAAGAGTGGATGGACAATGGCAGATTTCAGCGTCATGATGGTAGCGGTCGACTTAGGGCCACAACAGATCGCGAGGACGAGTGATTGTCAGATCAGCTGTCACAGCGCCTGATTCATCGCTATCAACCATCAGTCGTGCGACCCACACACGAGTGTCCACCATGACCATTCACAGATGGCTGAGAGAGCGAAATCTACGCTCGTACCGACCGTTAGGTCACCTGCTACTCACGCCTGCACATTGTCGAGCCAGATTACAGTGGTGCTTGGCTCGATCAGGCTAGAATGATGCTGACTGGGGACGTATAGTCTTTAGCGACGAATACCGCTTCCAACGTTGCCCTGACGATCATCGAAGACGTGTCTGTAGACGCCCAGGGCAGCGTGACGATCCTGCTTTCACTATCGCACGCCACACGTGCCCTCAACAAGGAGTTATGGTCTGGGGTGCCATTTCCCTTGATAGCCGGACCCCTTTGGTCGTCATTAGAGGTACACTTACTGCACAGCGGTACGTTGACGACATTCTGAGACCTGTTTTGCTACCGTTCCTTTCGCAGTACCCTGGGTTTATTTTTCAGCAAGACAATGCCAGACCACGTACGGCACGTGTTGCTATGAACTGTCTTCAAGCTTGTCAAACACTTCCTTGGCCAGCCAGTTCACTAGATCTCTCTCCCATCGAGCATGTCTGGGATATGATGGGAAGGCGACTGCATCCGGTAGGGAATGTTGATGACGTAGTCCGACAATTGGAGCAAATTTGGCAAGAAATACCGCATGAGACCATCCGGGAGCTTTATCGGTCTATGCCACGCCGTGTGGCAGCTTGCATCCAGGCTAGAGGCGGGTCAACACCTTATTGAGCTCGTTACTGTAACTCAGAAATAAATCATTCAATTGTTCTGAAATTTTAATCATTTTCTATTTTCTACATAATTTTCCTATCCACCAATTTTTGTGTCCATAGGACAACTCCTTCTTGGTACGTCGATTTTTTGGTATAGAGTGTGTATATATATATTTATATATATATATATATATATATATATATATATGTGTGTGTGTGTGTGTGTGTTTACTGATTTAATTTATATAAGGATCATTATTAATAAATTTCATTGCAATTAGTTGATAGTACCTGCAAAAAAGTGTGTATCGCAAAGTTATATATATATATATTCTTACCTTTTCTCACGCTGTGATTCAAGATCTACCAAGTAATTCATAAGAAAGTTTGAAAAATAGACCTAGAAGGCCTCTAACAGATTTTTAAGCCAGTAGTTCCAAGGTATAGGTAACGAAATTCGTAATTTTGAAGTAACAACTGTTAAAAAGAATTGTCAATGACTACGGAATTAAAATTCGAAAGTCAAGTGTACGATATTCTACAAATTTTTTATTAGAAAATTCTATTAAAAAAAGCTATTTGATGCTTTTCTGGAAAAGGTACAATTATGAAAACGATCGGCGTCTTTGTCAAACGTCAGTAAAATTATCTGAAAATCATGTGTTTGGGCTAAGAGTTGGTATTGATATTTCTATGCACCAATAAAAAATTACATATCAAAGTAAAGAACATTAACTTTAATTTGTATACACCGTATAACACAATAAACGGTTGGTACTCTTCTAGGATGGTTATCACGGAAACTTTAGATGTACCCAACTCACAACTAGTCACATATCAACTGCTCTGTTTAAAGGTCACGTATAATTTATGAACGTTCATTCTGATTTTGTCGAAAGATAACATCAGAAATACAATTATTATGAGGAGCTGTGATTGCGCTGAACAGAAAATTTTCCAACAATTGTTTTCAGAAAAATATCACTATAAACAAAGTGTGGTTAGTATTTTTTGGTACCTTTCCTTGTACTAATGAGGGTAAAAAAATTATTTGTCAAAATCTCAACTAGACCGTGTCGTTACATCAAATTTCTTTTTGCAAATAATTAGTAGATTTAGCTTCAAGGGAAGTTAATGGTCCATGGAAATATTATTTTACTTCTTGTATTCTTCCAATTGGTAACTGGTCCGCTTCTTAAAAGCGCTAGACAAGGAACAAGCCCAATAGGCGATGAGAGAAATATTTTCTATAAAAATGTAAAGAACTGATACGAATAGATTAGTCATTACCTCAGATTCACTAATTGTAAGTTTACGAGCAAGGTCTAAAACTAAATGTAACCAAATGTTTCCAAAAGGGTTGACATTTTTTAAAGAACATTCCCAGTTGAGATTCCAATTATATAATTTTGTAATATTTTGAAAATATTTTCCCCGTTAGGTTTTGAATTATTCTTTATTTTTAAAGGGAACTGTTATGGGTATACCTCACCATTGTTCATGTGTATATTAATATAAAATCGCAAAATATAGGGTTAATAATTGATCGAAGTATATTTAATATATGGAGCAAAGTTGACAAATATCTTAAAATTTAACATATTTCTGCATCCAAATAGAAACTAAAAACGTTAAATATACACAAAATCAGTAATTTTCCACTAACAGCTTCTTATAATCACCCAAAACCAGTGTATTTTTTATGCAATAATTTTGTTCACCTAAATTGCGAAAAGTGCTGTGTGAGTCATAGAAAATTACGCGGTGTTGTGTTTGGATATTTCCTTTTGGTAGTTGATCCCAGTCTGTCACTAATAACCAGCTGTGCTCCAGTGTGTAAATAAATACCTACTTACCTACTTAGAAAGCTTCGTTTTGTGTCGTCTGGACCAGGCTCTTCACGATGATTTATTTATTTAGACTGAAAATGTACAGATGTAAGTTGGAAGAGAGGATTACAAAAGATCGCGTCGCATTGCTAGGGTAGATACTGAACTTTGCAACAAGACTTTTGAACGCGTTTTTGTAGTTATTTCGTTTTTTCAGATTCGTGTTTGGCGCGAGGTAGTAACGATATAATGACAAAAGCCTACACTTATTTTAAGCTCAAAACTGAAATCAGGATAAATAGTTAAGAGATAGTAGCTATAACCTAAAAGTTTATTTGAGAGAGACAGAGTAATTGGTAACTGGTAATTTTTAATTAACGTCGTACTAGACCAACATAACGGACTATTGACTACAGAGAGAGAAAGTGATTTCAATACATGTTTTCTGATGTTAACAATTTTTTAAAGTCAATTAGGTCGGATTTTTTGAAGAAAATTTTCTGGTTATTTATCTAAATTTGGATTGTTACTAATAATACTTATTATTTTAACATCAAATTTATTTGTACAGTTTAATTTTAAGCACAATGACTGCTATTCTTTTGATTTCTATCAACTTAGATTTTTTGAAACTGATATTGTGTTTATGCTCTTGTTATTCAGGTTATATTGATTAGAAGTATGTAAATTACCTATTGTAAACTTTCAAAAATAAGGAAAAAGACTGTTTTTACAAACTATCATTTGTAGTACAATTACATAGATTAAATTAAACCTTTTCTGCTCTTACATGTTATTAGTGCATTTAATTCCCCTTTATGTCTTTTTGTTCTAAATGATAAAAAAATTCTATAACTCGGTGATTTTTTTTTTTTTTTTTTAATTTTAGAATTTTAACCAGAAAAATTACCTCCAGAAAAAGGATCGTAAAAATGATGTTCAAAAGCTAAGCTATTTGCAACAACATCATTCTCCATTTAAATGGGCGATCTTTAGAAGCTAAATACGCATTTAACACGCTACAGAGTGGGGAAGGTGCGTATCTTGTACCGATAAAATTTTGAATTTTGAAAATTTGAGTCAGATTAAATATTTGTTTTTGAATATGTATATGGAATAAGAAGAATGTGATCTCAATTCGGAAGTAAAAAATATTGGTTCAGTGATGAAAATAAATTTTGTAGATACCTTTTAAATCAAATTTGGTAAATTTTTGTATGCACTTGCCCCAATTTACCCTATATCCAACAAGCGTAACCAATATCTAAAATAAAAAATAAAAAAATAAAATACAAATGGAGCCAAACGTTTCGGTATCAACTGTTACTCAAATATAATAGTGAGATGGTCGTGCAAAAATTTAAAAGTGCACTCATTTTAAATCATCCAAAACTGAAATCGGACGTATATTTGTTGACTTTAACGCACAAGTACGATTCTTTTGCTGAATCTTAATGGTATCAAACGTCAGAACGACAAAGGGATTGAAAAAACTCAGACAGCTTCCAACAAGTTTGGCCATACAATCACATATCTCCAGAGTGACGTCTCAAAAGAGCAAGCGGAGGAGAATCAAAACCTAGAAAGGCTGCTTTTCCAACACAGAGTAAAATAGAATGAGTCCTAGTCGTCAAGCTAGAGCCTGCTCTTTTTCTGAAGAAGACAACTGAATCGACCGAAGATCCCATCAGTCTCCCTTGTGCCTTTTCTCTACTAACCTTCGGCGATTCGTGAAGGATTTTTCAAATTTACTTCTAAATACAATCCGTCTTCAGGTCTTTTAGAATTCGTCTTTTTTCCCGTTCCTCTCCTGTTTGATATTTATAAGCATACTTTAAAATTCGTGAGTCCCATTTTAAACCCAAAATATCCTTTAGGCACATGCTGAGAGAAATCGCATTTCGCGGTTCGGTCTACTTTTTTCTTACGTCTTTCTAGAAGAATAGTTTTTTTTCCTCTGGTTCCTTCCCCGCGTTCTTTGTGGAAGGTGGAATGCATTCTTAAGTACGATTTTTGTATTGAATTGAATAGTGTGTGCTTTAGGGGGGAAACTATTTAAAAAGCAATTCATTTTCTCTTGTTTGGTAATGGGAAGGTTATGCAAAGGACCGTGACTGTTCCTGTGGTAAAATTGAACAACAGCAGGTGTGTTTCTATTGGGTATGAGACATTTTAAAGTGTGTCGTGTCTCGAAGAAGACTGAATAAGTAAAATGTCGTGAATGTCTTTACAAGGAGGTTTCAAGCATTCATCGTGATATGCAATTGTAGCACGGAATTTGGTAGTTATATTATTTTACTTTTAATCCTCCGTAGAATTTAATGTTGATAGACTTTAACCCTTCTGGTGATTATCTCGGGGATATATCTTACCTTTAGCAAAACTGACCAGATCTCGATAGGCGAGATATCTTGTCCTTTGAAAACAACTAGCCAGATCTTGAACTTGAATATGAAAACATCCAACAGTATCCTATTGACGAGATATCTTGTCATTGGTAAACCTGGTTAAATCTGTATGGACGAGATATCTCGTCGAAACCATTTGGAGGGTTAGTTAAACAATAGCAAAATGTCGAGGTTATGGCGATGTACCTTAATGTCACAGAACAATATCGTAAGCATGGCCAGCTATAATTCTTTACTGCTTATTTAAGCCCCAAGAAGTGCTTAAAATTATTAAAATATGTTTAGATCATTATAATAAAAATTGCACTCCTTTCTGAAAAAGCTTGATATCAAATTTTAATTTTTTGTATTATTGTATTGTATTAGAGTAGGGGAAAAAGGTTATAATTAATATCCATTCTCCATAAATTAAATTATTTCGATAGTGAAAAATATAAAGGGTACAATGCTATATAAATAAAAAATATCTAGCGGAGATATTATTTGAATCTTAGGTGAAAGTTAACATGATCCTCCAAGTGATATGCATTCACAAACTAAATCTTTATTTGTAAGCAAGATAAACGCTAACTCGATCGCTGCTAATAGCAATAATCATATTAATAGAACATTACTATTTTTACATATACATATTACACATGCACAGCACTATATAATATACATACTATATGTTACTATATACAAGATCTATACTTCTACATATATACTATATGTATAGCTACTATATCTTACTACGGGTGTATACAACATCTATAATACTACATATATACATATACATATATATATATTTACACATACTATATCTTACTACGAGTATATGCATCATCTATACTACTACATATACTATATTTATACATACCACATATGCTATATACGTATACATACAGAAATTACCCCCATTTCCGTTTAAAGTAATATCACACATTTTTCATCTGACACAAGGGTTGCATAACTTAGCTTACTGTAGGTATGAGAAAAAAATTGGTAGGGTGTGTTGAGGGCATAAAGCGTACAGTGAGTACTCGGGCCTGACGTTGGATTGTGGAATGAATGAATCAGACATAGGAAGATGGAAAGATTGTTTAGTGTGAATAGTCAATAATTAATGTACAGTGTAAACGATTAAAGTGAAGTTTGATACAAATAAGGAAGGACAATTTTATTGATTAAGGATTTGTGATTGTAGCATAGTTCAATAGCTCTCGTATGCCTCCACGCACGCAGTTTTCAATTCACGCATTCCAAAATCACACTGCCCCTAAGTTCATTCATCGCCATATTATTTTGACGTATTGCGATACACCGCCTCCTTATTCTAAGTTCGCCTGAGCATTCGCCTAAAGGTCATGTCAGGTACATCCTTTGTTTACGCGACGCTATATTTATCTTCTAGATGTTTCCTCTAGTTTTGAAATCATAAAACAAAACATTTGTAACTTTTTTTTTGTAAAGCTCAACTTTTCAGGCATGCCCCTTAGTACTTTTCCGATTTTGAAGATTTGATTTTTTATTCAAGTCAAATGTTTACAATTCAATGCTTATACCATGCTTAAAATGTTATAACAAATAATGTTATGGTTATCTAAGACATTCAAATGTTTATACTTGCTTCAGATAGAAATCGTAAGGATAAATCTAAAAGTGAATTTGATTTAAAGGAGCAATAAAGACGATTGAAAACATAAATATAAATTCTTGAAGGAATTCGGTAGCATTGCTGTTTTAAATATTGTGTGTGTGAATATACTAGTTACCACTACAGTTAAACTTCGATTATCCGTCAGAATCGGTACCGGGACCTTGGCGGTTAATCGAATTGACGGATAACATAAAAACAATAAACCACAAACTTCCCCCATTGCATATGAACGAATGATAAAAAAAGCACGTTTACAAACAGGAAATACACTGTACATGTATTTTATTTTTCAGAAACAAATAATATACAGTTTACATTAAGTACAGTGTAGTACATATTGTTTCAAGAAATTAAGCTCTAGACGCGTACAAACATATTTCAATTTTAAATTAGATTGTGATGTTCTTTTGTATCTTCAAGGCTCTTGCTTTAAGAGCGGCAATGTTCCGTAACAACGGACTGATGGTTAACAGAAACGGACGGTTAAAAGAAGTTTCACTGTATTTACTACGCAATTTTTATGTAATCGGGCATTGTTTAAACTGTCGAATTATTATTTAATCCAAAGTTTAACTTTTTAACAACGCTATCTAATCTCAATTGGATTTATTAATAATATATTAATTTCATAACTATTCTGGCATTAAGTGCTTCATTTAATCACATAATTATAAATAACAGTTTAACTACGTAACTTGTAACCTAATATTTAAACCATTAGGTAATCATTCCTGAATCATGTGAGGTTTAAAATATATTTATTGGCAGTTTGCTGCAGCCATAAAGAAGGGTCACTATTATCTTCATAAAATAATATAAAATAGTAACGCACCATACGTCAGTGTGCAGTAAATTGGATTGGATTCAATCAACGGATTAAAACATTTTAATTTATCTGTTACTTTCTGAAATTGCACATTCCCAAACATACTCATGTCCATAAATTAAGGATAATTCAGAATCACATGGAAATCGAACTATAAAGTAAAATTTTCACCTGTAGAATTATCGCACACATCTTCAAGAATAATATCCACATTACAGGAAGCCATCAGATGACGCCGATAGTACGTCACAATGACGAGAGATGTATATAATAAATGGAAGCAAAGAAGTAAAATTGTTCACAAGCGTTCTGTAAGCCGCTCAGAGCCACAACCAAATAGTTATGGCACAGAGGATCCATGTCAATGATTTTTTACGTGGTAGAATTATCGGCCGCCTGGAATGGGGGCGTACTTAGACCTAAGTTTCAGTGGAACTTGGAATCGCCCAAAGTGTCGTCTTTAGGCTTTGGCAACGATTCCAAAATGATGGAAATGTCAGTAGACGTTACAGTACAGGTCTCCCCGGAGTTACAACGCAGAATGATGACCGGTATTTGGCAGTAACTGCAAAAAGAATCAGGCGGAGCATAGCATCCTACCTTTCTCGTCAGCTATCTTCAGCCACGGGTACGACAGTTTCAACACAAAGCTTTTACAGACGTTTGGGACATGTTGGTCTATATGCTCGCAGGCCTGTCAGATGTGTTCCGCTCACGGCAACTCACTGTCGCCAGAGGTTAGCCTGGAGTAGAGAACATGCGACGTGGACATCGTCACAGTGGGCCTGTGTGATGTTTTCCGACGAGTCCAGGATTAGCTTGCAGTCTGTATCACGACGGACGTTCGTATAAAGAACGCCAGGTACCCGCTACTACTAAGACAACATCATTGAACGACACCGTTACAGTGATGCAGGATTGCTCGTTTGGGGCGAAATTATACAGGGCTCCAGAACAGATCTACATGTTCAAATCGGAACCACCAGAGGCCACATTTATTGGGACATCGTTTTGGAACAACATGTACGTTTGTTTAGAGGTGCCATAGGAGTAGAATTTGCGTTTATGGATGACAACACCCGTCCTCATCATGCAAACATTGTAAACGAATGCATTGAATCTGAGGATATCACCTGTATGGAATGGTCAGCATTCTCACCTGACTTGAATCAGATAGAACATGTGTGGGACTGGCTTGGTCGACGAGTTGCAGCCCGTCAACTACCTCCTACATGTGTACCGGAACTTAGGAGAGCGTTGCTTGCTGAGTGGAGTGATCTTCATCAAGATCAGCTCTATAATTTGATCCTCAGCATACCTAGGCGTTGTACGGACTGTATTTCATCGTCTGGGAAATATACAATATATAAGCCATCATACGAACAATGTCATGTTAAGTTTTTGTAAGGTTGATATTTAAATGTAATTGCTCCAGTGAGCAAAAATCGTAGTTTTTATGAATGGTATCATACATAAACCATCTTTTTTGTTCTTTATTTTTTGTTTAATAAATGGGCTTTATGAATAAGTCACGTTTGTTTTGTTTCTGAACCTTTATTTGCCGGAGCTGACAATATCCTTAATTTATGGACATGAGTGTATATTTAGCTCACTAAGTAACGCCAGTAATGACTTTTATTCCGAGGCTTGATTATATCATGATTATACAATGCTTTTAATACTACTACTACTTAATACTAATTATTTGAAGTTACTTTCATGAAGAGTATTTTTAGGAAAATACCAGTCAAATGAGATTATTGTAGGGGAGATCGGGGTCGGTTGAAGCAGGGTTAATAGTGGGCTGGAAATTAGAAATAAGGATTAAGTGCAAGGGCGTTTCTTTCGTGTCTGAATCTGTCCGCTTTTGTTAGGTGTTCGTCGACTACACCACATGTGTATGAGGGGGTTGTTGCATTTTTGAGTGCAAAAGTAAGTATTTTTGTCGCTGTTATTTTTCTCTTTAAATCCAAAATATTGTTCGATCGGTATATGGGCCATTGAAAAAATCTAAATTCACAGTGTGACACTTGGATGCGGAACCACCCTGACAAAACAATGAGTATCTATGACATACCTGGTATTGTGGCTACTTCTATATCTTAACTCTCATTAACTCATTAACTTCTCATTAACTCTCACTTCGATCAATATTCATGCTGGTTTTAAGAAAACCGCGGTCTTTATCCATTTAACCGCGACATATTTACAACCATGATTTCTCACCATCTTATGTGACTGACCGGTCGAATCGGAATGAAGCGAAGATGACAATCCTACGCCGGCTATTAGTCCTTTCCATTTTGAATGAAAACCTTAACTTCTATGTAAACGATGATGAACACACGCCAAATCTAAATCATGCAAGGTATGAAAGTAATAATGAAGCATGTTCTATTCAGACTGCAGAAGTCGCTCAAGCAAATCCAGCACTAGAGTCTGTTCAATATTCTCTTGTTCCACCAGCAAATCTTCCAACATATGAAAGCGAAAGTAATGCAAATAGTCGAGCATATTCACCGAAACCATCTACGAGCACGGATGTCTTTTCACCCGAAATAGTGAGACCTTACCATAAAGCACCACCCACACTGACTTTAAACAAGAGGGAAAAAGAGAAAATCTGCACGGATGTCTTTTCACCTGAAATAGTGAGACCTTACCATAAAGCACCACCCACACTGACTTTAAACAAGAGGGAAAAAGATAAAATCTGCACGTATGTCTTTTCACCTGAAATAGTGAGACCTTACCATAAAGCACCACCCACACTGACTTTAAACAAGAGGGAAAAAGAGAAAATCTGCACGGATGTCTTTTCACCTGAAATAGTGAGACCTTACCATAAAGCACCACCCACACTGACTTTAAACAAGAGGGAAAAAGAGAAAATCTGCACGTATGTCTTTTCACCTGAAATAGTGAGACCTTACCATAAAGCACCACCCACACTGACTTTAAACAAGAGGGAAAAAGAGAAAATCTGCACGGATGTCTTTTCACCTGAAATAGTGAGACCTTACCATAAAGCACCACCCACACTGACTTTAAACAAGAGGGAAAAAGAGAAAATCTGCACGGATGTCTTTTCACCTGAAATAGTGAGACCTTACCATAAAGCACCACCCACACTGACTTTAAACAAGAGGGAAAAAGAGAAAATCTGCACGGATGTCTTTTCACCTGAAATAGTGAGACCTTACCATAAAGCACCACCCACACTGACTTTAAACAAGAGGGAAAAAGAGAAAATCTGCACGGATGTCTTTTCATCTGAAATAGTGAGACCTTACCATTAAGCATCACCCACACTGACTTTAAACAAGAGGGAAAAAGAGAAAATCTGCACGTATGTCTTTTCACCTGAAATAGTGAGACCTTACCATTAAGCATCACCCACACTGACTTTAAACAAGAGGGAAAAAGAGAAAATCTGCACGGATGTCTTTTCACCTGAAATAGTGAGACCTTACCATTAAGCATCACCCACACTGACTTTAAACAAGAGGGAAAAAGAGAAAATCTGCACGGATGTCTTTTCACCTGAAATAGTGAGACCTTACCATAATGCACCACCCACACTGACTTTAAACAAGAGGGAAAAAGAGAAAATCTGCACGGATGTCTTTTGACCTGAAATAGTGAGACCTTACCATAAAGCACCACCCACACTGACTTTAAACAAGAGGGAAAAAGAGAAAATCTGCACGGATGTCTTTTCACCTGAAATAGTGAGACCTTACCATAAAGCACCACCCACACTGACTTTAAACAAGAGGGAAAAAGAGAAAATCTGCACGGATGTCTTTTCACCTGAAATAGTGAGACCTTACCATAAAGCACCACCCACACTGACTTTAAACAAGAGGGAAAAAGAGAAAATCTGCACTATACACCAGATAATCCTGAAAAAGAAGCAATCCTATAAAAAACTAAGGAAAAAGAACGAAAAAAGAAGGTAAAATAACTAGTCAATTTAAACAAAACATCAAAATATTCTAAGTCTTAACATAAAAACAAGAAAAAGACCAAAAGGCAAAAATGTTCTCAAATGAAAGACAGGATGGGTATTAATGCTTGGTGTGTACATTGAAGGTATGGCACTAGCAAGGCAGGAGTTCACTGAGTACAATCAACAGGCTGTCGAATGTGAGCTCATGAAGTTTGTACGGATGGTGATCCTTATTATTTATGTAATTATTGTGAATCTAACTAATTAGTGTAAGATTTTGGTCATTATTATTTTATTAGTTTTGTCGCAGAAGGTATCTTTGTTACTTTCATCAAATTTTATAAGTTTTAAATTTTTTAAGCTTGTACTGCTGAAGTTAAGTTTTAAAATTGAGGTATATTTAGTTTAGGCTTCGTTATTTTTTCAAATAACAATGAGATAACTTAATAAATAAATATGCAACAAAGAAAATCTCATTCTTCTTCTAGTGCTTGCCCCCAATCACTGTTACAACCGCTCCGGGTATGGGACAGTTGAAAGCTTTTCCTTGATATTTTAAAATGCCTCCAGACGTCTTAGTGATGCAGATAAAGCCACTATAATCTCATCTATTTGTAGAGTGATAACTAAGGTTCAATTAAGGTATCTGTCAAATACGCAAATGTCAAAATGTTGTCACAGAGAGAGATTTTGTCGAAAATGGTTCAACCTTCCCCAGTATTCACTACAATTAACATGACAGAAAGGAAGACGACATAAAATGATTATCATCACTGAGAAATCCGGTTATTTTGAGTTTCAGTGCTTCTGAGTACATATTAAGGAAATACATTTAATTCAGTTCTAAAGTGTTATTTTACAGACACATCCCCCATTTCTAAGTAGTAATTTCCCCTGTAACCTTTGTTATAATCGTTTATTTAGTGAGCAGTCCAGATGGCGCTTGAGGAGAAACATCCCTCTGTGACAACGGTTTAATTTTGTGTTCCCTACCTCCCTTTAAAGTTCGACAATAAGTTCTAAGACACCAGGTATAAATTTGCTGTTTGTAATCCATAAATTAAGTTTGTGTCCATAAAGTAAGTGTCCAATATACAAATTTGTGGACACGGAAGTTAAGCTTTCGTTGCTAAAAATCATTGAGGATATCAACAGACGCAACAAATAGAAACGACCGATTGATTGACCTTAAGTAACATATTTGGAGTCCCTTGAAAGCACACGGTTGCTGAAGTGTGATAAAAATTGCAACGAGGGTCTGGTGACTGAATAATTATCGAACACAATATCACTTAAAACACATCTTGATTATTTTAAATGTGGAAAAATTGTAGGGGAATTAGAACAAAGACATTCATCGGCGAGATGTAGCCAATGGTTTGGAGAGAGCCGCTGCGTAGTCGTAAGGCTGTGGAAAAAATTTTCAGAAAATGTAACTGCTTCTAGACGATACGGCAGTGGTTGACCACCTAAAACAACTTTAGAGGAAGATACTTTTATAACAGTATATATGACAGGAACGACGAAATGATATCGCCGCATGACTTCTGGAAGGTTAGCGCAAGAGTTTCAGACAAGCAGGAGGACCGTACTATCGTCATCTGACCGAGGTTCAAAATTGCGTGATATTGTCCGACGATCTTTCCCTTCGGGTTTCATCTCGGACCGTTACCACCAGCCCGTTGTTGTTGCTCCAGTGAAACGATAATTAAAAATACCAAATACCGGGAAACATAATATCACGCCAGATCATGTCCAGGCGGTTAAACCATGTTGGTTTATATGCTCATAAACCACTGCACATTGCATTCCTTTTACTACATCAGACAAAGCACGTCGGTCTCGATGGTGTCGTGAACATACCAATGGACATGACCAGCAATGGACCGATGTCCTGTTCTCTGATAAACGTAGATTTTGACTGTCGTCCAATTCGATGGGTCAATGCATCCATCACTAATACAATCATTCACTGCCTATTCTTCCATCAGCATCCTGAAAGTAGACCATTTCAGAGGTTGTGATGATCTAGAACGGTATCTGTCGCAAACGTCTTCCTGAATTCAGAACTTTCTCTTAGTTAATTTTAAGTGGCGCTGTCATCGCACTTTGTATTGGAACATAACTATACATGGAGTTGGTGCTTTTAATTTCACACTCTCTCTTCCCAGCCAATCGACATGTATCACTCAGTTCAATTTAACTCTTTTTGCAATTACTTTAACTTTATAACAGACTTCTCGATTAATTGATTCATTGTGATTTATTTTTCGACGTGAATTCCATAGGCAAGTTCAGCCCGGATTCGATTTTGGAGCAAATTAGGAGAAGAAGGGGTAAGCGAAAACTTACTTTGATTCTAACCTTTACGATTTAATCTTGGAAAATTCAACAGTATCATTATGAATGGGCGTGCCAAGCTTTACGTGTTGGAAAGAGGAACCCTGAATACAAAGAGTTGTTGTCAGGATGTTATTATTCGTTAAGTGCGCAATATTCGGAGTCTGTTGAAAATTCCTTAATCTTTATGGATGACTAGCCACTGCGTAGCCTGATACAGTTCTTTTCGTGGGGTCAGGTTTAACCACTGCTCATTAACCCCCGGTGCCCGTGGTGTTGGTTTGCTTCGGACGCCAAATGGGAATTCGTAGCCTATTGGATAACAGTCATCACGGCATTGCCCGTGGATGTACAGAGGCTGTTTACACATTTTTTAGACAATGTATATTTTATTCTCAAAACTAAATTACATAAAATTCTTGTGTTTTAAATGTTCTATTTGATAGCCCTTATTCTGAACTATCTCTCGACACCGTAATTTCCAGGATAATAATGCCATTTGAAGTGTCAGAGAAGGTATTCTATCCCATTCCTCCTAAACAGCTTTCCAGAGTCCTGTAAGGGTTGTGAGACGACGTTTGGATAGTGCAGTTTTTAAAGTCTGAAAGCACAAAAATCCATAGGTGATACATCGGGAGATTTAGTAGGGATATCAGTGAAGGGTATGGCCTTGATACCGGTTTTTTGTTCCATTTCGTTTAGGAAATTTACAGTGGATTTTGATGTGTGACTGCTAGCTTTGTCTTGATGGAGCTCCACAGATTGATGGCACTGTGGGTAAAGCGATGGTATTTCATTCAGAAAAATATGTTCCTGATAGCATTTGCAGTTAATCTTGACATTTGTTTTCCACTCTCTCTGTTTTTAACTTTCCATTGTATGAAAAACAAGCAACATTCTTGAATTCCTTAGAAAAACTTTCTTTCGATTCTGTGAATCAAGTACTTAAATCCCCCCCCCTTTATGATAATAAATTACTCTTTTTTTGCTGCAATCATTTAAATACACCCATGATTCATCTATTGTGACAATTTTTTTTTCCCATTTTTCTTTGGATAAGTGTTTCTCATGTAGAATTCGGCAGCGTGTCCTGCGTTCAGCGATATGCTTTGGAGAAAGACGATGCACATTGCGTTTTTTCGCTTTTTTAAGATTTAAATCAACGTTCATCATTTTGTTTCACCTTTGCATTACCTTTGCAATAGTCGAAGATGTCCGTTTCTTCCTTGGATACTTGTTTGGAATTTTTGTCCCACTTGAGGCTCCAATTTGACGTTTTTTTCCTTTCTCGTTGACGATATTACATATCGACGCTTTAGATATCACAAAAGCATGACTCTCACATCGTTTTTGGATAACGGAATATGGATATTTCTCTTCGGAAAGAGCATAAATATAGCCTTCGAACCACTGCTTCGTTTATAACGCCAATTTGAATTAAAACAAACCTCTCAAGCCGCAGACGATAATTTTGACTTTTAAAAACATAGTAGAACTGCAATTATATTTTTTGCAGCAAACGATTTTTTTTTTACCGTTAACTAAAAAATGTGCGAACAGCCTCTGTATAAGATATCTATCTGGTGTAATATGGTATCTATCTGATGTATTTGTTACGCAAACCAAAACCACGGGCAACGCCTTGATGTACACGTCATTGTCAAATGCGGCTAAATTTGAGTTGCGAAGAGATCCATTCGGCGTGACGTCACAATCTTTCGAAATTATAAATATTTAATTGAAAAACTATTTAATAAAATATTATCAAACGTAAAAACGATCTATTTAGTGTAAAATTTTCCGCAAATTTCAAATCTGTTAAAATTTGTATTCTATTCTTAACGATCGCTGAGATAGAAAAAAAAAGCACTGAAGAACGTCAGTCATTACTTTAATTAGTTCTTATGCATCGCTCGAATCCGTTTCTCAGGAAATCAAAATGAATTAATCTCGAATCAAACAAAGGTCATTCGTCGCAGCGGCGTTCGTATTGGAAATAATAAAAAATTTCAATTTAAAAATTATTTTTTAAAGAAAGTCATATTTTTAGGTAACGATCCGATGTGATACTTTCTGCGTACTTGAAAACCGTTCAAAATTTTACTCTTTCTTTAACAATGTGTGAGATAGAAAAAAATGACTACATAATGCCAGTTAAAACTTTTTATTTGTTTTGTTCTTCATCTAAAAGTGTTCAAACGGAAACACGGAAAAAATTATTTTTGAATATGCCATCTCTTTATGATGTTGCCAGTCTAAGGAAAGCAAAAATAATTAAATTTAAAATATTCTACCTTGAATTTTAAAATTCGGGCTTCGTACAAAAATTGCCAATTATACGGACTACTATTTTGTCAAATCACATTACTGTAAGTGCCATAGATTCTTCAGGAACTGCACATAACAAACAATTCCTTTTATAATAGTAGAGATTATAACACCATTTGTCATCGTTCGTTAATGACCGAAGAAATAGTCCTAATGGATTGCCCTGCGTACTACCTTGACTTCTATCCTATAGAACATGTAACGGATGCACATGGCAGAACGAAGTCTCCACTGCTTGCCAAATTACCATGGTTATTGCGCTCAAACGGGAATGGCGAAATATACCTCAATATTTACAAGACTTTCTGAAGAGTATGCGCATACGATGCCATTCCTACATTACTGTGAGTCGTGGACATATACGAAACCGAACCTTATTAAACATTGACAGGGAACAGCATTCGAAACGGTTAAAGCGTTTTGCTTCTGCTTTGCTAAAATTGGTACGTTTTATATATTTAGCATGTATTGCTGATACATTCGCTTAAGTTTGTTTCTTTATGCAAGTAAATTTCTGCGAAGTCTGCATGCATTTCTTATTGCTGTATACGAATCATCATTCTCCTTTCAAAACACTATTTCTCTAAAAAATATATGGAAAAATGATCTCATATGAGATATTTTTTTAAACATTGCATTGATGACTGTAATGAAAACTTTAACAAACATGTTTTTGATATTCAGCACTGTCACTAAAGCTGTTTCGAAATGTTTATAATTTTTTTGGCAAAATAGATTGCAAATACACGCAAAATTTGTTTTATGAATTATTACGAATCAGCTGTTAAGGAAAACGTTTGCCCAATAAGACATCAAGCGTTCTAATTATTATGTTGTGCATTCACAATGACAAAGAAATACAAGCGTGGAAAAAGATCTTTTTTAAATTAAACTTACTTATTTATGCAAAAACTTTTCACTTTATAAAAAAACATCCTTATACGTCTAAAGACCAATCTATACGAAGTCTTATAAACTCTTGAAAGCGATCTGCCACTAGAGGTTGTTACTGAAGTAAGAGTTGGCTTGAAATGGGAAAGGTGTTTGGCTTACAATGACACTACAGTCTCCCTAGTTAATATTTTTTGAAACTTCCAGTAGATGACGCCGCCTTAAGGTAAACATACAAGAGTAATACATACCAAAAGTATCTAATATTAAGTCAATTCCCTTAAGTAGCCCTGACTTTATGGAGCAGATTATGTATAATTTTTGCGCACATACCCAATAAGGATCGATTTAAAAGTATTTCAAAAATGTGTTGCTTAACCACAAAAGTTGTAAATAATGAGTTATGTTAATTTAATTTATAAACTTAGTTAAAATCTCAATTAACGAATATTACTCTTGTAACAGACATAATAATAAATTGAAAAAGTTCTATCCTTAAGCTAACTACACAACAGTATTTGATTCCTTTTACCAGATAACACACTACCTTTTTGCCGGAATTTCTATGCGAATTCATACCCAAACGCATTCCTATAGAAATGCCAATCGATCGATAGATCTATCAGCTAATTTGATACATAAATAATCACCCATAAAAACGCAACATCACTGAATCAAAGTCAATTAACTAAGAGATCTTCGTGCTTTCTGCTAATTTGTTGTATGCATTACTTTGAGCGCAAAACATTTTGACCGTTGCTTCTCACCTATACATAAGGCAGCAGAGTTTCTAATGAGAAATATTTTTATTGAGGCAAACGGAAATTGACATTCAGTCATTGTTTCCAAGTTAGCAATTTTCTACGTTGCAGGCTATATTTATTTTCTTTACGATAGCTGCTGAAGAGGAAAAAATCTGATTGGGTTTTATTGCTCATAGGCTATAATGTGCAAATGATAGTGAAGTAGTGAATTACCTTCGCACTGATCAACACAACTGGCTATTGACGATGGTCCTTTTTAAATCCCGAAGGGAAAGTACCCAAGAAAACACCAAGTAATTTTATACCACAGTCAGATGACGAGGTCAATACCTGTGCTGAGACGCTATACTCTCCACACTTCCATACCACGCCAACGGGATAACATTTGACGCCACCACAAGTTTAACGTCTACACGGTGTCATTGGTTTCACCGAGTTTCGAACTCACAAACCTCAGGTTGCTAATCGGTTACTCTTCTAACTGGGCTACCGCAACCCAAATAAATTCAGGAGAGACTCGAAGTTTCTGAGTACATTTGAAAACATTTGAATGTGTCGTAAACAGTGCTGTAGTCGTAAATAAATCAGAGGGTGTACCATGGGGGCCCCTGCACTAGTATAGACATGGCCCCATGGTATATCCTCTCAAGGTACACTCTTTGTATGCCCGCAGAAATTTTTCCATGGGGAGGCGAAAAATGTACTTACTACTTACACTTTCCACGGGGGGGGGGAGCAAAAAACTTGTGTGTGTGTGTATGTATGTATATATATATATATATATATATATATATATATATATATATATATATATATATATATATATATATATATATATATATATATATATATATATATATATATATATATATATATATATGTATGTATATATATATATGTATATATATATATACATATATATATGTATATATATATTTGAGGGACCAATGAAAATCGCCCAAGTCGTTTTTCCCTATACATATATATATACGAAAAAACAACTTGGTCGTTTTTCATTGGTCCCTCAAACCCAGAATAGTGCATATTTCATCTATGCCTAAACGTCAACAGATCCTTTTTACCTCCTTTTCTACACTGCGAATATCCTCTATATTTATATTTTACGGATTAAGCATGGATATATCCTTCAAAAGTTGACAATTTTCTTCTTTAACATCAGAACTAAGTCCGAATTCCATTCTATCGACAATACTTCCAATGAATTGCATTTCATTAATAGGTACGATTTTGGAATTATGTACCAAGGTGATATCTTGAAATAGAAACTTTTCTTTTGCTATCCCATATTACTTGTTGCTATCTGCGTTTCACGTGATGTTTCGCGCGATGTTTTCTAGGAAAAACAAAGCGGTGTTTCTAGTTTTTAATAAAAAGCAGAGGGTATACGGAATTTTCTTGAAAAACCAGAGGGTATACCGTCGTATACCCTCCACTACAGCCCTGGTCGTAAATCTACTTTGTTTGGGTGAACATAGCAAGACGAGATAGGTAGAATACTGGGATCATTGCACAAGATTTTTCAAGCATATATTTCAGGAATATATTTTCAATTTCTCATCAATTCCATCTCCGTGTATTAAACTTGAATACATTTACTCAAGTCCACGATGAAATATAGTATAGACATGGATTGTTTGACAATAAAAAGCCTCATACTATGTTTCCGGGGCAATTAAAGTGTTAGACAGGCAGAACAAAATTAATTACTTCTGTAATAATGTCATCCCATTTTTACTTAAATGTCCTTTCTCCGTGAAATACAACTGATTTCTGAGAAATGCCATTTCATACAATGTTTGAAGGTCACCACAATTAGATTGTACCAAAAATAGATAAATCTTCAATAGTACAAACTGGAATTTTTCCTCAGAAATACCACACATATACGAAGTGGTTAGAATGAAAATATTTTGTCAGATCATTAATTCAATTGAGTCACATTTAATTTCATGTAATAGCTGTTAAATTTCGTATGATAACTATGGAATTCCAAGACTGAAATAAGTAATTATAGAATTATTTGTACCATTCATCTTGTAGTAGAATAAAGACGATACATTTTGACAGTTTGCACTCAAAATATTTAAATTGTAAATGTAATATTAAATACAGCGATAAGTGATAGCCCGTTAATTGCATTTCCTTCCACAGAAATCGTCTTTAACTTCATTAACTGCTTTTTATTCCTATTTTCATCAAAAAACAACTAAGAAAAGTTCCGAAATCTCAAAACTCATAACTCATTTATTCATTAGTGTCTAAATGATACGAACTTTATTTTACTGTATCCGAATAAGAAATAAGTTATTGAAATTAAATGCAGTCATATTATCTTCCACGTGAAAGACATGCATGTCATAGCTGGGTAAAATTAAAACTGGAAACTATATTAAAAAGGAACGATTTTGTTTCTTTTTTGCATAACGGGGGGTGGGGGGCAGGAGTAATTCCCTTTCACTTAGTCCTGTCACTTGGCACAGTTGATTTACACAGAAACAAAATGTGAGCGTTCCTGCTGACAAAAATTATTTCGGAAATCCAATTTAATGCATTCCATAAATTCATCTCTTTTATGTTGGATGGCTGTGTTTCATTAGAGCGCGATCGTTGGCGGCTCAGGAAGTGTCTTTGTTTAGTTTTTTCGTTCACATTTTTGCGAAGTTTGAATTATTGCAGACCTTCCTAAATTAGCAGCGGAGTGAATTTATTCCGTTTGATTTCACTTGTGCATGGTTTGAAACTTGCGAGAACCTTAAAAAACGGTTTAACTTTGGGCAAAGATGTATTGTACTGGACGTTTTGTCGTAGCCAAGTGCAATGTTTCGCCAAAGGGTCACCTTACCAAAAGCTACAAGATAGAATAACTCGGATTTCCAAAATTGGTGCCAAATAGCTCGCATAAATAAAGTTGATTTACAATTAACTTTTGGGAATCATAAAAATTGTTAAACTTTGGGTAAATATGCATTGTAGGGGAAGTTTTGTCGTCGCCAAGAGAAATGTGCCACTAATGGGCCGTCACACCGCGCGCGAATGTTATAAAATAAAAGAACTAGGTTTGCCAGAATTGGTGCTGGCTTTGAAGGTACCTTAGAATTAACTATCAAAAATCGTAAAAAACGATTACATTTTGGGCAAAGATGCATTGTACAGGACGTTTTGTTGTCTTCAAAGGGCCATACCACCGAAGGTTCCAAGAAGAATGAAGCTCGGGTTTCCATACTTGGTGCCAAATAGCTCGCATTAATAAAATTACTTTACAATTCACTTTCTAATATCATAAAAACTCTTAACCTTTGGGTTAAGATGCATTGTAGGGGATTTTTGTCGTCACCTAGTCAAATGTGCCGCCTATGGGTCACCGCATCGAAAGCTACACAATAAAAGTACTCGAGGTACTAGAATCGTTGCCAAAAAACGATTAATTATTATTACGATTATTAACGGCATTAAAGGTGCCTTAGAACTAACTTTCAAGAACCGTAAAAGCGATTAAACTTTGGGCTAAGATGTATTGCTAGGGAAGTTTTGCGTCGTCAAGTGAATTATGCCGACCGAAAGCTACAGAACAAAACGAAGTTCCCAGAATTGTTGCCAAATAGCTCGTATAAATTATTGAATGTCCTCTACAATGCATCTTTACCAAACTTTTAATGTCTGAACTCACCATTTTTAAAACTATGAAGAGAAATTTCATTTGTGTGTGTAGTAGTTAAAATTTACTTCACAAACTCATGGATGTTTTGATGAACTGATGATTTTTTTTATTGAGTTTCTCTCAAATTAAAATGAAAATTAATGCTTTCTTGGAGATGCTTTATTTAGAATACAACGTCTTTTCCGTACTTCATATTGTCTAGTGTCCTTCATCGAGCTACTACAATAGAACCTTGATTATCCTAGTTCCTTTTAACTGAGTATCCGTGCTATCCGTGTCGAATTTGAAACTTAATTTCTTTGCTTCATGAATTTTTATGTGATTTGATTATTGATTGGAAGACGTAGACAGTAATATTTTCTCTTTGCTTCGTACAGGCTGCTTTTTATGTTTCTACTTCCGAATCATCCGAATTTTTGATTATCTAAGGAAGTCCCGCTGCACGTAATCTTCTGATAATCAAGGGTCTAATGCATATTATTATCTTTCTCATTGGAAAAACGTTGAGCAGATCAATATGTCACCAGAATTATCCTTTTAGTAGTCTGTTTAGATGTCCAACTTACAACTCCAGTATAGATGGTTGGTATTGTATTCTCTTAGCTTCCTCTTTAAATATAAATTGTGTCCTGATGATCTCTACTATTATATAAGATATTGTTTGATTGTTTGTCTGTTTGGGGCCGCAAAATCCTGACGATTCTATGGCACTTATAGCAATGTGATTTGGCACACAGGTAGTCCGAATTATTTGCAATTTTTGGGTCGCGGCGAATTATAAAATTCAATCTAGAAGATTTTTAAATGAATATCAAAGTTTTATTTTCCGTCGGTTTTTCAAACGCGGAGAACTTTTTCAACTCATGTGACCTTGCAGTCAGGGTTTGGTATCATGCCAAGTTTTTTTTTCATCCGTAAAACGTGGAGAAAAATATTTTTTTCGTTTCCGCTTTGATTTTGCGTGGATAAATGTTTATCCAGCCAGACGATAACTCTTTTAATTATAGCCACACTTCTTTTTTCTATCTCTTAGACCGTTAAATATGGAGTAAAAATTTCAACGGATTCGAAATCTACGGAAAATTTTAGTTTAGATTGATACCTAAAAATATGATTTTCTTTAAATAAATAATTTTTAAATTGAATATATTCTTAACGGATTTGAAATCTGCGAAAAATTTTACACCAGATTAATACCTTACACCACGGGCACGGATAACTCCGAGCTAGTCACGCAGTGGCTATTACTATATATAGCAGAGGTGGTCAACTACCTATATATAGCAGAGGTGGCAACCTTTGGAAGCTATATTTCAGGAAGGAACATTTGGAAAAGCAATTTACGTATTTATTTCTGATAGCAAAGTAATGAGAAACTGAAAATAAGTTTGATTTTTAAAGTTTACCCACATATTCCTTCTCCCCAGTTAGCCTGATTCATAGCTGAGACAACTATGAGTAAAAACAAAAGGTTCAGCATAGGAAATGTGTCAAATATATCTCAATATCGCTTCGACGACTGAGCGCTGGTTTGACAACGTATGTCGCACGAGTCTCACAGGTCACAAAGTTCGCAAACGTAAGAAATTGTTGTTTTGTAATATCTTTTTCTTACTGATTCTTGAACAAAACTATCCTGAAACAAAAGAGTGCGCTGAGACAAATGACAATTTTCGGCACTTTGTACTGTTGAGAGTCTTTGTACTCGACACTTAAATTTATAAAAGTATACATCGGTCTGTTTTAACGGACCAGCACTTAACTGAGCTTGTACGAACTGCCCTAACAATTAAGTCATCAAGCAAAATCTCGTCAGCTAACTGCTGAGGTGGTCAGTCGTAAAGCATACACAAGAAAATATGATTTTTGAAGATTTTGTTTACAAAATTGACAACAATTTTATTTTTAGATTTATGTTTTTGAATAGCTTTGTAACTTTTACAGTTTTGAACAACTTTGCAAATTTTATGTTTTTGAATAACTTTGTAACAAGAAATTAAATTAAATAATTACTTTTGGTTGTTGATTATAGTTTTAGTTTACCATACTTCAACATACATATTATATTATTTCCTTAAGAACCGCAGTACTCGCCTGAGTAATCCGCGCTATGGTCACCCCTTATATATAGCTGTTAAACTACTTAATATTTATCAACATAATGTAGACTACCTTATGACAAAACACTAATTTATGAAAAGATGATTAGCTTGTGTCTACATATGATCTAATTGGAAGTATTCTAGATACTCGTAATTTTTTAGTAACTTCATTATTGCTTCGGTGATGAATATTGTTTGTCTCGTGTGACAACCATATCTCACTAAAATAATAATATTGAAAATGATAAAAACTGTAAGAAACAAATTAATGAATTAAATTAACTGGTAATTGTCTCTACGAGGTACAGGTAGAGGACAAAATAATACAAACACCTGTGAAATAATGGAAGATCTTTATTAATAGGGGGTTGGACCACCCTTTGAATGAAGTACAGATTTAATGCGACGTGGGATAAATGCATAAAAGTCATGGACAATAATTAAAAGAATATTAAGCCATTCCTCCTGCAGAACGGTCTCTAATTCCGAAATTCTGGATGGAGGTGGAAATCGGGAACAAAGTTTGGACTCCAAATATTCCCATAAATGTTCAATAATATTAAAGTCCGGAGACTGAGGGGGCCAAGCGAGATGTTCAACTTCATCGTCATGCCCTTCGAACCATTCTTGAACACACCTAGCAGTGTGGATAAGGGTGTTGTCGTCTTGAAAAAGCGGTCACTCTCCAGGGAATACAGTCTGGACATGATCCCCTCGAATGCTTAGATAGTGATTGGATGTGATCCTCCCATGCAGAGTAACAAGTGGCCCAAGACCGCGCCAAGATATCGCACCCCATACCATAACGGAGCCACCCCCATGCTTCACAGTCGGCAAGAGGCAATCAGGAGTAAACGCTTCTCTGGGCGTTCTCCAGACATAAACGTGTCCGGTCGTCTGAAATAGGGTGAATGACAATTCATCTGACCATATTATCTGTTGTCACTGCTGTGGGGACCAGCTTTTGTGATCTCTGCACCATTGGCGTCGCATAAAAGCATTAGTTGCTGTCACCAAGGGTTTACGAATTGCCACTCTGCCATAAATGTTCGCAGCATGAAGTTCTCTTTTGACAGCTTTTGTTGAAACGGAGTCCTGGAGATGATTGTTCATTTCGGATGTTATCTCGGATAACGATTGTTTGTGCTTTCGGGCTACTATGCGCTTCAAGACCCGTCTATCCCTATCAGCAAGCTTTGACTTTCGGCCACTGTTGTGCTTTGAAGACGTCGTCTTACCCTCTTTCGTGTACGCTGTCATAACGTCTGATACCGTACTCCTTGCAAACCCCAAAAGGTTGGCTGTTTCCGTAACCGATGCTCCACCTAAACCCGCTCCAACAATCATTCCTCTTTGGAACTCTGACAGGTCTGACATTTCAACTTATCACAGACAGTTCGATAGACGCATGCAACGCAGGTGACTGCTGTTGAGAGACTGATACCTTCCTCTTCACGCCCGCTAGGTGGCAGACTTCTGTTGCAGGTGGCGCGGCTGTACAGCAGGTGTGAAATACGTCATACTTTTCACAGGTGTTCGTATTATTTTGTACTCCATCTGTAACTCGCCATTTACAAATCTTGATGGATGATATATCTTGTCATTAGAAAAACTGACCTGATACCGTCATCAAAACGGTATTATCTTCATCTTTCGAAATTTAATCGTCATTTTTGATGATGAGATATTAAAGACTGGTCAGATCGTGATGGACGAGATATCTATATATATAATTCTCTTACATGGCACGCAAAAAAGACGTTATTTGTTTTCGCGTTTTGGCAACATTGTACGATTCTTTGTTTATCCCAAAGCCTCGCGCTTCAATTGAATTTATAGCGTTATCGGATGAAATTTTATTGAAAAAAATGAATTTTAGTCGAGCTGTTGCAGTAAATAATATAAATCAAAGAAAACGGAGGATCTTTTCAGGGTCATTTAAAAAAAAAGGTCCGTTTCGGGGCAAACTATTATAGTTCAACAAGACGCTTGCATTACAACTTTCGACAACAAACTCAATGAAAAAGCGTGGGTGGCTCGAGTGCTGGGCAAATGTACACACAACCAACATACTGGGTTTTCAATTTCCAAATCAACGCTCACATTTCGAGTCAAAATTTGCTCAAAGTTTCCATTAGAATTATGATTTCAGAGGTACTGTAAATATCTTTTCTGAAAAACAGCATAAAATTTAGATTTGAAAAATATTTTTTTGGAATATCATATTTTGTAAACAATTCCTTCTGCTAGGACACATGTCTTCATTGATGCGAGCGAAGCGAGCATAGGTTCGCACAGCGAACCAATGTGGACTGCGAAGCAATCCTCTGGGGGTTGGCGAGCGTTAGCGAGCAGGGGGCGGGCCCCCTAGTTATGTATAAATCACTAATCAACAACGCAGTGGAGCGACACAACAGGCTATTGGCGACGGTCTGGGACCAAATCTGAAAATAAAGTTCCAAGAACAACACTGTCGGATGACGAAGTCAACATATGAGCTGGCGCACTCACCTCACTTTCCAAACTTCCACACGACGGAAACTTAAGGAAATTTGAGGCCAAGACAGACTTAAAGTGTACCAGCCACTACGTACACGATGGTCTTTCGTTCGATCGAGTTTTGAACTTGCAACCCACCGTTTGCTAATCCATTAATCCTCCTTCTGGGCTTTCGCGGATATCGTTCGTGTAGATTTTCTAACTTCCAAACCACTCCAACGTGAGGATATTTGAGGGCACGAAATGTTTAACGTACACAGTGGTCTTTGATTCTAATGAATTTCAAACTTGTCACCCTCCGGTTGCTGATTCGTGACTTTTGCAACCGTGTTTGTCGTTTTGAAATTGTTCGTGTTTTATTCTGGCCACTGCCTGTTGCCACTTGTATACTTAAATAATTGATCTTTAATGAATGTGGCATGGCTCAGTGGAAGCCCCCCCCCCCCATCAAAATTATGTGATGGTGACCTAAGATTTTTTCATTCGGGTTTTATCCCATCCCGTACCATCGCTAATAGCCTGTAATTATAATCCAGTGTGACGTAAGTAAACTACCTACCAATATAAATTATCAAACATATAAAGTACACATAAATATGTAATTATAATCCCAAAACGGAAACAAAACGCATCAGGAAAAGAGTTGCCTCGAACGAATGTGTCGCATAATGTAGCGGTTGTAGGTCAAATACTTGGATTGGACAGAAGTTAAGACCAGGTTTGCTCATGTCATAGCACATCACTCTGGGTAAACCCGTTCGTTTGCTTAGCGTCTCCGTTTTATTTTCCCATCCGTCTCGGGGAAAAGGGGGACAGCGCGAGCCAATCAGACCTCCCCAACTTTCCGAAGTGCGCAGTTGGGAAATTGTTATTTCTTCTAATTATCACAGCTGCGTTCTCGACTCCGTGCTGGGCCTAAGGAAATATTAGTAAAACACAGTCTGGGCAGATACGCTTAATTTGATTGCCCGGCTTAACTCTTGTTTACGAAAGAGTCATTACTCCTTGGACCGTCAAACTTTAATGCAGGCTTAAGCTCTAATTTGGGAGCTTGACAGCAACTTGTTGAGACTGTTACCCGTTGTATTAATTATTCGCAAAATTTTCAGCCCGCTTGAAGAGGATAATGTAAAACAAGTTCCCCTAAGCTTTTGCGAAATGGTTTTTTGTTAATGACGTTCGAGAGCGGCCGAGAGCAACTTTAAATGTACTGACGGAGGTGTTTTTGTGATATTAATCTCTCGGTAGGATATTAATTATACCGTTCATCTTAATTACGTGGGATTTAAAAAATAAAACGGCCCAATCGATACAGTTGTTCCTGTCAGATGAGTTTCCAGATAATATTTTCCTTTTCATTTTAAGCAGCTATAAGTATTTTTTGTTTCGGACGCATTGGTTAATTAGAAACTGTGAAATGCAAAAAAGTGATAATAAACTTATTAACTAAGTTCGTTTTAGTTTTATGGTTGTAATTATAGGATTCGCTCCATCGGGTTTAAAAAAGAGAAGAGTCCGATTTGGAAGAATCGGTGTTTTCAATTTTTCAAACTGGATTAAATTACTAAGAGATATATTTGAATGCTGCTTATAAATTTAAGAAGGAATGCATCTTCATGGCACGTGATTTCGTTAATGAATAAGTCACATTAATTAGTCCGAATGCGTTAATTAATGAATAACAAGTAAAATGAAGTGTCCCTTTCATTTGTTATTTTTAGTTTGGATGTTTGTTCCAGTTCTATGCTTTCATAACGTTCCTTTATTTTCAATTATACTGAATTCAAAAAAATAAATACTAAAAGTTTTGATAGATACAAGGGTCGGACAAAAATATGGAAACACCTCGTGAAATACATGCTTGAAAAGAAATATTTATTCTTGTGAAATGTGTAGGTGGCGCTGGTGTTTTTGTCTACTGACGTCTGACAATTACGCTGTTTGTACGCTAAGTCGTTGTAGGGGAACTGTTCTGTGAAGTTGTAATTGCGTCATGTCAAAGCTAATAGACTTCGAACGTGGGCAATTTGTTGGAGCTTGCCTGATGGGTGCTTCCGTAAGCAAGGTAGCCGAAGTGTTTAGTGTTTCAAGAGATAATGAATCTAAGATATATTCCGCATATTTGAAAAGCGGAAAAACATCATCCTCTAAATCACAGTCCGAACGAAAGTGTGCCTCCTATTCTAGATAAGGGATAGTTTGTTTTTTCTAATTAGATTGTCTTTTCTTTTGGAGTTTTAGGGAAGTCATGTTTTGATGAGTCATCAGATACACTAGTCATATCTTGACGGACGAGAGATAATCTTGTCATTAGCAAGACTGATATGACCTTGGCGGACTAGATATATCGTCATTTACAAAACTGATCAGATCATCAACGATGAGATATCTTGTCATTATCAAAATTGATTGGAACTTGACGGACGAGAATGTATTGTCAGTACCAAAAGTGATCAGATCGTCACAAACGAGGTGTCTAGTCATTAGCTGATCATTAGATCTTGATGGATGAGATATATCTTCACTAGCAAAACTTATTAGATCTTGACCGACGTACTTCATTGTTGGACAAAAGTATTCGGATACTGCATGCTTTTTAAAAAAAAGTGGTTTAATATTCTATTTAGTAACGGGTAGGTCCTTCTTTTGCTTGCTGCAACACGTCGAGGCATACTTTTCACAAGTTCTGGGTAAGTCTGGGTAAGAATAGCAATGGACCGAGTCCTAACCAGGAAAAACAACACCACAGTTTGATGGATCCTTCTCCGAAATTATGCAGTGTATAAATACTTTAGTCCATATAGTGTATATCGCCATTAGCAAAAGTGATCAGATCGTCACCAACGAGGTGTGTCTGGTAATTAGGTAAACTCATCAGATAATGATGGATACGATATCCCTTCAATAGCAAAGCTGATTGGACCTTGACGTACGAACTATATCGTCATTAGCAAAAATGATCAGATCGTAATCGACGAGGTGTTTAGTCATTAGCTAAACGAATCAGATCTTGATGGATGAGATATATCGTCATTAGTAAAACTTATTAGATCTTGACGGACGAACTTCACTATTAGACAAAAGTATTTGGATACTGCATGCTTTTCAGAAAAAAAGTGGTTTAATATTCTATTTAGTAACGGGTAGGTCCTTCTTTTGCTTGCTGCAACACGTCGAGGCATACTTTGCACAAGTTCTCTGTAAGTCTGGGTAAGAATAGCAATGGACCGAGTCCTAACCAGGAAAAACAACACCACAGTTTGATGGATCCTTCTCCGAAATTATGCAGTGTATAAATACTTTAGTCCATATAGTGTATATCGCCATTAGCAAAAGTGATCAGATCGTCACCAACGAGGTGTGTCTGGTAATTAGGTAAACTCATCAGATAATGATGGATGCGATATCCCTTCAATAGCAAAGCTGATTGGACCTTGACGTACGAACTATATCGTCATTAGCAAAAATGATCAGATCGTCATCGACGAGGTGTTTAGTCATTAGCTAAACGAATCCGATCTTGATGGATGAGATATATCTTCATTAGAAAAACTGATTGGACCTTGACTGAGTATATATATCAGCAATAGTAGATCTGAAGAGATTGTTACTGACGAGATATCATGTCATTAGCAAAACTTATCATACCTTGATGATCGAGATATCTCGTAATTAGCAAACTTAACCTGATATTGGACGTAATATCTATTCCAAACCACTTGGAATGGTAATCGAATCTATTTGTACCTCTTATTACCAACCCTCTTAGCGTCACGAATTTCCCAATTAGTGTAGTATTGTATTTCACCACAACACACGTATTATTTATTTATTCATTTTTTCTTAAGAAAACTATCCAATTACAGATAGAGCCATAATATGTCCTCTACATACTAGAGAAGAGATGAAATAAAATACTTCATTAAAGCAGATAACTTATTGAATTAAAATCACTGAAAACTATATCAACTTCCGAGAAAGAATTATATTGTTCTAAAATTTTATTTGAATCAAAATATATCTGGAGACGTTAAAATCAATGCAAGGAGCTGAAAAAGGCTAATCAATGGGATTTGCTGTAGGTTGTGAATAAATGTTAAATCAATATTCTACGGAGCTTCAAAGTAATAAAATCGAAATTACTTTTGCAGTTCAAAATAATTTATAACCTGAAGATTCAATATTCCTAAAATTGATTCTATATCTATGATATGGCAGCCACAAAAAGGGTTCCAAATCACATACCCATATTCCATTCCCCGTCTCATATAAACACTTTGTAACAAATGAACTGAATTCGACATATTTGATGTTTGAATTCTGTAGAAGTATTCATTGATCAAAAGCTAAAACCTGGTTATAAGTCAAGTAGGGAATACTGTAGTATGAAGGACCGATGTATTGCGTGTGAACCACTCTTCGTCAGTTCTCTAAAATTAGTTTGCCAAACTTCTAACAAGTTATTTTAGGCCCCACACGCACCCTTATGACTCTCGAATTAAATTTGCAAATGATGATGGAATTGCGCTTTAATGCTTGAAGAAAAGAGAAATCAGTTAAACTTATAATTATCAAAACTGTTTCATATAAAATTTAATCGTTTATTGCAGGTCATATTTTAACATTTTGAATTACGGACAAAAAGAGGATGGACGTGTTTTAAAGTCAGTATATTGTGAGAATTTTTTCATGAATGACGAGATGTGAAGTCATATTTTATGTTTTTTCATGATGACGAAATCAAAGATATGGTCGTTTTATTCTAATGCTGGGATATTTCGAATATCAAGGTCTAGTCAGTTTTACAAACACTAAATAAAGAGCTGAGACAACCATCTGGAGGAATAATATTATTTTGTCATCCCGATTACTCATATTGCAGAAAAGATTATCTCTAACATGGTAATTTTTTTTGAAATGTTATCAATTTTTAGAGGTTATACCACTAAACATTTGAGTCTTAAATATATGAATAAATAATTCATATTTACAGAGGAATTTTATTTATAATATTTATTTGAAGCTAATATTAAATTATATTTGATTTTTGAATCCGAATAGCGGATACTAAAGGAAATGAAAAAAAAATTAGTTCCAAAAATAATCGATAGGGGTATTTATGACGCTGTTACAAAACCGAGAATTAGCATAAAACACGGGTATCAAAGCAAAATGCAAATTTATTCTTTCGTATGTGACAACAGTGCCAGTAATTTGGGCTATAAATACGTGCAGACAGCTCCGAAAAATATTCTCAGCTGAAGTGAGCCAGCTCAAGTGAATATGCGACTCACATTACCAGAACATGCTTTACCTGTGAAGCTATTTTATCTTAATCAGTGCAATGCATCCACAGCTCTTCGTGAGTTTAGAACCCGACAGAAGCTACGTAAGAGGCCTTTATCACTTAATGTTTTTAAGGGAATGAATAAGAAGTTCGAGGAAACAGGGTCACTGACAATTCGTGCAGGCAGTGGGACTTAAACCTGTGTCAGAAGAGGTGATAACAGATGTTGCAACTGCAATCGTCGACAGATCACAGAGAACCATTGCTGGTAGAAGCAACTACCGGGGTGTAGTGCGACAATTGGACAAGAATTTTTCCACAGTATGGAAAGTCTTTCAGTGAGTTCTCCCCTACTATGTGGAGAACTGAATGTGGTGAATAAAGCTTAACATTTGCCTGTAATTTTGTATGTGTTGTTATTTTTCTTTTTTTGCTACACTTTTTACATTGGACAGCGCCATAAATATCCCTATCGCCGATTTTTGGAACTAATTTTTTTTCTCACGGAATCCTACTTCACATGTCATCTTTAGTCTCCATACCAAGTTTGGTGCCATTTTGGTTATTAGATCGAGCTACAGATGACTCTGAATAGTGTCAGTTTAAAAAAAAATCACCCTATATTCATATTCCGTTTTCCCAAAACGATGTGAGAGTCATGCTTTTGTGATATCTAAAGCGTCGATAAGTAATACCGTCAACAAGAAAGGAAAAAAAAACGTCAAATTGGAGCCTCAAGTGGGACAAAAATTCCAAACAAATATCCAAGGAAGAAACGGACATCTTCTACTATTGCAAAGGTTCGTTGTTTAATGTTAAAATAAAATCCCCCCCAGTTAAAGGACAGTTGCAAAATTATTAAAATGCTCGCTGTCCAATGTAAACAAAAGGATGAACGCTGATTTTATTCTTAAGAAAGCGAAAAAACGCAATGTACATCGTCTTTCTCCAAAGCATATCGCTGAACGCAGGACACGCTGCGCCGAATTCTATATGAGAAACACTTATCCAAAGAAAAATGGAAAAAAATTGTCACAATAGATTAATCATGGGTGTATTTAAATGATTGCAGCAAAAAAAAGCCATTTATTATCATAAAAAGGGATAAAAAAATTTAAGTACATGGTTCACAGAATCTAAAGAAAGTTTTTCTTAGGGATTAATGATTGTTGCTGGTTTTTCATTTAATGGCAAGTTAAAAATAAAAAGAGAGTGGGAAAAAATGTCAAGAGTAACTCCAAATACTAACAGCAACATATTTTTCGTCAATTTTTCTGAATGAAATGCCATTGCTTTACCCACAGTGCCATCAATCTGTGGAACTCCATCAAGACTAAACTAGCAGTCACACATCAATATCCACTGTAAATTTCCTAAAAGAAATGGAACAAAAAACCGGTATCAAGGCCATACCCTTCACTGATATCCCTACTAAATCTCCCGATGTATCACCTATGGATTTTTGTGCTTTCGGACTTTTAAAATCTGCATTATCCAAACGTCGTCCCACAACCCTTACAGGACTCTGGAAAGCTGTTCAGGAGGAATGGGATAGAATACCTCTTCTGACACTTCAAAAGGCATTATTATCCTGGAAATTACGGTGTTAAAAGATAGTTCAGAATAAGGGCTATCAATTAGAACATTAAAAACACAAGAATTTTATGTAATTTAGTTTTGTGAATACAATATACATTGTCTAAAAAATGTGTGAACAGCCTCTGTATATGTATTTTCGGCCACAGTTTTAACAAGAAGAATCACAAAACTTCGATGGATGGAGGAAAAGTGGAATGCGCCCTTCAATCGTTTTCGAGTATGTCTCACAGATTCTCGATGGGACTGAGGTCTGGACTTTGCGATGGCCAAAATCATAATGTGTAAACGATGTATCGTGCTCACTGATCCAAGATTTCACAGTTGCAGCTCATTGTACCTTGGCGTTAGCGTCTTGAAATACAACACAGCCGTCAGGGAAGATAAAGCCCATTACTGGCACAACCCGATCATTCAAGATGTTGAGATAATGTGCAGATTTCATTTTGTAGTTGCACAATGTTGCGGGGCCCAGTTCAGTCGAACAGAAACAACCCCAAATAATTAATTTGCCTCCTGACGAGTGGAACGATACATGTAGGGTCTACTGCTTCATGAGGCGAACCTTGATGCGTCCGTCGTTTTGAAAACGCACAAATCGTGACTCATCGGACCCCATGACCTTTTCTCATTGCTAAGTAGTCCAATTTTTGTGCTCCTTTGCAAATTGCAGTTTTCTTACTATTAATGGCACTCACAAGGGGTTTATTAAGTACAACACAGCTTCTTAGTCTCGCTTTTTTAAGTTCTCGTCGCATTGTGCGTCTGGAAATTGTTTTGTTTCCATTATTGAAGAGTGTTGTGAGTTGTACAGTCGATTTCTTACGATTTGCTTTCACTAATCGTTTCAGCGATCGCCGGTCAGGTTCGTTCAGTATGGATTTTCGACCGCACATTTTTCTGGACGGATCGTTCACCGCCATATTTTAAGATTTAATTATTCCGTTTCAGTTCGCAGTCCTATGCCACAAATTGCAACTACGTCTTTACATTTTTTCCCATTTTGGTGCAGACCATTGATTTGCTCCTTTTTGAAATCTTTTACATCACTTCCTCGATCACAGCTAACGCTTTCAGATATGCTTACTTCGAACTATACAATCGTTTGGCGTAACGACGAAATTTTGAGCTTGCATTGCGCAAACATTTATGCAAATATCTGCAATACTCTTTGAGGCACCGTCGTAACAAAACTTAACGTTTAAGTTTCAACTGCGACATCTCTTTTTTGGACGCGTAGTGTAATCTGTTTCGAAAATATAAATATTTAATTGAAAAATTATTTGTTAAAAAAATAAAATATGTAAGGAAACTATCTGGTGTAAAATTTTCCGAAGATTTCAAATTCGTTGAAATTTTTAATCTAACTTGAACCATCCCGATTTTACAATAAAGAACTATACAATGCACGTCACATTTTTTATTGTCATGCTTTTTTTGGATGGATTCGTTTGAGAGCAGGAAATAGAATCTGTGATTTCTCGAACACGAACAAGGTCAAATTCGTACGGAAAAAATATAAAATTACAATTAAAGAATTATTTTTTTGAAGAAAATCTTATTTTTAGGTAACGATCTAATGTGAAATTTTCTGCAGATTTCAAATCTGTTGAAATTTTTACTCTATCTTTAACGATCTAGGAGATAGAAAAAAGAACTATATGACTTCAGTTTTCACTTTTTATTTGTTTTGTTCTTCGGCTGAAAGCGTTCAAAGGAAACACGGAAAATATAAATTTATAATCTGCTATCTCTTTATTATGTTGCCATTTTAAGGAAAACTGTAATAGTTACATTCCATTAAATCTATTTTAAAATGTTCTAAATTGAATTTTAAAATTCGTCGCGACCAAAGAATTGCAAAAACGTTGGACAATCTGTGTGCCAAATCACATTACTGTAAGTGCCATAGATTCCTCAGGACTTCAATCACAGGCAGACAAACACTTTATTTCTAATATTAGAGATAACATCTCGTCTTTCACAACAAATACTAGCTAGACACAAAGAAGATTCGAAAATATTGTAACAATCTCAAAAATGGACGAATACTTATGTATAACGTAACAGGAAAAGAGTGCAGAAATGAAACACAGTGAATATATTAATACACAATCTATTGTAGGTATATAACAAAGGATGTGTGTATATATTCAATGTAAAAATCTACACAGTTTGACACATCTACGTCATATTTGCTAAACTTATCCTTTAGAACACTGCGGAAAACATAGGCTACTTTTTCTTGTCTTCAGACCAATCTGTAGCCATGAAAATTGGGACACAGGTAGTCCTAAAAGTGCATCCTGAAACCCCAATTTTAAAAACTAAAGTTTGTTTTTCTGCAATCTTAGACATGGATAAGGAAAAAAGTTCTACAGGGTTTGTGTTTGAGGGAAATGTTGCGGTCATGTTTTATCTGCCGCGGTAGGAAACACGTTCTTCAGAGATTGTGTATTTGAGTTAACACAGTGAAATGACGCTGTCAAATTTTAGCTGTCGCAGTCATATTTGAAACTCGAGGGACACCGGGTTATTCAGCTAGTGTGAGATCAAAGGAGGAATATAATATGATAACAGTAACATGAACATCTCTGTCGGATTAAGAGACCTTTTCGAATGAACAGAAAAACCGTCCGTGCCTTTTGTCGATGTCATGTTCGGATGCTGCAATGTTATTTTATAATTAATGTAATAAAAAATATTAAATATAAAACAGATGAACCGCGAACAAAATACCCAAATCGACATTTCCGTAGATTGAAAATCCGCTTAGCGCAAAGAAAAATGAATCCTACTAAAATATTGTAAACAAGTTCTGGGAAAAAAAAAATGTTTGTTTATAGTCGAATGGAAGTATGAAGAGTGTGTGTTTGTGTAGGTGGGGGTGCCAGCTCGTGTTGATATCGCAATCTGACCGTAGTTCACGGGTTAATTAACAATCTGCCTATCTTTATAATCACAAAATTTAAAATAATTCCATTCACAAAAAATTCAAATATATTTTAATTAATGATATTTTATCCGATTTAACGAATTTTGGTTAATACTCCATCTCGTCCATCACAATCTGATCAATTTTGCTAATGATGATATGTCTCGTCATCAATATATTGTCAACAGTTTGATGAAGAAGAGATGGAGATCGGGGCAGCTTGCGTCTAAGGACTTCCAAATAATAGTAACACTCGTAAAGATGTGATCGCTTTTTTCTAATGACGATATATCTCGCTCATCAATACCTGTTTAGTTGTCCTGATGATGAGATACCTCGTCGGGACAACCATCAGGATGGTTAATATTAACTACATATCAAACTTGTCCCAATTTCTGGTAGGGTAAGTGTTCCACATATCGCCTACCCTAACTAAAACTGGGGACTGCAGACTTACCTTTAAGCCCTGAACCTTTTTGCGGGATCTCTAAGACTACCGCAAAAAGGGTGATAGGAGAAAAATGCTCAAAGAAACTACAAAAAAGTGGAAGCAAACCACCGATCAAAAACATGCGAGGCTTATGATTGAAGAACCTTCCATGAAAATATCATATCAGATCCTTCGTCTTAGCAGGGATAAGATGATGATGATAGTTGGATTTCTCACAGGCCACTATCACCTAAGAAAACAACTTCATAGGATGGGACTCTTTAAAGAAGAACCTCTATGCAGGAAATGCAATATGGTGGAGGAAACTGCCCACCATATACTTTTTGAATGCGAAGCTATGCTTCACATAAGGCACTCAAGTCTTGGAACAGAACTTGAAACAATTCACGAAGAACCTGTCAAAAGCCTTTTGGCACTTCTTAAGAAATCTGGCTTTCTTTGACAGGAGTGTCGAAAAACAATGGGGTTTGGAGCAATATTCTCTAGTGGAATCAGCACGTAGGGCCTTCCTGACCTCCCCACTCAATATGACTATGACTATATACACTAACTATTTCTCTGTATCTCAGTCTCGTTGGGAAGGAAAATCAAGCTGAAAATTAAGTGAATATCAGTAGGAACTATTCTTTGGTGTTTAGAGATCGTATACCTTCTTTACTTATGTCAATTTAAGTTAAATAGTAAAACTTAAAAATTTTCCTATATAATTTTCAAGAGTAGTTTCCTAATATCACCTACCCTGTTCCTATTACCACCCACCAGGCGAAATTAGGAGCTACTATTAAAAAACAAGTTGCTAGTAGAGGATACATGACTACCTTTAGTATTTAATGTACTTTCAAGTCATATGAACAAAATTATGATTTGGAAACACTCCCCTGAATATTCCCTGAATGGATAGGAGTCAAAAAATACGTTGATCACAACCTCAAATACTTTAGATACAATATTGTTGTTGATATAAGTGATGGAAACTTGCCGGTGGCGCTAAGTATGGCAAAACCTTAGACCGTCAAGATAACTACATAAACTCATAGATGTCGCACATAGTAGCTTGCAAACACGAGTAGGCAATATTAAGCACAGGAACGATATTTGATTACAATAAAGATCCAAAATCTTTATCGTCATAATCAGATTTAATTAGAGATGAATCTGAATGAGATTATAATTGCATCGTATTTTAACAAGTTCAAATACTAGGAAATATCCTTAAGCGTGATATTAAAGAATAAGGTAGTTGGATTGTAAGTACATGTGCGTTTTTATGTTGAGTACAAAACAAAATGGCGATGCAGCATACCGATAAGAATAATAAAGAAGCCCACGAAAGTAAATGCCCGTCAGTTTTGAACGCATATAAATCATTGCTGACGGGAATAAAACCAAGCCGTGTAGGTTTTGTCCCAAAAAACAAACTAACCACTGTTTACAAACAACACTAAACTAAAAAAGTTAAAACTTCAGAAAAACAGCAAGGAATTCGCTTCTATAAACACGAGCTCTTCATAAATATATGAGTACCTTCCCTGTGTAGCGAAAGTAACGAGTGAAAATTAAATATGCATGGCTCTCTGAAAGAGGAATAAATAGTTTAGAAAAATTCAACAATTCTTTCACTTTGAAAATGCGGCCTATCAAATATGTAGTGCAGTCTAGTTTAAATGCCAAACCCTTTAAAATTTACGACTGAAAGTAATTCTACCCCTCCATACAGTCTTGAAAAGGGGAGTCTTATCTTAAAGTCCCCTTTTGTATGTTTACAAAATAATTTAGTAGTCTAAATTTGATTTAATGTGACAACAAATTTAATTTAAATACGAGTGTTATACACAGCATCTATGAAAAAAAAAAAGAAAGTCTTATCCAAATGCATTATTTTGTAAAATTTGTACTGCATTTTGCATTACAATTCTTGAAATCAAATATAGTTTTCTATTCGTATTAATAAGTATTCGTAGTGAAAAGTGTTTTGTTTCCCCTCTCGGTGGCTGTTACGACGAGATATCTCGTTATTACCAAAGCTGACCAAATCTTGATGTTCGAGATATCACGTCATTAGAAGAAAACTGACCAGATCTTTATATCTACACTATAAACAGAATGGATCCTATCTTTATGGTGAGATACCTCGACATTTATACAATTGGTCAGATCTTGATGGATGATATATCTCGTACAAACCATTTGGAGTATTAATAATCAGCCATGTGATACTTATATTACTGACTGTTAGTCCTAACACAAAAAGTTCAATGAGAGAACATATTCAAAAATAAGTATATAGGAATGAAGTGTAATAATTGGCTATTTAATATGGACGATTTATGTGCCACGTACGTTGGCAATATATCACGATACTTAGGCGATATATCAGGATGGCGATATAACAGGACTTACACATATTACACAAACAACAATCAGGAAATAAACCTTCCAAGTTGTTTCAACGAGATATATAAATTTGGTAATGATGGAGATATCTCTTCATCAAGACATTGACAATTTTTTAATGGAACAAGACTTTGATATGGGTGTAGAAGATCAAAGCTTCCTAGGATTCTTTCAAGTAATTCACGTGGTTATTTCACCCACCAAGTTCTTTGAATGAGGTATTTCGTTCACCAAGATCTGGTAATTGTACTACAGACGAGGTATATTGTCAACTAAAATAGGATCAATTTTGCTAATGACGAGATATCCAGTCCTTCAAGCTCTGGTCAGTTTTGCCAATGTCGAAATACCTCGTCGAGACAACCATCAGGAAGTATGAGCAATTCAATCCCGCTGACGGTGAACGATGCATTTTTCAGTATTAAATGTGTCAGTCTGTCCTTTTGAGGTTCCACCATAATATTCAAGAAATGAAACTTTTTTATTAAAATATTTAAACGTCATTCATATCTCTGATTGTTATAAGAAACTAAGTAATCCAATTCTGTCTGACAGACAGCGCGAATAATGCAACGAAAATACCAAAATTCCCAACACAGAAACGCTCGACTTCATCAATACAACGATTCGGCTTTACTTCTTCCCATTTCATTTTAAGAATTAGGAACCTTCTTTTCCCCGTGGGGGAAAAAGCAACCCCGAATGGTAGATTCAATGCTCGATGCAGCCTGGAGGGGAGGAAGCAGCATATCCAGAGATCTGCTAGACTAATTGCTTTCTGATTCCGAAAGAAGCCACGAGGACAGACTGTCCTTTGCAACTCAATATGTGTCAAGAAGTTGCGATGAAGGCGCTACAAAAATTGATCTCTCTCTTTCTCGTTTCCTTGCTGCAGATATTGGGTAAGAGTTTTAACGTGATATTTCGAAGTGTCTCGTTTCTTGCGGAGCGGATGTGGAAATAAGGCTAAGTTTTCATTTTTTTTTACATAATGTCGAGGAGTTGTAGAAGGTATTTTCGCGTTTGGAAAGTTGCTTAATCATACGCTTTAGGGTCTGAACTTTGGAAAAATCAGGTTCGTGTCACCCTTTGTGGTGTTCGTGGCATGCTATTAAGACTCCAGGAATTTGAACATTTAATTGATTTAACAAAACGAAAACAACTGAAGACGAACAACAACTTGTAGAGCAATATAATTCTTCTCGCTCCGTGCGTTATTTTTCGTGCATGTGCATTACAAACATGCGTCACGAAAGAGTTCCCACATCGTCTGCTTTTGGTACGGAGCAAGAATTTCACTGCCTACTGTCCACAATGGCATTTAATAGTTAACCATCCAAGTGTTTCTCTGATTAATATTCCAAGATCAGAGGTTAATATTACAACGACTGTGTTACTTTTCGTGCATGCGCATTACAAACATACTTCACGAGAGAGAGTTCACACATAGTCTGCTTTTGGTACGGAGCAAGAATTTCACTGCGTATTGTCCACAATGGCATTTAATCGTTAACCATCCAAGTGCTTCTCTGATTAATATTCCAAAATCAGAGGTTAATTTTACAACGACTGTGTTACTTTCGTGCATGCGCATTACAAACATACTTCACGAGAGAGAGTTCACACATAGTCTGCTTTTGGTACGGAGCAAGAATTTCACTGCGTATTGTCCACAATGGCATTTAATCGTTAACCATCCAAGTGCTTCTCTGATTAATATTCCAAAATCAGAGGTTAATTTTACAACGACTGTGTTACTTTTCGTGCATGCGCATTACAAACATACTTCACGAGAGAGTTCACACATCGTCTGCTCTTGGTACGGAGCAAGAATTTCACTGCGTATTGTCCACAATGGCATTTAATCGTTAACCATCCAAGTGCTTCTCTGATTAATATTCCAAAATCAGAGGTTAATTTTACAACGACTGTGTTACTTTTCGTGCATGCGCATTACAAACATACTTCACGAGAGAGTTCACACATCGTCTGCTTTTGGTACGGAGCAAGAATTTCACAGCGTATTGTCCACAATGGAATTTAATCGTTAACCATCCAAGTATTTCTCTGATTAATATTCCATGATCAGAGGTTAATTTCACAACGACTGGATATAAACAAAACGACATTATTACTCCAAGGGAAAAGAAATTCCAAGCAGGAAGAACACATGGTCCCGTCCCCACAGTTGGTGAAAGTTTGGAGTAGGTTTTTTAAATGTGCTACATATGTTTTTACACTCTAGAACAAAAAAAAAGACGCACTAAGAAGGTACAGAATTACAGTGGTACCGACCTCGATCAACTTGGAACGGCGCTGACTGGGGGCGTATAGTGACGAGTCCCGTTTCCAACTGTGTCCTGATTCAACACAACTGTGATGTCGACCTCAGACGTGTTTGGAGAAGTTCAGGGTAGCCTGGGGATTCTGCTCTTACTATCACACGCCACACATGCCCACAATAGGATTTAATCGTCTAGGGTACCATCTCCTTTGATAGACCGACCCCTTTGGTAGTCGTTTCTGCCACACTTACAAAACATAGCGGTACGTAGACGACATTCTACGACCGGTTGTGTTATCGTTCTTTTTGCGACACCCCGGACTTTGTTTTCAACAAGGTAATGCCCGGCCACACACTGCACGTGTTGCTATGAATTAAATTCAAGCATTCCCAACACTTCCTAGGCCAGTTAGGTATCCTTATCTATCTCCCATAGAGAAAATTTGGGAAGGCGATTGAAACCATCCCGGATTGTTGACCATTTACCCCGACAGTTGGATACAATTTGGCACGAAATTCCGCAGGACACCATTCGGGAACATTTTCAGTCCACGCCGTGTGACAGTTTGTATCCAGGTCAGAGGTTGACCAACGCCGTATTAACTTCCTTCCTTTGTAACGGTGAAACTGAAATAAATCATTCAATTGTTTTTCGATGTGTGTCCGATTCTTCACATCCACAAATTTTTATCGCAATCGGACAACTCCTTTTTGATGCGTCGATTTTTTTTTATTGGGTACATAGAAATATCGAAATTCGTATACACGTTCTACACATAATGTAAGCTACGATTTGAAAATTATAACTCGAAAACATTTGTCAATTTTGCTAAGGGACTAGACATCTCTTTGGAACTAAACGACCCTATAACTCGAAGTGGAATGAAGATCTAAGGCCCGGTGTAGACATCCTATTTTTCAACATGCGGCACCGAAGGCCAACTATGCACACATAACCGTGAAATGACGGAAGTACTCATTTCGCGCCATTTGCGATAAATATTCTAACGAAGAAAACGTTTTTTTTTCTCGCCTACTTGGTGCACAAAAAGCATAATTTGAAACAAAATAGACGTTACTGGACTGGACACAACCATTTATTAATTATTATTTATATTCCATTTATACATGAAAACAAGATACTTCAGACAGTAGACGCATGTGCGGCGCCGTGGGGGATCTTCGGTACAAATTGCACGCAAGTTGGACGTGCGTCGCCACAGCTGAGCCGGAGGCATGTGTGTACTATTCCATAAAATCTAATGTATCTCAGACCAGACTTGCGTTGCCGCAGAGACGACGCACGTTGAAAAACCGGATATGTGCACCGGGCCTATTTAGCAAGTCCAATTATCGTTTGCCATTTAGACAGTTTGAAACAGGTGTATCCACCAGAGGCTGGACACAACAGGGCAGTACGAAAGATAAACTATCAAGAGGGTTGGTGGTAGGAAGGTGGGTATTTAATTAACGTTGCACAGGGGAGCAGTACGAAGGGATATTGGCGACGGTTTGAGATCATACCCAAAGGGATAGATCCAAGGACAACAGCACATAACTTTGCACCATGGTCAATGGTCGAGATAACACTTGAGGTGGCACCCACTCTCCAAACTCTCACAGCATGTCGACGTGAGGAAATTTGAGGCCGCGACAGATTTAGCACGCACCAGCCTCCCTTTCACGTGACGGTCTTTGGTTGGATAGGAACTCGCAAACCTCCGGTTTTCCAACCGGGCTACCTAGCCTCCAAAAGGGTTAGTACATAATTTATCTAAGAAGGATGCGTGGTTAGTCACATTAAAAGTGCTCTTCAAAATTCATAAGAAACTCACAAGTAGATGAAGGTTTAAGAGGTTTAATCAATTTATTTCATATTTTTAAACTTGATGTTTTAAGAATGCCTATTGGATTTCAAATTATAACGGCATTGCCATTTCTTGATGAAGACGATATAAAGATCAGTTCTAATTTGATGACTATGTACTGTTTATCTTGAATAACACATGAAACCCTGTGTTGACATACCCCATCCTGTAAAGGAGGGTTGAAGGATTTTTTACCAATTCCGAAAACAAAAGCCTTTAATACTCTGACGATAATGGGATTTCCAAGTAGCGTAGCATTACTTTCCGTAAATAAGGCTTCAAAAATATTTTTTTAACAAAACACCATTTTTTAAAACGCTTAGAGTACCGTTTCTTCAGCGTAAGTCATTAATGGAAAAATGCAGATTGCAGAACGGGTGATTGCGTATGAATCAATTGAAAGGACAGACTTTAATCACTGAAAATTGTTTGAAGAATTCATGGTTAATCATATATAGGTAAGGAGGTAGATAGTTGAAGTAACATAACTCAAGCATAACAACGGGTTAGTGGTGACAGTTGGGGATCAGTCCAAAAGGGAAATATCCGAGGGAGAACACCTCTTTAAACTTTTTGAACCACGGTCCGGTGACGAGGTGGCGACATCTGAGCTGACAACCAACTTTATAAGAAAACATCGTGTAAACGCGAAGAAATGTGAAGCCACGACATATTTCACATCCCTTGCACATGTGGCACGGGCTGTATTGGTACGACTAGGAGAGCTTTGTGGCATGTAAAAAGTTGATTAAAAAATTAGTGCCTCAACCAGTGGCCAGTCACTTAGATGTCTACCAGTTTTAGTTGATAACAAGGCATGCAGGTAGGTAAGTGAATAAATGTTGCAAGAGAGTGACACAAAGGGCTGTTGGCGACAGTCAGGGATCCATTAAGTGTGGAAATTTTGAAGGACACCTTGTCATTTTGAACTACGATCAAATGACAAGGGGGGACATCTGAGCTGCCACCGAATCTATAAGAAAACACTATGTAAACGCGAAAAAATGTGAAGCCACGATATATATTTTACATCCCTTGCACATGTGGCACGGACTGTATTGGTACGACTAGGAGAGTTCTGAGGGAGGTATAAAGTTTATTAACAAATTAGTGCCTTAACCAGTGGCCAGTCACTTAGATGTCTTCCAGTTTTAGTTGATAACAAGGCATGCAGGTAGGTAAGTGAATAAATGTCGCAAGAGAGTGACACAAAGGGCTGTTGGCGACAGTCAGGGATCCATTAAGTGTGGAAATTTTGAAGGACACCTTGTCATTTTGAACTACGATCAAATGACAAGGGGGGACATCTGAGCTGCCACCGAATCTATAAGAAAACACTATGTAAACGCGAAAAAATGTGAAGCCACGACATATATTTTACATCCCTTGCACATGTGGCACGGACTGTATTGGTACGACTAGGAGAGCTTTGTGGCATGTAAAAAGTTGATTAAAAAATTAGTGCCTCAACCAGTGGCCAGTCACTTAGATGTCTACCAGTTTTAGTTGATAACAAGGTATACAGGTAGGTAAGTGAATAAACGTTGCAAGAGAGTGACACAAAGGGATGTTGGCGACAGTCAGGGATCCATTAAGTGTGGAAATATTGAAGGACACCTTGTCATTTTGAACTACGATCAAATGACAAGGGGGGACATCTGAGCTGCCACCGAATCTATAAGAAAACACTATGTAAACGCGAAAAAATGTGAAGCCACGATATATATTTTACATCCCTTGCACATGTGGCACGGACTGTATTGGTACGACTAGGAGAGCTTTGTGGCATGTAAAAAGTTGATTAAAAAATTAGTGCCTCAACCAGTGGCCAGTCACTTAGATGTCTACCAGTTTTAGTTGATAACAAGGTATACAGGTAGGTAAGTGAATAAACGTTGCAAGAGAGTGACACAAAGGGATGTTGGCGACAGTCAGGGATCCATTAAGTGTGGAAATATTGAAGGACACCTTGTCATTTTGAACTACGATCAAATGACAAGGGGGGACATCTGAGCTGCCACCGAATCTATAAGAAAACACTATGTAAACGCGAAAAAATTTGAAGCCACGATATATATTTTACATCCCTTGCACATGTGGCACGGACTGTATTGGTACGACTAGGAGAGTTTTGAGGGAGGCATAAAGTTTATTAACAAATTAGTGCCTTAACCAGTGGCCAGTCACTTAGATGTCTACCAGTTTTAGTTGATACCGAGGTAGGCATGTAGGTAAGTGAATAAACGTTGCAAGAGAGTAACACAAAGGGCTATTGGCGACGGTCTGGGATACATTCTATGTGGAAATATTGAATGACACCTTGTCATTTTGAACTACGGTCAAATGACGAGGGGGGCATCTAAGCTGTCACCCAATCTATAACAAAACACCATAACAACGCGAATAAATATGAAGCCACGACATATTGCACATCCCTTGTACATGTGGCACGGGCTGTATTGGTACGAGTAGGAGAGCTTTGAGGCAGGTAAAAAATTGATTAACAAGTTAGTGCCTCAACCAGTGGCCAGTCTCTTAGGTGTCTACCAGTTTTAGTTAATACGAGGCAGGCAGGTAGGTGAGTGAATAAACGTTGAAAGAGAGTAACACAAAGGGCTCTGGGATCCATTCCATATGGAAAGATTCATGGACACCTCGTCATTCTGAACCACTGTAGATGAGCTGACACTCCTCTCACCAAACTGCCACACCACGACAACGTGAAGAGGGACTACTATAGACTTGACGTGCTTTAGCCCCTCGTAAACGACGGTAGGAAATTTGCTTAGGAAGGATTAAAGCCCATGAGGGTCACGACAGAAACGAAGAAGCAGATATATTAGCAAAAGAGGCAACAACTATGGAATGCGTAGATGAAGGGGTGAAATGGCCCAAGTGCAAATACAGAAAGGGAACCACTAGCTGGCTACTTGATGCATGGCAGAATGAATGGGACGAAGGGGAAACAGGCAGGACGCTGTATGATGTGTTACCAAAAGTGTCAGTAAAATCTGCAAATTGGACTAGGGAAGAGACACTCTTCTTCACAGGGCACGGCTCATTCTCATCCAACCTAACGAGTTTTAAGAAAATCAAGTCCGAAAACTGCTCCTGTGGTGAAATTGGTACCCTTCTACATTACATCACAGTTTGCCCGTTACAGCCTCATGGTATATGAGAACACATTAAAATTGTATGGCTCAGGAACATTGCATGTAACAACGGCTCGAGGGATAAATATATTAACATGGTGCGATTCATTGAAAATCATCAGGACTTGATTATCCTAAGAAAACGAACTTTTTTCTCACCTTGCATGATGTATATATATATATATATATATATATATATATATATATATATATATATTTATTTATAATGTAACATAGTATAATGATTTTATGTATATACTGTATAGATTTAAGGATGTATATATGTAATGTGCTCTAACATTCTGGGTATGCATGTCATCTTGGTGGCATGTGCTACTCATCCAACCACACTTATTTAAACTGGTACAGTGTCTTACGACACTAGGCACGGGAGTGTGCGTTGGTATTAGTTAGTTAACCCGGATTGAAGCGCAACGGAAGAGTAACCGGAGGGTCACGAGTCATGTACAAAGGGTAAAAGTGCACGTTAAATCTGTGGTGGCCTCAAATGTCCTCCTGTTGGCGTAGCATGGAAAATTGGAGAGAGGGGTTCCGGCTCAGGTATTGCGACCTCTCCTGACCTGTTTCAAAATTACGTAGTTTTGTCCTTGGATCTTTCCCTTTGAGATTTATCCCAGTCTGTTGCCTATTGCCCATTGTGTTCTTCCAGTGCAACTTTGAATAAGAACCAACCGACTCGGATTAAGCTTCGAAATCATAATCCTCAGGTAGCTTATCTGTTACTTTTCCAAACTTGGTTAGCACGACCCTTAATCGTATAAAGTAAATGCAGAAGAACACGGGAATATTTTTCGTTTAATTACGTAAAGACTAATTTTCTTGAGCTCCCCTTTTTATTAATGTTTTTGCAGAATTATCAAATGAGAAAATTGCTTCATGTTCTAATGCTACAGGGAGTAAAATTCAAATACTAAATAAAAGTTGATAAAAAGGATGTTACACAGATTAAACCATAAATTTAATTCATTATGCGTTTTAAAATGATCTATTTTTTAATTTTTGAGACGCTAAATCTCGAGAAGTTAGAAAAAGAATCTTTGAAATGCAAATCAATTATTTATTTGAATTGAACGCGGAAAAAATTGTCGTCCGGCTAATTTAACTTGAAATGTATCGAAGCAACGCACCCTTAAAAACCCATTACGTTTTTATTTGATGTAAATATGAAGATATCATTTGAGCAAAATAATGAATAAAATTGAATTTAATACTGCTTTTTAATTTCTACCGTTGGACGTAAATTAGAAATGGAATGAATGACTTTTATGCTTTTTTTGTTTAGTTTTATTTAGTTTTTGAATGAATTCGAAGAAATATTTGTTCAAGTTCCATCTTTTGAAAGAAGCAAAACATTCCTATAATTTAAATGTTATAAGTAACTGTTCTCAATTTGAGTCATTAATGAGACGTTTTATAAATTAAGTCTGGGATAATTGAATAATGAAGAATAAATGCTTCTCTTTTTTAATTCAATTTAGTCGTATTACTATTAAGAGCTGTGTTATACAAATATCAATAATTTGATATTGCATTCAATTAAAGTGTATTCGTTTTTAATGATATTACATGTGTATCGCGTTAAGCGAAAGCCGTTCTGAGTGCCTGTTATAATGATTAAAAATAGAGAACTATTTCATTAAATGTAAAATATCTTCGATTACAAATTCCTTCATGTCTTCGTAAAATTAATAACTATTAAATTGCAATCTACACATCCACTTTTTTCCTTGCGATATTTATTGTCGTGTATTGGTGGTATCCTGGTCGGAAGAGTTATCGGATTAGGAACATGAGGGGGGAATTGGAAACTCGATCCAACCGAAAGACTATCGTGTACGTTAGGGCTAACGCGCGTTGTATCGGACATGTCCTCACGCTACATGGTGTAGAAGTTTCGAGAGTGGGATGCCAGCTCAGATGTTGACTTGGTAACCTGACCGTGCTTCAAAATGACGAAGTGTTGACCTCAGAACTTTCCCGGACTGTCAACGATAACCCGTAGTGTTGTTCCAGTGAGACGTTAATTAACTACCTAAATGCAAAACTTTATAATAAATCTAGTATTTGTAGTACTGTAACCGAACACCACCATATGAAGTACTCCTTGGTAGACAAATCTTCACGGTCTCTTATATGTCTTGCGCGAAATCATTGCTGAGGTATTGAAAGACGAAATCTTAAGCACAAAAGTAAACATTTCTTTGAGGTTTATATGTAAAGTAAATAATCAAACCTACAAACAAAAGTTTATAATGCGATAGTATTTGTAGTACTGTAACCCAACACCACCATGAATTACTGTTTGGTAGACTAATCTTCACGGTCTTTTATGTGTCTTGCGCGAAATCATTTCTGATGTATTGACAGACCAAAACGTAAACAAAAAATAAGTTTGCATTATGGAATAAGGTGGTGAATCGTCGGGAGAGTGGAAGCAGGGCAATGTCAAGTGCATATTGCGAGAGACTTGAATGTAACGCCCAGCGTCGTTTCCAAACTGTGTGAAAGTTTGCATTATGGAATAAGGTGGTGAATCGTCGGGAGAGTGGAAGCAGGGCAATGTCAAGTACAGATTGCGAGAGACTTGAATGTTACGCCCAGTGTCGTGTACAAACTGTGGGAAAGTTTGCATTATGGAATAAGGTGGTGAATCGTCGGGAGAGTGGAAGCAGGGCAATGTCAAGTACAGATTGCGAGAGACTTGAATGTTACGTCCAGTGTCGTGTACAAACTGTGGGAAAGTTTGCATTATGGAATAAGGTGGTGAATCGTCGGGAGAGTGGAAGCAGGGCAATCTCAAGTGCAGATTGCGAGAGACTTGAATGTAACGGCCAGCGTCGTGTCCAAACTGTGGGAAAGTTTGCGGTAACCAAATAGGTAACTCGGGCAAAACATCGTCCAAGATCCACACGGTCAAAGAAGATCAATATTTGTCCATTAATACAGCAAGGCGTAACAGGTGTGCAACAATTTCTCAACGGCCCACCTGTAACCAAGTTCCAAGAGTTGCTGTTTTGAGTAGGCTACATGAGAGAGGTCTCTTTGCAAGTAGTATGTGTTCTGCAGGGTGATTTTGCAGTTGATAATCTCGCGTTACGAAGGCATTGGGGAAGTTTCGTCACCTGTATCCGTCATTTATCTAGAAACCACGAGACTTCTCCGAGAGCGGGATAATGCAGGTACCGGAGAGATGAGGATAGGTCATCGAACACAACGGGGACACAACAAACACTGCAACAACAAAAAATCGAGACGCCAAGAAGGAGTTGTGCCTTGCTCGATCAACTTGAAACAGCGCTGACAGGGTACGTTTAGTCTTAAGTTATGAGTCCCGTTTCGAACTGTGTCCTGACGACAAACGCAGGCGTGTCTGAAGACATCCATGGCAGAGTGGGGATCCTGTTCTTACTATCGCACGCCATACATGTCCACAACAGGGCGTTATGGTCTGGGGTGCCATCTCCTTTGATTGCCGGACACTTTTTGTAGTCGTTTCTGGCACACTTACACCACAGCTGCACATATACGACATTCTACTACCGGTTGTACTACCGTTCCTTTTGCGACACCCAGGACATATTTTAAAACTTAATAATGCCCGGCCGTACACGGTACGTGTTGCTACGATTGGTATTCAAGCTTTCCTAACATTTCCTTGGACAGATAGGTCTCCTGATCTCTCTCCCATAGAGCACATTTGTAACGATATGGGAAGGCGATTGCAACCATCTCGGAATGTTGACCATTTAGCTCAACAGTTCGAGGCAATTAGGCAAGAAATTCCGCAGGACACCATCCGGGAACTTTTTCAGTCTATGCCACGCCTGAAGACAGCTTGCATTCAGGTTAGAGTTGAAACAACGTCTTATTGACTTCCTCCCTTTGTAATGGTTAAACTCTGAAATAAATCATTCAATTGATCTGAAATTTTATCGTTTGTTTTTCTATCCAATTTTCATCGCAATCGGACAACTCCTTTTTAGTACGTCAATTTTGTTTATAGTATATATTGATTAAATGTCTTTTAACAAATAAACAATATTTCTCCAATTTCTGTCCAAAAACGGGACGAATTTATGCATCAACCTAATACATATCCAAAATATTCTAACTATTCCTATACTAAATTCTGACCCGTAAAGGAAAATATGACAATCCACCAATATTATCCATATTTATTTTTCCCTTAAGCAATTTATACTAACTAGGGGGCCCGCCCCCTGCTCGCTAACGCTCGCCAACCCCCGGAGGATTGCTTCGCAATTCTCATTGGTTCGCTGCGCGAACCTATGCTCGCTTTGCTCGCATCAATGAAGACACGTGTCCTAGCAGAAGGGATTGATTACAAAATATGATATTCCAAAAAAATATTTTTCAAACCTAAATTTGTTGTATTACATAAAAGATATATACAGTAGCTCTGGAATCAGAATTTAAATGAAAACTTTGAGCAAATTTTTACTCGCAATGTGAGCGCTGCTTTGGAAATTGAATAACCAGCATATTGTTTGTGTGTACATTTCCCCAGTACTCGAGCCACCTATACACTTTTTGACTGAGTTTGTTGTCGAAAGTTGTAGTGCACGCGTCTTGTTGTACTATAATAGTTAGCCTTGAAAAGGACCGTTTTTTAAATAGCCCTGAAAAGATCCTCCGCTTTCTTAGATTTCTATTACAAACCGCAACAGCTCGTCTAAAATTCATTTTTTTTTTCAATAAAATTTCATCCGATAACGCTATAGGTTCAAATGAGGCGCGAGGCTCCTAGTAAACAAACAATCGCACAATGTTGCCAAAACGCGGTAACAAATAACGTCTTTTTTGCTTGCCACGTAAGAGAAATATATATATAGATGGTACAAGTTTAGATTTATAAGGCATTATCTCCCTAATAAACTACGAATTAATTATCGCTATTAACTTTATATACCCCAGAATAGAAAAAAATAAGCATAAGGTACGATGTATTTTTCATTACATAACTAATACCTAACGCAACGTTACAAATTGTGCTGCCATTCTCCTATTTTATTTAAGGCGCTTTATTAATCACGTTTTAAAAAATACGCTTAGAACTCCATGCAGTTCGCAATCGCCGTAATTGAAAAACTAGTGCAAATATTGCTGTTCAATCCGAGATTACTCCCCAAATTCCTGACTATTTATTAACTCATGCAAATTAATTTTGTTATCTTCTTTAAGAGGAATTAAATATACCTTCATCGCCAAGTTAATTGCTTAATTAATTATTTTTTATGGCTGTTTACTCGGAGAATGTAGATTTCTTTGTTAGGGAAGGGAAATAAACTAAGTGGCTGTCGGTCTCCATGGTTACGGGTTTCTGAACGATGAAGATAATCTCCCGGTTTTGTAGAAAGAATTTAAAGGATCGGATTCTGTGGGATGGCGGTGGTGGGAAATCCTTCACGGCTCATCAGGAGGTGATGCTCTGCAGAATTGAAAATAAGAAAGTGATAAGCTCTAGTTTGGTTTGTTAATTAAAATCATGTGTGTTTCCTTCAGTCGGGGATTGTTAACTTGAACATATTCTATCGAAAAATGAAGCACATTTATTAGTTTTCAAAAACTATCATACACGTTAAATCCCTCTCACATAAAAGTGAGAAAAGACCTAAACATGAAAAAGTGCCGAACATGCAACAAACAAATCATGGAGGAATTATACAGTAGCTTATACTACATTATAGGACGCAGAATGGCGGGATTTCTACTATAAATTGTTTCAGTGGTATTTTTCGAAGCATACAAAAATTACGATTGGAGAGATTCTTCAAATAAATTAAAGTTTAATTACTACAAGAGGGCGTTCCATAAAAACTGAGAGTGAAATTTTTACGTAGTGACAACACTGCGAAACTAAAAAATAAAAGTGCAGGCGATTTTTTCAAACTGTTAACAGTACAATTATAAATATTCTAAACGAAGCAGACGACTTTATTTTCCTAGTTTCGTGCTTGTTCGAAGAACTGTTTTTATTTGCCCTACAGAAATGGAGGTGAGTGATTCAAAGTTAAAAAACGAAATGCGTTCTGCCATAAAACTTTGCTATCGTTTGGGCAAAACGACTCCAGAAACATTTAAGTTAGTGAAAGAAGCTTACAAAGTTTTCGCGAGTCTACGATTTTTAGATGGCATGGAGACTTCAAAAAAGGACTTTTGTCTGCAGAACTGGCTCCTAAGCTTGGCCGACAAGAAAGTGTTGTGAATGATCGAAATGTTAACACTGTGTGTGTAATCTTGCAAGAAAATCGGCGAATGGTATGTGAGGAGATAGCAGCATCAACTAACATTTCGAAAACGTCGATATTTCGCATTCTATGTAACAATTTACAGCTTCGCCATGTTTGTTCTAGATGGGTCCCTCATCACCTTACTAAAGAACAAATGCAAACAAGAATTCACCAATGTTGTGAATGGAAACAGATGCTTCAAAATGATCCAGTTTCCTAAAGACTGTAATAACAAATGATAAAACTTGGTTGCATCATTTTGATCCCCTTACCAAGTCCGCAACAAAGTGTATGGAAACACACTGATTATCCGCCTCCGAAAAAAATCCGACAGAACAAATCTGCTGGAAAGGTCATGATGATTATGTTCTTTGATTATATAGGTGTAATCTATCAGCATGCTGTGCCTCCAAAAACTACTGTGAATGGTGAATGTTATATTTAAGTTTTGAAAATTTTGTGACAACACATATCGAGAAAGCGACATGAACTGGTAGATAATTGGACATTACATCACGATAATGCTCGCCCGTATGTCGCTACTTCTGTTCAGCAATATCTTAGTAAATGCAATATTAAAATCATGCCACATCCCCTTTACAGTCCAGATTTCGCACCATGCGGTTTCTGGCTGTTTCCGACGTTGAAGGAGAAGCTCCGTGGTAGAAAATTTAATACAGATTCGGAAGTTATTTGAGCAGTGCAGGGTTCTTTGAAGCAGCTTCCAGAAAAAGGCTTCTCTACTTGTTCTGAAAAGTAGGTTGAATTATGGGACCGTTGCATATCATGTGAGGGATGGTATTTTGAAAAATAATGATGTATTTTTTTCTGTAAATATATTTCTTGATTTTTCATAATTTTACTCTCAGTTTTTATGGAACGCCCTTTGACATTACACTATTTACAGACATAGTAAAGATTACATATTAATGCAAATCGAATCATCAATCAAATCAATCAAATTAAAAAATCTTAGGTTCTTATCGAATTCAAGTTAAGAGTCCAACTTCAACTGACAAAGCTGCAAGATTGAGAAGAGGGAAGGCACATGACGTCAGCGATGACAGCGCTATCCAAGATCAATTTACGTCTATCTAGATCTATAACGTCTATTAGTTTAGGGTGCATTAAGTATTAAAGTAAAAAAAGCTAAATCACTTGCGAAAGGAGTGTTGATTTAAAAAGCAAACCAAATGAGATTGCGTAGCAATCATCGGGGGTTGGCGAGCGTCAGCGAACAGGGGATGGAGATCTCGATGTGGCGTCATCTTCCGGAAAGTCAAATCAGGAATATACTAATTATTAAAATAGTTTTGCTGTCGCAGGAGATTGTCTCTGCGAAAGAAGATTTGGCTTACGAAGCAAACTAAAGGGAATCTGCCAAAGCATTGTTGGTTTGCGAAGCAAACCAAATAGGATTGCGTAGCAATTCCCTGGGGTTGATGAGCGTAATCGAACAGGGGGTGCAGCCCCCTAGTACACAACAACATTCCAAGTGATATAGACGAGATATCTCGTCCATCAAGACATGACCAATTTTACTAACAACGAGATATTTCTTCAAGATCTGACCAATTTTACTATAATGACCAGATACCTTATCATTAAGATAGTGCTGTTTTACTTACGATGAGTAGATCAAAATCTTGTCAGTTTTTTCTAATGACGACATATATCATCCATAAATATGTTGTAAGCTTTGTTAATGGCGGGATACCTCATCAGGGCAACTGACAGTGGGGTTAAAATCTCAATATTCATATCGTTAAATTATAAAATTACTAGACATTACGAAAGCATTATGTTAAAAAACATTATGTAAAGTTAAGTAGGTATTATTGGTAGTCCTGGGTATTAAAAATGCATATTTACATTTATGATACAAAAAAAATATTTTATATGTTTACAAACGGATGTTTATTGTTATTAAACAAATATATAGACTTTATATTATTTTGTTAAATAATTAATTTAAAATATTTCCCTTATTCTATTCTGTTCATAGATGTATATTGCAAACTTGTAAAATTAATATTCAAACCTCAACATAAATTACATATATTACAAAAACCCAAATTTGTTTTTATCATACAAGTAAACAAACTATATAAATTATGAAGTAAATTTTCAAAATAGCTTTACTTTCATTCTATTTTGTCTATAGATGCGCATATATTGTCGGACCACGTTTACTTTTATTACACAAACAGACAACCTTTATACAAAATGTGAAAAAATGTTCAAAATATGCTTTTTTTTAAATTTTATTTTGTTTATATACACACATTTATTAACAGACCATGTTTACTATACGAATAGACTAACTTTATACAAAGTATGAAGTAAATGTTCAAAACAGCTTTTTCTTTTATTAAATTTTGTCTATAAATATACATATATTGTCAGACCATGTATACTTTTACAATACAAATAGACACACTTTATTCAAAGTATGAAAAAAATGATCAAAATATAGCTTTTATTTTCTTCCATTTTGTCTATAGATACACATATATTGCCAAACACACGCACACACACATAGACCATGTTTACTTTTATTATGCAAATAAATAAACTTTATACAAAGTATGAAATAAATGTTCAAAATAGCTTTTCTTTTATCCTATTCTGTCTATATTTACGCATATAATGTCATATACGTTTACTTTTATTATACAAATAAACAAACTTTATACGAAGTATGAAGTAAATGTTCAAACTAACGTTTCTGTTATTCACCTATCAACCATTGCAATCTGCTACAATTCTTCTACGTGGAAAGAAATTGTTTACCTATTCCATGGATATCCGAATTCATAATGGACCTGCTGTCTAGGAGGTAGTCATATGTCATTAGGCCATCCCGAGATCGATGGAACAATATGCTTCACCACATGTTTTTGACCCATCTAGAGGTCCCATTTTTCATCCCTAATCGTTTTTGCCTTCCATAACAACCCAAGCAAAAAGCCTTAAGTGCTGCGCCTTCGAGGACTCGCTTCTGGTCACGCAAATTGGACCCACGCACTATTCTCTCCTAATGCATGCCGGCCATCGTTTAGATTCTCGGAAACATCTTGATTGAAAATGTCCAAAAAGGTAAGTATTTGGACATCGTGATATTCTATTCGGGAAGATCAGGGATCCATTTCGAATTGAAAGCTCCGAGAATACTTCGTCGTTTTGAACCTTGGGCCGATGACGACATCTGAGCAGGCACACCACACTCCAAACTTCCACACCACGCCGATGTGAGGACATATGAAGCCACGACATATGTATACACGACGTTCTGGTCGAACCTACTTTCGAACTCACAACCTTCCAGTTGCTAATTCGGTAGTCGTCCAATCGGGCTACCTCAGTCCATGGATTTCGAATAGTTGGGCTACATTGAGAAAACCCTTGATCCATCGTTAGATTTCCATATTTTAATTTTTTTAGTACTTTTCCCAGAAGAGTCAATTACAGCAACTTAAAGCACTGAGAGTCGAATAATTCCTCCTTTTTTAACCTGAAGTCTTTTCTTCCTGACTTTTAACCAGTTTTGACCTTTTTGACACATATAATATTTCCGAAGGAATATATTCTAGCGGAAGCAGAAGTAGAATCGTTTCAAAGTATTCGATTGTAAGGAAATGACCAACAGAATCATACTAAAAGATTATATTCTAAGGAAATGGCCAATATAATTTTACTAAGAGATTCTATTATAAGGAAATGAGAGAGTGAGAGGGAAATAGACCAACAGAATCTGATTGAAAGATTCTATTCTAAGTAAATGACCAACAAAATTTTATTAAAAGACTTAATATATATTCTAAAGAAATAATAGAGAGAGAGAACCAACATAATCTTACTAAAAGAATCACTATATATTTTAAGAAAATAAGATATATAGAGAGAGATTAACGTAATCTTACTTAAAGATTGCATTCCGAGGAAACGATCAAGAGAAATTTACTGAAAGATTATTTTCTAATGAAAAGACTAATATAATCTTACTAAAAGACTCTATATACTATATGCTAAGGAAATGACTAATATAATCATACTAAAAGACTCTATATACTATATTCTAAGGAAATAAGAGATTGAACAACATAATCTTACTTAAAGATTCTATTCCGATGAAATGATCTACATAATCTTAAAAAACGATTCTATTCTAAGGAAAGGACTAATAGAATCGTCCCAAAGAAAGATTCTATTATTTTGCATTAGCCAATATAATCATTCACGAAAACGATTACATTCTACAGAATGAGTGAATAAAAACGTTCCAAAGACAGATGCTATTGTACAGATTGAAACTGTAGAACCGCTCCAAAGAAAGATTATTTTATAAGGAACATACAAATATGATATTTCCAAAGATTGAAAGAATCCTTCTTTTCGAAGAAATATGTGGTTATTTAATCATATAAATCGTGTTCTGGGGTTAAAGACAGAAATCTCGAAGGAGGGTTAAAAACTCAAACATCCCACTTGTCTTCATACAGCCCGTCTAAATGAAAGAGGAAAGATTCAACTTTGAACCTCCGAGAATCATGAAATTCCCCAGTAGAGTAGGATTATTTTTACACCACAACACACACGACTAAATTACCACATTTATCGCTTGAAGGAATCCGCTGGTCAACAAGGTCAGAACTGGTCATATATCACGCGAGGAAGACTGCGGGGTTACAAAGTGGAACCATGCGTGCCAACCCCTTAGAGGGTTAAGTGTTTTTAAGCCCGGTAAATTGTTTAGACACATTTTTTAGACATACTTCAGTGGTTTGCGTTGGAAGACTTACATGCATGGCTCCTGGTCTCGCAAATTTAACCCACGTTCTATAGACTGATGTACGTACGGAGATTTTTTTATAATTATGAATTATTATGATTATGTATCTAAAATATTTCTTTCAAAAAGTATTATCTCCAGGTTTCCTTGCGGATTTCAATTTTTGTTCTCCTTGTTATAGAGGATAGCAGTTGTTTTTAGAAACACATATTTCAGCGCTAGAGTGAAAACATTTTAGATCGGGTATATAGTTTAATTTTAAGGGATAACTGGTGCTTGATTGTATTATTTTCAGCAGCTTGCAAAGAGGAATAATTATTTGAAATGAAAGTGCAGTTCAATATGAATATGATAGTTTGAAATGACAACATAATCGATTATTAAAATTATGCCACAAAAGTTGTGTTGCTGTCGTTTTTCAAAACTAACTAAGATTAAGTTTATAAGAGAGCATATTCTTGTATTTATATTCTTCCTATATGGGTAGGTAAGATGGACAGATACGTGTATAAATATGTGTAGTAATCCCGGAACATAAGGATAGTTCTTTAGTAATATTATTGAGAACAACTGAGAGATCCACTGAAGAGTATTTATTAGTATGTTTACGGGATCTTATATACATTGGCAATTGAGGTAGGAAGATGTCATACGTAAGATCCGTCTACCGTGTGGCTTTCCTCCGAATGACCAGGGAGACACGATGTGTGAAGAAAGACTAGGGGTCACAGGAGTAAAAGCACAGCCGCATGACGCGACGTCGTCCTTGAAAGGGGTTTTAACAGGTGTTGGTATCTGTTAGGGAGGGTTAGCTCGCTGTAAGGTTACTCGGGGAGGTAACAGGTGTTGTTATTACATATATATGGAGATGAGAAGGTAGGTAGTTATTTTAATTAGCGTCATACTGGAGCAACGTAACGGCTATTGACAACGGTCCGGGATAATCCCCAAGAGAAAGATACGATCACAACACCTCGTATTTTTGAAATGGTTAGATGACGGAGTAACACCTGAGCTGGCACCCCACTCTCCAAACTTCCCCACTAAGCCAAAGTGAGGACGTTTGAAGCTTTGACCGATTAAACGTACACCAGCCCCCTTTGTACACGGGGTTATTTCTTGGATTCGAACTCGCAACCCTCTGGTCGATATTCCGTTACTTTTCCAATCGGGGCACCACGGCCTCGTGTAGATGAGATAGGTAGATATACTTATTCATATACATACAATCACGTTGGGTTGGTGTAGAAGTTTGGAGAGTGGGGTGACAGCTCAGCTGTTGCTTCGTCATCTGACCGTGGTTCAAAATTACGATGTGTTGTCCTCGAATCTTTCCCTTAATTGACTGATCCCGGAACATCGTCAATAGCCCGTTGTGTTGCTCTAGTACGACATTAACTAAAATTACCATTACCATCATATAAATACAAGGTAGATATGTATAGGTGATTAGGTATGAGATTGACCCTACATGTGGTTGTCTCAAGGAGGTATCTCGTCATTAGAAAAACTGACTTGAGCTTGATTGACGAGATATTTCGTCATTCGTAGGAAACTGATCCGATGTTGTAGTTGTTGTTGTCGTGCGGGCCATATATGGCCCAATTGGGGGTGCCATTGCCACGGAGGGTTGGACTTCTTCATACATGACACATCCGTTTTACAGGAAGGTCCCTTTCACACATCCATTCACTCACACATATCGTAATTTAGATCCCAATCAGAGGCCGATAACCCCCTGATCAGGTACCCCCCAGAGGTATTGATTTGGTATGAGAACATGGGGGACTTTGTGACCACGACCTATTTAACGTGCCCCAGCCACCATTAGCGTACACGGCGGTCTGTAGCCAGGTCAAGCGCCGATCTCGCAACCATCAGAATTGCAGGCTCCGCTGAGGACAGAACCCACAACCCTTCCGATGCGAGCCCGACGCTCTACTGATCCGATCTTGATCTCTTTATCATCAACGAAAATTCAATATCTTGATAACTAGATACCTCGTCATTAGCAAAATTGGATAGATCTTGATGGACGAGGTATCGTATCTTAATCACTTGGAAGATGACACACAAACTGTTACAAAATAAGTGTGTGTAAAACAATCTTTTAAGCTAAATCACTTAGCGTGATTCCTTACTCGTACAAATACTGACTGTCTCTTTGGTAAAAAAATAGTTACAATACCTAAATATTTCTTTACACATCGCGTGCTCTGTTGAAAGCAACATAAATAACATTTACTCGTTAATCTATGCTTCGAAAATCCGTATTTTAATGACTGACCTTTTGCCAATGAATTTTGATAAGACCCCTCAGAAAAACATGTGAATGAAATGCATTAATTGTGTAACACATTTGGTTGTAACGGTATACTAGATATTACTGTGATGAAAAGAGATGTAAGCAATCTTACCATAAATAATATATTTCTATACTTCGCTGACTCTTTTCAACAATGTCATTTCTCAAAAATCGGCGATTTTTAGCTAGGCCTGTTTTCAGAATGCTCTGAAAGAGTAATATATCCCTGAAAGATCGTGATATCTCACCGCTCAATATTTAGCCGCTAGAGAGCAGAAGTAATATTTATTTTTAATACATTTTTTTCTACTTTTAAACTTTAAAATCACTCTCCTGAAAAATCACGTTTTTTGAGAGTGACGTTGTTGAAAGGAGTGGGCGACTTATGTACAGTGTTCTATTTATTCAGACTGTGAATATTGCACTGTTCAATCAGAATTTTCGTTCTAAGTTAAACACAACGATGTAATTTAGTTTTCTACTTTGATCTGAAGCCACGGGATGGTAGACTTCCCAGCATTTTATATTTTTTGAATTTTGATTAGTTACTTTAAATTGGGTTGATTAAAAAGTTCGTCCCCTTTTTGGCGTTGGATCGCATTATATCGCAAAAACGAAATGTGATATAGGGCAAGGTGGGCACAGATGAAAATAAAAAATAAACTTGTGTAACACGTTTTTTTTTTTTTCATCTGTGGCTTCAAGATATGCATCTATATGAACCAAACAAAGCCCTTATGATGATATTTGATCTCTTACATAAAACTTGCATACGATTTAAATTTTTTTTAAACATTTATTTTCAGTATTTAACATTTTTGGTGGTGATGTACATTTTAACACTGTGCCCCATTGTCGGGGTACAATGTTACACATTATGGTTGCAGTGTTACGTTATAGTAGTAACAGTAAATATAAAGAACGGGCTTTTATTAAAATTCATTATAATTGAAATATATAGATATCTAATGACTCCTTAAGCAGCCGTAAAATAAAATACCACTTTTGATTAATTTACGTATCATTAAAAAGCTTTAAATGTGAGGAAAACATTAGCAATGATTGTAGCCTACAGTTACAAAGTAAATGATAAAATATGATTAAAAAAGGGTAAACTTATTTTATATTTTGATAGGAAGTTACATCCACGGAAAATCAGCATTTGTGCTTTGTTCATTGTCCCTCCCAATGAAATTGGGAGAAAACGTTTGGCAATGATTTTTGACTTTTGAAATGAATAAACTTCATATGTTCGTGAAAATTTAGAAAGATGGAAAAATTATTTTGTCGTACACTTTAAAATAAGCATTGTACAGATTCACAACTTCCCTAATAGAGTGTATTTTATGTTCGTTAAAGTTTCCTTTTTCAACTATAACGTAATCACCATTGTTAATTGTTGTCTGCAGCAATGTCTGATTGCAAGTCTGAAAAAGAAATGTTATCACTATCAGCATAAGATGGTGAATCTTCATCTTCTGTTGATATCTTCGTAGGCTTATGCCTCAGGTTCATTTTGACTCTCTTTTGGGGAATTTTGTTCTTTTTAAGGTTTGTTGCTTTTTTTTTTCTTTGGTATTTTCTCTGTATATATTTTCTGTCATATTTTTAACTGGAGTATCAGTCCATATCTAACGTTTCGCCCTTCATCTATTTTGTGCAGTTTTTCGGGGGTGGAGCTTTAGGGAAAGAACTTATTTTTTTTGGAGACATAATTTTACTAGTTTGGGAATGTTTCGAATGAATTGACAAAAGAAAACTGCTAATCACGCAAAGAAAGATTATAAACATAACATAAAAAGAAATTCAAACCTATATGGAGGAAAAGCTTTAGAAAAAATTAACCAATTAATTTATGTTATCCTTCATATTTATTATTAAAAATCTTAAAATGAAAAAAGCAGAGCTATAAGAGTAATAATATTTACATTGTGAAACAAATGCTTGTTTGTAATGTGGTTCTACAAATTATGTATGAAACAGTGCGTCCCATTTCATTTTGTAACACTGTATCCGATCTGACAGAGCTTGTAAGAAATTTTTGTATTACTACCTAATGTGAATTTAATGTATCCATTTTAACTCAACAGAATCCAAACACAATTATCTTTACTACTAAAATATTATTCATTGTAAAATAAGCACCACTCATGAATAAAGATAATTTAATTACTAACATAAAATGTTACTTTTAACATGCAAAAATAGAGATTTGCTTACAGAAATGTAACTTAGGATGCAAATTCTTTCAAAACACATGTAGATCTTTAAAACAAGATGGCTAACAAAACTGTAAATAAATTGGAGATAATTTTGTTATCACTTTAAAATTAAATTCACTGTAATACTGTGCCCCACCTTCCTCTACATCACACGTATGGCGTTTTGATGTTGATGAACAGAACGGCACATTATATTGATTATATGTAATCTTTTGTAAATAAAATAGTTTGTTTTCAATTTTTGTCAAACGAATGGGAAGATCTTTTGTTAGTAACTTAGCATATTTATCTACGAGTTATTCATTGTACTAGTCATAATGAGGAATTCAATCCGTTTATCACACCTTGCGTGATGTAAGTCTCACAGATTGGTTCGAATACTATTCTGTATTACATCATGAATTCCATCCATGCTATCAAAAATTAGGTTGCCAACACTCCACAAACCCAAAGTGTACGAAATGTTTTAGTTTTATAGATGATAGGTGATATAGTGACTTAATAGTTAAGTTTTATTGGGGGATTAAGAAAGTTTTGTCTATATATAAATCCCACAATAAAACATTACTTTTAACTAGAGAAGGCAGTTTAGTACCAGTAGAAAAAGTTAAGAAAAATAAGATTTTCACACACGAATAAAAGTTTTTAAAATGTTTGATAGCAGAAGGGAGTAAAAATAGACCATTTGTTATTTGTTGATTTATGCAAGGCATTGGTGCTCAGATTCTAGTACGAAAAGAACACATATAGTCTAGATGAGCGTGTCCCAAACTGCGCTCCGCGGAGCCCTTGGGTTTACGCGTGCTCCGGGCTCCATCCGTCGCAGTTACGACATGGTTTCAGGCACAAACTGTTAGGCATCATTCACAAGAGAACCACTTTGTGAATTTCGGGGTCAGTTAGGGGAGGATTCTTCAATATTACGTTCAAAATCTAAATTGTTCTAATTGCCATGTGGTACTACGTACATCTGTGAAACGGCCCTTTCTAGGTACACGGCTAAAAACTAAATACCAAGCTCTTTTAGACGCAGAAGACAGTATGCGTCTTCAACTGACTGCTGTGAAACCAGACGTTGACAAACTGAGACCTCAAGAATCCATCAATTTTTATCGTATTGGGACAACTCCTTTTTCGTACTTCGATTTTTTTGTTATAGAGTATATTTATGATACGTGTACGTTTGTAATAGTCCTCCATCTCGTAATATTTCTAAATATATCTCTCTATATTAAAAAAAAGTTTCCTCCGTTGCCGCAGGATTGAAAACTGTGTTGTTTAGCTCGATTCTAAAAAGGATTGCCTAGAAAATTCGGGTCAGAAAAATAAGAAATTAACATGATTTGTTCTTCATCGTGTTCCCTGGACAAATGTAAAGATATTTTTTCCCTTGCGGATATTATTTTAGGTTTTATTAAGTGTCAAAGTTAAAAAAGCGAATTTTCTTCCGCGAGTGAGCAAAACACAGACAAATTTTTAATCTTAAGCCGCCAGTATTTTTAAAGAGTACCTCTCAACGTTAATTTTTGTAGCTCTTCGAGTTTTTTTAGAAATTTCTATTTGGTTCTTGATAATATTTTTTTGAAATTCCGGAAAAATCTGGACATTTTCTTAGCTTTTTTAAAAACTGTCATATCTATCTTATTACTATTAGTTTTTTATTTTGAAAATATCGTAGTATACCACAGAATGTACTCTTTTTTACGGTACAATTCTTTTTTAAATTGGTTAATAATGATGCGATCAAAAGTTAGTCGCACAAAATTCGGAATCTTTGGACATTTTCGCTATTTTTTGTTAAAACCGTCATATCTACAGCTTAATACTATTATTTTTTAAATTTGAGAACATCACTGAATGCCGTACATCGTACTCTTTCTTATGGTTCAATTATTTTTTTAATTTGGTTAATAAATAAATTCGATAAATTTTGACTCAATCAAAAGTTGGACATACAATTTTCGGAACTTTCATATAGTAATTTCCGATTCAAAACTAAAACTGTCATATCTATATACTATTACTATTAGTTTTTAATTTTGAAAATATCATTGTATACCTCAGAATGTACTCTTTCTTACGGTACAGTTATTTTTTAAATTGGTTCTTAAATAAATTCGATGTAATTAAAAGTTGGTCACACAAATTTTGCATTTTTTAGTTCGCAGAGCTTGTTCCTCACTCGGTTGAGGGTTGTATTTTTGACTATCCGGTTTGCCCGATTTCAAATCTCGCTTTTTTCACTCTGTTTACCGAGAAAGTTCAAAGTACAGATCGTAAAGTTAGGAGATTAACGCGGTTTACTTAAAATTGTATAGGGAACAAGATGCAGAAGGCTTTTTACTGATGCGGCAATAAGTTTAGGTAAGTGTTAAAGTAAAAAAAAATGAAATCACTTGCGAAAGGAGTATTTGCGAAGCAAACCAAACGGGACTGGGTCGCGATCCCCGGGAGTAGTCGAGCGCAAGCGAGCAGCGGGCGAAGCCCTCACTGTAACGTCATGGAAAATAAGGTCGAATCAGAATTATACGAATTATTCAGATAGTTTCGCTGTCCAGGAGATTCACTATGCGAAATGAATGTTTGATTGTGAGGCAAACCAAATGGGATCTGTGAAAAGAGTGTAGGTTTACGAAGCAATCCCCGTGGGTTGGCGAGCGTAAGCGAGCAAGGGGCGGAGTTCCCTTGTTTATATATAAAAACAGAAAATAATTCTTCTTCATCGGTGATTTTTCGTTTTTCATCTCGTATCACTATTATTCAGCTGACCGTGACTCAAAATTACGTCGTGTTGTCCTCGAATCATACACTTGAGGGATTGATTATGTTGAGTTGCTCCAGTACGATGTTAATTAAAATGCCTTCACTAGATCACTACTTAGCAAAATTCTGCGACACACCAGTGTGTCAAAGGGGTAAAAAAGGTCTTCTACACATACACTTTCTTTTACACTGAAAGCTAGTACACATTTGCTGTAGTTAATCCTGAGTATCCTTACCTTTATGGTAACCATTTTACACTACAAATAAAACAGTTACAAAATAATTCTATACTGTCCTCGATATAAAATTTGATCAACGTGTAAAAATCTATTAGGTTTTGTACATTCAAGCCAATTTAGAAAAAATACAGGGTGCTTTTGACCTCAAAACCTCTATCCCTATCCCCAGTTAAGAAATGAAAAGGTTATACACGTATACATCGACGTGTATGCACGTTTCCAATTTAACTTATTTACGACATGTGCACGCCTGTAGTAGACTTCCATCTCGCAAAAGCAGAAACGTACAAGGCGAAACACGCCGGTACCTTTTCGCGTGTTGCAAGATGAGATGCAGTTATTTATAGAACGACACGTGTGACCTTATATGCAATATTTGGAGATTAGTAACACCGAATGGTGGAGTGCACTTTCGGCTGATGCTTCCTTTGAATGTAATTGGTTCCCAAGGTGAGTTCGGAAGAACTCGAAACTCGCGTTTAGTTTCAGATAAGAAGACGGATTTTTTCCATTAATGTCCTGTGATGATATATTTAAAAAGCGGAGTTGTTTCTGATAAAAATGCACTTAGCGTTTCCGTTCTCCGTTGTTTCTTTAGTAGTAAATGAAGTAAATATTCAAGAATTATTTATGAATAGTATAAGGCGGGAGAGAAACATCGAGAAATGAAATATAGTGCTAAGTGGAATTCTTGGCTTTTACTTGTCTTTTTGTGTCAGGAAAAATTTTAATGCAGCTTTTCGGATATTATAGTTTTCTCATAATGTATGATCTGAGAAATCGAAGTTAGTTACCGTATTTTATATTATATTTCTGCGTAATTAAATACAAAGTTGCGTCAATAAAATTTTGTTTCTTTGCATGTGACGATTTAACACGCCAAATGGTTTCCACAAGATATCGTGCACTTCAAGATCTACTAGTTTTGTTAATGATGAGATTTCTTGTCATCAAAATATTGCCTATTTTTTTGGTGATGATGAAATCAAGATAATGTCAGTTTAATTATGATGACGAGATATCTCGTCCATCAAGATCTGATAAGTTTTTAGAATGACGAAATACATTTCCCACCACAAGGGATAATCGGCAACCACTGGAGGGAGGGGTTAATGAGAAGAAAATGTCTTAATTCTGTGTGGTAAAAAATTTGGGGTCAAAGATGTGGTCAAAGTGGCGACACACGAAGACCAATCGGAGCGTTTTCACTGCTCTTGCCGCCATCTCTGATTGGTCTATCCTTGCTGCTTTCTTGTTTGCGCTTCCTATTTGACCAAGGACTGATTTAATTAAATGAATAGTTCGAACTTAAATGCGCTTTACAAATATCAGCAAATTTGTACATTTATTTTCAATGTTTCAAATAATAAAACTTGGATTTACTGAAAACTTCACTCAATAAGCAAATAAACCATTATTTTCATTCTAAACAGGTGCGTGATTTCCTTTTAAGCTATGCTTAAAAACTAAAACTAAATCATTGAATTAAAAAAAAATGTGCTCTGAAATTTAGCGTGAGTTGAGCGAAACTGAAACTCGTTTTCGTAAAGCACGTGCAGTAATATTATTTTCTGATTATTTTTGCTTAATGTTAGTTTTGCATCTTTAATTTTATGATATTGTTCATAACACGTTATGACGACTAATCGAGATCACGAGATAAAAAATGGCATTGCTAATATATCTTCAAAACAAATTGTTTCTTCCACCGACTTATTGTAGTTTTTTATTCGGTTTTCTACGCATGTAGATTTTACAAATAATCGTTTTTGTATTGTAATTCCTATTTCACGCACGCAGCCAGAACCCCATGATAGATTTGATTTAAACTGCATGCAAGTTAGAGTAAAACACAGAACTTAAATGGAGCTTTGCCGAAGTTGAAATCATATTAATGTTACTAAAATTCGAAATAGAACTTCCGAAAACCAGAAATTCATTGTGGTTGTGACCGAATGTCAAGGTTGCCTACTTTACGAGTTGAATCTATATTTAAGCATCTACTTATGTGTGTTCTGTTGAAAACTGTATATGTTTGGTTTTTGTAGTCAAATCAACCTATCGGTTTTTGAAAAATGGTAATCTGTTACTTTTGTTTCATCTGTACTGAAGACGGTACAGCTACACTCTACGTTTATAGCGGTGGCAACTAACTTGGCGATTTTTTTTGGCGCACTTATAATAGGAAGTTACGGTAGATTAAGGCAACTCATCTGTATTTGTGGTAATTTTGGTTTTCATAGTAACCTCGGCAAACGGTAACTTTCAATTTTCATTTTGAGTATTCTAGAATGTTCTTCCAAAATCCGTTAAAGTCGTTTGATTACATTGGTTCGTTTGAAATTTCGTCTTTGCTTCCATTGGTTATTTTAATTTGAAAATATCCTTTGATTGCATTAGTCCTTTTAATTCTTTTTTCAGTCATACCATTCGTTCATTTATTTGCATTTCTACAGTTGTGGAATTTTATTTAACATAATATTTTTTAAGTAACATTTCAGAGTTTTGTTTTTTAGCCATTTGTGGAATTTTCGTTTTTTATAATTTTTTCCGATACAGTTCTGACGTATCAGGTTGTATTACTTCTTGCTTTTTTTCTTTTAAAAATCTTTTTATTTTCAAACGTTAGTGTATTTAGTGTACTTGATAAGTTTCAGGCTATTCTTACCCAACATTCGCAGCTTAGTTTTTCTGCAAGAGTATCTGTCGAAAAAGTGTTATTTTTACGAATTTTCATTCATTATCTACCCTTACCGAAACAAACCTCAAAATCTATTTTTGTAGTAGTTTAACATTTAGCCTTTAATGTCAGCTTTCAAAGTTTTTCTATACAGCAAAGGTAAGATGGATGTGAAATGTGTTGTGTGCGTGGATATTCATCTATACGATTTGCTTCATAAGTAAGTTGTAGAATTAATAAAGTCTAAAAGTAATTAAAAGTTCTTTTTCTTACAATTTAACCATCCTGGGGGTTATCTCAACAAGATATCTCGTTATTGACAAAGTTGAAAAAATCTTACTGGACGAGATATCGCGTCATTTGGAGAAATTGAGTTGATATTGATATCATCATCATCCAATGGCGGCAATAACTTCGTAAATTTGAATTCTCGATAACACGATATCTCAACATTAGCAAAAATTAGTCAGATTTTCCTGGACGAGAAATCTCGTCGAAACCTCTTTGAAGGTCAATGATATTGATTGATAGTTTTTCTACGAAAAAAAATCATTATTATGTCGGGTTTTTTTTAATCTACTCTGCCAAGAAATTCAATCAGAGAATCAATCTCTTAAAGAAAGATGATTACGAAACACTTTTTTAAAACTTAAACAGGAACTTAACCATGCATCTGACGACTCTTTTTACTCAACATCCCGCTGAAGAGGACTTATATCATCGAAACGTGTTGGCTGTATATGTTTCTTCAGGTAAATATCGATTTCCTCCTCTTGCATCTCATCTTAGCCAACTCACTGCAAACATATATTTTTGCTTGAAAATACAGGATACATCAATTTGATTAAAAGTGCTCTCACAAAAGATGGAGAGGGATTTATTTCCGGAAAGAAAGCGGAGTACATGTTTTTATTGTTCCATTCAATCTCTATGAAATGTACTTCGGATGGAAAAACAGGAAATAGTGTGATATACAGTGCACCAATTCCCTCCAGTAAATACTCTGTCTTAGAGTTGTTTAAAAATAGGCACTTTTCAGACGCTGGTTTTTATAGCACTTGAGTGCCAGCCTCCATTAGATTAACATGCAGCAGTACATTTCTTACAAAATGCATCATCTCGAATTAAATAGCTAAATCAGCAAAGAAAGGCATCTAAACTCGACATTTTCCTAGACTGATATTTTACTTTTGTTAGATTCAATCTTTCTAACTGTATTAAAATATTTTATTACTATTTCGTGAGGTTTAACTAAGACATCTTTCATTGTTTAAGCATATTTTAATTAATTTTATATTGTTTCTGCGTGTGCTTTTATTTAAAATATTAAAATATCCATCAATAAAAAATCATTCTAAACTTAATCACAAATTCTAAATTATGCAGGTATTAATAAATGAAGATGAAAATACGACTTAGAATTTAGTAGTTTTGCATATTGAGTCCCATCAAGTATCTTAATTAGATTTTTTAGGTTACCTCATTCGTAGGATTGAAATGATTTTACTGATTTATTCTGTTCAGTTATTCACAATTGATCCTATGTAAAGAAAGCTGTATACAAATACCAGACAAAAAACAAAAAGAATAGCTGTAATTCTAAACAATTATAATATAAAAAATCAAACAAAAGGATAGCTTATATTGCTAAACAATTATAATATAATAAATGAAACAAAAAAGGATAGCTTACAATTATAAACTATTATAAAATGATTAAATAAAACAAAAAGCATAGCTGATAATTCTAAAAATTTTTTATATAAAAGATAAAACAATATGTGAGCATTGGACCTAGTACATAGACCGGCTCTGACCAGAAGTTTATTCATAAATAGGTGTGAAAGTTTGTTAGGTGAAAACTGCCTTACGTATAAGCATAAAAGCTGATCAACGTAGATTGTTTTCCACACCACTAATTAGTCATTACTGCTATTGCTTTTGGTATCGAACGATAAAATTAGAACCAGAATCTGTGTTAAGGACGCCAGTTATAGAAAAGCTTTGTTTAAGATCGAACTATCACCTAATTTGAAGAAAAGACTCTCTCAGAATCACGTGACTCGACTGCCTTTTCATTGGTACCCTGACTATACTAAGTAGAAGAGAAGGAATTAATTCTTTAGTGTGCACAATCTCTAATTACTGGAAGACAAGAAATCTTCCTGTTAACCAATGAACTGGCTCGGAAGATAATGGAGATCATATAATAAAGCCATGACGTTACTTGAGAAATAGGTACAGTAAACACGTTACACCATAAAGACAATAGCGTCATATACGAGTTCACAGAAAGTCTCATCGATTAACATCAACACACTCATTCATTTGAAACATTCATAAAGATTCTGAAATGTAAAATATCGATCATATTTGTTATTGAATTCAACTCAATATAAAATATATATTGTTTAAAAAAGATTTTAGTGCCATGTAACCGTTTTTCAAATATATGTCCTTCCGAATTCAAAATTTTGAGGTATATCAGACTATATTGGCAGGTATATTGAGAAGTTCCCCTTAGATTGACAAAGTGTCTCCGAAAATATATTTCTGTCCGTTTAAAATCATTCGTTCTCCGAAACATTTCTTTTCTCTCACTGAAAGATTTGTGTCTAGCAGCATCTTTTTTTAAATTCAAACAAAATATTTTGGAGTAAAAATTCAAAATATAAGCATTTCACTTTGGACTCATATTTATAGAATATTCCTTTTATAATAGTAGAGATGTGTATCAAAACTTAGTAAATCCTAGTCTTGTTTCATTAACCATCTGGATTAACCCATCCGTTCTGCAACCTGCAATCTTCCCTACATGACTAACTAGTAACTACTAATCAAAAGACTAAGTAGTATCTCGTTGACCAGCAAAATATTTCCAAAGATTATTTTAACCAATAGATGTGATTATTTAGTCTTTATATGGGTTATACAATATTTTATTATACTCGAAGCTCTTATACCACTCACAGAGTTGGACATTGAATTTCTGTAATAAGATGAGTTTTCTAAAATTTATTTTTATGAATAATCAAACTTATATTAGACTGAAGATCTAAAGCTGAATTTAAATAGGAAACGCAGTACACGAAATAACATTCACAGGTCAATCAGAGGTACCGGCGCATGCGCTGAAAATGCTCTGATAGCACAGCCCGCTATATCTGAATTCTGATTTAGGCTTTCATCAAAGATTGTTTGATTGAGTGTTGTGGGGTAAAGAAATGCTACATTGAAATCTAGTGACATTAATGGGGTTAATTAAACGCATTTTATTTGAGGAATAGCCAAATATAGGCAAATTGAACCCGAGTGCATTATTTTCTTGCGATTTGGGGTTAGAATGAAGTGTATTGAAAGGGTTCAGCACAGAGCTACAAAAATAATAAAGGGGCTAGCAAATTTCGACTATAATGAACGTTTAAGTAAGCTAAACATGTATACACTGGAAAGAAGAAGAAGGAGGGGGGATTTGATTCAGCTTTTCAAGTTTGTAAGACAAGGGGACACAGAGGGCTTAAATTTCAATAGGGATAACAGAACAAGGGGTCATGGGTATAAATTGAATAAGACACATTTTAATCGGGATTTAAGGAAAAACTACTATTTTAATAGGGTAATAGACAGTTGGAACGCTTTGCCAGAAAATATAGTTAATTCAAAGGGAGTCTATGAATTTAAGATTCAATTGGATAGTCAGTGGGAATTGGGGAATTCATAAACAAAGGACCAGCCTTGTTGTGCCCGAGCCTGTAGCTGGTCGTCAATATTTGTATTTGTATTTGTATTTGTATTGAGAAATAATTACAAATATTTTCTTTACTTGATACAGTTAAAAACCAAATTTATTTAGCGTGCAAGGTATTAAATATTAAGGGCATTGATATCACCTAAACTATTGCAATTCACAATTCTAAGTTATTATTTACATACATTAGTAAAAACTAAAACAAAGTTACCTCCTTATACCTATTCAAATTCATCATTCACCGTTCGGTGTTTACAGTAGGTTTTGAAGATATCGAATTGACAGAAGGATTTGGAATTTGTTACACACTTAAACATTGACTACTTGCCAAACATCCTTAAACGAGCTTAATTTCATTTAACTTTGATTCATTTTGGTGAGTATTTTGGCATGTTAATTGACGCCACACTGGAGCAACAAAGTGGACTTCATTTTGGTGGAAGATGTTTTTCAATTCGTTTGCTCTAATTTCTTATCGAATGTTCTATTTGTCAGATATAGCCCTTGGGTAACGATTGCATTTTTCTGCGTATAGAACAATTCAAACTGGTTAGTGGGTAAAGAAGACAGTGTTGTTGTTCTTTCTTATGCCTACACTGGCAGACCAGAGGAGTGCCAGGTCCGTCAGAGACGGCAAGAGGCGAGGGGGGTGCGCCTTACATGTTATTGAGCTCCATTGGACCCATTGGCGAGGGGGGACCGCCTTCCATGTTATTGGGAGGAAGTCCGACTTAGCTCGACATACATGACACATCCGTTTTACAGGTAGGTCCCTTTCATACATCCATTCACTCACACATATCGTAAATTAGATCCCAATCAGAGGCCGATAACCCCCTGATCAGGTACCCCAGAGGTATTGATTTGGTATGGGAACATGGGGGACTTTGTGACCACGACCTTTTTAACGTGCCCCAGTCACCATTAGTGAACACGACGGTCTTTAGCCAGGTCGAAGCGCCGATCTCGCAATCATCAGAATTGCAGGCTCCGCCGAGGACAGAAACCACAACCCTTCTGATGCGAGCCCGACGCTCTGCTGACTGAGCTACCGAGGCTCCAAAGAAGACAGTTGTCATACTTTGTTTTCCCATAGGAGATATCGAGGCTCCTATAATTGTTATGCAGAGAATTGGGTCGATCCAGGATGGGCAGGTCCATCACGATATTTAAAGGTTGTTATTCATAAAATGTTTTTGACATTGTTGTTTATATACAACCAATATTGAATACAAATAGAGAAAGCAAATAGCAAAAACATTGCATACAGTTATATCGATGGGTAGGTCCATTAATATATTTAACGGAAGGAACTTCATAATTTTTAGGACATTGTATTTCATTTACAACCAATATTGCATGCAAAAAATTACTTAAAAATAAATATTACTTAGATTTGTTTGAGTTCTTTAATATCGAAGTAAAAAATTTCAGCGTGATAGGAAAATTGTTTCGGTAGATATAAATTATTCTGGGAAACTGATTTAACATTAGGATTTCGACGTTTCTGTGCATCAGAAACTTCTGGACCAACTGATTAGAAACTTGGCATATGAGTTAAAAGTTTAATTCAAAGAATAAATATTACGTTGCTATTGAGTGTTTTGTCTCGAAATTATATTTTGTACGCAGTTCGAATAGATATGTCTCCTTAATCAAATTTTGTGCTTACGACTATATCCTCTATTAAATGGTACCTTTGAATTTGCTGTACTAGGAACGATACGCGATTAAGATGTATTGTTTGAATTTTTTTATTCGTAACTGCACGTTACATGTGGAATAGGATGAACTGAGAGAGTAATGTATTTTAGGTTTTAGACTTTAAAAAGCTGAAAGAATATTTCGGTTTTGTTTTTAGGCCTTATTAGCTGGCAGTGTACGTGATTTTAGTTTTTAGGATCAGAAAAAGGAACTTCGTATTTTATGTATTATAGTTTATTTTCTAATTCTTTAAAGACCGAATAAAGTAATTTATTTTAGGTTTTAGAGCTTTTTCAGACAAAAAGAGAAAGTTATTTTTAGTTTTAGAGCTTTTTCAGGCAAAAAGATAAAGTTATTTTAGGTTTCAGAGATTTAAAGAGCCGATGTAGTAATTTATTTTAGTTTTAGGGCTCTCGTCTGCTGAGTCGTACACCAGAGAAATGACGGAAGAATGTCTGTATCTAAACATATAACTTTCAAAATTCTGAAAAACATTTACCTTTTAAATTCTTAAATAGTTCATAATATGTCCCCCCCCCCTCGTAAACTTTACATTTCGTAATTTCACATGTAACCCTTGTATTGGTAACCTTACTTTTAAAAATACACGAAAAATACCTTGTAAGTAACGAAATTTTTCAGCTCGTACTGAAGATGTTCTGCATTTACTTCTACATCAATGTTTTCCGAAATAAATATTTTATTTTTTCATCTTCGTATTCGTCATATCTTAGAAGAGCGCATGCATTGCAATTTCAAATGAAACCTGACTTTCTTTACTAGTTTCTTATGATCAGAGAAACGTTAAACAGTTGGTATACCAGGAGAAATCAGTGAACAGTGAAGTTTGCTCTTAAAATCTACCTTTTATTTTCTAATTAATTTCGTCTGTCGCGATATATATACATACACAGTCCAGTCACATTAATATGGCCACCTGTTAAAAGCCAGAATAACCACCTTTGGCAGAGCGGACCGTTGCGAGACGTGCAGGGATGTTGAGCCATGCTGACTCCAGTGCCGTGGCAAGTTGCTTAGATTACCTCCCTCCACCAACCTGTATCCTTCCGGCAACTGTTGCAGAGTGTTTGCTTTCAGTCGTTTCGCGCCGTACACGCAGACGTCCATCTGTCCGATGGAGCGTAAAACGTGATTCATCGGAAAAAGGCACCTGTCGCCACTCTGTGGACGTCCAGTTGCGGTAATGGCGTGCAAATTCCCGACTTCGTCGCCGATGAACAGCAGTTAGCACAGGTCCATTAACCAGGCGTCTGCTGCGGAGGCCCATGCGCAGCAACGTTCGCTGAACCGTTGTTGAGGATACACTCTTGGTAGCCCCTTGGTTCATCTGGGCGGTTTGTTGCTCAACAGTTGCACGTCTATTCGCCCGAACGCATCTCCGTAGCCTTCGTTCGCCTCTGTCATCTATAGCCCGTGGTACACCACATGTGCCGCTGATTTTGGATAGTGCTATTATGCCATGCACGGTATAATTTTTCCACGGTGGCACCCGAACAATTCCCAAAATTAGCCGTTTCCGAAATGCTTCCACCCGTGGCCCGAAAGCCAATAATCATGCCCTTTTGGACTGCGGATAAATCGCTACGTTTCTGCATTACGCCAACGATTGAAATGCTTTCCGATGCCCTAGGACATCCTGTATATACACTCCACTTCAATGTGTTGCCACCTGCCTTTTGTGATTGGTTATTTCACGTTGACGTCGAAAGTAGGTGGTGGTCACATTAATGTGACTGGACTGTGTTTTTTTATATACAGACACTTTATAATAAAGACAAATGGACAAGAGTTAATTTTTTTCAGGTCATTCCGTTGGAATTGGAATTAATTATTGTATTATAACGACAAGTAGTTTGAATAAAATTGATTCTTTACGTTTTCTGGATTTGTTGAAAATAATGTAGAATTTAACAATACACACATTTGCTACTGTGCTGTGCATGGTAACTGAATATATAGTTTTAAAACTGTGCATTTTGAGTAAATAGGTTAAAATAAAGGCTAATGCTTTACTACTTGTAGTTGAAGTTCTTAAAAATTTTTAAGTACCGCCTTTAGATGCACAGATAGATAATTTTTTAGCCGTGTTTCATTTAATTTACATTTACTCATAAATAAAAAGAAATTTTGAAAGCATCGCGTTTAATATTTAAAAATGGCATACATTTACAAAACTCTTAAAAAACACTTACTGTTGAATACTAAATTAATCACACGGAGGTGTTATTGCTTGGAGTGGCACCCGTGCTGCACCTTTTCGAACATGGTTCAGTAACCGGACACCGCAACTGAAATTAGTTGATCCTTCCTCATGTACAACTTTTCCCAGGTGCCATCGGCTCTGAGTTAGTATTAATGAACAATAATGCAAAACTACATAGAAAGGTAAGCCAAAAAAAATTTTTTGTCGCATTCTAAGGAAAAGTTGGTTCATGCAGTAAAACTAATGTGTCACAAATTTCATCCCGATTTATTGATATCTTTTGCTTTCCCAATGGGTTCAAACCCTCCGAAAAAATCAAAATTCGGGCATTTTTTTTTTATAAAAAATAAAAATGTTAAAATTACGTTAATAGTGTGCAAAAGTAATCTGTTACATTCAATATAAACGGTAACAAAATTGTTTAGATCATTACTTATCTTCTGCTTTCCCAACGGGGGCCAAATAGCAGAATAAACTGAAAAAATTACATTTTTGCAAAATATCGACTTATGCAATTACGGTAAAAACTGGTGATCAGTCTTTCTGCTATTTGATTCCCATTGGGGAGGCAGAAGATATGTACTGATCTAAACATTTTTTTACTGTTTATTTTGAATGTATTAGCTTACTTTTGCGAACTATTACAACGCATTTGTAAACATTTTTATTTTTTATAAAAATTCCCCGAATTTTGATCTTTTTGGAGGGTGTTTGAACCCCTTTAAGGCAAAAGATATCAATAAATCGGGAGGAAATTTTTTACACATTAGATTTACTGCATGAGCCAACTTTTCGTCACTAGTAGAATGTGATAGCAAAAAAAAAAAAAAAACTTTTTTTTTGTCCACTCTACTACATAGTACAAGCGCCAAGGATGAGCATTGGAAAATGAGGATATCACTAGCATGAATTGGCCTGCGTAATCCCCTGATTTGTATCCTGTAGAACATGAGTGGGACGCTCTGGGCAACACGTCTTGTGGCACACCCACTTCCACCGGAAATTATTCATTAACTGAAAAGAGCACTTTGCACTCTGCTTTATTCCGTCTCTAGGAAATATTCCAATGTACAATGGTACACAATGTTTTACTGCTCTTTCTAATAGCCTCATTATCTCTATTCATTTTTGAACATGAGTGTTTTAAATCATCCATGTGGTGCATGCTAAGGTCTCTAAGGTATTAATTTCATTTCTTCAGGATGCTCCAATGCGAAAGTACAGTAAAAAAATAAACGGTCTTTTTGTATACTAATGTATATTAACCATGTAAGGTCTTTAAATGATTTAAATGGCATTGAAAACCGAAGTGTTATCATTTCTACACGTATAAAGTTATGATATTTTTTTAAGAAGGAATTTAAGTAAGTACTTGGGGAAAAAATAAGGACCACTTTAGGCAGCTACCGGAGGGATGGAGAAAGGTCATTGAAAAGAAAGGCACATAAACTCTATAACAAAAACTAAATCCACGCACGAAGAAGGTGCAAAATTACAGTGGTGCCGGGCTCAATCCCTTTGGATTGAATTGACATTGAATTGGGACTTATAGTCCCTTGTGACGAGTCCGTTTCCAATTGTGTCCTGACGACAACTGCAGACATTTCTGGCCAGCGTGGGGATCCTGCCGTTATTATCGCACGCCAGGCATCCCCACAACAGGGTGTTATGGTATGAGGTGCCATCTCCTTTGACAGCCCCTTTGGTTGTCATTTCAGTCACACTTACATCATAGCGGTACGTAGACAACATTATATGACGGTTGTGTTACCGCTCCTTTTGCGACACCCAGGGCTTACTTTTCAACTATATTATGCCCGTCCGCGCACGGTACGTGTTCCTATGAATTGTCTGCAAGCTTTCCCAACACTTCCTTGGCCAGATAGGTCTCCTGATCTCTCTCCCATAGAGCACAGGTCAAAGTCAGACCAATGTGGCTAGATGGCTAAATGTGAGTCCTTCTGTGGTTCATAGGCTATTGCAACAATTTCAAACCACTGGTTCGGCATCCAGAAGGTTCATCCATGAACAGCCAAGCGCTACGATAAGCGCCGATGATATATATTTGCTGTTATGTCCATGAAATAATAGAACCGCAACCCCATCTCATCGTAGAGCCTATCTTTCTGGAGCCACCAAAAGGTTGGTGTCAACGTCTACCGTGCGTTGAAGGCTTAACGTAGGTGGACTTTACGCGAGGGAAAGAGCCATTTGAATGCCGCTCATCTCACGTCACAGGAGGGAACGTTTGAGGTGGACACGTCAACGTGTCCACTGGACGGCTGATAAATGAAGGCGTGTTCTCTTCACGGATGAGTTCCCGGTTTAGCCTTCAAAGCAATAGTAGGCGTTCTTTGATTTGGAGAGAACAGGGAACACGTTATCATCTCCAAACATTCGTGAAAGAGATTTATACGGAAGAGGCAGCGCCTGTGTTTGGGGTGGTATCTCTTTGTGTGGACGCACAGATATCCATGTATTTCCCATGAATGCTCACGTTTATTGAGATGACATACTTGATGCTCAAGTGCGCCCTTATGCCGGTGCAATAGGTAATGATTTCCTGTTACAAAACAACAACGCTAGACCGCACAGGGCTCGCATCGTGAAAGATTATCTTCAGCACCATACAATTCAGCGCATGGAATGGCCAGCTCTATCACCGGACTTGAATCCCATCGAGCATGTTTAAAATGCTTTAGGAAGACGTGTTGCTGCTCACGGTCCTCCTCCTAAGACCCTTGCCTCGCTTACAACTGCCTCTCAAGAGCAATGGCTCGCACTTCTCAACGATATCATTGATCGCTTAAGGGGACATAGTACCTTGTACCCTTCAAAAAATCGATTTTTCAAAAGTATTTTTAAAAAATAATTTGGAATGTTGGGAGCATTTTAAAACAAACTGCATCGAAATCCGACGAAAATTACGCTTGAAGCAATAAAAAACGTAAATGTCAATACTGACTGACCTTGTGATAGTGAGTCGAATGTAATTAGTTTCGGTTTCTGAATGAAAAGCATCCTTGTAATTATTTTATATTCAGCCATTCTGCTGATCTATGTAATACATTTATTTAACAGGGAGAAGGAATTGTTCAACTCCAAGAATAACAATTGAAAGATAACTTGATAACTTTAACCAAGATAACTTATTGAAAGATGAATAACAATCCAAAAATAACAGCTAACTGCTTTCATGTGCTCTCTTCTGTCTTAGCTTTCGAAAGACGTTGCGATTTTTTGTTATTGATATAAATAGTCATTTTATAAATCCTGTTAAAATGTCTGGCAAAGCAGATCGTGGATCTGGTGATTTTCGCAGAAAGAAACGTCGTTTTCATGGGAATCAGCATTCCCAAGGGAAACAATCTGACGGTCCCACGTCATGGTGTGAGTATAAAAGATCCCAATTTGACACAAGTGTTTCCTACATACACAAGAAAACTGTACCAATACCTGTAATGGATGCAATTAAACCTACATTTGCAGAACTATCAGCACCCAAGTTGTTCAAAAAATGTCGGGGTGGCAAGACACAAATTGCTAATGGGTCTTTTAATTCCACTGTTTGGAAGTATTGTCCGAAAACATCCGGATCATCTAAAACTGTTGTTGACGTTTTAATAAACGAAGCATTAGTAATTTTTAATGATGGAATGGCAGGTCGTCTGAGCATTTTGAAATCTCTAGGCCTGCAGGTAGGACATTTTGCATACACCTCTGCTAAAAAATCTGATTTGTCGTGTTTGAAAAGTGCAGAAATTAAATGTAGGCCATCAACACTAGAGGACCGTAGGGCTCACAGAATGAGAAAAAAAGCTTTAAATGAGCATTTGGCAGAAATAGAAGGTCCTTCATATGTAGCAGGAGCATTTTAAACCCTAAGATTTTTATGATATTTTACATAATAGAAATTCAATCTTCAAACTTAATTTTCTCAGTTTCTGATTTTTAGACTTTCCCACAATATTACAAAAAAAGTTATGATTGTAGAGCTATAATATTTCACATGCTTGTTCTACTTATGGATCTTAATTCTGTGAACCTCCAATATATTAATGAGATTCATACATTTTAATATATAGCATAATAAAGACAAAAATTTCAATAATTTAAATTTTTTATGAAATTTTAATTTTTTTTAAATATTGAAATACTATATAATTTTAAATTTTGAGGTTTGCAGAATAAAGGTATTATTTAGCTTTAATTTGACATAAAAATTTAGATTCTACTGTATATATTTAAAAAATTATCTTGCGGGAAGCAAGATGTTAACCAATTAATTATTTTTATTTTTGTGTTCACATTTTATGTTGTTTAAAAAAATATTTTATCTGAATTACAAATATTTTACCATTTTTTTAAGTTAGTACTTTATTATGGAATCTATCAAAATTCCATTCAAAAATGAGTAAAAGTTGATTTATGATGAGTCGAAAATGGTACAGAAAAAGGATCAATTTTTGGCCCGAAAGGTACTATGTCCCCTTAATTGACAGTATCATACATAGCTGTATGTGCTGTATTTATTCCAAGGGTGATCATACACCATATTAAAGGTACTTTTCCTATACCATACTGCCACATTCACTTTGTTACTTTTATGCATGCGTTAATTTCTAAAACACCGTAATTGTCTGGTATTTTATTTTTCATGTAATTTGATACCTTACTATGTGTTGCATTCTGTAGCTTAGTTTTATTAAATTCTAGAAGTAACGTTTTTAGTAATCGCTATTTTTGTGAATTTTCCTTAATTTTTAAAAACCAGTGCATATGCATAATTTTATCTCTCTATATACATAGTGTAAGTTTCAAAGGAAAAGTAAATTGTCTTTAAATTTCACTTTCGCATTTCCCTCAAACCCTAATTGCAAACTCTAGGACTAAAACTTTTTGATAACGCACGACATCCTCTCCCCAAAAAAATATTTAGCTCCATGATTTGCAGCTCAACAAACAAGAAACGCTTGTTAACAAAACGAAATTGAATACGTCCTCTAATGACCTCACTTTTTAACCCATAAACATCCGGCACTCGCGTAACATTCTTCCCGCGCCCCCTCGCTTCTTAAAGCAGCCCCCTTCGAAACGCCCACCGCCAGAGGTCCTGCACAATGTACACCCGGTCAGAGCCTCACCTTATCTGAACAATTAGCTCCCCGGCCCAGTATTTTATCGCAATCACCTTAAAAAGCCGAACTCGGCGCTTTAATTAGGAAGCGACCTGCTACAGCACCCGTGGGGATTGGAACCATCCCCCAACGCGATATTAATTAGTCGAATCAAACGCGATAATATGTTTTTGAGCTTACTCCCGGCTCTGGCTCATTAAATTTTCAAGCCCCGAGGAATGGCCTTTTTAATAGCCATTTCAGGCACATCGGGTTGCTCGCAAATTAGTCTAAAATATGCACGGAGTGGCTTTTTTTTTATGTATGCGTTCCTCTTAGGGTTGTTGCCGTTACGCGCTCTCTTTCGTCTTGACGCCGCGTCCCGTTGCAAAAGGAAGTTAATTATCCGTTTACGAGTTTACTTTTGCAAGGGCTGTGGCGTCGGGACTGTTGAGATGAGATACTGGTCAGACTGGGGAAAGAGACGCTTTTTAAAAGTTAGGATACCAGATAAATTCTTTCCAGGAACGTATCGTGTTTCCACGGGAATTTCGAAACCCGGATGAGCGGGATATGGGATAATTATATTCCTATCTTTGAGATTAGGCGGGAACTTGGTGTCTTGTTATCGTGGAGACATTTTTCTGCAAACTGTGGGTGAATAGTTGTTTAAAGGAGGATTTTTTAAATAGTAATAGATGGTACTTTAAGCCTCATAACGTAAATGGGTTCGGCTACAAGTTACATTTGAATCACGATACGACGGCTTGGGTGTTAGTTGCTCGTAAAACCAACTGTACTGTTCAATGTGCATGACTGTATTGGTTTTTTAATGAAAATATGACTTCCAAGTCATTTAACAGTTGTGACACTGTTAGTGGAAAGCCCATCCACCGCAACAAGGTCGTACCGCATAGGATGGGGAAAATCGGTTTTTAATTGTCCTGAGGCCAAAAACTGCATAAAAAGCAACAATGAGACTTGCGCAAGATATGTTCAATATGCTGTCGACTGTTTTCTGACATAAGTTAAAACCGAGAAACAGCATGTTTATCAGGGGTCACGTTGTGAATATGTTGCCCATTGCGTGCTTTCAATTCAGCTAAGTTTGCAATAGGACCACTAAACAAAACATTTTTCAGATAACCCCACAGCCAGAAGCCCCAGGGATAAAGATCAAGTGATCTTTGCGTCCTGGCTGTTGGAAAATGACGGCTGATACTTCTATCATTTTCGAAATGCCTCTTGAGCAGCTGCTTTACTGGCTTTGCAATGTGCGGAGGAGCGCCATCTTGTATAAAAATAATGCTACCCACACATACACGCTGTTGAAGTGTTGGAATGAAGTGGTTTCGCAAAAGACTCTCATAGCGTTTACCATTGACGGTACAGGTAACAAGACCCACACGACCCAACTCCTCGAAAAACAAATGGTCCTACGATAAGCGATGGCGTAAATCCGCGTACCACAAAGTTTCCTTTGCAGAATGAAGAAGAACTGGTTCATGTGCGAACGGATTTTCCGTTCTCCATATTCTGCAATTCTGAGTATTGCATGTCCTTGGAGATGAAAATGGGCTTCGTCTGTCCACAAAATGTTGCATGGCCATTCATTGTCGACTTCCACGCGAGCAAGAAATTCTAAAGAAAAAGTTTGTTTTACTGACAGGTTAAGAGGAAGAAACTCCTAAACATGGGTAATTTTGTATGGATAGCAATACAGGATGTTTCGTACAATTTTATGCACCATGCTCACAGGCATCTCCAAAGTTCGAGCAATTCCCCATAGATTGCACGTTTGCAAAATGCCTCTCGTCTCTTCATGGAATTTTGTGGCCACATCTTCTACTGACGTCGAAGCAATTGATTTCCTCCCTCTGCCAGATTTCACTTCAAAAGAACCTATCTCTTCGAATTTCTTAATCATTTTCTCCAGACCCTTGGCAGACAGCGGATAGCAGCCGTTTTCATACTCTATACTGTCCAGAACTTCTTCAGAGATACTGGCGCACGGTCACCGTTTTTGTAAAAGAGCTTCACAATCAGAGCGCGATCCTTCATTCAGAGCGTCATGACAAGCTTCTCAGACGCAATATGAGGAAAACGCCATGTACCCCGCGTTTTTATAACAGATGCAATGTGTCATGCGCATGACACTTCTTTTATTTTGCATAACATGACGCTTAAAGCACCACCATCAATTGCTTCAATTATTTTACTAAGATGTTGAAAACCAATTGAACGTAAAATGAAAAAGGTTTGAATAGAAATGTTCTCCTATCAAATCTCTCAGATTTAAAATCGTAACTTTAAGGAATCCGAGACTATGATGATTAAAAACAGATCAGACAATCAAAAATAGGATCACCAGAAAATGGAGTAGTGCATGAGTTGCAATTGGGCACGCTCTCTTCTAGCACAAGAGGCGGTATGATCCATTGACAAAACACTCTTGTAATGATAGTAGTGTAATGTCCGACTATTGACGGGAATGTGTAATGTGGTCGTAGAGCACGAATAGGGGGTGTAATATTCTCCAGGATTATAATGTATTCTATTTCTCTAATTAAGTGTATGCTGACAAGGATTGTGTCCAAAAATGTGTGGTCATCGCTTTCTGTAAACATTTGTTTACAAATTTACGTATAACTTACTTTAAAATTAAATATGCTCGGAAATTTGCGTTAATTTGTTGATTTGTTTTAAATTTAATGAGTTTAGAATACACTGTATAATTTGCATGCGTAACCATACATGATTTAGCGTTAGATTTTGCTGTACAGATTACTCTTTTCTAATTATGCATGTAAAGTTTAATAGAAAATATTTCATGGTCATGTGTCTTCTTATTTGACGCCTGCAGATAGTATAACATTATTGTAATAAACTATTTCTGTAACATATATATCCCTACTCATTCATTGAGGGCAGCACAAACAAAATGGTTTGGACGGGGTTGATCATTTTGTTAACAAAAACTGAAACTTACCAAGGTCGCTAGCGTGCGGATGTGTGAGAGTTACATAGAGGCCAAGACTTCGGGTTTTTATGTTCTGAAAACGTGTAATTAGTGTATTGTATCCACTTTATATCGTGAAATAGTCTAAGAAAGTGTTTGTGAGTGTGAAGAGAGTGTTGCTTGTTCGTCCGATTCAAAAAGATATTTTACATACCATGGTATTTAAAAAAAATTTTATGAAAATTATATCCAGACTGTATGCTTTTCTTCTTATCAAAATATATATTTGTAGGTTTATTATTTTGCGCTTTGTTTTGCGTTTAAGACAGCTACGACAAATATGGCTTTCTCGCCAAAAAGAACCAATCAAACAAAAATTTTCAATCTATCAGCTTGCATCCAGGTCAGAGGAGGACCAACGCCATATCACTTCTACCCTTTGTAACGGTCAGACACTAAAATAAATTATTAAATTATTTAAAAAATTTAATCGTTTGTTTTTCTATGCATGGTCTTTACATCCACCGATTTTTATCGCAACAGGATAAATCTTTCTTGGTGCTTCGTTTTTTTTGCTATAGAGTGTAAATTTATCCTTGCAGGTTTTTTATGAAAGTTCCAAGTTTGGCATTTCTGATGGCAAAACATTTCAAATGCCAAACGTATCAAAAATTTAAATTATGTAATGCAGAAACTAGTAAACAACGTTTTTCAAAAATTACTCTTAGATATAATGTGGAAATTATTTAGTTCTCTTTCATCAAATATACTCATGAGGGAATTTAATTGAAACATTTATAATTTAATTTAGTATTTTATTCAGTGAAATTTTTAGTTATAAATTATTTAATTAAGTGGATCTTACATTTGTTGTGTGACGCTTGTGTAATTGTAAGCAGATATCATAAACTGATACCGCTTAAAATACACGTGTACCCTAAAATAAGTAAATTTAAGAATATAATGGAATTCAAAACATAAAATGCTAATTTAATAATTGTAATGCATGAGGGTAAACTCAAATAATAGTCATTTTAAACTACGTAGCATAAAATACTTGTTAACACAAGAAGCTATTTAAGAAATACTAACAAAAAACATTTGAAAACAATGAATCGAGAATCCGTTTTCATATTATAAAATATTCCTTTATTATAATTTGCAAATTTCAACTGACAGAAAATTCATTTTAGTCAGAAATTAAATAAAAGTTTCGCTTTACATACATATTAACAATTCTAAGATCCCATTGTTATATGTATCCGTTTTAAGAATATATATCTACGAAAACTTATTTGAAATTAAATTAGCATAACATGGAAATGAAAAAAAAAATAGTCCCTCAGTTCAAGAATAATTCCAATCCAGCTAATTTTTCTAATTAGTAAAGTAGAAATACATTTAATTTCGTTTTGGAAATCATCTTTAAAGCATTCTGAACCGGATAATGGATAAAATGACATCAATTACGTCAATAGCTTACGTCTAGGGATTGATTTGAGTGAAAAATGTTCCCAGTATGATTCGTGTCTAACATCGGTTACTTTAAACTCATAAATATTTGAAAGAAAGAAACATATTCCACTGTTTATCTATAACCTTAGTTTTATATAGCCAGATATTATATTTGCATTTAATTTTTGAACCATCATTCATAACTTGAATAAAAAAAATGCAAATTACTTCATTATTATGCATTTATATACTATATATTTAATTTATCAAAATGAAAAAACTATATTTCTTAATTTTCTGTCTCAGGAAAGAAAATATCGGTTTAGTAACTCCGTTCGATTCCAGAGAAAACTCGTATTAAATTGTACAATTTTTGTATGCTATATTGATGATGATTTCGGGATGATATTAACAAGAACTCTATACTTTGTAACTGATACTCATCTGCTGTATTTACATTGTTTTGATTGTTTTAAAAAAAGAGATTACCTTTATTCAGACCTCATGTTTGCTCCTGTTAAAACATGTGATTTTGAATGTAAAGTATATTATTCTAAATGTTAGTAAACTAGACATAGAATACTAAAAAAAATAATACCTTATAATCTCATATGCATTGACAAAAAAAAATACTTTTTAATCTTTCGTTTTGAATTGCTCAGTAGGAAAACGATTTTATTTACCTCAACTTTTTTATATTACTGTTTATGACTCATATACTTATGATTCCGTCTTGTAGCATGAATAATTTTCCACCATAGTTTCAAATTAGTTTCAGCTTTTTTGAAAAATCAGTCTGTTTCTTGAATTATTTAGCCATTGAATGTCTTCAAGGGTAAAAATGAGTACTCATAGAAATAATATACTGCTCAGAAGACATCAAATAAAAAAGAGCACCCATTATATAAATATACCCGATCAGTACCCATGGAATAAAGATGTATTATATGGTAACATTGTACGGCATTATTTAATTTTGCAATTCATAAGTTTAAAAGAATAACATCTAGACACGGATGTATCAAATTTCAATACTTCATAAGCAGATTAGCTGTGTGGAATACCAACCACATGTGTATTGCTTGGTCAGTAGGTCGTTGAAATAACATCCTACTGGTGCAGCACAACTGGCTATTGGTAACCTCACCGGTTACCTCACTCTCTAAAACTTCCACACAACGCTAACGTGAGGGCATTTCATACGAAAACACTCAGTTGCAGAATTCTATTCAGTGCTCTGCAACACAACTCCAAACAATTGCAATTGTTCTCCAGGAATTTTGACCGAATTTCGAAAACTGCAGTCAAATCAAAAATAGACATAAAGACACAATTATCAGCAAATATATATTGCGTTTTTATAATAAAGCATTAAAATTAATTTACTTACTTTATTTTAAAACCAAGGCATACTTTTGGAATTTGCAACTGTGTCGATAACTTTTGAAGTTAAATATTCTGTCATTGACATGGAAGAGATGTGTTATTTATAAAGTGTCTGTGGTAATATGGGGCGGTGTAGGACGGTTGTCCGTAGCTAGAAGCGAAAAAAAAGTTGTTGCAAGGAAAGCGGAACTACGTAATTTACGATTAAAAACATATCGGCCAACATTTTGATAAAATTAAGGAAAAATTGTTCTACAAAGACTTTGTTTGTTCTGCGACGTATGTTGCAGTTTAAAGCACTTTCTCTTTCCGGGAGAAAACAGATTAAACGTGTACCAGAAAGAGAGTACTCACATACATGGTGGCCTTTGGTTGGATCTAATTTCGAACTCGCAACTCACCGATTGCTGGTACGCTACTCTGAAAACCCGACTAAAATGGCCCCTTGCTACTTAATCAACCCTCCTGGTGGCTACCTAGACCCAAGTTACATTTGGCTAGTTACGAACTATCTCGTTATCACCAAAACTGACCCGATCTTGATGGACGAGATAGTTCGTCATTAGAAGAAAATTAACCAAATCTTGATATCGTCACCATAGAAGATATTGATAATATCTTGACGACGAGATATCGTCTTTGCAAAATTGGTCATATCTTGAAGGACGACATATCTCATCTGAACCTCTTTGAGAGTTAAAACACTATTTATTTGGCCCAACCTTATAAAAATAAAGGTGCACAAGAATTCAAGGAATACTCGTAATGGATGGAACATTGCAATGATATTACTTCATTTTATTTTGTAAGGACTCTGTTTGTTCCAAGACAGTAGAGAATTGTCATCTCCACTCAACAGGATATTGCTTGGTTTTTAAAGAAATAATGCAAATACAAATTAACTCCAAGGAAGGAATTTAATCCTCCAACTGGTTTCGACGAGATAACTTGTCAAACAAGATCTGACGAATCGTGCTAATGCAAGATATGTCGTCATTAATACATTGCCGATTTTTAGATGATGGCCAAATCGTCTTCCGATGACGACACACCTTGTCGAGGCATTTACTAGGAGGGTTAACAAAGACTGAATTTCCACTGGCTTGCAGGACAAGAAACGCCACTACTTTTGAAGGTTTCCAGCTCAAAAGTGAGCGAAACATTGCGCGCGCGCTTCAAGTAGGCATGTAATTAATTATTAACGACGGTAACTGTTACAACTGGCACAACAAAACGGTCTATTGGCAATGATTCGTTATCCAATTTGTTATTATTTTCTATAACAGCGTGTTGCAATTTCTACAAATGAGATAGAACACATGTACATATCCAAATTTTGGAGTCGTGACGTTATAGACTGACAGAGCAACGGAATCTACTACAGCAGTAACTCTTACCCAACATTATTCTCATTAAGACAACGCGGTATAAAGCTCGGATCAGTATTCCAGGTCATCATGCAGCCTACTCTCTTTATTTAAGTATTCACAAAGCAGTGTCATCCCTTCTGTTGAAAGACTATTTTTCATAGAGTTTTTCTGTTTTCTTATCGTTTTTTGCTTATGTTCATTGGTTTGGTAACTCCGACGTACTTTTTGCATCAATTTACGACATGCAGGTCACTTCACACAGTAAGGTGTTTAGCAAAGTAATGGATAAAAACCTTAATGTTCCTGAAATTTTGTATGCCAACGTAGTTAGTATGTACCAGCTATTGCTCATCATTGAATAGAAATGCTACAATAATTGCTCTTTTCTTTAAGTAAACAAAATAATCGCAATCCCTATGATATGCAATTGTACTATCAATTCATATATAAACTCTGTAGGAAAGTGCATGACTGTCTCAAGAAAAAAAAACAGCAGAACTAAATTCACTCTTTTTAATAGCTCAAAACCTCTATACATTCAATTAATACTAATATATAGATATCCTCCATTTAAATATCGCTCCTTTTATGATTGAACAATTCTTGCCACCACCCCTTCCAAAAATTGTAGACAGAGAACATTGTGTATATTTGTATTACACTATAAATAGGCATACTCTTTTTCGCGCGAGTTCAACTATATTGTAATACATATGACTATGAACTGGTACTAGTCATCGGTGGATGTATAGTACCACCCCAACATCCAATCTGTTCCTCAAAGTGACAGAGTCAAGCCTTGTCCCTTTATTTTGTCCTATTCTACTATCCATACATAAACTCTATAGGAATGTACAGCCGTAAAAAAAACGACTCACCCGATCTCAATTGTACTATTTACATCACAGAACTAAACAAAGGTATCAATCGATATGGATTAATGTTTTCTACAAATATCAATATTTAAAACTTCTCTAAGGGGACGTCTTCATATACAATTGGGTGCTCGCTTCGATTATTGCAATACGAACCCCTATCTTTTATCACAAACTTAGATTCTACACAAAATTGAGGGCGGATTTGATGAAAAAATAATGTAAGACGGCGTAAAATTGACCGAGAAAATCCATAAAAACCATTGAGGGAGCTATATATGCTCGGAGTTAAATCACATTATAACTATTAATAAAGACGTGTAGTGGCCATTGCAGTCAAGGACCTGTTGCAGGCGCCTTGGTATGGAGTCCATTAAGATGGTTCAAAGTCAGAATCCAGTCTGATCCAGCCAGCTGTACATGGCTGCCTCGAGTAAAGTAGCAGAATTAACATCAGTTTTTTTAATATGCCATTGTACAACACGTCCATACATGCAGTTGGTATACTAAAGTACAGCGCTGTTTTATAAAAATATAATTCCAGTGATGATTTAAAAGTTATTACCACTGCCAAAAACTGACGACAGCATATTTTTGTCAAGCGACAGATTTACACGGATATTTGCACTATACTACGAATACAAACCCTTCTCTAAGAGCAAATCTATCTATACATTGGGATACATATGACTAGGAACTGCTACTAGTCATCGGTTGTTGAATGAAATCAACGTCATATCTACTCTGTTGCTGAAAATGAGAGTGTTCTTTAATATATCATTGTACTATCCATACATACATATACTGTGTAGAAAAGTACATAACTATCTGAAATAAAAAAGCAGTAGAACTAACCTCACTCTTTTTAGTATACTATTGTTCAACACGTCCATACATCCTGTAAGTACTAATGTGTGTACACGCTATGCTACGTTGAAATGTCGTTTCTTTTGTGATTAAACAATCCTTGCCACCCCCACCAAAAATTGTAGACAGAACACATGTTTGTCGTCCGACAAATTTTCACGGATATTTGTCACTACACTATGAATAGTAATACACTTCCGCGTGAATTCAACTATACTGTGATTCAGATGACTAGTAACTGTGGTACTAGGCATTAGTTGCTGAATGAAACCACCTCTACATCCACTCTGTTCCTGAGACTGACAGAGTCAGGCCTAGTCCCGCTTTAATATGCCATTGTACTATCCATCCATACACGAACTCCAGGAAAGTAGACGGCAGCCTCAATAACGCGCAGTGATTTAACAATCCCTCCAGCGCGGGGATTGTCCTAAAAATGTATTATGAGCTCCTCGAGACAATGGACTACAATACTCACTCCGACGGCAGCGACAATTATCTCGGAAACGCGCGCTCGCTGAACAAACACTTTTCGCCCATCGGGCCGGTGGTCTTTTCACCAACGTCCGGACCCCGCGTCCTATTAACGCACACTTGTGCGTCTTGCGGATTCTTGGGGAGGCGGTGGTCGGTATATTTAATGCACCAGGAGAGGGAGAGCCCCGCTCTTTTGGAGTCGGTCTAATTAAATCCGCTCTTTCATTACTTTCAACGGTCTCTTTTCCGGAACAAACGGAATAACTATGGGACGGTTTGTTTCGCGGACTCAAATATTATCTTTTCGGAGGGGGAAGGGGGCTACAAGCTCCATCCCTCTCTACACACCCCTGCGGATGGCTCCCGCTCGCACTGCATTGCAAACGCAACTGTGACGTATTCTTTATCAGAGTAATTCCCCCGACTCAACGAGGATGTTGGGTCTGCGGATGTCCAAGTGGGGTGGGAAAAATTAAGTATTTAGATTAAATGCGAGTGCGTTTAGATGTACATATTTCGACGGCACGTCTTCTGAGAAACCGACGGGAGATATGAGTTAGGGGAAGGCGGAAATGAGATTTTGCATTACAGTTCACTTTTATAGAGATACGATTTGGTATTCTATTTTTGGAGAGGTTTGGTATCGGTAATCTGTGGCGTATAGGATTGACTTCAAGGTTTGTGTTTCTGACAACCTTAGTAACATTAACCGTTTGCCCACAGTTATAGGTATAACAAACGCGTACTTTCAAGGTGCTGTACTTTGAAAGAACGAGTAAAGGCGACACCGAAAGTTGGACGACAAAATCTAACTTAACCAGCAATTACAAAAAAATCATCATCAAAATATCATAGGCAAACAAAAAAAAAATTCGCAATTATTACGATAATCTTCTCACAAATTCAAGAAACATTGAAGTTTGGTTCAGTCAAAACAGTTATGCGAGGACAGAGAGAGATTTGTTCCAGAAGCAGTCAGTGAGATCAGCTACTTGAACAGTTCATCGAGCTCCTTGAACGTTGAACAACTCTTTGGACTGAGAACAGCTCATAGGACGGAGAAAATCTCTTAGGACGGAGAAAATCTCTTAGGACGGAGAAAATCTCTTAGGACGGAGAAAACCTCTTAGGACGGAGAAAATCTCTTAGGACGGAGAAAAATCTCTTAGGACGGAGAACTGCTCCTAGAACTGGGACTAAAGTCGAAACAGTTTGAGAACAGGAATTAATTACTGAACACAAAGTAGATCTCAGAGCAGGAAGTAGTGTATAGACAGAGAATGGGCGAATAAATAAACAGAAAACATAGTGAGTCAAGAAATGTAGGATGAAGAGACGTGTTTCGGACTTAGCATACTGTAAAAAGTTCGAAAATGTTAAGCAAGCATGGTAAATTTGAGAAAACAGAGACTTTTTTTATTTCGAAAATTCCCATTTTAACCCGTTAGAAACAAATTTCCTTCATAAAATAATGTTGTATTTAAGTATAATTTTAATAACATTGTTGGTTTGTATTTAACACTAGAAAGGTCGTTGGGGTCTCTTTGACCCTTTTTCCAATTTCCCATGCTTTATTTGACCATACAGTTGAACATCGAAGATTAAATTTTTTTACTTTCTTGAAACGCTTCCAAGTATAATGTGACAAGTTTTCATATTTCTATGTTAATTATTAAATTAAATAATCTAAGAAATACCTAGAACCGCCAACAGGGGTCATTTTGACCCTCATAAGAAAAATGACCGATTTTCAAGTGAATGTATGTTTTTGAATTCACTATGCCTCATGTTTGCTTTCTGCGAATGGGGAAACTCGCACATCTTATTGCGAAGACTATCGCGACAGTTAACGGGTTCCCTCTAAGCACTCTGACTGTTCTCTGAAAAGCGCTCGCATCCTAGAAGCCGTTGGTGTGCTTCAGAACTTCTGGAGGCAAATCATTCCTGCTATAGCTAATATCAAGAACAGAACTCGACGCCACTTTCCACAGCTGTGTTCTCGGATTTTTTTTATTTCGACCAGTCTGTCAGCATTTTTCCGTATAAACAATGTCGAGAGGATTGAGTAGACAGGAGGCCCTTCGCCTTCTAGAGCCATTCGATATAGATATCAGTGGTTAACACACACACACACACACACATATATATATATATATATATATATATACTAGGGAGTATTAATAGGTAAAGCACATAATGTAAAAAATAATAATAATAAAAGTAATTAATGACAATAGGAAACAGATATGAAAGTATTACCCATTTATCACTTTTCCACATAATTTTCATGCATGTTGAGACATTTTCCCCACCGATGGATCAGTTTGAAAATACCGGTCTCATACCACGCCGTTGGCTGTGAGAAGAGCCACCTTCGTACAGCCCGTTTGAGTTCCGTCGTTAGAGTCAAACTTCTTACCGTCAAGGAACTTCTTTATGGGCTCAAAGCGCAGTGCGACAAATCAACACATTCGACTGCTGCACGACATTGCTAGTCCACATGTGTCTCGCCAGGTTCGTGCAAAAGTGCAGGGTTTCGGTTGGGAATTTTTGGAGCACCGTCCATACAGCCTGGAACTAGCCCCCTCCGATTTCCATCTGTTTGGACCCATAAAGAAATTCCTTGACGGTAAGAAGTTTGACTCTGACGACGGCACTCAAGCGGGCCGTGCGAAGGTGACTCTTCTCACAGCCGACGTAGTTCTATGAGACCTTGATTTTCAAACTGATCCATCGTTGGAAAAAAATGCCTCAACATGCATGGAAATTATATGGAAAAGTAATAAATGTATAATACTACCATTTCTGTTTCCTACTGTCATTAATTGATTTTATTATTATTTTTTTTTACATTATGTGCGTTATTGTATTGATACTCCCTCGTATATTGGTCTGTGTGTATCAAAAAAATATCACGGTTCTTAGTACTATGCGCACGAATGTGCTTGCAAACAGCGGAAAAAAGCCAAACACTGTCATTGAAAACAATCACACTAAACGTAGCGTAGATGTAGTAGATGAGATGCTGAGAAAATATAATACGAAATGTGGAACTCGCAGGTGGCAAATTCATGTTTTTTATAACGTCCTTGGCATTGCTGTATTAAATGCTTGGCTAATTTTCAAGGAATCCCCGGCTCCAAAATTTCACATCGAGAATTTATTTTTGCTCTCGTGGAAGAACTACGAATGGTGCTTTGCGCAACAGATGCCCTTAATTGTTTAAGTACAGACTCCAAAACGAAAGAGATGTATCTATGAACTTTGCAAGGAGCAGAATAAACTTCTGCCAGTTGTGACGGATGCCAGAAACCAATTTATGATAAATGTTGGTTGTCACTGTAAGCGTTCATATTGTTCCTCTTGCTCTTTTGTATGTTGTACTTTAGAACACATTGTGTGTTTATTCATATACTGCTGTTTGTAAAAAATGCAACACCATGAAGGAGTCATCAGAATAAAATGAAATTTAATACACAAGAGGCTTGTATTAGTACAAATAAATGAATAAATTTTCAAAGCTAAAAAACAATATTAAGTATCTGAAATCAGTATTTGGTGTAGCCACCACGCGCGGCAATAAATGCTACTATACGACGTGGCATGGAGTGAAACAGATATTGAATGTGCTTGTGGAAGAGAATTCCATATTGTTTGTATACGCACCCAAAGTTCGTCTTTTGAAGCTGTAGGACGCGGATAACGAACGAGACGCCGACCAACCAAATCCCACACTTACTCAATGGGTGACATATCCGGCGAATAAGCAGGCCACGGAAGAAGTTGCATGTGTTGGGTTGAAAAGAAATCTCGAACATTCCTTGCAACATGTGGGCGTGCATTATCCTGTTGAAAGATAAATCCAGGGATGCCTTGAAGGAAGGGAACGACTTCGGGCTCTAGCACTTCACGGACGTACCTGTTGGTATTCAGATTATCCTCAATTCGTAGCAGCTGAGATCGTCCATGATACAAAATCGCACCCCAGATCATAACTCCAAGTGTTCGGACGTCAGAAAAGACAACTTTGTCAATCAGCCCGCCAGGCTCTGTGCTCATAAGCCCATTGCAGACGCAGCCGTCTATGGTTTGGCGTGAGGCGGATCCTGTATAAAGGAATCCTTGCACGCAGTCCACGGTGCAGCAGACTTCGGCGAATTGACGAAGCCGACATTAGTACACATGTAGCAGTACACCAAAGCGCTGCCAACTAACTGGAGGAAGATGTACGGTCATTCACCGCCATGTGGACCAGGTGTCTATCATCGAGAGCTGACGTCACCTTCCAGTTTTTGGAGTTGGTCGGTGCTCGTCGGTCCACTGCTTCCAAACTCGCATCGCTGAGGAACTGTTTCGCTGCAAACGAGCTGCTATTGCTCGAGAGGAAAATCCTCCTTCATGAAGGCCAATGATTCTCCCCTGTTCAAACTCCGTAAGTTGTAGAAATTCCACCCTATTTCGTCGTGGAGGCATACTTAGGTCTCACTAAACCTTTGCCACTAAAAAATAACCATGCACTATTTTCAACGGCCCTCTACAGCCCTCTATTTATACGCTTTTAGCATCAGTTCAGAGGGCGCTGCTCTCACCAAGCATGCGTGGTTGCTATGAAACTCTACTACTTTTCATAACATCCTATAATTGACATTTGCTGCAAATTTCATTTCATTCGGATGATTCCTTCATAGTGTTACATTTTTTACAAACAGCAGTATAGTTTATGTTTTTTGTAATCTCACTTTGAAACATGTTGTGTGCTAATTTGCAGTATTTGCATTTATATCTTTTGTTGTTTTTCTTATTGTGTTGTCCTGCGAAAGAGTATTGTGCAAGATTATACATTCCAATATAGAATAATTTAATGTATATTATTGTGTAATATTATACATTACATTATATGTTGTCATTTGCTTTTGTTGTAATTGCAAAAGAATAACTTTTTAAGCAACACAAAAAAGTTATCTCTAAAAACTAAAAAAATTATTAAAAAAAAACTAATTCTAAAAACTAAACAAAATTATAAAACAACTAACTCTAAGAACTAAAAAAAATGTAATAAAAACTCATATATTGTTATTTCAACATTCTTTATCAACTGAAGAAAATTTACTTCGTTATGGCTTACATTTTTTATGAGGGTCAAATTGACCCCAATGGCGCTTAGGTAAGTCTGAAATCCGGCTGTTCTAGTGTTTCTCTACGATAAAATATGCTTTTTGAGATTTTTTCAGTTAACGATTTCATTTCATTGAATGTATGTTAAGGTATGTGAGTAAATGAGACTGAGACAAATTAATAGACGTATATTTGACCAAGCTTTATATATCTTATAGCGTCACTGTATTTTGATAATTTTACTACCTTCGTCGTAGTACAAGACGTACAACAAAGTGGTTTATCGACGAGTTATATCGTCCATCAAGATCAGACAAATTTTGCTAATGACGAGATATCTCGTCCATCACGTTTTGGCTAATTTTGCTTATTACGAGAAAACTCCTCTCCATAATACTATCAATATTTTTATGACGGGATCATGATCTGTTCAGGTTTCCTCTAATGACGAGATATCTCGTCCATCAAGATCTAATCAGTTTCACAAATGACGAGATACCTTGTCAAGACAACCATCAGAAGGGTTAAGGTATAAGAGAACGAAAGTAAATTTATCTTACAATAGGTTTTATGCATTTTATCTAGGGTTAAATATTTTGCATACTTCTCAGTTTAGGTGATTAACGAGCTCAATGAAAAGAACCCTTTATAAATTACCTTATACAAAGAGTATTTGGGCTCCCTTTGGGAGAGATTCAGCGTCCTAGAACTAGTTAGAACTAGATGAATGTGTGTGTTTACTTCATAATTATCTTACGATGATAAATTAATTTTTACTCAAAGATAGTTACAGTACAATGATTACATGACGAATTACGAAAATTGCTCTTTTCGTGAAATAATGAATTTATTCACGCTCTATCAGTTCCTAATAAATATTTATCGATTTTTCCTCCCAATCGAAATTAATTTTTCTTATTTCCCCCAGCCATTTAATGAAAGTGGATAAAAAAATTATATCCAGTAATAACCGTCAGAAAACGACATAAACGAATTGTTTATTAAGACCGAGACGACATTTCGCTCGTCACCTTTGGAGACAATTTAATACAAGGTTCCTTAAGCATACTCCTTGAACAGAAAAAGAAGAGGTATCAGTCATGTCACGCGATATTACTTATGGTTCGTCGGTGACATTCTTTATTATCTGAACAGAATAATTGGAATGTTATTGATTTATTTCAAATTCTTCCTACAGCTACATAGCTGATTTTTTAAGGATTAATTGCTTACATAAGGGATTGGGTATATTGAAGTGTACTCTTTAATAAGTAGGAATTCCAAATACGACATTGTGGAATTTGCGTGTCGCTGTTACGTTGTAAAAGAAAATATGAACATTTCTTTTTGATATAATTATATCAAATGTATTTGGTAATATGACGTGACTTTCCATGTTTGCAGTGTAAATTATGGGAACAAAATTAAGAGACATAGTAATAAGAATTGATCAATGTGTTGTGAAGAACGGATATATGTATGGATTTTTTACTTTTGTTATATATGTCGAGGAGTATTTACTCAGAGATGGCGCTCAGACATTCCAGTAACCCCCCACCCTGTTTTGTGTTTCACTTACTTCTAAGGATGGAAAATACTGGAAATACTGTGTTTTTCGGTGAAGAATTATTTCCTGTTTCTGCTCTTTTTGAAAGAACTGTTCTTTTATCTGCTCTTCTTCTCACCTACTGTCCTCAAATATATCTCTACTTAAAATTTGCAAGCCCTGTTCCTACTTCTAGACCTTGTAGAGCCAGCAATTTTCGTGATAGACAGACTGCCCAAAATTGGTTTGTTGATAGGTCATCTTTGTTAGTATTTAGTAGCAATGCATATCTCTACTATTATAAGGAGAGTATTTGCGTGTATGTGTGGGCGTGAGATTCCAGACAAATCTATAACATTTACAGCCATGCAATTTGGCGCATACGTAGGTCTAAAAGTGACTGAATGCAACCAGAAGCCTGAATTAAAAAATGTTCTCTAGATAATTTTTTAATTAATTTATTAATTTTTTCTCCCACTGGTTCTTCTTTTTTCCCTGCGCGGTTCTTTTTTTTCTATAATTCCACTTTCTGCCGTATTTCACTCTCTGACGTAGTGCATGATGGTTGTTCAATGACGTCAGAAGTCTAAAATTGTTTCTTGCTTTTTTCTTTCTCTATTTCAACATGCCTTTTGTATTTAGTGTTGTTAATAAGTCTAAGGATATTCTTAATTGTCTGCAATTATTCGCAGCATTAGTTTTTCTGCAGGTAGGCAAACTTTTGGAGGTGAGGGAGTGCCTTATCGTTTATTTTGTATTCGTTTACGTATGTAATCAATTTTTTATTTTGTAATCATTTTCTGTTGGATTTCTTAAAGGAATCAGGGTTGCTTGCATCGGAATTGTTGTGTGAAAAGTGCACCACTCCGATGAACTTCTGTGTAGTGGTTCCAAGCTCAACCCATTCCGTTAAACTAATTACTTTCCGTTAAAGCTTATTACTTTGTTAAAACTAATTACCTTGTTAAAACTAATTACTTTGTTAAAACTAATTACTTTGTTAAAACTAATCAATACTTTAATTTTTTTAAATATTTCTATTAATTACAATTGGGTTTGATTTCGCTGGCATTGTCTTTTAATTACTTTGTTTGTCGGAACCATTGAAGTTTATCGTTAACACTTTTTAAAAGCATAACTTACATTAAATTTGTAACGTTTCTGCAATTTCGTGGATCAGTAAGGAATGAGGTGACATGTCCGTGGCATATCCAGTGAAGGTGAGACTTATTCTTAAAATTATCGTTATTTTTTTTAAATATTTTCAGTATCAGTAAGGACAAGACAAGAATACTGTTATGAGGGTACTACTAGCATAAATATAACACAAATGATTCATCTCTAGCTTTTGACTGGAGGGTTTTTTCTTTAGTTTTGACAAGAAAACTAAAGATCAAATAATTTGGTTTCTTCGATTTGTTGATTGATTGATTGATTTTTTTTTAGTTGCAAAGGGCAAGTTGGGGCATTAAGTTGCGTCAAATTATCAGTAATTGAGGAAAAAAATTTAAAATATATCGGTATATTTTGAATAAAATTTATCGTGTGTATTAATTGAAACGTTTAAATACTCTCTCTCTGATTTTCAGTAGGTGCAAATAATTTTCCAAACCTGAGCCATCTCAAGTGCGGTTTCCCAAACAAATACGCTGTGCCTAGAACAAAACAAATTCGCAATTGAAAGTAACTTATCTTTTAGGTTAGAAGCAGTCCAGCGAGAACAGTTAATTGACAACAGTTCATCGAAAACCGTTCATCGAGAACAGCTCCGAGAACGGAGATCAGAGTATTAACGGATCACGAGCAGGAAATAGTCTCAGAACAGGGAGCATTTTTATGACAGAGAACAGGTGGATAAGTCAAGAACACAGGAAACCGAGTAAAAAATTGTAGGATGAACAGTTGCGTTTCGGACAGAATAATTTAAAAAATCGTGTATGGTACAAGTTACAGGAAAGCAAAATTCCAAAAAGATAAACTATCTAATTTGTTAAATTCCCATTTTAACCCCAATAATAAAAATCGAAATACTAGGAAAATATGCAAAGTTGCTCTTTCCAAAAAAGCGGAGAACAAAGGAGGTTTTCCTGAAAACTGATAACTGGCTGTTCCCGTTATTTTTGATGAACAGCTGGAAAAGAGCAGATTGATATTTTGTCCCATCCTTACTTACTTCAAAGACGACTGCCTGCCGAGTATCAAACTCTCAGCTTCGCTCTCTGTTTTTTTCATCATTTGTTTGTGTTTGTTAAACCTGAGTTTAACGCGGTCAAATCATCAAGCACATAACGGTATCGATTGACGTGTCCAAACAATATGGAAGGAGTCATTATACCACAGCTGCATGTTTAACTTAGCAAGTCCGTTCAGGAAATTCTGAACACAATTTTAAAACTTACTTTTTTTTAAATCATTTGAAAGGCAATTACTCTACATTTGTGTCTATTGAGAAAATTTCAATATTTTTTAAAGTTTGTGATCAATACACGAGGGAGTATCAATAAGTAATACACATAATGTAAAAAATAATAATAATAAAAGCAATTAATGACAATAGGAAACAGATATTAAAGTATTACCCATTTATTACTTTTCCACATAATTTCCTTGCTTGTTGAAGCATTTTTCCCAACGATGGATCAGTTCAAAAATCCCGGTCTCATAAAACTCCGTCGGCTGCGAGAAGAGCTACCTTCGAGCCGCCCGTTTGAGTGCCGTCGTCAGAGTCAAACTTCTTACAGTCAAGGAACTTCTTGATGGGTCCAAACAAATGGAAATCGGAGGGTGCCAGGTCCAGGCTGCATGGATGGTGTTCCAAAACTTCCCAAACGAAACCCTGCACTTTTGCACGAACTAGGCGAGACACATGCAGACGAGCGATGTCGTGCAGCAGTCGAATGTGTTGATGCGTCGCACTGCGCTTTGGACCCATAAATAAGTTCCTTGACGGTAAGAAGTTTGAATCTGACGACAGCACTTAAACGGGCCGGCGAAGGTGGCTCTTCTTGCAGTCGACGGAGTTTTATAAGACCGGGATTTTCAAAAAGATGCATCGTCGGGAAAAATATGCATGGAAATTATGTGGAAAAGTATAAATGGGTAATACTTTCATATATGTTTCCTATTGTCATTAATTGCTTTTATTATTATTATTTTTTACATTATGTTTGTTACTTATTGATACTCCCTCGTAATTTATGCAATTGTTTAAAACTATATCGTCAGTTGGATCATTTTGCATTTTTAGATAATAAATAATAGTCAATAAAAATATATCACTATTAATAAGATCGTCAGTTTCTTTCTCTATCAGGGCATTTTTAGACACATATGTAAATGGTAATATAGATATACTTAGTATTAAGTAGGATCAATATGCTGAGGGACATTTGAATGACATCACACATGTACATTAAAGTGTCAATAAAACATCAATAAATATTTTATTACACTCATTTGAAATAAAAGTTCTCTTTCTTTTAGAGAAATAGTTTATTTGTGTCATAAAAAATTGAATCCTCAATAAATGCCGTGCTTTTGTTACAAATATTCGTCTCAGGAAGTATTGAGGAATAACACTAATCTTGCCTTTTTAAGATTGTTTGATACATATCGTTGAGATATAATTCACAAATTCTACAAGATAAAATTAGTCATAAACTTAGTCGGCTTCTGTTCATGGGCATTGTAAGGACGTTGCATGGTGATCCGAGACTAATTTACTTTGGAAACTCACTCTATTTACTTTTTGGAAGTTTAGAATATCAGTACAACTGCATTTAAATAAGTATAAGAACAACTTTCTTTTTATAACAGTCTCAAATTTTTCTAAACTCTAAATTAATTTTTTATCACATTCCCTATCATGTGGTTACAGTATGCATCATATCATGTTTATGTTAACAAGATATTGACGCTTTTTATTATGACGATATCATGATCTGGCCAGTTTTCTTCCAATAACGAGTTATCTCGTTAATCAAGATCTGGTCAGTTTTTTTCCAATGACGAGATATCTCGTTAATCAAGATCTGGTCAGTCTATTAAGGGGGTCCGGGACACAAAAATCGTCAAATTTTCGAATTTTTTTTTATTATTTTAAGAAATTCTCTGTGTTTGTTTTTCTGCTTAAAATGACGTCTAAATCATGTTTCAACCTAATTAGAACTAGAGATATAGTAATTTTTGTGGTGCGTTGTTTTGAAAATCTAACACTCTTGACAGTTGTTGTCATGGCAACAACATCTGTCTTTAAAACTTTAAATGCGTTTTTCTTCATGATGCATTTTTTCAAGATTTCCAATATTCAAATTGCTATAAGTCGAAAACCGATAAAGTTTAAGGGTTGAAATTTGGAATATATCTTTTTCAAACATTATACTTTAATTTTGATTCAGCAAATTTAAAACAAATATTTACTTTTAAAAATATGACTTTTTTAAAAAAAAGTACCTTAAAATTTTCAAATATTTTCATTTAAATATTTTTCTTTTTTTATTAAATTAATATTTTTTAAATTCCTGAATCAAAATTAAAGTTAATAAATTTGTGAATAATTTAATGCAAGAATTTTGAAAATTGATCAAGAATGTTTTGAGCCTTAGCAATTTAAAATGACCCCTCTTTTTTTCAAAAAATTTTAATTTAAAATTTTTAAAGAACTTTTGGAAAACTTTTGTGTTGTGATTTTGCTTATTAGTTAGATGGGTAATCAGTACAAAAAAATTCAAAATTCTAAATTAATTAATAAAAAATTTTTTTCAATGTGTACCGGACCCCCTTAAATGAGACGTGGTGCCTCGTTTAGACAACCACTAGGTAGGTAGGTATTTTAATTAACGTCGTACTGGAGCAACACAATGGGCTATTGACGGTGGTCCGGGATCAATCCCAACAGGAGAGACAACCACCAGTAGGGTTAATTAATGTATTTATAACGTTCAAGAATATGCTACTAGCCCCCAGTTGCACACGCGTAATAAAAATTAAATTCACAGATCGCGTTCAACACGTTCCCAGACACAACTTTAAATGTAGCATAGACCTTCAAATGAAATAGGCAGATGACATATCTGCCAAACAAGCGATCCAAACAAATTAACACAAAGCTGCTCGTACTTTGCATCGTCTATTTCATAAGAAGGTTGATTAAATGTAGCTGATTAAGATTAATATTGTTCCTTTTCCTATCGTAGATTACTTTTAAAATTGTTATTTGTGATTGGTGTATGTAGTCTGCCATTCTTGAAAGGAAGCCATTAGTTACCAAGAGCCAAAGGAGTAAGCGTCTGATATTAGAGGAATCAGACAAATCTACTACAAAAATGACAACTTAACTACTTCAACACTCTGGAGAATTCAGCATCCCGGCAAGAAAAGTGACGCAACTCAAAATTGCAGAATTTGAGAAACACATCAACTTAAAGGATACTATAAAACTTATATTGAAATAGTATGAGCTTCTTTTAAATTTTAGGTAGGTATTTATGGTGGAAACGTCTATTATATTATATGGAATAGTAATATAACAGGCTGGGGCACCTCATACATATTTTTCAATGACATAACATCAAAAGTTTTATTTTTTGACTTGTCTCACTTTTCTTGCCGCGGTGCGATATATTTCAGATTGGGAATCTCTTGTTATTTATTGGAAAGAAAGTTCAAACTCTTCTATAGCATGACATTTTTTTTCTACCGTCTGCTGATAATAAAATATTTTATAGAATAAGTTTAATTTTGAAAATCCACAGAATTAATCCATTAAGTAATTGCCAGAGATTGGCTTTCAATGATAATAGTATGACGAAAGTTGTCCGCTAACGAGAAATCCTCCTCCATACAGCTTTTATTTAAACACCGCACTAAAAGCGTTCAAACTTTAAATTAATAAATTAATATCCACAAACACAATAAACAATCGTTCAGACTTTATTTTCTATTCATTCCAAAATCCAGCGTCAGGCCCGTCGAAGTTACAGTTGGTGTCCTTGACCACAAGCTTCCATATATTATTTCACATATACATTTAACTACCCATAAAAGCTCTGGCTGAAACATGTATTAATCCTAAGATAACTTCATAAGCATTTCAATTGCTTACACCTCCGATAGTTTGTTTGAAAAGGCACATTACACATAAAAAAAGTCACGTGATAAATCAGCCATTAAGTAAAGTTTAAAAGACTTCAAACAGGAATGTTTACATCCTTAGAACATTTAAAAAATCCTTTCCGAGAACAGCTACAAAAAAAATTAATACATGATTTCAAAGCTTCGATACTACTTAAATATAAATAAAAACTCCAAACTCAGTATTTTTAATGCTTTTAAATGCTCACCAAACTACCTAAATACACTTAAAACGTAAAACAGATATTTAAAAAGTTTTCGTCTGATTAAAGGTACTGAATTCGCTTATTACAGATAACGCCATACAAGCCAGAATAACAATGTAGAGAGAATTAGTAAAATATACCCCATTAATCCCCTGACAAACCATTTTATCGAGTTTACGTTAGAAGTCGTTTCGTTTTTGGACATTCAAAACACTTCAAATGGGACCTTTACAACTTTAAAACATCAAAATATCTTTTCCGAAAACAACCGAAAATAAAAGTAATACGTACATCATTTCAAAGCTCCACTACTACATAGTGGAAAATAGAAACTTTTTTATGCTTTTACTCACGAAGTTACCTTAAAGCGCATAAAATGTAAAGCATAATATCTTAAACAGTTTTGTCTGATTTAATGTACTGTGTGTGTGAATCCTCTTATTACAGCTATATCAATATAAACAAAATATATATAAAGATAATTTTTTAATCTCATGACGAACCATTTCTATCGTGTTTACATTATGAACTGTCCTGTGTCTGAACTGTTCTTTGGAATTTAAGAAAATACCTGAAATGGGAATGTAAACATCTTAAAACCATTAAAATATTTTTTCCGAAAATAGCCACAAAGAAAAGTAATGAATCATTTCAAAGCTCCGATACTACTTAATGGAAAATAAAACCTCAAACCTGGTATTTTTATGCTTTCATTTAATAAGTTACTTTGAAATACATAAATGTAAAACAGAATATATAAAAAGTCTTGTCAAATATATCCCTTATTACATTTAATACTGTATAAAAAGAAGCTTATCGATGTAAACAGAATTAGTATAAAGATACCCCTTTAATTCCCTGACAAACCATTTTATCGAGTTTATCCGTCCTGTTTTTGAAGGATACGTACACTTTCCGCGATAAAAAGGAAAAACAGTTCCTTAAAATCCATAGAAAGTACCCCGTTTTCGGACTTTTATTTTGTTTTGCCCGAGTTCAAATTGAAAGGGGGAAAAAGAAAGAGCAAAACAAAAGTCACACAATGTCACCGTTTCGCTGGCGTTGCTGAAATATGTTTCCTATTGTAAGTCCCCGTGAAAAATATTTCCCGATCCTGTCTCGCCGTTGGAAGCAGTGAGTTGGACAGATCAGTTTGTATTGAGGCTCCGTATATTATGGAAGTCACCACGGAGAGAGTCAGCAGTTTCCGAAAGAACAAAAAATTTCGATTTGTTGTGGGGGACCCGTTTTGAAATAGGAGACCGAATTCTAGCTCAGTGTTTCGCAATCATAAAAGTAAGAATTTTTGACATAGTGTTTGAGAGTAATGCTTGTTCCCACTCAATTTTCCTGGGAATCTTGCAGAATTCTTTTCGGGGGAAAGTTTCAAAATTTTCAAAATCAATTTTATTATTTTAGCGTTTGTAATTAATGGATGTCAAGTTATGAAGACGCCAAAAATAATTTTTCAATCTCAATAATAGCTTTTGGCAATCAAAAAAGTTAGATTTTTGACGCAGTTTACTTGTTCCCACTCAATATCCCTGGGGATCTTGCAGATTTTCTTTTCGGATACAGTTTCAAAATCGTCAAAACCCATTTTTTTTTATTTTAGCGTGGGTAAATAATTGATATCGAGTCCTGAGAATGGAAATAAAATTATTCAATTATGATATTTTGGACGGAGTTAAAAATACATCATATATAACAAACAAGTAAAAAAGCAAGTTTTTTATAGAAGTCCGCGGGGACCATGGTAGCCTTGGTGCTTGCCTACGATTCATGTAATCATGTGAAAAACTGATCAGATCGTGTTGCACGAGATATCATTAGAATAAAACACGATCATGAAAATGAAGCGGACCAGATCCTGATGTCATCACCATACAAAATTGCCAATATAGAGTGATGACGAGAGATTTGGTCACTAGCGAAATCAGTTAGATCATGATGTATGAGATATTTCGCCGAAGTCACTCGAAGGGTTCGATGGCTCTTATAATATGATTCCTCACTATCTAATAAATAAGTTGAACTATGCCTTTTACTCAATAAATAAAAAAAATTATGAATGCACACATTCCCCATGAAAAGTAACGAATTCACCGTTATTTTAAACAATTAGATTAAGACGTCTTCACTCAGTCCAGTTAAGGTGTATGTACACACAGTGCCGTTACTAGGCAGGTGCAACAGGTGCACTGGCACGGGGCCCACTTAAAAGGAGGGAGTAGGCAAAATACTGTTCACAAGAAATTATATTTTTAAATTTAACATTTATCCGCCTCTCTATTGCACGGTTTGGCGTTTATATTTTGCATTAGACTCAAGATGTTTCTGCTCACTAACATGAATGAATGATAGAACTGACTAATATTTTCAACTTGAAAATGTTAACTTTCCTAATTTTGGTTAGGTTACAGTGTGAATACAGCAACGTATTCTCTATACTTGTGTTTTCGCGTATATGTGTTTGTGAAATAGGTAAGATTGCAAATAATAATATCAACATTATTTGACTGCAATATTTCGAGGATTTCATTTACAGACACGTGATGAACGTGCTTGGATAACCATGTCAATTTTGTTATGTTGGGTTTTTGTTATTTTTTTAGGTAATTTTGTACTTTTGTAGGTAATTTTGAACTTTTATATTTGTAGAGTGAATTGAATTGCAATGTTAAGTTCTTATCTACTTATAGACAATTTCGTTTAGGACTGTTTAATGTATCATTTGAGTTTTGTAGTGAAATTTTAATAATTAATTTCATATGCAACGAATTTTTAGGTTACTATTATTTTATGTAAAATGTTTGGTTGCAAAAGAACATGTACATATGGAATACTAGGGCATCCAAGCAAATAATATTTCATCACGTGCTTGCATTCGCTCTATAAATAAAAGTTAGTACTCAGTTTACAGTATCTTCAAACAGTTTTATACTTGCACATGCTACTTGTTAAAAATAATATTTTTGTGTAGCTCTAGTTTAAAAATGTCTAAGCAACTGGCGGGTGCACAAAAGGGAAATATAAGAAACCAAAATTGGAAGAATGCAAGTGAATTGTTAAATGGCTAAGAACAGTAGCACCAGATAACGGAGGAAGGACAGAAGTGGTCAAATCTACTTTTTCTTCACATACTGATGATATCACATTTAACATCTACCACTTCAATGAACGACAATTCTTTGAAAAGCATAAACAAAGAGCCACTGCAAGAAAAAAAAATATACTGCTTCACAAGATATTTTACTACAGTAGCCCCATAATAATTAAAAAAAAAACTACTGTCTCACATATCGATAATACCTTACAAAATATGTGCTCTACTGTTTCAGAAGAAATACTGCTAAGTTACAACAATCCCCGTTCCTGGCCAGCTATTACAGATAAATTAATATATTCCATTGTAACACATGGTCCGGATCAATGAAATAGCTTTAACTTTAACACGTTAAAAGCACACGATTCAGGGCTAAAATTTACATTTACGAAGAACTCGTTTTGTATTAAACACATTAATAAAGAAACCGTTAGAAGAAAAGAAATTTAATATTCCATTAATCAAAATGAAGTATTTTGCTTTCCTTGCATGCTTTTTGGACACAAATCGCATAACCTTTCAAACCCACAAAGAGGATTTTATGATTGAAGGCATCCTCATCCGGTTATTTCCCCAAACGAAAATTCTCCGGAGCACAGAAATTCGTATGTAAAATGGAAAGTGATGGAAAAGAATCTAAAATTAGGTAATGCAATTGATTATGTAGTTAATTCAATAAACAAGGCATATACAAAGGATTAAATGCACGTATTTTGAAAATTAAAAATTTACATAGATTTCTACCTCGAACTGCTCATAATCTAAATTTCGCTGGTGTCTACAACTTCAGAAATGATTACTTTTTTGGTATAATGAGTAGAGATTACATAATTTTTTCTAGTCCTCAGCAGCATGAGACATTTTAATGAAGTGCCTAAAATTATCACTTAAGGGTTTTTCTGATACAAGGTGTACATAAAGTCCAGTGCTATAACGGCGCTGTATTTATATTACCTGAAGTAATGATTGGACTGCAAATTATAGCAAACGTTTTTTATTCCAGAAGCTATATCGAATGCAATAAGTTTATTTTTTCAAATAAATTATAGATTTATCTGCACTCTTTCTATGTGGAATAAAATTGTACAATGTATCGATCGAACAAATAAAGCATTACAAGATTTGTCAATAGATTGTGGAACAAAATTATTTGCTGGATTATGTAGTACATTACAAAGGCTTCGAGATACAAGTTTTGAACTAAATTTCCAAGAAGTACAAAATTTGGCTGAAGAAATAGGTATAGATAAGGGATTTCTTAATAAACGAAAGAGAAAATATAAGATAATGGAAATAGATGAAACATCAGATGAAGGAAGTAACTTGACACCCGAAATTATAAAAAAATACAAATTGACAGTGTTCCTAACACTATTGTCTCAAATAGATTGGCGTTATCAAAAAATTAAAACTTTCTGTAACTATATTTGCTTTCTCTATGGCTCGTCTTTACAATACATGAGTGTTGCTGATTTAAAAAAATTGGCTGCAGATTTCGCTATTAAATATAGCAAATATTTAAAAATCCACGAATACACATGTGCAATTGAAAGTTTTAAGCTTGAAGTAACAACTCTTATACAAAATATAGAAACTGTATCTCCGCTTAATATTCTACAGACTCTTTATGAATTGGGTTTATTTGAGTCTTACCCAAATATCAATGTAGGTAAAGGCATATTTTTAACTCTTCACGTTTATATACCTTCGTGCGAGAGAAGTTTTAGAAAATTAAAATTAATTAATAAAAAATTATATATATCAACGATCGGACAAGAACGATTATCCAATGTTTCTGTTATTTCAATAGAATACAATAATTAAAAATATTAAATGTGATGATATAATTAAGGAGTTTGCAGAAATGAAGGCCAAAAAAGCGCAATTAAAATAAATCCTAGTAAAAATCTATTGTAATGGATTTGTTTTGTTATTTTCCCAAACCCAATTAATTAAGTGGGTTAAATGCAAATTGTTGCACAGGTCAAAGGAATGGCTAGTTACGGCACTGTGTTATGAATTTAGAAATCCTGAATATCGAACAAAAAGTCTAATTTTTTTTGCTTCAAAATCTTCTTCAATTCTTTAGCTTTCAAGCGATGCCAAGATCTTGCAAGTATTCGAAATACTTTTCTAGTTACAAGTGTACTGTCACCATGAACAGACATGATTCAAAAAACTTCAAACTCGACTTTCAATATGATGCTTTGTTTAAACAGTGATAACTTAACAATAAATTAATCTATTATAATTATTTTGGTATCATTATAATCTATATAATAGAGTGGATGTTTTGACCCTCAATCAGAGAAATACATTTTTAATGTATTTTTAAATCCTAAATTTCCAAAAAAAAAATCTTGATTTTTTATGGATCCTAAGCGAAAAAAGTTGCAACAGAAAAACTTTTCTCTCTAGTAACTTCATTGAGGGTCAAAACATGAAGAATAATATTGAAAATAATTTCCAACTTTTTTAGACAAATTAGAATTTGAGATATCACTGTTAAAAAAACATGCTAATTAGTTCATTATATCTTAATCAGCTCATTAATAAATATTTTAATATGGTTTTTTCTCTGTGAAATAGTTTTAAGTATAAAACAATGACCTACTGTGAAAAAGCTGGATTTTTAAAGTTAAGATTTGAAAAAAAACTTTTAGTATGTATGTACACCTCAAGAGTTATCATACAAAAATTGGCTGTGGCGTGATGACGAGATATTTGATCATTAGCAAAATGCGTTGGACCTTGATGGACGAGATATCTCGTTGAAACCATTTGGAGGGTTAAAAATGGCTCTAATAATAAGCTTACCCACTGTCTAATATGTAAGTTGAACTATACCTATACACAATGTATTAAAATAATTATGAATGCATGTAAACAATCCCCTTGAAAAGTACCGTTATTCACCGTTATTTGTCACAATTAGATTAAGACGTCTTTACTCAGCCCAGTTAAGCGAAGAGTTGATATCTGTATAAACTGCAGGATCGTTAAGTTAATCCGTACCCAAAGAAGAGAAATCGGATGAACTTATGCTCCGTTATGCAATGGATCCAATTACCGTTCAGCACATGCCTCACAAGAATTACTTAAGTGATAAGTGGAGAAACGCGCATTTGTCTCGAAAACTATTCTTTTGTCGGAACTTTGTTTGCTTGGGAAGTACGCTTTAGCGTGTCGAATTAGGTTCAGAGCAGGGAAGTCTCTCTCAGACATCAAATTAAGCTTGGAATTAGTTAAGAATTCAAACAATAGCTGGGAGGTGGAATGATATAATTCCCGGCCCAGAATGAAATCCAAATTAATTTTAAAGCAGCGGGATGTGACTTGAACAGCAACATCTGAGACGACGTGCATGATTTGCGAGATAGAAGGCGCTTGTTAAGTTCATAAATATATTCCCGATTGGTGTGGAAACCTCAGGGCATGTTTCGAAGACTGCCCCAGTTCGCGGTGTCTCAGCAACTTCGTTCGGAACTTGATTTTAAATTAATATGTTATTGAAAACTACGACGGCGGGGTTTCCACAAATTCGATGATTGAATTCTATTAAAGTTTAATCGTACTTCGTTAATTAATTGAACAAGTTCTATTGGTTTGTGGACTTACCAAACTCAATAAAACCAATTTCTAAAGTATTGCATTTATAACATTTTGCTAAACGTTCGATATCCTACGTTTCTAAACTCAATTTAATATCGAATTTCAGCCGGTAGTTGTGTATGGGTTCTTAAAAAAATTCAACTATTCGGGTAGGGAGATAAGAAGTTCAACTAGCGTTGCACTTCAGCTACACAACGGCGATGGTCCGGTTAATTGGTAACTTTTAATCAATGTCTCACTAGAGTAACACAACGGGCTATTGACAACGGTCCGGAATCATTCCCTAAGGAAAAGATCAGAGAACATCACCACGCAATTTTGAAACACTGTCCGATGACAAGGCATCTCTGAGCAGGCACCCACCTCTCTAAATTTCCACACCAACCCAACGTGAGAGACGGTTCGGGATCAATCCCAAAGTAAAATAAACGAGGAAAAGTCTTGTCATTTTTGATCACGGTGAGATGACGAGGTCATACATGAGCTGGCACTCCATTCTGCAAACTTCCACACCACGCCAACGCGACAACATTTGATGTCATGTCATATTTAACCTTTACGCTGCGACAGGTAGACAATTGTTACCACTACAATTTCGTTTATACCAACGGCATGGTATAGATCTGTGTACGGTAAATGTTATCCCCTTTTTAAGTGTCCGCTGGCATCTATCACCATTTACGAGCTGTCAGCGGCTGATCTTCGAGAGTAGGGGTGGCCAACCTTTTTAGGAAGAGTGCCACTACCTGAACAAAAAAAAATTGTGCGTGCCATTTCCAACTTTTCTAGCAAACTAAAAAATATGAAAGGTGAAAAAAAAATTTTACTTATAGACTAATTATAGGATTTTTACGCAAAAAGAAATTTGTTTTTAATGTAAGTCTGAGTAGTGTATATTTAAAAAATAATATAATAAATAAAACAAAAATTCAAACTTAAGTTTTACTGTTAATAAACATTTTTAAAGGTTCAGTCAGTTAGGTTATATATAAAATAAATCTGAATAACTTGAAACATGTAATTCTAAAGAATTATTAAACAGTCAGAACTTAATTAACGTGTCCTTTGAATTTGTAGTTTTTTTTCCAAGTCATCTATATTAGGATTAGTTCTTGAAGATGCTAACAAAATTAGGCGTTTTAGGTGTCAGGTTTAAGTCCTTTGCACAAAGAGCTTCTTGATGAATGATACAATGACACTTTAGGCTCGTCCCGTGACCACTCTGTTTTAGCGCATCGTTGTTCTGTTGTAAAGCATTGTCGCTTTCCGGCACTGCTGTATTCAGTAGCGTATGAGTACGAATTTAGACAAAGTTCCTAATGACATTATTTTTCAATAAATCTTCGCGTGCCACTGATAAACCTCCGCCGTGCCCCTCTGTGCCACGCGTGCCCCGTGTTGGCCACTTCTGTTCTAAAGGATCCGTTCTTTTGTTCGGTGCCCTACCCTGTCGACCGTGAGGTGCGAACACTTTGGGGGAATAGGCAGAAGTTCGCTCTCCAACCAATGCTATGAATTGGTAATTGGTAATTTTAGTTAACGTCGTACTAGAGCAACACAACGGGCTATTGACGACGGTCCGGGATCAGTCCCTTAGGGGAAAGATCCGAGGACAACACTTCGTAATTTTGAACCACGGTCAGATGACGAAGCAACACCTGAGCTGGCACCCCACTCTCCAAACTTCCACACCAACCCAACGTGAGGACTTTCGGCCACGACACATTTAAGGTGCACCAGCCGCCTCTACACCATACGTTTACAAACATCCATGCCCGGACCCGGATTCGAACCAGGAACCTTCTGATCTAGAGGCTAACACCTTAACCACCACCATACCGGTTGGTCGACTCAATGCTATGAAAGGAAAGAGTCAGTCGTAAATGCCACTCAACGCTCTATCGCTCATGTTAGGTAATTATGTAAGGGCGTTGGACATGCAGGCGAAAGAGCCGTTCCTGGAGACGATTGAAAAAATCTAAGCCCCGAAGCGTAAAGGTTAACGTTCACCAGCCCCCTACGTACAGGACGTCCTATGCTGGATTTGAACTCGCAACTCACCGCTTTCTAATCCGTAAGTCTTCCAAAAGCGCTACCGTGACTCCAAGAGCGCTTACAACTAAAATATTAGCAGTTGCTTGCGTGTAATACAAATTAAATTCACGGAGCGCTTGCACGCATTTAGAGTCCTTTTCAAGGTGGAAAGTTCTGTTCTCAAACTTGTCTTTTCACATTTCCCCTCAAGGACTACAAATTGAACCCTACTTGGTGGTACCTTCCTTCGCCCAGCATGCTAAACTTCCCAGAACCACTCAAATTAATTCCTAAAGCACCAAATTTTGAGCCTCAAAATTTTTTGGATTAAAATCCTATGTAAAAGTTTTCTTGACATTTGCAAATTTTATAAGCACCAAGTGGAAGTTGGAAGTTGCCCAGTTGGAATTGCAGTGGATCAGCAACCAGGGACTTACGACTTCGAAACTCCATCCATCCAGGGACCATCATCTACATGGGGGTTGGTGCACGTCAAATCTATAGAGACCCCAATGGGGCTCGCGTTTTCGTTAAAAATCAAATTATCAAATAATCTACTTACCGAACACGCTGCACATATTTAGTGATTTCTCCTTAAGTTACTTGTTTGGAAGAGTAAAGGATTATAAAGTGACCCAGATGCAGAATCATATTCAGTGTTCTGCAGGTATTTTGTCGGAATTTTGAAAACTCCAGTCAAATCAAAAACAGACGTAAAACACAACTATCGGCTAAATATGTATTACATATCTATATATATAAAACGCTTATGCGTGGCGGAAAATAAAAGGGCTTATTATCGTAGGGGGCGTCTGATTTTTACACATTGTTTCAGCCTTTTTCTAATAATTGACGCCTTTGATTTATTTTAAAAAAAATTTTCCCAATGATTGTTTCGCACTCATTTAAAAATTGTATTTATTTTATTTTATCCCACATAATTACAATATTTTAATTTAAATTTTTTCTTTTGATGCTCTATTACTTTGTTTACCCTCGAGAATATTTTTATTTTTCATTTCTAATAATTAGACATTTTTTTAATTAATTGTTTATTGTTTTTGTGTTTTCCCCCTACAAATCCATGGTATTTGGTTTTTTTCTGTTAAATTTAATTTTTTTTAATGTTAGGCTTGATATATCTCACATATTATATTTTTCACTTTATCCATAAATTTTTTAATCAAGTGCTAGATTTGTTTGGCACCATGTTTGCTCATACTATATTATCCCAGATATATTTTTTCTGTGAATGAATTCATTTAATGATGCTATTCTTTCTGTGATAAGTTAGACTAAAATATTTTAGTGTCCGATGAACGAGCGGGGGGCGGTGGCCCCCTTGTTTATAATAAAACACCCATCAAAATTAATTAACTTACTTTATTTAAAACCAGGGCATACTTTACGAATTAGCAATTCTGTCGATCACTTTTGAACTTAAATATTGTGTCATTGATATAGAAGATGTGTTATTTATAAAGAGTTTGTGGTCATTTGGGCGGTGCAGGGAGGTTGTTCCGTAGCTAGAAAAGAAAAAAAAAGTGCGGTAAGGATCGTACTGCGGAACATTGTAAACTTATGATAGAAAATTCGGCCAAAATTTTGATAATATTAAGGAAAAATTATTGTGTAAAAACTTTGTTCTGCGACGTGCGTTTTGTTCCGGGTAAACCGGAGGTTTGCGAGTTCGAGGCCAAAGATCGTCGTGTAGAGAGGGGTCTTGTGCACGTTAAATCTGTGATAGCCTCAAATGTCCTTATGTTGGCGTGGTATGGAAGTTTGGAGAGTAGGGTGCAAGCTCAAAAGTTTACATCGTCATTTGGCTGTGGTTCAAAATGACAAGGTGCCATTGGATCTTTCCCTTCAACATTGATTCCGCATTGTTACCAATGGACCGTTACCTGTTACGTATCCTCTTATAATAATAACTTGTTGATAAAAAGCTCTGATACTAATGCAGACCTCCCAAAGAACAGACATGCTTTCCAAGAGTTCCGGTGACATGGGATCTGGAGCACGTCTTTGCTCTTGTGTGGTTCATGATGATGTTACGTAGGCTTCATTGCGGTGCCCGAGAGCATCCCATATATGCTCCATTGAATTGAGATCATATGACTTTACTTTATATGAAATCAGTATTAAACTTATTTTTTGACGCTTGGTGCATTTAAGACATAATCAATGGTGGTGATATGTAGGCTGCAATAGGACGACCGAGAGCATCCCATATATGCTCCATTGAATTGAGATCATGTGACTTTAATTGATTTGAAATCAGTATTAAAGTTAATTTTGGACATTTGGTGCATTTGAGACATAATCAATGCGATAATATTTCTTATCCAACAATCACCCGCATATCTCTATATCGATACAGTTTAAACTGTTCCCAATTTATTTCCACATTTGGGAATAATATCCCGATTTACCTACTAATCCTGGAATAAATTCATTACTTTTAACTGGCAGACTTTAATAAGTCATGGCAGGTCTCGCACACACAGCCTGCCAGCTTTGATTCGTCCCATTCGTCCTCGTGAGCCCCTCGTTCCACTTGTCACTTCGCGTCACTTCAGTTCCATATCACCGCATCTGTAACGACTTTTCTTTTCGAACCAATATCCCTTTCTTCTGCCCCATAAAGACGAGTGTTGGATTTGAGAACACTTAAGGAAAGGGGGGAGCTCGTATTTTGTTCTATTTTATGGCGATTTTATTGCGACAGTGAAATTTGATATCGCCGGACTCTTTCTGTTTAAAGTTAAGGGAAAGAGTGAAGAAATTCCATCCCTCCCCGAGTCAATTTTTGCGGAAATTGTTTTTATATCCGTGTCTTTCCTTTTTTTCCCCTTGCTTTTTCCCCGGCAATGCCACCGAGAAGTTTCAGTACGGTCATTGTCTCCTGAAATCTCAATAAATTTTTTATTCACGGCGGTTCTTTTTGTTTCGCGTGGCGCTGAAGGCATAATCGAATTGCAGCTTGGAACTGGGGTTCTAGGGGAAAATGGTTCATTAAGTTGGATCTTTTTTCGTGGAATATGTTTTAACTTGGTTTTTTAAACTTGTGTTTGGAGAGAATTAAGAGTGATTTTTTGTTCTGTGGAATGAATTTGTAAATTTACCTCTACTCGAGTTAGTTTCCTGAAAATTTTATTAATTTAAAAGTAAGATTCCACTTCTTGTGCGATTGGTGTTTATAGCGTAAGGACCTCGTCTGAAAAAATAGGCTTAAATTTAGGTAATTTTATATTGATAAAACAGTAGACTTGCATCCTGAAACTGAGAATCTCGGGAAAAGGGTTCATTAAGCAAAGTCTGTTATCATGGAGTATGTTTTAACTTGATGGTTTAAACTTGTGCTCGGAGAGGAATGAATTTTTTATTCTGTGGAATTAATTAGTGCGTTTATCTCTACTCAAATTGCAATTTTGTTGACAATTTATTAACTTTAAAAAAAGATTCATATTTCAAATTTCTGCTTGAAACTGCAATTGTATGAAACTAGTTCATTAAGCAAAATCGGCTTTAATGGAGCATGTTTTAATTGGATTGTTTAAACTTGTGTTTGGAGAGAATTAAGAATCTTTATTTCCATGGAATAAATTTATAAATTTACCACTACTCGAATTGTTACTTAGTTGAAAATTAATTAATTAAGTACAAAATAATATTCCTTTTTTCGATTCCTTGCGCATTTATATGTTTCCATAGGATTTTCACATCGATTGCGATTAATGTCTAAATTATTGATAAATGACAATTACTGGTATAATTTAATAGAAATACAGCTTGAAACTAAGAATTCTGGGAAAATGGTTCACTAAGCCCAGTTTTCACGGATCGTATTTTAACGCGATTGTTAAGAAATTGAATTAAGAAAGTTTTTGTGGGTAATGAACTTGTAAATTTACCTCTACTCGAATTGGTACTCAGTTGAAAATTGTTAGGAAAAACCTTCCTTTTCTCAATTTTACTTAGCCAACATATTTGATTCGTACTTTATGCAAATCTTATCACGGTTATGCAAATCTTGTCACGTGATCTTCCATACTATTATATAAAAGCGGTTGCAATCTGTTGCACCAGTATTCCCGCTTTAATTCCCATTCTCACTTGTTTGATCACGAACCCGCCTACTTGATCTCTTCGATCAAGTTATTAGATTTACCTTTTAATGTAACTGTGTCGAATGTAATCTTTTAATCTTAACTTAAATTCATTTCTTATCTTTTGAATAAATTCTAGTTTGGATTTTTAAAGACTTCGTCATGTGTACTTTTAGTAACTTAAGTTCATATCAGTCTAATAGGTGATAGTTTATTTTAATTCACTGCGTGGTTACTCTAATTGATCTTAAAATTCAATCAAAAATTTATAAATTTAAAATTAGTATTATTTTTTTTATTTCTTGTGCAATTGGTGTTCATAACGTAAGGACCTATTTCTAATAAAATATGTTTAACTTTTTTAGATATATTTAATTTTATATTTTTGAAAACATTATAGAATTGCTGTTTGTGACTAAGAATCTCGGAGAAAATCTTCATTAAGCAAAGGCAGGTTTCCTGGGAAATGTTATAATTTAATTATTTAAATTATTGTTCAAGAAGAAATAGGATATAATTTTTTCTGTGGAATGATTTTGTAAATTTACCACTACTCTAGTTACAATTTAGTAAAAAATGTATTTATTTAGAAAATTCGTTTTTTTTTTTTTTTTCAATTTTTTTCGATTTTTCGTACGATTGGAGCTTATAGGGCTTTACTAACAGGGTGCGTTTAGTATAATTTATATTGATAAATGTTAATTCTTGGTAAGGCATAGTTAAATTGCTGTTAGAAACTGAGATTCTCGGGGGAAATGGTTCATTATAAACTAAGTCAGTTATCATGGAACTAGGGGGCCTACCCCCTGCTCGCTAACGCTCGCCAACCCCCGGAGGATTGCTTCGCAATCCTCATTGGTTCGCTGCGCGAACCTATGCTCGCTTCGCTCACCTCAATGAAGACATGTGTCCTATCAAAAGAGATTGTTTACAAAATATGTTACTAAAAATATTTTTCAAATCTAAATTTGCTGTATTACAGAAAAAATATATACAGTATCTCTAAAATCAGAATTTAAATTAAAACTTTGTGCAAATTTTGACTCGAAATGTGAGAGTTGCTTTGGAAATTGAATACCCAGCATGTTTTTGTGTGTACATTTTCCCAGCACTCAAACGACCCACACTTTTTTATTGAGTTTTTTCCGAAAGTTGTAGTGCAAGCGTCTTGTTGAACTATAATTGTTGGCCCTGAAAAGGACCGTTTTTTAAATGGCCCTGAAAAGATCATCCGCTTTCTTTGATTTCTATTATAAACTAACTGCAACAACTCATTAAAATTTCCTTTTTTTTTTTTTTTTTTTTTTCAATAAAATTTCATCCGATAACGCTATAAATTCAATCGATGCGCGAGATTTCGCGATAAACAAACAATTGTACAGTGCTGCCAAAACGCGATTACAAATAACGTCTTTTTTGCGTGCCACGTAAGAGAATTATATATATAGATATGTTTTAACTTATTTGTTTAAATTTGAGCTCGAACAGAATTACGAGGTTTTTTGGCCTGTGGAATGAATTTGTCAATTTCCCGCTACTCGAGTTCTAATTTAGTTACAAATTTATTAATTTAAAAGTGAGATTCCTTTCCTCGAGGTTTCTTGTACGGTTGGTGCTCAGGGGTATGGGCGTCGGTTAATAACATACGATTAATTTCTAAATTATTGTTAAATGGAAATTATTGGTTAGGAATAATCAAATTGTAGCTCGAAATTGAGAAAATCGGGGAAAAAATGATTCATTACGATCAGTTTTTATGGAGCATGTTTTAACTTAATTGATTGTTTGATGGGAAATCAGAGTGGTTTTTTTTCTGTGGAATCAATTTGTAAATTTACCTCTAGTCGAATTATAATTTGCTGAAAATTTATTCGTTTAAGAGGAAGCTTCCTTTCTTTTATTTCTTGTGTGATTGGTGCTGATATCGTAAGGACCTTGTATAATAAAATGTGTTTAATTTTGGTAATTTTATATTGGTAAAACATAATAGAGTTGCAGCTTGAAATTGAGGAATCTCAAGGAACATGGATCATTAAGCTAAATCAGTTTTCATGAAACATATTTTAAGGGTTTGCTCAATGTCTAAATTTGTGTTTGTAGAGAATTAAAAGTGTTTTCTTTTCTTGATATTTCGTAGGATTAGTGCTCACAGGATATAGACATTGACTACTAAAATCTGTCTAGGGGCTTAACTTGTAGGGTATGAGACATCAATTATCTTTCATGGCACTTTATTGCAACAAGCAAGGTTATATTGCTCTTGGAATCTGATAATTTATGTATTAGCTCTGATAAAGCAGGGCACAATAGAACGTACAGCCAACCGTGACAAGTGTAGATGGGTTTTAGAACCATTATTGATTGAAAGAATCCTTTTATAATGGAATGATTCTACTGTGAAAGTTTAAAGCTGGTTATATGCATGGTAAGTAGTCTAATTAATGTCCCACTGGAATAGTACGACGGGCTATTGGTGACGTTTCCAGATCAAACCCGAAGTGAAAGAACCGAGGATAACACCACGGGCAACTATAGACCAGTAAGTCTAACATCAGTAATTTGCAAAATATTTGAATCTCTGTTAAGGGAACTGAGACGTTCTCGACAACGCAAAACATGAAAATTTGTGGTGTACAAGACCTCCTTATTTTTCAATAAAAAAGAAATCCCTCAACTAAAAGACTATATTTATAAAAACTACATGCTTCATTCATTATATTACAGTAAAAGTATATTCATTCTTTGCATTATTTTTTAAAATATGAGGAATCGAATAAGTACTTACAATAAACAGCCTTCTAATTCATGGTGATGAATAGGTACGCTTAAAAATTTTTCTACTGCTTGGAAAATCTTAATGCATGCTTTAATATTGACACAAATGTGTATGGATTGAAGTAAACTAATTTTTATTGCAGTATGTTAAATGTAAAAATTATAAAAAAAAAGTTGAATCGAAAAAATTTGAAATTGTGAAAAAAAAGGCTGATTTTTCTCATAAAATTGGTGAATAAAAAAAATACTATCAATAAGAAATTAAATTAATTATGTTCATTGGATGAGTTATTACCATAGAAAGGTTCATAAAAAATTACACCTCTTTAATATGAATAGAATTTTTTACAAGCGTACCTATTCATCACCATGTATTAGAAGGCTGTTTATTGTAAGTACTTATTCGATTCCTCATATTTAAAAAAATAATGCAAAGAATGAATATACTTTTGCTGTAATATAATGAATGAAGCATGTAGTTTTTATAAATATAGTCTTTTAGTTGAGGGATTTCTTTTTTAGTGAAAAATAAGGAGGTCTTGTACACCACAAATTTTCATGTTTTGCGTTGTCGAGAACGTCTCAGTTCCCTTAAAAAAGCATATAATGTTATACTTGGAGGAGGAGGGACTGTTATCAGATAATCAGTTTGGGTTTAGGAAGGGCAGATCCCGCTCTACAAAACTTTTGAAATTCTACGAAAAAATTACTGAGGAGCTGGATAATAAGAGCAGTGTAGATATCATGTACATAGATTTTCAAAAGGCTTTTGATAAAGTACCTCATGAAGCATAACTGTTTAAATTGGAAAGGCTGGGGATTCAGGAGAAAACATTGATATGGATAAAGAATTGGTTATTGGGTAAAAAGCAGAGAGTGCAGGTAAAAGGAAATTATTCACAGTGGACAGAAGTTATAAGTGGAGTGCCTCAGGGATCAGTTTTGGACCACTTTTATTTATAATTTTCATAGATGATATAGGTCAGGGGATCAAGAATAGAATCAGTATATTTGCAGATGACTTAAAAATATGGGGGACAGTGGATACCAAGTTACAGATAGAGAATTTACAAGGGGATTTTGATAAGATATCCGAATGGGCTGTAAAATGGGGTAAGTCATTTAATGTAGGGAAATGTCAAGTTCTGCATATGGGTTACAGGAACAATGGAGCCGAATACTGTTTGCAGGGAGTAACAGTAAAGGAGGGAGAAACAGTCAAGGATCTTGGAGTGATAATTCACAGGGATTTTAAAATAGGTCACCAGTGTTCAGCTGCGGGTAAAAAGGCTAATAGGTTATTGGGGTATATTAAAAAGACTGTAACTTCAAGGGATAAGAATATAATCTTGCCGTTATAAAAGGGCTTAGTAAGACCACATCTAGAATATTCTGTACAATTCTGGGCTCCGTATATGAGAAAGGATATAGAATTCATTGAAAGGGTTCAGCACAGAGCTACAAAAATAATAAAGGGGATAGCAAATCTAGACTATAATGAAACTTTTAAGTAAGCTAAACATGTATACACTGGAAAGAAGAAGAAAGAGGGGCGATTTGATTCAGCTTTTGAAGTTGGCAAAACAAGGGGACACAGAGGTCTTAAATTTCAATAGGGATGACAGAACAACGGGCCATGGATTATAAATTGAATAAGACACATTTTAATCGGGATTTAAATAGGGTAATAGACAAGTGGAACGCGTTGCCAGAAAATATAGTTAATTCAAAGGGAGTGTACGAATTTAAGATACAATTGGATAGTCAGTGGGAATTGGGGAATTCATAAACAAAGGACCAGCCTTGTTGGGCTTGTGCCTGTAACCGGTCGTCAATACCTGTATTTGTATTTTGAACCGCGGTCAGTTGACGAAACGAGAACTGATCGGACCCCCTTGTAAACGACGGTTTTGGGCTTTATTCGATCTTGCAACTCTCCATTTGCTAATCCCTTATTCTTCCAACTAGGCTACCACGACCTAAAAATGCGTCTTGGAGAAAATTTTGATCACAACAAAATATTTACTCTGACGAAACATGTAAAATCCTCGTTACTTCAACACAGCAAATTCAAGTTGATACAACACTAAACAAAACGTAGAGTAATTGAATACTTATAAGCGATAGAAGATAAAGAAAGCAAAACATTTATTATTTTTTTCCTACACCAGACTTTAGCAATTTCGCCATATGTCTTGTGTCTGCGTATTACCTGATGTAATCCAGTAACAGAAGCAAGATAAGTAACTCTATCAGCAGTATTATTTACTGCGACGTAAGCTAGATAAGAGTTAAGTTAAGTTTCGTTCCTGTCATTTTGTAAGACCACAAAGATGTCAAGTTGGAGAGTTTGACACAAGTCTATTCGTTAGAGATAACTCTAATAAATTACTCTATCCCGTGTTTAATTGGAGGTTTAATTGAACATGAAGAAGTGAAATGAAAAATTATAAACTGTACAGTAGGATTGTGCGCCAATGAACGAAATTAAAATGCCTCCAAAATCACACACGCGATTCATTATTTTATTCCAGTAAAAAAACTTAACCTAATCGATATTACAGTAATCCGATGTTAGATAACCCTCCTTGGTGGTTGTCGTGACCAAGGTATGTCATCATTAGCATAACTGTACAGATCTTGATTGGCAAGTTCGTCATGAAGAAGCAAACTGACCAGATCTTGAGGGACGAGATAGTCATGAGACACAACTGACTAGATTTTGATGGACAAAATAGTCATGAGCATAAAATATCCACATAGTGATGGACGAGATAGTCATGAGAACAAAATGACGATCTTGATAGGCAATATAGTCGTGAGAAAAAATCTCACCAAATCTTTATGTATGAGATAGTCATGAGAAAAAAACTGACTAGATCTTGATGGCAAGATAGTCATGAGAAAAGCTGATCATATTTTTTCTCGTCATCATCAGAAATTTAGCAATATCCTAATGACGATATATCTCGTCCTTAGAAAAAATGGTCTTATTTTAATGGAAGAGATATCTTGTCATACCCACTTGGATGGTTAAATGTGAAAAATGGAGACCTTATATGTTTTGCGAAATAATTGCGAAAAAGTAATATAAAATTTGATGGGGCTTTTCGTTAATAGTTGATTTGAGGTTATCAAAATTCCGTCTCACAAAAAAAACACAATAAATATATATCTCTTTGACCTTTCAAAAGTAGTTTGTTCTCCTAAATAGGTTTGAGAAAAATGCATGCCATTTAAACAATGAAACGAATTCTTTTATATACATTTTCCCCACCAAAATAAGACAAAAAAATGGTTTCTGTCCATTCATATTTTTCAAAATACATATCTATTTGTTTCAAAATAAATGAGGAACACTATTGCGAGAGCTCAGAAAGAGAAAAGCATTTCACAGTTAGACTCATCTTTCAATAAAGATATCGTATCCAACTTTATCCTTTCAGAAACAATTTCCTTCGGTAGTGGATGGCTTTACTTAATATGACTTCGTGGTCAATGTGCCGTAAAAACGTACTTGACGATTTCCTGATGCCAGAAATGTAGCGGGTGAAATTGCTACGTTTCATTTTTCTTTCAAAAGCGGTAGGGTGGTTTTTTACATGGATAGAGTAATGAGAATTAAAGTTAAATGCTTTCAGATGCTTCGTTTTTCTCTTTCAGTGATAAAAAAAAATCCCTCAGAGTTTCCATTAATTCAAATGGGCACAATACTTTATTCATTTTATATGCAGTTTCTCTTTTCCAAATAAGATGTTATTAAAGTTGAAGGAAATACATTTTCGTTTTGCACATTTGTTCTATTCGTAAATTATTTGCATAAATTTGAATACAGTTTAGCAAATATGAAATGAAAGAAATTTTATATTGTTGCACATACTTCCAGTTTATATATTGCACATTCTGTATTGACTGTACTCCTATTTTACTTTGAAATCATGTCCGAACTCATACGTATAAATGAATTTATTATGAAACTAATGCGTATGAATTCGTAGCTCATGTATTATAAAAGAGTATGCAAAAACTGTGTGCCCCCAAAACATCCTAACCACATGATGTTAACTTAACTTTTTGTTAAAAACTTTTGAATTTTTCGTAAAGTTGATTGATTCGAAAACTCTTGACTTTCAACTCACATTTGTGTGATAAACTGACAACATACTATCATTTTCACCAAAATACTCATCACCAATGCCAGGTGTGAATTGCTGCTGTGGTCGCAAATATGAGCCCTTACTGTAAAACTAAAAATGTGGAATTGTGGGGGAAGTGTATAACTATGTATAATATAGTTTGCTATAGAAGGAATAAGCATTTTGAAAATCCACCAGGGGTTGCGTTAACTGTTACTACATGTCTATGCAATCGAAGAAGGGGGCTTCGGGTATATGTCTGGGTAATGACAGCCTATGCTGGTTCAATACGTAGTCGAAGCTCATCTGGTAGGTGGTCTGTGGTATATCAGTCGTTGGGCGATCATCGACATTGCCTGCTCTATTGATGACAGATTTCGTGAACGGATGGGCAGCTTTGGTGAACGAACGTGCATTACAAGAACTGAAACTGGTAAACATTTCGGAATTGTACGTTGCTGAAGCTCATTTGGTGTGAGACCTGTGGTGTACCAGTCGTTGGGTGATCATCGACCAGGCCTGCTTTATTGATGACAGATTTCGTGAACGGATGGGCTTTATAAGAAGTACAACTGGTGGATATTGAAGAATTGTTCGTTGCCGAAGCTCATATAGTGGTGTACCAATCGTTTGACGATCATCGACAAGGCCTGTTCTATTGATAACAGATTTGGTGAACTGGCTGGCCTTGCAAGAAGTGAAACGTGTACATATAGGAATTGTATTTTGCATGCCATGTGGTACCGTGGCACCGACAAGTCTTGGACCAGAAATCTCATCGAAACCACTTATAGGGTTAAAAGCTACAGAGACTGTTCACACATTTCTTAGACAATGTATTATGTATTCACAAAAATAAATTGCATAAAATTCTTGTGTTTTAAATGTTTTATTTGATAGCCCTTATTCTGAACTTTCGACACAGTAATTTCCAGGATAATAATGCCTTTTAAAGTGTCAGAAGAGGTATTCTATCCAATTCCTCCTGAACATCTTTCCAGAGTCCTGTAAGGGCTGTGGGACGACGTTTGGATAATGCAGATTTTAAAAGTCCGAAAGCACAAAAATCCATAGGTGATACATCGGGAAATTTAGTAGGGATATCAGTGAAGGGTATGGCCTTGATACCGGTTTTTTGTTCCACTAGGGGGCTCCGCCATCCTGCTCGCTTACGCTCGCCAACCCCTAGGGATTGCTACGCAATCTCATTTGGTTCGCTTCGTAAACCAACACTCCTTTTACATATGCCATTTGGTTTGCTTCGCAAACCAACATTCCTTTCGCAGAGTGAAACTATCTGAATAATTTGTATTATCCTAATTTCACTTTAAGGTCCATGACGTCACAGCGAGGGCTTCGCCACCTGCTCGTTTACGCTCGCCGACCCCCGGGGATTGCTACGTAATCCTGTTTGGTTTACTTTGCAAACCAATACTCCTTTCGCAAGTGATTCCATTTTTTTTTTACTTTGACACTTAATGCACCCTAAACTAATAGCCGCATGAGTAAAAAATGGTCTGCATCTTGTTCCCTGTACAATTTTGAGTAAACCGTGTTAATCTCCAAACTTTACGATCTGTACTTTGTACTTTCTCGGAAAACAGTCTGAGAACAGAGGGAAAAAAGCGAGCCACTTTCCTCGCCAAATAAAAAAAATCGTTTTTATGGCAATTGTTGCTGCGATAAATTTGATATCTGGCAAACCCGATAGTCAAAAATACAACCCTCATATGCTCCGCAAATTTGCTCCGTGAAATAAAAAATTCGAAATTTGTGCGACCAACTTTTGATCGCATCCAATTTAATTATTAACCGATTTCAAAAATGATAGTACCGTAAGAAAGAGTACATTCTGAGGTATACTGCGATATTTTAAAAATATTTAAAAAAAATACGACGAGCTGCAAAAATTTACGTTGAAAGGTACTGTTTTAAAAAAAAAAACTCACGACTGAAGTCTGAAATTTTGTATGTGTTTTGCTCACTCGCGGAAGAAATTTCGCTTCTTCAATTTTGACACTTAATAAACACTAAACTAATAGCCGCATCAGAAAAACATCTTAATAACTGTCCAGGGAATACGATGACGAACAAACCAAGTTAATTTCGTTTTTTTCCGATCAGTACTTTCTCTAGAAATTGTTTAAGAATCGAGATAAACAACACAGTTTTCAATCCTGAGGCGGCGGCAACTTTTTTTTAATATGGAGAGATTTCTTTTAGGAAATTTACAGTAGATTTTGATGTGTGACTGCTAGCTTTGTCTTGATGGAGTTCCACAGATTGATGGCACTGTGGGTAAAGCGATGTTATTTCATTCAGAAAAATTGGCGATAAAATATATTCTTGATAGTATTTGGAGTTAATCTTGACATTTTTTTCCACTCTCTTTATTTTTAACTTGCCATTATATGAAAAATCACAGTAACAATCATGAATCCCTTAGAAAAACTTTCTTTCGATTCTGTGAACCATGTACTTAAATTTTTTTTCTCCCTTTTTATAAATGGCTCTTTTTTTTTTTGCTGCAGTCATTTAAATAGACCCTTGATTCATCTATTGTGACAATGTTTTTCCATTTTTCTTTGGATAAGTGTTTCTCATATAGAATTCGGCAGCGTGTCCAGCGTTCAGCGATATGCTTTGGAGAAAGAAGATGCACATCGCGTTTTTTCGCTTTCTTAAGATTTAAATCAACGTTTATCATTTTGTTTACAGTGGACACCGAGCATTATAATGATTTTTCAACTGTCCTTTGACTAGGGGGATTTTCTTTTAACATTAAACAACGTACCTTTGCAATAGTCGAAGATGTCCGTTTCTTCCTTGGATACTTGTTTAGAATTTTTGTCTCACTTGAGGTTCCAATTTGACGTTTTTTTCCCTTTCTTGTTGACGACATACCTATCGACGCTTTGGATATCACAAAACCATGACTCTCACATCGTTTTTGGATAACGGAATATGAATATTTCTCTTCGTAAAGAGCATTAATATAACCTTCGAACCACTGCTTCGTTAAATACGCCATTTTGAATAAAAACAAACCTCTCAAGCCGCAGACGATAATTTTGACTTTTAAAAACACAGTACAACTGCAATTATTTCTTTAGCGGCAAACGATTTTTTATTACCGCTAACCAAAATCGTCCAAAAAATGTGTGAACAACCTCTGTATAGAATGCTTCTTTTGCGGTATTTTATTTTAGATAGTGTATTGCCTTAACTACAGACCAGGGACATCACTGACCTTTACTCTACACCAATGAACTTTGTCCGATAATTCCCGAAACATTTGTTGGGGTTGTCTTTGACCTGATAGTATTTTAGGGTACAACCCCCTCCCCCTCATTGTGCTTTCCATGGGAAATCTGGCGATACACAAAGAAAGCTACTGGAGAGCTCAAGCTTAGCTCAAGTGTTCTTTTGTGATTGTCATTGGAAACTACGTATGTCCGTTAAGTAAATCCCATTTTGACTGTTTTACAGCTCCCACGATTTATGTAGGGATGCAAATCCACGATGGTAAGATATTGTACAGATATCATAGTGAAATAAACATTTAATTTATTGTAATTTAGGCAGCGTTGTTGAGTTCATTGTCACACCACTCGACCCATTACATTACAGAAATGTATGTTAGATATTTTATCCTGATTTTACCCTCCAGCATATATGTATGCAAGCTTATCTCCCTACGTGAATAAGGTTAAAGTTTACCAACCGCGTAGAACCGCATCCTTAGAGTTTGAAACGGAAGTTCTTGAAACAGCCTGTATAAATTGAATAACATTTTTAGTCCTAAATTCAAGAACAAACTAATTACTTTCATTTTTATGGAGCCTTTCAATAAAAACACTCAACGAAACCTTAAAAATGGATCGATTCCTTTAATCCAACGAAATGCAAAATCGATTATCAGCCCGGTTCTTTCGCACTCCGTAATTCCCATAAACGTCGCTCTGATTAGTAATAATGTTCCTTTTAGTTTTAAATCCAGTTATAATTAAATGCGATTATAACCCCGCGAACAAGAAGACCCAAAACAGGGAGGGAATTTCACTGTTTGGGTAAAGAGGTAATCCCGTAATTACGAGAAAATGTTGGCGTGAATCTCATGTAAACACAAACGAGGAGATTACATTAAAATCTTCCTAAGAGAGTTTAAGCAGAAGTTCCTCTCCAAGTTCCTTTGCTTTTGTGTTAAGCCTGTGGGATTTCATCATTTAAGTGAATGGACTTCTTTTATAAAGCAAATAACTTACACGGTAAGTGATGTGGGAAGTGGGTTACAATAAAGCCCGAGTAAGTAACGGGATTTGTTATGTGATAAATTTGCTTTCATTGGTGGACGAAGCTTCGTGGTAAGAATGAGCGCTTTCATTGATCGTTTTTCTTTGTAAATTTAATTTGGACATCTTATAAGGTTTCCTTGACGAAATGTCTGTTTAGACCTAGGAAAGATAAAGGACAATTAGTAATTATAAGGAAAGGATAAATTTTAAGCACAATAATTTACTGAAAACTTTACTTTTGAAATCGTCGGTCGATTATTGATGGGGTTACTACCTTCAACAGTAATGGACTCTTCTCTGAACTCCTTGTAATCCCCCCCCAAGAGAACATGATGGTAGTCATTACCAAGAAGAAACTATTTGAACGAGTAATTTAAACGAATATACTTAGTATTTTAAAAATCTGCAATATTCAAAAAAAATAATACTTACATCAGTAATATTCAAATCAGTAAAATTCAAATAAATGTTATTCAAATCTGCAATACTCAAACAAACAATATTTAAATCAGTGACATTCGAATAAATAATATTCAATTCAGTAATATTCAAAGGAGAGGGCCTAAACGGAGTGTGGGAAAGAGGAAATGGATGACAAAATTAACTTGATATCAATTAATTTAAGCTGAATAAAATGAAAAGTTTTGAGTAATTTTATTATTTACATAATATGAAAGTTTTTCCAGGCTATGCGTCGTCAAGGTATGGTCAGTTTTTCTAATGCCAAAAAAATCTCATCCATCAAGATATGGCCAATTTTTCTAACGACAAGAATCTTGTCTTTCAAGATATGGCTAATTTTCCTAATGACAAGAAATCTCGTCCATCAAGATATGGCCAGTTTTTCTAATGACAAGAAATCTCGTCCATCAATATATGGTGAGTTTTTCTAAGGACAAGAAATCTTGTCCATCAATATTTGGTAAGTTTTTCTAATGACAAGAAATCTCGTCCATCAATATTTGGTAAGTTTTTCTAATGACAAGAAATCTCGTCTATCAAGATATGGCCAGTTTTTCTTATGACAAGACATCTCATTTGCCATCATATGGTCGGTTTTGCTAACAACGAGATACCTCGTCGAGACAACCACCAAGAGAGTAAAACGTGTTTGTACCACTTCTATAGGGACCGGCTGTCGTAAGTGATGGCTTTTCGCACCATTACATTAGGACAGTTACGGCGTAGTACCGCTTCACAGTAAACACAGAATGGTGGTACTGGCGAATCTGTGTCACACGAGAATGGGGTGATCACCAGCCTTAGGGCAGAAACGGGGTCCATCGCTAAACGTGATACACTGCCCTATCCAAGCACTATCTATATCCATGTATCTCGGACACGGCAATACTCCTGACATAGTCGACGACATACGGTAGATGTTATTAGATGCCTATATGATGCACTTTCTTTCATAACAGCCGGATTAGTAAAACCTAATTAGACAGAAGTTGGATGTTTGTAAGTATTGAATGGTATTATTTTATTATTTTCATATTTATTGGTGTTAACAGTTGATTTGAAGAGTAACTGCTGAAATTATGAGTATAACTTTTATTTCAAGCACATTTTTAATCAGTTTTAATAATTATTCGGTAAAATGTTGTGACAGTTCAGATATTAAATAGTCAATTTTCAATATTCATGTATTGGGATAGTGCGGAAATTCGTTACGCATTTGGTGCTAGATGGCAGCATCTCAAAATCGAAGTGTAAACGACTTCCTACGTGTAAAGTTTTGATGTTGTTTGATATAGGTAATTTCGCAACCAGTTGACTCCACTGTATGTCTTTTCACGTCTCTTGGATGATGCAATCCGTTTAATTTGCCCATCACTGAATTGTGCAAGTTGTTTTAATGCTATTGCGATCTCATTACGTGAATAGTTGAGGTCTAAAAGTGGTAAACGTTGTAAATACCAAACGTAAAAATGTTAGGAAATCGCAAAAAAAATGTTTTTGCACATATCTAACGCTTACAACGTTTACGATTTTAACTCACCCCTTACTCACACCTCAACTCAGGTAATGTCCTCCCAGGTAATGTCCTCATATATCTTTTACTTAGAAACCGTCGACTTCATAGACGTAAATCCCTAGCATCGACCACCACACTGATGTCATAGAAAATAGTATTAAATGTGTACATCCTTTTAACAAAAGGAAAGCTGATACAACCATTACAAAGTAGTGACACTGAATATCTGGAATTATACATTGTGCATAATAGATCATATTAAACAACCATAAATGCACCTATGATTATGAACCATAAATGTAACACAATGGCCGAATTGTTATGGTAACCTTAATCTACCAAATATTATTCTACTGGTAACCATTCAAAATCAAGCCGATTCAACAGTATCCACATCTCAATATAATAAATCAAAAATAATTTAAATTATACAGTTATGTGTGTGAATGAAAGCAGATACAAATATTGTTACTTACCTAAATTTAATCCTTGCACGTTATAGCTCCCCATATTCAGCAGAAACACCCCGCTTCCATCAACATAGTGAAAATGGTTAAAGGGAATTGTTATGAAACTGAACATGCACTCATGCCAAAAATATGCACTATCAACCATAAATTCAATATCCAAGAACATAAATATGCATAGCAAAACCTCGTTACGATGAATTTCATGGGACAGTGAAAATAACAGTACTTAGTGTTACTTACTGTATAATTCTTGGTTGGTTCATAGATAAATTGTATTCTTCATGAACGATTTTACAGGTGATTATTAATGATTTTTGATTATGTTATTGAGCAGATAAATTTTCATTGCCAACAAAAACAGTGAACATTTCTTAGCCAACAGTGATTTCTTTAAGGCACGCTTATTCCTTGGAATGTTCATTTATTATTTTTCACTCTTTTACAAGTAAATGTACAATTCTGGAGTCACTTAATGCTTTTGATAGTTCAAAAAAATCTATTTGACTAGGATTGAAATTTAGTCATATTTTCAGTAATTCGTATTACGTGAGATAGTCATAACGAAATTTGACTGTATAATAAAAGCAATTGCACACTAAAATGTCAAATGAAAATTCATTAATAATTAGTATAAATAGAAACAAATTATCTAAAATCTATTTGCCAATTAAAAGTATATTCTGCTGGGTAGCATTCCAAGCTATGCTGACTCAACAGAACGTACTATTCCGAAAATTATGAAAGAGTTATAGATTACAATTATTTACGAAAGCTGACACAAACATAGTTACTTACCTACCGTGTATTAGTTCGTGACATTTCGAAAATACAAGTATAACAGCATTGTATACCTAAATATGCTTACCATAGTGCAACATTCATGAAGTTCACCCAAGGGAATCCAACACTTCGTCCGAAAACGTAAAAGAACGTGCATTTTATCAATATAAAACACCACGAAGAGTGTAACAAATGTTGTCACTTACCCGGACCAAAATGGCTAAAGCATAAGTATTTTTAAAGAAGAGAAACGCTCAGCATAAGGTTACTTTTTCTTAAGATTGGGTGATATAAGTTGTCAAAATTTATCGCCGAATACCAATTTCTCCTCGACATGTGATTTTAACTGTCCAATCATTGGCTACCAAATTTTGAGTGAGGTGGAGTTGGCTCAAATACGCTCCAAGGCGCCAAATTTAAGGATAGGAAAATTTTTGAGTTCACCATCAGAGGCTACACACTGAGGTTTTACTTCCACAAAGCTTACAATTTGGGCGTTAACACTGCAGTGAAACTTCAGAAAGAAAAGGCCAATTATTATGACCCATCACAGTTCAATCTGTTCAAAGTTTAGTTACCGCGCCTTTATAATTATCCTGTGCCCGTGTCCCTTTGCAGAATTAAAGGATATTCGGGATCTACTGCTGTACGTACCATTGCCAGGGGCAACATACTTCGCAATCATTCTATAAAATCAACCTGGAGCTTACTTCACGCTAAACAAGGGTGACTCTGAAGAAATCGAAGACTATCAAGTGGATTAAGTAAAATTTAAAAAAAATATTGTTCAGTTTTAAAAAAGTAACAATAGTATTTTTTAAGTTAAATAAGAAAAAAAATTTGGGATTTTTATTAGCATTTTGAACAGTGAAGCTCCTTTTATTAGTATTTTTGTGTAATAAAGTTTTTTCATTACAAGTCTGGTTTTCCCTAATTTTTTCCTGGACATTTATTTTTTTAGTTCATTTTAGAATGTTTGTTATATATAATTTCATTACAAAAATTGAGACATCCCAGAGCAAAAATACCTTTTTCGTTGAGTTCGCCAGAGTGCAAAAATAAGTGCTCTTTTCTCGAAACCAGCATTTGTTGAGTTCGCCTTTTGTAACCGCAACGCCTCGAGTGTGTAATGGGGTTTTGTTTCTAAAAATTTTGGTAATTATTTGAAATGGCAGAAAATAACGAGCTTTTTCGACATTAATTTTTTTATTTCTGAAAACACAAAACTGCTTCTCAGAATAAGATATATGTTATGTAGGGTAAGGGTGCCAGTGACGATTCAACGTGCCGTAAGTGGTTTGAAAACTTTCGTCACCTGGATCGGTCCTTTAGCCAGAAACCTCAGAACTTCTACGAGCGAGGGATGATGTAGCTACCGAAGAGATCGAAAAAGGTCATCGAACAGAACGGCATATACTGTACTAGCCACTGCATAGCCAGCACGGCGTTGCCCGTGACAGTTCTTTTCGTGGGTTTAGGTGTGACCACTGCTCGCTAACCCCTGTGATTGCTACGAATTCTCATTTGATTCGCACCGAAAACAGTCAACGGCATTGGTAAGTATACTAAATAATGCCAGATGGAACGTCGTTCGGGGTCCGGTAGAAAGGAGTTGGTTTTACGTCGCTTTCGGCAACCCTTCCGTCTTTCTCATCTCAGTACCGTCGACTGCTTTGGCAAGTAGATGATGCGGGATAGAATGTCTTTCGGGGCTGGTAGTAAGGAGCTCGTTTTACGTACCGCGCGGCAACCCTTCCGTGCTTTCAAGTAATGGTAATTTTAGTTAACGTCGTACTAGAGCAACACAACGGGCTATTGACGACGGTCCGGGATCAGTCCCTAAGGGAAAGATCCGAGGACAACACCTCGTAATTTTGAACCACGGTCAGATGACGAAGCAACACCTGAGCTGGCACCCCACTCTCCAAACTTCAACGCCAACCCAACGTGAGGACTTTCGGCCACGACAGATTTAAGGTGCACCAGCCGCCTCTACACCATACGCTTACAAACATCCATGCCCGAACCCGGATTCGAACCAGGAACCTTCCGATCTAGAGGCTAACACCTTAACCACTATGCCGGTTGGTCGGCGCTTTCAATTAAATTCCAATTTTAAAATAATTTGAAAAATGCTTCTAGATTGAATTTTACGGCCTTTGCACAAAAATTGCAAAACATTCGGATTTTTTGTGTGGCGAAATCCCATTACTGTAAGTGCCATAGATTAGACAGTAACGTGCACATCACAAACAAACAAGTAGACAGACAAATACTTCCTTTTATGATAGTAGAGATTGATTAAATTATTTATAGTATAATTCTTAAATTATTATCAAAGAAATGGGAAGAACTACTACATCAAGCCAATATATAATGAAATGTCTTGTGTGTGTATGTGTGTGTGTGTGTGTGTGTGCAAACACATAATTACAGAAGAATTCCAAGTCTTATACTTTCAGCCACAATTATAAATAAACTTCAAAGTATAATAATTTTCGTAAATGTATAGAACAAAACATTTTTACAATATCAAGAAAAAATTTAATTTGAAAGAAATTTCTAACAAGCACAATATAGTAACAAAAGCATCAACGTTACATTAATCAGGTACTTCATTATTATGAATAGTGACGCGGCAATTTTCATAGTTGTATACCGATTGCTTTCAAATAAAGGGATATTAATCATCACAGGCAGGAATTCTCAGCCAATCAGCCGAAGCAATTACGACATCCGAAGCAATTAAAATCTACGAATTTGACACGTGTAGTGTCCTTCCATCATTAAGGAAATGTTGTAAATGATGATCCAATCGTGCGTGTGAATTTAACAGACGACGAGCATTGAATTGAATATTAGCAAGTACGCAAAATACCGGAACCGTATTTTCTTCCGGATATATTTGAACGTAACGCTTAACTGGGTTTATGCAAAATGAAAATAATATTAAAACAAGAGTATGTATGAATCTGGTTGCGGAAATTTGTACTTGGGTATTTTCGAAACAACTCTAATCACAGATTTGGTACTCCTTATATTTATTGGTTAAGATGTTAGCCTCTAGATCGGACGGTTCCTGGTTCGAATGCGGGTCAGTGCAAGGATGTAATCGTATGGTGTAGAGGCGGCTGATGCAGCTTTAATCTGTCGTAGCCGAGAGTCCTCTAGTTGGGCTGGTGAGGAAGTTTGGAGAGTGGGGTGCCAACTCAGGTGCCTCGTCATCTGACCGTGGTTAAAATTACGCGGTATTGTCCTAGGATCTTTTTCTTACAAGATTGATCCCAGACCGTCGTCAATAGCCTGTTTAGATGCTCTAGTACGACGTTAGTTAAAAATTTTCCAATTACCTAATATATTTTTTATGAATGACAGGTAGATATATTAATTAACATCAAACTGGAGCTAGACGACTATCTGTGTCGGTGCGGGTATTGGTAATTTTGGTACTTTCTAATTAACGTCACTCTGGAATAACACAACGATCTATTGGCGACGGTCTGGGATCGACCCTAAAGGGAAAGATTCGAGGACGACACCTTAATATAGATCCACGGTCAGATGGCACGGCTACACCTGAGCTAGAACCTCAATCTCTAAACTTAAACACCACATCAACGTTATGACATATGAAGCCATGACAGATTTAACCAGCACCATCCACCTGTACACGATGGTCTTTGGTTGGATTCTAACTCCGTTTTGTGAGGTTTTTTTTCTGATGACGAGATATCTAGATCAGCAATATCTGGTCAGGTTTGCTACTTATGAAAGTCCTCATCAAGGCAGTCAACGGATCCCTTAATAGGCGACGCAGAGGATTCCTGTTGGAAGAGTAACAGATTACCAACCGAAGGGTTGTGAGTTCGTGTAAAAGTGTGCCGGTGCCCGTAATTTCTGTCATGGTCTCTAATGTCGAAACATTGATGTGGTATGGCAGTTTGGAGAGTGGGGTGCCAGCTCAGGTGCGACCTCGGAATGAGAGCTTCGTTCAAATGTATGGTTCTGTCCTTGGATTTTTCCCTTAGGGTGTGTTCCCGGATCGTATCCAATAGCTCGTTGTACTGCTGTAGTGTGACTTCAGTAAACTCATACCTACTCTTTATATGCGATTCATAAAAGAAACTTTGGTGAAAATGGTTTGATGCGAAATATGACGGCAGTCACAAAAACTGAAATTTAAGTAGTGAATTTCATTTTTTAAATTCGCACGTTAATACTTTCAAATCAGGTTGAGAGAAATGTTGTTAAATGAACTGTATTAAGTCTTGGTGTTAGATATTAAGAAAAATGTTCTGTGTCGTTGCAATTGTATTGGACTTCCCGAATAAGGCACTTTAAATACCGTTGCAATTACTGATGCATTGTCATTTTCGTATATAAATTTATGATCAATAGGATTTTTCCACTTCAATTTCCCTAATACCACTACTGACGTACCGATTAATTGTTAAAAAGTTATTATTATCAATACACGAGGCAATAAAGTGTAAATAATTGAATCAGAGTTTGGAGTTCTTCATCTTTTAAATCCGGAACATCGAAACATTTCAAGAATAATTATAAGCCCCGTTGTATATATATCTTAAATGAATCACACATATATTAAAAAAATCACATTTTCACTTGATTAAGTTACGTGTAAAGTATTTAGAGCCACACTCTCTAATTATTTTAAACTAGAGGTTTATGAACTAATGAATTTTTTTAAATAGTACTTCGTTATTCCTATGATTCATTTAAGATTTATAATTAAGCTCATTTTTAAAAGTTTTTGAAATGATAATCTAATCTTCGAATATGGTTTTAAAATAATTAGAGAGTTTTATCATATCAAAGTACCTTCAGTTTGTGTTTGATTAAAATATCAACATAAATTAATATTAATCTTCAAGAAATCAGTTAATTAAAATTTAATCTAATTTCAGATATTATTAAGAATTTCCCTTAATTTTATTGTTAACTAGCAATATACCCGACCTTACTCGGTTTGAATTGGTTTACTCTAGATTGAAGAGATAATCAAAATATATAATGACTTACGTTTTTTGTAGAATAAAAATTTATTTTAACACCTTTCGCCATCTTTATATTTTCTACAACTTACTTTGGACACAAATCCTACACATGCATATCCATTCATGTAATACATTTCACATACATCGCACAATTGCTGTATGAAAAAGCTACAAAATGACGAAAGGTGTTACTAAGGATACTACTATAAAAGACGATTTTGAGGGAGATTTGGAATTCCCTTTCTTAAGTTCTTTTCATGTTCAACTCAATTAATTAAAATTACGATTTATGGCGAGTACTCTCACACTCATAGTCAACAAAACAATATTTTTTTACTTGTGGCACTCTTGCCTCCGGTATGCGACATTGTGAAATTTTGCAATCTTCTCCTGTCAATATTACAACGAATTTTTTAATGTTGGAAAAAGTTCTAGTTTGGATTTTTAAACATTATTATTCTTTCAATAAAGGCATCATTCTTTAAATAACGGCATTATTCTTTCAATAATGGCACAAATACACTTAAAATTTAATGAAAATTTATACTGATTTACCTAACATTTTTAAGTCTAATACTTTGTGGTGATGTTGCGTGTGATGAGAAGGAAAACACATTTATTAAAATAATAAATATTTAAAACAGAAAGCAGTGAAATAGAACAAAATAAAAGATGTCGGAAAAATTCTTCTAAAGATATTAATTTGTTATTCATTTTTATCTCTTGATCTCGCACAGTTTCCACAAGTTACAACTAAAAGTGCACAAAATTTAAAAATGTGAAATTAATTCAGAGCGAAAGAAACAGAAAATATCACTGCTCATGCGATCTTGTTCATTCTCGTTTCGTTGAAAAATATCGTGTCTCAAATATTCCGAAATCGTTTTCATTGCGCAAAGAACAAAAATAAGACTCGAAATAAATAAAGTATCAGAGCTGAAATTCCATTAAAAAATATAATTTTTTGAAGAATAATTACTTTTTCAGCAGTACTGGTAAAGCAATCGAAGTAATCGTAATATTCAATAGACATTCCAATTTTTCCAAAACTACCAAATTATGGTTGATTTAAGTATACTTACTCAGGTGTTTTAGCATGAAACTCATCTAAATATAACAATAAAGAAATGTTTAATATTACATTCACTAAATTATTAAATAATGTATAACATAAAATACAATGCAATCAAATATCTGGAATAAAATTCATGTGATGAGTACACAAACACACAAACACAAAATCGAGCATAGATCAGAAAGACGGACAGACAGACTTTCGCAACCAATTCCACTCACTAAATGAAGATAAGTACTCACTGTATGCAAAAAACAGACAGACACCAAACGAGAAAAAGGTGGATTCGGCATCAGAAGGGTCCAAAACGGATAGAAAACTTGAAATGGGTCGAAAATATTGAATGTACAAACACTCCATTATTATTTATATAGATACCAACAAACTGGTAATAGTAAGTTCACACAAAAACGTAATTTATAATGTCATTAAACGCTTTCAATTTATTTTATCAGTAAATTTATAAATACGCTAAATCTCGACAAAGACAAATAATCTTCACTATGAGATAAAAATATTTTTCATATAAAGTTCAACGTTTTATTTGTTTGGTTAAAATTTTGATTTATACTTTACTTTACGTAAAATTAATTATTTCGTACTGCAAATTTTAAAAATATATACATGTTATTGCTAAAAGTAATTTTCAATTTCTTTCTTTTTTAAAAAAGTAATATAATTTTGTCACCAAAAGATTTTATTAATTTATTTTATTAATGTTGCAGTTTGAAAGAACTAAGTTTATCTTTACTAAAGTAGTTTTTCAAAGATTTATCTTCATTCTGTTTCAGACACATATTTCAAGCATCTATATGTTTTACTGTAAAGCGAGTAATTTAAAATAGAGGATATGATAAAAAGGATTTTGTTAAATACAAATAATGCAGTTTATCTCTACTGTTATAAGAGGAAGTGTTTGTTTGTCTGTTTCTTGCCGCAAAATCCTGACGATACTACGGCACTTACAGCAAAGATATTTAGCACACAGATATTCCGAATTTTTTGCAATTTTTGGGTCGCGGCGAATTTTAAAATTCAATCTAGAACATTTTAAAATGAATTTAATGAAATCTAATTATTATTGAATGCTACATCATAGAAGAGATCACAGATTCTAAATTTATTGTTTTCGTTTTGATTTTGCTCGGATTTTCCAGCCAGACGATAAAAACAAACAATCTTTTAACTGGAGTCAATTAGTTTTTTTTCTATCTCCTAGACCGTTAAAGATAGAGTAAAACTTTAAGCGGATTTGAAATCTGCGGAAATTTTCACTTTAGATCCATACCTAAAAATATGATTTTCTTTATATTAATAACTTAAATTTTTATATTTTCGTACACGATTGTAACGTTACGGTAACTTTCGCTTTCCAAAAATAAACAGATTGTATTTCGTGCCCTTCGCGGCAACAAAAAAAACCAGATTACATTTCCTGCCCTCTTTAATTTCAGTGGAGAGCAAAAAATAAAAAACATTTTGACAGGCATTGTTTAGTTCTTTTTCGTAAAAGCGGATTCGTAAAGGTAGATTAAAAATTTCAACGGCAATTATTCTTTATTACCAACCACGCGGACGTAATTTCAAAACTAGAGCTAATTAAATATTTCTGAGTGTATTGATTACAGTAAAATAATTCAGAGTTGGGCATTTTTACTTAAAGGTATTTTCATGTTTTTCAGGGCAATGTGAATAATGAATTCATATGCCACATAGTAATGAATAAATACATAATATATATATGTATTATGATTTTTGAAATTAATATTCGAAAAAAATTAATAGGAATAAAATGATGAAGTTTTTGTTAGTTACATCTTTTTCGTCTCAATGGAATTTTTCAGCACATTGAATTTAGTCATTTCTTATCATAAAGAAATGGGTAATTTAAAAATCCAATATCATAAAAAGTTTGGAAAGTTACCTTTTATTTAATGTAACTCTATTGTTAAATTTTTGTTAGAAATGCAATAACAGTTGCAGTAAAACATAAAATGTTATTCATTATCGTTTGTAAATATTACTTTTAATCAAATAAACTTAAATGGAGCGGTAAGGAAGAGATAACATTTTGCAGACACTATATTCTCTGTTGGCATTAATTTCGTAATTCCTTTCGTATAATGAAGAGTGTTGTTTTATATCGTACATTTTGCTTGTATTTTTAATATTAGCATGAAAAAATGAATTAAATCGGTAGTACTTTTTGAGAATATATATATATATACACACATATATATATATATATATATATATATATATATATATATATAACATGATGTGCGTATGTGCGAATATACGTGTGTATGTGTGCATGTACATGTGTATACGTGCATGTTTGTGTGTATGTACGTTTATGTGCGTACATTTTCCATACAAATATACACCATTTGACCAATCCACATCAAATTTGGAACATTTATACTTTAGACCACTGAGGAAAACATAGGCTATTACTTTCCTGTCTTCAGACGAATATGTAGCACTTACAACCATGAAAACTGGAACACAGGGAGTGCCAAAAGCGCTCTCAAAGCCCCAATTATAAAATTTTGTTTGTTTACCTGCATTGAATTGACATGGACAAGCAAATACGTTCTATAGGAAACTGAAAGGTACAATGGTTTTTATTCTGGACACTCATTTTTCTCTATAAGCATAAATTTGTCACTAGGAACGCTGTGCTAATAAAAATTAAAATATTAAATTTTCCATAACTTACATTTTGTAGTGGAACACGAAAAGCCCAAACGAAAAACTCATTGATTATAAACACGTAGTTTTGTTATTTGAGATTTGGCACACCAGAATTAATGTTTTATTTTATAAATTTGATCTAGAATCACGTGTTTGGGTGTATTAAATGTTCACCTTGGGAAAATTGTCGCGATCATATTTCATCATTACTAAATTTCATAAATCATTATCGTCTTTATCAATATTTTTTAATGTTTTTTAATGTTTTTTTCTTCATTTTGCTCTATTTCAGGTCAGGAAGGTGAAATTCTACACTTTGCACTTACGTTTTTCAGAATTCTGTATTCTTTCATCGGAACATCGTTTTTTTTTTTTTAGTCTTTTGCATATTCAGGAATTAGCTATTTTCATCCGAAGTAAATTTATAAATAATCAAAAAGTTTAACAAAGTAAAAAAGTATTTTCCAAACAACTTAAATTATTGCAGTTTTCTATATAAGAAAAGAGATTATTCTAATTCACTTTTCAATCAACATTTAACCATTTCGATCAACGTTGGGTTATTCAGCTAGTTCAGAAAAAAATAATTATTTTAACTCCGAACCTCAAAATTTTACATATTTCTAAATCCCGTAGAACACTTGGAACTACAATATGTTGACAAAAGTATTTGGATATTGCATATTTTTCAGATAAAGTGCTTTATTATTCTATTACATAACGTGTAGACCTTCCTTTTTTTTGAAGGTATTAATTTTGCTTCTATTACAGCTACATGGCTCTGCAAATATGGGCAGGAATAGCTTGTCATGTCTCTTTCAAAGCAGGGAGAAGAGATTGCTGTGAAGATGAGCGTATGTGGCTGTGTTCGTCGCTCCAGTTCGTCCCACATCTGCTCGATCGGATTGAGATCGGAACTCTGAGCAGGTCAGTCTTGCTAATTCACCTCATTTTCAGGATACCAGTTCAGCACACGTTTTGCAGTATGACGGAGCTCGATCCTGTTGGAAGAAACAACCATCATCACCGTAGTATGGTGTGGGCAATGCCGAATTATACAGAACATCGGGGTACGTCAGCGTTTATTTTACCAGATACATAAAGCAATATGGGCTGAGTCCTAACCTGGAAAACAACTCTTTTGTCCATATACTGTATATGTTGTATGTACATGTTATATGGCAACATATGCAACTAAGTATATGCTGTATAATAATGCCATTGGAAATCAAGAACTGAGCTAACAATATAAAACGTCGACGACTTATAAATTATTTGATGCACATAAATTTATAGATCACTAGCCAATGCGTCGCTAGCAGGGCGTTGCCAGTGTCAGTTCTTTTCGAGGGGTCACGTGTGACCACTGCTCGTTAACCCCGGTGATTGCTACGAATTCCCACTTGGTTTGCTTCACAAAACAAATGGGAATTCGTAGCCTATTGTAGAACAGCTATCACGACGTTACCTGTGGAGGCCTCGTCATTGTCAAATGCGGCTAAATTCGAATTGCGAAGAGATCCAATAAGGGTAAAGTCACAATCTCTTCAAAAATAAAAATATTTAATTGAAAAATTATTTATTAAAATAAAATAAAACGTATTAGGTATCTATCTGGTGTTAAAGTTTCCACAGTTCTGAAATCCCCAATCCGTGAAATCCGTTAAAATTTTCAATCTAGCTTTAACAATCGCTTTAAGAACGTCAGTCGTAACTATAATTATTTCTTTTGCTTCGCTCGAATCCGTTTCTCACGAAATCAAAATGAATTAATCTCGAATCGAACGAAGGTCATTCTTTGCGGCGGCTCCGTTCGTATTGGGAAAAATACAAAATTTTCAATTTAAATATAACTTTTTGAAAGAAATCGTATTTTTAGGTAACGATCTAATATAAAATTTCCACAGATGTCAAATCCGTTGGAATTTTTTCTGTATCATTAACAATCTAGGAGATAGAAAAAAAAACTACATAACCCCAGTTAAAACTTTTTATTTGTTCTATTCTTCGGCTGAAAGAGTTCAAACGGAAACATGGAAAAAAAAATTTTGAATCTGTGATCTTTTGTGCTGTTGCCATTCTAAAGAAAACAATAATAATTAAATATGTCATTAAATTCATTTTTAAATGTTCTACATTGAATTTTAAAATTCGGGCTACGTTCAAAAATCGCAAAAAATTCGTACTACCAATTTGCCAAATTCCATTACTGCAAGTGCCATAGATTCGTCATGATAGTCCCCATACATACACACACACCAACACTTCATTTTATATATATATATACTACGCATTCCCATTTGGTTTCCTTCGCACCCCAACACCACGGACAACGCAGTTATGGCATCCTCATTGTGAAATGCGGCCAAATTAGAATTGCGAATAGATCCAATCGGTGTCACGTCACAATCTCTTGGAGAGTGGGGTGCCAGCTCAGGTGTTATCTCAACATCTTACCGTTGTTCAAAATTACGCGGTGTTACAGTTAGAGGACTGATCCCGGACAGTAATCAACCAGTCGTTGTGTTGCTCGAGAGCATTAAATAAAAATTACCCAATTTCATCGGATATTTTCCTTAGGGAATTGATTCCGGACCGTCGTCAATAGCACGTTGTGTTGCTTTAACACAACATTAATTAAAAATTACCTCGGATTTCTTAATTAGGGAATTGATCCCAGACCCTCGTCAATAGCCCATTATGTTGCTCTAGTATGACGTAAGTTAAAAAGTACCAATTAAAATTTTCCGCAGATTACAAATTCTTTGCAATTTTTAATAACAAAAATTGTAGAAATTCTGCTGATTCTTATATTATTTCTAAAATCCATATTATACACAATTTACTGCAATGCCAAACAATTCTCTATTTTCTAAGAACTAAGAGTTTAAGTTTTTGAAAAAGGCAGTTGAGACAGTTGAATGCTGAAAGAGAAGTAAGAAAACATGGTTTTTCACTTAAAACATAAAATGAGTCTATTTTTTAAATTTTACAACTTAAATGTGTACTTTATTTTTAACACAACAATGAAATGTGTTGGTTTGGGCAACGCAGTATCTTTTAACCCCAAATTACTCAAATAATAGGGCAGGCCTCGAAATAGATTTTTTAATACAGGTGCACCTAAGTTTTTAAATTAGGTGCACAAGGTGCACTGCGTGCACCTAGTGGGAAAAAATTAGGTGCTCAATTATATTTTCATGTGCACAGTGCACCTGTGCACCCGGGTATTTCGAGCCCTGTAATAGGGAGATGGTAAAATTAAAAATATTTTTAAATGTTGAGGTCATTTTCAATTATAAATGAAATATATAAAAAGAACAAAATTAAAGGTGATTTTTTTTTATTTTCTTGAGTACAAAGTAAATTAATTTACTGCTTATCTGAATTTTTAAAAGTAGCAATGTTTGTAGATGTCAAAGGTTACTATAGAAACAATTAAATTCAATGAAATAAGTCTGTCCCATGTAAGAGGAAAATGAATTATGAAAATGAGCATTTTGTACTTGATTACTCACTCTCCCCCTTTCGAGAGAATGTACCGCAATACTTGTTAAAATAACCATATTTGGCCCCGGTAGCTCAGTCAGTAGAGCGTCGGCCTCGCATCAGAAGGGCTGTGGGTTCTGTCCTCGGCGGAGACTCCAATTCTGATGATTGCGAGATCGGCGCTTCGACCTGGCTAAAGACCGTCGTGTTCACTAATGGTGACTGGGGCACGTTAAATAGGTCGTGGTCACAATGTCCCCCATGTTCTCATACCAAATCAATACCTCTGGGGGTACCTGATCAGGGGGTTATCGGCCTCTGATTGGGATCTAAAATTCCGATATGTGTGAGTGAATGGATGTATGAAAGGGACCTTCCTGTAAAACGGATGTGCCATGTATGTCGAGCAAAGTCGGACTTCCTCCCAATGGAGCTCAATAACATGGAAGGCGCACTCCCTCGCCTCTTGCCATCTTCGACGGGCCTGGCACTCCTCTGATCTGCCAGTGTAGGTATAAGAAACAACAACAAACACCATATTTGGCAAAAAAATTTAAGTGATATATATTTATATAAAGTAAAAAAGTATCCAACACCCCACATACCGTTGAAAGTGGGAGAACACGGTTTAATGAGACCGAGTCCTACGACTTTCAGCAACTGTCCATGTGCCTTGTTGATGCTCACAGCGAAACTAAAACGAACCGGGAACTAATTTTTTAAAAATTGGAATGGGATATAAAGAATGTTTAATATTCTAGGAATGAATACGTCTTCGCCTGTGGTATGTCCAGTCATGATGGTGGCTTCAATAATACTTGGTATTAGTTTCTTGACAGTCTTGTGCCATTGCAGAGTGAAGGTGTATTCATATTTGTGAGAAGCATAATCGATGCTCCAATCTTCAGCACTTATATGTGCGAGAGTACTCCATATGGTTCCAATGCGTCTGTCGTGTAATTTAAGGCCTCATCTGTGTCACGCATATTGTCAATAGATTTATAATTTGAACACTACCGGGCAATTCTCACAAGAGTTGCTTTTTGATGACATTGACATCTTCATTTCTTGGGGAAATAATTGCCCTTTGGCACAGCCATGCATGATCAGTGCTTTGCTACAACAGCAATATATTGATCTTCAGGGGAGGGGGGGGTGTCTTAACCATTGGGCAGCGTGCCACAGGTCTTCGGACAACTGTTTGGCTTGTTTGGAAATGTTTGCATAATCGTGAAATGACGGAATGAACGCCAAAGAAAAGAGCAATATCAGTGATTGATTGTGTGACGGTTTTTCATTAGGCGGATTTCCTAATCTTCTGCCTCGTCGTCCCCCAAGTAGTAAAACTTGTCCATGAGCATATTTCAAATTTATTAACAACTCTTAAGTATTTCCGATACAAATATTATTTACATGATCATTCAGTCTATCATACACGGTCGGGAATAATTCCCATCGATCACCAGTGCGAAACAACGCGTCCGCTTCCTATCTGGCTTTTTCGCAAGTCCTTTTTTTATTTTTCACACTTCGCCAAACGGGTTTCTTTTTACGCACACGAGGGGGAAAACCCATGGAGTTCGACTCCGTGTCCATCGGCCCTAGCCAAACCTGGTGAGGCTACAGGGAACTTCACACCTCTACTCCGGTTAATAATTACGGGGCCACTTGGTCCATAAATTGAAATCCTAACAAAAAAAGACACAATGACGGACGCCCCTGTCCTCGGGCAACGTTATCATTCAAATTCCAAATACCCAAAAAGTGTATTGATGTTTGTGTACCCCAGTCGGCAAGTATGCCTGAAATGTGTCTCTCATGCATGAACTCACAGCTTACATTTTACAACTGTAACTAAAATTTATACACTATCCGTATACTTATGATCACAAAACAGTTTATTCAAAAACAAAAATGTTAACCCTTTTAATTAAAGAATACTAGTAATCTAAAACATACTCTTAAATAACAGCTGTTTCGTGTAAGCAAAACCAATTAAATTACTATACTTTATGATAGACTGATACAGAATAGCACATGTCTTTAGTGATCATAAAATCAGTCACATTACTTTTCATCCATTATCGCTAATGCATCAGCACCGGCATTTAAAGTACCTGGTTTAGGAACTATTGCTACATTGTACTGAATTAAAGCCAATGCCCACCTCTGAAATCTGGCGCTTTTAGGTACACCTTCCGTTAGATGTTTTAATGGATTATGGTCAGTGTGCAACATTATACTTTGACCATTAGTCAAAGTGTCGAAATTCAAAAATGGAGGAAGCACAATTAGAAGATACTTATAAAATAGATTATGACAAACTAAAAGTTAACGCTAACCAAAAATTAATGTGCTTTTAAAAAACAATACATTTTCATAAAGGATATCCAGCAATCAGCCAGCTTCCCACGCACAGAAAAAAAAACAGATTTAGTCAATACCGAACCGATTAGATACTGTTGCCGTTCGGAAAAAAACAATAATACTTAAAATTTTCAATAAATTAATTTGAAAATGTTGTACTTTAAATTTTTAAATTCGGACTGAACTATAAAATTTCCGAAAAATCGGACTACCTGTGTGCTAAATTTCATGATAGTAATGGTGGCTTCACACCAACGGCATGCGTATTACAAACAAATTTTGTTTCCTCCGGTTTGTCTCTGTCGCTGTCGCTGCGCTTTCAAGTCTTGGAAGAAGTTCAACTTTTGTCTCTGCCGCCATGCCAAAAGCCAATCAAAATAAAGCTTGACTCTCGCTACCAACGTTTTTGTTTTTGTTGACGTTCTAGCTAAGCTTTCTCTATAGCTTTGGTTTCAGCGAACTATTTCAGTGAAATATACGGAAATACTATGGAAGAAATTTTAATTTCTTTGGCAATCGTCTTCGCTGTAAAAGGAGTTTTGTTACATGCGGACATGATCTGTCAGCCATCTTGCAAGAAGAAGAAATAGTCAAATAAATATTTTGCTTTCGAAAAAGATTATGCGCATGCGCAAATAAATTCTTGATAAAAAACAATAATAAATACCAATAATAAAAAACAATCTCGAAATACCAATGACTTAATACGAAAAATTTGATTTTTGAAGTAAAAATTAAAAAATCTTCTAGTGTATGCGTACATCTGGTGAAAATGAGTTTTAAAATCCTTTTAGCGCGTGATTCATACCTACATTTGTTTGTCAACGTTTAATACTATTTGTTGGTTTAATTTCTGAAAAATGCAACTTTTCCTACAAAGGTGTGTTGTTTTTATGTTCGTTGGCTAGTGCAGTAAAATCGCCTCTCGAAACTGTTTTTAAATTTGTCCCATGACTACAGTTACAGCGTTCGCTCGCTTTACCAGCAACGTCAAAATCCTTCATTCGCCAATAAAAATTCGACTGCGAAACAGAGGATTTTCTGCTGATTTAACTGATGTATGGAAACGTCATTTCTGCATCGCTACTAAGAAATTATCTCGAGCGTGAATGAAATTCCTGTTTGCTTCAACGCATTTATAGAAGTTAAGACATCTGCAGCAATCCAACACAAAAATTAATCTCTCTTAAGCAAAAGCGCAGACGCACGGAAAGCTGGGACGCTAGTCTTGGTTGTATGGCGAATTTTGGAGTTAATTAATTTCTTAATTAAATTATTTTATATGCAAATTGGAAGATTACCTCAGACATTCTACATTTGCAAGAGCATGGCAATTTTTCAAGACAGCGTTTTACTCAGTGTTTCCATTCTCTTTTAATGTTCAATGGCTAATTAAAGAATTTGGAAACCATCACCGCTTTAAATAATAACAACTCCAAGGATGCTGGAAAACCAGAGACTTAAATTGATAGTAATTCGAGCTAAGAAAAAAGTCTAATGCAGTGTTGTTAATTACTCCGAATCTTTTAAATGGCAGTTTTTACGTTCGGTGACAACATTATCTTTTTATTGCATTGTCTTGTAATGTCTGAAAACCAATGATTGTGTTCAATTGTAGTAGCGCGGTTGTTGGTTTTATGTGAAATTAGCAGAATTACCAGTCTCTACTCTGTTTGAATTGTCTAGATGTAAACGAAAAAGTATAAGCAGAATAATCTCTCATGAAAAAAATTCAACTATCATTTACAGTCCAAAAAACGAATTTTAAAGCGTTTTAAAATTTTTATGCCATTTGCAATTTATTTTGGACGTAATTCGTTTAGACTATATTGTCGTGTAGATTTATTATAGGTAAGCTAACCTCTTCGTGTATATTTGCAAAAGGCAAGCGAGGACAAAGATTACTGATCTCAACTGGAGACTATTATTCACTTGAACTGAGTGATACATCTCCTTTAATACCTTTTCCGAAAATGAATCGAACATTCGAGAATTCGAAAGTTCTAGAAATTAACATAAGTATATTACTGAAGAAGTGAGTAATTGTAATTGTAATTTTAGTTAACGTCGTACTAGAGCAACACAACGGGCTATTGACGACGGTCCGGAATCAGACCCTTAAGGGAAAGATTCGAGGACAACACCTCGTAATTTTGAACCACGGTCAGATGACGACTGAAGAAGTGAGAAACAAACAGAAAGGAAACTTTAAAATGAAATCTACTTTTAGGTCACTTGCCTCTAGTGGGATTGGAACTCCGTACCTTCCGATTCGCAGTAAGGTGCAATACCGACTGAGCCTCGATTTTCAGACGAAGTGAATAAGTTTCGCTACATTTCCCCCTCCTTAAGACGAAGCAGCGTCCCGCTGCAGCCTGATCTGGCTCCTCGTAACAGGTCCCCTGGAAATCTCTCTTCCGTCATCTAGTTGTTTCTTTGGATCAAGATAGGGTTTTAACCTAAGGACGTGGACTACATCTTTGGAGATCCGCCGTCTGCTATTCTCTTCCATACTTTCTACTTCGTATGTTACGTCAGATAGTCGCCGTGTTATTCGATATGGTCCGAAATAACGTCTTAGGAGCTTTTCGGACAGTCCAACCTTTCGTACTGGAGTAAAGACCCAAACTAAGTCTCCGATGTTGTAGTTGACTGGTCGATGTCTCTCGTCATATCGTCGTTTATCAGTTTGTTGAGCGTCAAGGATGTGGATTTTTGCAAGCTGTCTAGCTTCCTCTGCCCTGGTGATCAGATGTTGCACGTAATTATCGTCGTGATTTTCTGTATTGAGCGGAAGAATTACGTCTAGTGGTGTCTGGATATATCTGCCATGAACGAGAAAAAATGGACTGAACCCTGTGGTGTCTTGTTTTGCCGAATTGTAGGCGAAAGTCACAAAGGGTAGTATGGTATCCCAATTTCTTTGCTCGACGTCTACGTACATGGACAGCATATCTGCCAATGTCTTGTTAAATCTTTCTGTCAAGCCATTGGTTTGTGGATGGTAGGATGTTGTCAGAAGATGAGACGTCTGGCACAATTGATTGATGTCTTTCACAATATTGGATAAAAAGGAACGTCCTCGATCACTTATCATTTCTCTGGGAGCACCGTGCTTCAGTATGATATCTTCGACTATAAATTTAACGATTTCCGTGGCCTCAGCAGTTGGTAATGCTTTGTGATTGTAAACCTCGTAAGGTAATCTGTACAAACAATGATCCAGCGGTTTCCGTTTCGGGTAACTGGAAAGCGTCCAAGTAGATCAATCCCAATTTTGGCAAATGGTATGTCAGGGGGTCTGATCGGATGAAGTTGCCCCGGTGGCAATTGCGATGGAGATTTTCGTCTTTGACATTCTCGGCAATGTGACACATATCGGCGTGTGCTCCCATATAGCCCTGGCCAATAGAATTTCCTCCTTATTCGGTCGTAGGTTTTGGCGAATCCGAGGTGACCGGCGGTTGGGGCATCATGAAGACTCTTTAAGACATCACTGCGGAGTTGTTTCGGCACGACCAAGAGCCATTGCTGTCCCATAGGATCATAGTTTCTTTTGTAAACCACACCGTTTCTAAGTTGATAACTTCGGTATCCGTCACCTCTTTTAAGAATTTTAATTATGGGCTTCAGCTGCTTATCTTTTAGCTGCTCTTTTCTGTAATCTGTGATGGCTGAAAGGAAGGGGATTTCATCACCGTTTTCGTTTACTGTTTCGAGAAGAGGCTTTCTCGACAGCGAATCGGCATCGGAATGTTTGTGACCGCTCTTGTAGACTATGGTGATGTCGTACTCCTGCAACCTTAAAGCCCATCGTGCAAGTCTTCCAGATGGGTCCTTAACATTGGCTAGCCAGCACAAAGAGTGGTGATCCGTTACTACGGTAAAGCGTTTTCCGAAGAGATACGGTCTGAATTTACTGATCGACCAGACGACAGCAAGGCACTCCTTTTCGGTTGTAGAATAGTTCTTTTCAGCGACTGTCAGGGACCTGGATGCGTAGGCTATTGGTATTTCCTTATCATCTTGGATCTGTATTAGTACTGCACCGATGCCATAACCACTAGCGTCTGAATGTATCTTTGTTTCTGCATTTGGAAAGAAATGCCCCAAAACAGGTTCACTTGTTAGTAATTTTTTGAGAGTTGAAAAAGATTCCTTCTGTGAAGTACTCCAAGAAAACTTCACATCTTTCTTCAATAAATCATGCAGGGGTTTTGCAATATCAGCGAATTTTTTGACAAATCGTCGGTAATACGAGCACAGGCCCAGAAAACTTCGAACATCTGCGATATTTTCTGGAACAGGAAAATTCTTTACAGCGGCTATCTTTTGTGGATCGGGATAGATTTCATGTTGATCAATAAGGTGTCTCAGTATCGTCAGTTTCTTTTTGCCAAATGAGCATTTGGTGGAATTTAGCGTCAGTCCGGCCTCTTGGATGCATTTCAAAACTTTCCTCAAGCGTATTTGATGTTCTTGGAAATTCGGTGCATACACAATGATGTCATCTAGGTAGCAAAGACAGATATTCCACTTCAGGCCTCGTAGTACCGAGTCCATCATCCGTTCAAATGTAGCGGGGGCGTTACATAATCCGAATGGCATGACTTTAAATTCATAAAGACCATCTGACGTTACAAAGGCTGTCTTTTCTCTATCTTTATCATCAAGCTCTATTTGCCAGTAGCCGGACTTTAAATCCATCATAGAGAAAATTTGTGCACCAGCTAGGCAATCCAAAGCGTCGTCGATGCGTGGTAGTGGATAGACGTCTTTTTTAGTGACCTTGTTCAATCTTCTGTAATCGACACAAAAGCGCCATTCACCATTTTTCTTTTTCACAAGTACGACTGGAGATGACCATGGACTGGTTGATGGCTGTATCACGTCTTCTTTTAGCATCCGTTGTACTTCGTCTCCAATCACACGTCTTTCAGTGGCTGATATACGGTAAGGTCTCTGCTTGATTGGGACGTTGTCACCTGTGTCGATCTTGTGTTTCACAGAATTACCACTAAATTTCTTCAATTGCCTGTTAAAGTCGAAAATGTCACTAAATTCTTCCAGCAGATTCAATAACTCGTCTTCTTCAATAGTAGTCAGCTTAGTATCTAAAAGTTCTTTAAATGTTTCTCGTTTTAATCGCCTTCTGGAATTGTGTCTCTTAGAACCTTCTCGAACTTCATCATTTAAAGAACAAATTGCATCGTTTGTTACTGTCGTTAAGCAAGCTATGTTCATTCCCTTTGGTATCAGTTGGGTTCGTCGAGAGAAATTTGTAACCCATATTTTACAACAGCCATTTTCAGCGTTAACGATTGAGGCTGGTATAGACAGATCTCTTTCACACGTGAGAATCGTATTACCAATAATCATAGCTTTATCTGCTTCTGGAATTTCTGGATTAAGAGTACATATTTGCTTTGTCGAATTGGCTTCAATTACGTAATCTGTTGCGGCAAACAAGGTGCAAGAGCAATCTGATTCACTTGACACTTGGTTGTCTGGAAGGATTTCTGCAAGTTGAAGTTCTTCATTTCCGCAATCTATGACAGCATCAATCTATGACAGCAGCGGAAAAAGTCCCATCCAAGTATCATTTGGTGGCTACACTGTGGAAATACCAGAAATTCAAACGGTTTCACAGTCCCATTAAAGTCGACTTTTAATACACAACGTTCTGAGGCGGCTACAGATTTTCCACAGGCAGTTTTCAGTACAGGTCCATCCTCAGTAAACATAGGAGTATTCAATTGTACGCGTAATTCTTCAGATATGACCGAGTAATCGGCACCAGAATCAACAAAGGCTTTTACACATTGTCCATTCACTGTGATATAGGTGGAATTTTTCTTTAACTTGGTTGTAGTATACGTCGGAGGATTTTCTTCAACTGCGGCCTTACCTCCTGGACAGGTCGCCTGAGTTAGTTTTCCTCATTTGGTCGGCGTGGAGAACGGCTGGAGCGGCGAACAGGCGACTGTGACTGTCGGCGGTTGAAGGAGCGGCGAGGGTATGGTGAACTACTTCTGAAACTGGAAGAAGTAGGCTGTACATGTTGTGCATAGTTGTCGTCAAAGCTGTGTAGGGACTCAGTGTCAATTTCTCGTCGAGGGTTAGATGCTCTGAGGGCTCTTGTATCTGCAAATATTTGTCGTCTCTCCCTACAGTACCTCAGCACGTGTCCTGGGCGTCCGCAATGGTAGCAGATAGGCACATTATTGGCAGCTCTCCACAGGTCTGTCTTACGCTGCGGAACGGCGCTGTTTCTGGCCTCACGTCTTGGCTGTGACCTAACTGGAACTGAAACTCGGGGAGGGCCGTTGCGTCTTCTTGGACCTGTGAGTGGTGCTAGAGCTTCCATAACTTCTTCCCGGACCAGAGATGCAACGTCCGTTGGTGATGCAGGGTCGTCGTTCGTGTAGTTTTGCACTTCCGGCAAGAGCTTTCGAAGCTCTTCCCTGACAATTGTTCGTACCAGCGATCTTATATCACCAATGTCTGTTTTGGCCGAAACTGCAGAAACATTTGGCAGCCTCTGGAATCTTGGTCGGGTGATACGTCTTCGTCGGAGGCTTACTATTTGACGGCAGCGTTTCACAAAAGCATCGACGGTCTCATAGTCCTGAACCAATAGGATCTGGTGCAAGTCCTCTGCAATCCCCTTCATGAGATGGGCTACTTTCTCGACATCTGGCATGGAAGGATCAACTTTTCGGCATAGAGCGAGTACGTCTTGGATGTATGATTCAGACGTCTCGCCAGTTTGTTGAGCACGTGTAACCAACAGTCTCTCAGCTTGACGCTTTATGTCATCTGTTTGGCAAAACGTGTTGTTCAGGGAATTCCTGAACGAAGTCCAATCAGTAAAAGTGTCCTCATTGTTATCAAACCATTGTCTGGCTGTTCCGGCGAGGTAGAATATGACGTTTGCCAGACACATCTGTTCGTCCCAACAGTTATAGCTGGTGATTCGTTGAAAGTCCTTGAGCCACCGGCGAACATCTGGTTGGTCGTCTCCAGAGAATATGCATGGACTTCTGGGTGGCTGGTAGGTCAGGAACGGCACTGGTGCGATGGTGACTGGAGCGGAGCTGGCGACTGGGAGCTTTTGCTCGGTGTCTTCATGGTCAGACATTTTCCTCGGGCCTCTACTTGGATTCGGTAAAGAGCCAAACTCAGGAGGGAGTCCTTGAAGACGTAGACTTCTGCGAAGTTCTTCCGCCGTATTTATTTTACCCGGCGCCTCCACCAAAATGTCGTGTAGATTTATTATAGGTAAGCTAACCTCTTCGTGTATATTTGCAAAAGGCAAGCGAGGACAAAGATTAATGATCTCAACTCGAGACTATTATTCACTTGAACTGAGTGATACATCTCCTTTTATACCTTTTCCGAAAATGAATCGAACATTTGAGAATTCGAAAGTTCTAGAAATTAACATAAGTATATTACTGAAGAAGTGAGAAACAAACAGAAAGGAAACTTTAAAATGAAATCTACTTTTAGGCCACTTGCCTCTAGTGGGATTGGAACTCCGTACCTTCCGATTCGCAGTAAGGTGCAATACCGACTGAGCCTCGATTTTCAGACGAAGTGAATAAGTTTCGCTACAATATACAGGGTGATCCAAATTTACTAGACCATTTTCAAATATAATGACTTTTTGCCTATTAATATTTTCATATTATTTTCAGATTATTTATATGCAATCCTTGGAATATAATTATGGAGAAATTCCGGACGAGCAACAAATCAAAATAATCTTATATTGCGTATTTGTACTTGTACTTATTCAATAGATCTAACTACAAATAACATTTGATGTACCTTACTTCCTTCATAACAGTTCGAATCAATATAAAATTATGTAATACATGAATAAAGTACATGCAAATTTTATACGGGATTAGTCATAGACTAGTTTCCAAAACACTAATTTTTAAAAAACCGAAGCGCTAAAATAGTTTTTTGATTAATTTTATCTTGGATTTTTCGTTAGTTTTCAACGCTATGCGTTAATAAAGCGCAGCGTGACACGAAAAGAAAACATAATTATAACTGTGAAAATACTTTTGTAGTTGATTTTGTATGACAGGGTAGACATCACAAATTTAATCAAACACCATGTTGTTCCAATTAAATAAAGCGCTTATTATAAATTTCATAATATTATTTAATGAATTGAATTTTAAATAAAAAAAATGTATCGGAATGAATGTTTTATAAATTTCAACGAAAGAAAAAATAAACCTAAGGATGTTTGATTTATTTATAATTAAAAGCTTTCTTAGGCATACTCGTCAATATTTAAATTCAAATCCTAATATTTTTTTTTCAATTGCCTTGTAAAGCGTGGATTAAATGTTGTTTTTTTCTCTGTATTTTGCAATCGTTAAGTTTATTGTTCTGATTTCATACCTTTTTACTACAGGGAAAAACGAAGACATTTATGGAATATACACGGACTCGAAATTTAGAGATTTATCTGTTTGCTGCTAGAAAAAATATAGTTTTCCATATTGAGACTTACCCCCAAAATCCTACCTTTTCTTAATTTTACCGTTATTAGAGCCCATGTACAGCTCATTATGGCAAGAATGACATGAGTACTTGGCCTCTTGTTCGATTGTGGAGTGAATAGACGATTGTTTATTGTTAATCTTCAACAATTCATTTACATTTTGTACGATTAACTTGCAATTTTTGATACTGATATTGAGGAACAATTTTATCGAATAAAAAAAAGCCTGTGATAGTTCGGTACCTTAGTTTTTTGTAAACCGAAAAGTTGAACAGATTTACTTTCTTGCAAAGTATTTAAACGTTAACCAACGCTCTTGTGTTTTCTTGATTAAAACAAAATTACAAATAAATGATAAACCTATTAACCTAACCTATATACTGATGTTTACTGATACTGATATTGAGGAACAATTTTATCGAATAAAAAAAAGCCTGTGATAGTTCGGTACCTTAGTTTTTTGTAAACCGAAAAGTTGAACAGATTTACTTTTAGCGAAGTATTTAAACGTTATGTTGTGTTGTTTGTCTTGTGTTTTCTTGATTAAAACAAAATTACAAATAAATGATAAACCTCTTAACCTAACCTATGTTAAATTTTCTTAAATTTGTCTGTTTATTAACTATTGACATTTTATCTTCGCAATATACTTGGTAGACCAAAATAAAGATAGTGTCGTAAAGTAAAATATTTGTCTAATGTTTTAATTTCATAATAAACAAAAATTTTCTTTTTATAAGAAACTTAGCTACGACAGGAAGAATCTATAATACTACTAGTTAGAGAACTTACATAACGAAGGAAATGCTACGACACTATTTCAAGCTAATTTACAGAAATTCTAAATTTTCTGAACCATTAAGTCATAAGATTTCCCCAAAGACCTGAATCCGGAGAAAATTTTAGTACTAGAGATTTCATTTTATGGCATGTAATTTCGAATGGTGTAAGAGGGTTTAGTGGAGTTATTCTAGGAAGAAGTTTAGACTTATTTTAATCCAAAGGGGGGGGGGGACGTTAGGTGCTCAGCTTGTTGCATTTATCGGAAATTGTCTAAGAAATAGTAAATAACATTACATTGGTACCATGGTTATTTTTCTACGAGAAACAGACAAAAAGTATCCGTACTTTATTTTTACAATCTATTTACAGAAATATAGAGGTTGAACAAGTTCGCATTTTCTCTATATAGTCTCCTTTTTTCAATGCACTTGGTCCAGCGGTCCACAAGCGTGTGTATTCCCTCCAAGAAGGTTAGTTATCGGTTGGTTGCCTAAACATTAATGCACCACTTCTACTTCTTCGTCTGTCTAATCTGCATCGTCTATGGTAACTAACCGGTTTGCCAGTAACATTTCTCAAACTTGCCGAATCTTCTTGTTAGAGGCGGAGATTGGAGCGCGTCCTGTTCCTTATTTGTGCTACGCTTGTCCATCATCTTCTAAGCTTCTCGATCCACTAACACACAATTCGACGTGGTAGAGCACTGTTCCCGTATTGTGTTCTAAGCCTTCGATGAATTTCAGCCTCTATCAAACCTTTCTACACTAGAATTTGGATCACTGCTATTTATTCCTCCTCGTCGAGTCAACTAACCGTTCAGGTTAAGGTGTAAGCCTCTAGATAGGAAGGTTAGTGATTCGGATCCGAGTCAGCGCATGGATGTTTGTAAGCGTATGGTGTAGAGGCGGCTGGTGCAACTTAAACCTGTCTTGGCCGAAAGTCCTCACGTTGGATTGCTGTGGAAGTTTGGAGAGTGGGTGGTCAGCTTAGATGTTGCCTCTTCATTTGACTGTGGTTCAAAATTACGTGGTGTTGTCCTCAGATCCTTCCCTTAGGGGGCCGACCAACGGGTATAGTGGTTAAGGTGTTAGCCTCTAGATCGGAAGGTTCCTGGTTCGAATCCGGGTGGGGCCCACATGGATGTTTGTAAGCGTATGGTGTAGAGACGGCTGGTGCACCTTAAATCTGTCTTGGCCGAAAGTCCTCACGTTGGGTTGGTGTGGAAGTTTGGAGAGTGGGGTGCCAGCTCAGGTGACGCTTCGTCATCTGACAGTGGTTTAAAATTCCGATGTGTGGTCCCCGGATCTTTCTCTTAGGGACTGATCCCAGACCGTCGTGAATAGCCAGTTGTGTTGCTCTAGTACGACGTTAATTAAAATTACCATTAACATTCCCTTAGGGGATTGATCCCAGACCATCGTCAATAGCCAGTTGTGTTGCTCTAGTACAACGTTAATTAAAATTAACCAATTACCTCCTCGGTGAACACTGCTAGTAGAGCAGACATGTTTACACTGAAGTAGAAAGAAGATAAATGAAGCATCTTCTCAAGGTCAAACTTCTATAACGTGACGACAGTATTATTTTAACTCAAGTATAAGTCAGTGCGACATACTTAAAGATGTGTTTTGCGAAAAGTGCAGATAATTTGTGACTTAACCTCGTACATTACGTTCATAAATCCTGTAATCTAACCTTTAGTACTCTGTCGTCTAGGATAAAGAAAGTTACCTAAGGTTAAAGATCTGAAGCATAACCTCAAAGCACGCAACAAGCACGTTTTTGTACCTAATTAGTATTCTTGAAAGAAGATACGTCGTTTCCTTAAATTGTGCTGAAAGTAAAACCTTAAATCAACTAACACAGGAGTTTACTTTTATTTTCTGAAGCAATGCATCAAAGGGAACGTAATCGAGCCCATAAAAATGCAAAGAAAGCTAAGTCGTAATTAGATAGATTCTAAAAAAAAGTTGAATCCATCGATTTATAATCCGGACTAAAAGGAGCAATTTTAATCTACAAATCAAATACGTTGGTGCTCTTATGCGTTTTGTAAGCAGATTGAAGTGAACTCTACTGTTTGTTTTACTATAATACTTCAGAAATTGATGGACAGTTTCTGTGTACACACACATTATAGACGACACTGAAAGTTATTAATTTCCCTAAATTCTAATTTGGTGGCCCCATAGAAGAAAGTTTATCAGTTTTGCTTGTGGGATACTACAGCGATTCATAAAACACATATAATTAAAAACAATCAAGTTCCGGAAGATGGTTAAATTATTCATTTAAAGAAGTGTGCCAATTAAATGAAACTTTAGGTTCGTGTTAAAGGTTTTTCAGCTTAGTCACAAATTAATCACGAACGTATTTCAGAGATCCCTGAAAATGTTTTTCGGTGTTCAGTTCTTTGCTTTTGTTGGTTTTATTTTGGGTGCGTCATTTACGTCTGATAAAATTCTGAATTCATTATTTTGATGAATTAAATTTACAAAGTTGTATAAATGTATCATTCTTCTGAACGTGAATTAATAAAAATGTAAAGAACAGCACATGTAATTATAATCAACTACAAAAACCAAATGAGCACTTAAGCTGTTTAAAGAATAATTGTTTGTTTTTTGTATAAAAAATAGAGATAATAAAAAAAAATTATGATGGTGTTTATATTTGTTCCAATTAATTCTATTATGGAAATATATTTTTCCTCATCATGAAAGCAACCTTTTCAAGGTCTCCTAGAATGTTTTAGTTGACGAGTATCGGATTCAAATATATTTCACTAATTACATGGCAAAGAAATTGTCATCATTTGTACAAAACGCATAGCGGTTTTATACAAGTAAATCCAACTTATACAACATGTATGTGAGTAGTTTAGTTGAGTATGCATTTCGGTGTTAAAATTAATACAGTTTATTTTACAATTGTACAAATTACGAGAACACATTTAGTAGGCAATAAGACAAGACAGTCGTGTGTATATACTGAACACACATAACTCTGTTTTCAAAGAAGAAAAGTGTTATCAGTTTGATGACACATTTGACAACGTGCCAAGAAAGGGTTGAATGTATATGGCGTAGCTGGTTGTCAATACACCAATAGTTCAATACGATTTAAATGCGCTAGCAGTTCGATTTTTCTACGCAAGAATGTTTAACTGTCAATTCTGAGGTTTCTTTGACACGTGGCTTGTTTTGAGTTACGAAGAAACGAATTATCATTCTTATGACAGTTTGCAACAGCCTCAAAAAAGTGCGTCGATGAATTCAAAAAAAAAATATTATAGATTGACTCAGAACATGGAATATTTGTGAAAGCAGAATTGGTATTGAACCAAAGCATGATATCTAAAATGATCATGTACGCATGGCTCTGCATACATCTGTTTTCTTATAAATCGTCGAGTAGATCTTGTTCCGAATCAAACAAATATAGACATGTAGACTGCTTAAAGTTACAGCGGTGTAAGTCACTTTTTCCAAAAAGAGACAGACATAAATGTTAAGCTAGTGAAATCTTTATTCAATGGCCAATTAATGGCAGTGGAAGATCGTCCTTTTTTTTTTCGAAAATGTGACTTACACCACTGTAACTTTTACCCGTCCATGTCAGATGTTCATTACGTTGGTCTAGCAACGCTAAATTGAAGGAGGCGCGTAAGCTCAGTTGAAAGAGTAAAAGATTAGAAACCAAAGGGTTCCCGAGTTCGAATCCATCCGAATACCGTCGTGTATAATGGCGTCTAGTTCACGTTCAATCTATCGTGGCCTCAAACGTCCTCACATTGGAGTGTTGTGCAAGTTTTAAACGTTTGGTGCCAGCTGAGGCGTTACATTGTCATCTGACCGTGGTTCAATATGACTAGGTGTCCTCAGATCTTTCCATTGGAGATCGATCTTGGTATGTCATCAATAGTCTGTTGTGTTATTCCAGTGAAATCTGCGGAAAATTGTACACCAGATTAATACCTTACATCACAGCGTTGCCTGTTGTGTTGGTTTGCGAAGATCTTATATTATCATTGAAGTACCACAGGCACGGGCAACGCCGGGCTAGCCACGCAGTGGCTAGCAATGTATATATCTAAGTGCAAGTAAAAAAATTAACATGCTTCCAAATTTTGAAGTTTAGGGTTTAAAATGATGTTAATCCATAATTTTTATCTTAAATTTTAGGTGATGCAACACATTTTTTACTGTTCAATTTTGCAATACAATTACCAAATGTAAGTTAATTCTCATACAAAATATTATTCGAATTAAAAGTTGTACCACACGTGGGGCAAATTAATGCGGTTGAAAGCTACATATTTTTGTTTACTTAACAAAAAATTTTATTAAGTTTTACATGACTGTCGAATGATTTATTATTTTAGATCCAAGCTTTATACACAGAGTTTTTGCAAAAAGCAATCTCAGCAAATTTCCTAAAATTGGATTTCTGCAAAAGTTTGTTGAAAGTTCGCTCTGTTTGGTCCATTAATAAATTTAACTAACATAATAAAAGCAAAACGATAGATATAACTTTATAGAATGAAATGTAATTGACTTACATTGCTCTTATAACTAGATCCTAAGCCAACTTATGTTTTAGGGAGAAGATATAGTTGGAATCACCTTTAGCAATTATGTTGGTTAATACAAAATTTCGTCTCACTTTTTTTGAAAAATTATTTATTTACTAAAAATTGCATTTAATATATATAGTATGTGGTGTTCTGTTACATGAACTTTCTCTCTCATCTACATCAACCCGTGTTTATAACTTCTGAGGTTTCTGGCTAAAAACAGATCCAGATGATGGAACTTTCAAACCACTTACAACACATGGAATCGTCAACAGCATCTTCAAGCTACACGAAACTATAGTCTTTGAGTCTGCAATTTTGCCTTCACAAAAATAAAAAATAACAATAGATCGCCAATGCTCCTTAATTTCTGCCAAACGAACACAATTTTTCCCAATTGCTCTGTGGTCGACTAATCGGTCTGGTGATTAAGCTGTTAGCAACTGGATAGGAGGATTCTTGGTAAGAATACGCGACAGTGAATGGATGTTTGTAAGCGTATGGCGTAGAAGCGGATGGTGCACCGTAAGTCTGTAGCGGTCGAAAGCCTTCAAGTTGGGTTGGTGTGGCTGTTGGAAGAGTGGGGTGCCAGCTCAGGTGTTGCCTCGTCATCTGACCGTGGTTCAAATTAACGTGGTTTTGTCCTCCGATCCTTCCCCTAAAGGATTGATCACGGACTGTCGTCAGTAGCCCGTTTTGTTGCTCTAGTACGACGTTAATTAAAAATTACTTATATTATCAGGTACTATCTGAAATTCCTTCAAACATCAGCCGACCAACCGGTATAGTGGTTAAGGTGTTAGCCTCTAGATCGGAAGGTTCCTGGTTTGAATCCGAGTCCGGGTATGGATGTTTGTAAACGTATGGTGTAGAGGCGGCTGGTGCACCTTAAATCTGTCGTGGCCGAAAGTCTTCACGTTGGGTTGGCGTGGCAGTTTGGAGAGTGGGGTGCCAGCTCAGGTGTTGCTTCGTCATCTTACCGTGGTTCAAAATTACGAGGTGTTGTCCTCGAATCTTTCCCTTAAGGGACTGATTCCGGACCGTCGTCAATAGCCCGTTGTGTTGCTCTAGTACGACGTTAACTAAAATTACCAATTACTTACCTTCAAACATCAAAACTTTGTACGTGTGAAGTAGATAACACTTCGGTTTTGCAATGCAGTGCCATCTAGAGCCTAAAACGGAACAAACGTTTGCCTTCCCGCGCGCGCGCGCGCGCGCGAACCCAATACTAAATAAAAAAAAATCCTCTCTCACACACAATATGGATACAAGAAATCGAAGATCTTTCAAAAAGTAGATTATGTATGCCGGTAATTTGGTTTGACCTATTTTGCTAATCAGTTAAAAGCATCATATGATCAGCTTTAAAAATCTTTATCTCTCTAATTTCCGTAACAAAAGAGTTTATCAGTTATTTTCAATTTCTTTCTATACTTTCGTAGAGCCTCCAATAAAGCAATTCTCCGTTGGTTTATGTTGCTGGGTAACCGATACAATTTTCTGCTTTTAGTAAGGCTTATATCGAACTCTGAATTTCTCGTACTTTTTGAAATATTTTGAAACGCTATATCCCAGTAAGATTTGAACGCTATATCCCAGTCTTTTGAAGCCAATAAATACGGGATTCCGATAAACTGGGGTTTCGAAATAGTAAGACGGGTATAGTAAACAGATCCCTTTCGATTTCGAAACCACTGGAGCTCTGTCGAAAGGTAGAAGAATCTGGAAATTTTGGATTTAGACAAATCGATGTATTCCTTTAGGATAGATATAAACGGAAGCTTTGTAAGTATTTAAAACTAAAATAACATAACTATTGCCATGACTTCAATCTTTACAATCTTTTTTTAAATGCTATTTCTTATAGAGGTCGTGGTAGATCGGTGGGGAGAGTTTAACCTTAGCAACCGAAGGATTGCGAGTTCCTATCAATTCAAAGAGCGTCGTGAACAAAGGGGCTGTTGCATGTTAAATATGTCGTTGCCTCAAACGTCCTCATGTTTGCGTGGTGTGTGGACGTTTGGAGGGTAGGGTGCCAGGTCACGTGTTATCTCGTCATCTGACCGTGATTCAAAATTACGTGGTTTTGTCATCGGTTCATTCTCTTGAGGATTGGTTGTGTTGCTCTAGTACGACGTTAATTATAATTACCATTACCTTCTCTTGAGAATTGATCCCGGACCGTCGTCAATAGCCCTTTGTGTTGCTCCATTGCTACGTTTGTTAAAATATCTATTTTTATCTAGCTATTTATTATATGTAGCGATAAAGGAATGGAATATGAAATGTAGTATGCACATAAATCCATAAATGATTGATCGGTATTTTTCGGCAGTAAATAAAAGTAAAATCATAAGTCCTTTGATGCAACAACTCATACTGAGAAACGTACTAATAAAATAAAAGTCGAAAACAGATTGCATCCCGACTACAATACTCTAATGCTTTTTAATGAATTTGTAGTTTCGTGTAGAAAAGCTAAATAAATGTTCCTTCAAGCTGAAAATCTGTTACAATTGCCCTCTATTGGAATAAACAGATGTAGATTTCCAGCATACAGCGGTATATGTTTGGTTTGTCTTCTAAAAATGTTGGAAATACATTCATAAAGTTATGTTGGTATTTAAATACAGTACAAAGTCCCGAATCTGGACGTTTTGCTAAAAGACGTTTTTTGTTGTTGTTGCTTTTCTCACTTTTTAACAACTTTCCGATAGCTTTTAAAGAACAAGGATAATAAGTGATGAAACAAAGAAAAAACGGACACGTACGTAGTAAATACCACACCAAAAAATTAGAAGACTTCAAGTAAAAAATTGGTTTTATTGTATTTAAAAGGTTTTTTTTTCCTTTTTTAAAAATTATTCCTATTTATATATCTGTTATTTTGCTATTGCAAACGCGCAGAGAGGGGTAGATTAAGGTTTTATTGACAAAAAATTCAAATAATCCGAAATCCGGAAAGGTCGAGGTCCGGAGGATTCCGGATTGTGGACTTTGTACTGTAACACCCATTGGGCGAAAGAACCCGCGGCCAGGTCCTGTAGGTCATAAAGGTGAAACTAGCTAGAATTCATGTTGGGAAGGTAGTTAAAAAACGGATGTATAGCCGTGAGCCTTTTATTTGGGTAAATTATATAACATTTCTACCATTAAATAAACACTATATAAGAAAATAAAAAGTATGTTTTCTGAATGTGTAAAAAAAGTATAGCAAAGAAAATTCAAGTTTTACAATGACAGGTTCGTAGAGTAACGAACTAGCAACCGAAGGGTAGTGATTTTTAATCCAACCAGAGATTATCTTGTACAAAGTGGATTGATGCAAGTTAAATCTGTCGTGACCTCAAATGTTCTCATGTTGGCAGGGGTGTGGAAGTTTAGAGAGTGGGTTGCCACTAGGGATGCGTCATCGTCAGCAAAACATCGATGTTCAAAATTAAAACATCGATGTTGATAAAACATCGTTCCAAAAACATCGATGTTTTTAAAATTCAGTGTATTTAAACTTTTTACCCCTTTTCTTAAAACTGGTTTAGCAAACTAAGGATGCAACATCGACAGCAAAACATCGATGTTGATAATGCATCGCCCCAAACTATCAATGTTTTTAAAATTCAGTGAATTCAAACTTTTTTCCCCAATTTTTAAGACTGGTTTAGCACCTAGTGATGCTACATCGACAGCAAAACATCGATGTTTAAAATTGAAACATCGATGTTGATAATGCATCGCCCCCAAACTTTCGATGTTTTTAAAAGTCAGTGCATTTAAACGTTTTTCCCCATTTCTTATAACTGGTTAGCAACTACTGATGTGACATCAGCTCCAATACATCGATGTTTTTTTATAAAATATCAATGTTTTGAAAACATCGACATCGATGTCGTATCCCTACTTTTCAGACCCTTCACCTTTGGTCACTTTCGTCTAAAAGTATGTTCAATTTGCTAATTATTAAAATTATGCTACTTAGTTATATTTTTTAAATTTTTATTACGGTACTTTTTTCATTTAAAAATAAAACATCGACAACTTAAAAACATCGACAAGTATAAACATCAATGTTACAAAAACTTCGACCCCAATGCATCGATGTTAAATACATCGATGTTTTTTAAAAAACATCGATGTTTTGAAAACATTGACATCGATGTCGCATCCCTAGTTGCTACTACAGGTGGTACCTCGTCATCTGACCGTGGTTTAAAATGATGTAGTGTTGTCCTTGGGTCTTTCCCTTCAAAGGTTGATCCCCAGTTACCCGTTGTTTTGTTACAGTATGCGATTAATTAAAAATACTACCACTGTAATGTATTTTCTGGCAGGGAATGTAAATGCCCTTCTGGAATAATCCGCAATTCTATTCCGATATCAGCGGTTTTCCGGGAAAAGGCAAAAAGTATAACTATGCAATCAAAAGTCAAAATTCGCTTTTCAGAAGCCATATTTTATGAACAAAAAAAGCGCTTTTATGTTTCATTTTATAACTTCCACGCCATCCGATCTCAATAGAAATGTTATCACAGCATTAAAATTGGACTGAAATTCGGCTATACAAAACCCCGCAATATACTGTGGTGGAAAATAAATTTAAAATAAGGAATAGAATTTGCACTGGATGAAATTCTTGGTATCGCGCAGGGCAATAAAATTTGAATCCAGAAGATAATAAAAGGTATGGAAGTAATTTTCATCTTTCCTTCTTTCTCCAAAAGAGAGGATCTCAGAAGCTAAAAAACACATTCCCGAAACCTTTTTTTGGAAACTGAAATACCCCCTTGCGTGGAAATATATTCATGTTATTTATTCCTCTTTTTTCTGTTTGTGCGAATCTTTTATCCTCGAGTTTACTGTCGAAACGGTAAATATGTCAGAATGACGTCAGATTTCGTGTAATATACTACATCTTCATTTGCATTGTTATTCTTTTTTTTCTTGGGATGAAGATATTACAAAAACACCAGTGATGGAAAGCGTTGGTGATAGAAATTCTTTAAATAAGGAAAACGGGAAAGATATTTTTCCAATTCTTTTTGATGATCTCGAAACCTGTTCTCCCGGAACGGTGAAGCGGATCGTCAAGTTTCTGTTTGATCTTCGTGATTGTTCGCAGCTTTCGTAAGGCAGAAAGTGATCCTCCCAATCTCGAAATGAAGTCCTGTTTATGAAATGAAATTTGTTATTACGAAACTAACCTGTTTTTTTCTTCTTCCAGTTTAAAGGTTTGGCTAAACAGAAAGCTGTCTCTTTCTAGTGTGCGTTATGTAAACTATGTTGGGCTCATCATACTGGTAAGGTGACTGGTGTTGGGCTCACGTCACCATTCATCTTGCTAGACTCCACCAGTGTGGTTGATGGCTGATAACGAAATAAAATGAATGTTATTTCCAGATTAGATGGTGTTGTGTATTACTATTTAACTCTATGAGTGTCAGGAGATTGTAGCAGTGTAATATTGCCTTTGTCCCTACGCACTTAATGGCACATTTAATCACTAAGTTATCACATCTATTGGGGAAAAAATCCACGAATTCTATTACCTTTTAGAAAGATGCTATGGGCCATTACTTTAGAATAGAATCCTTTAGAGGGATTCGTTTTGGTAATTTCTTTGAATTTTATCAATTGACAATATTATATTGCTCCTTTCGTTGGAAGGTAACACTTTGAAAACATTCCGCTGCTTCTTTTCTTAGAATAGAATCCTTTCGTAGGACTCTGTTGACCATTTCTTTAGAACAGAAACACATGGGTAAATTCTACTTCTTATTTTCGTAGAATAGAATCTTCTGTAAAAATTAATTTTCTCCTTTCCTTAGAATAGAATCCTTTCGTAGGACTCTGTTGACCATTTCCTTAGAACAGAAACACACGGGTAAATTATACTTCTTATTTTCGTAGAATAGAATCTTCTGTAAAAATTAATTTTCTCCTTTCCTTAGAATAGAATCCTTTGAGAAAATATCTATTTCTCCTTTCCTTAGAATATAATCTGTTGGATAGATTATATTCCTCATTTCTTTATACAAGAATCCTTTGGAAAAGTACTATTTCTGATTTCGTTAGAAAAGTTCCCCTTGGAAAAATTCCTCTTCTCCTTTATTTAGAATAGAATCCTGCAAAACAATTTTGTTCCTCTTTCCCTTAGAATATAATCCTTTTTAAATATTATATTTTTCCTTTGAGTAGAAAGGAACCCTTTGGAAAGATTCTTCTGCTCTTTTCCTAAGAATATAATCCTTAGAAGGAATTTATCCTCTTCACTTCCAACCAAATGAAATTTGTTTAAAAATCAAGTTTTTTTCTGATAAATGTTATGAAATACTTCAAAGTTCTCAAGTTCTCAGTTCCTCTTTTAGATGGTGGCATCGTAGGGGCTAAACATTTTAGGTACACAGTATGTGTACCTCGAGTCTCAATTAGGCTGAAAGCGTAACAATTTTCAAATGGTAAGATATTGCTTAAGAACTTAGAAATTATCAACTATAACACAATAGCTGAAGGATTTAAAAATCATTAAAAACAAATGAAATTTACTTACTTTTACGAGCACGTTGAGTCGAAGCCATTTCTTCAAAATACCTTTTGAATAATCAACATTCCACAGGAACTACCGATTTATACTACCATCCACTCGTGTCAATCGGAAGTTCCGATGTCCACGCACGTGTACCCGAGTTCTTAACCATCAATTTTATCAGAAATATTATTTTTAGGCAAAAGCGTAGAGGTGCATGTATGCAGACCTACGTAGTAAATAGGTTAATGGTCAAGAAGGTAGGAACTGGTTATTCTTGCAAGGAAGACTGCAAGCTACAAGGATGATTTTTACTTATGAAATCTTCGGAGGGTTAAAGTGCTTGGTATGATTATCACTCAGAAAACTTGAGGTCAATATATGGCAGTTATTTACCCATTAAGCATTGACAAAAAATTATAATTACACTTTACACAGAGTTCTTTTGGAATGGAATTAGCATGTGTGAATAAACAATTCGGGGATCTCTCTCGCAAAGGAAGGATTTGAGCGTCCCGGAGACACAATTTGGAAAGTTGATTCGTTGGTGGGCAGGGCATATCCTACTCCCTGACATTAATGACAAACAAACAGGTTGCAGAATCTGCTGGGTGTCAACAAAATACATTGTACCACTACTAAAGGGGATTGTCTGCGGTAAGTGATCGCTCTCTCAAGCGCTACACTAAGAATTACACCCTAATTCTAGAAAGGGTTCTTTCAGGAATAATGGTTATGTGATGACTTAGACAATGGGATGCGGGTAGGACGTGAAGCAGTGAAGTATTGAATTAGTTGTACATTCCGGAACTAGTATGAAAAGTCATGGATGATCATCATCCAAAATTGGCATGTGCTCAATGCTTACACAAAGATGGACATGCGGTTAGACGGAAATTTGATACGCACGATACATTCTTCGTATACTTTTAAAACACTAACTGTACCACCACATTCGTGCATAACTTTTAATTTGACAGTATGCTATATAAGGATTTATCAAAATTATCTTGCTTTACGCAAGGGCAAGGGGTCCACGTTAAATATGTCGTGGCTTCGAATGTCTTCTCGTTGGCATGGCGTGGAAGTTTGGAGAGTGAAGAGCCAGCTCAGGTGTGACCTCGTCATCTGACCGTGGTTCAAAATGACGTTGTTTTGTCCTCGGATTTTCCCGGAATTCTTTTCGAACCTTCGCTAATAGCGGATGTTGGCGCCGATCTATGACGGTCTTCATGCTGTTTTGTCCTTATATTACATCGTTTTACTTAATATTATATTGTTTTATCCTTATATTATATTGTTTCATCTGTTTTATATTGTTTTGACTTTACTTTAGCTTGTTTTATATTTTTATTATGTTCTTCTGATTACATATTTTATTGCTTTGTTCTTATATTATTAGTATGTGTCTGTAGATAACAATTTGTTCTCTTTATATTATATTGTTTCGTCTTTATATTATATTGTTTCGTCTTTATATTATATTGTTTTGTCTTTACATAATATTGTTTTGTCTTTACATAATATTGTTTTGTCTTTTTTCATATTGTTTTGTCTTTATATTATATTGTTTTGTCTTTATATTATATTGTTTTGTCTTTACATAATATTGTTTTGTCTTATATTTTTGTCTTTATATTATGTATTGTTTGAAGGAAGCTAATCCAATCCAGTCTTGATATCCAAATTTTGCCTCGTCTCTCCTTTTTATCGAATGGATGTTTACCTACACTTTCCTCTTAAAACTACTTCCGCTCAAAACTGATTATTCATCACGCAGTGGACTTTCCTCAATTCAGGGATTTCTCCATCCATTCATCCATGTTCTCTAAGGCGCACACGGGAATAAATTCTCTCAAAAAAGAAAAGAGCAAAGAATTCCACGCGCCCTCACAATTCGCATTTTTGCGCTATTAAACAAATCTTCGGCCGCTAGAATTTCTGAGGTATCCCCTTGTTTCCGGACGGTCGCCATGGTAACGAAGCAGTTTACTTTACCTCATTTGATTAGGATGGCGCGGATGGTTGAAAATTCCGTAATTGAATTTGCGCGCTTTGCATTCCCTCTGCCGCCAACTCAAAGAAGATTTGAAAAATTGCCCTCGAGATGAAACAGAGATTGACATCCCTTAACATTTTCCTTAGAAAGGAGGGCTGCCTTTCTTGCTTATACGGCTATGCGTATTTATAAGGGGAAAATAAACACGCAACTCTGGAAGAGTAATTTGAGTTCTAGTGGTTTGATTGAGAGTTATTGGGTAAGACAGTATTTACTGAATTTCCTGGATATATAGCAGGAAAACGTGGGGGCACTGACCATAGCGGACGGCTTGACCCAATTCCTAAATTTTTATAACTCACCAGGTGGTTTGTTTTGAAAATTCCCTTGTAGTGGGCCTATGTTTCAAAAATTGATTCAAAAATTGATTCCAAACTGTCATCACTTTTGAGCTTGGGACAAATTGTCTTTTCTGCTTGGTGTAGGAAGGCAGTTTTGTCTCGACGAAATATCTCGTCATTAGAAAAATTGATCCTTTCTTGAAAGACGAGATATTACGTCATTAGAAAAATTGATCCTTTCTTGAAGGACGAGATATTACGTCATAAGAAAAATTGATCCTTTCTTTAAGGACGATACATCTCGGCATTACCAAAATTGTTTCTTTCTTGAAGTACGAGATATCTCGTCATTTACAAATTGTATCCTTTCTAGAAGGACGAGATATCTCGTCATTAGCAAAATTGATTCTTTCTTGGAGGATTAGATGTCTCGTCATACGCAAAATTGATCCTTTCTTGAGGTACAAGATATCTCATCACTAGCAATATTTGTCAGAACTTACTCGACGACATATCTCGTCGAAACCTCTTTGAGGGTATTTAGAGTTGCCTTCCGAAAAATATAAATTCAATCCGTGCTGTAGGAACACTGTTTCGGTATGAATGTCTAAACGCGACAGGTAGGGCAGGTTTGAAAATTAACAAATGCCATTATTTATTACCACCATCTAGGGATTGGAATTTTGTATTCACAATCGTTACTTAGTCTTTTTGATAATCCACTCCCCAAATTTCCATATATTTCGTACATTTTACGTCATCAATCTCCTCTTATAAACTAACTAATAATGCTTGTAAGAAAGTCAAAAAATTATGTACGTGGTAGCATAAAAGGCAGAAAGGGCGATGTAAAAATAAAGATACTTGGACGCAAAAAGGGAGAAAAATCATTATTATCTGCGGTACTATGTACCAGGTGCTTGTGATGTTGATATTATTCCAATAACACCCGTAAAATTTTTGAATAACTAAAAATGGAGTCGGGTTGTGGAATTGATAACGAAGAAGTAGTTATTCTATGTTGTTGGGCAGGTGACACAAATTGCTATGGTTAATGGTGATAATGAGGAAGAAACCTTAAGGCGATGTGAACGTGCACATTCGTCCATTTTAATAAAGGGACCAACGTAGCCTGGTTGGAAGAGTAACGAATTTGGAACCTGAGGGTGGTGAATTCGAATCAACCACAAACCGTAGTGTAGAAATAAACACCTAAATTCTCAAAGTGTTTTCGAAGACATATTTGACCAATTTTTCTAATGATTTGTCGTCTCATAATCCAGATATTGCCGATTCTTTTATGATGATGAGAACTAGATCTGGTCAGTTTTCTTCTAACGACGAGATATCTCGTCCATCAAGAATGTGGTCAGTTTCCTTCTAATGACGAGATATCTCATCGAGACCACCACGAAAAAGAATAAATGCATACATTTGAGGAAAAATCCTAGCATCCATTTTTCATTCGAGTAATTTTTTATAGTCTAGCAATGGCGGTCGACAGGTACTAACGTCTTCTTTAAATTAAAATGTATAAAATTTCTATAATATGCCGTCTTCATATTAAGTTGAGCATCAACTTCATAATTTGCAATAGAAAACTCCTTATTTGATACACAATTTTCAATCTATATCATAGTTTAACTTCCGATACCAAATTTCAAATCATCTTGCGACTTCGAAGTTATGAGTTGAGACAGATTGGAGACCCTAATGTTAAATCAGTTTCTTAGACTTATGGCTATTTGATTTCTTAAATAATATTTCTATAACAATGATATTTTGTCCCATATTATTGCTAAACAACCCATACAAAAACCAACTAATATTTTATTGAAAAATAGTTTTTATAATGCACAAATAATTATTGCATTAATGTTTTAAAATATTATGAACTGGAACTTTAGTACATTTTGATGGGAATCGATTCAGAATGACTTCTTATACTACCATGCAAATTTTCAGCTCATTCCAATGGTTATTTTTGCGTTACATTAAATTTTCCTCTTTATGACATTTTTCTGGGACAGCCAGTTCAAAAACGTTTGAGGAACCTCGGATTGTTTACACTTGTATAAGAAATATTATAACATAATGCTCAAATATCTCAAGTTCACTTACATAGTAAAAATAATTAATTATCGGATCGTTGGACCTCGCGCCGATGAATACGAAATAATATTTGACATGCGAATAAACATTTTCAATGTGGAGATGATCCCAGATATTGGCAGCGACTTTAACATTAGATATCTACAGATGTAAAGATAATAAAGTCATGAAATTTCATATTTAGACTAATTTAATGATGCAGAATTTGATTATGGCATCAAAGCATGTCTTTTGTTTTCATAAAGACTTCGTTGTTTCTGTAAAATTTGGTATCAAGTCGGCCCTTTGTGCATATTTTTGCATTTGAATTTGTATAGGACGCTCTTTCCTGTTGAAAGACACCTATGAATTCGGTCTTCTATGAATAGTGCTTGAATTAAAGAGATTGTTCCTTCGCAAATGTACATAGCAACAACCTCCAATAAAGGTTACACTGAATCATTCTCCCAGAAAACATCCAATCGGTCCATCTATTCATAATCCAAATCAGACCCATTTACACCCAAATGAACTGGCACCCCAACAGGACTGAAACTCCCGTAACCCTGTCCCAGACTCCAATGGGCATGAGTGATTAGGCCGGGTGACAGCAAGGTGCCATTTTTTACACTTTCCTTGGCACCAGTGCATGAATCACCGTCCCAATTGCACCGCTGTCCGTACGGGCGTGGCGATAAGATCATTTTCGGCTCGCGTCGATTAGCGAGTTGCCGGGACGATTATCTGGATTAACAGACCAAATGGAACTCCGGACCCCACGCCAACGCCGAGGAATCCCTTTGAAATGATCCGGGCACGGAAAGGGTGTCGACGAGGAATTAATTTCAGCTTGTGCTGCAGTCGAGTGTGATTGTTACGTAAATTGCTGCCTATCCTTGTGTCTGCGAGTGAAGTCACACAATGGGATCCTCGTAAAGGATGGGTTTTTTTTTGGCAGTGTAGGTATTGGTAATTGAAACCCTTAAAGAACTTGTTTGTGTGTAAGAGTTAAGTATGGGTTTCGGCTTGTAATTATCAGGGCGTATGAAAGTAGAAATACATCACCCGATTGAATGCCAGTAAAATAAATCTGTTTCCAATGAAGAATTCAATGTATCCCAAGTGAATGAAAGTACTTGGTTTGAATATTTTCATGATGTGTCTGTTGATCTGGACAATTGTGATGGATAAAATGTTTGAGAGCTAGAGGTTATCCAAAAAAACATCAACTTCTTTGAATCTAACTTAAGCCTCTGGGTGTCGGTATATTTTTTTATTGGTGTAGCATTGACTTTCCAACACAACACACCTTTTGATTAAATAACCAGAACTTATTAGTTAAAAGTATTCTATAAAGTATTTTATTGGTTAAGGCTAAAACTGATAAGAAGTTATGTATGGAAGGCTGAAGGTTTAATATAAATGGAGAATTGAATCAACATCGCACTGGAGCAAAACAAGGGTCTATTGGCGATGGTCCGGGTTCAATCCCGAAGCGAAATATTTTGTCATTTTGAACCACGATCAGATGACGAAATCGACACCTAAGCTGGCACTCCAACTTCACCGACACGCCCCTTGATGATCTTTGAGGTCATGCGAAATTTAACAACTACCAACCATCATGTATCCGACGTTCTTTGATTGAATTGAGTTTTAAACTTGCATACTTCCAATTGCTAATCCTGTACTATTTAAACAGGTCTACCGTTGCCCTTGAAGTTTTCAGAACCAATGTTTGCGTGTGAACCCTTCTGAGAGTTAAGTTATTAAAAACATTATCTAAACGCTTCATCGGAAGTGAAGTGATATAACGAAATTATTGAAGAGGATATTTCTTGGCAGTGAAGACATTGGTAGGTTGCACACAAGGCATGCATTTGCAAAAGGAATGTCCATGGTGCGCAGGTTCAGAAATTCCATGAATTATTTTGTATTGAATTGGGTTCTTTGTGGGCAGTACCTTGGTAAGTTGATGGTTTTTGCAGGACAGCTTCTGGATAAACAGGAAAGGGTCTTTGTGGGACAGCTCCAGGATGGACTAGATATGGTCATTGTGGGAAACCTCCTGGATGACATAGAGATGGTCTTTTGGAGACATCTCCAGGATGAACTGGAGATTGCATTTATGAGAGAGCTCCAGGATGAATAGGAGATGGTCTTTGTGGAACAGCTCCTGGATAGACAGGAGATAGTCTTTGTGGGACAGATCCAGGATAAACTGGAGATGGTCTTTGTGGGACAGCTGCAGAATGACCTAGAGATAGTCTTTGTAGGAAAGCTCATGTATGGACAGGAGATGGTCTTTGTGGGACAGTTCTTGGATGAACACAAGATGGTGTCTGTGGGAAAGCTTCTGAATAAATAAGGGAGGGTTTATAAAACATGATCTTTTCCTCTAGAATACATCTTGACGAAGTCAAAAAGATTCTGTTTTACAGGTGGCACAGAGCCCAACTCATGTTCATAGTCTAGACCTCCTAGTGGTTGTTCAACAAAGTATCTCTTTAGTTGCAAAACTGACCAGATCTCGATCTTGTCACTGTAAAAATAATATATCCTCATGACAAGATATCTAATTTGGTAAAATTCATCAGAACTTGATGGTAAGTAGGTATTTTACTAACGTCGTACTGGAGCAACACAACGGGCTAATGACGTAGATACGGTATCGAACCCTAAGGGAAAGATCCGATGACAACACCACGTATTTTTAAAGCACGTCAGATGACGAGGTCCCACCTGAGCTGCCACAGTGCTCTCCAAACTTACACACAACATCAACGTCAAAACACTTAATACCATGGTAGATTTAACGTTCAACCTCCTTTGTACAGGACAGTCTTGGTTGAATTCGATTTCCCAACCCACTGGCTGCAAATCCGTTACTCTTCCAACCGGGTTACCAAAGCCTCAAATGTTGATGGACAAGATATCTTGCAGATTATACTTGAAGGGTTAACGTGGTCAGACATTATATATTAGGGGTGGACACACATTATGTCAATGCGAGCTGCATACCGGTGTTTCATATATCATAAAGCCCATCCATAGTTGCATAATATTAAATCCATAAACTCAAATTTAATTTAGTTCAATTAATATAGGGTTGTATATTCTACACAAATTTTAAATGCTATTTAAAATACATATATCAGAAAATATAATTAAGTGAAAGAAAATACACCAAATTATTATCTCAAAATGTTTATGATAAAAATAAAATATAATGAAGCTGTATTAATAAAAAATATAACAATTAACGTAGACCTTTGGTCAAATGTTTGTAAAATTTGTTGAAACCGACCGCAATAGTTCTGTGAGATGATGATTGGTCAACTGTGAACGATATTTCAACTTCACGAACTTCATTGTGGAGTACAAAGATTCACATCAATATATCTGCGAAACATTGAAATTAGACGGCTTTAAGTGTGGATATTTCTATTAACAAGATTAGTTGAAAAACGTTTTATCTGTTATGCAACTGTATATCCAAACAATTAAATTATTTTAGCGTTGTTTTTTAATAACGTTTTCAGGAAGTCTTTTATACCTTAACGGTTTAACTGTCCTCCCCTAAAAATACTAAATTTACCGAAATGTGTCTATACCAAGCAGTGTCTAAAAATGTTATATGGAATGCGCGTATAGTACAAAAGAAGTAGTTTGTCGTCTCTACTTAATGGTTTTTCATCAATGACAAAAATATAACTTTTTGCTCTAGAAATGTATTTAAAATTTCTGACACTGAAATCAACATAGTTTCGAAGATAGAGGGATTAAGACTAAAAGCATGATTTTACTTTAAATATCCAGTTTCCTCTTTTATTGATTGATATGTGTTCTGTTTTTTTGTGAAATAAGAGAGCTTTTCATTTTTGAAAAGAATACATTTGTACTACTTGGAAAAAGGATTAAAATAATTCGAATTACCTAAGCTGCGAGATGCTTTACCTGATATTATAATGTAACACAATTTTCATGGAATTCCAAGTTGGATTCAACGATTATTTATTCAACCATTAAACCTTAAACCTTTTCATCCTCGTTGTAATATTGAAATTCTAAGAAACAATTATCCGATGAGGCCATGCGTTAATAAATATATAAGCCCCTTTGTGTTTTTTTGAACTGATCGAGGCCTTTTTATCATTTCTTTGAAAGCCGAGTAAAAAAGGTTCATGTGACAGACTTATAGTCAGTTTGTTAAATTTCAATTTAGTAGCTCTACATCCTTTTACCTTTTCATGTTGTTTTCAAATTACGAGGGTGTATCAATAAGTAACACACATGTCAATTTTTAAGAAGGGAAATATTTAATCAAAATGATATTATTAAGTAAAAAGTGAACTAGTGAGGTCTACTGACTGGACGCAATGCAAGATCTCGTGATTCCACGTACCGGTACCGTTCATTAGTCACTGGTAAAATGGCGTTAGTGATTACATCGTCAACTGTGGAGGAGCAACGAGCTGTGATAAGATTTCTTTTTGCATAAGGAAAGAAAGTAGGAGAGATCCATTCGGAGATGGTGGAAGCTTACGGAAAAGACTGTATTGACCGTACCAATGTGGGAAGATTGTGTAAAATGTTTCCAGATGGCCGAACGAGTTTAGTCGTTGAAGTCCGATCTGGGAGTACAGTATCTTCTTCAACCTGTTCAATTGTTGATGAAATCGACAACGTCATACGAGATAACCATCGAACGATGTTGAATAAAATAAAAGAACATTTCAACATTTCTTAAGGATCTGCCTTGGATATTTCAACTAAGAATATATTGTCCTGATGACACACCTGTATACAATAAGTACACAAAATATCTTGAGATCATTCAAGATATTCCTCGCATATGTGAAACAGTTTTTCATTGAATATTGTAAAAGTGAACTCGCACCCAATACATTCGACCCTTCAAGTGGTTTTGACGAGATATCTCGTTCATCAATATCTTCCAATTTTTATAAAGACGAGGTATCTCATCATCATGATATTGCCTATTTTTTATGATAGCGAGATTAAATGGTCAGTTTTCGTCTAATGATCGTAATCGTGTTTTCTTCTAATGATGTGATATCTCATCTTAGAAGATTTGACTAGTTTTACTAATCAAGAGGTATCTGCCCATACTTCTTCGAGCCGGCGTCAAGGGATAGGTATGGTAGGTATGTATTTCTAATTAACGTCGCACTGAGCAACATAATGGGCTATTGCGACGTTCCGGGATCAAACCCCGCAGGGAAAGATCCAATGTTTTTTGTAGGATTCGAACTCGTAACTGGTTACAGTACAAGGGGATTAATTTCTATGCTATGACAGTATTCTCCTGATATGGAAAATTGGTTGTTTTCTGGCACAAGGACCATATTTGGCCATGCTGCTGGAAACACAAAACAGACACAGAAGATCGAAATACACCCGTGGAGGAATACAACTCGCAGGATTCTAGGGCAGCGGGCATAAGCAGTCACGACTGTTTTATTCCGAACGACTTCCTTAGCAAACTACTTTCATTGTCCTGTTGTCAAATATTTTGTTATACTTATACTTTTTTTTCATTTATTGTTTCTCTAATATGCACCACTTACCGAACACATTCAAAACTTCTAACAATATATGTGGGACCAAGAACTTTTTTATCTAAATGTCTGGAGAGCAAAGCCTCCGTTTAATAAAATACCACTACTTTTTGGCATTATTTTAAACTTCCCCCTGGCAGGATTCCCTCGTAAAGTAAAGTGGCAGTTCAACTGGGTGTCACAGATGCAGGTGATGGCCCAATCGTTCAAACTCGGTTGGCCAGATTACTTCTGCAAACTTTTGATTGTGTTTTCCGGCAAGGCATATGGGAGTAGTTCACATAAAATTTGGATGGTTCTTTCCGAACTTGTTACCCTCTTCTGCACACCAAGTGCGTCATTATATCGGGAAAGGATTGTGAACACCGAAATAGTACTTTTTCAGAACAATACTGGGGTGTGAAAGAAAAGTGAGCTATTTCGATAGACTGAGCTCTTCATTTCAGTAAAAACTGTGTTGAGGTTCGTGTGACATATTCACCATTATAGCGTGAAAAGGAATCAAACACTCACGCAGTAATAAAAAATACAAAATCAATACCTTATGTGTACGACGATCATGTTGGATTTTGACTGAAATTGCTTGACTGAATTGCTGAAAAGAACTTTCCAAAAACAAGGAACTAAATATGTTATGAGTATTCTATATAAGGTAGGTATTTTAATTAACGGCGTACTTGAGCAATACAATGGACTATTGACGATGGCCCGGGATCAATCCTTTAAGAGAAAGATCCAAAGACAACAACACGTACTTTTAAACCATAGTCAGATAAGGAGGCAACACCTGAGCTGTTACCCCACTCTCCAAACTTCCACATCACCCCAACGTGAGAACATTTCAGGCCACGGCGGATTTAACGTACTTCATCCCCTTTTGTGCATGACGATCTTTGGCTGGATTCGAACGCACTACCCCCTTGTTGCTAATCCGATGCTCTTCCAACTAGTATACCGTGGTCCTTATAAAGTAATAGTGGTCAGGTGTGACCACTGCTTGCTAACCTCCGATGATTGCTAGGAATTACATGGGAATTCGTAGCCTATAGGATAACTGCCATAACGTCTTTCCCCGTGGTGTTGGTTTGCTTCACAAACCAAATGGGAATTTATAGCCTATTGGATAACAGCCATCACGGGCAACACTCGTTGTCAAATGCGGTCAAATTCGAATTGCGAAGAGATCCAATTGGCGTGACGTCACAATCCCTTGCGAAAACATAAATATTTAACTGAAAAATTATACATTAAAAATTATAAATTATACAATTATACTGCTGACCACCCAAATTGCAACACCAAGAAAGACAAGAGATATCACAACAAAATTTATTTTGTAGATAACATGTTGACCAAGTATCAAATGATTAAATTTATAGACTTCTGTGAAGTGTGGTTCTTGCCAAAATCAGTAGCCAGAGTAGCCACCCTCCTGCATCCAACGATCACATATCCGCATCACAGTTGTTTGGTTTCGTCCAACACGACTACCGATTTCCCTGAAAGAAAATCCACAATCTCGGTAGTCCACTATCCTTCCTCTGTCGAACTCGGATACTTGATCAAAAGATGATCGCTGTTTTCTATGAGGCATAATTGATCGTTTTGTTGAAAAAACCACACAAAAAACACAATTGCCGTACTGGAAATCGTCGAAATCTCCAAGCCTTAAATAGCGCTTTGAAGTGGCGCTATAGGCGCGCGTGATGTGCGTCTGCGCTGAAATTCTAATCATTTGTATATCTCATTCTAAATCATTTGTAAATGGATTATTAGATCGCGCAGGATTGGCGTGACAAAAGTATAAAATGTATTTTCAAGTCAAAAAATTATTTATTTAAAGACAATCATATTTTTAGGTATCAATCTATTGTGAAATTTTCTGCAGATTTCAAATCTGTTGAAAATTTTACTCTATCTTTAACGATGTAGGAGATAGGAAAAAAAAGCATAATTACAGTTAAAATATTGTTTTTTTCTCTTCGGCTTAAATCGTTCCTTCTCAAAATGAAAGGGAAAAATAAATTTAGAATCTGACATCTCTTTATGGTGTTGCCATTCTAAAGAAAATGATAATAATTGTATTCACTATATTCATTTTAAAATGTTCTTAATTGGATTTTAAAATTCGGGCTTTGTACAAAGTTGCAAAAAATTGGGCCTACAAGTGTGCCAAACCAGTTACTTTAAGCGTCATAGATTAGTCAGGAACGTGCAAATAACAAACAAACAAACAAACAGACAGACAAACACTTCCTTTTATAGTAGTAGATATAAGAATGTAAGTAAAGTTAAGATAATCTACGATAGTCTAGTCTCTTTTATTGTGCACGTATATGAATCTAGCTAGTTATATAAGATTCCAAATCACATTAAATTATATTTCTTATTTTCTACTAAAAAGCGTATATCGATTTTTAGTGAGAAATACAGAATACTTTTCTATGAATGTGCAAGTGAAACGAGAAATATAATTTAAAGCAAATACATAAAAATCAATCAATAGGATGGTCAACCGACTTGGTTGTTGTTTCTACGAGGCATCTTGCCGTTGAATAAACTGACCACGTCTTGATTGAAGAGATATCTCGTCTTTAACAAACCTAGTCCTATCTTAAAACTGACATCAACTGTCCTAAATTCAACTACCTACTTTGCTGATAAAATAATTCCGGAGGTCTAAATGTTTGTTTTCTTTAATTTTAATTGTATGCTTAAAATGTTTGATCTCAGACAAGAGACTTTATCTTAATGTAGCTGAGGAATTACATCACACAATTCAAATTGTGTGTGTGTATGTGTGTTACAAAAGAACTTCATTCAGTTCAAACTTAATTTATATTATTTTAGATTAGCAAAATACCCGACCTTACTCGGTTTGAATTGGTTTACTCTAGATTGAAGAGATAATCAAAATATATAATGACTTACGTTTTTGTAGAATAAAAATTTATTTTAACACCTTTCGCCATCTTTATATTTTCTACGAGTTACTTTGGACACAAATCCTACACATGCATATCCATTCATGTAATACATTTCACATACATCGCACAATTGCTGTATGACAAAGCTACAAAATGACGAAAGGTGATACTAAGGTTACTTCTATAAAAGACGATTTTGAGGGAGATTTGGAATTCCCTTTCTTAAGTTCGTTTCAGGTTCAACTCAATTAATTAAAATTACGATTTACGGCGAGTGCTCTCGCACTCATAGTCAACAAAACAATACATTTTACTTGTGGCACTTTTGCTTCGGGTAAGCGACATTGTGAAATTTTGCAATCTTCTGTCATTATTACAACGAATTTTTTAATGTTGGAAAAAGTTCTAGTTCGGATTTTTAAACATTATTATTCTTTCAATAACGGCATTATTCTTTAAATAACGGCATTATTCTTTCAATAATGGCATAACAACACTAAAAATTTACTGAAAATTTATACTGACTTACCTAATATTTTTAAGTCTAATACTTTGTGGTGCTATTGCGTGTGATGAGAAGGAAAACACATTTATTAAAATAATAAATATTTAAAACAGAAAACAGTGAAATAGAACAAAATAAAAGATGTCGGAAAAATTGTTCTAAAGATATCAATTTGTGATTCATTTTTATCTCTTAATCTCGCACAGTTGCCACAAGTTACAACTAAAAGTGCACAAAATTTAGAACTGTGAAATTAATTCGGAGCGAAAGAAACAGAAAATATCACTGCTCACGCGATCTTGTTCATTCTCGTTTCGTTGAAATATATCGTTTGTCTCAAATATTCCGAAATCGTTTTCATTGCGCAAAGAACAAAAATAAGACTCGAAATAAATGAAGTATCAGAGCTGAAATTCAATTAAAAAATATAATTTTTGAAGAATAATTACCTTTTCAGCAGTACTGGTAAAGCAATCGAAGTAATCGTAATATTCAATAGACATTCCAATTTTTCCAAAACTACCAAATTCTGGTTGATTTAAGTATACTTACTCTGATGTTTTAGCATGTAACTCATATAAATATAACAATAAAGATATGTTTAATATTTCATTCACTAAACTAATAGATAATGTATAAAATAAAATACACTGCAATTAAATATCTGGAATATAATGTATGTGATGCCTACACAAACACACAAACACAAAATCGAGCATAGAACAGAAAGACGGACAGACAGACTTTCGCAACCAATTCCCCTTACTAAATGAAGATAAGTTCTCACTGTATGCAAATTTCCATGAAAATATCTTAAACCGCGTGGACGTGTATAGGGCACAACATACATACATACAGACAGACAGACAGACAGACAGACAGACAGACGGACGGACGGACGGACGGACAGACAGACACCAAACGAGAAAAAGGCGGATTCGGCATCAGAAGGGTTCAAAACGGATAGAAAACTTGAAATGGGTCGAAAATATTGAATGTACAAACAAACATTTCATTCTTATTTATATAGATATCTATGAAATGTATTCAACACAGTTGACATTGCGTACACATATTCCGTTCGAAGTATATGATACATAAACGAGTAGTTTGGGTCATATTTTTTATCATATTACGTAAATTCAACTCATTACAGAAACTTGGAATGATAATAATAAGTACAAATTATAAGCACAACTTCCTTACATAGAAAAAACCTTTTATTAACAGAATCTTCACTCAAAGCTCTTTCAAACACGTATTGAAGAAAACCTAAAACAGGTACTTACGAACAGAATTATGGAGAGGAAAAAAACGAGCCCGCCGTAGAAGTAAAACATTTCAGAAATAGAATTGGTCACCGTTCGGTATATGACAGTCATATAATACTTATTGCAATGTATATTTAATGGACAATTACCATGGAAATCTGAATTTCCTCATAAAAACATTTCTGAAGTTTCGACGCAAATGACTCAATCGATGCGAGCTTGAATCGGATTGGTACGAGATATGCATTATTTAACGTTTTCGAGCTCCGGGGTTCTTTAACGAAATGTACTTGCGCCCAATTTATGATATTCCAAAAGGATGATTTTATTTCATCTATTTCAAACGTGGATGTTTCAGCATAAAATGCATGAATCACCATTAAGGTGGGTATGGTATACCATTCCGTCTTAAGTAAAATCTATTTATTTTTCATCGACGTTGACTGTTGCATGTTATTCATATTGATTACGTATAAGTAGTTCTTCCGTGTTTTTTTAAATTACTATAAAAATAATTTATTGGGATTGCTGAGATAATATCGCCCAGTTCAATTTCCGAAAATAATGCGAGGATAGAAATAGCTTGTTGGTGCATGTAATATTTTCAAAGATGTATGCATTTATTATTTACATTACTAGGAATTATTATATCGTGTGGATCGGACATTAGAGATAAAGGATATTTTGAATTTTTCTCTGTAAAAAACCAATCATTTTTGTAAAATTATATACTACATGCATATCTAACAAACATAAATCTGTAGAAACTTATGCCTCCATTCAGCAGCAAGAGTGCATATTTTTAAGCTGCCATACAGAAAATCACATTTGGTGATTTTTTTATTGGTTTTACTACTTTTCTTAATTTGTTCACCTTATGGTAGGTAATTTAGTTGAAGTAACACTGGAGCAATACAACGAACCATTTGCAATATGGTCCGCGATTATTCCAGAACGGAAAAATCCGATGACACCTAGTTCTTTAGAATTGCGATCAGATGATGAGGTCAATACCTGATCTGGCACCCACCACAAACTTGAACACTACGCACGTGAACGACAGATTCACGTCCATCAGCCTTCACGTATACAACGATCTTTGTTTTGAAAGATTACCGAACACGCAACCCATTTCACTTTCAACTCCGCCTTAAGGTTTGAGAGAGGATTTTTAAGACTAACAATCATCGAGAGTTGGAAGTTTGTTTAAGGTCAATCCTAAATTCATTGCATTTCCAACAAGATAAACTTGTTGGAAACTTTAAACCTTTGAAGAGCACTACTTCATCAACAGTCAACAGGCTACCTTCAACGTGTTTGATTCATCTCTTTTTACGTGGGGCTTTCCTACATATAAAAGGGAAAAAGACCTAATATGAAATATTTTTTAAAAATTAAGTTGGTAAACTTCTAATTAAACATTTAATAAAGTTATATTTGATTTTCAACACTGAAATTTTGATGTATTTTTTGGCAAAATACATTGTAAATATACGCAAAAAAAAAGTATATTTTTCGAATCAGGTGTTTAGGGAAAAAGTTGCCCAAGATTTTAAATATGATACTGTGCAATCACAATGACAAAGAAATACAAGCGTGACAAAAGACTCCATTTACTATAGAACTTATTTATTTATGTAAAAACTTATAGTGGTAACAACTTATTTTATACGTCTTAAGACCAGTCAAAAAGAAGTCTTCCAATCTCTTAAAAGCGATGTGCCATTAAAGTTGTTATTATAGTATGGATTGACTTGCAATGGGGAAGGTTATGTTTACAATGACTCTACAGCAGTAATTTGTAACCGGTGTTCCGCCAAAATTTGAAAGCAGTGAAAATTTTAAACGGTTTTTAAAAGGACAAAAAAAAACGAAAAAGCAAATTTTATTGTTTTTATGTGTATATATGTTGACTTACCAATTTCTATAACGGATTACTATTCAAACTCATAATCTTCGTGTGGGTGGGGCCTGTGTGGAAACAGTTAAATGACAATAACCTAAGTGTACGGACGTGTATCTTGGTAAAAAGTTTGCTGTATTATATTTGTTTTTCCTCAAGTAAATCCAATGTTTTAGACAAACTATCAGTGTCATAAAATGTATTGTTTTGTAATTGTAGATAGAAGTTGATTTGCTACAAATTAGTCTTCAATAGACAATATTCCAACTACACTACTGTTTGTAAAAAAATGCAACACTATGAAGGAATCACCCGAATGAAATAAAATTTGCAGCAAATGTCAATTATAGGATTTTATGCAAAGTATTAAAGTTTCAGAGCCACCATGCATGCGTGGTGTGAGCAGCCCTCTGATCTGTTGCTCAAAGCGTATTAATAGAGGGCTGTAGCGGGACGTTGAAAATAGTGCATGGTTATTTTTTAGTGGGGAACGTTTAGTGAGACCTAAGTATAACTTCACGACGAAATAGGGTGAAATTTAAACAACTTACGGAGTTTGAAATGAGCAAAATCATAGGCCTTCGTGAAGATGGATTTTCCTAGCAATAGCAGCTCATGTGTAGTGGAACAGTTCCACAGTGATGAGAGTTTGGAAGCAGTGGACCGACGAGCACCGGACAGCTCAAAACTCTTGGAGGGGACCACGGCAGGTGACGTCAGCGCGCGATGATATGCACCTGGTCCACATGGCGGTGAATGACCGTATAGCTTCCTCTAGGCAATTGGCAGCACTTTAGTCTACTGCTACATGTGTAATAATGTCGGCTTCGTCAATTCGCCGACATCTGCTGCACCGTGGACTTCGTGCAAATATTCCTTTATACAGGAACCCCCCTCACGTCAAACCATCGACGGCTGCGTCTGCAATGGAATCATGAGCACAATGCCTAGCGGGCTGATTGGCAACAAGTTGTCATTTCTGACGAATCCCGTTTTAATCTGTGGAACCATGATGGCCGCATTCATGTTAGACGCTATGCCGGTGAACGCTGCCTTACAGAGTGCGTTATCGAACGTTATAGTGCCCGAACACCCAGAGTTATGGTCTGGGGTGCAATTTCGTATCATGGACGATCTCAGCTGCTACGAATTTAGGGTGATCTGATTAGCAATAGGTACGTCCGTGAAGTGCTAGAGACCGAAGTCGTTCCCTTCCTTCAAGGCATACCTGGAGCTATCTTTCAACAGGATAATGCACGCCCACATGTTGCAAGGAATGTTCAAGACTTCTTTTCAGCCCAACACATGCAACTTCTTCCTCGGCCTGCTTGTTAGCCGGGTATGTCGCCTATTGAGCACAAGTGGGATTTGTTTGGTCGGCGTCTCGCTCGTGATCCGCGTCCTACATCTTCAAAAGACGAACTTTGAGTGCGCATGCAAACAATGTGGAATTCTCGTCCACAAGCAGACATTCAACATCTGTTTCACTCCATGCCACGTCGTTTAGCAACACTTATTGAAGCGCTTGGTGGCTACACCAAATACTGATTTCGGGCACTTAATATTGTTTTTGTGCTTTGAAAATTTGGTCATTTATTTGTACTAAAACAAGCCGTTTGTGTTTTAAATTTCATTTAATTCTGATGACTCCTTCATGTTGTTTCATTTTTTACAAACAGCAGTATATTATTTAGATTTCCGGTTCAATTATATTGACACAAATGAATTTCACATTCCCCTTCGCGTTGTTTGGGGGGGGGGAAACCTTGTAGTAATGCAATGGCCCCAGTAAATTAAAATGGCATTTTATATCTGAACACGCCAATCTCTAATCCAAAGACAATAATTATTTTCAGATTGATGAATTATCACCATTAATGAAGAAAAAAACTTTAAAAGTAATAGAACCAATATCTAGTAAACCCCAAGTTGTATCGTATAAAGTTTCCAAAACGATTGCTAAAAATTTTAAACCCACTTCACAGCACAGCGTTTGACTTTATCAACATGTTTTGAAACAGTTCAAACTACGTATGATGATGATGGAAAAAAATAAATTATGAGAACTCCTCATTCGGACGACACAACAACAGAATTATACATGTCACACGATACTGAGAAAACAGTTTGAAGCTGACGTAATCAAAAAGTTTTTATTTTACGAACACTACAGAACATAAACGTCACACCGCAGAAACACAGATCACACTACTAGAGTACACATAAGTAAGCGTTATGTACAAATGCGAACTGAAAGTATAAGTAACCAATAGTAACGATTTAAGAAGTGATAAGTGAAACTAAGGAGAGTGAGACCTGAAGTTATAATTCGCGATTCTCACCAACAAGAAGATTGAAAATGGTGGAGCTGTTCAAGGCACAACAAGTTACTAATAAGATTTGAGAACAATACTTTGCTTTAAAAATTGACGAGTCCACTGATATCAGCGATACAGCTCACATACTAGGATCTGTTCGTTTCATTAACAATAAAAAAAATAGTGTATCAATTATTATGCTGCAGACAACTTACCAAACGCTCAACTGGACAGTATATTTTTACTCTATTTTTACTCTATACCAATCACAAAAGGCAGGTGGCAGCACATTGCAGTGGAGTGTATATAAGGGATGTTCTAGGGCATCGGAAAGCATTTCAATCGTTGGCGTAATGCAAAAACGTAGCGATTTATCCGACGTTCAAAAGGGCATGATTATTGACTTTCGGGCCAAGTGTGGAAGCATTTCGGAAACGGCTAATTTTGTGAACTGTTCGCGTGCCGCCGTGGTAAAAGTATAACGTGCATGGCAAAATGGCACTATCCAAAATCAGCGGAGTGGCACATGTGATGCACCACGGTTTATAGATGACAGAGGCGAACGAAGGCTAAGGAGATGCGTTCGGGCGAATAGACGTGCAACTGTTGAGAAACTGATCGCTCAGATGAACCAAGGGGCTATCAAGAGTGTATCTTCAACAACGGTTCAGAGAACGTTGCTGCGCATGGGACTCCGCAGCAGACGCCTGATTAATACTCCTATGCTAACTGCTGTTCATCGGCAACGAAGGCTGGAATTTCCACGTCAGTACCGCAATTGGACGTCCACAGAGTGGCGACAGGTGGCTTTTTTCGATGAATCATGTTTTATGCTGCATCGGACAGATGGACGTTGGCGTATACGGTGTGAAACGTCTGAAAGCAAACACCCTGCAACAATTGCCGGAAGGATCCAGGCTGGAGGAGGGAGCATTTTGGTTTTTGGGAATGTTTTCCTGGCATTCACTGGGTGCACTCATCATTACGGAAGGCACGATGGATCAGCACAAGTACGCATCTGTCCTTGCCGACCATGTCCAACCCTACATGCGAATTATTTTTCCTCAGAATGATGACATCTACCAGCAGGACCAAGTTTTTATAATATCTGGTTGTTTTTTTTTAGTTACAAGAAATCTTTATTATGTTATTTATATGGGATCAAATAGAGAACTGTAAGTTATTTCATGGATAATTTATTATTTAAAGGGGACATGGAACATAACAATAACAGTTAAAACAATGAGGGAAAAACATCGGCGTCGACAAACATTCAATAGAGCTCGTTATAGCTCATTTAGTTGTAGCGGAAAGCTCTTGCCTTGGCGGCGCCCAAATATCGTCTGATAAGTAGTAATGTTACCCAGCGAGTGTCACCGATAATGTATACATCCACGCTTGGGATGGGAACCAAGGGGACTATTTTCCCACATTTATTACTTTATTATGCTACTTAAATGTAAATAATTTATTAACTATGTCAACAATTTCATATATATATATATATATAGAAATTTGAATAGCATTTCTTTAAATAAATTATATTGTTATTTAAGCATGATTTTAAGAAATACACCTTTTACATTTTAAATTTTAACACCCTTTACATTTAATTTTAAATTTAGAATTATGTATCTAAGGAATACCCAGGACTTTTCACTTTGATGTGGAGGGCGCTACCGCTGAAAGGTTAAATGTCTTGTTGGACTAAGACTTATACTCTGATTTCACTATCACAAGACATAATATCATCAATGGAGGAATGGGACCAGTGCTGACTACAAATCGCAGGTTCCTAGTGTAGTGGGCACACCCACTAAGCTCCCTGTGATCCCCTCCATCAAAAATTAAGATTCCTAAGTTTGTTTCAGCAGATCCATGCAGTCACTGCATTCCCAACCAGATAAACTTGTCGAAAAGTTTAATCCTCGAACTACGTCATCAACAACCCAGAGGTTTCCTTCTATGCGTTTGATTTATCTCCTCTTACAGAACCTTTTATTTTTGAGAGTCTACGCATCCCAAGGGGAGTGAGGAAAAAAATCTTCACATGATAAAATGAGAGGGGGCTGTTTCTAATACTTCCGGATGGATTCACCCTGCAAATAAAAAGGAGTTGAAAGTGACAAGAGAGGATTTCACATGCCACCGACCGACATTGTCCGGACAGAAAATACGTTCTATTAAGGTCTTAAACCACAGGTGCACCCTTTGTTGTGAAGAAAGCTGACCTAACTCTATAACGGTAGGCTACACTAATCTTCCAGATCCCTTCTTCCTTTCTCCAGCGGTGTTTTTGTTTTCAGTACTTTCCTTTCTCGTCTGCTGATTCGCCTTATGGAAGAGACTAAAAGCAAAATCCCCCTTTCCACCCCTACAGAGCAGTAATGTGACCGAGGATTGGTTGGTTGGTTTTGGGGTTCTATGGCGCAAAGCACATCACTGACCATGCTCCGCAAGACACGACATACAATATAGAGTAAAAGACACATATTGGGAAATTGGTAGTACGGTGTAATTATTTAATGCAACGAACACAACTGATTTCCTTTTGGCCATTTAATTGTAATCTGGTTGAGAAATTGTGTGGTACCAATTTTTATAGCGGCACCATTTTATCGTGTGGTGTCAGAAAAGGAAAATTTGGAAAAAAATGAAAAAAAAAAAAAACTAAATTAGTTAAATGGCTCAGCGTGATCGAATGTATAGTGGTGGAACAAATTAAGTTCTCAAATTAATGTCCAGGTCTCCTTCAAATGATCACTTCTGCATGATAACATAGGAAAAAATGCAGAAAAGAAACGTACCTCAAAAAAACGGAGACACGGTATGCTACATTTGAATCGGTTGTTTGAGAAACCCCTTAAGTCACTTTTTGTAGAAATCGAGTTTTTGGTGATAATCTATTCTTTAAAGGTAGACGCATCTTTTAGCAGTGAAACACCACGATTCAGGTCATTTGTACATAGAAATGGCTGGTATGAAAGTTTTCTTCTATTCGAGAAAGCCCATAAGTCACTGACTCATGGACTTTCTCGAATAAACGAGAGCTTTCATACGGGTCAGCTCTATATAGAATGATGACCTGACTCGTGGTGTTTCACTTCTAAGAGATGCGTCTACCTCTCAAGAATAGATTTTTAAAGAAAACTCTATTTCAAGAAAAAAAAAAGTGACTTATGGGCGTAAAATTCCAAAGAATGAGAAAGTCGCTTTTAAAATCTCGCAGTTTATGCAGTATTCACACTCTTACAAACATTAGGATAATTAAATCGCCAAACCTTTTAATAATGGGTTTTGCAGACACACTTTTCGGTTTAACAACATTAAAAAGCTGCTTCTATCACTCAACAATGAATTAGTATGTCCAAGTGGGAAAATCCCCATCAACAAGAAAAAAATTGAAGACGTAAATAAACTGATGAAAAACATCCCAAGTGAAGAAAAAATCAAGTACTCTACAAAGAGATAGTTCACCAGTGTTCTACAGGTACATCTGATTCGCAGTTGTCAGAGAACTACGCTACTGATGAATAAATTTTATTTCACCATTTATACCACTCTTATTCATAGAACTAAATACATTATTTGTGTTTCCAATTTATTTAATGTTTCTACTTGCTATAGAATGCATATTTGTGGTGTACTAAGTGTTCTTTTTATTTTATACAGTTAAGAATGCAGTTACGTTTTGCCATAAGTATATGTATTTGAGAAACCCCATAAGTAAACTGACTTTAAAAATCCATAATGATTTAATTAATTATCTTAATTATCTAGTTCAATTAATTAATATAATCAATTTAATTAATTATTTTAATTAATTATCTAGTTCCCTCTTCCCTTCCTGCTGCTTGAGGGGAAGAAGATGCGTGCAATGGCATTTTGACTGCTTTGTTTTTTAAACAGTCTCCTGCCCAGTTGATCCCCCGACTACACCTACACTGGGTTTGATGATTTTTTTTATGTCATTTTGGTAGGGATATATGCCTATTGCAGACTCAAAGGGTGGGGATATGTCGGAAACTCCGACATAAATCCCATCGGTCATTTCCAATCTATAGAATACCGCGGAAAGCTATGTGTAACAGCTCACTTTAGAAACTTAACTCACAGGTGGTCGAGTTGCTAAAGGTATCGCTCTTATGAAATTGGTTGACGGAAGTGCTTGGTTACAAGTTCGAATCTCATATACAATGGAGTAAAGTTGGCTGATTGAAATGTCTCGATTTCTTCAACAATTCATATAGATTCATATCAGCTCCTCCAAATCCTCCAGTAAGGCATGCTCCTCAACATGTTTCAGTGGTTGCACCCTCCCGCATGAAGCACAGGATTGGTTAGGTTTGAAATTTTATGGTAAAAGAGACATATTTAGTCATACTGCGCTTGCCTCGACGTACAATGTCAAGTAACAGTCACACGCGATCGACCTTTTACTGACACAGAATATATAAATGTAACCAGGGAGAAGAGATGCGACATCGACAGCAAAACACCGATGTTTAGAAACATCGATGTTCAAAATTAAAACATTGATGTTGATAATACATCGCCCAAAAGCCATCGATGTTTTAAACATCAGTGTATTTAAACGTTTTCCCCATTTTTTAAAACTTGTATAGCAACCTCAAACAGTAATGTTGCCGGGAAGGATGGGGGGGGGAGATTTAATTTGTAGTTTGCCGTGTTTATTAATTTATAACTAAGACTTTTTTTAACTGTTCAAAACAAAGTAAAATAAATTAATACGAACAATAAATCAAATAATTTATTTTCAAATTGAATAATATAAAAGAAAATAATATTTACAACAATTTGACACAGGTATCTACTACTTACTATAAGCATAATTAGATAGTTACACAACATACTTATTGTTAGTTACTATTAATTATTTATCCACTGATTGGGGAAAAACATAAACAAAATTTTTTTTTACAGTAAATAAAAAATGTTTCGGCCAATAATTATTATACGCCTCAATATTTGTTATTTACAGTTAGTAAAAAAATAAGTTTGTTAACTTTCTACACCTTCTACAACTTACACTCTTTATTTACTAACTACCCCATCAGTAAGGGAAAAAAAACTCTTTCTGATAGGACAGATATCGCCATCACTGCCAAATATTTAGTTGCACGGTTATTTTTCTTAATTTTTAGTATGGTGCTTTTGTCATGCAAATATAAAACGTCGATAACGTAAAAACACTACTCATAGCCAATGTTGAAACATCGATCTTAAGCAAACATCGGCTCCAATAAATCGATGGTAAATACATCGATGTTTTGAAAACATCGAAATAGATGTCGCATCAATACTTTTCAGACCCTTCACCCATGGTCACTGTGGTCTAAAAGTATGTTCAATTTACTGATTATGAAAATTATGCTACTTGGTTATATTTAAATCTTTGTAATAGTACTTTTTTCAGTTAAAAAGAAAACATCGACAACGTAAAAACATCAACAAGTATAAACATCGACAAGTATAAACATCCACAGGTATAAACATGGATAAGTATAAACATCGATAAGTATAAATACTGACAAGTATAAGCATCGACAAGTATAAACATCAACAAGTATAATCATCAATGTTAAAAAAACACCGGCTCCAATACATCGATGTTGTTGCTAGCGAACTGGGCATACCCGCTGAGTGTTGGAAGTACGAAACTCGATACAACCAAGACTGTTGTACGTGGAGCTGTTGCACGTTAAATTTGCCGTGGCTTCAAAAGTAATCACGTTGGCGTGGTATGGAAGTTTGGAGAGTTTGCATACCCACTGAGTCACGACAACCCCAATGTGGCCGAGGAACCAGAAGGGTTTCATTCTGAATCTGGAATAGGGCCGCGGTGTCCCTTTTGGTGTAGAGCAGTGGTTCTTGTCCTTTTCAGAGTCACGGAAAATCGCCTTTCAAAATGTTTTCAACTCGGTTGAACAGAAATCAAAAATTCTTCAACTGTTTATTTCGGAAAATTTCGTTTTAAAGGTACGATTTGATTTACAACGTAATAAATGCTTCGTCTAACGGAGACGCATAACTTGAAGCGTTGACTGCAGAAAATGTATTTCGTATCCAATCGCAATTTTCTATATCCTATGTAGAGAAGTATTTCTCAATTTTTTTTTCTAATAATACTAAATGTTGTGTGTTATAGTAGTAATTACTTCAGCGATATTTTTATTTTGGACAGAAGGAAATAAATCTACAGTCCTTTTTTGAATTATACACTTTCTCCAAATTGACATCATTCCTAAAATGCTAACATAATAGATGAACATATTTTTAGTTTAACCTTGCATACTGGTATTCACGTTATTTAAATAATTGAAGGTATAAGAAAAATATGCCATTTCAAAACACCAAATACCGTTTTTAAGAAAAATTTATTAAAACTAGAGCCGGCTATAGCTCTGCGGTTTGTAATAGCTATCAAAACTGAATAAAACACGAATATTCACGACATTTGCTCATTCATGAATGAAAAGGCTAAATCTATGTTTTACTCTATGGTCCACCCACTGGGTGCCCCTTCACAAGTGAGCATCACTTCCGGCCTTGTAGTGGCCAAGGGCAAGTCCTTAGTACCCGCCATTGGAAGTAGTGACCATCGCTTCAGCCCTGTTGTTGTTTCTTATGCCTACACTGGCAGACCGGAGGAGTGCCAGGCCCGTCAAAGACGGCAAGAGACGAGGGGGTGCGCCTTCCATGTTATTGAGCCCTATTGGGAGGAAGTCCAACTTAGCTCGACATACATGACACTTCCGTTTTACAGGAAGGTTACTTTCATACATCCATTCACTCACACGTATCGTAATTTAGATCCCAATCAGAGGCCGATAACCCCCTGATCAGGTACCCCCAGAGGTATTGATTTGGTATGGGAACATGGGGGACTTTGTGACCACGACCTATTTAACGTGCCCCAGTCACCATTACTGAACACGACGGTCTTTAGCCAGGTCGAAGCTCCGATCTCGCAATCATCAGAGTTGCAGGCTCCGCCGAGGACAGAACCCACCCACAACCCTTCTGATGCGAGCCCGACGCTCTACTGACTGAGCTACCACGGCTCACTTCCGGCCTAGTAGTGACCAAGGAAAAAGTCCAGCGCCCGCCATTAGGAAAAAGAATGTTTTACTCTATGTATAAGTAAGCTATTAGTAGCTGGCTACAGATAAATATTTTCATGGCAAATCTTTCAATTAATGCATAGTTTTTGATAAAAAATGGTAGAAAAGGTTTCCGACCTTATAAACATTTTATATTTACCACAATACACTACAACTAAAAACTGCAAAAACCAGCCAAGTGTCTCAGATGTTCAATTGTTGAAATGGTCACTAGAGACATATCAAGTGCTACCTTTAGATTCTTTACCCTTCTCTCTTGAGACATGTAGTTTCACATTTGCAATTAGCTCTCTTTTAAGCATTTGAAACGGTTAATTCTAATTTCATACTTATCCCATCATGAAAACATTAATTAATTTCTTTATTTTTATTGAGTTCATATTTCTAATAAAGGGCATGGCAAGAAGTGCACAGTTCTGTCAAATCCTCGCAGTTGTGTTCTTGGATGCCAGAATGATTTTCGCTTGAAACAAGTTCTTAACTAAGCCTTCGTTGAGCTCTCCGTTCATAACATTGCTCAGCCTTTCCATTCGCGCGGCGATCTCTATATTAAGCATTTCTTGTAGCTCTCAGTTCAAACGACTGCTTAACTGTTTCATTCGCGTGGTGAGTTCTTTTTCGTGCATTTTAAAACTGAAACTCCATTTTGAATAGAAATTGACCTCGGCTATTTGAAAACAACAAGAATTCAAAAAAAATCTAGGTTATATTATTCACGGTGATTGTTTCCATTCTATGATACACAAATAACGTCGATTTCGGGTGCACGTGCGTACGTTAGTGTTTACTAAGCCGTTTGATTCGCGCGGCAAGTTGACGATACACAAATAACGTCGATTTTGGGTAAACGTATGTACTTTAGTGTTATATATATATATATATATATATATATATATATATATGTAGGAATACTAGACAACGGTAGTTGTCTACTAGTCTGGAAAGAACTCATTATAAGAGCAACGAGACTGGTAGGAGTCAGTTGCATTGTAGTAGGAATGCAAGGCAAGACTGTCACGAGCCATTCACATTCCGGTATTCAGTTACGAGAAAATTAATAGAAGAGACACTTTTTCCCCTGGACGCCATTGAGAGCTGACGTATTTTTTCCGAGCAGAGACGACTGCTGCAGATAATGACGGAACTGTTTTAAAATATAACTCAACTGTACATAATAATTGTGGATATTTATTCATTAAAGGTCAATGTGCTGTAAGATTCGAAGTCTTTAATATAGACCTTACCAAACAGAACAACACGAATCTTACAAAAAATGAGGGTTCGGCCTTCATGTGAAAACCGTTGACGACCGCGACGATTCTCCTCCTTCGTACGAGGGCGTGAACCCCTTCCGCTCCAACTAAGGGTAGCGACGACGGATTAGCAGACCCCGAAAGCAGTGACGATTGAACCGGACGGCGGAATGTTTTGACTCCCTATGCAAACCTGGACTTGTGTTTTAATCATCTGCAAGAACAGTTTCATGACTTCTCCTGACGTGGTGCTGATGATAGACTGAAACGACAAAAAAGAAAACGCGTAGACGAAAAAACGCGTAGACGCAAAAGACGAGTTGACGGAAAAGACGGATAGAAGGAACTTTCGAAACTGTGAGTACAGAATTTTGTTTTACTTGATGACATGGCATATTTAACTAAGGCCCGAAAAGCAGATTTGCTAACATTGATTGACGAATTAGGCCTAATAGTGCCAGCTACTCCCAAAGTAGCGCAGTGCTCGAAACTTATAATAGATTCTGAAAATTATGACGAGGAGATAACAAAAAATCTGTTGAGCGTTATTAGAACTGAACGCGAAGAAAAAATTGAAGCCGAAAAACGCGCAGAGAAAATTGAAGCCGAAAAACAAGCCCGCGAATTCGAATTAAGGAAACTCGAAATCGAAACTGCTAACGGACAAGGCAACAGTTATGGTAAAACTATCAGCCTATACAATAACGATTTATTGAAATTTATTAACCGTTACGAGACGAATAAGGATATTAGCTGTTATTTAACTTTATTTGAAAGACAGATTAGTCGTATCGAAATACCAAAAACGGAATGGGTTACACATTTGTTGGGTTTACTCCCATTGGATTTGGCTAATCTTATCACGCGTGAGCCTGACGAAAAGGCTAATTACTATGAAAATGTCAAAAGATTATTGTTGAAACGTTTTAAATTAAATCCGGAACAATTTAGGCAAAATTTCCTTTCGCATAGAAAAGAAGCGTCTTCTACTTGGAATGACTTTGCTCATGATCTGAAAAATTTCTTTGAAGAATGGACGAGTGGGTTGGAAGTATCAAATTACCAAGACCTTAAAGAACTCATGATTACCGATCAACTAAAACGAAAAATACCCAATGACGTTCGAGACCATTTTATAGACGAGCTACCGAAAATAACGAAAATAGACCAACTCGTCAATAAATTAGACGAATATGAAGCGGCCCGATGTCATTTAAAACCCAATAGAGATTCGAAAACATCAGACGATAAATATAAGAAGCGTTTCAATAGGGATTTTGACAAATTAAAGCCTCGATCTTTCGTGCGCCCTGAACAAACTAACACCAATCATATAAAATGTTACAACTGCAATGAATATGGACATAAGTCGATAAATTGTGAAAAGAAAACTGAGGGTGTGAGATGCTTTAAATGTAAAAATTATGGGCACAAGGCCGACGTGTGTCCCAAAAGAGATGTAAATAGAACTTTAATTAATAGCCCTTTTAATTCTCGTACTAAGCTAAGAAAATATGTTGAAATGTGCGGGAAAAGATCTAATGCGCTAATCGACACAGGAAGTGATGTGTCAATGATAAAATATTAATTTTATGTTGAAATTGGATCCCCAAAATTGAGTTTTGATAATGTGACTTTAATGGGTATAGGAGGAGAACACATTTCTCCTCTATGTTTCTTTTCTACTGAAATTATTATTGATGAATGCATTATTGTTACTGATGTTTATGTTTTAAAAATTTACCTGATCATATTATTCTTGGGTTTGATTGCATAAATAAGTTAAATCTTACTTTATCAGAGAGCGGAATTCATGTTTTGAGCAGACGCGATAATTTTCGAGTGAATTACGCAAGAATTGTTAATTTAGCGAACACTTCAGATTCAACTAAAATTCAAACCGAAACTCATCTCGAAGTAACTAATCGTCTGGAACCAAACACTAAGTTGGAGACAAAACGAACCATAGCAGAAGATAACATGTTTTACTTTTCTTGTCACCACAAATCAGAAAATGTTAATTTAGCGGAAAGTTTCCTAACTACAATGTTTAACGCTGTAACATTTGACGAATTAGATCTAAATCATGTTTCTTGCGTTAAGCAGAAGGAGGAACTGACAAAACTTATCAGCCAATATAAACCGTGTAAGACGAGAAGCACGAACTTGGAAATGAACATTATTTTGACTGACGAGGTCCCCATAAGCCAGCGTTCACGCAGAATGCCGTTCGCTGAGAAAAAAATAGTTGAAACTCAAACACAACAGTGGTTGAAAGATGGCATCATTAAGCCTAGCTGCTCTGATTTCTCAGCCCCTATCGTGTTGTGTAAGAAGAAAGACGGTTCTTCTAGACTCTGTATTGACTATAGGAAATTGAATAAGAAAATTATTAAAGATAGATTTCCCTTACCCCTAATAGAAGACGTTTTAGATCATTTGGAAGAAGCTAAAGTTTTCACTTCCCTTGATTTAAAAAACGGATTTTTTCATGTAGATGTAAATGAGAAAAGTACCAAGTATACATCTTTCGTTACACATGAAGGGCAATATGAATTTCTGAAGGTCCCTTTTGGTTTATCGGTTAGTCCCAGTGTTTTCCAGCGGTACATATACACGGTATTTAGAGATCTTTTAAGGGATAACACTCTCGTTATCTACATGGACGACATGATAATTCCCTCACGAGATGAGAAAGAAGGAATCGAGAAACTTAAACGTGTTTTAAAAATATCATCGGAATATGGATTAGAATTGAATTTTCAGAAATGTCAATTTCTTAAACGAAAAATAGAGTTTCTTGGTTATGTAATATAAGACGGGACAATTCGACCCTCCCCAGCTAAGACGTTGGCTGTACAGAAATTTCCACAACCACAAACAACTAAACAATTGCAAAGTTTCCTTGGTCTTTCAGGATACTTTAGGAAGTTTATTCCTCAATATGCCAAAGTGGCCAAACCTTTGAGTGATTTACTCAGAAATAATACAGAATTTAGGTTTGGGCCAGAACAAAAAGAAGCATTTCATATTTTAAAGGAAATGTTGTCACAAAGCCCAGTACTACACATTTTTCGCCAGGGAGCGACTCTAGAACTGCATACTGATGCAAGCAGCCATGGATTTGGGGCGGTGCTCCTTCAACAGTCAGACGACGGGAAATTTTACCCAATATACTATAAGAGCAAAAAAACAACACCTCAACAAGAGAAGTATAGTAGTTACGAACTAGAGGTACTTGCCGTAATTGAGGCTCTTAAACACTTCAGGAACTACCTTTTAGGCTCGAAATTTAAAATATTCACCAACTGCTTAGCATTTCAGAAAACTATGGAAAAAAAGGATTTAACCCCTAAAATTGCAAGATGGTCTCTTTTCTTAGAAGAATTTGACTATGAAATAGTCCACAAACCTGGTAAACAAATGGCCCACGTGGATGCACTCAGTAGATACCCTGTAATGCAAGTGATGCAAATCATTGCAGATGACGGAATAACTCATAAAATAATTGCTTCCCAATCCAATGACGACCACATTACCGCAATTAAAAAACTGATAGAAGATGGAAGTAATTCAGATTATTTTACATAAAACGGTGTCGTGTATAAATACGATAATGATCGTGAACTTTTAGTTGTCCCCAGAGCTATGCAAGACGAAATAATACGACATGCACACGAGAAAGGACATTTCGCTGTAAATAAAACTGAAGAGGTAGTTAAGCGTGAATTTTTTATTCCTAAATTGAGGAAACATGTTGAAGATTTTATAAGTAATTGTGTACCATGCATACTCAGTAATAAGAAGCTAGGAAAGGCTGAAGGATTTCTAAATCCAATTCCTAAAGAGGACGTTCCATTATACACTTATCACATTGATTTCATAGGTCCGTTACCTTCAACATCTAAGAACTATCAGCATATCTTCACGGTAGTAGACGCATTCACAAAATTCACTTGGTTATATCCTACCAAATCTACGACATCAGGTGACGCAATAAATAAACTCAAACAACAACAAAATAGTTTTGGAAATCCTGCGAGGATAATCTCGGATAGAGGATCCGCTTTTACATCTAAAGAATTTACAGATTTTTGTTGCGAAAACGGGACACCTAAAAATCACAACAGGAATCCCAAGAGGCAATGGACAAGTAGAAAGAATGCACAAAACCCTGATTCCAGTGTTATCCAAACTTTCAATTGAAGAACCGATCAAATGGTTCAAACACGTTGACGCCGTACAAAGAATACTCAATAGTACAACCTCCAGAAGCACAAGATGGACACCCTTCGAACTTTTGACAGGTGTGAAAATGCGAAACAAAGAAGATCTCAAGATAGTCCAGATTTTAGAAGAAGAATATACTGAAGTTTTTCTAGAGAAGAGGAAGAAATTAAGAGACGATGCCAAAGAGAATATCCTAAAAATTCAGGAAGAGAATAAAAGAACGTATGATAAGAAGAGGAAGAAACCTCATCAATACAAAGAGGGCGATCTTATTGCTATTCAGCGGACTCAATTTGGTGTCGGAATGAAATTACGACCGAAATTCTTAGGACCATATCGAGTGAAGAAAGTGAACCCCCATGATCGCTATGACGTTGAGAAAGTTGGAAACCATGAAGGACCGAACTTGACGTCGACAGCAGCTGACCATATGAAGTCGTGGTTCAATAACTAATACTGAATCAATGTATTCCCAGATACTGTTTTGTGTTTTTTTTTAGGTTTGTCGTGTTCCTTTCGAGGACGAAAGATCATCAGGATGGCCGGTTGTAGGAATACTAGACAACGGTAGTTGTCTACTAGTCTGGAAAGAACTCATTATAAGAGCAACGAGACTGGTAGGAGTCAGTTGCATTGTAGTAGGAATGCAAGGCAAGACTGTCACGAGCCATTCACATTCCGGTATTCAGTTACGAGAAAATTAATAGAAGAGACACTTTTTCCCCTGGACGCCATTGAGAGCTGACGTATTTTTTCCGAGCAGAGACGACTGCTGCAGATAATGACGGAACTGTTTTAAAATATAACTCAACTGTACATAATAATTGTGGATATTTATTCATTAAATGTCAATGTGCTGTAAGATTCGAAGTCTTTAATATAGACCTTACCAAACAGAATAACACGAATCTTACATATATATATATATATATATAGATCGTTCCTTTCGTTTAGGAAAAACGTTGACAGTTCATCCTTAATATCAAAAATTTCGTTCAGCACATTACCTCGTGACCTTACCCTCCCACCTTACCTCAGTATATAAAAGTAAAAATTCGTGATGAGCTTCTTAAATACACAAATTTTTTTAATACGCGTGTTTGATAAGGCCGCGATGTAATACAGTTTACCATATGTACAATTTGGTCTACAACGGATTTCAATGTTGTAGGTAATGTTAGTTACAATAGTTAATGTTAGTTGTTTAATAGAGAAATGATTCTCAGTGTTAAAAACAGCGTGTATATATGAAAAATGGATTTATTTTCTTGAAAAAGTAGTAAATCCTTTAAAAGAACTAAATATTTAAGGAGCACCATCTGTGCATATTCTTACACATGAATGTTATAAAATTAGTAAATATAAGGTAACCCACATGTTGTGTTAAATTTCTCTAAATATGACGAAATGGAATAAAAATACCCTGTCCTGTTGTGCATTCCGTACGTTGTTTGCTGCATGAAAATGGATTCTCTATTTTGATTTAATCATTGAAAAGTACAAATCGTAGTACGTGAGCTATACCGCTTAGTGGGCTAGTCAATTTGTAAAACAAATTATTGTTACGAAAGCTTATTAGTAACTGTTTTTTCTCAATATCATCTGACATATGAATTGCTAGCAAAATTTCCCGGCGTTGAATTAAAAATACGTTGAAAGAAAAGTGAGCATCAATTCTTTTTTACAAAAGAATATTAGCATCATTTAAGTGTACGGAAAAAAATGTTTAATATCCATTTGAACTTCTCCGTCGCCTTCTACAATTTACGCGAACTTAAATATGCATGCATGTTGTATCCATCCATATAATCCATTTTATATTCGTCACACTTCTGCTGGAAAAAATTTTTTTAAGGTTCCTAATACAGAAGTTGAATTTGAGTTTTGGAGAGACTACGAATATTCCCGTGCTTTCATTTTTAGCAAACATGGCGATTTTTTTTCCGGGGGGGGGGTATAGTCTTGAACTTGGTTTCCTTATAAATATATTTTACTTGCGGAAGTATACGATACATTCTTTTTACATTCTTACACCTAGTATATGCGATACTTTCGAATTTCATCATCAATGTGAGTGGATGGTAAATTAAATTGTTACGGCATTCGTGGCTAATTTAGTTTGAAGCAAACGCAATTTTTCCTGAACATTCAATTCAACGGTATGTGGAATAACGGAGCTTGTGTTAGAAATACTACATGTCTTATCAGTGTAGACAAATTAAACTCAACCAATTACAAATTTTTAATAAACAGAAGGTTAATTTTAGAGCTTATTTACAAAAAGAAAATCACTGCTTTCAATGAATGATTCATATGTTTCTAAGTTGCGAAAGAACAGCTTCAATATGTAGAGTAAGCAACCTCAACTTTTTGTCACTTAAGACAAAAATTAAATTTTTCGAAATTACTAATTGTGATATTATTTCCAGGTGAACAGTCTTGTTTAAAATTTATTTTCCTCAAAGAGGCATTCAGTTTTCAATCGAACCATTTTCGTGCATTTTAAATACAGATATTTGGTTTCTAAATGGAAACCACATACCTATTTAGAAAGATAGTAGTTACTTGACTGTAGAATAAAGCTTTTAATAACACACATGAGACAAGAAAACCAAATGAAATGTAATTGATTTTAGTCGACTGTCAGTGAAAAGATATGTTTAAAAGTTTTGAAATATATTGAACTACAATGTGTGACTATGTAGCGTCTCTATCCAGATGATTATCTTTGTTTTTTGTGAATACTTTATTTAGTTGTTGTCTTGTGGCAACGAGAAAATAGAATGTATAAATACTGTTTCTCAATGCAGTTGAGTATCTGTTCTGCTGTAGTCAATTAGTTCGTTTCTTTGCATTCTGTAATAAAATATCACTTCGAAGTATTTCTTGTTTAAACTCTTATCTCTCTCTTGTAACTCAAAGAGAGTTACAAATTGGTGACCCGGATTAACAATACTTTCTAAAGCAGCAGAACGAGCAAAAATGGTCGATACTGATTCCGCCATTAAAAAGAAAGCATGGATAACCACATTTCAACTCTTTATTAATGACGTTTTCTGTGTATTAACTTTCGTATTTCCATATTTAGATGATAATTTGCTAGCCTCTTCAAATGTAGATAAACATAAAGATAGTTTGAAATTAGTTTTTAATCGCTTGCAAAAATATGGTTTAAGAATAATAATTTGGTAATTTTTAGTTAACGTCGTACTAGAGCAACACAACGGGCTATTGACGACAGTCCGGGATCAGTCCCTTAAGGGAAAGATCCAAGGACAACACTTCGTAATTTTGAACCACGGTCAGATGACGAAGCAACACCTGAGCTGGCACCCCACTCTCCAAACTTCCACGCCAACCCAACGTCAGGACTTTCGGCCACGACAGATTTAAGGTGCACCAGCCGTCTATACACCATACGCTTACAAACATCCATGCCCGGACCCGGATTCGAACCAGGAACCTTCCGATCTAGAGGCTAACACCTTAACCACTATACCGGTTGGTCGGCTATACGTGGTTTAAGAATAAATATTTCTAAATCAGAGTTACGAGTTACGAAATTGGAATATTTAGGGTACTTAACTACACCAGAAGGTTCACGCCCACTTCCTGCTTAAGTTCAATCAATATTAGATTACATATTGCCTGAAACAATTCATGAATTGAGCACTTTTCTCGGCATGACTAACTTGTATCGTCGTTACTTAAAAGATGCTGCTAATACTCAAGCATCACTTAACGATTATTTACGTGGATCAAGAAAAAAAGACGCGAGAAAAATTCTGTGGACCGAAGAAACTAATGAAATGTTCGAAAAATGCAAACAAGATTTAGCAAATGCCGCATTATTAACATTTCCTAATCCTGATTTGCCTTTAGCTTTATTTACAGATCCTTCGGATTTTGCTGTAGAATCTGTTTTGCTGCAGTTTGAAGAAAGAAATTGGAAACCGATCGCATTAAAAAAAAAAAAAAAAAACTCAACGAAACACAAAAACGGTACAGCACTTATGATAGGGAACTTTTAGGAATCTAACTCTCAATTAAACAGTTTAAACATATGTTAGAATGACAGAATTTTTCTATATACACCGATCACAAGCTAATTATATTTGTGTTTAATCAGAAAAACTCAAAGGATTCGCCTTGACAACTGAGACATCTTCAATATACGTATATCGCAGTATTCAACAGAAATCCGCAACATCAGTGGACATGAAAACGTTGTTGCAGACTCGTTGTCTAGGATAAAATCCTTAATCGGGTTAATTATGATACAATTGCAGATAAACAAATTGGCTGTGAAGAGCTTAACAAATTACGCAATAATACTGTATTTCCGTTTAAGCAATATCCGCTTCCGTCAGGAAAACATCTCTGGTGTGATACCTCAACTTCAAACATTAGACCCTTTTTACCTCTAAAATTTAGAAGGATAATGTTTGATAAAATTAATTATTTAGCTCATTCGGGCATAAAAAGTACGATTAAGCAGATGACTTCCAGATTTATCGGGACAAACATCCGAATAGATGTAGCAAAAAGACTAAAACCTGCTTAAACTTTCAAAAGAATACAATTACACGACACACACGCTCCAAAATTGGAATTTTTGAAGAACATGACGTACGATTTAGTGTACATTTAGCACGATTAGACGTACATATAATATTTAATCGGACCATTTATTCCATCAGATGGTAAAATTTTTGTCCAACATGTATTGACCGTTTTACTGCCTGGATTGAAGTTATCCCAATAAATAATTCTAAGGCCGAAACAGTTTCCCGAGCATTCTATGAAAATTGGATTACAAGGTTTGGTATGCCGTACTGCGTAATTACTGATTGAGAAGCTCAATTTGGATCAGAAATATTTAAAAATCTAAGTATCGTGTGGTTTTAAATTGCATAATACTACAGCTTATCACCCTCAATGCAACAATAAAATCGAGAGGTTGTATCAGACACTAAAAGCTGCGATTAAAGCTCATAATTCAAATGGTCTTAAATTTTACAAACGGTTTTATTATGAATACGTACAGTAGTACGCGAGGATACGAATTGTTCCCTTGCACAAATGGTTTATGTAAAATCCATCAAACTACCAGGGGAATTTTTTGATAAACCTAAAACAAAATTGGATCCGAGTAGTTTTGAAAGGGAATTACAAAAGCAAATGGAATTGTTAGAACCATTTGAACCTCGCTAAACGACTCCCCAAAATAGATTTGTGAACAAGGACTTGAATACGTGTTCCCATGTTGTCGTTAGAATCGACCGAGTTAAAAAAAAACACTCGAGCCTGCATAAGATGGACCTTTTTACCGTAATCAAAGGAAATGGAAAAATAGTTCACCGTTCAAATAAACAGTAAAGAAATAAACATTTCCATTCTTAGACTAAAACCTACATATTGTTTGGTTCCGAAAGAAGACTCCGATTATTTAGACCCATCAAATACGAAACTTTCCTCTCCTGCAGATCTTACCCCACAACTGACCATTAAAAAATCTGATGAACAAACAGTTCCCTTACAGTGAATCGAATCGGAAACTTCTCGCAGCGGAAGAAGGATTATATTTCCATCAAGATATGGACAGTAAACAAATAATTCTATGTTTAATTTTTATTTTATTTTAAATAACTTATTGTATCGTAACTGAGTTACTGGGGAGGGAATAATGTAGTGTCTCTATCCAGATGATTATCTTTATTTTTTGTGAATACTTTATTTAGATGTTGTCTCTCTTGTGGCAACGAGAAAAGAGAATGTATAAATACTGTTTCTCAACGCAGTTGAGTAGCGGTTTTATTGTAGTCAATCAGTTCGTTTCTTTGCATGCTGTTATAAATTATTACTTGGAAGTATTACTTGTTTAATCTCTTGTCTTGTAACTCAAAGAGAGCTACAGCTACCCGTTTTATTTTAACGTAACCCATCTTATTTTAAAGTTAATTTTTAAACTTACTTGCCATTTTAAAATAAGAAATTACTTACTTTAAAATATTTTGATTTGTTTATTTTATTTATTTTTATGATACAGCAATCTACACCACTATTACGTATTAAACAAAATATTTGAAGAAAGTTGGTCGAAATATACATATACCACCACGAAAGTACCCATTCTACTGATCTTTTGCAGGAAATAAAGAAATCATTAAAATCTAACTCAATAATAATATTTCTCGAATAGGTAATATACCAGAACACATAGATGCAAACAAAAAGAAAATTCCGATCCTTGAAAAAATGCAGAATTCTGAAAATATATGTATGTTCTAACGTGTTAAATTTCGACTTCCTGTATATATTCTGACAGAACAATTCGACAAAAGAATTGAACAATATTGATAAAGACAATAATGATTTATTAGCAAAAAGAACACATATTTATAATTCTTTTGAATCCTCAAATATGATAGCAACATCTCGCTGTCAACTAAAATAAACAAATACAGAATTCTAAATCAAATAAAATAATAAACATTAATTCTGACGTTGCCAGATACCAAGTAGCAAAATTACGCTTTTATTTTCAATGAGTTTTTACTCTGGGCTTTTGTGTTCCATTGCAAAATGTAAGTTACGTTCAATTTAATGTATTAAATATTCTTCCTTCATCAATCAAATATTTATAAATTATTTACATCAATGTAAGAAATAAAAATTCAGTTCAACATAAATACTAAAATTTAATTTGTTTAAAACAATTGTTTTTATATCAACATTGGTATAAAGCAATCTGAGCTGCGTTCAGCGATCGTTTTATACTCAATGTTTGGGCTTTTCCGTGTTCCATTACAAAATTTAAGTAAATGTAAATTTAAATGTTCTAAATATTTTTTCTTCATTATTCAAATAGTTATAAATATTATTTTCATCATGGGAAGTCTAGCTGTAAGTCAAAAGTTAGTTCATACATTAACATTATAGTCTAATTTGTTTAAAAAAATGTTTTTCGATCAACACTGGTAAAGCAATCTGAGCTGCGTACAGCAATCGTTTTATACACAATGTTATTTCTATGGTGATTTCAAATTGCTTTTATCTTAGGCCTTAGGTTAATTTTAGGCCTCTTAGAGAAGTCGAATTGTTCACTATCATTTCTTAGTGCGGTATACATATGAAAAATCGCAGTATATGAAACATCGCCCTGCAAAATTTCAGCTTCCTAGGACTTGTAGTTTTTGAGATACTGTGATGAGTGAGTGGCATTTGAATTTTATATATATAGATTCCTATTTTTATTGTGTCGTCCGCGCGAATGAGGAATTTGCAAAATCTTTATTTTTGCATCATCGCCTAACAAAACTTGAACTATTTCAGAACATTCTAGTAAAATCAGAAGCTCTGCTGTGGTGTGTGGTTTTAAATTTATAGCAATACTGTCGGCAATTTTATACGATTTAATTTGTGCTTTATTAGATATTGTTATCATTTAAAATATTTGTTCTGGATTAATTTGATTATTCAACAATGTTTGAAATTAGTTCTTGTCTTTGGATTGAAGATTTGTGTGTTTATATTTGAAATGCCTTTTTAATTGTGCATTGCACGATTACAATGTTTTACCCCACAAACCACGCAAAGGTAGATTTGCCATTTTCATTTTCATCAGTATACGTAAACCCTAAATCTAAATAATAATTGGAGTATTGTCTACTGACATTTTTTTTTGTTATCCCTATTGTCAATATCACAATTCTTATTGCTTGTACTTGCACTAGCACTAGCACTAGCATTATCAGCCCCAGGATCATATGTTAGTTTTAGAAATGTGTCCATTTTGTTGTTTCGAAATATTATTTTTAATTGTTTAGAGGGTAATTAGAGCTATTTTAATTTCTAGAAAACCAATTTGTCGAAAATCAACTTCTACCTGCAATTATTTAGCAATGCATTTTATGACACTGACATTTTGTTTAAAAAGTCTGACTTACTTTTAAAAAAATATAACAGTAATTGTTTTAGCAAGATACACGTCGGTACACTTTGGTGGTTTTCATTCAGCTGTTTCCACACAGGCTTCGCCCACAAGTGAAAGCACATTCGATTCATGTGTTCGAACAGAAATCGATAAAAGCAAACATAAGTAGCTACATGAAAAAACAATAAAACTAAAAAAATGACTTTTGCTTTTTTTTTTCATCTTAATCACCGTTTAAATTTTTCACTAATTTTCAAATTTTGTTGAATACTTTCTCTAAGTTCACGGAGCATCAGTGCTGCTACGCAGAACACCGGTTAGGAACCACTGGTATAGAGGGAGGGTTACGAGTTGGGGGATTAGAATTTACCAAAAGACGGTTGTATACATGAGGTTTGGTGCACGTTGGATACATCGCACCCCGGTAAGAAAAGTGATACAGCTCAAAATTACAGAATTTCAGAAACATCTACTTAAAGGACTCAATAAAACTTATACTGAAATAGTTTTCGCTTCTATCAAATTTTAGGTAAGTATTTATGATGGTAGCTTCTATTATATTCTATAGAATAGTAATAAAACACACTGGGGAAACTCATGCATATTTTTCAATGACATTACATCAAAGTTTTTAGTTTGGAACTTGTGTCGCTTTTCTTGCCGGGTGGTACGGAAGTTTGGAGAGTGGGGTTCCAGCTCATGTGTTGACCTCGTCAAGTGGTTCAAAATATCGAGATGTGGTCCTCGAATATCGGGATTTGGATTCGAAGCAGCCCAGTTGGTAGAGGCATATCAGCACAGAGGGCTACTTGCATCGGACCGGAATCAGTCCCATAGGGAATCGATATGAAGACAACACCTCGTGTTTTTGAACCAGTTAGGTGACAATATCGCCAAGACAGATTTAACATTTATTGGTACAGCTACACTCTACGTTTATGAGTGATGGCAACGACTTGGCGATATTTTTTGGCGAACTTCTAAAGTCGCCAAGGAAATAATTAGTTCCTAACTCTTTTATTGTCAAAACTTTTTTTCTTCTTACAACACACTTTTTAAACATTTTCAGAACGTTTTGAAAAGAATATTTAAAAAAAACTTTCACAAAAAGTAGTAAACTTAAGCACATATCAAAACACGTTTGTGAACCAGCAGAGAAACTAAGCTACGAATGTTGGATAAAGAATACACTGAAACTTACCAATTACACTAAATACAGTAGGCAAGTTGAAAAATAAAACGATTTTTAAAAGAAAAAAAGCAAGAAATAATACAACCTGATACATCAGAACGGTTCCGAGAAAAAAAAATTACGAAACAAGAATATTCCACAAATGCAAAAAACAATACATGTCAGAACTCTGCCGTGAAAAAAAATTATTATGAAATAAAAATTCCACAACTGTAGAAATGCAAATAAATGAACCAATGGTATCAAAGAAAAAAAATTTAAAACGACCAATGCAATCAAAGGATATTTTAAAATCAAAATAACCAATGGGAGGAAAGAAAACATTTCAAACGAATCAATGAAATCAAACGACTTGAATGAATTTTGGAAGAACTTTCTAGAATATTCAAAATGAAAATTGAAAGTTTCCGTTTGCCGAGCTTGCCATGAAAACCATAACAACCGAAACGAAAGATGGGTTGCCTTAATTTATCGTAACTCGCTACTAGAAGTGCGCCAAAAAAATCGCCAAGTCGTTGCCATCACTCATAAACGTAGAGTGTAGCTGTACCCATTTATTAATCACCATGTACACGACCGTTTTTGGTTGCATCAGATTTCGAACCTGGAACATCGCGATTGACAATCCGTTACTCTTCCAACTGGGCTATGGGTAGCCAGGTGGGAAAAGTAACGGATGGAAACCGTTAGATTGCAAGTTCGAATTCAACCTAAGACCGTCGTGGACTTCAAGCTGGTGCACGTTACATGTGCCGTGACCTCAAATGTAATTCCATTGGCATAGGGTAGAAGTGTTAAGAGTGTGGTTCCAGTTAATGTGTTGACCTCGTGATGTGGTTCAAAATTGCGTGGTATTATACTTACAGAATATTCACCTATCTTTTCCTTCTGGATCGATCCCGGACCGTTGCCAATGGTCCATCGTGTTTCTCTGTGTGACGTCTAAATACAGCTGCCTAAATGCTTACCATTCTGATGTTACCTAAATTAATTGTCTTCGCAGTTGTATCGCGTTATTATGGTTCAGTAATGACCTATCCTAGTTATTAAGAACATCCTTTTAAAGTCACCCACCCAGTGAAGTAAATCGGCGCTAAACCTTGAAACATTTACTAGACTCCTACATGTTTGTTTCCACATTTTGACCCACGTTAATATTCGTTTGTACTTTATGTATGCCATTCATGAATTAATTCATTCTCTCTATTTAAAGGCTCATTTAACGAAGGAACTGTGTGCCCGCGTTCATTTTTAGCAACTCATGAATTCATTTATTTGGTAAACATTCACAGATGCTATTTGGGTGGAATAATGTATTAGGTGGCTTAGTACGTGGATTTATACTTTACGCAGTAATATAGTAATACAAAATTATCACTGAAAATATGTTGTTTAATGTAGTTTGAAATATAATTTTCATTCAATATTTATTTTTAGAAACTAACATTATCTAAATCCGGAATCGACAAACTTCCTTCGCCAGCAACCTTTTCAAGAGTTTCTTGACTTTTTATCGACCCCCTCTATTAATGTGTAATTATAATAGGACACGCAAAAAAAGTTTTTTATGTGAGTTTTTAGATTATTTATTTTATAGTTGTGTGTTTATATATATTGTATTTATAACCTAGAAAGATAATTATATTGGTTTAAAAGTCAAAGCAATACTTTTTTGTTTTGACGTCCTTCTTAACATTATATATTGGACAGAACAGAAAATAATATATAAAATATAATGTATAACAATATACCAATAATACAATCTTCCTTATCTTTATGAAAATAAGACTTTTATTGACTTAGTATACAAGTTACTGACGTTGTCGATGTGAAGGGTGTGCTTTATGATTCGTTACAAGATTAGCCATATTGGATTCAAAATGAGGAAGTTTCAAGCTTAAATCTCTACGGAATTCTATATTCACTCTAAATTGCGTTATCATTCAAGATGGAGGTAATCAAAGTTAACAGAGTTAAATATTAACCTTACGATGTCTTACTTTTTTGTCGATCCCAATCGCACCCTGAGTATTAATCGACGCTTAACAATGTTATATCGCTCCTGGGGGTCGATATCGACCATTGTGGTGACCACTGTTCTATTGTTTGAAAGCTGTATTAAATTTATATGTACTGGGTAGCAACCATTCCAAATTTCCCAAAATCTTTTCACATCTTATTACGCTTTGATGGCGAATAGTAAAAAAAACATCCCTGTTGTACTATCTATATTTATGTATTCTGTATACAACTATTGCTTTTACTGTAACTGTATTTCATAACGTTTAGAAAATGCATTACAAAAAGCAATATTGCCTTATGTTCACATGATTATGTTCTGTATGCATTATACAATAGATTTTCAAAATTTAGAGAAATTATATATTTATTGAGTTGTGTTTTCAAAATTAATCTTAAATCTACAGGGTATTGCTTATGTTTATTAATAAAATTATCTTTTAGTTTTACCGTTATAGGATAAGGTATGCTTTGACATTGATGTTTTCACTCCAAATTATTGGAATTAAATATTTTTCAATACAATTTATCAAAAAATTGCCTTTGCAAAACTATAGTTAACTATTTCAAAAACTGCGCATTTCCTATCACATAAAGGGTTCTTTTTTCGACTTTCATAAGCAGGGTTTCTCAAAATTTTTGTCTTTGTTGAACTAATACCTTGAGTAAATATAGATACACACTTACTTACTTACACTATTCTGAAATGTAAATAAATTTATAGGTTTAATTTAAAATTTTTGTAAATAAAGTTCGAATTTGATATCGCGAGCTTAACAGAATATTAACCGTTTGCTGGTTAGAACAAAATTTTGATTTGTTTTTGTCCCCTTTTTTTTACAAAAATTGAACCTTGAGTAAAAATATATACCCCCTCTTTTACCTTACACGATTCTCACATTTTATATAAATTTATAGGTTTTAATTTTTAATGTTTGTAAATGAAGTTTTTCGAATTTGATATCGCAATCTCAATAGAAGATTAACCTATTGCTGGCTAGAACAAAATTTTGATTTGTTTCGTCCCGTTTTTTAACAAAAATTGAAGAACAATTGTTTTAATTTTACTAAAAATTACATTCAATCAATATAGTGCGCACCATTTTGTTCGATAACCTTTCTCCATTTATACGGTAGCTGAATCATCACACGCTCATACAGGTTCTGAGGTTTTGGCTAAAGAACTGATCTAGGTGGCGAAATTTTAAGAACCACATCGGGCACGTGGAATCGCCAGTGGCTCCCTCACCCAACACAACACATATCGTCTTTCGGGTCTGAAAAGCATTCTTGCCTTTTCGGAAAGAAAAAAGCACAGTGTGTCGAAAATGCTGCTTAATTTCTACCATTTTAAATGCTTAGCAAATTTTTAAAAACACAACCCATAACATAATTTTTTTTCTCGTCCTCGCTAAAATTCCTTTTTGCAAACAAAATCGAAAATTTACATGTGTGAATTAGATAACACTTCGTTTTTTGGATGCAATGCCATCTAGCTTCAAACACGGGACGCAGTTTTGCATAAAACCAATACAATGATTTATAATTCCGACATCACACCTTTGAAACCATAAATAATTTGTAGGCATCCATAGATTAGTGGACATCAGTGTTTCATCCATTTAAGATAACAAACGAAATGGAACAAGATTAAAGCTTGATATTGCATTGAATGTCACATAAAATCTAACCTATGATGGCATTCAAACAATCATAATGCTCGGGCATTCGGAAACTGCATACCATGAATAACATAGGATCTCGGTTATTACATTTCTGATTTATTGCGAATAAGTTTCCCTCTAGAGACAAATGTCACAAATATTGAGTATTCTTGTCTCTTCCGAGGCTCCTACAACTGCACCGTCATTCTCGTTTTTTTCAATCGCATTTCTTTCCCAATACTTTCTTGAAGGAAAGATCAGCTATGGAATACGGATACTGTTGCCACCATCTGCTTGAAGACATTAAATGCCAATCCTGAAAACAAATACATTCATAAACATTCGTTTTTTTTTTTTTTGGTCTTATTCTGGTCTTTTAACTAAAATTCAACGATATGACATAAAATATTGGTTCATAAACTACAACAGTTGTGATGGTAAGAATATATTTGATCTAACATTGCTCTGGAGTAACACAACTGGCAAATGGTGCCGGTCCGGTGAGGTAGGTAGGCAATTTAATTAACGTCGTAAGGAAGCAACACAACGGGCTATTGACGAAGATCCGGGATCTATTCCAAAGGGAAAAAACGAGGACAGAATCACGTAATTTTAAAACCTTAGGCAGATGACAAGGCCACATTTGAGCTGGCACCCCATTCTCCAAGCATCCACATCACGCTAAATTGAGGATATTTGAGGCCACAACAGATTTAACATGCCCCATCCCTCTTTGAACATGACGGTTTTAGGTTGGATTCGAACTCGCTACCTTTCATTTTATAATCCGCTGCTCTTCCAGATTTAAAATCCGTGTACCGTCAGAAGACCCAAAGGTTTATTCAATGAGTTGAATAAATGTACAAGTACAAGAAATGAAATGAAACAATTTACATATATATTTACCGTTTTCAAAAACAATATGTATGATATAATGTTGACATATTCGTGTATTGAAGACCCTTCGGCAAACCAACTGAAGGGTTGTGAGTTCAAAACTCGATCCAATCAATGACCTCAGTGCACGTGGAGGCTGATGCACGTTAAATCTATAGTGAAATCAAATATTATCATGTATGCGTGGTGTGAAAGTTTGAAGAATGTGGTGAAGGGCCACCACTGCTGGAGCTATCATTGCCATGGCAACGTTGCTCGTGGTTCAGCGGAAGCCCGCAAAGGAGCAAACAAAGGGGATTAAAAAAAAATTCATGAAACTGGTGACCATGTTGAAAGTAACTTTTCAGATGTTAAACTAAATTGCAAAAATCCCTAATATGTTATATTCTCCATGATGAATTCAAGAGAAAAGTAAAACAATTTATCCATGTTTGTTTTTCAAGGACACTTACTCTTTTTCTATTTAAGTATTATTTAAGTTTGATTTCTGTTTCAATCAGATGTGGTTTGATTTTTAATTCCAATTGTAGAATTGTACATTTACAAATAACATTTTAATTTTCCAGAAATTAAAACTGTGCGTTACTAGTAACTATTATAAACCAGATGTTTATTTTTGTTTATTCAACACTTTGTCGACAACACGGCTGTCCTTCCAGAGGGTCCCTCCTTTTGTTCGGTGCCTTACACTGTCGACCGTTTTGTGTGAACGCTTCGAGGGAAAGGCAGAAGTTCGCTCCGGTGATATTTCTCTCAAGCCAAACCATACGCCATACAATACTATCAAAGGAAATCGTCAGTCGTAAATGTGCCACTCAAGACTCTATCGCTCATGTTAGGTAATTAAGTAAGGAGTGTCGGAGATGCAGGCGAAAGAACAGTTCTGTGAGACGATTGAAAAAATCTAAGCGCCGAAGTGTAAAGGTTAAAGAGCTAAAACAGTTTTTGATTAATCGTGTTCCTGATAGTGCAAATATAAGGCTGCAACCGTCAATGCCGTGTCCGCCAAATAAATGCGTGTAAACTTTCTTGAAAGGAATGCGCGCTCTTCTGATACAGAAGAAATTACACCCATGACAAGAAACCGTGCTTGCTGCATCTCGCAGACTGCTATTGCTAAGGAAAAACCAGCTGTCCCTATTTTTTCAGGTGATCAAAATGCAACATTTTTTAACTCTTTTACGGCCTTCACAGCCATGTACCCCCTCTACATCCTGCTGCTTTCACTTCATGGTTTTCTACTCTGTTCCATATCCATTATCCCCCCCCCCTCACCTTTTTTTACTTGACCTTGTCTGATGTTTGACGCAACTAGTCGAAAAATATGGACGTTACACCATAAAATTCCGACACAGCCAACCAAACCTGTATATTTTCAAACCAGTTTGGATTATCTTGACCAATATAATCTCTCTTTGAATTCTCTCAACCAATAGAATCTATCTTCGTTTTCTTTCAACAAATTCAATCACTCATAGTTTACTTTTAAACAATGGATCCATGGCATCTAATGCCCTCACGTTGGCGTGGTGTGTAAGTTTGGAGAGTGAGTTTTCAGCGCCTTAAAATTATGTGATGTTGTCCTCGGTTCTTTCGCTTCGGGTTTGAACCTCGTTGTATTACTTCTCTGTGAGATTTTAATTAAAATACCTACATCAGTTGTTTTGGAAGCAATACAATGAATGCATGGCAAACGTGACAACAAGCAATACAATGGACGAGGTTCTTTATTTATTATATATGTTTTAAGGTGAAAGGCAATACAATACATCTCGGAAATCAAGTAATGCATAGATAGTTCAAAACAAATTATGATTTATAAATTTTATTATTAGATAAGTAAGTTTTTATTGAATGCGAAGCTTAAATTAAAATGGATATATGTGATGTTTATATATATATTTTATGCACCAATATATTTTATATGCACTAATAAGAGCATACATCTTTCAAACGAATTATTAATTCAATAACGCATACAAAAAATTCTCTGAGGGGTTATTTTAAAAATTCAATACACTTCTATACACTCGACTAAAGAGTCTTTTCGATATAAGAAATAAATTTCCTTCTTTGTTCATATCAGATATAACTGGAACTGATATGGAAAATAATGACAAGAAAGAAACTGAAAAGTTTAGTCTTTGTGAGACACAAACTTGTCACTTGCAGTTGGGACTTTTGAAAATAATACTTTTTTCTGAGTGAGTTCCAGTATTTAAAAAAGATTGATGTTTTTTTCTGCGAGGTATATACGTTATCCTTCTTTCAATTTGAAAGGAGTTTCACGTCTATAAAAGTTTAATGTTTTTTTATAAGAATCAATTCGAATGCTTTCTTTGATGATAGTCCTGTGTTTAATTGAGTAACCATTTAAATGTCAAGTCACGCATGTCTACTTTCACGTTACTTCAGATTTAACGTTAGCTGAGAACATCATAGAAGAAGAAGAATTCTAACAAAATATTTTGCAGGGAAATAAGAACAACACATAAACTTAAATAAAATCGCATATGAAAGCATTTCGTTTAAAAGTAAACATATATAAAATGATTCAATTTTTAAAACAAAACTTTAAATTGTTTTGATGTAAGTTGGTGTTTAAAATAACGTCCAACTAGAGCAACACAGCGTCTATTGTTTGCATAGAAAATAATTTCAATTAACATTGCATTGGGGAAACACAACGGTCTATTGGTGACGTTCCGGGATCAGTCCCAAGGCAAAGAATATGACGAAGTAACGCCTGAACTGACACCCCACTCTCCAAACTTTCACACCACGTCAACGTGAGGACATTTGAGGCCACGACAGATTTAACGTGCACCCGCCCTCTCTGTACACGGCGGTCTTTGGTAGAGCTCGAATTCGCAAAAATCCGTTTGCTTATCCGTTATTCTTTCATCCGGTCCAAAATTGTTTTGAATGCAAATTAATATTTGCTCATGCACCACATAAAAAATATCCTTTTTTGATAGTGGAAAACTTAAACTCTGTAGTTGTCTCGACTTTACTATGCTTGTCATAATAACATGTAATCCAATTTGACAAGTATGCTAAAATAGTATTGACGTGTTAAGTATTTTATAGGTAACATGCCCTTTTTGCTAAGCAAAATAGTTAACTATATAAGAGTTTCAATGTCTAGTAACATAAAATTGCGTAACGACGATATTACGGAATCTTATAGATCGAATTTATAAGCCGGTTGGTAATCGAGACAGTCGTAAAGTTTATATGTTTTAAAAGTAGTTTTTTTTAAATTTCGTTTTAGTCACTGCTTGCAAACACCTCTTAAGGTATTTGCAAAACCCATTATTGGGCTTTAGTTGGGTGTCACACGTATGAGCAAGAAGTCTGAGGAAACTATACAACAAATTTCATAATATAGGTTTCCTGATATTATCCCCAAGTTGTTCCTGCTCAGCCACACGTTATTTTAATAGAATCCGTAAATGACCCGTTCTCAGTAATATGGTGTTTCTAAAGTGATTTAGTAGCAGTGAGAGACCACAGTTTCGTTATCAATATGCACATACACTACCTAAGAATAATGGACCGGACACCAGGGGAATCCGGCAACTTGTTTGGGGGTGTTTTTCTTTGTATGGCCTGGGACCTTTGTATTTTGTTCCTGGTCAATTGAACGCCGACGCCGCATGAACATTTTGAACCATCAGGTTCTTCCTACGCTCTGGCAATTTTATGGAATTTACGAATGTAACTTTCAGAACGACAACTCTACACGTCATGTTGCAGCCTTTGTCAAGCAGTGGTATCAAGATATGGAAGTAAAACATCTTCCCTGGCCTGCTCATAGGTCCCGATCTAAACACCGTAGTGCATTTATGGAACGAGTTAGAGCGACGCTTACGGACCAGGGAACCACGTCCGAAATCTACAGCTGAGCTGGCAACATTCTTGCAGCAGGAATGTACACAAATACCCATAGCTGCGTATCAAAACCTTGTTGAAAGTCTGCTCAGAAGGGTGTTGTTGTTTCTAATGCCTACACTGGCAGACCAGAGGAGTGCCAGGCCCGTCGAAGACGGCAAGAGGCGAGGGGGTGCGCCTTCCATGTTATTGAGCCCCATTGGGAGGAAGTCCGACTTTGCTCGGCATACATGACACATCCGTTTTGCAGGAAGGTCCCTTTCATACATCCATTCACTCATACATATAGTAATTTAGATACCAATCAGAGGCCGATAACCCTCTGATCAGATACCCCCAGAGGTATTGATTTGGTATGAGAACATGGGGGACTTTGTGACCACGACCTATTTAACGTGCCCCAGTCACCATTAGTGAACACGACGGTCTTTAGCCAGGTCGAAGCGCCGATCTCACAATCATCAGAATTGCAGGCTCCGCCGAGGACAGAACCCACAACCCTTCTGATGCGAGCCCGACGCTCTACTGACTGAGCTACCGCGGCTCTCTCAGAAGGATTGCTAGAGTAATTGCAGAGTAATTATTTCCCTTGTACTATCACATCTTGCTTTCCGGTACATTATTGTAGGATAGTGTAAGTATATTTGACATCAAGACCACATTTACTTCTGTGGTTGTGGCAGTGATCAACTCACCGTTTTGGCGGAAAGGTGAATGAACTTCATTTCTCTTAGACGAAGAAGGCATGGGTGTCTGAGAGGGATTGCCATGGTAGGTACGTATGTTTTTTATTTAACGTCGCAATGGAGCAGCACTGCTGGCTATTGACAGCAGTTCGGGATCAATCCCAAACTTAGAATTCGAGAACACCACCACGTAATTTTTAACCTCGGTCAAAAGACGAGGTCACATTTGAGCTGGCATCAGACACTTCCACACCGAACCAACGTGAGGACATTTGAGGCCACAACATATTTAACTCGCACCGGTCCTCTTTGTGCACGACGGTATTTGGTTGGATTAGAACTCGCAAACCTCCGGTTTCTAAATCATACTTTTCCAACCGGGTTACAACCGAAATTCGCCCACTGCTCTAGCAAACTGCGAATTGAAGGCGATGCAAGTTCGATTCTTACTTGGGTGCATTTCTCTCTTCAGTGTCAGTAGATCTTTTTAGGTGTATATAAATCCAATTATCTGACGGCTGTTTAAGCGCAGCTCTGGTCCTTGTGTCATAAGACCACAGCATCTGGGTGTTTAGATGTCTGGTTCTCTGTACAACTTCCACTACTTCCACTAATTTGCTCATCGGCCTTCTAATGAAATAGAAGGAGCAAGTACCAGCAACTTCATGTTATTTTCCCCCTATCGCTCGGTTTGAAAATATCCGGGTAAAGGTTACGTGGTGTTGGAAGAATTCTAATGTAGGACTTATCAATGAAATAACCAATCCACCTTAATCGATTCCCAAGCTCGAGTGACTTCTTCCTCCAAAATGTCGTTGAAATGTGATCGCTAATAGCGACTGTGCGGGAGCACTGTCAAAGAAGATGAGTGTGAACAACAAAAGGGGAAAGAAATTGAACAGTACACAAAACCATTTTACTTCTCTAAAAAGGCATTTTGTGATAGGCGATTGTGATTTATGCAATTTATGTGCATTATCACCAGAGTTGTATTTTTTTCCTTTTTGTTGTTGTTCAGGCTCATTTTCTTTGCAGTGCTCTAGCGCAGTCGGTGCTAGAGATGGGGGTAAACTTCAACCGCTATTTTTGTTGTTGCACTGTGCTAATTACGTTACGATAAAAAAAAGCAGGCGTTTGAAATTTTCGAAATTTAGACATCAACGTAGGAGCTTGATCCATGTTGCTTACACGATTCTCTAATGCATACCTTGAAATCTCTGATTCACATTTCAATTCATTGAACACTTCGCCCCTTTCCTCTTTTGTCTTTCAGACGCATTTTCTTTGCAGTGCTCTAGCGCAGTCGGTGTTAGAGATAGGGGTAAACTTCAACCGCTATTTTTGTTGTTTCATTGTGCTAATTACGTTACAATAACAAAAGTAGGCATTTGAAGTTTTCAAAATTTACCCATCAGCGTAGGAGTTTGATCCATATTGCTTACACGGTTCTCTAATGCATACCTTGAAATCTCTAATTCACATTTCAATTCATTGAACATTTCGGCCACTAGGTGTTGGTGTGAAGGAGACATTTCGTTAGACCACCTGACCAGCAGAAATTGCATGTTAATTTGTGGCACTCATTAAGAAAGAGATAAAAAAAACAGTTTCACACTCTATAATTACCTTTACAGGTAATGGCAGTTGAAATGGCATCACATTGGAGTAACACAACGGGCTACCGTCGCCAGTACTGAACAAAAAAGCGAGATTTGAGGAGATTGAGCATTGCTTATGATAGGATCTTCAAAAATCGCCTCGTTTGGCGATTTAGCATGATATGGCAGGATAGTTGTTTGAATTTGTATTTATGCAGTGGCAACAAATTTGGTGAAATCGTCAGTCTAATGGCGGCTCCACACCAACGGCGACAACAACCGAGTCAGGCAACATCTTGTCGCCTGTCTCTGTTGCTGCTAAAAGAGCCTTCACACCAGCAGCGACAGCAATTTCTTTGCGCATGCGCATAACCTTCTTTTTTGAAAGCAAAACATTTATTTCTGATTTTGCAAGATGGCTGACAGATCGCATCTCCTCCGCTTTTAATAAAACTCCTTTTATTTTTGTTGGACGTGCTTAGCTGCCTTTATCTCCGGTAGAACAATTTTGGTGGAGAGGCTTAATTCTAAAATGGAATGCCCAGAATTTAAAAAACAGTAGAAATAAAATAAAATAAGTTGTTTGGAATTAAATAAGTAGCCATGAAGTGGTAATAAAGGTTTAAGAAATAGTATTGCATCAGTAAACAGACTGCCGGTAGCGGGAGCATGCGTGGTCACCCTCCCAAGTACTGATCGCGACCGGAGGTGCTTAAAAATAATAGCCATATTTGGGACGTTGCTGTGTTGACTGTTCCAGCTTATTACTGATGTAAATTGAATATTTAAAAAGTAGTTGGTTTTCGGCAAGGAAAAAATAGTGATGAGAACGATTTTATAATATCTCTTCAAAAAGGGGTTAGATTTTAATTAGCTATATGCAATAAATATCGTGGTCTATTTTTTTAGAAAGTTTAGTGTTGCAGAACGCAACACTCTTGTACAGCAAGAACTTTTTATCACCCCAGCTAATCACTAAATGGCGTTAGACCATCCAGGAAAGATACGTCCTGAGCAAGCGAAAAGAAAACGAGTTTTTTTCAGAGGGGTCAGATCCCCCTTACCACGAACGAAGGGTCAGTTACGCAGATTACTGCTGGCTGCCAACGACACCTCTACTGAGTGGAAAAGCGGTCCACTACGACGAAAACGAAGACGCCAGGCCTAACAACGAATTGGCCACAAGTCGCACATCTAAAAGATGTGATATATGCGAATCGGGGTACACCAAACAAGGTATGATAGTACATTTTATGTTTTGATGGCCATCTAACATTTAATTACCAAACGGTGATACATGTCCCCAGAAATATTCTACAATCTGGTACTTACGTTTATGTCTGTTGGACATTGCAGCGATTGTGCTTATGCAACATGTACTTATATTGTGTTATGGATAATCTAGAAGGGTTGTGATTAGTTTTAAGGATATTGTTCTAAACAATAAATAATTTCTGTTTTTCGTTGGAATCATCTTGCTTTGGCGATGCTTCGGAGTGTAGAAGTTTGAAGGATTTCAAGTGAATTTATATTTTTGTTATTGGTAGATCCCCAAATTTGGCTTGCGTATGTGATTACTGGTCTGAGATAGCTTAGGTACACGAGTATTTTGTTTTCAATAGTCATTGGCGAATTCCGAGCAATTAGTTGGAAAAGTTTACGTTTTACGTCTCGGTATCTATGGATAACGTTTTTGTGTTCTGATTCCATGTGAGTCTTTTGTCTAGGATAATACCTAGGTATTTAGCTTCCTGAGCCCATGGGATTTCATTTTGATATTATTAATTTTTAGCTTGCTGGGTGAAAAATATCAACCGAAACCGGATTAGGCTTTATTCTGATTGGCTGTCAGCATGGCGACAGAGACAAAAGTTGAACTTCCTCCAAGACTTGAAAGCGCAGCAACAGCGAAAGAGACAAACCGGGAAAAACAAAATTTGTTTGTTTTTGACAAAAAAAATTTGTCCAACTAACCAGATGATGAACAAATGTATGGGCGTGTTGTCAAGTCACGCGGGTCGACCAACCGGTACAGTGGTTAAGGTGTTAGCCTCTAGATCGGAAGATTCCTGGTTCGAATCCGGGTCCGGGCATGGATGTTTTTAAGCGTATGGTGTAGACGTGGCTGATACACCTTAAATCTGTCGTGGCCGAAAGTCCTCACGTTGGGTTGGAGTGGAAGTTTGGAGAGTGGGGTGCCAGCTCAGGTGTTGCTTCGTCATCTGACCGTGGTTCAAAATTACGAGGTGCTGTCCTCGGATATTTCTCTTAAGGGACTGATCCCGGACCGTCGTCAATAGCCCGTTGTGTTGCTCTAGTACGACGTTAACTAAAAATTACCATTACAAGTCACGCGGACCAAACAGTGAAGAATGCTCGATTCCAATCAGTAGTCTAAGATTCACGTTACTATTAGTTTCGGGCACATGATGCTGGTCACATATAAAATAAACATTGCTCAATCTACTTTTATATTCCCTTTATGGTTCGGGATCCATCTCGAAGTAAAAGATCCGAGGACGCCTCTTTATTTACAAACACTGTCAGTTGACGATTTGGCTTTGCAAAAAAAAAACCTTTCAAATCTGTATTTAAATATATGTGTAAAGAAATTTATTGAAAAAACAATATCTTGAATTTTCTACGTCAATAGTTATTCTTTATTCTTCCAACATCTCATATTTTCCATTCATCGCCCAAAACTCTTAATATATAACATCTGCGTTTGAATAATATTGATTGACGAACGTAATGCCGCATGGGTTTTGCAACGCGATTTCAAAGGATTGAATTCCGACACAAAATATTGAATCTTTACAAATCCCGCGATAAATATTCAAACTAGATTTCAACCTCCAGAATTCAAATGCGAAAACCTTCTTCAGCAACTGGTGGAACGTGCTTGTGGGGGAAGGAGGGATTCTTCCCCCCCTGGATTGTATGCATAAATAATACATCGACTCGGGAGAAAGTTAAAGTTTCGTCCGTTTTCATTTAACAGGACTGAAATGTTCTTTCTCGAAAATGGCGAATCCTCGGCGGCCATTACACTTTTGCAAAAGAGCGGAATTGTGCGGTCCTTTCGATTGCGTTTCAAACGCTCCTGTGCGATAAGACGGGAGAATTTCATTTCAGCACAATGTCGCATGGCGTTTCATAAATTTTTAATATCTGAAGAATGATAGATTTGAATAAAACCACGGGTCTTCTGGAAGCGCGAGGGAAGAGTTGTACTTTTTTCCTACCCGCTTTCATCAGAGCAATATGAATGTATAATAAATGCGTCCCTTCGAATCTTGCGGTTGCTCTTGTTCCTGAATTAAGGAATTTTATTTCATTGAAGTCATTCTTGAATCTCTTTCCGATGTCTGCTGTCAGCCCCAAAAAGGAACCGTAACCTACATTGGAGTGAAGGAGAAATGTTAGGTTTTGAAAGAAAATGATATCGGGAATATTACAAAAATAATAGGCGTTATGCGTTACTATTTTATTTCTCATGCTTGCAATTCTCTATTTCCTTTCATCTATTCCAAGTAAAACGAATATTAAAGTATGAAAATTTACATAGCACGCTACCCTGAGATAGCATGCTGCTTTTTAAGGGCATTCATAAAACTGAGGTTCGGTATAATAATATTTTCAGAATGAGAAATTTTCATTCTTAATGCAGTTTTAAAAGTGCCGAATTCTACTTCAGCATTTTAGTAAACATTTGTATTTTTCTTTCGTTTTATGATTAATTCAAAGCAAATCTAGAAATTAAAATGTACCCTCTACTGATTTAAATAAAAATTGGTCTTTTAAATTGTATGTGAAAACTTCAGATCATCAAGAATGTAACTAAAATAAAACTATTTGAAGGTGGTACATCTATAAATAAATATTAAACTAGTTTATAATCGAAAATTTTCACGAAACTTAGAAAATAACGTTTCAATGTTATTTTGAAAGATATGAAACTAATTTATATTGTTGTTTGTATGAGGCAAACAAATATGGTTCAAATGTATTAGAAATGTAAATGTTCGCATTATCGGTGACAATTTTTTAAATATGTCGTTCTAAAAATTTACCAATCTTTTCAAATAACATTTTTAAGAAATTATTTCTGCAGACTTAAAACGTATAAATAATATTCACTTTTATACAACAGGCATATTTGAATAATTTTCTATCTGCATGAAAACATTTCATAAAGGAAATTTAATTTTATAAATTCAAATGATATTTATATTTACAAACTGTGATACGTATGTCATAAAATGGATAAGATTTACCATTTTTCTTAATATCATTTAAATAATAAAATTTGCAAAACATTCTTCTGCATGTGCAAATATCAACTACCTGTTTTCCTCATTATGATTTCAATGGAATAGAGCAGCGGTTTCCAAACTTTTTTCTCTCTCTAACCCCTTGATTAGATTTTTCATTTACGATTACTCCTCTCCCTTCACTCCACCCACCCAGTGCCACGCCCTGGGTAAGAAGCGCCCTTAGGCAGACCTTTTTTGTTGCCCCCTCCAATGCAATCATATCCACGGTGGTTGGGTCTTCCAAAGAACCTCTCCGAGTAATATACAGGGTGATTCATTAGTACGTGAACAGTTTCCAGATGCTGTAAAACAGGAACATTTTAAGACACAATCCCCAAATGCGAACTGTTAGTTCGGTATACTCATAAAGTTTATGTCCCCCTCACGAGCGAAGTCAGGCATTTCGATAGTAAGTGTGTCACGTGACTAGTTAGTGGAAATGGCTGCGTCTGCAGTGGAGAAGGCGTTTTGTGTTCTTGAATTGAGCCCAAAACGGAATCTATCACCGTTGTGCAACGGCATTTTCGATCACGATTTGGAAAAGAACTTCCAGCCAGAAAATTCATTTACGATTGGTTAAAAAAAAATTGTAACGACGTGCTATTTGTGTACAGTTTCAAAGCCAGGACGACCGAATGTATCGGCAAATGTCGTCAAAAACTTTATTCGTCCAATTGGATAATAAAGTCGAAAAACTTTATTCTCCAATTGGATGGTGCACCTCCATACTGGTCAGGCGATTTACGAAATTACTTCGATTAACACCTTCGTCACCGATGTATTGGACGAAGCGCCAACTACAGCATGCCACTAACCCAATGGTCACCCAGATGCCATGATTTAACACCATGTGACTTTTCTTTTTCTGGCTACATAAAGGATAACGTATTTAACCCTCCTCTTCCTGTTGATCTAGTGGAGTTGAAACAGCGTATCGCAACATTTATCATTGCACTTCCTTCAGATACCCTAACACGCGTCTGGGCAGAAATGGGTTACCGGATCGATGTGTGTAGTGTGACTAAGGATGTACACATAGAACATCTGTGACTGTCTCTAAAAAAACTTGAACCATTCACCTACACTTCTATTACAGGTAACATACAATATCTAACATTGTAAATGTTATGTAGTGCGTTGAAACTGTATACTTGCTTATGAATCAGCCTCTATAATAACAGGTTAGGTAAAAATCCAACGAATCAAATTAATTTAATGCCATTTATAGGCTTTTTTTTAATTTGAAACTTTACAGTTTATTTCAATTTCAATGCTGAAAAAACTTTTTAATTAACGTCGTACTAGAGCAACACAACGCTATTGACGACGGTCCGGGATCAATCCCCTAAGAGAAAGATCAGAGGACGACACCACGTAATTTTAATCCACGTTCAGATGAGACAACACCTAAGCTGGCACCCTACTCCCCACATTTTCACACCAACACAGCGTGAAGACTTTCGGCCACGACATATTTAAGGTACATCAGCCAGCTCTAGACCATATGCTTACAAATATCCAGAGCTGCTGTTGCCCGGTTGTAAGAGTGACGGATTAGCAATCGGAGGTCTCTGAATTCAAATCCAACCAAAGACCATCATGTGCAAGGGGAGTGGGGTGCACGTGAAATCTGTCGTTGCCACTGAATATCCTCATGTTGGCATCTTGTAGAATCTTAGAGGGTGGGGTGTGAGATCAAATGTGATCTCGTCTTCAATTTTACGTAGTGTTGTCCTCAGATGTGTCCCTTCAGGGGTTGATCCCGGGCGGTCGCCAATAGCCTGTTGTGTCGCTCCAATGCTACATTAATGAAAATACCTACCTACCTTAATGATAAGTGTTTTTGTTAAAGGATTTTTGGCTCCTTGATCAGCAACTTCATTGACACTAATTCAAATGTGACTTTAATCTAAAACGCTTTCCCTTTAGAAATATTAATTACTGTAACTATTTTCTTTTGCTTACAAAAATTGTGATAAATCGATGTGGTCGATCTAATTGTATGTCGAAGCAAAAGAAGAGAAAGTTTACACATTTATGCTAGTTATACATTGAATACTTGGTGTATATATTTTTATTTCATTTTACATCTATCATGGCACATACTGATTCGAAATGTTCAACGAAATTTTCAAATTCATAAATAATTTTAACCAAGGCAGATATAAATGTAATTCAATGCATAAATAATTTTAACCAAGGCAGATATAAATGTAATTCAATGCAAATATAAATGTAACTAAATGCAAATATAAATGTAATTCAATGCAAATATAAATGTAATTAAATGTAAATATAAATGTAATTCAATGCAAATATAAATGTAATTCAATGCAAATATAAATGTAACTCAATGCAAATAAAATTAAATTTCCAGAAGTTTAATGAATATTTTAACCGAGAAAATCTGAATGGTATAGTATTTTTAATGAATGTTGCACTCGAACAACACGCCCAGCTATTGGGTAGGGTGCAGGATCAAACCCAAAGTTAAAGATCCGAGGACAATACCACGTACTTTTGAACCACGGTCATATGTCTTACGTGATCTGGAACTCAACTCTCCAAGCTACCACACCACGTCAACGTGAGGTCATTTGAGGTCACGACGGATTTAACATTCACCAGCCCCCTCTGTACACGACGGTCTTTGGTTGTATTAGAACTCGAAATACCCGGTTAATAGTCCGTTGCTCTTTCAACCTGGATATCGCGGTCGCGACAATTCGAATATATATATATATAATCTTCTTAAATTTTAATTCAAAATTGATCAGTCTCTTCTAAATTTATCGTGAATATTTGTAATAGAAAGTCGGATCATTCACTTCAATCATGTATAAATATCCATTCACTAAAAAATTAATTACTACTTTTGATTCTTACCCACGCATTATGTCTTATATCATTTAAGTACTGTACCGTCATGTAAGAATTTGACGGACAGCTGGTTTAAAATTAAACTATTTATTTACATAAATTAAATATTTACAAGAAAATTTAAAAAGATAATTATGGGCACAGCCATCGACAACCGAAACCTGCCTGAAGCCAAAGTAACAAAAAGGCAAACAGAGACGTCTGTCTCTCGTCGATTCTCGAGTCCGAATTACCTAAAATCCATCTTCGCTACGCTCAACAGAACCGCAGCTGCCAACGAGAGGGGTGTGAATTCCGAGCCCTCTAGAGATGTTTATGTCCTCTCCAGAACAGAAACACCCCCACACAGATGCGAAAACCGTCTGTCATGCCGACTTGAGTCCCCCACAGCAAAACTTGATCCCAGACCTGGGATTAGGGAACCGACGGAAACTCCAGCTGTGTATGGATCAAATGGAACGCCGATGAGCCGCACGTGCAAAGTCTGAAGTTGTTTTTGCATTTCGAAACATTCCAGCGTCCACGTGTTAGGAAAAAGGGTCGGCTAGTACCATATGGTACAGTACTGAATTTGGTTAAGCTTATTTGAAACCGAAGGTTTCAGACAGTTTAGCAGAAATTACCCGCCGAATTCATCCAGTAAAGGGGAGGTGTTATTTTTCGATTATAGTTTACCAGTATTCTATAATGAAACGGTATTTTTCTTTATGAAAATATCTTTTTTTTCTATTCAACTTGTTACAAAGTTGTATTTTTTCCAATGGCGGGCACACCCATGAACTTAATCATTGGAAACTACAAGGCCGTAAGTGATGGCCACTATTGAAGGATCACCCAGTGGGAGGACCATCATTGCCCCTAACAAAGGACAGCACAATTTACATTCATGCCCTGACCCCGGATTCGAACCAGTAACCTTCCGATCCTGAGGGCAACACCTTAACTACTAGACCGATTGGTCGGCAACTTGATAGGAATTATGCAAGCAAATTAGAGTAACATATTTTCAAGAAATAAAATTTATTTAACAGTTTGTCTATCAAGTGCGCTTTACGTTTTTATACTTTCATTTTTATATTAACTGTAAAAATTAATGTATTTGTATCTGTTCTCTCTATTTCTAGCTGCTTGCTCTATTCGTGAAACGAAATATTTCAAAAAGAACTATTGCTCTAAAAATATATGGAAGTTCAAGAATGGTAAAGATATTATTGAACTGCCCACTCAGATTATTAAATAATTTTTTTGTATGTTAAGAGATTGATTTTTTTTGTAGTCATTATTTCATATTTTTTCTTTTCATGTAAAAAATTTAACAGTTATATAATAATAGCTCATTTTACAGAGATAAGTATTTCAAAAACTTAACTTTTACAAAATATTAAAATTAAAAGTATTTTTTCAAAAATAATTTATTGTAACTGAAAATTTTGTGTATTTTTATCTCTATTAGCCTACTAATAGTTTAGAAAATTTATCGTAATTCATTTTTTGTTACTCATATACTTACACATTTCATTACCACATCACAATTTATCGGACCTTCCTTGCTTCAACTCAAAACTGTTGTAAAAGTAAAGAACAATTCCCAGTATTTTGCTTTTTAGAGAAATTTTCCCCCGGGAAAATAATAGGATACTTAATGTACCACTAATTGATTTCGATTAACAATAAGGATTATTTAAAAAATTAATATCATAATACCTTCAGCTTAAATAAGTACTATACACATAACTTAATTATTTCAAATATTATGTTCCTCGAAAAAGGCGTTCGTTTTTTAGCCAGTCATTTCAAAAAGAATTAAACCACTACAGATCAAACTTATTTAAACTAATTGAATGTTTCTTTCTTTGTTTTTGATATATTACGTAACATTTCCACGAATACACAAATCCTAATTACTCTACTTAACTCAAGGAATTTAATGCTATTCATAAAAACACAGCACATAAGTTGTATGTAACATAAATAACTTCATCGCGAAAATTCACTACATGCTTTGTTTAAAATAAAAGGATTATCGCAAAAAGTATTTTGAGATATTTTGATACGATTCTAGGAAGAGGTGAATTTCATCGAATTTGATTTCATGTGCTGACACGAATTCCTAAAAGTACATTAGAATCTCTTATAACGGACTATTAAGGAAACGTTTTATTACAAATAATTTTTATTGGAGTGTAATGCAACAGGGTGAACATCAATAAAAGTACAGTAGTTAGCTATAAAAAGTGTTTATTGTACACCAAATAAAAAAAAGTTTTCAACATAGGTTGAATTGAAAAAGGTGTGTACGTATACACTGCATTAATCTTTGGAAGGTTGTTTATTGCTGCTTGCTGTTGTTGATTGTTTAAATTCATTGATTTTAAAAAATAATTTGTTTTCTGCTCGGTTTGTTTGCTTATTTCTTCAGTTAATAAATGAAGCGCGGAGTTATTCAACACATTTAATAACAAAATATAAATGGTCTCACTTCGTTTACTGTTTTATTATAAGCGATGTCCGTTAGGCAGCGTTCACATGAGGCGCGCCTTCGTCTAACGAGCGGGGAGACCTCGCTAGTCTCGCCAAACGCGCGTTGTAACACCTCATGCGAAAGTGGCCTTAAAATAGGGTTCGTTATAATGAGGTTCTACTGTAATAAGTGTTGCTGATAAAGTACAAAATTTTTTTTAATGATATCACAATATGAATGCGATAATACTTGCTATGGTGTTTTGCACTCCATAGAAATTATTAGGTCTTGTTCACATGAGGCATTTTCTAAGTAGCGTTTTGCAAAAGGTCAGCTTTCCTTATACATTAAATTATGTTTTTTATTCCCCTAATTCAAATTTCTATCTTTGCGATCGTTGAAGATAGAGTGAAAATTTCAACGGATTTTAAATCAGCGTAAAATTCTACTCCAGATCGATATCAAAACAGATTTGTTATTTAAATTTTTACCATTTTATTATTTAATTATTTTTATTAAATAATTAATTGTTTATTTATAGAAAATCCCATTTAAAGTACCGATATGTTGTAAAAATTTCCGCAGATTTCAAATTCGTTGAAATTTTTACTCTATCTTCAACGATCGCAAAGATAGAAACTTGAATTAGGGGAATAAAAAAAAATTTAATGCGAAAAAAAGCTAACCTCAAAACGCACGTTAAAGAAGGCTTCGTGTGAACAGGGCAGACAACCTATTTATTCTGTGTACACTAGCCACTGCGTGGCAAGAACGGCGTTACCCGTGATAGTTCTTTTCGTGCGGTCAAGTGTGACCACAGCTTGCTAACCCCCATTAATTGCTACAAATTCCCATACGAGTTCGTAGTCTATTGAATACAAGCCATAATGACGTACATTTATTTTCCTGATCGAATTTTAGTAAAATGTGAGACTATAACTAACTTATTTATTAAAGTATATATCAATTCTAATATTTTTCAAATAATATAATGTTAATAAAATAATTTTATACAAGGGGTGTTCAAATGAAAAGATACGAAACGTCGATACAACGTAACCGTTAACATATTTGCCTATGCCGCTTTGGGAAAACGTAGCGAGACATCTAGGGATGCGATTGGAATCTCCGGCGTGGATTGGAGCATGCGCGGGCGGCCGCATGCGCAGGAGAGAGCGGAGGCTCTTATAAACTATAATACTGGGGTATTGTGATAATAAGCTAGAGTTTTTATCAAAAATGCTTACACCTATTTCTTCAATTACTGATGCGACAGTGCCCAAAACATTGAGTTTGGTTACACTATCAATCAGTTTCCTTTGCTTAATATCCAGCAATAAATTAAATTGATTTAGAAAATCAGCACCTAAAATTCCTTTACTTATTTTGGCTATGATGAAAGTCCACTGAAAATCACGACGAAGACCTAAATCCAGCGTTAAAATTTTGAATCCATAACAAGGTATTTCAGTTTACCATTAGCAGCATACAGTTTGAAATCACTATTCAGAGTATCAGTTGATTGCGCTGGGATGATGCTCACGTCAGCTCCACTATCCACAAGAAAACGCAAGCCCGTTTTTCTGTCCGAAACAAATAGTCGGTACTTGCGGCAATCATGCATATCATTTGCAGCAGAGCTTGCCGCTAATTCTGCTGCGCGGTGAAGTTTTCCGTCCTTTTCCAACTGCAAGGAGAAACGCATTTGTCTGGCAAACACTTGTCACCACATTTAAAGTGATAATAGCAGTATTTTCTGTTAGGATTAAATTTGCGGTATCTTTTACGAGATCTGGAACGAGAACGTTTCGTGAAATTTTCAGTCGATCTCGAAATACGATTTACAGTTAATTGAGCAATTTTCTATTCCAAAGTTGTTATTTTGAGCATTAAATCATTAACTGTAGGAGTAGAAGGTTTTTCATAATTTACAGTATAGATGTCGCTTCGGGAGCTCATATCGCAGATCTTATCAGCCATTAACGCCAATTTATTCATATCTTCATCACCAACTAATAAAATGTGTTTGATTGCTTCTGGCAATTTGTCGAGCCAAAGTGTTTTTATTAAATTTTCAGATACATCAAGAGTAGCAACTGCACGTAATTTTTGCGAAAGTTGGCTGGGTGTCATATCTATCTCCTAGTTCAATTCCTGTGATGAGACGTCTGATTCTAGTGCTTCCACTCTCTTTAAAGAGATTTAACATTTGGTTTAGAATCAGCATATTTACAACCACTTATACTACTAACAATGTCCCAAATGTTTTCGACATATTTCGGCTCAAGATGAGACACCAAATGGTTAAATTTTGTTTCATCAGACACAATATTGTTAATTTTAAACTGAGCCTCAACTTGAAAAAAACAAATTTCTGGCTTATCAACGCAGAATGGAGGTTTTTGATGCTCACCTTGTGTAGTTCCGAAGACAAAGGAAGCGTCTTTGTTTCAGTTTCATTTTCAGTCATGTTGTTGTCGTTAGTCATATAGGTCAATTCATATAGGTGCTGATTGCTCAGTTGAAGATAATTCTATGAAAAGTTTATATTTCCAGCACATTTCCATTGGGAAACATCGTTAATTTTATGTTTTGGAATCAGACAAATAAGCAGGACAACATTCTTTCATTTGCAAGAATTTATTCTCTTTTTTATTCGTGTTGCCAGGTTTTGATGTAGAGCTTTGAGAAAAGAAAGATTATACTCAGCATTCATAGATGCTACATACGTTTAACCCAGCATACACAGATGCTACATTCCGCTGTCCTATTGAATCGGCAGTGCGTGTGAGGACAGGATGGCGTTCACATTGCAAAATTCTACGATTGAGAAGCAGCGAGGCTTTATCCGATTTCTGCCAGCGGAAGATGTTAAACCGGCCGTTATTCATCGCCAGATGGTGACCGTAAACCGGGAAGACTGTGTGTTCGACAAGTCAGTGAGAAAATAGAGTGCCCGTTTTCGTGCAGGCCGTGAGAGTTTAGTTGATGACCCAAGACCATGCCAGGCAAGCACAGTCATCACGACCAGTCTCATCGACAAGGTGGACGACCTAGTGAGAAGTGATCGGCGTGTCACATTGCGAATGTTGGCGGTGAAGGTGGATGTCAGCGTTGGAACAGTGTGAACAATTTTTCACGACAGGTTGAGTTATAGGAAAGTGTGCGCGCAGTGGGTTCCGAAGCTGATCACCGATCAGCAATAGGGACTGTGTATGGGGCTAGCACTTCAGCATCTGTTTCGGTATCATGAAGACCCCGCTTTCCAGGAGCGGATCGCCGCAGGTGATGAGAGCTGGTGCCATGACTACGAGCCAGAGACAAAGCGGGACAGCATACAGTGGAAGCATGTTTCGCTACTTGTTGAATTCCTCGAGCACAGAAGAGCCATTGACTCCGATGTGTACTGTGAGACACTCCCAAGCCTACGCAGGACCATTAAGAACAAAAGACTAGGGCTGCTCACGGGGTGTGTGGTTCTGCTCCATGATAACACGTGTCCACACGTCTCCATGGTCACATACGCGGAACTGGCCAATTTCAAGTGGGAGTAGCTTGACCATCCGCCCTACAGCCCGTACATGTCACCCTGCGATTTTAATGTGTTTGGTACCCTGAAAAAACATGTGAAAGGGAAGCGCTTCAACTCGGACGACGAACTCAAGGACGCCGTAAAGGACTGGGTCTCGTTACGGCCACAGGAATTCTGGAAACAAGGAATCCTTCTGCTCGTTAATCAAAGGGATCGTTGTGCTCAGGCCTATGGTGTATACTTTGAATAGTCTTCATTTATACCCACAGTGTCGTTTCGTACTTTATCATTTGAACAACCCTTGTACTATATTAATTATGTTAATCAATAACAATTTTATGCGCCTATTTTTTATTATTTACTATGTTAAAGAATGTTAAGAGTCAATATTATGCAATACGTTAATTTATTTAATGATTCTAAATTAAATATCAATTCTCCAATATTTCCAAATAAAATGTTGATATGTAATATTGTATTTCAAACAACGTCGCACACACTTATGCAACACAACGGTATATTGGCCACGTCCATGATCAAACCCAAAGGGAAAGATCACAGGACAGCACTATGTAATTTTGAACCATGATCAGATGTAGCAGTCACTATTACACAGGTTTATTTGACTGAGTATAATAGAAAAGCATTTTTTGCTGCTTATTCCAAATGCATTTTTTTGCTGCTTATTCCAAATGCAAAATTGTTTGTCTTGCACTTTTATTTTATTCTAGGAAAAGCACCACCCCTATATATTATTCGTAACGAGTCTTAAGAGAACACATATTTTCCGTCTATGGCATCAATATTTTGATAGGTATCTCTACACTGGATAAGGAAAACGACCATGGGAACATCACAGGAAGCAGTAGAGGAGATAAGTGTTGGCACGTATTTTTTTTTCTTGATTTGTTTGCCTAAAGAAAACAGAAATAATCTCTAAGAGACTCCATTTCTCTGTTAGATATTAATTCTTCATACCTTAGAAATGATATAATGCGAGGAATGGGTCTCTTGATCCCTCAGCAAACACATAGCTATACTCAACCGACATCTGTCTAAATATATCTATCAATTGAAAGAGAGGTAAAAAGCGGGCGTTTGTATCTTAGATGCATGTTATCTTAACGGTGTGAGATTTTGTGAGCGTTACAATTTTATATCGTAACCAAAATATTTGTTAAAAGAGATTAGTCTGTTAAGTATCCTAAAAGTTTCCACATAAGGTGAGTCTTAAGCTTGCCTGTAGAAGCGTTAAGGGTAGGTACTTGAATTAACTAGAGCGACACAACGGGCTATTGGCAACGGTCCGGAATGTATGTAACCTAACTTTACTCTAGTAGAAGCTATGAGAAAAATTTTTGGCCCGCTGATTCGTTGGTTTTTCATTGTGATCTATGACTTCACTCACTCATAGTGCGCATGCGTATCAATATGTACGTGCAATGCCCAGTCTCGTGGGGAGCTCACTGCTCTCAGTAGTGGAATTAAATGCTCATATTTTGTGGTCTCCACCTAACTTGTAAACATATAAATATATTAGCGTTTTAGGACGGTGCCTACAACCAATTTTTCAACGTGCGGCGCCGCTGCGGCACCGAAGCCCAACTATGCTCACATAACCGTGAAATGACGCAAGTACTCATTTCGCGCCATTTGCGATAGAATCGAAAAAAAAAACGTGTTTATTTCCCTTGGTGTAAAAAAAGTATATTTGGCAACACAAAATAGACTTTACTGGATAAAACCATTAATTAATTGTTATTTGTATTCCATTTATTCATGAAAACAAGGTACTTCAGACTGGATAAGTGTGTGTGGCGAACTGCAGCGTTGTGGGGAACTGCGGCACAAATTGCACGCATGTGGGACTGGCGGAACCGCAGCGGAGCCGGAGGCATTAGTGCACTACTCCATTGGATCTAATGTATCTCAGTTCGCACTTCGTTGCGGCAGCGGCGCTGCTCGTTGAAAAATCAGATGTGCGCACCAGGTCTTAATGTCAATAAATTATTTTTTTCGAACCTTCAGAAACCGGTGTGTTGCTCACCCAATTTGTCTATGAACTGTGAAATGTAATTACAATTCAGTATCTCAGGGGTAAACTACCGTAACTGACATTGTGAAAATTTTACAGTACTTTGATAAGTTTTTTTAAAGGGCTTTTTCGTTAGTTTAAGTAAGATGCCTTTAAGACAAATAAATGATTGCTCACTTATAATAGCTTAAATGCCACTTGCGATGAAAACCCTAAAATCGAAAAATTTGCACATTCGATACTTTTACTCTGAGGTTCAGAGTTCTAAATACATACCTATGTTTTCGAATTAAAATAATATTCATTGCAATCTTGAAAATGTGCATTGTCTATTGTATAAGCTGTTCAGAACAGTTAATTGAGACGAATTGGTAAAATCTCTACAAATCAATCATGATGGGACGGACTGAGAACGAGACTCGCCAATGCAAGTAAATATTAATACTTCTCACGCATGCGCACTATGTGTGAGTGATGTCATAGATCACGATGAGAAGCAACGAACCAGCCGGCTTAAAAATTTCGCATAGCTTCTACTCGAGTAAATTTAGGTTATATGGCGTCCGGGATCAATCACCAAGAAAAAGATCCGAGGAAAAAAACCTCGTCTTTTTAATCCACGGTCAGATGACGAGTTTACATCTCAACTGACACCACACTCTTTAAACTTCCTATTCCATGAGTTAAAAAACTATATACTGCTGTTTGTAAAAAATGCAACAGCATGAAGGAGTCATCAGAATTAAATGAAATTTAATACACAAACGGCTTGTATAAGTACAAATAAATTAATAAATTTTCAAAGCAAAAAAACGACACTAAGAGTCCGAAATCACTATTTGGTGTAGACACCACGAGCTGTTAAGTGCTGCTATATGACGTGGCATTGAGTGAAACAGATGTTGAATGTCTGTGAGTGAAAGAGAATTCCACATTGTTTGCATGCGCACTCAAAGTTCGTCTTTTGAAGCTGTAGGACGCGGATCAGGAGCGAGACGCCAACCAACCAAATCCCACACTTGCTCAATTGGTGACATATCCGGCGAATAAGCAGGCCAAGGTAGAAGTTGCATGTGTTGGGCTGAAAAGAAGTCTCGAACATTCCTTGCAAGATGTGGGCGTGGATTATCCTGTTGAAAGATATCTCCAGGGATACCTTGAAGGAAGGGAACGACTTCGGGCTCTGGCACTTCACGTAAGTACCTGTTGCTATTCAGATTACCTTCAATTTGTAGCAGCTGACATCGTCCATGATACGAAATCGCACCCCAGACCATAACTCCGAGTGTTCGAAGTTATGGTCTGGGAGAACTATGACGTTCGATAACGCACTCTGGAAGGCAGCGTTCACCGGCATAGCATCTAACACGAATGCGGCCATCATGGTTCCACAAACTAAAGCGTGATTCGTCAGAAAAATCAACTTGTTGCCAATCAGCCCGCCAGGCTCTGTACTCATGAGCCCATTGCAGATGCAGCCGTCGATGGTTTGGCGTGAGGGGAATCCTGTATAAAGGAATCCTTGCACGCAGGCCATGGTGCGGCCGAATTGACGAAGTTCGACATTAGTACACCTGTAGCAGTAGACCAAAGTGCTGCTAACTGCCTGGAAGAAGCTGTACGGTCATTCACCGCCATGTGGACCAGGTGTCTATCATCGCGTGCTGAGGTCACCTTCCGTCGTCCACTCCCACTTGTCGAGTAGGACTGTGCTCGTCGTCCACTGCTTCCAAACTCGCATCACTGTAGAACTGTTCCGCTGCACACGAGCTGCTATTGCGAGATAGGAGAATCCTCCTTCACAAAGGCCAATGATTCTCCTCCGTTTAAACTCCGTAAGTTTTTAAAATTTCACCTTATTTCGTCGTGGAGGCATACCTAGGCCTCACTAAACGTTTGCCACTAAAAAATAACCATGCACTATTTTCAACGGCCCTCTACAGCCCTCTATTTATACGCTTTTAACATCATTTCAGAGGGCGCTGCTCACACCATCCATTCGTGGTAGCTCTGAAACTTTACTACTTTGCATAACATCCTATAATTGACATTTGTTGCAAATTTTATTTCATTCGGATGATTCCTTCATGGGGTTGCATTTTTTACAAACATCACTGTACGAGTACAAAAAATAAAATGAAACAATTTACATATATATTTGCTCTTTTCGAAAACAATCTATATCAAATCACATTGAAATTTGACACGTACTGGATTAGTTTAATCCTCAATTACAAAATACCCGACCTCCCTCGGGTTTAATTGTGTACCTATAGATTTAAAGTGACCAGAAAAATAATCACTTTCCTCTTTCGAAGAAAAAGGCCAAATCATCAACATTACAAACTCCTCCTACTTTAAAATTCATCCTTCTCAGAAGTGCCATGAAAATTCTTCTTGTTTTTCAAAGTCTTTCTCGTGCAAGAAAATACAAGCTGCACAATCAGACGAGGCGACCCACAGATCTCCAATAAGATGTGATTCGAGTGAAGGCTTCATATGGGTAAGTAAACGATACGGGCTCAGGTCAGTAAAAACTATTTACTGCAGCAGGGAAACTGTTAAGCAGTCTTATTGGGATACATAAACAATGAGACCGGACAGATAATATAGGTCTCTGCTACCCGGGTAACTCGGTTTGAAGGGTAATACAAAAAAGCAGCATCAAAGCTTATGTCGAGCAGACTTTCTCATTAGGCGATCCTGGCGTACAATCCAAGGTGCTCATTCAATCATAGGTATGTGAAGGAATGATGACAGATTTAACGTAAAGAAGAAACGGAAGATTACATTTTCTGAGTTGCGTGATGCATTAAGGGGGTTTCAAAACTTTTTGATCAAACTTTAAGGGATGGTAAAGAGCTAGGTAAGTATTTTCATTAACGTCGCACTGGAGCGATTGCTATTGGTGAAGGTATGGAATCACCAATAGCTGGTGAAGTGTTTAATATCAGAACTACACTACGTGATTTTGAATCACGGTCAAATGACGAGGTCACACCTGAGATGGCACACCACTCTCCATACTTCCACGTCACGGAAACGTGAGGACATTTCTGTCAACGATGGATTTAATATGCACCAGCACCCTTAATACAGAGCGGTCTTTGGATTCGTACCCTCAATGTAAACGAACCATTCTGAAAATGAATCTATGTTGTTTCTTTTGTTGTCTTTTATTTATCCAATTATAGTATAAGCTATGAAATCATGTTTATTCATTTTAGAAGTTTACTATAAGTATAATTTAAAACCTTTGGTAATAATCGGAACCAATGTATCCTGATTTAATACAATTCTGGAGATCCTTAAACCTCTGAATTAAAATCATTGTTCAATAGGATGAGAATGAAAGCATGCATCCATGTAATTACATACGTTACCAATATGTAGATTTATGGTGAATGTTAATTAAGTGCTTGAATACACTTGATATTCACGATTGAAATGGTTATGTGTATTCTACATATACTTCTTCCAGAAAAAGCTCATCGAGTACAAAAGGGACTGACTGGAGCACATTAAATTTGTCGTGACCTGAAATGTCCTCCCGTTGGCGTGGTCTGGAGAGTGAGATACAGCTCAATGATAACCTCGCCATCTGATAGTTGTTCCAAATTCCGTGGTGGTGTCTCAGATCTTTATCTTCTGTGGTGATCCCGGATCATCGTTAACTGTCTGTTTGTGTTGCTCCAGTACGATGTTAGTTTAAAACCTACGTATTATGTACATTATGTACAGGTGTTTTTCGTGGTATATCCTGGGACCTTTGCATGTTGTTCCTGGTCAATTGAACGCCGACGCCAAATGAACATTTTGGATAACCAGGTTCTTCCTGCGCTCTAGTAATTTTATGGAATTTACGAATGTTACTTCCAGGACGACAACGCTACGTGTCATGTTGTAGCCTCTGTCAAGCACTTGTATTAAGATATTGATGTAAAATGTCTTTGGCCTGCTCAGAGGTCCCGACCTAAACACCGTAGATAATTTTTGTAACGAGTTAGAGTGACGCTTATGGACAAGGGAACGACGTCCGAAATCTACCTATGAGCTGGCTACCTTCTTGCAGCAGGAATGGACACAAATACCCATAGCTGTGTATCAAAACCTTGTTGAAAGTCTGCCCAGAAGGGTTGCTAGATTAATTGCAGCACGTGGGAGACCATCGCCCTATTAAATCCTATATTATATCCCTTATATGAACACATCTTGCTCTCCGGTCCATTATTGTAGGTTAGTGTATACTTTAAATAATTTTGTAAACATTTTTATTAGGCCATTTGTTCATCGCGTATTAGGAACTCGAATACAATTTCTATACCTGGTATACATCATTGATGTCGTTTAAGTACCATTTTAGTATCAAATTTTAATCGTATCCATTGAAATTTTTGTTTACTTTATTTCTTATTTGTTCTGTTAAAAGTGTCTCTGGACTATTAATGAGCATGGGCCCAAATAGGAAATACATTTCCAAACACAGAAAAACACGGAGTACTTGATCGTTCATTAGCATTGTTATGGCGTGATTTCGGCCATTATCAAACAATCGCAAGTGTTTCAGATATTGGCGGGGGCTGTAATTATTGCCAGTTGTCAACCAGACGTGTCCTTAAGTGACGCAATTACCATTAAGTGAACTCTGGAATTTCCTCTTACTTCTTTTGTAAGTGCTTTTTGATGCAAATGAGAGTGAACCGTTGTAAAAACAGGAATTAAATCGAGTTCTTGAAAAGGAAAAAAAAAGTTAGTAATTATATAAATAATTAGAGTCACTATTCTTCAGTTCCCGTGATTTTTTTTTAGCTCAGACTGGGAGGGTTCAGTTTGGTAGTCTTTCCTGTTGTGTATAATGGGTTGAAATTTTGATGATAATATTTCTTAGCTGTCTCTAAAGTTTAGAAACTGTATATTACCAAACCGTATTTTAAATAAATGGCATGGTAGTTAAAAACACACACAGTAACAAGGAACATGAGTTAATTTGATCAATTTATATTCCCTGGTTCAGTTGTTTGCTTCAATGTTTTTCATTTGTATGCATTCATTTTCCGACTCGGTTGTATGCTCGAAATGCAATAGCACGTTCTATTACTCCTGTGCGACACTAAATA